>JAUNZM010000592.1:425000-1625000 GCA_033459285.1 Clamator glandarius
GACTGTAAAGAATTCATCTAGAGGCCACAAAAACGCGCGTGTGCAATATCATTATTCAGGGCTTTTTAAAATATTACTTACAAAACCACCTCAACATTGAGAAAGGCAAGCAGCCTTGATTAATTCATTGGGTTTTCAGTAAGTAATTTTTACTGAGAGTCGTATTTTAAGACACACCACTGGGTATATTTTCTTTCTTTAAAACTAAATAGTTAATTGAAAACCGTTTAAATTGAAGGAGGATCGGGGAGAGGAGGAAATTGTAGGATAAATAATACAGTTCTTGACTGAATAGAGAATAAAAATCTTGAGGGCAAGCCATCCTAGAGAAACAAAGTAAATGGAAAAATCTTTTTCTTAACTGCCACGTCCCCTCTCCACCCGTGAAAAAAACCAAAAAACCAAAACAAACAAAAGAAAAAGAGGTAGACGTTATGTGTGGCAGAGGAAATGAGCTTGAATTCTGTATAAATACAATGGGTTTGATGGAGAAGCACTTCCAGGGCTGGATGCTCAGCTGTGCTAAATCAGAAGGAGCCATCTCAGTGTGCACCACTGCAAGCTGCAGCCACGTGGCCGAGACAGGATCCTGCTTCAGGGATGTGTCCTTGGCAAAAACAAGGCACTTGAAGCCCCTGGCCCCGCACGGATCTGCAGGTCGGGCTGTGCAGCGCTTCCAGGTCCTCTACTCTGTGTCACTGCAGCAAAAGTTACCTATAAAACAGGATTTTGAATACATACGAGAAGAAAATCCCTCTAAGGACTGACATAGTATGTAACAAATGACACAGACGCAAAAAGCAGCCTGATTATCGGTTAATTAAAGTAACTAAATAATTGAAGTTTATGTAACGCAGGCCTCCGGTTTCAATAGTTTCAGTTTACAAAGACCAACGCCATTTGGAGGGCTCTGCAACACGACCGATGTGCGTGGAGGTCTGCGCTTTTCATCCCTGCCGAAAAGTGATGGGCAGGATCCTTAAAAAAAAATTCTTGTTGAGGCAGAGGGAGGGATGACCTGTGTTAAAATTTCCACAGATGTCAAAGCGAAGCATAACTGATGGTGGCTAATAGCCCTGCGTTCCCTGGGGACGCGGCTACTTTGGACTGTCAGATTAGAACTGCTCCCAACCTCCTCATCAGACAGCTCGCGTTACTTGCAAATGCCTGCAGTATTTTGAGGTGCTTGTGGTTATTTGTAGGGAAAGTAAATGGTGTCATTAATACCTCTGATTTACAGCACGGATCATCTGATATTTTAGATATAGCGTTTATTGGTTGTACCTGTTAGTGGGAGGCCTTCATGTTTAAAAAAAACAAATACGAAGAAACGATATACTATTTAATCAATCAATTCCTAGTAAGTATTAGAGGTGTCAAGTGAACAGCGTATCGGACTTTATGACTTTATGGCAATTACGCCATAAACGCTGGCTGTTTGGATGTAATCCAATTAGACAGTAGGCAGCTCCTGATGGTCACCTCCGTGCCACGTTATTGTGTTCCTTCATGCAGCTAAGCACAGCCCTCAATGGCTAATTGCACCTGTTGCATGGAAAACTAGGACTATTTGGATGAGAAACATGATCTTATAAACAGGTTAATGCTGTGTAATGAACTATCACCCTGCAGCGTAATGGAAATAAATGGGAAAAAATGAAAGTAGAAACCCCAGGGTATTGTGCGTTCTCCTGAAGCTGTTCTGTGTTGGAGTTAAATTTCCCACCTGTTCATATCATACTTTGTGTTGAGCTATGTAATAATCCCCAGCAAAATGAGCATCAACTTACTGTGCTCTCTGAGCTGACTGGTTTTCAGTGATCTCTATATTTACACACTTCCACGGTTACGAGCCGTGTAAATCACTACATCCCACAAGGGAGCGACGGAAAGGAAGGACGAAATCCATTAACATTTTGGCCACTGTTCAGAACCTTGCCTTCCATTGGTACACAGTAAAATTAATACATTGAAATTCTTCTCTCTATGTTAAAAGCGTTTATCTTCAATATCTAAGCAAGTAGAATAAATGAGCGGTTGTTTATATGTGAACATTTTGTTTTATGACACATAGCATGAAGAAGCAACCAAAGGAAAGGCCAGCACCTGAAGACTTAATGGTAAGTGAGACTTCAAAGCCCCTCAGTATGAATTCGTCTGTGAATACTTTTTATTCGTGTATATAGAAGTGTAGCTGGTTTACTCTGCAGTTTTCAATATGTACAAATGTAAATCTGAACTCTTTCTGGCTTGTGCAGCAATTGTGTATTTACAGACGGCACGCAAACCACAGGTGGAATTGTGATCCCACTGAACTTAATGGGTGTTTTGCTGTTACTTTCGTTGTCGCCAGAGCTTCGCCTGTGATTTGGGAGGTTAATACAGAACTTTCACAGCCAGTATCGAGCTTCAATCAAAACCATTTTGATGCTTAATACGTGGGTTTTTTCAGTTTGTATGCGCTGCGACTGCAGCTCAACGTAGGTCACTCGTTATTGTCATTTGCCAGTGTCAACATTTCAGAATCTGAAGATTGAAAACAGAGTATACGGTCACAATATTGCATTTTTAGTGAAATGCAGGGGCTACTGATTTCACTCATATTCGTGTAAAATGAAATCAAATTGTTTGCAGAAGGTTGAGTTAATATGTAGCCTTGGTCTGCCTATAGGAGGGCTCTCAGTGCTGGAATCTGAGCTCAGAGGCCACTTCTTTGGCTTGCAATTGTCATTTTTTCAGCAGGGCAATAAGAGGGTGCCTGCTCTCGAGCTGGGCCCTTGTGGCTGTGCATTTAGTGCAGAGTGCTGTGTTGACTGGGTTTAAGCAGCTAGAAAAATACTGCACCAAACAATTATTACAGGTATTTACAGTAACATATATTATAGGTAAGAGTTGCCGTCCCCTCTGCCTCATAGCAAATATTTCTGATTTTTAAACGTTTCAGTACTTTACATGCTATGCTTCCTGTGACTTCGAGGTTTATGTAAAGCTATGATAATTTATTTTCTACACATTAAATATCTGGAATCATTTGAACAAGATAAGGACCCGTTTGCATCTTCTCGTTCCTTGCTTATTCCTGCAAGTGGAATAAACAAGTGTTGCTGTTGCAGCTATTCTCTAGTTAAAGGCTAATCTCTGAAGATGCCCTGGGGCGGATACCTCACTCTCTAGACTAGTCTCAATTTAGATCCTGGTTAGTAAAGTATTTAACCGTGAATCTAATTTTAAGGATATTAACTTCAATAGATCCACATTTGAAGCTAGGCACCCGCTTAAATACCTTGGTAAAATGAGGCCTTCAGGTTTGTCAGAGCCCCTCCGCTTTGTGGCGCTCTGTGTTTCGTATTAAAGGCTTACACCGCCTTATTTTGTCTTTTTTATTAACTTTTGATGGTTGGGAAATTCTTGCAGTTAGTCACATCTGAGAAAACTTGGAACAGGTTCTAGAGCCGTAGACACATTTACCTTGTGCACTATTATGCCATGGCTGGATAGCTTAGCTATTAAAACAACAGAATAGGGTTTCATAAAACCTATATCTATTTGTAAATGCGTGTTTCAGTGATGCAATAGGCCTGCTACTTATAAATAAAACATCTGCAGATCGCATATACCCCCATAAGTGTATATGTATGTTTGTAAGCAATAACACCACTCCAGGGTGTAGAGTCATAAAAATGAGGCCAAAGGGTGAGTGCCTGCAGTACCAGGGAAGTGCACAGATTTATCTCTACAACTACATGCCCTGGAGTGTGCTGCTCCCCTTTTAAGGAGGCATTTTGTAAAATAATTTTAAAATTATAGCAGCTCAGGAAGAAAAAAAAGGAGGGGGAAGAAAAAAAACCAGCGTTCCTACTTTTTAAACAAAATCTTTTGTTTAATGCGTTCTTCCCCTTATGCTACTTTCTGTTCAATTATAAATGAACTTGCAACAAGAAGTACTAAAGCATGAGGTAGACTGCTGCTGAAAGGAAGAAGTGAGCCTGTCCTTGCTGGCAGCGTGGCTCGCCCTCCTGAGCTGCCCCGGATTCCCTCCTCCAGCCCGAGGGGCGCAGAGACCCCAGCACTGTCCTGTCCCCGACTCTTCGCTCGGAGGATGCTCCCCAGTCAAGCCCTTTACAGTCTTGTGCTTACCTGGTCTTCTCAAGGGCAGCTTTATTTATAAAACTCATCTGTATAAATCTCCCAGACACATAATATCGTTGAATCGTAGAATGTCCTGAGTTGGAAGGGACCCACAAGAATCCTCGAGTCCAAGCGTCTCTATATACACAAATTTCCATACTTTGTTAGAAGACAGGGCCAGAGCAAAAGCTGCTGGATATCCTCAGCATTCTAGAATTGCTAACCACGATATCTTTTCTAATAACACGTCCTTCGTTTCTGAAAGCTCTGTTGTAATTCCGATGATATCTGCCTGCTAACGATCTGGGTGGGCAGGGTGAAGCAGATACTGGCAGTGAAACCCTGGACTTGTCAAGGTCAGCTTGGTGCTGCTTTAAATACAAGCAGGATTTCACTTCATTCACTGGGGTGTGGGATCTTTTTTATTTAGAAGAAACCTACCAGCAAGGATGGAAGGTGTAACATGTAATCATCGTTAGCTTCAGACAGAACAGTGGAGTGCAGGCTTTCTCCTCTATGAACAGGACTGGAAGTCGCTATTTTGTAACCAATTCAGTATAATTAAAGACCGAACGCAAAATGAAGGGAGCAGAACATCAATCTTCTTCTACTCTCCTGATACTCGGCGAATTGTTAAATGCATTCTAAGAGCTGAGTAACAATACCTGGAGTGCCGGATTGGCAGCTCTGGTGGAGTCAGGGGGTTACATCAGGGATGGATTTACCCTGTCTATCATGATAGGAAGCCCTTTTTTATAGAAGTCACTACACGCATTTTATCAGAAGATAGGGCCGAAGCCAAGGCTATATGAAATTTCTATATAAAGTCAGGCTTTCTGCTACCATAGATATTCCTGTGCAGGCGAACACTAGATTTCTCTTAATAGCTGGCATAAATCAGGTTCCTGTGTTGACCCTTGGTGACTGTGCCCTTTATTCCGTACGCCCATCCACAAAACGAGATAGAACGTCGGTTACTCTGTGTATACATAATCAACGATGTAATTGTTTCAAATATTTCAAATTAACAGACTTTTCTTCCACAGGAATAAAAGGAATAATTTCACCAAGCAATAGGAGAATTGTCCTTCCAGGGAAAGGAGCGAGCTGTACAGTTCACTGGTGGTTGTTCTGAACCTTGTGCTTACAGTGTCTGCTCTTTTGTCTCTTAGCTTATTCCCTCTCAGGAAGAGAAAGGCATACAGTCAATTAACGTACTCCTGTTTCAGCACCAGGGAAGACTGCACAACATCTTAGAATATTCCTCTGCCCCTCTTCCCTCCCCTTATAACAAGAAAAAACCGAAAATCCTTACAAATCTTCTCTGTAAAGATTAATATTAATTTTTTCCTCCCATGAACTTCCTGTTTTCATTTAAAATGTGGAGTTTGGCATCACAAGCCTGGCTCCCAGGAAAACGCAGATGTAGCTGTGCGTTTAGCGAGTATGTTGTGACAGCATGGGTAGGGTTTGAACTCCCACTTGTGCCACATGGATCGGGAGGCATCCGCGGGCTGGTTTGGCTCAGGAAGCTGTAGATTCGACTGTATTTACGGTATTTTTCAGAAGCTTTCCATTCTAAGCTCTATTTAATGGAATCTATGCATAGTAAGTAATCAGGTCAGAGAGAAGCAACATCCCCTGTTTGAGATCAATCGCTGGCTAATACTTTATCTAGGCCACTTTATTATCTCATGCTGATTCCATTCCCATTCTCCTCCTCCTTTGTAGCATGCACTTCAGCTGTGGTAAAAGTACGTATCGCATACATATTAAAAACATATACCCATTCTATCTGTATGTAAATGTGTGAGACACAGCTGGATATTGCAGGAGTTTGATTTACTAATAGTTATTATCTGTTCTAGCTGTTCAGAGGCAAAGAGAGTTTCAGAAAACAAGCTAGCGCAGAAATTGCCTTTATGATATCACTATCCTGCTTCGGTAATTGTTTAAAATCTCCTCTTTAGCTGGAAGCTTGGCCTTTTATTTTGCAGCTTGTACGTGCTTTTCAGAGAGCCAGCAGCATTGTTGCGGTCGTTTGTGGAGTTTTGCATTAGTACGGCATTGAACTCTACCGTGTTGCGTACGGCCATCGAAACAAAAGCGATTTACTTTAAAATATTGTATTTGAAATGCCAAAAGTCGAGCACGGAGTCGTTATTCCATTACGCTTTCTCATAGATGCTTAGAAGGGCAGGCTTTAAGATGCTGCTGGATTTCTCTAGGAAAGCACTGGGCAAGGAGAGGCAACGGTTTTACCCAAGGATACGGTCACCTTCTGCGCATGATTACTTCTGCACAGATCTTCTAGTTTTTGTTCAGGTCTCCAACTTTGAAATACAACTTCTAGTTTTTCTCCATTTTAAATTACCGACACTGTTTTTGTTAATGTTTCATTACTTTAGATGATTGTATGGTAAATTGTACGTCATCCGTGTCAAAACCATTGACCTGCTGAAGAACATTTACTTAGGTATTTTTTTATTTTAATGACTAGTGTAGTTTTGAAATTCCTGTGCGTTCAGCAATCCTCCTCCCCTTTTCAGGGACGGCATTTAGACCGGGCACTCTGATCTTGTTAGCTACAATGGTTATTTTTTTCTGATGGATCGTTTATTTGTGTATTGAAATGTGGTAAGATACGTGTCGAAGATATTACAGATTCTCAAAAATGGATTCTAGCTGGCTGTTTCCCCATCTCCCAACAAGCATAGGAAATGAAAAATGTGAAGCTTTTAGGTAGATACATTTTAAGTAGCTATATCCTATGGTGAGTCTGGACAGCAGCTCTTCTTACCAGGTAGAGCTGAACTTGTTTGCAGCTCCTTGTGTTAAACCGTTGTTTGTAGCTCCTAGGAAATACTTTTCTGGTTTAAACAAACAAATGGAGGATAAGCATAATCCTACCTGGATTTTCATATAAACCTTCAGAAAAAAGCCAATAAAATACTACCGCTCAGGTTTGTCAATAAAAGGGATTTCCCCCAGTAGCTAATTCAGCTATTTATAGCAGTGGCATCATTGACCGAGTAGCTGAGATTGCTATGCGGGTTGGGTTTTTGGATGCTGTTAACTTTTGAGAAGGACTAGAGGATTGTGTGCACTTTGCTGTTCACAAACACGTCATGTAACTCGTGTGAGGACAGCTTTATAGGTCGATGTTTTCTGTCTGGACTTATCTAAATGTTTATGCATCATTACTGGATCACAGTGAGCCAAGAATTTCCCCTCTTTGGCTCCTCACAAGCGTTTTTTGCTTTTTCCCTGCACCCGTGCAAGTTCTCCTATCCGTGATGATTTGTCCAGCATAAAATTGTCCATGCTTGCACCTGTGATGGATGGCTTTGTTTGCTAACGTTTAGACTCTCTTCTGTCACAGTGATGCCAGTTATTCACCCCATGACAAGCAGGAATTCTGACAGATGCCAAAACGCGTGCCAGATGTGAAGGAAAGGGCTCCTTCCTGATTTCCCAAGGAAAAAAGTACAGAGCCAAGTATTTTAGCTGTTGTAAATACAATAAATATTAAACTGTATCTGCAGTCTATCAGTTGAGACGTACAGTGGACAAGGAGTTCTGCATCAAAGCACAGATATGTTGGAGGCAGTGTCAGAAATTATACGACTCCATTGATTTCACACAAGGGTTTAGGATTTTCTTGTGTTCTTCATCTTGTCTGGTGAGGACAACTAAGAGTTGGAGGAATAAAAGTTCAGGTGGCTACGTTGCTCAGCTTATTTCCCACTCAGCTGTAATGGGGAAAGGTGGGCTATGGGTCTTTCCCCCTCTCTCCTTTCCCTCTGTATCATAGAATCATAGAATCACCCGGTTGGAAGAGACCCACCAGATCGTCGAGTCCAACCATTCCCACCAATCTCTAAACCATGCGCCTAAGCAACTCATCCACCCTCACCTCAAGAGTTGCTTTTCTTTGCCACTTGAGAAATCAGCTACTGAAATGGAGAAATACTTTATATCGGTGTCACTAAATCCTGCAATAACAGAAAACTGGAATTGTGACAAGGTTAACTTGCGAGCGCTTTAGGTATTGTGGTTATTCACTGTCTTCTGCAGTCCCGTTGCTCATGCAACCACTGACTTTTTTATTGTAGATGTGAACATAGAATCATAGAATGGTTTGGGTTGGAACATCTGATTTTCTAACATGCCCTGAAGCTGCACAATAGACTAGCACTTTGCAGTGAAATGTGACAAGAGATGACTTGAGTTGGCCCAAAGTAGTATTGAAAATCTAAGGAAATTGGACAGAAACAAATCGGTAACAGCTTAGAGTGATACAGTTAATATTTTTAGTTACTTGAGTCTCCTGGGCTTTGAAGTTTAATTTGAGCAAATGTTTAATTTGGCACTTCTGGTTGTTCTCTAGTTCTCCAGACACAGAGACAAATATTTACATCTCACTTACTTTGATAGCAGAATTGCAAATCATTCAATTATGATACACTGAGAAGTTGTGTGTTTTTCTGGTTGATATTTTTATGGCAGCTCTGCCCTACGTATTTATTTTAATAGATTTTTTTGGTTTTTTTTTTCTAAACGGTTCAAAAATAAGGACCATATCTTTGATTCCCAGAATATTGTCCACCCTGTTCATTCGCGGTTCATCAAGAAATCCACTCTAACAGGTGACTGCTGAAATCTATGCGCAAAATTTATTTGTGTAATAAAACCGGAATTGTAAATTGATTCAAACGCACTCCATGGATTAAAATTGCTGGCACTTGTGTAGCACCAGCTACTTGTGGGTCTGTGTTCTGATTAGCACCGCAGTATTAAACAAGGGTAATAATTGCCTGTGAATAAGCATGGAATAAAGCAGGAGATAGAGATATGCCTTCTTAGTGACCTGTGTGCATTATGCCTCAAATCCCTTAATCAGATTTGTGCCGCTTGATTCTTGCATCTGCAGAAATTCAGCTGGAGGATCAGGGCCTAAAGTAGTAAAAAATCAATTAATACTACTTTCTAATTTGTGCGGTTGACAAAAACGCATATAAATAGGGGACATTTTTCTACTGAAGAGGGCCACTCTGAAAGATTTTTAATTGGATTTTCATTGTGATTGACAGCATTTGATTATGACAGTAACTTTATTTGGCTGGACTGTTATAGCCCTCTTGTTCAGGGTTTTTTTTTTTTCCATCAAAGCTCTTTTTTATCCGCTGAATCCCCAGCGGAGCAGCAGTGCCTGTGAAAGAGCCTTTTAGCACCTTTGTTGCAGCCATCCCTGGTGATGATTGGACCCAGCTGGTAGTAGATAAGAAAATGTGCCTTTCACAAAGAGGTTGCATCTCCCCTCTCTCCCCCTGTTTCAATAATTTTAAGAGCCCCAGAAACCTGTTGAGGATTAGAAGTAGCTTTAGATGTGAAATGAGTGTTAAGTATTAGTAATTGGGAGATTAGGGCCCCGGGGACAATGGGAGATAAACAACTGCAATTAAGGCAAATCTGCCAGAGTAAACAAAATTTAGCAGAAACAGATGCCCTAACCATTTTGGGGGATTGATTGGAGGGCACCAAGGAATCGATTTTTGTCTTGTTTACACTTCCAAACCCCTGTGATAAACTGGGAGGCTAAATATTTCATACAGCCCTGATTTTAGTTAATTTTTCTCCGGCTCCTCACAGTGGGTCTGCTCTCTTCTAACAGTGACCAGACCCGCGTTTATTCCGCGTTCACGGGGAGCAGCTAATTGTCTATGAAGGGCCCCTGTGTTTAAATGGGCTTGACAGGAATTTAAATTTTGTTTCAATCAACCTCTGTGCTCACAGCCTGCTCCAGTTTCTAATTTTTAAATTAAACATGATGGGGTTTTATTTTTTTGAAGCTGCGGCCTCTCCTCCGGAGCCGGCTGCTGGCGCTCCCGCCCAGGGCAGCTGCCGCAGCTCGGGAATGTGCGGGTTTATTAAGGCCGTAATAGCAAAGCACGACAAGCCGCAGCCGTGGAAAAGTTCATTGTCCCATAAATGTGCATCTGCCCGTTCGGATTTAATGGGAGATGCTGGGGTAAACGCTCAGCTGGTGTAAATCGGGGCGGCTTTGCCCGCGTGGCTGGAGAGAGAAGAGGTTTCCACCGGGGAAAGGCAAACGGAGGCATTAAAATACAAGTCTGAGAATGGAAACGCTTTTCATAGCCTTGGTCGTTTGTTCGGTGACCTTGTGAGAGATTCAAAGGAATTTTTTTTTTCTTTCCCCAAGCCAACTAGTGGTGATAATATTTTGTGTTCTTCCCTGCGCTTTCAGCAGGGCTCCACACGTTTGTCCAGACGTCGTGTCGTACCTGTGCTTCTCCTGCTCCTCAGACAGGCTGGTTTGACAAGGGTGTTCATGCTTGATCATTTAATCCTTGCTTTGCTTTGTCTCTTTACTAAACCTGGCCAAGGCAGGGATGTTATTTTGCAGTAGTTGCAGGCAGCATAATGCGATATGATCGTATGGAGTACTTTTAAAAACAACTTATTCATCTGCAGAAACTTCACTGTGGAAACACTAATGAATTGTGAGCTGGTTCATTCTCCCATTTTGCTCCCAGCCACGTCATTTTTGGGGGGGTTTAATTTCGTCGTTGCATTTATTTTTGTATGCACACAGCATTTTTTGCTCCCAGGTTTGGGTGAAAAACAAAGTTGTTCCAGTTTGCTCTAGCTAAGTGATTTTTTTTTTTCTTCCCTTCTGCCAGCAGAAACCAGTTTCTCAACACTTGGAGATAACAAGTATTTTTCCACTCTTCTTCCCCGGTCCAGGGGAACACCTAGACCCCTCTTGAAGGAGATACTACATCAGTTTTTAATGTCTGACTGGTTCTGTTTGGTGTCAAAAAAAACGATCCTGTGCTCACGATGAGGAATGATCTGAAGATACTTCTACATTAACATTAGAGTTCAGGTTAGGTTTGTGTTTTCAGAACTTACCACTCTTTCTTTCATTCTCATCAGAGACAGGTCTTGAAGCTCGTTGATTTAATAGTTTTCAAATGAAACCAAACCAGAAAATGTGCTCCAGCCACGCACCTAATGAACTCAAGCCACTAATGGGCGCAGTGTCCGTGGACCAGACCAGAGCTGGTCAAAAGTAAAACCTCTCTCATCCCCAAAACGTTGCACCAGCCGTTTCAGTCCGCAGATCTGCTTCTGTTGTCGACAGCTTGCTAATGTTGACATACTCTATCAGCCTTGGGCCACTCTCTCTATTCCTCTTCTACAGCTTTTCTTAACCTCAGCAGCTCTTGTGGAAGCACGCTCAAACTATATTTCGGTTGCCTTAGTTTTTTTTAAAAGTCATTGCAAAAAAAAAAAAAATAAAACAAAAACCACAACTTTGCTGGAACTTAGCTTGTTTTGTTAGCTAAGCACCAAGAGGGGTGCCAAGTACAGTTGTTGGTTTAACAGCAAATATCAAAAGCAGAACGGCTGTGGAAAGAATGATCTGCAGATGGGCAAATAGACTCCTCTGCGCTGCAGCCAGAACTGGAATTCTAGTAAATTTAAGACTAGTATATGCCACAGAGAGAGAACAGCAAAAATCAGACCCGTCCACACCTGCCCCTGCAGACACCCTGGGGTCCTGCAGTTGGTGGGCATTGAGTTGTTTAAAGTCAGGTCATCACTACAGAATTTAGAGGAGCTGCACTGATTCCTGCTAATCTGACCTGAAAAAAATTCTCTCTTGACCCCGAGTCTGCTGATGAGTTGCCAGCCTGAACACATCAGTCAGGTGCGTGTGCACTCTGGAGGCTATTTTTACATAACACCATAAACACGCCGTTCGGCCGTGGCTAATGTCCAAAGCTACGGAAGAAGTTTGGAAAGAGGATTTTAATCGTAATGGAACGGTCTGTATTACTCTTTAAAAATGGAAATTCAGGTGTGACCTGGATATTTCCTCCTCAGATTAAGGTTCTCAGGCTTAAGTTAAGCTATTCTTTCTCTTGGTCCATCCATTATGCTTGGGGGCCACCATCATGTAAAGACAAATTTTGGAAATGGCAGCAAAATTTTAGTGCCTCAACAAAATTACTAAACCAGCCAAAAATCACTTGCCATTAAATTTATCCCTGTTGAAGTAAAAGTGCATTGGTAGAAGTTAATCTACAAATAGATAAATAATACACAAAACCCCCAGACACACAAACAAAAAAACACAGAAGAAATCCTTCTCAGAAAAAAAAGGGAAAACAAGAAATATAGCTCCAAGTCTTCATTTCTTAGTAGTGTTATTAATTTATCTTTCTTTGATAGATTTTGTATCATCTTTTCACCATCTTGAATATCATCAGAGGGATAAAATCATTAGTGTGCTAATCTAGATAGCCATAGTTCTAACGCTGACCTAAGCTAATCTGCCTTTGCAATTTCAAGAACTATGTTTGACTCCTCTGAAAGTAACCTTAAATTGTAGTCTTGTAAGAATTCCAGAGCTGTATCCTTCACTCCTTCTCCTAATGAGGTTATGACCAAATGCTCATTATAATTGCTTTAGACTCCTTTTAATTTTCAAGCTTATTAATCATAAGAAGAGTTATTTAAAATTGCATAAATTAATCTTAGATTAAAAGCCCATCAAAGCCTCGAAACAATTAAGAATAAGTAGGATTTCCCTGGGGCAGCAAGTTTTATTTTAATAGTGTAGTCAGGTGGATATCAGAACATTGAAGTATGGTAGTGATTAATGTATGCAAAATTTAAATGAGAGTTTTTAAATGGCAAATCTAAATCACATATTGACCTAACTGTAGGCTTTAGCTGCATTGTCTGTCATATATTTAAACTGTTTAGTAATCAACGTTTTAATTACAGCGTGTGTTAGGGAAGCCACGCAACAAACAAAACTCACCGCTTCTGACACGCCGCGTGGAACTGTTTAGCAGGCTGGGGCTGTGCTGTTGGCTCTGCGGAGCAAGGAGTGAGGAAGGACTAGAAACTTCAAGGAGACTAACGATACTTGCTTTTGCTTACGGATCTGTTCTTGTCTCTGCCCAGAGAACACGACTGATGGATGCGGCTTTCTCGCCCTCTTTGCTACCCACAGTGTTCTCTAGACAAGTTGGTCCTCACTGCAGCAGAAGCTACAGGTGGGAGATTCTGGCTGCTGTTGCCTTCTTGCTTTGGGGTCCCTGCGCTCTCAGCCTGCAGCTTTGCAGGCTCCTGCAGACCTGCTGAAGCGCTCTGGCTTTGGCCCCTGCTATGGGAGATTTCAGCCCAGCAGCCGGCTGAGACCAGGCTCTCAGGGTTGCTGAATTCTTTACCAAGCACAGCAAGAGGCAGTCCTTGCGCTGAATAGTTACTGCTCTGAGGACAGGAGCTGGGAGAGAGAACTGGGCCAGTAAACGCTTGGTCCCAGATCAAACACAGCCGTACAAGTGCCTAGGAAGGGCTGATACTTTATGGCTCAGCTTGCTGTGATTTGACATGCAGTCCCATGACTGCAGGTGCTGCACAGAGGAGACAAGGAGGGTTCGATCCTGGAGGAGAGTGTCTATCAAAGCAAGGGTTGACCTTGCTGGAGCCTTGGGGCACTGGGACATGCTTTCTAGACATGCGTGATAAGCCTCTCAGTTGCCGCTGTTTCAAGCACTCACCTTTTTCTTTCAAGGGTTATCTCCTGTGGTCAAAACACATCCTGAAATCGCAGAAGCAGAACAGGAGATGCAACGGCCAGATCACGCTTAGATGGTGTCTTGCAAGCTCTTTTCGCCTGTGTGTATATTCTGCGTCTCCATGGATCAGTGCAAGTGTCGGAAGCATTCAGGTTTTTTTTACCCTGCTCAGGCCTCAGACGTGAGTGATGGAGAGAAGCTGCTGTATGGAGCAGCCCCCAAGGAGGGCTCTAGTACCTTCTGTGCCTGTGAATTAACAATGTTTGGGGAGTCAGCGTTAGAGTATTGGCCTGAGGATTCCTCGCTGCTATTCCTGGCTGTGGGAGCAGAAATTGGCCTTGTGGATAGCTAGCACAGATAATTAGAACAGCATTTAGTTTGGCTTGTCCTTGGAGGCAGGAGCTCTAGATGTAAAATCCTCCACTACTGGAGGCAGTGGTGGAGTGATGAAATTTTATGTGTGCTGAGGTCACTGGAGAGGGACACAGGGTCATTCCAGGATACTTGGGGTTACTTGAGCACTTTTTGTCTCCAGGTGTCCATCTCCAGAGCTGAGGTTTGTATTTGTCCTTTTGGAGGTCTGACTTGTGTTCCCATTAAAGATGTGAATGGGCAAGAATTTCCTCACGAGTATGTGTCCTCAGTTAATTACAAGAGCTGTAAATAGCATAGAGATATCGATAGCGATTGGAGAAGTACCTGGGATGATAACTGTGGTGCGCTACTTTACAGCCGAGCTCTTGTTGCTCAGAACTGCAGGGCTTGTGCTCCTTCAGCCAGCCAGGCTGTTCTGATTTAAGGTTTGCTCTGTGGCCGTCTGATCAGGCCTTTGAACAAAGAGGGCACCTCCCGGAGGAAGGCGTGGGGCATCCCAGCATAGAAAATACCATGATTTGATCGCGTTCTGCGCCGAGTTCCTGCAGACACAGGCTGGAGTTCTGCTAAAGGGCTCTCAGACGCAGTGGGGTGGGAGTGGGTGCAGATGCAAACAGGCAGGTCCTGGGTGTCCTGCAGGCAGCAGCGGGGCTGTGCGGAGCTGGGCCAGAGGATGCTCTTCCTAGCGTTCAGCTTCTCCTGCCAGAGAAGCTTTACCAGTGTCGCTGAGGATTTGGGAATAGCAGGAAAGGGGAACAAATTTCCAGTTTTACTCTTAAAAGGTGCCCCAGTGTTCAAAGGCACCATGGTTTGTGCAGGAAAAGCTCTGTGTTAATACATCTGATGCACCACAGAGACATTCAGTGCTGCAAAGCGGTGATGTGCCGTTTCTAATATTGCCTAATAAACTGCTGCATTGTCTTCTCCCTCCTCCCTTTAAAAAATGGCATCAAAATTGCGTGTTAAGCAGAGAGTGAGCTTCCCTTAAAGCAGCCTGTAGCCATCGGTAATATTTATTTTCTCTATTTGTTTTAAGCCTGTGAAGACTGTGGTTTCCTCCGTACTGTCCTGATGGAGCCCTGACCAGCGAGCGTGCAATGCCCCTAGCCCTAATGTGCCATTAATGATAGGTTAATGTACAGTATAATGTTTTTTGGACTATGGGTTCATTACACTTCTGAGTGCAAGGTCCTTCTGCAGAGCGCCCAAGGTCCCATTGCATTATATCATGCAATAAAAATACCCTTTTCATATCACACGCTAATAAACTGTATTTGAAACGCTGTCTAAGGGCACTGCCATCATCTTGATAGTCTGTGTCTGCAACAGTTGGGATCTCTTTATTATAGTTTTTGTTGTGCTGAATTCAAGATTTTCAATGAAATGCAGATTTGTCTGCGCTTCTTTGTAATAAATGGAGCAGAGTCCTGTAACCCTGCCATCTGGGAGGGTTCCTGTAAAAGAGAGCACTAAAGGGATGGCACTGTTGCAACCACCAGCAATGCTGCTTATTTCTTAACGTACTTTGCATAAGCTTGAGGGGGTTTATTGTCATTTCTAATTTGCTGAGCGTTGTACTTACGTTTGGGTGTCACGTAGTCGTTAACATAAGATATTGGTCCCGCTAATGGTGTCCCCTCCTTCCTCCTCCAGTTAGCAGTTTGCTCCTGGCTTCGGAGAAGACAGGATTTCAGCGTATCGACAGGCAACCCCCGTGTGTTTGCATCAGCAGCCATAGCGCGTGCTGGCTCTGCTGGTTCTCCTGCCCGTGGCGCTGGAGCCGTGGTAGTGTCCCGCCAGACCTTGTGAGCAGTGTGGCACCTTGATGACATGTCTAGCACTGACCTTGGCCACCCAGGATTGAGAGTCAGGGCTTGGCTCTTCTTGCCACAGAGGAGAACAGAGGGAGGGAAGCACCCCAGGATCTCACTGCTGCGTTTGCGGGCACCAAAGCAGTAGGAGATGCTTTTTTTAGTAGGATGTAGCAGTAGGGGATGTGGGATGGTGTTCCCAGGTTCCTCCTCTTAACCTTCATGTCTTCCTGCAGCAGTCCAGCTCTTCAAGCTGGCTCAGGTGCCCTCAGACACTTCCTACCAGAGCAGTGCAGTGAGCAAGCACTGACCCTGGCATATCTTCCAGGAGAGCTCAGAGTAGGTCGTGCTGCCCACCTCAATTAACCTCTCACCGCCCCAGTGAAAAAAAAAATATCAGGAGATGATGTTGTGGGTCAGATCTGGCTGCACTGTCAAAGCAAGAGCAGTATAACTGAGCACCATTTGGGATTCAGGTTCCTGTCTGTGTCCTCCTCATCATTCTCATGGTCTGTGCCCCAGGACACCACCCTGTCATTTCTGCAGATTTACAAGGAGATTGATGACTGGATGCTGTTTGACGTTGGAGTTGCACTTTGTCTCCATCATGGCTAAGGTCAGTAGCTACCTATTTCATGGAGTTATAGAATCAAAGAATCACAGAATGGTTTGGGTTGGAAGGGACCTTAAAGCCCGTCGAGTATGAGAGGTGGCATAAACTGTTAAGTATGCATTAGGTTAAATAGCTGAAAGGACTCAGGTAGCCCAGATTTGAAGTTGTGGGTGATGCACCAGGCCTTGTACTAGGGCTGTAACACAGGGATCTTTCATCTCCCCCTGAAAGTCCATCCTCACTTCTACCAGCAACACTGGCAGGCAGGTCCAGAGCAGAGCTGCGTGTGAGCACTTGGTGCTGGAAAAGGCCCATGGATCGGCAATCCTGCTAAGGCTCCAGTATAAAATCTGTTGCCATAAGCTCTGGGTGCATTATAAGATTTCTCAGGCCGGAGGAGAAAGCTGTGAAAGCAAATAGCGGAATTTTAAGGGTGGGTAAAATTATGGGACTTTTACCCTTGAATAATGGTGATTTAATTGACTGGGCTAAATGATTGATGGTTTGTGAGCAATGAGTTTGAATTACCAGGGCTGTGTGTTCAGGGGGCACTGCCCTTTTAATTTCATGTCAGATATTTAAATCATTTACATCACCCTCTGCAAGGCGCTCCCCTTGGAAAGAGTTAACCTGTCTGGTGGGACACTGCAACTTGAGAAATGTACCCTTTATCAAGAGAACGAGATGAGACAAGTTCATTTAAAAAGCCTGGTTTGTCATTGTTTATCTAATTTTCGGAGTTGACACACAAAATTAGGCTGGCTGACACTCACTCTGGGGCTGTCCCTGGCCCTGTCCTGCCTGACCTTTTCGGCTCCGAGCTGCTGTGCGCTCGCCGGCAGTTGCTTCCCCTCAGCTGCAGAAATTGCTGCAAGTCCTACCAGTCATAGAATTATTAAGGTTGGAAAAGATCATCCAGTCCAACCATCAGCCCAACCCCACCACACCCACTAAACCATGTCCCAAAGTGCCGTGTCTACACGTTTTTTGAACCCCTCGAGGGATGGACACTCCACCCAGCCATGATAAAGCAGGCATGGGGAGTGCTTTGGTGGTGGCTTTTCAGTGCATTTTCTGCTGAATGTACTGATTGACACCTATTTTTAAGGCTGAATAGTTAAGAATTGTCAAGGAGGCGGTCAGTGCTTTGTAACGAATGTGCGCAGAAATCTGAGCAAACATGCAGTGCGTGGGATAAGGTTGACCGCACCTCGAGTCCTGTGTTCAGTTCTGGGCCCCTCACCACAAGAGGGATGTTGTGGCTCTGGAGCGAGTCCAGAGAAGAGCAACGAAGCTGGTGAAGGGGATGGAGAACAAATCTTATGAGGAGCGGCTAGGAGAGCTGGGGCTGTTTAGCCTGGAGAAGAGGAGGCTGAGGGGAGACCTCATTGCTCTCTCCAACTACCTGAAAGGAGGTTGTGGAGAGGAGGGAGCTGGGCTCTTCTGCCAAGTGACAGGGGACAGGACGAGAGGGAATGGCCTCAAGCTCCACCAGGGGAGATTTAGGCTTGAGATTAGGAAAAAGTTCTTCACGGAGAGGGTGGTTAGGCATTGGAACGGTCTGCCAAGGGAGGTGGTTGAGTCACCGTCCCTGGAGGTGTTTAAGGTGAGGGTAGACGAGGTGCTTAGGAGCATGATTTAGGGATTGGTGGGAATGGTTGGACTCGGCGATCCAGTGGGTCTCTTCCAACCTGGTCATTCTGTGATTCTGTGACTCTGTCACAGAGACACCCTGTGATACCTTCAGTCTCCTCTCTCCTTGGTGTCGTGCTTCCCTTCGTGATTACACCAGTCAGTGCTGCAGTGAGCTCTCGCGTGTTACTGAAACTCAGATGTTGGCTGACTCTTCACTAGCAGGGAACGATTACAGTGATTTGACTACAGGAGGTTTAATATCAATCTCTTACTTGCCAGTTCACAGCGGACACACGTGCCAGTGTAAAAGGTGGGAGGTGTCCCTGCCCGTGGCAGGGGGCTGTACCTGGATGATATTTAAAGTCCCTTCCAACACAAACCATTCTGTGATTCTGTGTTTTCCCTGAGACATTTGTGGACACGTAGCCAACTGAAGATCCCTCTTATGTCGTTCGTACTGCATTTTCACTTCAAATGTTGCTGTAAGCAGGCCAAGGGCAGGTTTGATGGACTTGTGCATTGACCGCAGTTGTGTGTTGCTCATTGATGCGTGTTTTTATTGCGTTTGCAGGTGTGACTGCAGCAGGCACGATGCATATTGTACATCCTCGCGCCATTTGTGACCCCCTTGCTTTCTGTGCCCAACCAAACATGCCATGGGCTGCCCACCAAGATTTGCAAAGACACTGACACTGTAGTCATGGCTTTGGTGGAAATCTCTCTTCTCCCGTTCACTATTTAAAACCAACCAACCAAGCAGAAACAAAACAAAACCCAACCACCAAATTCTGAAAACGAGCTTATTGTAAAAACTACCCTTCAGCCTGAGAAAAATCCTCACTAGATTATAGTCTAAAAATGGGAAATCTGGTTTCAAGTTGAACTTCTTCCTAGGGAGAAACACCAATGCATAAAACCCTCACAAAACAAAGCAAATAGGGTAAACAGCGTTTTCAACCTTGCATAGCCTGCAGTTTCCCTTTGCGTGTTTTAAGTAGCTTCAGTGTAAGAATGTATTGGGTGTGAGATGTTTTCCTCCGCAGGGAGTCTCTCCATCGTAAAAGAGATTCATGGGAGAAGCGGACTGGCTTTAATAGCTGGTTTTTAATTGCCCCAATGCGTCTGCTCTTCCTCATCTGTAGGCTTTTGATTGGTTTTCCCTAGTTCTCACCAGTGTCCTTGACTGTTGTTTTGTTTAAGAAGCAAAACAGCTATTTCTAGGCTACTTTACTTACAATGACCCTTTACCTTACTCTTGCACCTTTTGCACCCAAAAATACTGAAGTGCTGGGCAAAACGTGCTTGCACGGATTCTCACTGCACTCTCGTGAGAGAGCAGAATCATTTATTCCCTTTTTAACCATGAGGCTGAGGGAGGTTAGCAGCCTTGTGAAGGTCACGCTGAGAAGTATGTGGCAGCTTGGGAATAAACTCCAGAACCCTGTCTCTGCATTCCCGATTGTAGCCTCTCCTGATTTGTTTTTACGGATAGGAATCGAGTAAAACCAGGAATATTTCAGAGTGAATTTGTTTAATAAAACGATCAAACCCAAACACAAGTGGGAGTCTGGAGTAGGAGATAAAAGAAGAGGGTGCAGTCCTCCTTTAGTGCTGTTCCCGATGTTAGACATTCAAGACCAAAGCTAAAGATTTCTAATAGTCAGGTGCTGGAAGGAAAAAGACATCCATATGCTCAGTGCCACAGGCATCTGTGTACTTAAGTGCATCATTTTGAGATCATCCATCTTCTCTTGGTAGCATTGAACTGTCTGCTGCTGTCCTTGAATGGATTCTGCTACCTCTCGATGCGTTCTTCATTGGTGGACCGTTTGCCAAGCAATGACTGAGTGTCAGCGCACATGCATCTGCCTGGATGGGAAAATCAGAGCTCTGAGAAAAACTTGAAGTTGCTGTTTGCATCTAAGATGGCCGAAAGGAAGCAATTAACTTCAAAAGAATTGAATATTGGGGAAAAACATCCATATCTGTAGCGGTAACAAAGAGCAAACTCAGAAAGGTTGATTGCCGTGGCAGGTAGCAGCTGCCCATGATTTCAAAGGCCTGAAGATAAAGGTAAGGGCTTGCAACTCAAGCCTGGTGGGAAGCACTGACAAATCTGAGGAGGGGAAAGCAAGTTCTTTGAACTGGCTCTGCTCTGGGAACCTGTAGTGACAAGAGAGTTGTGCTGTGTTGCGTTATAGCCTCCAGTGTATCTGTAGACTGTGGCATCTCTGTGGTTGTTTTCTGTGGGATACGCACATCCACGCATGTGTGGGATGCCACACGAGGACTTTGACATAGAAAACTCAGGTGCTGTGCTCTTTCTGTTGTATCTTCACCCTCGTCGCTGTGGTGTCGTTTAGGTTCTGTAGACTCTTGGCATGGTTTTTTCCCCTCTCTATTTCAAATCTGAGTTATCGACGGAGCAGGCTGAAGCTTTTCCTGGGCAGCAGAGGGGGGAAGCAAAGCAAAAGCACTAGGTTTTCCAAAGGCTGTCTGTTGTGTGCACCCCATAAATAAAGAAATCCAAGGAATGGAGGCCATGTCATAACTGGGTCAAGCTGATACTGGAGAGGAAACCCGTGAGTGCAGCTTCTCCCTGTCCAGGCTGAAATACAGGGAGCGCAGGGCAGTGAGTGAATGCTGGGGAGGAAACACGTGTTGAGTTTGAGCCGTCCTAGGGCACCTTGCACACCCCGTCACCAGCACCGGGCTCTGTCTATGGTGTGGTTCTTGCAGATCCTGAGAGACCTTTTGACAACGTGGGGTTTGCTTTTGCGGTTCCACCAGCAGCTGTTGAAATTGTTCCCATTCACTGATGAGCAGCAGTGAGGTTTGTTGGGAGGAGACTGTGGTGCGATTGTTTAAATTAAGCTATTTTCTCTCCAGCAGCATCTGGCCATGCTTCTAGCGTGGCTCACAGCATAAACCTGTGCAGGCTTTTACACTGATGAATGGATGGGGAGAAGTTTCATTTAAGTAGTTCCAAAGGAAGATCTGTTTCATAGCTGAGAGATTAAGCCACTAAATGTCCTGACTAGTGCAGCTGTGTTTCCTGCCACCTCCCAGCTCTTTATTAGCTTACAGGCAAACTTGATTCTCCTCTTTTCACCCACTTTCAGGCTCTCTCCCTCATTTTTCTTTAACCGTATCCTTTTCTCTTGTCTCAAGTCTATGGGCTGTACCACCTCAGCTCTCACTAGTTTCATTGTGGCAATTAGTCCTCTGTGATGAAGGGAAAATGAGAACTGGCTCCCAACAGCTATTGATGAATTCACCTTGACATGTTTATCAGCTTTGTCTTGCTTCGTACTATGGTGTTCCTCCATGTACTTGAAGAAGGAGCCACATGTACAGTTTTCCTCACCAGGGAAGTACAGCAGAGATGGCAAAGTAAGAAGAAATAAAGACCCAGTAACATGCCAGCTCCAGGGACCTGTAGCTGCGTGTTTGGTGAGCCTGCTAATATGGAGATTGCTGTGTGTTGGTGATCTTCTCTGAGCTTAAAACACGAGATGGCAGAGCTCATTGGCACCTCTGCCAGTCCAGGCAGCAGAATGGCAGCGTCTTCCCTGCCGCTGGTCCAGGACCCTCTTCAAGCTGAGGTGCTGGGTGCCAGGAAGTTTCTGAGATGGAGGAAGGATTTGAGTCGGGCTCTGCTCGGTGTGTTCAGGCTCAGGTGGCGATAGTTCCAGCGTTGCCCTTTCCTTGCGTTGCCTTGCCCAAAAGCCTGCAGAGGTGCAGCCAGCGACCCGTAGGTGCCCACGCAGAAAGGGAAAGCTGCTGTTCTGCCTAATCCTGGGGTTGTGGCTGGCTGGGGCCCGTGCTGCAAAGAACCACGCGCCCAGGGCCCTCGGGCAGCTTTCAGGGGGCCTGAAGCCAGTGTGGCAAAATGAAACACGAGACATTTGTAGCTCTTCATAGCGTAGTCTATGTGTCATGTTCTCCCGATGTTGGACCTCTTGCTCAACTAAGTCATTCCTCCAGAGTATTCCTTCTGTCTTTCCTCTGCGAGGTTAACTGGGAAAGCAACTGAGCTGTTCCCAGTAAGATCTGAAGAAGGGCTCACCACATCTCAGACTTCGCCCTAAAAAGTTCTGGCTGAGATTCCAGTCATCCCAAAGAGTTGAAGCAACACCATCTCACGCTTCCTCCATAATTCTTGTAGATAATGGCATATTTTATTTCTGTGGCGCCTGCGTTTGCCGGCCCTGGCCCCGCAGAGTGTTTTATTGCTTCAAGCTGATGCTGTGAGGATTTATTGTGGTCTATTTAGCCTGGTGCTGCTTCATTGCTCTGCTCAGTGCCATCCTAGCCCATCCAAAACACTAGGCTTCCAGGCCCCGCGTCAGACCCGCACTCACTCTCCGTGTGCCGATTCCTGTCGCTCACCGCTGTGGCTGGTGTCGGGCTGCGCATGCCGGTAATTCCCACTTGTACGTCACCCTCTCCAAAGGCTCCCCAGCAAATCTCCTCTGATTACTGCCAGGCATTTGCAAGAGCTATGAAGTTTAGTGTTGCAAAAAACTCAGCTGCTTTTGAGTGATTTGGAGTAGAGGTTTTCATCATCTGTGATGGTTTCTCCTGGCGATTGCTTTCTTTCAGTCATTTATGTAATTGCGGTACTCGGTTTCCTGTGGATTTTTATACTTCATTTGAGATTCATCTGAAGATACCGTGTTCCCATCTCTAGGAATGTGGCCAGATTGAGACATGAGCTGCTTAAGCTGGCTGCTGCGATTGCAGGCCATATTTTTGTTTCCTCTCGGGATGCTGTTCTGATTCTCCAAGGTGCCTAAGACACAGTCTTCCCGCACCTGCAGTGGCTGTGTAATTCATGGCCAAGAATCACGGAATGGTTTGGGTTGGAAGGGACCTTAAAGCCCATCCATTTTCACCCTCCTACCATGGGCAGGGACACCTCCCGCTGCATCAGGGGGCTGAAAGCCCCATCCAGCCTGGCCTTGAACACCTCCAGGGATGGGACAGGGCCTTCCCACCCTCATTGTGAAAAATTTCTTCCTAATGTCTAACCTAAATCTTCCCCCCTTCTAATTTAAAGCCATTTCCCCTCATCCCATCACGCCAGGCCCTTGTAAAAAGTGCCCCCCCAGCTTTCCTGGAGTCCCTCTCAACACTGCGAGCTGCTCTAAGCTTTCCCTGGAGCCTTCTCTTCTCCAGGCTGAACAACCTCATCTCTCTCAGCCTGTCCTCATAGCAGAGTTGCTCCAGCCCATTTCCATTTCTTTATCAACTAGTTGCTCCACGTGACATGTTCCAGTATGTACATGAGCAAATGCCTCTCCGTGTGGACGCTGTGAGTGCTGCAGAGCCTGGCGCCTGGTCCTGCTGCATCTGCAGCCACACAGCTCACTGACCAAGCAACAAGAGGAATTTAACACTTGCAGGGATATTGTATTTTTCCTAGGTAATGTGTTGGACCATCCGTTTAAGGGATGCCTGTACATAGGGCAAGGCATAAGGTTTCCAATTTCTCCTTTTTGACAAAGGAGAGTGTTAGGTGAATACAGGTAAAAGATGTGCAGAAGGCAGTTATTGTAAAGAGAGACCTTAAAATTATCAGATCAAGATGTTTACAAGCAGACTGGTAGATGAGTGGTTTTGTCAGAATATCTTTGTATCAAAACTTCATTTAGAAGTTGAATGGGAGCTGGTTCAAAACATCAAAATGAAACATGAAAGAAGATCAGTGTCTTCAAGGAGTTCTAGGCTACGGGCTCAGGAAAGGGCCTGGTTTCCCCCAGCCGTCCCTTCTCCGTACGTGGATAATGTGGATCCAAGAGGAAGCTCACTGGTTTGGTTGCATTTTTATGAGTGTAACCACAGGATGTTCCAATGTGGTTTTAAAGAAAACATATTTTCAAAGCTTTTTGGGTTTTCCCAGCAAGAGTTGTGTTTATCTTGACTAATTCTGCCATCCTGCTTTCCAGGGCCACCCCTTCATCGTGCAGTACAACGATGGGAATGCAGAAGTCGTCTCCATGTGGGTGTGCAGGATGCTTGAGGAACGGCGAGCAACCCAGGGACCACAGTGAGCTGGACCGGCTCACGACACCGTGCAAAACAGCCGCTCATCCTGGACTAGCAGCACTAGCCCCACAGTTTGGACTCACAGGCTCTCTGGATCATGTTTTACTGAAGTTATTTTCTATAAGCATCAACAAAACCTTTCAGGATATGTGTTACTGCCATTCCCTCACCACCACGTTAAGGAATTCTTAACACTTCTTTTGTTGCTGAGCATTTTAACATCCTCAGATTACCTTCAGTTAAACTGTACACAGCCCTAAAGCAAGTATTTTATATCTGTATTTTTTGTTATTGAACGTATTGTATATTTCCTGGCTCCAGAGTATTTTTAACTGTTAGTTTTTTGCTATCATACAAACAGCACGCTGAGTATTCAGAGGATTTGATAAGGGTTGTTGGCTGTCTTTGAGTGCAGACTACCACAAAATCCTAGTTTTAAATGCAAAACAAGCCAAAGAGGAAATGTATGGACTTGTCCGTCCTTCGAGGACGTGAGGGATTGCCCTTGCAGAGGAAAGGCATGGCAGGTAGATGAGCATGACATGAGCAATGACTGGTGATGCCCCTCTGCATCCTTGCGCTAGCTGCTGTGGTTTGCTAGGAGGGCCAAGGGAGAAGACAACAGGATGGTGTGTGCACCTCAGGCCCTCTGTAAGTGCAGAAAACGTTTGCTGAGGTGGGAAGAGGTGAGCTGAAAGAGGACAGTGGGTGCCCAGGCAAGGAGTAGGAGTACCACTGGGTGAGCACCAGCCAGAGCTGGAAGCCCCAAAGTTGTTGGTGGCTGAGATGGGCTCCTGGCCTCTGGCTGTAACGAGAGAGCAGCCGTGGGCACGGGGAGTTTGCACACACAGCAGCAGCACAGAGGGTGGGAGGTTCTGCCTGTGCTACACGAGGAAGCTGATGGCCATGGCAGAGGCTTGCACAGCATCCCATGAGCTTGTGGGGAGGAGAGCCTGCACAGAGGGGCTCAGACCATGCTGTGCCTCTCATCCTCCTGGCCAGATAACAGGCTGCAGGGTTTTACTTGTTATCACAGCAGTTTGTGGCTTGCTTGGAAGCATCTTGCCTTTCTCAGCTCTGCCTTGATCACTTATTGTTTTATGTCGGAGCCGCTGCACGATGGGTGCAGCTGGGTCACACGAAGACTTCCAAGTTTGCCGTTACCATAAAGGACAAAGGAACAATTGTGGTGTCTCTGCTGTGTGTTTGTTACTCCTGCAGTCTCTAGGTATGATTTCACAACAGGCTGACACACATTTAATCAGTCCTTATATTAAGATGCTTATTTAAGAGTACAGAGGAGAGGAGGACTGTGAGAGGCAGGGCTGAGTTTTAGGTTAACAAGTGGAGCACTGAAGGGACTTGAGCAAGGGAGGAGGTTGGTACTTTGCTTGTTTTTGCATTAGAAATAAATGTTGGCTAAAAGGAAAGCTCAGGTAGTTTATTATATACTGGCAGCTTCAAGAAAAACACATGAAAAATGCCTTCTGAACCGCTGCAAATCCAAAATGTTACTTTGGAAGCAGCCTGGAAAAGACTTTGTTTCCTTCCTTGGAGGGATCGTTTGTCTTCTTTTGAAGTATAGAGGTTGCAGGCATGAACTTATAGACTAAAGTTTGTCTTAATTGCTCTGATGTCACAACCTCCTTGGCAGATAACAGCACAATGAATGAGTCCACAGCCCCTGTACCTTCAGGTCCTTTTTCTAAAGTGAGACAAATTCCTTCCCTGTGCACCAACCAGACTATAGGCAGCTCTTCCATTTATTTATCTCTAACAGTTTGCATTAGCTTTCTCTGGATAAAAAGTCTCTCCCTCAGATTTAGTTAAAAAGTCAGTAAAACCAAGGCAGGGAGGTTGGGAGGGGAAGACGTCACCCTGAAAATCTGTCTGGGATGCCAGCAGATGGAAATGTGAAAAATCTCCCGGCCAGCAGGCTGACAGTGTTATAATTCACCAGCACGTGTATTAACCTTGCTGTCTTCATCAGAATATTTAGTCAATCCAGCAATCATGGGGGAGGTTTGGGGCCTCTGTCATCTTTCCTTCTCCAAGTCCTTGAATCTGGTGCAGCCAGAAGGAGGATGAGCCACCAGGGGTCTTCTCAGTGGCACCGCTTCCACTCTGTTCCCAGCACCAGGTTAACGCCATCTGGGGGGAAAACAAGGCTGGATGAGTAGTTTGGGGCAAAAAACAACTCTTCTTCAGCACCAAGTGTGGAGCGACAGCCAGGCTGGGCCTCCCCGAACTGCCACCTCCTTCCTCGGGCACAGTGGGATCCCCTCCCCGACACAGCCACGTGCTCTCCTCTTCCAGCAAACGTGTGTGGAAACCCCTGGTACCTACGGAGCCCGATGGAAGCAACCCTGTTCAATTCCTGCCACCACCCATCAACATCAAGGGGCAAAAGGAAGGGAAAGCATGGAAGGCGATAAAACTGGCCCAGGATCTGGGTGGATTTAGCTCCACTGTGAGCTCGCAGCAGTGACTTTGAGATCACCCAAGCACGTCAAACGTGCCACTGTGAGCCCAGCCCCAGGCTCTGCCTCCAGCCTGGTGTGTAAGGTCATCCCAGCCCCAAAACCCACTCCGAGGATGAGTTAAAAAAGCAGGCAGGGAAATTTTCCCAGCTGCCAGGCAGGGCTGGAAGCACTGGGTGCTGCAAAGAGGCTCAGGAATGCTGAACATTGTGCGGACAGGCGCTGCGCCATAGCTAGAGCTGCTTGGGAGTGTTGTCCATCCCTCCTTTCTTGGAGTCTGAATCAGGACATTACTCAGCTAAAAATTTTGCAGAAAACGCAGCAGTATTATACCCTGCAGTGGAGTCATGGGAAGGGGTGCAGAAAAAACACATTAATTCAGCAGTGAATGCTATAGATGCGCTGAGTGACACACACACACCCCCCACCCCAGTCCTACTCTGCATCCCACCAGTTCCTTTAGGGACCCCACCAGCAGCCCCACACCAGTCTCACCACTCTGCCTCCTCTCCCAGTAACGTCGGTCGTGGTGATACCAGAAGACCCCATCTCCTATGGGAGTGTGTATGCAGGAGCTCACAAGCTCTGGAAGAAAGTGAGTAGGTCCCATCTGTGCCAAAACTTACCACGTTTTCCACCTTTCTCTGCCTGTGATCCTTGCCAGGTGAAGCTCATCCTGTGAGATGAGCCCGGGCTGGTTTGCCCTGCATAGAATTGGGAAATATTTTTTTCTTGTATCCCGTGGCCAAATACATCCCGATGTAAGTCTTCATTTTCCAAATAACAGCCTAAAACGCTGTATGTGTCTGTTCACACACAGCAAAGAAACCAGGAAAGAGGAATTGCAGTGGGCTGGGGCTACAAGCGGTGCCCAAACGCTCCCTGGCTTTAACGCCTGCGGGGCAGGGGCGGCAGCGGCCAGCAATGGGCTCACAACTGAGGTGGCAGAAACAGCTCTTGGGAGCTTTGACATCCGAGAGCGCAAGCAAACGGAAGGATTGGATCTGGGAGTGGGGTGCGTGATTTTCTGCCTTGGGGAGCTTGCAGTCCTGCAGGGAAAGTTTACCTCAATGGAAAAGGGATGGACGGCAGGGCCCTTCTGTGGTGCAGGGAGGGTGTGGGCAGCGGCTGCAGCAGAACCTGGGAATTTGAGTCTTTGCTGGGAAAAAAAAAAAAATCCCTAGTCCTGCAGGGAACAAAATCCACTGATGGAGAGCGAAGGCTCTGGGAGCCCATGGCAGAAACCACTCTCTGGTGACAAAAGGACATTGGCTGTGGGTGGGGAGGGGGGACGATGCCACCAGGGCAGACGTGGGGCTCACTCGGCTTTCTGGCTCCAGCTGTGCTCCCTCTGCCCAGCGCTGCCGCGGGGCAGGACAGCCCAGGAGATGCCCCGGGGACCCTCCGGGAGGCTGTAGACTCAACTCCCTCCCTTGAGGGAGGGAGATCAGAGGGCTGCAGGAGCTGGGACTGCCCAAGATGGGAGTCTGCTCCACGGGAGAGAGAGGATCCATCGGAGGCTGCTCCTGGCAGGGAAACACCCTCGGACTCTTTGGGCAGCGAACGGGATCTGCAAATCCTTCGCCTCCACAGGGGTTTGAAGCTGGCAGACCTTGCGCTGTTCCTGGAGAAGGACTTGGAGGCTGCTCAGCCTCCTGGGGGCAAAGCATCTCTGCGCGGAGGCTCTTCCTCCCACTCCCTTTAAGCTGCGCAACCAGCAGAGATAAACACGAGAGACCCGACAACCCTCCCAAGAGACATCACCCTGGCTCAGCTGCCAGGAGCCGCCCCCCGGGCGAGGCTGCGTTAAACTCATCACAGGTAACCCCAGGTCTGTCAGAGCCGCAGGAGAACCAGCTCTGGCCTCTCAGCTTCTGCAGAGGGTGCTGAGGAGATGCTCTTCAGCAGTGTGGGGTTATTTGTGGCGCTTGCTGCCCCGTGCAGCTCAGTCTCTGTCCTGAGGGAGGGGACAGCCAGGAGCCAAGGCCCAGGTGCCACAGCTCGGCGGTGACAGTGTCCCTGTGGTGGGAGCAGGGGCTCTCTGGCGGCGAGGAGGAGCCAAGGCCTGAGCTACGGCAGCCATTTTGGGGTAACCCACCTTCAGCCTTCCCTGGGGGACCCCTCAGGCTGGGGGCGCAGGCGCCGTGGGCCACAAATCCAGAGGAATGGGCAAGGCTGTTCCCTGAACTTGCTGGCCTCACCTCATCCCGCTCACCCGCCTCGCCAGGCTGCCCAAGCTGGGCCGGGAAAGCCTAACGGGGGGGACAAAGGATTTAAATTGGAAGGGGGAAGACCTAGATTAGACATTGGGAAGAAATTCTTCACGCTGAGGGTGGGGAGGCCCAGGTTGCCCAGAGAAGTGGCTGCCCCGTCCCTGGAGGGGTTCAAGGCCGGGTTGGATGGGGCTGTGAGCAGAGCCTGGTCCAGTGCGAGGTGTCCCTGCCCGTGGCAGGTGGGACCGGGTGGGCTTTGAGGTCCCTTTCCACAAACCATTCTATGATTAAAAATCCCTAAAAAAAACCCCAAACGAACAAAAAAACCCACTCTATTATTCTATCTCTATTAAATTACATTAAGGTATTTTGGGCACACTGAATAAGAAGAAGGTTGTGCTTTAAGAAAAGCAAAGCTCTGAGGTCTGTGCCTTTCCCCAGGGGAAGCCGGAGCGGGAAGGCTGCGGTGCGGCTGCCGGGGAGCTGCGCTGACCCGGGGCTGCGTTACCTTCACTAGAGGGTATGGCCATAAACTACAAGTGTGCACTAAGGACAGGATTTATGGATTGAGCCTTACCGGCTACTGAGGCGGCTGCTGCACCGGTACCCGCAGCGGCAGCTCTCGCCGCCGAGTCCTGCAGGGAAAGTTCAAGGTTTATAAGGAGCCGGGCAGCCTGAGAGATGTTTAATGGCAAATGGATGTCTGGGGCTTTTAGAGGCAGGAGGAAAACTGCAGCCAAGACAAAGCTGCCAGCTGGGCCTGCAGCGCGTGCGGCTCCGTCCTGGAGGGCAGCGATGCCCGGCTGCCCCGGCACGGCCTGGCAGAGTTAATTGCTGCCCTTGGCTCATCCCGCTCTGCTTTAACCTAATCGATGAAGTCATAGAATCATAGAATCAGTAGGTTGGAAAGGACCCACCGGATCATCGAGTCCAACCGTTCCTATCAGTCGCTAAACGCTAAAGTCATGTCTATCCATCACATACGTTGCGTTTCTCAGCAGCTGCGGGAATTTAGCCAGGCAGGGTGGCACCGGGAGGGCTGGGGACAGGCAGAAAGTGAGGGGCAGCACTGCCACGCGGGAGCTGGTGGGCAAGGGACAAGGAGGTGACAGCAGCTGGGGGGATGGGGGCATTGGGCAAAGGGGAACCTGTGGAACATCAAGAGGTGAGCGATGGAGAGGGACATGGTGGGACCAAGGGGGTACTGGGGAGGCACGGTGGGGTTGGTGGGGTGCGGAGTGGGAGAGCTGAGGTGCCTAGATAGGGGGGGCATGGTGGGAGAGCTGGGGTGCGTATACAGGTGTGGAAGGGTCGTGGTGGGAGAGTTGGGGGTCCATAAACGGGATGGGTGCACGGGAAGAAAGGTGAGGTGCATGAGTGGGGGTGCATGGTGGGAGAACTGGGGTGCCTGGGTGGGTATTGGAGCGGGGGGCAGTAGTGCAGAGCCAGGGCACTTAGAAGGGTCCCCGGGGCTTACCAAGAGGGCCCTGGGGGCTCCCAGGGGTCCCCATCCTCCCCCTGCTGTGTCCCTGCCCGGGTGCTGAGCACAGCGGGTCAGGCGAGTGTGCCCAGCCTGCAGAGAGCCAGCCGCCTGCTCCCTTTGTCAATGTCCAGTAATTAAAATGTCACCGTTTAATTTTCAGGCCTCTCGGAGCAATCTTTTCCTAATAAAGAGCCTAATCGAAACACTCCTTCCCCCCCTCCTCCCCGGGAAGGGCTGCGGAAGAGGCTGCAAAGGCTCAAAGCCGCTGCGGATCGATAGAGAGAAGCCCGGATTGATCGGCCTCTAAAATTAAATTATTGGGGTCATGGTTTTATATGGTGCTGATACAACTGTTAAATGGGGAACATTCATTTCCAATAGGAGGCGTTTATTAAACTTCCACTGAATTAGACCGCTGTGATTTATGTGGCAATCTCAGCACAGCCCTCCAGGAGAGAGGGGCCTTTCACCGACCCCCCCCCCAGCTGATTATTTATTTATACCCCCGTGACACGGATCCCTAAGTTTTAACCTAAATTATCCAGCAGCCTCGCCTGCTGGCGGCATCAGCCTGGGGCAATGGGGGGGTCCCATCAGGAGGGTCTTATCGGGGGTCCTAAAGGGGCAGGGGTCCCATCAGGGGTTCTGGAGGAAGCTGGGGGGGGGACATCCCATTGGGGATCCTATTGGGGGGTCTCATCGTGGGGGGCCTTGTAGCATGGGGGGCCCATCGGGGGTCTCATCAGAGGGTCCTGAAGGAAGGGAGGGGTCCTACTGGGGGGTCCTGAAGCCGGGGGGGGGGGGGGTTCATCGGGGTGTAGCAGAGGAGAGGTGGGTCCCGTCGGGGGTCCTGGAGGAAGGCAGAGGTCCCGTGGGGGGACCCATGGGCGTCGGGGGGTGCTGCCGCGGGTCCCACCAGGGGTCCCGGAGGAGGGGTCAGACCCGTCGGGGGGTCCCACCGGGGTCCCACCGCCCCCGAGGGGCCCTGGGGCAGCGGCGGAGCCGTTAACGTCCCGGTTCTCGCGTGCGGCGATCGTTGAGCGTTAATTAGAAATTCATTACAATTAAAAGCCGCGCGCACACGCCTTAATTACATCTGATTTTTAATTCCGAATCCGTGTTTACACAGTAAGCGAGACGTACCTCCTGATTATCCCCAATACTCTTTATACTGTACTAATTATGTAAATTAAACCTAATTAACTGACAAAAAAACTGCAGTCAATTCAACTGTTAAAAGATACGGCGGCTGCGGGGAGCGGCCCGAACCGGCCCCGGGGCCAGCGCGGCGCCGTCGGGGCTAGCCGGGAGGGGCCCGGGGCGAGCCGAGGAGAGACCGGGGCGAGCCGAGGAGAGACCGGGAGGGGCCCGGGGCAGCCGCACGGCCCCGGGAAGGGCTCGGTGGAGCGAGTCCCGGGCGGAGCCGCATCCTCTCGGAGCGCGGTGTCCTCCCGGAGCATCCCCCCCAGCCACCGCCTCGCCCCGACGGGCGGCCCCGGGGGGGGGGTCCCGGCTCGGTCCCCGCTGCCTCGCAGCCCGGTTGGAGCCTCGCGGCCGGTTCCGCAGCCGCTGCGGGTTTTTTCACGCCTTGGAATCCCCCCGAAACCGGGCGGCGGGGCTGGGAGCATCTCCCCGCGCTCGCCTCGCTGGAGGACGGAGCGGGGTGGGTGGGTGGGGAGGGATAAATAATTAAAAGGCGAGGAATAATTACCGGCTCAGGTTAGCATCCTTGCGGGAAGGCCGTGCCGCAAGGCCAGGCTGGAATCTACGGGTCCGAATTCCCCCCTTACTCCGGAGTTGGGGATGAGGATGGGGATAAGGATGCGGATGGGGATGGGGATAAGGATGCGGGCGGCGTTGAGGATGAGGATCGGGATGAGGATGGGGATGGGGCTGAGGATGGGGATGGGGATGGGGATGAGGATGAGGATGAGGATGAGGATGAGGATGAGGATGGGGATGAGGATGAGGATGGGGATGGGGATGGGGATGGGGATGGGGATGGGGATGGGGATGAGGATGAGGATGAGGATGAGGATGAGGATGGGGATGAGGATGAGGATGAGGATGAGGATGAGGATGAGGATGAGGATGAGGATGGGGATGAGGATGGGCATGGGGATGGGGATAAGGATGGGCATGGGGATGGGGATAAGGATGAGGATGGAGCTGGGGATGATGACGGGGAGGTCCAAGCGCTTTTTCGGGACGTCCCAAGGGGAAAACGCAGCCGCTTCCCGGCGTGAGCCCGGGGACCGGGAATTGCGGAGGCGATGGGCGGCTCCGCACCTGCGTTTCGCTCCGCGCTGGCTCCGCCGCATCCTCCTCCTCCTCCTCCTGGCATCGCTGCTGATGGTGGGGAGCGCACAAAAAGTGATGGCTGGGGGCGATCGGCGCCGTTATTAACTTGTGTTTGATCAGTGTAATTGCGCCGATCGCGGCCGGCCGCGATGATTAATTACAGTTTAATTAACGCGGCCGTGACGAGCGCTGCGTGCGGGAACCCAACTAGGGGCAGGGATGCGGGAGGGGGGACCGTCGCCACGCCGGCAGGACCCTCGTAGGGAACGAAAAAACACGATCGCGCCCCCCCTCGCCATCGCTTCCCGACGATTTCGTTGCCGCACGCTGCCCCCCCCGGCCTTCTCCTCCCAGCTCCATCCCTGCTTCCCACCAGCAAAGCTCGCATCCCGTTTTGGGGTTGGGCCGGAGGATGGATTGGCGACAGCAGCGCATCCTCGATTTCGATGTCGCCCCCCCCTTTCTCCCCCCCGGCCTCCTCTTTTCGTTGCCGCCCGCTCCCCACGCAAACTTTCAACGAGCGTCCTTCCCCCAACGGGGGATGCTCGGGGGGTCGCGGAGGAGACGGACCCCGCTCTTACCTCGGTGGCGGCCCCCCCTAACCCTCCCACTCCCCCCTTTATCCCCCCCCCCCCGTTCTGTGCCTTAAAGCCGCGCCGTGATTGACTGGAGCGCATCGGTGATTGACGGGCGCGGGGTCCCGGAGGCAGTTAATGTAAATATGCTGGTGCTAAGTGGGTGTGTCTTCCCGTTATTTTAGCTGTCACCGGATCAACGTGCGGCGTCTCCAAGTCGGGATCCGGATCCTCCCTCGGTGGCGCCGTTGGTCACTCGCTCTCGTTGCATCGCGCCGGGGCGGGCGGCGGCCCCGAGGCGGCGGTGAAGGGCGCGCCGCTGCCCGCCCGCTGCCCGCGGGGAGAAGGGGGCGTTCGGGGGACTGGGACCCCCCACCCTCCCGATGGCGGCTCCGGCCACGGGCTGCGGCCCCTGAACCCCGAGGAGAACCTGCACGTCCAGCCGGGCTCCGCGGAGCAGTGAGTGGGAGCGAGCGGCGGAGAGGGGGACAGGGATGCTGTTGGGGACAGGGATGGGGACAGAGATGCTATTGGGGACAGGGATGCTGTTGGAGACAAGGATGGGGACAGGGATGCTGTTGGGGACAGGGATGCTGTTGGAGACAAGGATGGGGACAGGGATGCTGTTGGAAACAAGGATGGGGACAGGGATGCTGTTGGAGACAAGGATGGGGACAGGGATGCTGTTGGAAACAAGGATGGGGACAGGGATGCTGTTGGGGACAGGGATGCTGTTGGAGACAAGGATGGGGACAGGGATGCTGTTGGGGACAGGGATGCTGTTGGAAACAAGGATGGGGACAGGGATGCTGTTGGGGACAGGGATGCTGTTGGAAACAAGGATGGGGACAGGGATGCTGTTGGAAACAAGGATGGGGACAGGGATGCTGTTGGAAACAAGGATGGGGACAGGGATGCTGTTGGGGACAGGGATGGAAACGGGGAAGGAGTTGGGAACAGGGTTGGAGAAGGGGTAGGGGCTAGGGTCGGAGATGAGGTTGGAAATGAGGATGGGGTTGGGACTGAGGATGGAGATGGGGACGAAGACGGGGGTGGGGAGGTCAAGGCGCGTTTTCGGGAGGCGCTCCCCGTTATTTCGTGTAATTCTCACGGAAGCCGCTTACCGCCCTCCCCGCTTAAGCCAATTTGCCCGGCTCGCTGCTGCCCTTCTGCCGCTCTACGTGCGGCGGGTCCTGCCCGCCCCGGCGCCTCCTAATCCCCCCGCTCCTAATCGCCTCCCGGGGACGCGACAAAGGGGCCCCCGACACCGAGCGGCAACTTTCGGCCCCGGGCTCGGTCCCCGTTCGGCCGGGGCCGGGCACGGCTCGGCGAGCCGCCGCAAAGGGCAGGGACGCGGGGGAGCTCGGTACCGGCGGCTGCGGAGCGGGGGATGCGCCCGCGGCCGGGGGGCTCCGGGCTGGGGCCGGCGGGGAGAGGAGAAGCGGGACCCCTGGAGCCGCAGGAGCGGGACCCGCCGCTCACCGGCTCCTCTCCCCGATTTTGTCTTGCAGAGGCGTTTTGGGGGGAATGGAGGCGATCGCCAGTCAGATGGGAAATGGGAGAGACGCAAGCTCCTCCCCAAATTCAAAGCAAGAGCTGCAGCCGTACCAGGGCTCCAATACCCTCAAGCCCAACCAAGTGGGTGAGACCTCTCTGTACGGCGTGCCCATCGTGTCCCTGGTCATCGACGGGCAGGAGCGGCTGTGCCTGGCGCAGATCTCCAACACGCTGCTCAAGAACTACAGCTACAATGAGATCCACAACCGGCGGGTGGCCCTGGGCATCACCTGCGTGCAGTGCACACCTGTGCAGCTGGAGATCCTCCGGCGGGCCGGGGCCATGCCCATCTCCTCCCGCCGCTGCGGCATGATCACCAAGCGGGAGGCGGAGCGGCTCTGCAAGTCCTTCCTGGGCGAGCACAAGCCGCCCAAGCTGCCCGAGAACTTCGCCTTCGACGTGGTGCACGAGTGCGCCTGGGGCTCGCGGGGCAGCTTCATCCCCGCCCGCTACAACAGCTCCCGGGCCAAGTGCATCAAGTGCGGCTACTGCAGCATGTACTTCTCCCCCAACAAGTTCATCTTCCACTCCCACCGCACCCCGGACTCCAAGTACACCCAGCCCGACGCCGCCAACTTCAACTCGTGGCGCCGCCACCTCAAGCTCAGCGACAAGACGGCCACGGAGGAGCTGTCGCACGCCTGGGAGGATGTCAAGGCCATGTTCAACGGCGGCACCCGCAAGAGGACCTTCTCCCTCCAGGGCTCCGCCGCCCCCGGCGCCGCCGCCGGCTCCCCGGCCGCCAAGTCGGCGCTGCACCCGCCGCCGCCCGCGGGCCCCGAGCTGCCCCCGGCGCACAAGAGCCTGCGGTGCGGGGGGCAGGAGCCGGGGGCCGAGCGGGGGCCGCTGGGGCTGCCGGGGGCCGCCGGGGCCGCCGCGGGGCCGCACGGCGGGGCGGGCGCGGGGCGCAGCTACCCGGTCATCCCGGTCCCCAGCAAGGGCTTCGGGATGCTGCAGAAACTGCCCCCGCCGCTCTTCCCGCACCCTTACGGCTTCCCCGCCGCCGCCTTCGGACTCTGCCCCAAGAAGCAGGAGGACGCGCTGGGCGGCGCGGGGGGCGGCGAGGCGGCCAAGGGCGGCGCGCTGCCCCCCGGCATGTTCTGGGGGCCCCCGCACCCCCCGCAGCCCTCCCAGCCGCCGCACCAGCCCGGGGCCGCCAAGGACGCGGGGGTTTACCCCTCGTTCCCGGTGTTCTGGCCGGCGGCGGGCAGCCTCCCGGTGCCGCCCTACCCCGCGCAGGGCCCGGCCAAGGCCGCCGCCACGGCCGTCGTGGTGGCTGCGGCGGCGGCGGCGGCGGCGGCGGCGGCCGAGCCCCCCGGCTTAGCGAGCCGGCACGGCGAGCCGGAGGGCTCGGAGCCGTCGGGGAGCGGCCGGAGCAGCGCGACCCCGCAGGACGGAGGCGGCGGCGAGGCCGAGCGCTGCCCCAGCGCGCTGTCCCGGGCGGCGGCCGACGAGGAGCGCTCCGGCGACGAGGCGCTGCCGGCCCCGCTGCCCCTGCCCAGGAAGGGCAGCTACCTCTCGGCTTTCCGCCCCGTGGTGAAGGACGCCGAAAGCATCGCCAAGCTCTACGGCACCCGGGAGGCGTTCGGCGGCGCCCGCGGCCCCGGTTACCTCTCCCCGGACTTCCTCAGCGAGGGCGGCTCCAGCTACCGCTCGCTCTCCCCCGGCGCAGACACCGCCGAGGAGCCCGAGGTCGACGTCGAGTCCAACCGCTTCCCGGAGGACGAGGAGGAGGAGGAGGAGGCGGACGCCGCCGCCCCCCCCGCCACCGACGGCCGGGAGCCTCCGCCGCCCCGGCTGCTGCCCGGCCCCGAGGAGCCCCCGCCGCCCGCCGACGGCCGCCAGGAGAAAGCGGGCGAGCAGGCGGCGGAGGAGGGCGAGCAGCCGCCCGCAGGCAGCCCCGAGGGCAGCGGCAGCGCCTACGAGGTGCGGGGCTCAGGAGGGGGGGCTCTGCCCCCGGGGGTCCCCGGGGCTGGGGGTCGGGGATCAGCTCTGCCCTCGGGGGTCCCCGAGGCTGGGGTCGGGGAACGATTCTGCCCTCGGGGGTCCCCGGGGCTGGTGGTCGGGGGGGACGATTCTGCCCTCGGGGGTCCCCGGGGCTGGGGGTCGGGGAGCGATTCTGCCCTCGGGGGTCCCCGGGGCTGGGGTCGGGGATCAGCTCTGCCCTCGGGGGTCCCCGAGGCTGGGGTCGGGGAACGATTCTGCCCTCGGGGGTCCCCGAGGCTGGGGTCGGGGGGCGATTCTGCCCTCGGGGGTCTCCGGGGCTGGGGGGTCGGGGGTCGGGCGATTCTGCCCTCGGGGGTCGGAGCCGCAGCCCTGACTCGCTGTTTTGTAGGTGTACGCGGCGGAGATGGGGGAGCCCTTGCAGCCGCTGAAAGCCGCCGCCTCCGTGGGCGCCCCGGCCGCCTTTCTCTGCACCCCCGAGGCGAAGGGTAACCGGGGCCGGGGGGGCCGGGGGGGGGGGGGGACCGGAGCGCCGCCCCCCAGCCCCGGGGGGGCAACCGTCCCGCTGCTTTCGTTCAGGGATTTAGGCGAGAAAAGAGGGAGCGAACGGTTTCCACGCGGGGGAGGGGGCCGGGTCCCCCCCGGGCCCGGGGATGCCGCCGTCGGACCGGGCCGGGCTGGGCTGGGGGGGTCAAAGCTCCTGCCAGCAAGCTACTTTCCACTAGCAAAGCGATTAGGGCGTCCGCTAAGAAGGTTTTAACGAGGGCTTTGCCCGTAATTATGTAATTAAGGATATATCAGGACCGTACTTTCGTTGCTTATGGTTGGAAATCGGTTTATTAACTTTAAGAGCAAGATAAAGAAGACAATCACTCCGCGGCAGAGGATTTAGAGCCCAGAAAATCCTATCAGGACCAAAGGAACGTCTCGCATCCCAGCCCTGTAAATACCGAGAGAGGTGAGCGGCGCTGCGCGGGGCGGAGCGGAGCGGGGAGCCCCTCTCCGCGGGGTCACAGCCCCCTGTCCCCCCCAGGAGAGGACCCGCTGGCCATGGACGTGGCCGGGACGCACCTGGTGGAGAAGGACATCGAGAACCTGGCCCGAGGTGAGGATGGAGAGCGTCCCGCGGGATGGGGTGATGGGGGGGACGTGGGGACCCCGCAGCCTCTCCCCGCGGCTCAGGGTATTTGTGTTTGCTGCAGGAGTGATTAACTCCTGTGATTAATGTAACGTAATGCGATTAGCGCCGCGCTGAGCCGCCTCCATATGGAAAAGTGCGGGCTTCCCCCTCAACCCCACCGTGTATTTTTAAACAGACGAGTTGCAAAAACTGGTCCTAGAGCAAATGGAGCTAAGGAAAAAGCTGGAGAGGGACTTCCAGAGCCTGAAAGGTACGGGCGAACCCGCCCCCCCACCCCGCCCCGAGCGGGGAGCGGCGCCGCTGACCCCCCGAACCCCGCAGATAATTTCCAGGACCAGATGAAACGGGAGCTGGCGTACCGGGAGGAGATGGTGCAGCAGCTGCAGATAGTCCGAGGTATGAGACAGCCATTCCCATTTCCATTGTTCAGCTCCTTGTTGTCTCTCTCCTTTTTTTATTTAAATTGGGTTTTTTTCATATTTTCTTTTCTCTCGTTTTTTTACTGTTTGTGTCTCTCTCCCTCCTTCTTTCCTTCTTTGTGTTTCTCCTTCTCTCTCTCTCTCCCTCCTTCTCTCTCTCTCTCCCTCCTTCTCTCTCTCTCTCCCTCCTTCTCTCTCTCTCTCCCTCCTTCTCTCTCTCTCTCCCTCCTTCTCTCTCTCTCTCCCTCCTTCTCTCTCTCTCTCCCTCCTTCTCTCTCTCTCTCCCTCCTTCTCTTTCCCTCTCCCTCCTTCTCTCCTTCTTTCCCTCTCCCTCCTTCTCTCCTTCTTTCCCTCTCTCTCCTCCTCTCCTTCTTTCCCTCTCTCTCCTCCTCTCCTTCTTTCCCTCTCTCTCCTCCTCTCCTTCTTTCCCTCTCTCTCCTCCTCTCCTTCTTTCCCTCTCTCTCCTCCTCTCCTTCTTTCCCTCTCTCTCCTCTTCTCCTTCTTTCCCTCTCTCTCCTCTTCTCCTTCTTTTTCTCTCTCTCCTCCTCTCCTTCTTTTTCTCTCTCTCCTCCTCTCCTTCTTTTTCTCTCTCTCCTCCTCTCCTTCTTTTTCTCTCTCTCCTCCTCTCCTTCTTTTTCTCTCTCTCCTCTCCTTCTTTTTCTCTGTCTCCTCTCCTTCTTTCTCTCTTTTTCTCTGTCTCCTCTCCTTCCTCCTTTCTCTTTTTCTCTCTCTCCTCTCCCTCCTCCTCTCTCTCTCTCTCTCTCTCTCTCTCTCTCTCTCTCTCTCTCTCTCCCCTTCTTTTCTCTCTTAATCGATATCTCTTCCCGCACCGCGATTCTCTGGACCCCGAGCCTCCCGGCCGAGGGCTGCGAGGCATCATTACACGGCAGCGAATCAACCTTCCCTCTCGCAGCCATTTCTACTCGGGCTAAATTAAAAACCGAGGCGTAAAAAGAGCCGGGCGGCCGTGCCGGGATCGCGCTCCATCCCGCCTTATGCCCCCTCCTCCCACCAATCCCCCCCCCCGCGCCGCAAGGGCCGCGATGCCTCCTCCCAGCGCCTCCCCGACGGGGCGGCCCCTGGTCCCCCCCGGCTCTATCGATGCTCTCCCCACCGCAGACACGCTGTGCAACGAGCTGGACCAGGAGAGGAAAGCGCGATACGCCATCCAGCAGAAGTTAAAAGGTAGCGGGCAGGGGGGCGCAGGCCCCTGGGGCGGGGCTGACCCCGAGAGCCGGCAAAGAAACGCCTGTGGGAGTTTTTTCACGCAGCGCGACTCCTCTCCCGGGGCCGGGGAGGGCGAGGGAGCGAGCCCCAGCGCTCCTGTGCGGCCAGGCGAGCGCCGGGAGGCGACGGATTTCGCACTTAGGCGCAAATATATAAATTTTCCAAGAAATTTTACGCCTATTCTATTACTTCCCAAGGTCTAATTTGAACTTCACAACAGCCAAAACTCTTGCTAATTCGGAGCTGGCTCCAGCTCCGCCTGACCTCGCCCCTAGAGCCAGGGAAACACCGCAAAGAGAGGGGAGCGCAGCGCAAAACGCCTCCGTCCAGCACCTGCCGGCGTTCTCGGCCTCAGCCCCGCGGTTTGGGGGGGAGGAGGGGGTCTGACCCCCCCCCCCCAGCCCCGCGTTTGGGGGTGTTGGGGGGTCGGGACGGGCTCGCGGAGCCGGGAGTGACTTTGCCGCTGGTTCTCTCGGCAGAAGCCCACGACGCGCTGCATCACTTCTCGTGCAAGATGCTGACCCCGCGGCACTGCACGGGGAACTGCTCCTTCAAGCCGCCGCTGCTGCCCCAGTGACCCCCCCACACGCCCCCCCGGACCCCCCTCTTTTCTCCCGAAGCCATGCGGGCAGAGCCCACACAAGCCATTTCCACGAGGAGACACTTGTACATAGAGGACTCGGAGCTCGGACTGGCAGATCCAGCGGGGAGCGGCCCCGGGGAGCGGGACGGGGAGCAGGGACCCCCCCATCCTGAGCCCCCCGGGCCCCCCAACTCCGCCTCTCCCCCCCTCCCCCCCTCCCTCCGTGTCCGCTTCTTCATCTCTTGTCCAGACTGGAAACAAAAGTGGCTATGTGCAATGGATATAAATGTACTGTGGTTCTCTTGGTACAGTATTCGTTGGATTTTTATTTATTTACGATGTATATTTATTCCCCACCCCAACCTCCGGGCCCCTTCCTCTCTCAGTCCCCCCCCCTTGTAAATTTATGGATGTAACAGCACTTTAACGGGCGGTCCGAGCCCCTGGAGCCCGAACATCGCTCTGGGGAGAGACCCCCCTCCTCTGTACGTGATTTTGGTTCTTTAATAAAAACCGACTTTAAGAAGCCGCCTGGTCCGTGGGGCTGTCCCGGGGGGAGGTTCCCTGCGGGGAGCAACAAGAGGGGCTCTGCCCTCTCCCCTTCCCAGGGCCAAGTTTCCAGCTCCCAGTCATTCCTCTCCCCCCCGCCTCAGCCGGGAGCTCATTAATGCCCATTTATATGCTCGTTTCACACATGAAAGTATCACGTTAATGAGCTCTGAGAGCGGGTGTGGAGGCGCTCGCACACCTATTAGCCCTAAATACCTGTTTTCAGCCCAGAATGAACCTGGCGCGACACCTCGTGGGGCCGCGAGCGGGGCTGGGGGGGGGGTGCTCGGGGGTCCTGGGGCTCCGCAGAGGCTCGTGGAGGGGGAAGGGCTGGGGTTGGGGGGGCAACCGGGGTTCGGGGGGACGCTCTGCGGCGGGGGGAGAGGGACCAGGGCTGGGGGAGACGCACCAGGGTCCTGGGGCGCTCAGAGAGCAGGAGGGACCGGGGTTTGGGGGTGATGCTCTAGGATCCTGGTGTGAGAGGGGTTGAGGGGGGGTGTGAGGGGGCTGCATCAGAGTTTTGGGGGCGAGAAGGAGCGGGGTTCGCGGGGGGAGGCTCTGGAGTCCCAGTGCGAGACCGATCGTTGTCTGGGGAGGATGCACCAGAGTTTTGGGGGCGAGAAGGAGCGGGGTTTCGGGGCGATGTCTCGAGGCGCTTCGGGAGCGAGAGGGAGTGGGATCGAGGGGGATGCTCCGGGATCCTGGGGCGCTCGGGGAGCGGGAGGAACCGGAGGAGGTGGGGGGGGGGGGGATGCCCATCGCACCGGGAGCATCCCGGGAGCATCCCGGGAACAGGGGTTGGGGGGGGCGGGATGCGCTCGGAAGGGGCCGCTCCGGGCGCTCCGCAGCGCGGACACGCGGCCTCGGGCGCCCCCGCGTGGGCACAGGGGGAATAGCAGCCCCGGCACGGACACCCCCCCGCCCCGGGTCAGGGGGGCCCAGCCCGGCCTCGGACACCCCCCGGGATGGGGCAGGAGAGCATTTCACCGCAAGAGCTCACCTCCATCTCCCCACTTCCAGCTGAAGACTGCCCCCCCTCGCCCTATCCCTGCACTCGCTGATCAAGAGCCCCTCCCCAGCTTTCCCCGAGCCCCTTTCAGTACTGGAAGCTGCTCTGAGGCCTCCCTGGAGCCTTCTCTTCCTCCAGGCTCAACAACCCCAACTCTCTCAGCCTGGCCTCATGCAGGAGCTGCTCCAGACTTCGGATCATCCTTGCAGCCTCCTCTGGACTCGCCCCAACAGCTCCGTGTCCTTCCAGTGCCGAGGACTCCAGAACTGAACGCAGGACACTGCAGGTGAGGTCTCACCAGCACGGAGCAGAGGAACGGGATCCTCTCCCTCGCCTGCTGGTCCCTCTGCTTTGGGTGCTGGTCCTTCTGCTTTGGGTGCTGGTCCTTCTGCTTTGGGTGCTGGTCCCTCTGCTTTGGGTGCTGGTCCCTCTGCTTTGGCTGCAGCTCAGGGTATGTTTGCAGAGCACCACGAGCTCCTCTTGACACCTGACAGCCCAGCAGGGCCTGTTGCTTACGGGGCCTCCAAAGGTGCCTCCCGGCCTAAATCCCTCTGCCAGTCTCTGATCAACCCCCCAGGGTTTTCTAGGCATTTTCTCTCTCAGAAGCTCAGCCTGGCTTTTCCCCTTGGCAGGGATGGAGCAGTGAGTGCCGCACCCTGGGATCAGCTGTGCTGGAGTGGGAGCAGCCACCTCCTCACCTGTGGGCAAGGAAGATGAGCAGGGCCAGAGAAAAGGCAAGTGGATGCAGCTCGCTGGCTCGAGGTTACAAAGCCCTTGAGATGGAAGTGCGGTTGGTTTTCTCGGGCTCTCCTTGTCTCTCAGGGCAGCAGTTCGGGGCCGAGCACCCTCTCGCTCTGAGCGAGCTGTGGCTGATGTCTGCAATACGTGACCCTAAGCAGTGGGGCTGGAGCTGCTGGGGTCAGCCTCATGCAGGTGAGCCTGGGGCAAGGGGATCAAATTGCTGGGACGTGGAAGGGACGTGTCGGCCAAGGAGATGAGAGCAAAGAAGTGAATAGAAAGGTAGAGTCAAGCTGGGAGGTGAGCGCTTGTGGGAATGAAATAACTGAGCCTCTTTAGAGCCTGTGGGGCAGCAGCTGAGCCTTCTTCCTTCCATAATCCTCTGTATCTTTCCACCTAGGTTGTTGGTGGCACCTTGTGGGCTGCAGGTAGCACGGGGTGGAGGCACCACGGAGGTTCTCAGCCTGGGTACCTGGCTGCTGGCCCGGGGCAAGCACGCTGCGCCGCCGCACCTCCCAGGGGCTCTTGCTCCTGCCCCTGGGCAGGACCCACAGCTGGGCTCTGGCGTGTGGTGTGTCCCCAGCGCCTGCTTTCCTCGTGCCCTCCCCAGCAGCTCTTTGGCCTGAGAGCTTGTCCAGGCTCCGCTGCGCTCACCTGCCTGGGCGCACCGTGCGTGGCGGCAGCACTTACCAACGTGGGTGCAAAAATGAACTGTTGTATCGTATTAATATTGTCACACTACTTAGTTCTCATTAAAATGTACTTTGCTGAATTTAATATGCAACTTCAATTGACACAACATATTAAGTGCTTAATATACTAGAAATTATGAAACTATTATAGTCTAAGTAATATGAAATAATTAGAGTGAATTAAACTTCACCAGCAGAATGAGGGAAAGGCTTCAAATTTCTTTTTTTGTTTTGTTTTGGGGCTTTTTTTCAGTCTGAGAATAGTTGCGTGCAGTAACAGCCCCTGAAAATGCACAACTAGAGTTTGACTTTTAAAATAATTACAGCAGGAAAAAGCCCAGAGTGTTTGTGTTTGAGCCTGTGATGAATTCTGCATCAGGGGAAGCAGAAGGTCTGTTTGCTGTAGCTGATGGAGTTGTTCTTTCAGGCCAGTGGCAGAGCAGCTCCCAGAAGCTGCTCACCAGACCTCCAGCCTTGCCAAGGCTTCTCCCCATATGCTATTTTCCCCTTGTTCACAAGGCTGTTTATTTGGAGGCGAGCGGACTTGATGGAGCAGAGTCTGCTCTGGGTTTTGCTGCCGCGCTGCCTCTGAGCTGCGAGTCCCCTTTGCGGAGCAGCTCCCCTCTTAGCGGGGGTGCAAACACTAAACGCCCCCCGTGTTTAAGCTGCCGCCACTGGATGGAGTTTGGCCTCTGGTTTTGAGGAGCATTTTGAGCTGTTGCACTGGAGTTGGGTTGAATTACAGGTGTTTTTCTTGCAGGGAGGGCATGGCCCTGGAGCGCGGGTGGACACGGGGCCCGTAGATGCTCTCGTTGGGTCTGCAGCAGCAGCACAAAGTGCCTGACCCATCGGCTGCCAGGCGTAGGCAGGGTATTCGCGCTGGGGTGTGGATGCACGCGTGGACCCCGAGGCATCCTGAGCGCGGTGAGGACCCACTCACTCGGTGTGTCCCAGCCCCGAATCTCCGCTGATGACCCTGTGGGGAGCAAGGTCAACTCGGATGAGGGTTCTCTCTCCAATGTGGATAGAGTCGGAGGACGCCAGGAGATGGCGTTCCCAGCGCCTCTCTGTGCAGTGCTCCTTGCCAGAGTTTGTCTGGTTTTGAGCTGATATTCTGTGCAACTTCCATGGAAACTGCCAAAATCGCCCCTTGGGAAAGCAAGACTGAGCCGGAGGTGGGAGAGACGGGGGAGCTGGGCAGAGCTGGGCCATCGCCTCTGCGCGAGATGGACCTGCAGCGGAGAAGCTGTCGAAGAGGCTGCAGGGCGATGGGTGTTGCTGCTGTGATGTGGGGTGGTGGCCGGCAGTGAGTAAAAATATGCTTGTGCATTTTTCTCCTGGAGGACTTGAGGGGAAGAAAACGAGCAGCGGGCGGCTGTCAGCCCCGTCCGTGCAGGGCTGGGGTGCTCAAGTGACACAGCTGCCTTGAGATGCTCATGTATCCCTCAGGTTCGCTGACCCCCCATAACCCAGGGAGAGGAGTAAAGCAGCTTTCCCATGAAATCCTAGTGTCAGGAGAAACCCAGGCTGAACAGGCTGTGCCAGACTTTGTTGTGGGGACTATACCAGCGGAATTGTTATACGTGATCCAAGATGCTCTGCCCTGAAGTGAGGACAGGCTCTTCTTCAGTAAATGCATCAGGCTCTCGCCACATTTGCAGAGTGGTATTGGAGAAATAGTCCTGACTCGGGTAAAGACTAGAAAGACTAACATTTGAGTTAAAAGTGAAGAAAATAGTCCCTAATTTGCCTCCCCGAGGATTACTTAGGTTCCACCAACTGTATCATCAAAAGACACATTTGCTTGGAAAGTCTAATCATTAAGTACAAAGAACTTGCCAGCAAGCATCTAAAAAGTGTTAACTTTTTAATATGGCTCTTTGATTTCAAGGTACTATTTGTTGTTGGTGACAAGAAGGAAAAATTATCACCTGATCGATCTTTTCAGATGTGGGTTGTCTAGGCTCGGGCTGGCATTGTGTGCTTTATGGAAGATGGGTTTGCAAGATTCATCTGACTGAGTGTGCTTTTTCAATACTGTTTTATCTCTATAGTAAGTGTTATAGTAGAATCATAAAGGTTGGAAAAGATGTCTAAGATCATCCAGTTCAACTGTCAGCCCAACCCCACTGTGCCTACTAAGCCATGTCCCAAAGTGCCATATCTACACATCATTTCAACCCCTCCAGGGATGGAGACTCCACCACCTTCTGGAGCAGCTGTTCGAGAGCTTGAGAACCCTTTTGGTGAAGAAATTTTTGCTGATGTCTAGTCTGAACCTGCCCCGGCACAACTCAAAGCCATTTCCTATCGTCCTACCTCCTGCCACTTGGGAGAAGAGACCAGCACCCACCTCACCACAGCCCCCTTTCTGGGAGCTGCAGGGGGCGATGAGGTCTCCCCTCAGCCTTCTCTTCTCCAGGCTAAACTATCACAACTTCCTCAGCTGCTCCTTCCAAGACTTGTTCTCCAGCCCCTTCCCCAGCTCCGTTCCCCTTCTCTGGACACGCTCCAGCCCCTCAATGTCCCTCTAGTAGTGAGGGGCCCAAAACTGAGCCCAGGATTTGAGTTGCAGCCTCACCAGTGCCAAGTACAGGGGCACAATCTCTTCTCTGGTCCTGCTGGCCACGCTGTTTCTGCTCCAAGCCGAGATGCCACTGGCCACCTTGGCCACCTGGGCCACTGCGGTAGATCTTGTGTAGATCAGTTTACTTTGTGCAATGAGGTGTGTGGCCGTTGTCCTTTGGGTTTCACTTTGGACAGCAAGGAGCTGTGTGTGAACAGGCCGGAGTGGCCACGTGCAAGGAGGAATGGGTTTAATTAAATTGATGGAGTTTGGGTGCAAACTAGACTCTGCACTGTGTGGATGAGAACGGCGTACCGCAGGGTAGCTCTGTCTTGCTTATGAAAAATCACTTATTTATTTTCATGTAGCAAAGTGAACTCTGTGGTTTTCTTGGAAGTTTAAAACATATTTTCCTTTTTCTGTTCTTTTTTTTTTTTTCTTAAGCTGAAAATTCTTTCCTTTGATCTCCTTTCTGACTCTTAATGAAGTTGTGGGATCTGACTTCCCGCATCGCGCCTGTTGTTTTCGCTTCGCTTTGCTGCGTGACCGTGGTGGAGCGGGCGAGTGGGGCAAGCTCGCCTCTCCTGAGAATTTCACACCTCCTAACACCAACCCAGCTTCAAAGTGAGCTACAAACACAGAAGGCCCACGTCTGCCTGCGCGAAGGCCAGGCTTTCATTCAAGTCCGTAAGAGCTGAACATGCACATCCAAAGGTATAATTTGACACTAACAAATTAATTCTCACTATTTTGCTGTGGACGAATTAAGCTGCTGTTGCCACAGTGCAGGTGGATTAACTGGGAAGGGAGTAGGTGGAGGGACTGGTGTCTGTGCTGGAGGAGGGAGATTTAGGAGCCCTGTGTTCAGTCCTCAGCACAGAAAGGACATGGATCTGTTGGAACAAATCCAGAGGAGGCCACGTGGATGATCTGAGGGCTGGAGCACCTCCTGTACGAGGACAGGTTGAGACAGTTGGAGTTGTTCAGCCTGGAGAAGAGAAGATTCTGGGGAGACCTTAAAGCAACTTCCAGTGATGGAAGGGGCTCCAGGAAAGCTGGGAAGGGACTTTTTACAAGGGTGTAGAGGGACAGGATGAGGGGAAATGGCTTTAAATTGGAAGGGGGAAAATTTAGATTAGACATTAGGAAGAAATTTTTCACACTGAGGGTGGGGAGGCCCTGGGCCAGGTTGCCCAGGGACGTTGTGGCTGCCCCATCCCTGGAGGTGTTCGAGGCTGGGTTGGATGAGGCTTTGAGCAACCTGATCCAGTGGGAAGTGTTGAAACTGGAGGGGGTTTGATATCCCGTTCAAGCCAAAACATTCTATGATTTTCCAGTCCATCTTGTGTTTGTGGCAGAGATGGGATGATGGCTCCCCAAAGAGACTCACCCTGGCAGTCTGACTGCCCAGACTCACTTGTCTTGCGTTGCAATTAATTTATTGGTAGCCCAGGAAAGGAGCAGTGGGCACGGTGCGTTGTGCAGTGCTTGCATGCAGAGCTGCAGGAGTGTTGGTCCTGCTCTGGTCCTTGCCAGCCAAGGTGCCCTATGCGTGGGCGAGGGAGTTCTGGAGCTCCCTGAGAGCCGTTTGACCCATCCTGGCATATCTTGGCGGTGGATTCCTCATCCCAAACCCTTCCCAAATTGCCACTGGTGAGCTCTAAACTCACCAGCGTGCTGGCCAGGAGGACATGGGTGGGCAGTGTTGCAGCAGCTCTTGCACCCAAGGCAAAGTCCTTTTGGGAGAGGGTGGGAGCACCTTTTTGGGAAGCCTTTGATGCTTCTCCTCTGGAAGAAAGAGCAGCCTTCAGGCTGCCGGGGTTGTTAATGTCACAAGTACTGTGCTTGCAAAGGAACCTGCCAAGTATAGCAGGTTTTAATTTGCTCTTTTCCCATGCATTCCCGGATTTATGGCTTAGTTCACTCTGGTTACTGCTCGCTGTGTAGATGTAAAGCTCCCTCCAGAGGGTCACTCTACACCAGAAGCTTTGTGGGTTCCCTTGAGGAACCTGATGTGCTATTCTCTGAAAAGCGACCATCTAAAAAGGAGTTTTATATTGCATTTTGCAGAAATTTGAGCTTTGGAAGATGGCAAGGAGATTTGTCTGTCTGGTGATTACATCTAACGGGCTTTTATCTTAACCCAGCTATATTACTCTCTGTTCTCTGCATGCCTTTAACTGCTTGGTTGTTTTTAGGTAGTATGGATTTGGGAACATATTAATTGTGTAAAAACGAAGCAGAAATATAAAAAAAGAGAGAGGAATAAAAGAGCAACTTAGGGAAAATGTGTTTTCAGCGATGCCTGCACCAGACTGAGAAGTACATTTGCAGTTGCTTGCCATTTGTAGCAACTTGTCCAAAGCAAACACTACCAGTCAGGCCAGGTTTGGCTGTGTAATTGCCATAAACCATCGCAAGGGCATCCAGAATAGCACAGCCCTGGAACTACTTCTAGGATTAGGTCCTACTCCCTTGAAAAATAAGCCTTGGCAATAGCTCCGTTCTCCCTATTAAAAAATCCATTTTCACAGCTCTAATCAAGTTTTCCAGAGCTGTGGTCCAAATTAGAAACTGTATGCAGAATATCTGACCCAGGAGGATGAGATGGAGCTTTTCATTTTACCTGGTGCCAGGCTGGAAAATTCCAAGGTTCTCGGTGGTTCACCTATGGCAAAACCGTAGAGTGTATCCTAATAAACCTGTCCCTTCCATGGCAAAACTCCCTCAGACAAACTCTTGGTCTCTGCTCAAAGGTGGTAGAGTCTCCTTTGGGAGATTCTCCTAGAAACGGAATTTCTCTTCACAGACTTGTAGCTATTTCTGGATTGATCTAACAGTCAATGATTAGGTTGGCTTTTTTTTTTTTTTTTTAAACTGGGGAAGGTGGTGGAGAAAAGGGGCAGTGGAGCTAAAGCCACCCTGCTGAGTGGGCATCCAGGGTGGCATTGGGCTCTGTGATGAACCCTGCCTGCCTGGATGGCACTCCATGTCTACAAACCTCTTTGAGATCCTCCAAAACTGTTCCACGAGTGGTCTTTGCAGAAGATCATAGAATCATTGAGGTTGAAAAAGACCTCTAAGCTCATCCAGTCCAACTATCACCCAAACCCCACCATGCCTACTAAACTGTAGCCTGAAGTGCCATGTCTACCTACACATTTCTTGAACCCCTGCAGGGATGGAGACTCCAACACTTCCCTGGGCAGCATTTTCCAATGCTTTACGGCTCTTTCAGTCAAGAAATCTTTCCTAATATCCAGTTGCAACTGGATATTCTCCCCTGTCGAAACTTGAGGCCATTTTCTCTCATCTCATGTCTTGTGACTTGGGAGAAGAGACCAATATCTCAGAGGATTCCTCCTCGTTTCTTACCTACCTGCTCTCCTCACCAGTAGTAGGAGGTGTTAGGTCGCGGCTGGGGTCTGATCAGTGACGGCTGTGCTGGTTACGCTTTCCATCCCCCAGTCACACGGTAGATTTCTGCACTCGCAGGAGAGAGGCTTCAGAAACACCGGGTTGGCCCCGGGGTGTTACGAGGAGTGATGGCTGGGCTTGTGCAGTCATCTGGAGCTTAGCACTAAGTGTTACAAGGGAGCCACTTATCAAATGAACAGCAAAACCAGTTTTATATTGAATCATTTAAATTGTTTTCTACCACTGTCTTTCCAGACCCAGATCCAACTGTCCATCAGTTGCTTTAACCGCAAATGCGGTTTTCTTTTCAAGTGATAAATGCTCATCTCGCAACATTTGGAAAACAATGAACCTATTAATATCTTGAAAAGAGATGACCCAGTTCCATGTAACTATGGGATGAATCTCTGCTTGTTCTGTTACACAGTGTGCAGGATTCAAGCAGTATATGTTTATTTTTTAAATGCAAATGCAGCAGTGATCCATGTGGCACTGATCATGGATGAACTTGGCCATCAGTAAGCGATGTCTTAGTCTGTAAGAGAAATGAGAAACCACAGTCACAGTTCATATTTGAAGTCAGGCTGGCTGGGCTAAAAGATGTACAGAAACATAAAAACCCCAGGTGAGATTGTTACTTAAATGTTCACATGGGCTCTAATTGTTGAAACATGTTGAATTATGTGATATGAAGCGATTATACAACACCTTTTATGAAACTCTTGGCATGAAAACAATGCATAAAAATAACAGATGTGGTAAATTACAACCATGTTCTGAAAACTTTCTGTAATTCAGTTCAGCAAAAACAATCGACTAGAATGAAATTGGGATTTCCCCCACCCCACTCCCGAAAAAAATGTCCACGGGCAAAGAAATATTTGAAAGGCCAGTCAAAAAGGCTAAAAGTGTAAATGTGGTTTCTGCTGAAGAACGCTGCAAGTGGCCATTAACTCCAGGGCAGCGCAGTTAAGGGCATGGGAGGGGAAGGAGGGTTGAGCCCAGCTCGTGTGACTCTTGCTACCTTCAGCAAGGCTCTTCTTGTAAGCCAGGCAAGCAGGATTTGGTCCTGAGATGTGTTCTAAGGGAATGATGCAAACCCAGCATCCTGATTAACAACAGAGCATGCAATTGTGTTTCCAAGACCATCGCTTCAGCACAATCTTAAAGAGATGCCCGAGATGAACTGCAAAGGCATGAGGATGGCTGCAAGGGAACAACCAGGCGGGTGCCTACCCCTACCTGTCCTCTCCAACCCTCCCATCCCAGAGTTTTCCAGGGTACTGCTATGTGAGAGATGGGTTTCTGGTGAGAGGTGAGAGGTCATGGGTGTTGGGAATGTGGCTTTTCCTCTCTTTCTGTGAAGCTGTGTTGCTGATAACAGGCTCTGCCACTCACAACTGGTAATCAGGGCAGAATCTGCATGCAAGCAAACACCCTGTAACTCCACAGGGCTGATAAGGAGGAACATGCTTCAATTAAACACTGACCGTTTACTCCTGTTTGGGGTACAGGCTGTCCTGAACATGATCAGTTCACAACTTGGAGCATTTAAAACCAGACCTAGAGCTTTAAACTGCGAGGCAGCACTGCTGTGCATAGAAGAAATTGGATATTGCTGGAGTTGTTTGTTTTCTTTTGGTTTTAATCCCCTTTCTGGCTATTAGTCTTTTTTTAATTATTTTTTTTTATTTTATTTTTACAGTAGATTTCTACAGTGGCTCAAGCCCTGTCCCTGGTTGGAGTATGGGACCATCTCTCTCAGCTCTGCAATAACCCAGCTTCCCAGAAATGAGTTTGCTCAAGTCTGCTCTATAACGCCTCATTAATTCATTTTTCATTGATTGAGAGAGCCCAGATATCAGTGCAGGACTGACTGCTAAGTTGTTTCTAAGTGATTTGGCTAAAAGGGGCCGATTCTTTCTTGGTATAATTTTAAAGAATTTTGGTTCCCAGATGGAAGAAAACTGCAGGACGTGTTTAATGGAAAAGGGAAAAATAGTATCAACAGCCTATTTTTATTAATATAGAAAAGAAAGACATTTCAGTTAAAGGCTCCCAGTTTTATATAAAGGAAATTTCAACTGAGAGAACTTACTGTTTTGAAAGCATTTGCTGGGTGGAGACATGAAACTGAAAGGATCTTGTGCAACTCTGCTTTTTAGGTCTAACATTAAATTCGCCCATTTATCCCTCTGCTTCACTACAAGAAAATCACTGAGGATTGCTAAGGAAAAGACTGATTTCTGGACTAGCCAAAAGCATGTACCATCTCCCTGGGTCAGACCCTGACATTTCTGTCTCTAATTTTTGTCTGGAGAGCTGATGTTTTTGTCTGGAGAACTTACGACAGCCTTCCAGGACGGAAAGGGGCTCCAAGAAAGCTGGGGAAGGGCTCTTGATCAGGGCGTGTGGGGACTGGATGAGAGGGAATGGTTCTCAGCTGAAAGAGGGGAGATTGAGATTAGACATTAGGAAGAAATGTTTGCTGTGAGGGTGGGGAGGCCCTGGCCCAGGCTGCCCAGAGCAGGGGTGGCTGCCCCATCCCTGGAGGGGTTCAAGGCCAGGCTGGATGGGGCTTTGAGACCCCGATCCAGTGGGAGGTGTCCCTGCTCATGGCAGGGGGGGTGAAGCTGGGTGAGCTTTGAGGTTCCTTCCAACCCAAACCATTTTGTGGTTCCGTGATTTCTGTAGCTCTTCCTGTCCTCGGAGTCCTCAATAAGTGTTAAGTATTGTCACATTCAGCAAATGGAACAATAACAGAAGACTTAATTTCCCCATCTGTCAACTAGTCCTGAACAAATTGTACATCTCTTTCTTCAGAGATAAATTTTAGGTAAATTAAAAGCTTTAGTGTTCATTTCCATGTAACAGAGGTTCTGAAAGAAATGCTGTCATCGCATTTCTGGCTGAAGGATTTTTTTTTTACCATACCGCAAACCGTGAAGCTCTTGGTTTTGTAACTGTGAGATGGTGGCTCTGTCCTGGTGAACCTTGGCTCACACTGGCCCAGAGTAACGCACACGACACTGAAGCCTGAATTCTGGGGGAGCTGGTGCCGTGCATTGAGGATGGTTAGTGGTGTCAGCAGGGGGAAATCACAGCTGAAGGGATCTGGAGAGACTGCTGTGCTGGTGCAGAGCTCAAAGTACATGAGCGTGTGGTGGTGCCGTGTGTTCCATTCTGCCCTGCTGAGGATGGCTGAGGACGGGCTGGTCTCTGCTGACTCCCAGCCTGCCAGGCAGCTCGTGGCATCGCGCTGTTTGTCCTGGGCTTGACCCTCTGAGGCCATACTAGAGCAAACAGTGCTACTGACTTTGGTTGGTCTGTGTGCAGATGCGGGTGCTGGTATGTTGGTGAAAAACGTGTTGGTGGGCTTTTGCACTTGCAGGACTTGGTGTTGATGATTGCAGCTCTGGGCTGCATAGCACCATTCTTCCACCCTCAGCCCTGGGTCTGGAGCAGTTTTATAATGTAAGAGGTGCTTTTGGATGCAGGTTTCCCCCTCCTCTTAAGCTTGGTGCTTGCTTCCCTGCAGATGTTGTCTATCCTCGCTCTTGCCACAGCCCCAGCTGGCAGGCCAAGATAAGGGCTGAATAGGGAGATAAGAAGCTCTTTTCCTGGAGCACCAGCGAATGGTGAGGCTCCTCAAAATCCCACAAGCTCTGAATGCATGGGAAAGTGGCTCCCAAATGAAAGAGGGCACACTCCTACTTGTCTCTGGAAGTCAGATAGGTCAAATACCAGTCTTTGGTGAAAGAAGTGAAATGAGAAATAAAACGAGAGCCAGGTTGCCCTTCTCCTCAGCACCCCACCGTGTCTCTTAAGAAGTCACCCTTAAAGCTCCAGCATAGTTTTACCTTGAGTGTGACCTTGATGTGATGTGGCATAGACGCACCCTGCAAGAGGCAGGTAGGAATTTGGCTCTTGAGCTACTTTCACTGGAAAACAAAAGAGTTTCTGTGATAGTCCAGAAAAAGTGCCAGTTAAATGGTATGAACTCTTTCCATACTGTGCTAACTGCAGAATATTACTAGCTAGGTTCGTGCAGGCCATGAGCAGCTTTTTCCACCTTTCAAGGCAAGGCTGAGTGCAACGTGATGATGTAGTCCGGCAAAGCGAGAAAACAGGGCAAATAAATAACTTTCTTGTCTGTTGGCTTCTCCCTCAGCAATGCATTTCTAAAGTGACATCCCTGGGTGCAGCAATGTGTCAATAACGGAGCACAAGGGTAACTCTCTGGCAGGAACCCTCTAGGTTTTAGGGTGAGCTGACTTCTGCTGCAACATGTGCTGCCTTACAAAGGGGGCATGATAGCTTCATCACACTGGTGATAATTAAATAGAAGGGGACGTAAACAATTAGCTATTGACTGGCCCCGAGTCTGAGCGTCAGAAGCTGCTGCGATTTCAGTGTCAGTATCCATAGCACAAACTTCAGAGTGGATCAGGTTCAAGTATTTTTGCTGGGCTGTGCTGTCTACTTGCTAGCTCGTGCTGCCAGTAGAGCTGTAGCAGGGATAAATTATGATGTCAAAACAAAGATGTTGTCACACAACCACCTTCTTTTCTGAGGTCAAGGTTCTGCTTTATAGCTTAGAAACCCATTAGTCCATTTGAGAGCATATGGCCAAGAACTAACAAAAAAAAGTCTGGTGTGTTTGGGTCAGAGTTAGAGACAAAAGGCTCTTTGTGCTAGGAGCTGACAATGACAAATAAAGAGGAACCTGTTGATCTAGGAGAGAAATGGAAGATTATGAAAAGATCACATGGTGAGAAAAAGACCTTGGCTGTTTGTCGGGATGTGAGTCTCGCCTGTCATTAAAATGCTTCTGCAGCTACGGCATATTTGTTAATAGAAACACTGTCTCCTGCTCTTGTGGGTTTTTCTAGCCTACAGAATGCCACCTCTGCCTAAAGGTGCCACCCTCATGAGACCACATCAGAGGTGATACGCTCTTAACTGGATCCTTGACACGTTAGGCATTACGCAGAATAATTAGCGTCTGTAAATCTCTCTGATAGCACTGGGAGCACTAGAAACAGTAGATGCTAAAAAATCTGTCTGTCCAACCACAATGCATAAGTGCAGGAGACAAAGAAAACCTAGTAACAAAACCTCTCTAATTTAACAAAGTTATTGGGAGTAATCCAAAAGCTAAGTCTGATGCTAATAATAAGCATATTTCCCAACGGTAACATTTGATTTCTATTCAAAACCAACCATATTTGAAGCTCTGCCTGCCTGTTGTTGTATAGCAGATTAAGTGGGGCAGTTTAATCTGTGAATAACTTTGTAAAGCCTTCAGCTAGCTCTGAAGAAACAGCAACAGCCTTGACAAGCCTGGGTCACAAAACCCTTCACAGATAACGTGGTTTTTTTTCACAGTAAGTCTGGAGAAGCTAAAGAGTGGCTTTGGGTCTGTTGCACGCACATCTGCCAAGCGCGTATTTTTGATAGGGGTGCAGAGAACAGGCTGAACAGAAATATTTATATTGTACATTGACGGGCAGCCTAAAATGACCTCCAGAGCCTACAAAGTGCACCATAGATTTTTTTCAAAAATCTATTCTAGCCCATTACATTCTGGAATGTATCCGAGTCCCTTGTCACAGAGTGCTAGCAACTCTGCCTTTGCTGTAGCACAGGAGACCTATGGAAATGTGTTTAATTCAAAATGAACAAGGGGTGTGAGGGAAATAACATCAGAATGGCTTTTCTCTGGTTTTATTTATCTTTACAGCTGGAGAGATTGTGACAGGGAAGGTGACTGGGCAGTGAAACACAAAGGGAAAGGTTCCTTGCTGTTCTTTAAGCACTGGTCTGAAATCAATGCACATAATGCACTTGGAAGAACTGCCTCATTTACTGGTTTTCAGTAAAAGGCTGGGCTGTGCTTCCCAGCGATGATGTGACAGTGGGGTCTGTGCCAGAGGAACATACTTTAAAAGAAAAAAGAAGTGAGCGCTTCCTTGCAAGCAGCATTTGGATAATTTAGTCTGGGATGCCCCAAGTTCTACGTGTTGACCAAGAGATATCTGCATTCCTCTGCCGGTAGTACAGCGTGTTTCTCTGTTCTGTGTAGCTTATTCCAAAGACACAACAAACTATTCTTTTAAACACAACATCCTCCTGCAGAGAGAAATGCCATCTCAGCCTGGCACAGCCTGTTTGGCAAAGCAGAGGTGGTTTCTGACCACAGTTCTTTGACCTTTACCATCTTGATTTCTCGCCCTGGTAACCAGTGATACATTCCCAGCGACTTCAGCACTGCTGAATTAAGCTTCTGGTCCAATTATCCTCACTAGAAGTCTGAACTAATAATTCAATTGAAAGTCAGTTTGCTATGGACAGCACCACCAGAGATTTAGTGCATGATAGTGGAATTGGTGCTTAGATTTTCTTTTAATAAGATTTATTAACAGGAGGCAGATATATTTATATATGCTTTGGGAGAATAATTTTATGGGTAAATATGATCTTTATTAATATTTTCTTTGTTAATTCATTGATGTTAGTAAAGAGCTTTGAAGATGAAAGCACTGCGTGCAATAAATATTAAGATTATTCCAACTTATTTTAATATTGCCAAGCATTCCGGCTCCATCATCTTTCATCCAAAAATCTCTAAGTGCTTTCCAAATGATAGTTAATTTCCTCTCAACAGACCAGGGAGATACCTATTATTATCATCCCCATTTTACAAAGGAGTCATTCTGAGTGCATTTTACCCACCTCATGACTTGGTCAAAATCACATAATGTGGCAGGAGTCTATCTGGGAGCAATCCAGAAATTCCCAACTCTCATTCTCCTGTTCTTGCTGCTCGACAGCATTCCCTTTGTGGGAGTGGGGTGTGACGCTCACCTGCGTGGCATTCTCCTCCCTTTGCCAGGTGCTTTTATTGGTTGCTCCTAAACAACAACAGCATGCCGCACCCAGTAGGAGTGAGGGAATAAAAAACTCTTCAAAATCAGAATTATCGCAGTTATTGATGGTACTGAGTGGGCCCGGGTGAATTTTCAGGATCTTCTAATGTGCCAGAATAAATGTTAATCAGATGCTGGTTTAGAGTCCTATTGTAGAATCAGAATCTTATAATCCATACTCAAAAGACCATTAAAATGGAACTAATTTCTCAAATGCAGCACAGGTGAGGATATATTGTGGTGACAAGCTAAAGCGAGCAGGAAAGATTCAAGGTAAAGAGCACATGCTGCAGCTGAAACCTCTTCGACCACGCTCTCCACAAACAAGAGGCTAAGTTAATGATGAGATGAGCAGACTGTTTAGAGACAGTATGACTCTAGCAATCCATGAGAACAATGCAAAGTTCAAAAATAGCAGTATTGACTGGTGGAAAAACAACATACATATAATTTTCAGGTAATTACCACAGTATAATTAGCTCTGTTTTTTTTCATATAAGCCGTCTCAAATGAACTCCACTTGCTACGGGAACTCAGTGTTCCCATGACTAAAGTGATTCTTTAGAAATAGTGATTAGGTAAAAAATAAAGATGTGAGTGCTTCATACCAGATACCGTCTCCATGCCAGCAGGCACAGCCTAGCCGCTGGCATTTTATGCAGCATTTTATCTACCTCTGCTCCTAAGCTCTTTAGGCAAGAAAAGAGCTAAAGAACTGGAAAAGGCAAGCATAATCAACTCCTGTACTGTCTCTGTTACTTCCATGTGTAAAAATTTAGTTCTATACTGTCTATGTTGCTTTCATATGTGGTCATAGAATCATGGTATGATTTGAGCTGGAAGGGACCTTAAAACCCATCGAGTTCCAACCATGCCATGGGCAGGGACACCTCCCACTAGATCAGGGGCTCCGAGCCCCATCCAACCTGGCCTTGAACCCCTCCAGGGATGGGGCAGCCACCCCTGCTCTGGGCAACCTGGGCCAGGGCCTCCCCACCCTCACGGGAAAACATTTCTTCCTAAGATCTCTTGTACACCTCCCTTCTTTCAGCCTAAAACCCATACCCCCTCATCCTGTCCCTGCACTCCCTGATCAAGAGCCCCTCTCTAGCTTTAGTGGAGCCCCTTTCAGTACTGGAAGCTGCTCTAAGGTCTCTCCGGAGCCTTCTCATCTCCAGGCTGAACAACCCCAGTGCTCTCAGCCTGTCCTCATACTGGAGGTGCTCCAGCCCTTGGATTATCTCTGTGGCCTCCTCTGGACCCATTCCAACAGATCTGTGTTCTTTCTGTGCGGAGGACTCCAGGACTGTATGCACGACTCCAGGTGAGGTCTCACCAGAACAGAGTGGAGGGGCAGAATAATGGAAAGAGTATAAAATAGAAGGTCTGTAATGGAAATTACAAGATAGGGAGAAGGAAAGAATCAAATTGACACAGGTCTCTGTCTTTTCTTAAATCTCTGTATGTGACTGATGCCACATGCACAACTGTTATAAATTAGGATTGTATGAAAATGTCAGTATTTTACACACTCCATGTGAGTGGATGAAGGTGGGGAGTAACTCGTAACATCATTAACGAGGATTTATTCTCAAAGTTCTGCAAAATGTAGCACCTTGCCTGTTTGTTTGTTTGCTTTTCCCCACAGAACTTGGCTCCTTGGGAATTACTTAGTATCTGCAGAAAGTAATCCTTAAACACTAGGAACCTGGAGTCTTACCTAAAATGACTTTTAATTGGAATTAAAGAGTTTGTTGCAGTTAAAGCCTGGATTTGGTGATGCTGTAAGTTTGTACAGCTAAACTAAAGTCTGTCTCGCCTCTCTGAAGATAGTTGGGAAATAGATGTAGCTTTCCGTAGTTTTCTGTCCTTGTGTCTGAATGGTTCTTGGCCAGTTTCAAGCTTCTGAAGCATCCACTGCCCTAGGTTTTACCTGGCTTTGATCCGCACCATGCACTTCACAGCTCACTATGGGTCAGCGATGGCCTGTCAGAGCCTGTCACAGGTGCTTTTTACTCTTTCTTCTTGTGCTGCATCCACATACTGTGAAAATGGGTGCTAATGACAAAAATCTGGATTCACCTCAGCCAAACGAAATGCTTTCACAAAAGTAGGTGAATAGCTCAGGTATGACCATTTCTTAGAGAAAAAAAAAAAAAGCAAGCTATTCTAGCTCTAATTTTAATAACAGAAAAAAAGATAGCAATTCAAATAAAAGCTCAGAGAAGAGTAAACAAAGGTACTTCCGGAACTGGATCCATTCAACATTGGCAGTTTTCCTGGAATAAAAGTTACAGAAGTTAATTTTAGGTGAGTTAAACTAAATGCCAGTAGGATGCTGTTCCCTTCTTAGCTCAGACTGCCTGTAACGTGTATGGAAAGCAATCCAATCTTCTGTCACAAAAAAACCCCTCTAGGGTAAATCAGTTTTGCTGTCGAGCCCCCCATCATCAAGTGTAAAATTAAATGAGGCTGTAAGAGTGAATTTTGCATGAAACCTCCATGGCCTGCCCAGAGGTATTTCAGGTACTTCTCTTCCCGTGCCTGTGCTCTATAAAGGTGTAAAACCTGAAAGGCACCGGGCGCAAAGCAGAGGATCACTGCGATCTGCAGGCTGTGTGTGGTGGGCTTGGGCAGCCGTGGCAGGCTGATCCCAGAGGAGACAAGCAGGGAAACCTCATTCTCTTCATCCTCACCTCAAAATGTAGTTCCCATTTGATACAACTGATGCTTCATGTGGCACAATCCAAGTATAGAATAGCTTAATCATGAAGCACAGGCCATAAGAACATTAGCAAAGCACTATGAGCAAGCACATATCATCTACTGATAGTGGAGAGGAAAAGGCTAAGCAAATAGTTTTAAAGAATGGGGTTATTGTTGTGCCTGTTAACTGCTGTCTTGCAGCTGTGAAGCTTCATACAGCAGTGAAGTACATAGAGAGCTGTGCTTGACTTGTAATGTGTCATTCCAGGCATACAATATACGAGACATTCATATATCAGGGAGTGCAATTTAAAATTTTTAAATGTTTGCAAAAATTGTGATAGGGAAAGAGTTTGTAATATGGCCATGGTGGGCTTAGAATCCAGAAGCTGGGGAAGGGGCTGGAGAAGAAGTCTTGGGAGGAGCAGCTGAAGGACCTGGGGATGTCTAGCCTGGAAAGGAGGCTGAGGGGAGACTTCATCGCTCTCTGCATCAACCTGAAAGGTGGTTGTAGCGAGGCGGGTGTTGGTCTCTTATCCCAAGTAACAAGTGGTAGGATGAGACAAAATGGCCTTGAGTTGCGACTGAGGAGGTTTAAACAGCATATTAGGAAAAATTTATTTACTGAAAGAGTGGCGAAGCACTGGAAGAGGCTTTCCAGGGCATTGGTGGAGTCTCCATCCCTGGAAGGGTTCAAAAAACACTGAGATGCGGAACTTTGGGACATGGCTTATTAGGCATGGTGAGGTTTGGGTGATGGTTGGACTGGATAAGCTTACAGGTCTTTTCGAACCTTAATGATTCTATGATTCTATACTTGATCTTGTGAACCGCACTCGTACGGGTACAGCAATAAGGCAAGTTGGTATTTAAGAACTGAAAAAACAGGAAATACGAATGAAGCTGGGATGTGTCATGCTGTAATGCTGCATATGTAATTAAAGATTAGAGTAAGTCATTTACATATGCTTTTCATATTGCAATAACATTGTTACACCAGGAGATCTAAGGGTATAAAAGAGGTGACATTAGCAAAATGGTCCAGTATCTTTCCCTAATTCAGGATTTTAGGTGATTAATTCCCCTTTGTAAATTGTAATAACACAGATGCAAAGATGTAATGAACCCTCCTTTCCAAAGTAAGTAGCAGCCCTTGTTTTGGGCCAAATTTGAGAGATGATGGTAACGTAATATGCTACAATATAATTTAATATAATATTGTTCTTGGATGTGGATTTATGGGGAGACATGTGTTCCAGCCAAGTCTCAGTCAGTCAGTGTTGCTGAACTTACTATACAGCACACTGAGCAATGCCTCACATATTGTTTATAAAGAATTAAACGGACTTATTTTATCTGATATACTGGCTACTCCATTTTCTTCACATACATCCAAGTAATTTTTACTGAAATGTACCTCTAAGACTTTATTTTTCCTCCCAGAAAGCACTATTTCAGTGACATATCTAAATGTTTTTCATGCCTCAGGAATAAAAGGTATTTTTAATCACTTGATCACATTTTCCTACCAAGAAGTAAAGTAATTGAGAATCTATCTTTAAATAACTTCAAGATCAAAAATCATTACTTTTGAGAGTAAGTTTGGACAAAGAGGAAAAAGTCTTGGAGACTTGGACTAATGAAAACAACATGTTAGTAGAAAAAAATGTATCTTTAAAAAATGTTATTGTGTCTGAACATGGTTTTAAGGAAGTGAGTTATGTGACATGATACATTTTTGGGGAGGTTACAGAACAGGAAAATATAAAAAAAGGAGGTGGAAAGTAGATTCTGGAAGTCATTTATTTAACTGCAATAGAGCAAAAGGGAGAAAATTAGGAATTGAAAATATCAGAACTTTGAGTGGTTGAGGCAAACCCTGATCTTTATTTCCCCCTGCCTAAACAAACAAACAAAAAGGTTAAAAGAAAAAATATTATAGGTTTAGCACAGAAACAGAGGTGATTGATAACCCTAGGACTATTTTGGAGGTGTTATTACTTGTTCTGGTTGCACCCCAGTTGTGCTACCTGATGAACATGTCCTTCTGAAATGAAGAAGGAATAGTGAAAGATCTCAGTGTTGCCATCACCAACAGAGCCACAGCAGAGCTGGAGCAACTGAGAGCACCTCTGAAAATTACCATGTTGACAAAGTATCTTCTTGGCAAAGAAACTATCATATAAGTCTCAGGGAGAGGAACAAAATTTCATTACATGTAAATAATTGTCTAAAAATAGAAGCCCAGATTGCTTTTCACACTAAGTTCCCTCTTCATACTGAAACATAAACCACACTGAAAAAGAAAGGACTATCAGAAGTCTAAACTAAAAAATAAAAGATTTGTACTAGCTCTGTCTGTAAAAATACATATTTAGGGTGAACCATTTTGAAAATTCTGTGTCCTTTTAGCTCACTTGCTTGTTTTGAAGACATTCTCAGCCCGTTTTATTTAAAGCAAGTTTTGAAAGAGGGCACCATGGTTTATGGCCGTGTGTCAGGTTTGATAGGGTTATACCATGATTTAGCAAAGCACTTAAGCACATTTCCACATCCCACTGAATTCGGTAGGAAGTGAAGAAGCAGAGGAAAAACTGTTTGCTGTGCAGCAAGCATCTTTCCTGGGGTGGAGGGAAGCAGTTGAGGAAAAAGGATGGGTCTTTATTTGATTACAGATCTTTTTGCCAAATTCTTTAAACTAGACCCAAACTCCTAGATCATATAGGATCCAGATTATTAAACATATTCGATCATTCAGAAGGATGTATTGTAAACTGGGCTAGTGCAGACCACTGAAATAGATCAGCTAATTATGGTACACGTGGGTGTACTGGGGAGTCATCTGACTTTTATTTTTTTAGATATCTTGCCTAGCGCCCTGCCCCCTCCCCAAACCAGCACTTTAGACACTGTGATAAGTCCTCATTAATGCAGTATTAAGCCAGAGTACGGGAGTATTACTTATCAGCCTTTTCTAATTGCTCCTCATTTTCCAAATGCTTTAATATGCTGATACTGAACCGTAAAAGAAGTCAATGAGAGCAGTGGATGCTTGGCATACTTGCAATGGAAATGGGATGGACACAATACCTGGAGAAGAATGAGGGGTACTGGCACTTGGGTTTTCTGTCAGTCCAGTCTTGAGACGCAGCCAGGGAGTGTTTCTAGATGTGAATGCTTTGAAAAGAAATGTTTGTAAAGAGGTGTGGGTTGTTTTCCTTTGTTCAGAGAATCAGATAAGAATATGTTCTTACCAATAAACACGATGGCATCAAAAACCTATTTACTAGAAATATACTTCATACCACTATCACATTGTTCACTCAATGGAAACTACATGATTTTAAGTCTTAGCTAACTATTCAGGTCATAAGGGAGACATAAATTCAGTAATATATAATTAAGCAATAATCACGAGCAGCAATCTTTTCACTGCTGATGTCCTGTGTGGCCTAAAGCACGCTTTCTTAAATCTGTAGAGTAGAGACCTTAAGGCATTTTTTATCTTGTGAGGCAGATAATGTAAGTGCTCTCTGAATGGACACAATGAATTTTATAGCAGTTATGAAAAAACCAGCAAGATTTCTATCTCTGTCTCACTTCAGACGATGCACAATATTGGCCGTGTTCAACAATTTTATTCTGTCCTCTGCAGGAAGGTAAAGGCCAAGTGGAGAAAGTATGGATGCAATCTGTAATCACAGAGTGACACACAGGTAAAAGAAAGCCGAATCGGTGTAAGGTGTGCGACTTCGATGCTAGTACTTCAGCTGACTGGCTTTGCATCGGATGGAGACACCTTGCCACCTTGCCCTGGGCTGCATCCAAAGCAGTGGGACCAGCAGGGCAACAGGGGAGATTCCGCCCCTCTGCTCTGCTCTGGTGAGATCCCACATGGCGCCCTGCGTCCAGTTCTGGAGTCCTCAGCACAGGAAGGACGTGGATTTGTTGGAAGAGGCTCAGAGGAGTCCATGGAGTTGATCCGAGGGCTGAAGCACCTCTGCTGTGAGGAGAGGTTGAGAGAGTTGGGGTTGTTCAGCCTGGAGGAGGCTCCAGGAAAACCTCAGATCAGCTCCAGGAAAGCTGTGGAGGGACTTTCTACAAGGGCCTGGAGTGACGGGATGAGGAGGAGTGGCTTTAAATTGGAAGGGGTGAGATTTAGATCAGATATTAGGAAGGAATTCTTCATGCTGAGGGTGGGGAGGCCCTGGCCCAGGCTGCCCAGAGCAGGGGTGGCTGCCCCATCCCTGGAGGGGTTCAAGGCCAGGTTGGATGGGGCTTGGAGCCCCTGATCCAGTGGGAGGTGTCCCTGCCCATGGCAGGGGGAGGGATTGGATGGGTTTTGAGGTCCCTTCCAATCCAAACTACTCCATGATTTTATGACTCTCCAAACCATTAATCACCATCTGCAAGTATTAAAATGCTCCTTTTTTCAAAGAAGACCAAACCGAGCCTTGGCAAATCCCCGCTCTTGATCAGAGTGGGCAGGGATAGGATGAGGGGCGAACACTTTTCAGCTGCAAGAGGGGAGATTGAGACGAGATCTTAGGAAGAAAGGTTTCCCCGGGCGGGACTCGGCTGGGACTCGAACCGGCGGCCCTCGGGGCTCCGCGCTCCCTCCTCCCGCCGAGGCGCCGCGGACAAAATGGCGCCGCGATTCAAACGCTGCGCGCGGCGCGGGGCGGGGCGGGGAGCGAGGGTCGGGGGGGGGGGAGGCGGTGCCGGCGGGGCTCGCTGCGCCTGCGCGCGCGGCGGCAAGATGGCGGACAGTGCGGAACTAAAGGTAAAGCGCAGCTCCCAGCCCCGCCGCGCTGCCCCCGGCGCCGCTGCCGCCGCCTCAGCCCTGCCCCGCCGGGGCTTCGCTTCCCCGGCACGCCGCGTGGAGAAGCGGCGGCCGCCGTCGCCCCGCGGGGAGAGACCCGGGGGAAGCGGTGCCCGGGGAGTTCGGGGCGATGGAGGCGGAGGGGGGCGGGGGGGGGGGTGGGGAGAGCGGCTCTGCCCCGCGCTGGGAACGGGGATGAGGCGCCCGGCGTCCTCGGGGACCCGTGCCCCGGCGGGTGGAGCGCGTCCCCGGCAGCCGTGGAGGAGCTCCGAGGTGCCTGAGCTTGGGGCTGTCCCTGTCACCCCGTGGAACTCCGCACAGCCCGGCGCTCTGAGCGCCCTCGAGCGAAGTTTCAGCTCCCCGAGGGGGTGAAGCTGTCGGGGAGGGGAGCCGGAGGTTGAAGCGGGACCCTAGAGGGGAGGAGGGGCAGAAATCCTGCTGGCTGTGGCAGGCAGCCTGTTTTGGGAGCTGATTCTGAAGAGTTTTGTTGCACTGGAGCTGGCTCGGGTTTGTGTGGTGCTTCCTAAGCAAAACTGACGCAGACGGGGTGAAAAGAAGCAAGACAGGTGACTGGCGCCTGGAGGGCAGCGGCAGGGCTGGGGGGACCCCCGCTTCCCTCGCCCCAGTAAATAAAGAACGTCACCAGCAGCCGTGAAGGAGCTGCAGGTTGGTGAGCTTGGGTCTGTCCCTGTCACCCTGTGAAACCCGGTGCTCTGAGCGCCCTCGAGCGAAGTTTGAGCTCCCCGAGGGGGTGAAGCTGCTGGAGGGTGAAGTGGGAGCCTGGAGTGGAGGAAGGGGAGAAATCCTCTGAAGTGTGAGGTGTAGCCTGTTTTGGGAGCTGAGTCTTGGATTTTTGGGGCACAGGAATTGACTTGGGTTTATGTGATGCTTGATAAGCAAGACTGCCTCTTTTCACCCCATTTGAGTCAAGGTGGGCAGCCGGCTTTCAGCAAGGGGTGGAGGGGACCTCACATCCCTTGTCCTGCTCCCCTCGTTCTGGTAAATAAAGGACATCACAAGCAGCTGTGGCGGAGCTGTAAGATGCTGAGCTTGTCGCTGTCCTTGTCACACTTTGAAACTCCTCGAACCTGAGCTCAGAGCACCCTCAAATGACGTTTCGGTTCCCCAGTGTGGAGAAGCTGGCAGGGGGTTCTTGCTGGGTGTCTGAAGTAAGACCCTAGGATGAAGGAAATGGAGAAATCCTGCCAACTGTGTGATAAGTGTGTTTTGGGAGCTGACTCTGAAGAGTTTTGTTGCACAGGACCTGGCTAGAGCTTGTGTGATGCTTAATAAGCAAGACCGCCTCTTTTCAACTCATTTGAATCAAGACAGGCAGTTGGCTCCTGGTGAGCACTGGGAGAGGTGTGGGGGGACCCCACTTCCCTTCACCTCTGTAAATAAAGGATGTCACTAGTAGCCATGGAGGAGCTCCAAGTTGCTGAGCTTGTGGATTTCACTGTCACCCTGTGAAACTCCTCAAAACCCGGTGCTCTGAAGTACCTTTGAATGAAATTTCAGCTTCCTGATGTGGTGAAGGTTGTAGAGGTGGGTTGACATGAACCCCAGGATGGAGGAGAAGCAGAAATCCTGGCAACTGTGGGTTGTGGCGTGTTTTAGGAGCTGATTCTGAAGGGTTTTATTGCACAGGAGCTAGCTTGGGTTTGTGAGATGCTTCCTAAGTAAAGCTGGCTCCAGTGGGGTGAGAAGAGGCAAGACAGGTGGCTGGTGCCTTGAGAGCACTGGGAAGGGTGGGGGGACCCCCTTCTCTTGCCCCTGTAAATAAAGGATGTCACTAGTAGCCATGGAGGAGCTCCAAGTTGCTGAGCTTGAGGCTATCCCTGTCACCCTGTGAAACTCCTCAAAACCCAGTGCTCTGAGCACCATCGAGTGCAGTTTTAGCTCCCCAAGGAGGTGAGGTGGTATCCTGGGGTGGAGGAGGAGAAATCATGCCAGCTGTTGAATGTAGCGAGTTTTGGGAAGTGGCTGTGAAGCGGTTTTGGTACACAGTCACTGGCTTGGGTTTATGTGATGCATCGTAAGTAAGACTGCCCCTTTTCACCCAATTTGAGTCAAGATAGGCAGCCAGCTCCCGGTGGGAGGGGTGGAGGGGACCCCGCTCCTTTCACCATGGTCCCTGGGAGTACCCTGCTGCCTTCACCCGTCTCCCCTTGCACTGGTAAATAAAGGGCATCACTATCAGCTCTGGAGGAGTTCCAAGATGCTGAGCTTGTGCTCTCCCTGCCACCCTGTGAAACTCCTCAAGACCCGGTGCTTTGAGCATCCTTGAGTGAAGCTTCATCTCCTCAAGGGGATGAAGCTGGAGGTTGAAGTGGGACCCCGGAGTGGAGGAAAGGGAGAAAATCCTGCAGACTGTGGGATGTGGCATGTTTTGGGAACTGGCTGAAGGGTTTTTGTTGCATAGGACCTGGCTAGGGTTTGTGTGATGCTTTGTAAGCAAGACTGTATCTTTTCACCCCATTTGAGTCAAGACAGGCGGCTGGCTCCTGGCAAGGATTGGAGGGGAACTTGCATCCCTTACCCTGCTCCCCGCAGGGGGGACCCTGCTCCCTTCACCTTCTCCCCTCATCCTGGTAAATAAGGGTCGTCACCAGCAGCTGTGGAGGAATTCCAAGATGCTGAGCTTGGGGCTGTCCCTGTTAGCTTGGGAAACTCCTTGAAACTGGGTGCTCTGAAGCACCCTTGAGCAATGCTTCAGCTCTGTGTGGGGGTGAAGCTGGCACGGGGGTTCTCACTGGGAGTTGAGATGGAACCCCGGGATGGAGGAGAGGGAGAAGCCCCATCAACAAGGAGATGTAATGTGTTTTGGGAACTGACTCCGGAGGTTTTCCTGCATGGTGCCTGCCTTGGCTTTATAGCTAGCAACACTGACTCAAATGGAATGAAAAGAGGCAAGACAGGCAGCCGGCTCCTGGTGAGGGGTGGGGAAGAACCTTGCTTCCTTTGCCTTGCTTCCCGGGGAGGGGGGACCCCATTTCCCTTACCCTGCTCCCCTTGTCCTGGTAAATAAAGGATGTCACTACCAGCTGTGGAGGATTTCCAAGATGTTGAGTTTGTGGCTGTCTCTGTGGTGCTCTGAAGCACCCTCGAGTGAAGTTTCAGCTCCCGAGGGTGTGAAGTTGGTGGGTGGGGTGTCTTGCTGGGCTGGAGGGGAGATGGGACTGTTCAGATGGGACTCTGGATTGGAGGCACAGGAGAAATCCTGCCAACCACGGCCCCTCGGGTGTTTTAGAAGGAGTAGTGGGTGGAGGGGTATCCATTTTGTGCATCAAAAGAGAATTCGGCAAAGAAAAACCTTTAAAAACTTCACAGTCGCTTTGGCAGGGATGTTGGGGTGCAATTGCTGCCTTATACACCTGGCAGGGTGTTTAAAGGTTTGAGAATCTCATTGCAGTTGTCTTAGAGTCATCATTCGTCAGGACTTCGGTTTCGTACTTTAAGGTTAGTACAGTGAAAGATGCAGATCAGGAGTGTATTAGATGTGTAACATAAACTACAGAATATGTCAAGTGTGACAAGGGAAATGTTATGGTTTTCCCTAGAGTTTTGGCCGGTCTCGGTTTTCTGTGCATCAAAGGTTTCTTGCGCTTTCATTTTTAGATGCTTACAGTGCTGTCAAGATGTTAAACAGTATGAAATCATATGCGTGTTCCAGCATTTGGGGATCTGTGTCTGTCAGGTCAGGACAAATGGATCTTCCCCTAAATCCTCCTCTATCCTGTGGATTTTGGGGTGTCTTGCAAGGTTTATTCCTTGAGCAGGGCTGGCCCCAAGCCTTTTTTTTCCCAAGTTGTGACTCCCACATAAAGAGCTAGAGGGTCAAGATATGATTCCGGTGTTAAATTTCTGTTAATCTTAGCATGGCAGATGGAACTCACTTTTGAGAGGTTTTGGTGCACAAGAGGTGGCTTGGGCTTGTGTGATGCCTGTAGGAGCAAGACTGACTCAAATGGGGTGAAAAGAAGCAAAGAGCTAAGGAATAAAGGTGGGTTTTTATGTGTTAAAGTAGCAGGATGATGGTCGAGAGACAATGCTGAAAGGCATGATTTTACTATGAAAATCGACTGTTTATTGATCTTAGGAGCTTTGTAACCTGAAGCCTCTCCTGTTGTCCCTCGCAGAGCCCCTGGGCTCTGGGTACATCTGAGTGTGTTGTAGCTGTGTGAGCGTGGGGTAGGGGCCTCACCTCTCCTCTTGTCCATCACGGATTCCCTCAGCTCCAGGTGTGCCTACACCTGTTGGAGTGCTGCTGGTGTGCTTGAGCATAGCGTAGGGGTCTCTCCTCTCCTCTTTCTCTGCAGCTTTACAGGTGGAGCTTTTGTGGAAGTGTATTTGTGTCTGCTTGTCATCTCGGGCTTCTTTATTGATCCCTTTCAGAATCCTGCCTCTTGAGAAGCAGAAGAGAGGATTTATTACTTATTTATTTATTTAAAGTGCTGTTGCTGCATGAGGGACCAGAAGGGTAAACGTCAACCTCACGCTGTGGTTTTGATTTCACCCTGCTCAGGATATGTGGTGGCCCTTGAGAGCTGGGGCTGTGAGATGGTAGCGTCGTGTGCTGTGAAAAATTGTGTGGGGTTTTTTATTTTTTTGGTAGCTATGAGGGGCTCGGTGGTTTACATAAGAAAAAAATAGTTACTTCAGGAATTCAGACTTAGAAAACTTAAATCCGCTTTTTTTTTTTCTCTGACTGTAGAAAGAATGAGAGGTGTGTGGGTGTGTCCCCTCTGTCAGGAAGGAGAGGGAAAGACAAGGCGAGGGAATGAAATTTCTGCCTGGAGTTGTAGCTGTCGCGTGCCAGTTTTTCCAAAGTAGTGCAGCTTGGTTATTAGGTACTGGATGAGGTGAGTGCTCCTTGGAAAAATGTGGCTAATGGAAAGCTGCTATATCATAGTTGAATGCAGGGGGTATTTTTAAGCAGTAGAGCATCCATAGAAAATGTGCTTTTAAATTCTTTTAGAAAGTTGGAAGGTAACGAAGGGAGGGCTTGTGATTAAGACACTGCTATTTGAGGAATGAACCTTGAATTCCTTTAATTATTTTAATTTTCTTAGGTAAAGTATTGTTGCTTTTCTACCCGATGAATTAGTAAATTGCATTGATTTCAGATTTAGTGACCTTTAAAAAAGCTAAAATCGAACATAATAGTTGTGCAGTAACTCTCTTGCCTTGCCAGATAAAGCTTGTCAGGAAAACTTAGTTTTCTAAAACTTTCTGCCTTTCTGTATGGAGATCTCTGGGGTTATGCGTGGGCAGTGTACACACATGTGCCTCAGGGAATGTGATGTGATGTGTGTTACTGACAAATGCACGAAGTAAAATTAAAGCTCCTGTTTCATCCAGAAAAACAGGGGTCATTTTTACTTGCCATAACTTTTCACGAAGGTCTGAATCACAAAATAGCATTTCCTGTAGTGTATTTTCTTCCCACGGTCAAGATTATTTCAGTCTCTTGCTCCATTTGAGGATGTTTGTCCTGTTGGGAAAAGAAGTCCAAACAGATAAGAGCAAGCATACTTTGCAGATCCCAGATGTGGGAGGTTACTGAATTCATTGGTCCTCTGGAAGGTTTGAATACCTTGAGCCAGTGTGTTTTCACGTCTGTTGATAAAACAAGCTAACTGGAAAATCTGCTCTTCTGCGGATTTCCCTCCTTAAGTCTATAGGCTGAGGCATATGTGAATTTTTCTCTTCTTAATTACTATTCCTGTATAATTGCATACAGACTAATTTATCTCAAGGTAAGCTATTTAAAGCTCTTTCTAATTGGAAGGAGTATACTTGAGTGATTAAATCTTTCCTTCAATATTTCTTACATCTCTTTAAATTGGTTATTAGATTGTTGTGATCTTTGCCTTCTACTCAAGTCTTTTGGAAATCATTACACAGTTTGCAATAATCAATTCAATTATACATGGATCAAAGAATGAAAAAGAAAAGCTTAGTTCTACTATTGTCATTCTTGATACTGTCCTAAGAAGCTGGTTTGGAAAGCACATGCTGGGAGGTTTTCTCCTTTGTTCTCTCTCCTTTTAAGAAAGTGCCTTTGGGGATTGAAGAGATCCCTGGTGTGTTTCTTGTTAGACACAATTTATACTTTAAAGAAAAAAAAAAAAGTGAGCCAAGAGTTTGAATAAAAATTCGTAATAGCATTTCCACACAATGGCAATGAAAACAAACCATTTAAAAAGATCACTTGGGAAATACCCCTGCCCTCCATACAGGGAAGCGTTTTTTTTAGGGGGAGGTGCTCGTATCCTGGCATTCAGGTAGTGGTAATAGTGACAAATGGATCTCTGGGATGGAAATGCGGTCGTGTTAGATTGTGTCATCAGTGTTAATAAGCATAAGCTACCTATTTCAGTGTTCAATTAGAATTTTACTCTTCTGTATTATGAGCTATTGCTGCTTAATCCTTTGTAAGTTGCTGGGGTTGCGCGTTTCTGTGATTAAAGTCAATATAATCCACTTTTCATTGTTATCTGAGTCCACGGCTTACGTTATTTTCATGCCTGGAATATGTCAGTATAATTGCACTTTTAAATGTATTTTGGTCTAGATGTCTTTTTTGAGGCTTTGGTCTTGAACACTGGAATTGCAGATATCAGACGAATAAAACTGGCAGCTGTTCATCACTGTGTAACTGTCAAAGCCCCAATCCATAACCCTTCTTTATTGCCAATAAAAACCAGATTGCATGTTGTGTACACATAAATGTAGTGTCAGCACACATCTATGGTAAACCCCCTCGCGAACGTTAGGGGCCATCCTGGAAATGTTTGTAGGCCTGTGCAGATGAAAGTCCTACCCATCGCCGCTGGTGTAAGAACCAGTTGTTCATAGTAGTTATTTGTCGTGGCTTTGCAGTTCGTTTCTGGTTTATAAAGGTATTTAGAAATTGCAGTTAGTTAAAGGCTTAGGAGTGTGTAGAAGATGCGTCTTATTTAGCTTTATTCTGTGAGAATGAGAGAAGGGTGATGCCCTGGGGAGGAGAAGGGCTCAGGACTGCTCGGGAATGGCTCAGGCCATTGATAAAAATGTTTATGGATCAGGCACACAAGACAAATATTTAACAGCATCCCGTGAAGCAGGGTGTAGACAAGTTAAAATACCTTCAGATATGAGGTTATTTATAGGGACGTCGGTGGCTGGTATGGTTTATACTCTGACCTGCGTTCATATAGAGCACAAAGATAAGTGCAGACTTGTCACTAATGTGTTTGGCGCAGTGGATTTTAGTTCCTGTAATCCATTCTTGTAGAAGTCAACATCTGATAGTTTTTCTCTTTAGTGCCATTATAGTGAAAACCAAAACAGAACTTGCAAACACTTGAAACTCGAGTGCTCCCTGTAATTGTTCTGAGATACCCCAGCCCTTTCCAATCCCAAGCGCCTCGCTGCCGTACTTCTCGGAAGCGTCTCTTGCAGTCCTTGGTGGCTGTAGTAACGCATGTAAGTGAGCTTGGAGCCAAACCCTGGGGTCAGTCGGCTGGTAGGCTCCATCACCATGGGGTTCTTGAGGCTCTGCCGAAACTATAGAGTTTGAGGTAATAGTGCCTTTCTCGCTGTCAGTCAGCACGTTGAAACGGTTACTTTATGAAGCCTTGGCATTACTCAGTGTCCCAGAGGATTTTAGCCTGGGAAACGGGATTCGATCCCTTGCAGCTTTTCTCTTACATGGTGACATGGGTGTTTGGCCCTTTGGCTGCACAAGGAAAGATTTTGCCAACAGCCCTTAGGTTGTTTCAGAAACGTCTGTTTACTTTTGCTGGTGTGCTTCCACTTTAGAAACTTTTACTTTGATGAAGGATGGTATAGGAGCCCTTTTAATGGAAGACACTGCTTTATCACCCTCCATAAAAAGTAGTAAAAGCCTTCTGAAAGCCACAATTTTAGTGAAGAATGTTTTTTACATTAAAAACCTCGTGTATACCTTGTGTGTCTCAGCTTGTGCTGTCTCCTGTAAGTAGGAACTTCATGTCTGGGTTAACACACAAACATGCCAGCAAGAACCACAGATATGTGTTTGTTCTGTTCTTAAAGGGGGAGAAAAGGGGAGAACTATTGTTTGAGTGACTGCTGTGACACATGCCTGAGCAGCTGGATTTCAGAATCCTCTTGATCAAGCTCAGGTATTGAATATGCCATTGCTCTGTCACTATTCCAGCCCCGTACATACCAATAAGTGCTAGGAGTGTTGGTTTGGACTGTTAAAAATTAAGTTGATTAGATTTTATGGTGCAAAAATTGCGAGCAGTTCCTTCAGTGGTAGTCAGTTCATGAAAGTAAAAGCCTTTCTTAAAAGTAAATTTGTTCACTAGTTAAAGCGGGGGGAATGAAGAGAAGAAAAGAGCTCCAGTGGCTCACAAAAGGGTGCTTATTTCTGTAATTTAACTTAGTGCTGTCAAAGCCATACTAGTCACTGCCTTAAATGTGCCTATTTCAAAGTAAATTAGAAGCTTTGGGGCTAAAACAAAAAGTAGATGATGTTAAACTTTTGAAAATGAGAATATATGGAATTGTGGATGGCGATGACAGATGTTACCTTGTCCAGCCTTGTTTCCATCTTCCGGATTTTCAGTAGCAGCCAGAAGCAAATTAAACCAGGTAACATTATATTATTGTGGAACATTATAATATATTCTGTCGTGTAAATATATAACACTGTTTCCTGTGTGCTGTCGTACAGACCTTTCTTTTGCCATTTCTTATTGTTTTGCTGAAACTCTGGTGTCTGTTGCAGCTGTATTGATCCAGGAATTTGTCAGTGATTTGCTTAATCGTATTCTCCTGTTGGGATTAGGGGTGGCTGTAGATGTACTGCCGTGTCTCCACTGTTATGTTCTGTCCCTTAATATATACTGGAGGGATAAGAGTGCTCTGTAAACAAGCATTGTATTCCAGGACTAGGGGAGAGTAGGAATTGGCAGAAGGTGGGTATTGGGAGGCTTGTCTAGAATATGTGAAACAAAGAAATGAGAAGCCAGTGTACAATTAGACCAAAGGTCAGCCTGAGCTTGACCTGTGTGTCTATAGGAGGTGATATACAAGAGATTTATACAGGAAGTGGCATGATAATTAATGGAGAAGGAAAAGGAGCCTTTTAAAGCCATCACTTGGTAAGTCCTAGGCTCTGCAGCACAGCAAAGGCTCTGTGGGTGTGCTGAAGTTTATTTAGCATGGAAGACCGAAAGATAAGTGTTATTCACTTTACGAGCATCACTGGAGATTGCTCTGTAGTGAACTTCCCTTGTTTTGGTTAGGAAATGGTAATGAGATTTCTGGATACATGCTAATGAACATGCATGAGTTCTGCCTCCTCTCTGCTCCTGCCAAGCCTGCATGAGCTTTAGGTAATGCTTCAGTTACCAGTTCCCATCCTAGACAGCAGGAGAGAGTACAAAAGGGAGAGTTTCAGTCTCTGCCCTGCTTTGGGGCTGATGCACAACCAGCAACTTTTCCAGAATAATATGTTGTGAAGCATCTCTTTTAACTTTGAAGATATTTTCTCCCCTATGCCTTGCATGTTTCTAGTGTATACAGAGCACTTTTCCCCAGTTCACAGCCCAGTTATGTTTTGTCATGCTGAATTCTTCAAACCAGGAGTTCATTAGGATTCTCCTGTTAGTTTTTCTTGGTGTTCTTTTCATCTGACAGCCAGTTGCTCCCTGGATCCTGACCACAGGTGTTTTGGAAATTTTGGCTGAAAGGGACATTGGGGAATCTCCAGTCCAGCATCCTGCTCAGAGAAGGATCAGCTGCGAAGTCAGAACAGGTTACTCAGGACTTTATCCGGTCTGATCTTTAAAATCTCCAAGGATGGAGACTGCATAGCCTCCGTGGGCAACCTCTTCCACTGCTTAACTGTTCTCATGGAGAAAACAAGTGGTTTTATTTTTATAACAAAACTGAACCTCTTATTTCAGCTTGTGCCTATTGTCTTGTATCCTTCTGCTGTGTATCCCTGTGAAGATCATGTCTCTGTTTTCATGATGACTTCCTTTACCTGTTGGAAGGTTGCCATTAGGTTCCTCCAAAGCCTGCTCTTCATTAGGCTGAATGAGCCCTGTTTCCTCAGCCTCTTGCCAGAACATCTTGCTGTACCTCACACCTTTGATGATAACAGCAGCTTGTTTGGGATGGAATCTGGGCAGATTTTTCCATGCCACAGATGTAGTTGAGGAGTTTTTACTCCTGTGGATTTCTGTTATTGATGTATTACAAAATTCTCTTTAATTCAAGCTGCTATCAGTGGAAAAAGTGGAGACTGCTTTAAAAAATGTGATTTCAAAAGCAGTGATCAATGACAGGGATCACGTAGGCATGCCTTCACCAGGAGGCTCCATAGGATTCTTATTCATTTTGAAAACTGGTATACCATGCTCTCTCACTCCTTCCTCCCTTCCCATTAAATACATGATTTTAAAGCTGTTGGAAAACTGAGCTCAATCTCCTTACTGCTTGGTTCCTGCAGATGCATCTTTTGTGGCCACAGCCATTTGAGCGTGCAAACAAAGGTGATAAATGCTCTCAGAAATTTGAGGTGGGCAGGAGTTAATAAGTAATCGTTGGGTAGATGAGATTAGAGGCCTGGTTTTCTAAGCTGGATTTATACTAAGAAAAACGGTTCCCTTCCAAAGAGATGAGAAAGTATAAAACTACAGAGCGCTTTAGGAATGCTAGTAGTCTATGTTGAAGCTGTTGGGTTTTGTATTCGCAGTGGCTCTGCAACTGGACACATATTCAAGCTTCCAGCCAGTGCTGTGGCGTTACCTTTCTGTTCAGTACAGCTCATCATTGAGCAGCAGGACCTGTCATCCGCAGCATTTCCAAGTTATGGGTTTGCAGTAGAGTGCCTCAAGTCCATCAGATTTCAGCCTTGGTCCTCTTGACCGTGTACTGATTGATACTGCTGCTCTGTTCTTGGGGCTCACAAAGAGGGAGCAGATTGGCAGCTCAGCCAAAAGGCAGGGTTTAGCAGCATAATTTATCCCTGGTTCATAGAATCACCGGGTTGTTTCTGGGATTAAAATTGTCTCTGTATTTCTGCAGAGCAACTGGTAGTCTGGAGAGTCACTTCATTGGTCTGGTCTGATCTTGGGCCTTCTGTATGTTTGTGATCCGATCAGTGTATTACATCGGTGCAAGATTCCTCCAGCTTGGTTTTATGTGTGACAGTGCCAGAGTTTCCTCCTGAGAACGTGTATCCTTCTCAGGAGGAGCATCTCAGCTTGCTCGCTGTGTAGGCAGGTAGCTGTGTTTGCTCCCCAGCCACATGAAGAAATTTACCATCCTTTAAAGCCACACAGCTGGCTGAGAAACATTCAGAGCTGAAACTCCTTGCTTACTTTCACGCACAGTCTTGTGCAAGATATTCCTCCTGTAGAACAGGGTCGAGACTTAGTAAGGCTGCTCTGTTGAGCTTTTCCACTGGAACCATGATTAGTTAGCATGCAAATGCTAACAGAGGGTGGAAAAAGCAGAGAGAGTAGTTTTGCTTGGCAATTTAGCATAGGTGCAACTCACCATTATTTATTGTTTTAAAAAGCACAGGCCAGGTGTGATAGGGACAGTGTGTTTAGATCAGGTAAAATCTGTAACCTGAGCTGCAGGAGCATGTTGTAAAAAGTTGTATGGAGAGAATGTTTTCTGGTGCATCCACTCCTCATATTGTTTCTTGAGACTCCCTGGACAAAATGATCTCACTTTGTGCAGATGTTGTATCTTGTTTCCCTGATCCAAAATCAGAGGCTTTGAACGAGTCCAAGTATTTTTGTAGCTTATTGAAAAATCCGTTAGAGCCAGCTCTGCTCGGACTGTCTCTGGAGCTGTTAACACACCTATAAATATATTGCGCCAGAATGAAGAATGTAGAAACTTCAGCAGCGGTATGGAAACAAAGCTGCTCTTTCATAGGTTCTGTGTTGATTTAGCAGTATCTCAGCAGTGAATCTGCTGAGGCCACTTGGTGGCAGGGATTCAAATTCAATTTTTAATCAAGTATCAGAGCTGTTGCTGGTTTGAATTACAAGTATTTTAGATAATATTTTTCTAAAGGGTGTACACCCAGGTTCTCCTTCAGTTAATTTCCACTTTTACTGCTTTATTGTTAAAATTTGACTCTTTCTGCTGAGGAGTAACATTTTTATTAGAGGATTTTGACAGTATTGCTTGGGTTTCTGAGGAAATAGGTAAAAATAAACATGTTATAAACTGAACCTTAAAAAAATGTAAAAAGAGCTGTACTGGTTCAGACCAAGGGTCAGTCTGGCCTGATATTGTCTCCTACAGCTTCCAGAAGTAGGGAAGAGTTAGAATAGTACCAAGAATGAGCAGTAACTGTCACCTCTCTGTGATGTTCTACTGGTCTCCAGCTGTTTGCAAGTCCCCTAGCTGGACAAGCCATGCTGAATCTATTTTCCAAGCACTTGTCCGGGTCCTCTTGAGGCTATATAAACTTCTGTTTGCAGTATTTTGGTAGGGATTTCTGTTTTCTGCTGCTTGCTGCACGAGGACCTTTCTTGTTTTGTGTTGAGCCTGGGTCCAGGCAGCTTAATAAACTGGTCACTGTATTGTGTAACGAAGGAGACTTAACAGCATTCCCTGTTTGCTGTCCTTCTGCACTCATGGCTTTCTAGATTGCTGTCATATCTGCCCATTTTCTCTACTTTTTAAGATTGAAAGGTCTTAGTTTTTACTATGTTTTAATCGGGGAAGTCATGCTGGACTTGCATCACCCCTCTGTGAACATTTCCACTTCTAATGTTTTATGGGGGTTGTTCTGTTTTTTAAGACAAGACCACCAAAACCACCTACATTTGGAGATCTGCATGAGCCAGGGGTTTTTATAGTGTATAATGATTTGTCATTTGCGCTCTGTTCCTTTCAGATGATTTCTCACAATGATTTGAGTGTTTGACTGCTGCTGAGCTGCTGTGTTTGCATGTCTGTTTATCTTGGGCCCAGGAGCTTGCTCCAGTGTGGTGAAGGTCATCCCAGAGTCCATCTCAGTCTGGTCTGCTGTTCCTCACAGGCATCATTTCACATTTATGTACATTGAATTGCTGTCACTGAGGTATTTTCAATGATTTTTTCAGTTTGCCTTCATCCTTATAACAATACGGTCAGCAGCTTCATCACCCCTCTGATCACTTAGTTTTCTAGGTTGTTAATGAGTAGGTTAAGCCACATGGATAGGCCCTTGCAGAACTCCATCATGACCTTCCTCTGTTGTTTGGTGTTGGAACAGCTTGGACACATTGGTTATAGAAGAGCTCTGAACAGCAGGCTGAGGCCTAATTGTTTTAAAAGAAATACTAATGCTGTAAGAACACCCAGCTTGTGTGTGCGGATTGGATTTTTGGAGTTTCCTTTGACCTGAACTATTCTGTTGTTTTTAAACATACGTAGATCTCTGAGGTGGTGCCAAGCTGTTATAAGGGGAATTGGAGATGTGTTGAAACTTGTTTCCAATATTCAGTTAACTAGAAAAGTTTATTAAAAATATGCTTTGTTTTTCAGAGTGCATTCACATAGCTTAGTAAAGGGTTTGAGGTAAATATTGGTTAATTACGCTTACTCCTTCAGTCCCTGGGCTTGTGCATGGCAGATGTTGATGCCTCTGTATTTGTTTTTCCCCAAATCCTAGATTGCCCTTTGCTTTTGAGCAGGGCTGTGAAGTAATGCGATGCTTACAACATCCCTGCCTGGAAGTAGTTTGTGGTATCTAGAGAATGTATCGAAAGGCAAGAAGGTGAAGATGCTTCATACTAAAATGCTAGGCTGAAGCCCAGCAAATGCTTTGTGTTGTCACAACATCCTAAATAATCTCCCTCCCGCCCCGTGCCTTTGGGCCCCGTGTATGTAAAAAGGGACAGGCAGAGCATAAATTCATGAACATGTGAGAGTCATTCAGGTGACATTAATGAGCTGCAAAAGGCTTGTATATATACAAATTTCTATTCAGTGTGGGATTTAGATGAGTGTGGTTAATGAGGTGGGTCAATAGTTTGGTCAGCAAAGATGGAAAGGAGCAGTGGCTGGAGCAGCATCCATCCCTCTGTGCAGTGAGAGTCTGGGGGCAGGCAGCTCACTGCAGGGCAGGAGGGTTAAGGGAGCATTTTGATATCTTCAGTCAGAGCTGCAGGAACACTACACCTTGTCTGCTTTCACTTGATTGGGATTTCCATGGATGTTTTAATTTCGCTGTCAAAGTTTTCATAGGCAGCTCTTCCAATTCTGGTTGTTCTTGTGGCTAGTGCCAAGTTAAATGCAGTGTCGTTATGGAGTTTACTTGCAATAGTTTTCATGTATTTTAAATCATAGGTGTGGCTGAAACTTGGCTTACAAAAACCTTCGTTCCATCAAGCAGCTCGTTTCTATGCAGGGCAGGGGTTATTGTGTGAATAAATGAATTGAATTCAGTCTTACTTTGATTATAAGAAAAACAGCGCTTGAAGGATGAGGTGGTGGGGAGGCGGACAGTGTGGCAGATTGATGGCACTGGGAAATGAAATATCCCTCTTCCCACAGAGCGAGCGTCCTTAGTGGTGCTCCTTAACGTGCACCAGTGTGACTGTGAAAGAAATGTTTCTATAGGCCTTGTCTGTGCTATATGTGGGCCAGGAAAATACTACACAGAGAAAAGTATTCTAACAGTCTGTTGAGTGTTTTGTCCTGGGGTTAATCCTTGCGAGCTAATGGGTTCTTAGGCACAGCATGCTTGTCTTCGAGACTATGGGTAACATGATGCAGCTAATACATGGAAAAAGTACAGTTCTCTGGTGTGGAAGGACAGCATAGCCCAGATTTGGAGAGGTGAAGTGGGATTGTTGGTTAGGATCGGTTTTGCCAGGAGTCTAAGCCTTGCCTGAGATTCTCAGTCTGTCTCTGGCCGCATGTTGTCATTCGAGATTGTTTTCTTTGTCCTCTCTTGAATGCTGAAGAAAAGCAGGAAGGTCTGCTTCCTCTTCTATTATTCTGTCATCATTTTGCATTTCTCCATAGTGGGAAGAAACCAGTCGTTGTGGGTGATATGAAAAACTGAGCTTCCTGCTTTCTCTTTCTTTGTCCCTGTGCCTCTTTTAAATGTTTTCCCCAGGATATGCATTCAGTATTTGGCGCTGTTGCTGCCCTGTTGCTCTCTTTCCAAGCTGCGCTGGTACTTGGAATGAAATCAGTGTGATTCTTGACAGTCTTACTGATGCTTTAGTGTTGTGAGTAGCAGCCAAAGAAGTCATCCGTGTCTCATTAACTTGACTGACCTAGGATCCTGAATCCGTCTTGGTGGGAACTGGGTTGAGTACTGACATAGTAAGACTTTTTGAAATGGGAGATGAACATCTGACTGCCAGTATTTTCACCTGGTGTTGGACAAGTGACAGAAGAGAAGGTTTTTTTTCACCCAGCCACTGCTTTCTTTTCTTTAATAATAAATGTATTTTGACACTTTAAAATGCATCTGCCTCCATATGTGGTGTAAATATTAATTTTGTGTCATATTGTTGCATGCAATAAATGATTCCATTTTTAATGCAACTGTACAGTTAGGAATAAATTAGGCTTTAGTGTGCATTTAACTGCTCTGTAAATAGTCAGACCCATAATTTGTGTTCCCTGTTGTGCCATGACAGACAATAGCTCTTCAGAGTTTGAAAAAACTGACTTTTCTTGAACTACTGGGTGGCCACATGTGATTTACACATAAGTTTCTTAGTAACAGTTTGGTGTTCAGGGCCTACTCTATGTTCTAGGTACCTTGTTGAGATTTAAATGAGCTGGGATAGGATAGGTAAGAGTGATTTTACTAAGTGGTGCTCTGCTCTGGTTGCATAGCCCTCTGTGTTCCTAGAATAGTCACAGGATGGACCATTCCCGTGTTGATTCCTCCCTTCTGTCCACGTCTGCTCATATTTCTGGCATTTACACCTTTGCCTTTTTGGAACGACTATAGGATCAGGTATGTTGTATATCTCATTGGTAGTTCGTGATTCCCTTCAGTTCTAAAAAATACTGTTATCCACAGAATTTGAGGTTGGAAGGGGACCCTCTAATGTCTACTGGGTCCCTGCAAATTTGCTTATTTGGCTGTAGATGACTGAAGAGCTGTCTGTAATGGTGCTCAAGTTCCTCTCCTGAACTATCAGCTACGTAATGAGAAAAACACATGAGAAATGTAGGTTTTCCTCCAGTTTTGACTACTGTGTGTTTAGCAACTTTGAATTTCAGATGTGGTTCTCTCTTAACTTGATGGAAGTGGTCACAGACTGTAAGAGTTCTATAAACACATGGATGTTATTTCTTGGCTTTTTTAGGCTGGTGCCTAAAAACCTAAACTTGTTGGTTCAGAGATCTTTAAAATATAAAGTAAGCGTTACTTTCCATCAGGCCTTACCTTTCCTACATCGTTTTGTTTACAGCTACTGTAGTATTGATAGGAAGCATATGGGAAGCAGAGAAGTGGCTCCTAGATAAATGGTGATGATTAAGAAAATGTTCAGTAGTGAAGGAACAGAGAATTGACTTTGTCCTGTTTTGGTCTCCAGCAAATAATCTAGGACAAGTTTTTCGTAAGAAGGACTAGGGCTAAGCCAGCAGAGTGAAAAGAAATTGGATCATCTCCTCTGCTTTGTTTCAGAATCAGTAGAGGCAAGGCAAGAGAATGGGTGTCTCCTTTTGAAAGAGGGGAATGACTTGAGCAGGGGAGATGCTTATCTTGCCTGCACTGTAAGGAGACTTGGAAAAACTGCACTAAAGGAATGATTTTGAAGAGCTTCCCTAGAACACGCTTGAAATCAACACTTCATCAGAGTGGAAGGCAGGTTATGGTAGATAATCTGTGCTATGAGAGCGCTGATGTTGGGGTTTTCCTCAGTTTTGTGCTGTATTAGGCAGCCTCCACAGAACTGGGAGTGGGTGCTTCGTTGGTGGGGAGCGTCTTGCCCACTCTGAGCAACTGTAGTAGACAAGGAACATTTCTTAGCGTGGTTCAAGCTTTTCGTTCACCGTGATGACTTACAGCTGTATGTGTAAAAAGAAGCATGTGCCTTGGCTTCCTTATGCAATTTCTGCATTAAATCCTAAAGGCAATTTTGAAGATCTCATGAAATAAAGAGATTGTGTGGAATGACTAGCCTTTAAAAAAAAAACCAGAAAGACTACACTGATGCCAATGCGGTTGCTTGATGGAGTATTTGTCTTCAGCTTATTGACACAGTAGGAACTTTTGGCTGCAATGCTTGTTTTTGTGATAATAATTAAGACTAATTGTTAGTAGTAATAAATTATTATCCTCGATGGACCGGCATTAAAAGGGAATAGGGTAATTGTCCAGTGTATTTCATAGGGATTTGTTGTCAGCTTATTTATTTCATTTGTGTTCCGCTTTGGAAAGGGAAATCTTATAAGGATAAATTATTGACTATTTCCCGTAGCCGATGTTTTATCTGATCTCTTAATTTTCCTGTTCTTCTCCCATCCTTCCGCCTTTCCTTCCTCCCCAGTTTTTGTTCTAGATGTTTTTAACTGTTGCATATTCCAGTGTTTACAGATAAAAGCACCACCAAATGTTCTGGTGCAGCTTGCAAGATGGTGCTTGAAGCAGGCAGTATTGGTACATAGTCAAGATGCCACAACACTTCCAGAGAAGGGCAACAAAGCTGGGGAAGGGTTTAGAGTACAAGCTTTATGAGGAGCAGCTGAGGGAGCTGGGGTTGTTTAGTCTGGAGAAAAGGAGACTGAGGGGAGACTTTAATACTCTCTACAACTGCCTAAAAGGAGGTTGTAGCAAGGTGGGGGATGGTCTCTTCTCCCTGGTGGCCAGTGACAGGATGAGGGGAACTGGCCTCAAGATGGACCAAGGCAGGTTTAGGTTGAATGGTTGGATATTAGGAAGAATTTCTTAATGAAAGGGTTGTCAAGCTGCCCAGGGAGGTGGTTGATGGTGCCTCCTCCATCTTTGGAGGGGTTTGAAAGATGCGTATATGTCTTACATGGGGGATGTGGTCTGTTGGCAGACTTAGCAGGGCTGGATCGATGGTTGGACTTAGTGATCTTGAAGGTCTTTTCCAACTGAAACCATGCTATGATTCTGCGATAGAGGGATGATTGTGGCTGTGGCCCTGCCTGCGCTACTGCTGGCTCTGTGGATGGATCCTGCGTGTGTGATGGAGCTCAGGGTCTCAGAGTTGCTTGCTTTAGGTGTAATTCACGAGGCCTGGGAATACATTTCCAAACAGAACTTTGTGAGAAGGGGTGCTTCAAAGAGTAAAGGAAAACATTTTACCATGTGCCGTTTTGGTGTTAGAAGTACTTTTCTAAAGTGAGAATTGTGGCAGATAACTTCACTTTTCCCTCTCTACAAGCATTAATGTAGCACTTGGTTACTTTTAAGGGAAGTGAGAAGCAGTTACATGCAGGCTGCAGCCTGTTCAGTGTTTGCAAGTAAGTATCCAGATTTAATATGCTCGTTAATTAAAACGTTTTGAGATTCCGCAGTAATAGTCAGTGGTGACATAGTCCATTTCCTGTGCTGTGTCCTGTAAAATGGGACAAATGAGGGGAGAAAAGTTGATAGTTTATCTAGAAGCATTTTGGGCATGCTTGACTTTATAATTTCATATTCTGAAGTTTTGTTATATCAATAGAAGGTAATTAAATAGCAAAAGTTTGTTGGTTTATAGTGGACGACTAATTTTTCAGCATATGATAACTTATGGCATGTGGAGAACAGATTACTTTGCTATTCTGTTTTTTTTAAAATCTTGAGGGAATAGATGCATCTGTTATGGCGATAATTTGTTTTTTAATCAAGTGATGCCTAAGTTGACCAACACATATGATCAAATCATATCTGTTGATGCAGTAGGTATTTAAATAACTGTTGCAAGCAAACATCAACACTGGATATAAGAACATGGGTCCTGAAGTTCTCTTGCTGTTGGGAGGTTTTGTGAACTGCTTGTGGAAGCTGCCTCTTTGCAGCGTGCGTACATTAATTGAATTTCAGCTATGTTCTTCTCCAGCTTTCTTTCAAATTTGACTTCCAAAAGCTACACCTGCAGGCATTTTAGATATTTACAGCTTCACTCTCCTCTGGGCTGCTGATAAATAATGGCTACAATGATTCCCTTTTGGTAGGCTCCCTGTCTGTAAATCCCACATCAGTCAAATTGTTTATGTAACCAGTGTTTTTGTGTTTTTTATTGCATGTTTTAAAATGTGTCTGTGTTCTTCTTTAAAATCATCAGCAGAGGAGTAAATGGGGTAGTGCTGTCTGCCTTCCTCTACGGCTTCCAGAAGCTGAGCCTTCTTGGTCGTAATATTTTTTCTTTCCTATACAATGCGACAATCTTTCAGACTATTAGTGAATGCTATAGAAGTTGTTATATTTTGATTATAATGAGGCAGACCTCTTGTGTTGTTTGTTAGAGAGATTATAGTATGACAGACTGCGTTTAGCCAGCGTGGACAGCCACATCTGTGGCTGACTTGGACTCCACTGGCGCTTCCAGCGTAGGAATTATCTCCCCTGTTGAAAGGCTTAGTTAAGGATAAGAACGTTCATAATAAAAAGTTAATTTGTCTGGTAGCGACCCTCTCCCAAATAGCTGAAAATAACTGCCTTCATTATTAGCCTTAGGTGTAAGCTGTTTGTCTGCAGAGGCGCACATTGTTTTGTATCCAGAGATTGTCTAAACTAGTATTTCTGCAATTACTTGTCGTGAAAATCATGCTAGCGCGTAGCCTTGTAAAAATAATTCCCATCTGCAAAGAGAAATACGCTAGGGAAAATTAAGTTTGAGCATGGAAGAAAAAAACCTTGATTCTCCAAGAACTGAGATGAAGATTACCACTGCGTCAGCAACTTTATTTAATACCAGAAGTAATAACATGGTTCACCTAGTGAATAAAACCTCCTGAGAATGGTGAAACTTTTGTTACGGATTAAGATAAAATGTGACTGACTTTAAATCAAGTACAATGTAGACATGACTAGAGTCTTGGCAGACTTTCGTCAATGGATCGAGCTTTTGCAATTTGAGCAGGTTGCTGCCCCAGCTGCCTGCCCCCATTCTCTGCTGTGGTGCTGGGATGTGGTGTGGTTTGCAAGCCATCATCTAAAAAACCAATCCCACGGATTGAAGTGTTCATGTGCTGGAGTAGCACTTGGGTGTGTGGGCACACAGTCTGTATGGCTCTTCGAGCGAAATTTCCCTCTGGGGAAAAGGGGTGGAGTTGGAGGTCTAGGCTGGGAATTGCCTCCGGTGGTTCACCAGGCTGTGTGTGTCAAAGCGTTTGGAAGATATTTCACATATACGATCACATAGCAAAATACCACAGGCATCTGCAAAAAACATAAGAAAACTTTTAACACATGGGGATTATGTTAAACATTCCAGGCTCTGCCTGCCTGTCGTTACTAGCAGCGAAGTTAGTGGGGCTGGAGCTGTCTTACTGTTTTCTGTTGCAGTGTCCATTCCCTCTTCAGTGAATGCTCTCACTTTTGTTGCTGTGGGCTTTCTTGTCTCCCTTAAAGGACTGACATCTCCTAGAATTTGGTAGTGTCACTGGTGCAGGATTAGAAAGAGGCCTCTGAACTGTGGGCTGGAAGGAGAGCTTAGATTTATTGGTGTTCACATATGGAATAGCACTGCTGGGCTGGAACGAAAACTTACTAAGTTTGAGGGTAGTCAAAGTTTTACCAGCATGACAGATGCAAGCAGGCAATGTTTGCCATGAGCAGGTAAAAGGAAAGTTCCTTTTACTAGCTGATCTGTAGAATTCCAGAATGGTGAGGGATTGGAATGGCCCTCTGGAGCTCACACAGTGCAATCCCCTACTAAATCAGGGTCACCCAGAGCAGATTGCACAGAAGCGTGTCCAGGTGAGGTTTGAATGTCTCCAGGGAAGGAGATTCCACATCCTCCCTGGGCTGCCCCTTCCAGTGCTCTGTCACCTGCACAGGAAAGTTTTTCCTCATGTGCAGGTGGAACTTGCTGTGTTTCAGTTTGTGCCTGGTGCTCTGTGTCCCATCACTGGGCACCACTGGAAAGAGTCTGGCCCCATCCTCGTTAGTTAAGAATTAAGTGGTTGTGCTAGACTTGGTAAGCTGCTACATGAATTGTATACGGAAGGATGGCAGTACGAAATGGGAGAACCTCCCGTCCAGAAGCGCTTCGGATGGAACTGCTACAGTTTTGATATGATCTCCTCGCTGTCAGAGATTCCTGGTTTTAGCAGGTGCTTGAATCTGAGCTCTATCACTGGGTAGGTTGGTTCAAGGGCCGTAATGTTTATAATAACAGATATGCAACCATACTGTTCACAAGGAAATATGTTGTGAGGAGGTGAAATTAAATACCAGCTGATGACTTAAGCTTTATAGCTTGCTTTCTTTCCTGGAATGCGAAGCAATATCTTTTTTCATGGAAATCATGCAGTGTTTGACCTTAAGGAAGCCCAGGTCTGTGGGCAGCAGGTCAGTCCAGGCTATTTTTGGCACTATCAATGTATGGACATCATTTTGTTGATGCTTTTTTAATAGCTGAAAAATCTGTTTTTACTGCCGTGTAGACAAATGCATATATTGAGTTTTACGGTTGTGAAATGTTCTCTGTGGGCACTGATATACTGTGTAAATATGGGGGTTTTTTTTGATTAAGAAGTATCTCCTTGTGTGTGTAAGAAAAGTTAGGTAATATTTGTACTACCTGCCTTTGGTTTGTACCTATTTTAGTGCTGCCCTGCTTACCAAAACATCGCACACATCACACGGGAAGACAGCTGAGTTTTTCATTATGCAGACCAAAAGCCTCCGTAAAGGTTGAGCTACGTTGCATATTTATGACCATTCTTCTGTGCTTTTGCCTCCCCTGCGTTTTGAATTACGGCGACTTCAACCTTTTAGTGTTTTGGTTGCATTAGACAAACGCAGGGAGTTACAGCCTGTCACCCAGGCGCTTGAGCTTCCATGAATTGGTAGTTTCACTCCCTCATGCAGATTTTCGGTAGACTGATTTCATTTTTTATAGTTTAGCCTTGATAGCTTCCTTGTGTGAGTCTTGCAGATACAATTTAGGGGTAGGAAATGTGTCTTCATAAAAGATGAGGATATTTTTGCCTTCACGATCTCCCGTTTTCACAAATCTTAGATATCCAAGACCCCGAGAGTTTAGTGAGTGTCACTATAGAGAGCTCGTGTAGCTCAGATATAGCTTTCTTCTGAGGATTTATATCAGGGGTTAAAGAGGCTGCTCATAGCATGCAAGAACCCTCCTGTATTTTTACAGCTGGGTGTTGGCGGCATAGTGAGATGAATTCAAACCCATTTCCATACAATCTGATGCTTTCTAGTTGGTTTTATTAGAAAAAAATGAACAATTTTTTTTTTATTATTATTTTTAAACCTTGTTTGAGAAGCACATTGTGGGACTCCTTGGATAGCAGCTCCCTTGTTTTGTAAGGGGGAAATTTCCATTTGTGTTGTCCTTGAAAACAGCATTAGAGCTTTGCCAGTGTGCTGAGTCCATACTGAATGCAAACTGCAATGGATCCCTGTGGCTGCCGGGGCTGAAGGTGCTGTGCAGGATGTCAGGGTGGAGGCTCCTTTGCTGGGCCCTTCAAAGGAGTACAAAAATGTAACCAGAAGGAGTGGTTTTACTTGCACTTTGCCTTTGAAGCATCTTCTGTAATAGTGATCCTTGATTTTAGAGGCTGCTTGAAACCAGTTACTGATCGTTACATTTCTAATAATGTAAGAAATGAACTGTCACTGTCTAAATTGCGATTATAAATGGATGACCTCCCTTTTGCTATTAGTTTTTTCATCCCTATCCCTTCTTTCTCCTTTTAGTTACTCCTTTCTTCCATCTTTTGACTGGTGTTTGCAGAGTTTTGTTTTTTTTTTTTTTCTTTTTTTTCCCTCCTCTTTAACACTTATGTTAATGGTTCCAGAATTGTGGAGGACCTGTTGTATAGCTTTAGGCACAGAATGTGGTGTGGTACCAAGCCAAATGCATCTTGGTGTGCTGGCAGATCTTTAGAATGTGTTTTGGAGCTTATTCACAGCTTCTAGTTATCATAAACCTCTGGAAAGAATTTGTTAAATTCTTCAGGTAGATCCCTGGGCTGATTACTGGAGATGTAGAAATACCCTTGCTAGAAAGCATTCAGCATGTTGTTAGGACTTCACACTGCTGTGACGGATGAGCGTGCTGCTTTGTAGATGGTACCTTGTGGTGCTGGTATTTGTGACCAGTTCTCAGGGTTGTCCATGGTGCTTCCCTATGGACACTGCTTAATTCATTAAAAAGAAATAAATGACTGACTGTTGCCTGTTTTTTTGCCTCCCAGGCAAGTCCCTTCCTTCAAAAAAATGGCAAGAAACGTGAAGGCTCACTGTCTGTGGTGTTGGGTCTCAGCACATAACCTGTACCTTCCCTTTCTTGAGGACAAGGACTTAGAAATGCAGGCAGATGAGCTCTGTTCCGGCTTGAGCTAAAGCAGAATAGAGAAGCCTCTGCTAAGTAACTTCATTTTCAGGAAGTTAACTACATGTTTTCAGATCTGTCTCTAGAAGTGATAATAGTTAAAATGTATAGTTATCATCAAAGTGTCAGAGCATTGGGATGCAGAAAAGCCATTGCTTACATCTATCCCTATGGAGACAAAAGCGATTCTCACGTTAGTGGAATACAGTAAGCGCAAGGGGCGAGAAAGGGTGGCGTGTGCGGGGTGGACAGGGCAGGAGACCCCAAACTGACCGACAGAGGATTCCATTCCATATACCTCATACTTGGTATAAAAATGTGGTGTCATGAGGGTCAGCTCTCTTCTTTGACGCCTGGTTACTAATATGGACCTGCTGTTTTGCCCCTATCTCCAATCTGTGTGTTCCTAAACACCCTCAGTTCCTGAATCCATCTCCTATCTGCCTTCTAGTCCAGCCTGGGACTTTTCTCTGTGCTGCTCTGCAGTATCGGTGGTGACTGTAGGCTTTGGCAGGGAGTGATTTCATGTATTTGTACGTATTTTGTTATTCTTGTCAGTTTTATTTTCTTTATTACTGTTTCATTAAAGCTGTTTCAATTTTAGTTTCCAACCCACAAATCTCTCTCATGTCCTTTTCCTGGGAGGGAAAGATTGGGATCACAACTGCTCACGTTTAACTGCTAATCAAGCTGATAGGGCTAAACTGTGACAATGGCAAACCAATGTTTTAGCCTGGGTGTATTTTCCAGTCTAGAATCCCTGTTCTCTGCCTGAGTCCACCTGTCTTTGTAGTTGCGCTTCTCCAAATCCCATGCCAGTGAGACCAGCCATACAGGGTTTTTGATGGAATTTCTTATCCATAGGCACTACCACTTAGATTTTTATTTATCTTTAAACTTAATTCCCAACCTTCACAGATCAGTGCGGGGGGGCACAGTGTTTGAATGCCATTTTCTTTGATCTCTGCAAATGCTTAGATTTCTATAGCTAGGAAGCTGTCTGGCCTAGACGTCTTTCCTTGATGGGTAGGATGACTGAGCTTGTATGGAAAACCATTCTTTAAAAATAAGATTTACCCTTATTGTTTTTCTTTGCAGAAAGTAGATGACTCTTAATGTTGCTGCTCTGTTACAAGTTAAGGGTCCTGGTACAGTATTTACCCTGAATGCCTAACCAGCATTCACAAGGCTAAATGATCCTGTTGTGTGGCATAGGTGCACTTCAGTACCCAAACACGCTTGTTTATTGAGACAAGTTAGTGAGTCAGGAGTCACAGATCGTAGATTGATGTTGTGCTTCTTACTTCATGGTCCTTTTGTGGATGTCTTGGACAAATCCCGTATTCTTCCTTACCTCTGAAGTGTCTACGTGCAATTTGTGGTTTGGGGGACTTCAACAATTTTCCTCTATGTTAGGTTTAAAAAAATGTACCAATGATTTTGAAAGAGAGCGCTGTAGGTAGAACATGGTTTCCTATTGATAGTGGCAGCAGAGGAGTGGGTGGATGACGTAGGATGCCGCCCATGGATTGCTTTTGCATCCTTCAGCTATTTTCTACCAAACCTTACTGGCTGTCTGAAGTAGGAGTGGAGCAGGAAATATCCCTGTTTTCAGATGGATTGCTTGAGAAGATTACCTCAACATGCAGGCACGTGGATGGTTGGGTTCCCACAATCTGTCAGGAGAGAAGAGGCACAAGTTTAGAAATAAGCAACTTGGGGATGGGAAAATAAATGGAGCACTCTGCTTCCGTGGACCACCTGCCTGACGCACACAATTAGGTGACTTAAGAGAGGCAACTGCCCTAATGGCTTTGGGAAGGATGGACTGTGGTCACAGAGCTTGGGCGAGGGGCTGTGGGTTGAGGGAAAGAGTGTGTAATGAGCCAGGCAATCCCCATGACTAATGGAGCTTGTGTGTAGGAACGCGTGTACGTTGTGTTGTCAAGCAGGAAATGTCAGATGTATGTTTATAGATTAGAGTTACCTCCTAAACTCCGTGAAGGTCTTTACGGTGAGTCAAAATAGAAGTGTTCTCTGTTAAACTGAGATAAGTCGAGTTTCTGTAAAGCTTGTTCTTACTCTCTTACACTTTGAACACTTTCTCTGTTGTCCTCACCCTCTCTGAGTTTTAGATGGTGCCTAAAACAGGTACCAAACTGCACAATGCCATCAGAACACCTGGTTTATTGGTATGGGATTTGTTGGACCTGAAACTGATTTGCAGTCAGCTTGCTGTGTTCCTCACCTCACAGTTCAGCAAGTGGCAAGTAGCTCAACTGTTTTGTAGGGAAATAGCACCAATTTCTTGTACACTAGTGTGGTATTGATGGGAACATGATACATGGATCTACCTGTACTTGAACACATGACTAAACACCTCGTTAACTGTAACTGCAGTTTGCAAACTATCCTTCAGTCTGTCCTGGGTAGCTATTGTAGATGTTTGTTTGGGGGTTTGGTTTTTGTTGCTTTCTTTTTTGTTAGGAAAACAAACCCCAAATATTTTGTCAATTCTGATATTCACCTGTGGCGGGGACACACGGCACAGGTATTTGCCTTGCTTTTATTTGCTGTTGTTGGAAACTGGCTCTTTGTGGTGGGTTTTGTAGCTTGCTGCAGATGCAGCTGTATTGCTGCGACTGAGCTTTTCACTCCTCTGCTTCAGGCAACAGGGAAAGAAAAAAGCAAGATTTCCTGAAGCAAAACCCTCTCTGTCTTTGCCCTTCAGCTTTGCTGGTGTAACTAAACCAGTGAGGGGGTTGAATTGTGACGAGGAGAGATGTGACAGGGAAAAAAAAAATGGCAAATTGCAGCTTTTTGGTGTATTTACTTTGCTTGTTTGACAGCACTTGATTTGTTCCCCTGCTGTAATCGCCCAGCTTATTCTGAGCACAAGGTACCAGGGTAGCTTGGGCCTCTGGCTGGTAGTCTGGGTGGGGCTTGTATGGGCAGTGGTGCTTCTGCAGGTAGAGCTGGGCTGTCCCCTCAAATACAACACAAATGAGGGAAGTTTTCACGTTCACATGGCAGTGACATGAGAGACTTTGCCAGCCTGGCTGTCTGTCGGGCTCTACTTCCCTGTGTCACTGATTGACACGATCCACTGGCAAAAGTGTATGGATGTGTGTGGCTGTTTTAAAGCATTGCCTCTTCTTCTTTGTGGAAGAAAGGTTTATCACTGAAGTATGGGACTAATAAAAACACAGAGCTTTATTGCTGTCTTTTTCCGTGACTATGTTTTAAATCAAGGTATCTGTTAGTGCCCTTAACATTGCAAATAGATTTGTTCTCATCCTCCTTTGTAAGTAATTCACCAGGGTGGGGAAGATCAGTGGAATTTTATTTGTTTTGGTTGGTGAGTCTGGCTGCACAATGGGCCCTGCTCTCTGGTTGCTTATTTCCAGCTTGCCTATACCTTAAATCATGGAAAACATTCAATGCGTAGCAGGAGCTGCTCTGTTTTCATAATTACATCTTCATTTTGCGAGCTAGGCTGGTGAATTTATTACAAAACAAGAGCAGAGCACTGAGAGGTTCAGGGTGTTCAGAATCATAGAATCACAGGATTGATTGTGTTTGTTTGCAATTGTATGACTGAGTTTTTTGGAGGAAAAGCTATCCAGTTTGGCATTGAAGGACTCTATGAAAATTGCCTTATTATTGTGACTTCTCCTTTGTTTCTGAATAGGAACTCTTTAAACAGGTGAATTGTGGTTGTTAGTTGCTTAGAATCATAGAATGTTGTGGGTTGGAAGGGGCCTTAAAGCCCAACGAGTTCCAACACCCTGTGGATCAGGCTGCTCAGAGTCCTGTCCAGCCCTGAACACCTCTAGGGATGGGGCAGCCACCACTTCTCTGGGCAGCTTGGGTTAGGGCCTCCCCACCCTCAGTGTGAAGAATTTCTTCCTAATCTAAATGTTCCCTCTTCTAGTTTAAAGCCATTCCCCTCTGTCTCATCACTCTATGCACTTGTAAAAAGTCCCTCCCCAGCTTTCCTGGAGCTCCTTTCACCGCTGGAAGATGCTCTAAGGTCTTCCTGGAGCCTGCTCTTCTCCAGGCTGAACAATCCCAGCTCATAGCCTGTCCTGGTATGGGAGGTGCTCTAGCCCTTGGATAATCTCTGTGATCTCCTCTGCAACCATAACAACAGTTCAGAAACGACACTCGATGGTGGTAGTAGCATTAAACCCTTCCGCTGTGGCTGCTCCTTCTGTTGCAGAAATGTTTGTAAAGCATTATAAATAGTGTTTTTTTGTGTTTCAAATCTATTTGTTTCACTTTCTTTCAGCTGTCAACGCTTCAGATTGCAACTGAAATGCCTTATTCTTTTGAGACATCTCTGTTTCTTGCAAAATACCTTGTCTGTTCTCATTAGTAGCTCCATGACAGTCTCATAGTTGGAAGTGTGAAGTGGGTTCTTGGGATATTCAGAATAAAAAAATGGTAGAGAACTCCTCTGTTACATCTAAAGTGTTTGTGGTCGTCTGCAGCAATGTTCGTCTGAGATCTGCAGCAAGGTTATTTGGTGATGTGGTTCAACAGAGCAGAAATCTTTTGGCAAACTCTGTTAAATCTCTGGGTGCATATCTCATTAAATACATGAATCATCTGGTTTATGGCTTTTAAATAACACAGCCTATTTTGGTCTGGGGAAATACCTCTTCTGGACACCTGCACAATGAAGATCTCTCCTGCAGGTGCTGAAGGTATGAGGAGTTAATAAGAGTTTCGGGCTGATGTTGCTGAAGCAGGGGTAGCATACTTTCTAAGATTAGCACTTCAGGTTTAAGAATTAATGTGAAAATATGTATCTTGGGTTGCATCAAAAGAAGTGTGGCCAGCAGGGTGAGTGAAGGGATTTCCCCCCATCTGCTCCACTCTGGTGAGACCCTCATGTGAAGCCTTGCAGTCAGTTCTGGAATCTCCAACATAAGAAAGATGTGAAACTGTTGGAATGGGTCCAGAGGATGACGCAGAGTCGATCTGAGGGCTGGAGCACCTCTCTATGAGAACAAGCTGAGAGAGTTGGGGTTCAGCCTGGAGAACAGAAGGCTCCGGGGAGACCTTAGAGCAGCTTCCAGTACAGTAGCTGAAGGACCCCAGGAGAGCTGGGAGGGGACTTCTTAGAAAGGCATGTGACCTGGCCTAGAACACCCCCAGGGATGGCGTACTGCTACTCTCGGTAACGAATCCTTTCACCTGGTGTCACAGCCCTTGTGGTAGTGAAGAAGCCACTGTCAAGCACTGAAATGTTTTAGATAGGAGGAAAGTAGGCTGTTGAGTTTCTTGCTCCTGTTTGACCAGTGGGGAAGTACTTGATGCGCTCAGACGAGTGAAACCAGCAGTGCTTTACATGGTGCTTTTCTCTGTTCCTGTAGAAGTGAAACAGTTTACAGGTCTTGCTGGTTTGATTCATTAGGCCATATTGGGAGACTGTAAAAGTCTATGTAAATGAAGATGCTAAGTAGGCAAAGCCCTACTCCCCCATCCAAAACAGAGCGTGTTGCTCTTATATGAGCAGTGAGGAAACTTGAGTTGGAAGAAGTTTCTTTTAACTCAGTAACGATCATATGGGGTTGAACAAAACTCTAACCATAACTTCTCGATCTCTTAAGATCACTTACCTCTCTCCTCTCCTTTGAACCCGTGTGGATTAGTTATGCTGTATGGCAAAAAGGGAGGGAGGGACTTGCAGTTCAAGGAGGGGTCCAGAGCTAAGGACTGGGACAGCTTTGGAGTGCGAGTACTGGAGATGTGGATATTGTCAGTGTGGGAATCCTTACTCATCTAGCTGCAAGTCAAAAATTTGTTAACATTAAAGATGCTAGAACTGTGATGAAAAAAATAGTTACGTTTACAAGCTTTATTTTGTACTGGCAACTTCCCTTTGCTCCCCCTGTCCCTCAGTTGCTGTCTTGAATCGTGCGTGGCAAATGGGAATCCCTTTAAAAATTGCTCATTTTAGTCCTTTTACGCAGATCTGTCTGTGAACAAGTATTGTTAACGTTAGATTTCAGCTAATCAGTGGGGGCAGAGCAGTGGTGGTGTGCCTTTAAAAACTGTATGCTGAAAGGGGTTAAGCCATGCTAATGTTAGCGTTTAAGATGCTGTAACTGGAATACTAATTGTTTGTTTTGTTTCTTTTAAGCAAATGGTTATGAGCCTTAGAGTTTCTGAACTGCAAGTACTTCTGGGTTACGCGGGGAGGAACAAGCACGGACGAAAACACGAACTTCTCACAAAAGCACTGCATTTGTTAAAGGCTGGCTGCAGCCCTGCTGTACAAATGAAAATCAAAGAACTCTATAGACGAAGGTTCCCTCAGAAAATCATGACACCTGCAGACTTATCTATCCCCAGTGTGCACTCGAGCTCCATGCCAGCAGCTTTGTCTCCGTCAACCATTCCACAGCTCAGTTACGATGGGCACCCTGCCACGTCACCATTGCTTCCCGTTTCGCTTCTGGGACCTAAACATGAACTGGAACTCGCCCATCTCCCATCTGCGCTCCACCCTGTCCACCCCGACATCAAACTTCAGAAATTACCTTTTTATGACTTGTTGGATGAGCTGATCAAACCTACCAGCCTAGGTAAGGTTGCAGATGTTGCCATAATATTTCAAGTCTTTTTTTTAAATGGTAATGGATGAATTGGGCTGCTAATGCAGTAACTGGTTAAATATTGCATCATACCAGTGTTTACAGAATTGCTATTTTTGGTAACTTTTGGAACAGATTGTTCTACACGGAGAGACATCTTACGTAATGCTCATTAGTTGCCTTAGCTGAGCCACTAAATATGGTTCAAAGATCTGTTATGTTCGAGGGGTGAGTTTGACAAGAAACAAACTAAACCTTAGGAAAGGGGAAAAAAAAAACCTGCCTGCTTTCAGTAGTTCTTATAAACCACAGAGTTTAATTATTTTTAAAAAATGAGGCAAAAATACCTTCAAATCCATCAAGCCCACAAAATCTCATCTGGGCTGGGAAAGAATGCCATGCTAGGTATTTGCTGTGATCTACTACAGCCTGGACATCTGAGCTCGGTAAGATCTGAGGTTCTTCTGCAGTCATGGCTGCTTTTCCATAAGCTGTGTTGTATGAAGGTATAAATCACTGGTGTGGCTGCTGAGAATAATCTGATGCTTGCGGAGCGTTATGTAACAACGTGTGATTTTTCTGGCTCTGACTCCACGTAGCACTTAACAGCGTGGTTAACTTTTAATACTCTTAAATACTGCTTAAATATAATAGTCCTGAGAAGGCTCTAAGAAGAGGTGGCTCTGTGGAGACCTTAGAACAGCTTCCAGTACCTGGAGAGGACTAAATGAAAGCTGGGGAAGGACTTTTTACAAGGGCATTGGGAGATAGGACAAGGGGGAATGGCTTTAAATTGGAAGGGGGAAGATTTACATTAGACATTAGGAAGAAATTTTTCATGGCGAGGGTGGGGAGGCCCTGGCCCAAGTTGCTTAGGGAAGTTGTGGCTGCCCCATTCCTGGAGGGGTTCAAGGCCAGGTTGGAAGGGGCTTGGAGCAGCCTGGTCCAGTGGGAGGTGTCCCTGCCTCTGGCAGGACGTTGGAACTGGATGGGCTTTGAGGTCCCTTCCAACCCAAACCGTTCTATGGCTCTGATTTCTGGAGGGGCTGCTTGCGTTGTTGGAGCCTTCTTCTGCCTTGAAACTCTGGAAAAGGTTCACTGTGAGAATAGCTGGGAGGAGGAGGAGGAGATTTGTGAGAGTAGGTATGGGGAGATGGTGGGTGAGAGGAAAAAAGCTGTCCTTTGAAAAGAGATTTCCTTGTAAACAAAATGGAGCAGGTGCATGGCATGAACAGTCTGAACAGCTACAGGGATATAGGAGGCTGGTACGTGAGTGGGGATGCTGGTCTGCAGATCCCTGAAGTACATTGCACAGTTGTTTGCTAATTTAACTGTTGTGCCTAAGACATTAAGGGAAAACCAGATAGCTTTGATAATTATAGAGTCATGTAATCTGATCATCTCCGTGGCCTCCTCTGGATCTGTTTCAACATCTCCATATCTTTATATTGGGGATTCCAGAACTGGACATTGGGCTGCAGGTGGGACCTCACGAGAGTGGAGTAGAGGGGGGAATCACTTCGGCTTCTGGCTCAGGTGTTCTTTTAAGAGCTGTACTGTTTCAATTTAGCTTTAACCTAAACCCAAACTGATTAATAAACATTCCAGGCGAAGCAGGTGGTAGAGGGTAATTAGGAACTCTGTATATTTTTCATCACTTTTATGTTATAAACACTTAAAACTAATGCTGTAATTTCTCTAAGACATTCCGATGCAGAAATTATGGCCCGTATTTATTCCTGGATGTGTTAAGACCACTTTGCTGTCAGCCCCATGTCTGATAAACCAGCCGCAAGTGAAGGGATCATAATTCATGCTCTGTCGCGTCTCATTGCTTCAGGAGTTTATATACATATAAACAGGATATTTTTTCCCCTTTGTGGACTCTTGGGTGTCAGGGTAAGAAAATGGAAGTGGGTGAAATTCCAACCAGATACTGTTTCAAGCCAGCTCTGTCACTTCAGTTGACTTAAGGATGTGTTTGGGGTCTTTGTTTTGCTTGTGCATCCAGTGATGTCTTTCCATTTGTCTGAAGCAATAATATTAAAAACCTTTTTTGCTTGTGCTTTTTGGGGAAGAAAGAGCTCCAGTGTCCATGCATGGGGGAAATGGCTGGCTGTTTCATATTCTAGTGGAAAGTAATCATGCTACAGATCGTAAAATTGCTAACTATAAATGTCACAAAGGTATTTTAGAGCAATAAATATATATGTTAGCAAAAAACATATTGAATTAATAACCAGTGATCTGCAGCTTCATATACTTTCAAAACAACTTGGAGCAACTGTGCTTACAGCTTAGGAGTTTTAAATGAAGCACAGAGTAGACTTATGTTAATATTTTCCATTTATGCTGTTAATGGTACCCTAATTAAAACCAGCCCTAAATGATTTGTTGAGTGTTTGCCCAAGATGGTTTGGGCATCCTTCTCACTGCTGCAAACAATGTGGGTTTCCTCAAATGTCAAATTTTGAGGTTCCCTGGCTTTGTTTTCAAATGGCAGATGCGTATTACAAACATTCAGAACTTCTCCTTGGCATTTGGCCAGCGTTTGAGCATCTCCTGCTTGCTTTTTCCTATCAGGTTCCTCATTGGGTAGCTGCTGAATTTACTGTTTCCCTCCACCACAAAAAGAAACAGATGACCTGATGGGGAGTTTTGAGTAATTATCTCCCTGCTTAAAATGTAATCTGCCAGAGAGAATGAGTGTGATGTCCACTCATTTGAGGATCTTCAAAAATGAAATGGTAGTCATTACGTAAAAATTGGACAGAGCGCATCTTTGGATGGACATAGATCTGTTCAAGCAACTCCAGAGGAGGCCATGAAGATGATCCAAGGGCTGGAGCAGCTCCTGTATGAGAACAGGCTGAGAGGGTTGGGGTTGTTCAGTCTGGAGAAGAGAAGGCTCTGGGGAGACCTTAGAGCAGCTTCCAGTGCTGAAAGGGGCTGCAGAAAAGCTGGGGAGTTGCTCTTGATGAAGGAATGCAGGGATAGGATGGAGAGAAAGATTTTCATCTGAAAGAAGAGAGGTGAGATTGAGATGAGATCTTAGGAAGAAATGCTTTCCTGTGAGGATGGGGAGGCCCTGGCCCAGGTTGCCCAGAGCAGGGGTGGCTGCCCCATCGCTTCAGGAGTTCAAGGCCAGGCTGGTTGGGGCTTTGAACATCCTGATCCAGTGGGAGGTGTCCCTGCCCATGGCAGGGGGTGGAACTGGGTGAGCTTTGAGGTCCCTTCCAACCTAAACCATTCTAATTCTGTGATTCTTCTGGGTCTCTCCCAAATCAAGATGGAATTACTTGGAAGCTTTGCTGTCATAGTCTTCTGTCCCCCCAAGAAGAGATTGTTATTTTGAAAAACAATAATTTGACTGCACCTTGGGCAAGGAAATTGCACAGGACGGCACTTGAACATGCAGCCTGTACCCAAATATTTCATGTAGGTGGGTGGTATGCGAGCTGATGTGAGTAACAGATAAGGAAATTTAATTTGCTAACCATTATTTTGAGTGTCAAGAACAAAAGGAGGAAATGGATGTCACCTTCTTACACTCACTTCCTCAAAATATAGCTCTGATCTGTGACTAAAATTGACGTGCTGACTGCTTGCTGGGCTGTATTGATGGCATGGGGGAACATAGCTTTATCTATCCCTGCCCTTCCAGCCAAGAGCTACTGAGGTTCTGTACTTGAGCACGGCTGGCCAGAGCGTGTGTGACAAGCTGAGGTTGCAAGCCTGACTCTTTTTAATATTTTCTGGCTTACAGCAGACCAAACAACTGATGGCAGGGAGTGGGATCCTTGCAGAAGAGCAGACCTGCCTAGCTAGTTGAACTTGTAAACTCAGGCTGTGCTACCTCAGCCTGCTCTGTTTGAAGAACTGAAGGTAGCAGCTAGGCCTGCTGATGGCGGGATGACTCCTGCTGTTACTCTGCTCTGATAGTGGAGTCTCTCGCCTCTTTCCCAGTGTTTCAAGTCTGTGGCTCCTGCACAGCTCTTCTGGTACTGACAATTGTGGTTATGCTGGTGGTGCTGTCAGGGATGACACCGTTTGCTTTACTCCCAAGAAGGATGGCGTTGAGCTTGTCTACCAGAGACATCTGTCCATGTTTAGTGAAGCTGTCGAATTTGATCCATGTTTTGTTAGTCATCCTCATTCCAAAATTGAAAAAGCATCTATAGTGGATGTTTTTGTGTATAAGCCAGCTAGGAAAGCTGTGTGTTCTGGGAATGTGTGTTGGTGGGTGGATCTGTACGCCGGCCTCTTACAATGCTGGTGGGAAATCTGCAGACTCTGCCCTGGGTCTGAACATGATTTGGTGCAATTGTATGACTGGGTTTTTTTTTTTGAAGGAAAAGCAATCTGGTTTGGTCTTGAAGGAATGTATGAAAGTTACCTTGTTATTGTGAATTCTCCCTTATTTTTTAATAGAAACTCATTTAAACAAGGGGATTTTGGTTGTTAGTAGCATAAAATCGTCAGATGGTTTAGGTTGGAAGGGACCTTAAAGCCTAATGAGTTCCAACCCCCTGCCATGGGCAGTGATACCTCCCAGTGGATCAGGCTGCTCAAAGCCCCATCCAACCTGTGCTCAAACACCTCTAGGGATGGGGCAGCCACCACTTCTCTGGGCAGCTTGGACCAGGGCCTCTTAACTCTCATCATGAACAACTTCTTCTGAATGTCTGATCTTAATCCTTCCCCCGTCAAATTTAAAGCCATTCTCCCTTGTCTCATCACTCCATGTCCTTGTAAAAAGTCCCTCCCCACCTTTCCTGAAACCTCTTTTCATACTGGAAGCTGCTCTAAGGTCTCCCAGGATCCTTCTCTTCTCCAGGCTGTGAACAACCCCAACTTTCTGAGCCCATCCTCATAACAGAGGTGCTCCAGACCTTGGATGATCTCTGTGGCCTCCTCTAGACCCTTTCCAACAATTCCATATCCTTCTTATGTTGAGGATTCCAGAACTGGACATAGAACTCCAGTTTCAGAAGTGAAGCTGCAGTTTTCATCTCTTTTCCTCTATTTCAGCCCTCAGACTGAAACTTTAACCCACAGTGTGAATTGGGTGGTTTTAAGGGCAGGGCCAGTTTTCTAGAAGTAACTTCTAACACAAAGATAAGGTCTCTTTTGTATGGTGAAATGTGTTTGCTGTGAGATAAATAACCAATATTTTGCCATTTTGCCAGAGAGTTATAGAAGAGGCATTAAACGGGGAAGCAGCGTCTTACTCTTGCTACAGCATCTGTCATTGCCCGTTGCCTCAGCTGTAGAGTTGTTCCCAGAAACATTTTAACTAGGTTATCGGTCTTTAGTTATTTGTACGGTGAAATTAACCTTTTCCTTTCCATGTAAAGGATTACCCAGGATATGGGCTATGCTTCTTTTTTAACAGGTGTCTGAATGGCATATGGGTGATCAACCTGCAATTTACTTTCTGCACTTCAGTTTTAAGTGATGTGGAACCCAACACAAACTCAGTTCTGAGCCATGGAAATTGGGATTTTTTCCTACAAGTTTTTCCCTCCTGGAAGGAGGAGACAAACGTCCAGCTTTTGGGGGAGTCAGGGTGTATCTGCCCCTCTACACTCGTGAGACCTCACCGGGAGTCCTGCATGCAGTTCTGGAGTCCTCAGCACAGGATAGACATGGATCTGTTGGAGCGAGTCCAGAGGAGGCCACAGAGGTGATCTGAGGACTAGAGCAGCTCCTATATGAGGACAGGTTGAGAGAGTTGGGTTTGTTCAACCTGGAGAAGAAAAGTCTCTAGAGACACCTTAGTGTAGCCTTACAGTATGAAAAGGGGCTCCAGAAAAGCTGGGGAGTTGCTCTTGGTCTGGGAGTGCAGGGACAGGATGAGGGGGGACGGTTTTCAACTGAAACTGGGGAGATTGAGATCAGGTCTTAGGAAGAAATGTTTTCCTGTGAGGATGGGGAGGCCCTGGCTCAGGTTGCACAGAGCAGTGGTGGCTGCCCCATCCCTGGAGGGGTTCAAGGCCAGGTTGGATGGGGCTTTGAACCCCCTGGGAGGTGTCCCTACCCATGGAAGGGTATTGGAACTGGATGGGTTTAAAGTCTCCTCCAAACCAGACCATGATTCTGTGGTCACGTACAGAAGGCATTATATACATCTGGCCAGATTCCCAATACTGGCTGCATTGTATGAAATTACTGGCTCTTCTGAGGCTTAAGTCTTGATTTAATTTCTTCATCTATGGACTTCAATAAGAGGGTTTCTCCAGTGAGCAGAATTTCACCTCTGGTGCTTGCCCTCAAGAATTCTTTGCTTGTTAACCAGCATTGCTGCTTCTGACTTGCATCCACCTTGAAATATTCTTTTTTACTGTGATGGGTAATGTTACTTGCTGCGTTCTTGAAGGCAGGTCTTGCAGCTGATCTGACCAAAATCTTTCGGGTAACTGTGGTTCAGGATGTAGCTATTAAACAATTAAACAATTCAGTGCACTTAGAAATCTAGGCTGGAAACTAGAAAAGTTTTGTTTGGCAAGCAGTTCTCTCTTTAATTTATCAGCAAGCTGATCTGTTGCTCTGTGCAGTCAGTATCATGGTTTATATGAAAGTCACGCTTTTAGTGTCTTGTGTGTTTGTTATTTTTTTTAATGTACTTCGTGGGAGGAAGTTTAACAAAACCCTATATTCTCGACTTGGCTTGAGCTTTTTGACTTCCGGCTCTGCAGCTTTTAGTTATGCAAGAATAAGCTGAAATATTAGTGCTCTCTTGTCCATGTGCTGTAGCTGAACTAGAATTACAGTGCTCTTAAATTTCTCTTCTTGGCTTCAGCTTGTGCTTGCATATGGTGTGCCTCAAGTTGATGGTTGGAGAATCTTTCCATAGTCTTGAGCCTGCTTCTTTTATGTATGGGAGAGCTTTAACCACTGGATACCTCTTGTGTGGAAAGAAAAGGAATGTAATTCACTCTTGCTCACTTTAACTGATTCCTCAATCTCCACACACATGGAATTGTGATCACCCGCATTCCAGGACCTTAGGGGATACGAATGTTTTCAAACACCACTGGATCTAGAAGGCCACTTTGCTTTCCAAGATCAAATCCGGATAACTTTTTGATAATTTGATAATTGATAATTTGATGAGGAGTTGGACTTGATGATCCTTGTGAGTCCCTTCCAACTCCGGATATTTTATGATTCTAATTAAAGCTTTTAGTAGAAGGAATTATGGCAAACCATGTGGTTGACCCAAAAACATGTGAGTAATCCATTAGCCATCAGTGAACCAGTCTCAGTTTGGAGGGCATAAGCTTGGCAGTGGTGCTCACATATCACAAGAGAGGAAGTTGTGCTGTTGCAATATGTGTTTTTATTAAGATTTCTTCTTGCAACCAAGATGCTGAGATCACTTAGAAGTTGTAGGAGGTGCTGCTGGGACTTGGACGTCTTCAGTAACTTCGAATCCTTTAGAAGTGCTTTAATCTCCCTGTGGGGTGGCTTTTAGCAGAAGATTATATGGGTTATGCTAATCTTGGTAGAGAGCTTGGTAGAGACTCTGCTACCTACTTGTGAACTTCAAACTTCATTTTTTGCCTCTCCTGCTGGGCTTATAAAACCGGCTGCTTTCTTGGTGAGAGTAAAACCGTACCAGAAGCAGGATGCCCCGTGTAGGCAGTGCTGCTCAGTTGAAACGTTGGGTCGCTCTTTGGGCTCTTAGGAATTGATGCTGAAGTTTTCAAGCCTAAATGGCAGCAGTTGAGCTCTGGGGTGCATTTTTAGGTGTCTGAATAAACCCAGTGGCTTGAGTATGGGTGATCTGGAGGTGTTCCTTCCCTCTGGCAAAATGATGGGAGATAGGTGCAGTTGGAGGCCTGTGGGCACTGAAAGGGCATTGGGAGAGGAGAACCAGGGTTGGTGGTGCTTGCTCTGCAGGGCTGGGAGGGCAGTTCTGGCACTGGAGGTCAGTGTAAAATCCTCCTTCAATTCTTGCTGTAGGTCTTCAGAAACCCCCATTGTTCAGAAATGCTCCGAGACAGGACTGATTTAAATAATTAAACATAAATATCTGTCCAATTGCACAGAGTTTCCAGCTGATCTGTTCTGTTTATACAACATAGCAGAGAGAATTATAAAATACATAATATCTGTGAATTAATTGAAGCTCTTGGAGTGTTTCCAGGCTATTTTCATACATATATTTAGGCTCTATTTCAATTCAGCACCTTCACATCTCTTCACTCCCTTCCTTTCCCACCCCTAGGGTAGCTCGGAGTATTAACTGTTCAAAGCTTACATCAAACAGGATCTAAAAAGGGTCTTAAGTGATAAATGCAGTGGACTGACCAGAACTGGGGTTCAGTTTTTCATCTGGCTTCAGGTGAAGAATGGTGTGCTGTCACCGCACAGGTATGTCTTGTGTGTGAGCGTGATGCTGTTGTAACCCAGGGAAGTGGATTGAGAGCTGGTCACCAATATCAAAGGAAGAGAGATTTGTATGTTCACTGAAATCATAGAATGGGTTGAGTTGGAAGGGGCCTCAAAGCCCATCCAGTTCCAACCCCCTGCCGTGGGCAGGGATGCCTCCCACTGGATCAGATTGCTTAAAGCCCCATCCAACCTGGCCTTGCACACCTCCAGGGGTGGGGCAGACACAACTTTCCTGGGAAAACTGGGCCAGAGCCTCTCCACCCTCATTGTAAAGGATTTCTTCCTAATGTCTAATCTAAACTCCCCGCTTCCAATTTAAAGCTGTTTGCCCTCATCTGATCACTCCAGGCCCTTGTAAAAAGTCCCTCCTCAGCTTTCCTGGAGCCCTTTTCAGTACTGGAAGCAGCGCTAGCCTCTCCCCAGACCCTTCTCTTCTCTAGGCTGAACAACCCCAACTCTATTGGCCTGTTGCTTCCTTTCGAGCAGTTTTGAATTGTTTTGGGATGTTAAGGTTACTCAATGTCCATTGTGATAAGTGATCAAAGTGAAGTGAAATGGCCAAGGTGTCACAGGGAGTGAGTGATGGAACAGAAATGGGAATCTGGGGTTTCTCTTGGTGCTGGGCATGAGCCAAGCTCCTGGAGCCCGTAGCTTGTGCAGGGCATGCCGTGTTTGTGATGAGCAAGAGGCTTTTCCTGCCTTCCCGGGGAGAGAGTGGTTCTCCGAGGAGGGGTCTGCACACCACAGATGCAGAAAATGAAGGGTAGGGTGGGCAGTTATCTTAAAGGTTCTGCCTCCTGTTACCAGGAGATGGCTGAGGTTAACGGAAAGGAAGTGTTTATGTATAAACATTTGCGTTACCCAGGAACTTCATAGGTTGTGGTGGTTTTCAGAGGGCAAATGATGCATCCTGAGATGATGTAGATCCCCCATTAAAGTGTCATCATTTCTCTCCCATGTATCTGCTTGGTTTCTGCGCATACACAGATCCTGCGACGTGCTGTGCACAGGCGCTTGGTCTCGCCTCCAAAAGCTGTTGTACGAATGAACCCTGGCCATGATTGACACAGGAAAGTTTGGACAAACTACCTTATGATGAGCTTTGTGTATGTAGCATTGTGTTACAGATTTCCTGACTTCTGCTGCCAGTGAACATAATTCGCGTCCTGTCTGAATTTTGCCTTTTAAAAGGTAAACATTTTCTGTACAATAATCAGGATGTAGTCATTTTGGTCTACCTTGGTGGCAGTGTATTAAATTTTTAGCAGTGATATTTGAAAAAGAGTTGAACATAAATGGTTACAATGCCAGAAGAAAAAGCAAAATGCCTGTGCTGCAGCAAAATCTTACCTGTCTGGGGAGGATAAGCAAGAATTATTTATGTGTTGGGTTGACAGCTTCTGAAATGTTTAGATGTTTCTGGTTAATATTTTGACGAACTTAACTGATCGAAATTATGTACTATATTATGTCAGTGAATAACCAATTAATAAACCTTGTTTGTCTTACAGCAAGCACTTAACATAACTATTTTTGCCTCTGGAAATAAACATGTTATTATTGGAAATCATTGGTAATGGGCCAGTTCAGTGGTACCTGTTCTCATGGCCTGAACTCAGCTAATTATGGCAGTGCAAAGTGCAAGTTTAATTAGAATAGAAGTATGTTTCTGTGTTAGAAGGCAATATATTTAAATACTGTGTTCATCTTTGGGGCTCTCACTACAAGAAGGACATTTAAGGGCTGGAGCGAGTCCAGAGAAGGGGAACAGAGCTGGGGAAGGGGCTGGAGCACAAGCCTTATGAGGAGCAGTTGAGGGAACTGGGGATGATTAGCCTGGAGAAACGGAGGCTGAGGGGAGAGCTCATCACTGTCTACAACTGCCTGAAAGGAGTCTGTAGCGAGGTGGGTGCTGATCTCTTTTTCCCAAGTGATAGGCAACAGGATGAGGGGGAATGGCCTCAAGTTGTGCCAGGGCAGGTTCAGATTAGCCATCAAGAAAATTTTTTTCCTGGAAAGGGTTCTGAGGCACTGTCAGAGGCTGCTCGGGGAGGTGGTGAAGTCCCAATCCTTGGAACTGTTTAAAAGCTGGGTAGATGAGGTGCTCGGGGATCTAGTTTAGTAGTGGGCAGATGTGGTTGAACTTGATGATCTCAAATGTCTTTTCTAACCAAGTGGTTCTATGATTCCCTTCACAACTTAAGACGCTACTGCACGTAGTGATGATAAATGGAAAAGGTGAACCTTAGTGTAAGGGCAGGGTGATGGTCAGCTGCCTCTGCGTCAGGGAGCATCACCTCCTCCACAGTGTGATAACATCAGGTTCATTAACGATTTTAAGGTATCTGTTCTTGAATGGAAATTTAGAGCCTGGCTTTTTCCTCAAGGCAGCAAGAGGTATTTTACTGCAGAAAGATTGTGTGGCTATTTTTAGCCGTGGGTACTGGTGAGGTGGAACAGAATATTTTTAGAGCTGTAGAAAATGCAGCCACTCAAGCTGGGTTCTTTTTTTTTTCACTCTAGCGCTATAGGGCTTTTCCAAAATAAAGAATAAAATTGATAGGAAATGGTTTTTCTGCATCATTATTACTTATATAATCAATATATTCCTTGTCTATGCGTGTGCGTGCACACACACACACACACGGACGTATGTATACATTTATACAGGATTTCAAGTATTTTGGTCCTGTGGGTGATATTGCCAAGGATTAACAGAGTTTTTTCTTAAATTTTGATAACTCATTACTCACATGAGATGTTTAACAAAATACACAGCCAGTAAGGCAGAATTGGATCACAGTCTCAATACACACTGGTCTGTGTGCTGCTGGGATCACTGCTTGAATGAGGCAAGCATGAAATCATTCGGGAAGCTGTAGTGATAGTGATTTGGAGAAAAAGAATAGCTTTGAGGAAGAAACTCTGCTCTGTAATGCTTTTGCAACGTTTTAGGCACTTAGACTGTATTGTACTGATGCTGAGGACCTGGAGAAGCTGCAGACCTGGGATTGTGCTGGTTCTTCCTAAGTGTGTGTTTGTGTTCACAAGGAAATGTGGCAGGAAAAATACGCCACTTGGAGTCCTGTGTCCAGTTCTGGAATCGCCAGCGTAAGAAGGACATGGAACGGGTCTAGAGGATGCCATGGGGATGATCCAAGGGCTGGAGCACCTCAACTCTGAGGAGAGGCTGAGAGAGTTGTGTGGCAGGGGGTGGGAACTGGGTGGGCTTTAAGATCCCTTCCAACTGAAACCATTCCATGATTCTACGATTGTGTGCTTTGACTTTCCTGGGCTTAACCTTGGTGAATGAAGAAGCAGTAAACACTCCCCTTCACTTGCTGCCTTCAGCACCCCTTCCAAAGAGGTGAGGTTCCTGTAAGGTGAGAAGTGGGTTTATCCAAAACTGTAATGTGACCAATGGGCGCCAACAAGAAATCTGCTTGAAAAGCTTTCTATGATGCTTTCAAACTGTGCACTTTCAGCTTTCCAAGTTGTTCAGGAAATGTTTCAGCAGCGAGGTAAGCCAGTGCTTGTGATTCATGGGGTGTTTTTAAAATTACGTAGAATGGCATGCCTTTGCTCTTTATATGTAAATTTTAAAAGTCCATTAGACATTTGAGTTTGTAGCTCCTTTCTGAGGCTGCAGAGGAGAGGTGGCCTACAAACCACTCTCATCTGATCCTCCAGGCTCTGTACTGTTCCTTGAGCGTTAAAGAAAAGGTTATAAAAATTAATCACTTGTAGTTGTAAAAAAAGAACAACCGACCCTAACCCAAAATAAGCATTTCTGACAACTTTCTTAAGAATGTTTGTGTTCACTCTGTAGTCCTGGCTGGATTCCAGCTTTACTATAGCATGGATTCTATTTCAATCCACTCGGTTTTCAATAGGAGATCTATTTTTACCTTTCTTTTGTTAAGTAATGTGAGTTGTTTGCAGGACTTAGTTGTGTGTTTCTAACCATCAAAATGATTTGCTTGTATAGAAATATGTGTTTGCATATTTCTGGTTTTCATCTTAAATCATTGAATTATTTGGGCTAGAAGGGACCTTAAAGCCCATCTAGTTCCCACCCCCTGCCATGGACAGGGACATCTCCCACTGGATCAGGTTACTCAGAGTCCCATCCAACCTGGCCTTGAACATCTCCAGGGATAGGCAAGCCACCACTGCTCTGGGCAACCTGTGCTAGTGCCTCACCACCCTTAGCATGAGGAATTTCTTCCTAGTGTGTAATCTAAATCATTCCCCTGTCCAATTTAAAGCCATTCACCTTCATCCTGTCTCTCACATGCCCTTGTAGAAAGTCCCTCCCCAACTTTATTGCTGCAGCCCTTTGCAGTACTGGAATCTGCTCTAAGGTGTCTCCAGAACCTTCACTTCTCCAAGCTGAACAACCCCAACTCTATCAGCATCTCCTTATAGCAGAGGTGCTCCAGCCCTTGGATCATCTTTGTGACCTCCTCTGAACCTGTTCCAACAGTTCCACATCCTTCTTATGTTGGGGATTCCAGAACTGGACACAGGACTCCAGATGGGGTCTCATGAGCGTGGAGTAGAGGGGCAGGATCCGCTCCCTTGTCCTGCTGGCCACGCTTCTTTTGATGCAGTCCAGTACATGGTTTGCTTTCGGGGCTGTGAGCACACATTGCTGGCTCATACTGAGCTTCTCATCAATCAACACCCCACATCCTTCTCTGCAGGGCTGTTCGCAGTCACTTCATCTCCCATCTTGTACTGGCACTGAGGATTGCCCTGGCCTGAGTGTAGGACCTTGCTCTTGGCCTTATTGAATCTCACGTGGTTGATGGTTACGTATCCGGGGGGCAGAGCTGCATCCTTGTACAGATTTAAGAGCCTGACTGGAGTGTGCTCCTGGTGCAGGGTAATATTGCTTCTTCTTGGTCTTCCTCAATCTGCCAAGAGTTTTGAAATCTCTCGATTGCCTTGTGGATCATCTTTGCCTAATTAACAAGTTCTTTCTTCCTTCTTTGCGATTTGGCCATGCTCCCATGGTAATCGCTGCAGTTGCTTGTACACAAAAGAAATGAGTTGAGTACATGGCATGTGTGTATTAACGCTAAGATGCACTCAAAGAGAATGTGCTGAAGTACATCTCGGACCACCAGGGACCATCGATCTGCTGGCTCACAGACTCTCGCTTACTGTTACTAAGATGAGTGCATATGAATTCAATAGCCAGCGTAAGAAAAAACATTGGGGGCCTTTTTATTCCTCATCTGAGCTGAGTATTAAACCCACCTGCCTGCAGCCCCAGAGCTTCCCTCCTTGTTGTCTTCATTCGAGGTGGATTCTAGTTAAGAGGAAATTCATTAATTGCAGTGTGTATAGTGCAGTTATTTGTAATGTTTCCATTTCTGCAGTATTTTGCTGGTTCTGAGTTTAAAGTGTTCCCTTTGCAAAAACTTCATTGATTTAAGCAGAGGCTATCTACTGTTTTATAATCCCAGAAAACAGGGATTGCGAAAGCTCCCATGTTGGAACCAACAAACATACTTTTAAATTTTCTGCCATTTTAATATGTAATGCTTTATTTTGGCCAAGGGAGGAGCATGATGAAACTGGATATAGATATTGAAAACCCACTTTTCAAGGTATCACTGTTTAATGAACAGAGGAGGAGGGGTGGATTTTGGAACCTTTGCTGTTTTGCTCCCGTCTTCTTTCTAATGCTTGCAAAAATCCATATTACCTGCTTGATTATTTAAATTGGGGATGCTGCAAAACCAAAACAAGCAGAAGGTTGAGCAGTTGAGAGGGAAGAAGGTTGTTTGGGAAATTTGGGGTTCAACTGCTGTTTAACTTCTTTGGATAATTAAGTTTTAAATGAAAGTATCATTAGTTAAATGTTCAGCAGTATTGCCCTTTAATTAAAAGTATTAGAGTTCACAACAAAAGTTTGCAAAGACCTTCCAGAACTAAAGGCAAAGCTGACAATTTCTAGGGTAAAGCAAATAATACACAGGAGGAAACCAAACCACACTTAACCATGTGAAAATATGAAATAACAACTTGAATTCATTCGATGCATTAACTTCCCTAATTCATCTTTTGTTGATGTTGGTGTATAATGGTGATCTTTCCATTTATAACTCACAATAGGTATAAAGTTGCATTGAGAACCAAATGTTTTAACAGATTTTCATTGTTAATTGTATACATTGTGTTTATATTTCCTGCAAATTCTTACATTGTGATGACATGACTGGCTGTCATCTGAAGCCCTGTGTGTTTCTCATTTGATGAAATGTAATAAAAAGTGTATTAAAATAAAAATAGCTGTTGGATACCATAGGCATGAGACGTTTAACTAAGCATTAACTTGAAGCTGCCTGCTGTGCCCGAACCCAGATGGTCCTTTTGGACATGGCAGGAGGACTTGGTATCAGAAAAAAAGGAAATATATGCATCTAAACCCAAGAGAAATTACTTATATAACTCAATACTTTTAAAAATATTTGCTATTGCTGGTATTTTCACAGAAGTTGCTGTTTGTTGTATTTTACCTATTTTTGCCCGTCTCGCTTTAGAGCAACTCATAGAATTGTAAAATGAGTCATAGAATGATTTGAGTTGGAAGGGACCTTGAAGAACATCCCGTTCCAAGCCCCTTCGACAGGCAGGGACACCTCCCACTGGTGGATCAGAGTGCTCAGAGCCCCATCTAACACCTCCAGGGATGGGGTAGCCACGACTGCTCTGGGCAACCCTCATTGTGAAGAATTCCTTTAGTAATACCGGATCTAAATCTGCCCCCTTCCAATTTAAAGCCATTCCCTCTCATTCTGTCACTCCATGCCCTTGTTAAAGCCCCTCCCTTGTTTTCCTGGAGCCCCTTTAAGTACTGGAAGGCCACTGTAAGGTCAACTGATCATGAACTGCATGTAGTTGTTGCACAGTGTCATAAAACTTGTAGCAGTGTCATTGAAGGAAGACAGAAATGTAATTTGGTAAGATTGCTGCTGTTAATATTTATACTAAGTCAACGTCTATTCTATTGTTGGTTCCAACCTACCACATGCTGTTTTTAACAAAATATCTGAAGTATCGCCCTGAAGTGTTCACTCATCTGTCACTCAGGGATGAGTCAGGAGATGTATTATAGTAAAACAAAAAATGGTAAATTTATCGAGTGTTTAATACACAATATAGTTATTCATAACCGTATAATGTCATTAAGAGCAATGGAATTGAATGGCAGGCGCCTCACAACTTCCACTTCAGCACCTGTGTTGATGGGGTCGTTGAACGGTGCCCTGGGAGATGCTGCTCTTTTATTTTATATTTCAAAAAACCGTTTTCATTGCCATTGTGTGGGTTCTGTACGACAATGGTGCCTGTGACCCTGTGTTTTAGATCTAGGCCCTGTTTTGGAGAGGTTTAATGTTTTGATTTTTCAGCAGATGTGTTAACTCTCCTGTGGTGTTTCTTTTGTTATGGAGCACTGGTACTGACTGAAGGACTTCAAACCCAGCTTTCATGCTTGTGTACTTTGAGTTGTTTGTGTGTTGTGTATTTAGTACATTGAACTCCATAAAATATTGTAATGAAACTTGCAAGAGCACATGGGTTGTGCTTCCCAGACACTCTGTATGATTTTTACAGGCTAATCTGTCACTTGAGCTTCTGTGTTAAAGGAAAACAAAAAGCAATGGGTGAGAATCCCCAAGCATTTTTCTTACTTAATATCACAAACATTTAGTGTTGAGTTACCATGACTGATAGAATCCCTTGAACTAATTTGTCTCAGCTTTGCTGTTATATCTGTATCACTTTTTAGTGTGTATTTTATATTCATGTAAATTTTGCTTATTGTATTTTCATTTACAGGAAGGTTTTAATAGCAACTGTCTTGTTGGCTTTGGAATTACAGAAGCAGACGTGTGTCCTGCTGTTAGGCTTGCTATAAAAAATATGTGTGTATATATATGTAGACATTTTAATGAAAGGCGATTGTTCTGATAATTACTCTGCTGTTTTTAAAATGATGATCTCTTGTTTTCTTCTAGCATCAGATAATAGTCAGCGATTTCGAGAAACCTGCTTCGCATTTGCACTGACGCCACAACAAGTGCAGCAAATCAGCAGTTCAATGTGAGTGAATTTGATCACTGATGTAATGTTTAAATGAAAATAAATTTAAACAGGAACCTTTCTGCCATGTCTTTCATTTTGAAATGTGATGTTACAGAACATCAGTGCCTGCATAGTGCCTCAGAGAATTTTTTGGGGAATTCTGTTCTCCTTTGTGCATAAACCGATGGAGGGGAAAAGGGTGAGGAAGGCAGAATTAAATACCACCACTGTCCAGTAAGTGTTGGACAGTTTTCCTTGGGCACATAAACACTCCTTCCTGTAGTCCTTTCTCACCATCAGTCAGATCCTTTGTCGAGTTCTATGTTTATTCTGTATGAAGATGGCACTTTGTAGTGACCCATCACAATTTTGTTTATGTAGTATACAAAAAAGGATATGGTAGAGGCTGGGTGAGAATGTAATTGATTTATTTACCTTGAAAAATAATTGTGTATATTTTAGTGTGTCTGGAGAGTGGTGGTTTGACCAGAAGGGGGAAGTGTGGTTGGTATACACTGTACATACCAGGAACTGTGGTCTCCATGCATTGAACTAGCAGCAGTCTCTGGAGAAAATATTGATGAACCTGTTGTGTAAACAGTGTGGTTAACCTGTGTTCTCTTGTTCCTAGGGATATTTCTGGGACCAAATGTGACTTTACAGTACAGGTCCAGCTAAGGTACGTATCTATGTCAACATCATCTTGGTGCTGCTGGTGGTTAAAATACATCAGTGATGCTCCCCAGCAGGTCAGGCTTTCCTTTATGGAGAGGAGTCTCATCCTGTTATCTTCTTGAGAAAAGCTTGATGTTGGCAGCTCTGAAAAGGGCAGACTTAACTACTAGTCCTTGTTATACGCAGCTTTTCCAACACTGCTGGTGGCCTGATATCTGGTGTGTCAGAATCCTGCATGTACTTGGCCATAGCCAGCTGATTTTCTTCTGCTCATTCTTTTATGCTGTGTGTGTGCTCCTTTCTTTAACTCCACGTCTGTCAGATTCCCGGTGCCTGGGCCTTCAGAACTTGCGTGCAAGGAGGGTTGTTTATCCTAGCAGAGGTGTCAGACACGATATTTGCTGGGCACACAACTCAAGGTCTACTTTTCTTTAGGCAATGGGAAGGAAGACTTGGAAATCGCCAGGTTGGGTCTTAACCTGTTGGGTTTTTTGGAGATTTTGGCAAATGTGTTGTAAGTTGATTAAATCCTACATATCCCTGTAATTCTGTGGAGGGCTGGGAGCAGAGCTGACTTCAGAGCTTGCTCCTGTCAAAAAATGGCTGGCTGGTCTTTCATCTCCCTGGTTGTGTCTGCATGATGAGCTGTTAGCTTTTGCCAGACAGGAAGTGATTGCTTTTGGGTTTTGATGAAACCTGCTGCTGGTCAGCAAGTTGGTTTGGCCTGGTGTGAGGTCAGATGGGCAAAGGGATAAGGAGGGCACAAGGAAAGACTGGGATGGAAGGTAGCTCCCCCTGCTTGAGAGCAGCAGCCTGTTAGACTATACCCTAATGTGCTGGGACATTTGTGTGGATGCAGCAGGTCCCCTGGAAGAAAGCCAGTGGAGTTGAGAGGCTCTTTTTGGTCCTTTGAATGCCTATTGTCTGCAATCTTGGCCTACACACATCTCGTAGGGCAAGGAAGGGTGTGTCTTATTTTGATTCCAGCCTGTCTGAAGTTAAGTAAATAAATAAAACTGTCTGAACTTAAGTAATAGGCTTGACATGGACACGAGGAGAGTGTTTGATGCTGTGGCTAAACAGCCAGATGGTTTATTGAAGTTGGGAGAGCTTGTGTACTTTGTCCTTTGTGAAGCCCTGGTCTTGTGTCTAGAGATCAGGCTGGAGTAGTGGCACGAAAGAAATTTGTTGTAAGGGGTGCCGGCATATCTGAATGAGTCAGAGTCAGTCTGAGGAATTCCAGAAATCTGAGGAGGAACCTACTGGCTTGATCCAAACTTGTAATTTTAGGGGGCTTTCCTGCTCAGTGATCTGTGCAGCTAATTTAGGGACTGCGTTTAGAAAGATTTGTCATCCTTTCATAACTCAGTTGGGGAAAAATTCCTTCTAAGAAGAGGTGATCTTTAAATCATGTTAAACAGAAAAGATGATGGAAACTCTTTGCTTTTAGGTTTTGTTTATCAGAAACCAGTTGTCCACAAGAAGATCACTTCCCACCCAATCTGTGTGTGAAAGTAAATGGGAAACCATGCACCCTTCCAGTAAGTAAACTGTCATTTCAATATACATAATTGCTTAGCCTTATTTGAAACTCTCTGTCAGAAATTAGCCTGAGAATTTATCCTGATCTTTGGTTTCACATTTTGGAGCATTTGCGTGAATATGAGTGGAAAGGATTGTTAAGTAAATAGTTTCTCAGGAGACAATCCACTAGGTCCAGAAGATTGATTTTCAAAAGGCACGACAATAAATTTTTGTGTTTGACAAACATCCAGTGAATCTGACTGAAATTGGACCGTTTTGAGATTATCTGAGCAGGGAACAGATTGTCACTGACCAACAGGGCTGACGAGAAAACCACAGGTTCTAATCTTGGGGAAGGACACAGGATTAGACCAGGCAGGTTGAGCAGGAGTACTGAGAACGGAGAGATGGCAAAGTTGCCTTTTTATATTCCAGTGGGCGGGATTAGAATTTGGAAAGTGCGAGGCTCTGTGAAAGGAGAAAGGGCTTCTAAAACACCTGATTCCTTATGGTCTGATGTATTTGTGTCCAGTTCTGGAATCCCCAACATAAGAAGGATGTGGAACTGTTGGAAACGGGTCCAGAGGATGCCTCAAAGTCGATTGGAGGTCTGAGTGCCTCTGCTATGCAGCCTTCCTGTACTGAAAGGGGAGAAAGCTAGGGAGGGACTTTTTACAGGGGCCTGAAGTGACAGGACGAGGGGGAATGCCTTTAAATTAGAAGGGGGAATGTTTAGATTAGACATTAGGAAGAAATTCTTCATGATGAGGGTGGGCAGGCACTGGCCCAGGTTTCCCAGAGAAGAGGTGGCTGCCCTGTCTCTGGAGGTGTTCCAGACCAGGCTGGATCGGGCTTTGAGCAACCTGGACCAGTGGGAGGTGTCCCTGCTCGTGACAGGAAGGTGGAACTGGTTGGGCTTTAAGGTCCCTTCCAGCCCAAACCATTCTATGATTCTATGTATCTTTAAATTGAATAGAGAGCAGGCTCCAAGTGAGAGACGGCTTTATTTGGGGCAGAGTTGTGGTGAGAGGGGAAGAAGGCAAAAGCAGTATCTTTTTCTTTTCTCTTTTGCTGAGGGGAAAAAATACTTTGATTTCTAGGGCTACCTTCCACCAACCAAAAATGGTGTTGAACCAAAGCGACCTAGCCGACCAATCAACATTACCTCACTCGTCAGATTATCAACGACAGTACCAAACACAATCGTCGTTTCGTGGACTGCAGAAATTGGACGAGTAAGTAACTTGGGTGCATAATGGCGTCTGAAGCTTATTAGTTTCTGCTTTGGCATGTGTTTGAAAGATCAACAAGTTTAATTGTGCAGAAAATATGTCATGTTTTAGCTGTTGCTGCTTTTGGTTGTATCACATTATGCTAGGCAAATCTTCCATGTTCCCTCAGATCAGTAGCCTTCAAGTGTTTCGATGCGATCTCTCCCTCTCCAACCTCACCTGCCTGTCTTTGTGACGCAGTGAGGGCCCAAATCAAGGCATGTTATAAAACTTTTTTTTTTCCCTAACGTGAGACTTAAAGATCTTCCTGATATTTGTGGACTTGACAAAACTTATCTTGGCTCCAGCTTGGAACCAGCATGTGACATTCCATACAGAGTGGTCTTTGTAGCTGTGTGAATCTGAACACAAAGCATGGCAACTTAGCAGGGCCCAGGCGATTTAATTTGCCTTTTTTCCCTTTCTGTTCTCACAAATGCTATTCTTACAGTTAAAACCATGATTTTTAAAACATTATAACTTTTTTGTTTCTGTGGGGAGAATGTTACAATTGGTTTTATCAAATAGTTGATGTTCCACTGGACTAATTATGCCTGGAACATGCTGGGAAGAGTTGCTTCAATAAATTAGTTAATGTATTAGTGCAGTGCATACACTGATGGGAGAAAATCCTGCTAGATAGGTGTTATAGTCAACATGTACTTGAAAAACGGTGGCTTTGCCATTGCAGCCATCCTGCTTATAGAAGTCCCGAGATGAAATCTTGTCCAAGAATTTGTCAGTGTGCAAAGCCCAGGATTCCTGAGCCAGTGTGGAAAACTGCTTACAGCCCAATCATGCACAATAGCCAGTTATAAAACATCCCAGTGGTATTTCATGATGGATTCCTTGTGGAGCGTAAACCGGCCTTTGTTCAGATTATGAAATAAATGATGACTGAATAGTCTTTTAAAAATCTTTTATCTAATGAGAACTGCAGGTATTGGAAATAAGTGTTTAAAAATGAGCCTGGTTTGGTTTACGTTGCAAAAGTGCCTGCATGCAAGTTGATGAATCCTGGTTATTACTCTGAATACAGTGCTGCACTTTTACTTAAGGATACCAGCGAGCATTCGGGGACAAGAATTGTCACAAGCCTGCGTGGACTCTACACTGTTCTCTTGTGACCCAGCTAGTTTCTCAGGCTTCATAGATACTTCAGTTATAAAAACCATGTTGGCCAACTTCTGTCTCAGAATACAGAACTGAAGAGAGTGGCAAATTCATGGTGTGCTTCATGAGAATTAGGTGCTGGTCAGAACTTCCCCACTTGTGAGATTTAATGTGTGTTTTGAGACCTTGACAGTTCAGTGTGAGGAGTTGTTTTAGATTTGGATGCGCCCGTGTAGTACAAGATTGTAATTCCCTTTTCCCCATCCCTTAAGAGTCAGTTGCTTGTCTCAACTGGTGTTTCTCTACCTTTCCTGAAGTCATAATTGTGATTTTTACACAATCTGTTTCAAGAGCCTTCTGTACAAGATGCCTCGGGCAAGTTCCTAGCTTTGTAGATTCAAGCTGTCGGTAAATAATTTCACAATGTTAATTACCATTTTTCTAAGTTCTCTACTAATTGAGGCATTAAACAAACAAGTTAAAGCAGTAGTGGCTTTAAACAATGTAGAAAGCACTCGTTGTAAGAATAAAATATTTAAAATGTGGTATTTCTGATGCTGTTTCAATTATTGTAGTTTTGTGGTAAGATATATCACTGCAATCCCACCTTTGGATTCTGGTGACGTCCTAAATAATGGTAGATGTTGCAGTTGCATGGGCTTTTTTGTACAGGGTGGTTGCTGGGGAGGAAGGCTTTAATTTTTCAGTATAAAGCGTATGAGTGCGGCTGCAGGCTTAGCACATACTGTTTATATCTAAAGGTAATTGATGCCCCCTAATGTGAGAACACAAATTTTGCCCATTCCATTTTGGGAATGAGAGAAGAGCGGCGTTGCTGATGGGTGCATAGGGCAATATCACGTTTTCAGAAAGACAGTCATTACCTGCTGTTGTTAACAGCTTGCAAGGAAAAGGAGAGCTTCAGCCACCTCATGGTTTGAAATCAGTTAATGGTGCTGGGAAGAGCACTCTGCCAGTCCTGCTCCTCCCTCGAGGGGACGCCTGTCCTGCTTGCAGGGAACGGAACGGGCAGAGTTGATGGTTGGTCTGTGTCTAACCTGCTTGTACACATCCTTTTTTGGAATGGCAGAACTGGTCATGTGTGGCTTTTTGCTGACATGGATAAGGAATGTTTGCATGGTCTGCTCGGTTGAGACTGATGTGGAGTAGTGATCTAACCTCTTCCAGAGAGGAAGGACAGGCAGTTTGGAGTGGTGGTTTCTTGCCCACTCAGGCTGGATGGATTCACTGGAGTACATTTTGACTCCTCTGAACTCTTGAAGTCCTTAACTGCCTTACTTGTATTAAGCTTTGGCAGTGGAGCTGGCATTTCATAGATTGTAAAGGCAGAAAGATAAGGAAAAGAAAGTTGAACAGACTCAGTAGTCAGTACTGCAAATGATTCATTTTCTGATGTGTTGCTTTTGAATAGGCATCACTGCTGACTTTCCTGTTTTGAAAACGGAATAAGCTTCATTAAAAAAAGTTTCGATCGTACTTGACATGACAGCTTCCCTGAAATGTAGTGACACAACCGCAGTACCTGGCGTTATTGAGACAAAATTACCCTTCTTAAATGGGTTGGCAACTCTAGGGCCCAAGTTAGATGTAAAATTTCCAAAAGTGTTCTAAATGCTGTTTTAATAGGTTGGTTTACAGCTAAATCTGGTCTCCATGAAGCTTGAAGTCACTTTTATTGCATCTCTCAAAGTGCAGCCCTGTGAGCTTTCTGAAGCATGGTAGGTTTTCTCTAACCTGAAAACTTTGCCATCTAAAGTTTTGTAACCGCTTTTAAATGCAGCGCCCTGTAATCACAGAACAGTTGCATAAGCATTGTGTAAAATACAAGCTGTCTTTTGATCAAAACAGTTTTTGATGTGCTCTTTTGTTCTGTTTTCCAGAACTATTCCATGGCAGTTTATCTTGTAAAGCAGCTGTCCTCTACGGTGTTACTGCAGAGGTTGCGAGCGAAAGGAATACGGAACCCCGATCACTCTAGAGCACTAAGTATGTCTGATGCAGTACTTGTTTAAAAAGGAAAAATAGCTTTTGTAAGAGGAGATTTGATGTAGGACTGTACTAACCGAGGTTTGGACTTCCTACAATTCTCTGGGGTTTGAGAATCTGATAGTGGTGTTCTTTGTATTCAGTTCCAATTCAAAGACTCGGAGGCCTTTGTTTGTACTAGAAGCGAGTCCAGGAACCCTGTTGACACTGTGAAGGGAAGAATGCAAGAGAATCTCTTTCAGTTCAGCCATGCTGGCTTTGTTTTTCAGAATAGCACAACTGTATTTATATAGTTAACCGGTAATTCAGTACCTCGGGCAAGCTGAACTAAACACCTCATACTAAACCTTGATGCTGACATGCTGGAGGAAAGTCTCCATCCAGTTTTTGTTCCTTATCGTGGAGCGAGCTGCTGACAAGAGAGTGTCTAGTGCAGTACTCCTCCCAGCCATGTTCCTGATTTAAGTGTGAAGTTTGCTGCTTTATTGTTTTCTCTGACACGTATGTGTTGCTATAAGTTTGTACAATAAAAATGCAGGTTTCTTTTTCAGGGAAAGGGTGGAAATAGCAATACCTGGCAGCTATTGATCATAGTCTTTAATGCTCAGATGATGTGTGTACACAGCACAGAAGATTCTCCAAGAGGGAAGATGTTAGTCCACCAGTAAACGCTACAGACCCAGTGGATATATATACATATATATATATATATGTACATATCTCTAGTGCTGGGCATTAGCTTGTGCTAATGCAGTGCATTGATGTAAATGCAGAGAAACCTAAAGCGTTTCCAGGTGGCTGCTGCTGTGTGTGTACAAGGTGAGAATGAGGGTAGAGCTCTGGGTCATAGAGCAGGAAGAGCATGGAACTGCCTTGTCCATTTAACCAGTGACTTCTTATAAAACAGTCCTTAGAAGTAAAAGCAGAGGATGGGTAGAGATGAAAGGCTGCTTTAGTGCTAGTATTTCACTGCAGTTGTATAAAACTGTGATTTTGCCAGGGTGCTTCTGATTTCCTATTTCTCAATTCGTTCTTCAATTTTAAATCACAGCATTTTTTGAGTGTTTCAGAGGTTTGCAGCGGTGCTTGGCCCTGGGAGAGTTACTAACACATTCTTTTGCTGTGCTTGAAGTTACAGTCAATTACATGTGGTTCATCTTGGTAGATTTTAAATAGCATTCAAGTACGAAGTTGCATGTATATGAAATTTATCTCTGCATAAATACGTTTTCTAGGGATCTTGGTTTAAGATGGGCTTTTCCTGCTTTTCACTGTCTTTATCTTATAATTTATGATCTTTTGTGAGAGTACTGGCTGCTCGTGTTACATGTTTATTGTGTGTCTGAAGCAGTAGTCACTGCTGCTTGCTTCCAGTGGACACAGCAAACTGAAAGTATAACTTACAGTCTCAGACTTGGTTTATTTCTGTCATCCAAGCTGTGTTTTAAACCTTTTGTAAAATAACCCTTTTCTTCTTTCTGATAACAGTTAAAGAGAAGCTAACTGCTGATCCTGACAGTGAAATAGCAACAACAAGCTTAAGAGTCTCTCTGCTTTGTCCAGTAAGTGTTTTTAAATTCCCTCAAAACTGATTCTGATCAAAACGTGGCTGTTCTGGGGCATAGATTTGGTAGAGGTTAGCTCGTGTTAAGTTTGTGGGGACAGGGTCCATTGCTGAAGTTATCTGTCACTGTGCTTAAGCATAGATATACCCTTGAGAAAATGACGATCCCGTTAACTTGAAAAGGCCGTTCAAAATTATATATAAGCGTACACTTAAATATCTGTGTGCAGTTTGGGTCCTTGATTTTGGTAGAACCGTTTTTGGTGGAAAGGTAGGTGAACTCGACTATTAAAAATAGCTCTTCAGCCAGTGCCTGCAGCCAAAGAATTGAGCATCTTCTAACTTGTTATGTTGTACGTATGCACTTTGAGTGTTTAATAATATTAAATTAAAAAAGAAGCGGTGTTCCAGAGGTTGTTCAACCAAAGCATCTTCCGAATTTGAAGTGGGAGAGCACAGTTCTGGTGACTGAGAAGCGGCAGAGACACATTTTGTCTTGCTCTGTTGTTTTCTAAACCACTTCAGGGTTAAGCAGTGGTTTATAGGTGGGTTTGTTATTGGCTGAACTGCACAATATTAATATTATGTGCATGCTTTTGTCTTTGGGACTTGGTGCTCTTGTTTCAAGTACCATGTACCTTCAGAATTCTTCTCTGTATTGATTGACGCAGTATCTTTGTTGTAGTATGACTTTTCAGCCTCTTCTCCAGCTCAAGGATACAGCTCTTTCCTGGTTTGGCTCAGTCTGCTCAAGCTGGACACAAAATTTTCGGTTTTTAGTTAAAGAAGAAAACTGACTTGCTTCTATTTTTCAAGAATAAAGTTTATTTCCCAAGTTATTAAATATCTTCTTAAACTTTATCAGTGTAAGGATAAGCTTTTAGATGTATAAGCTTTGGTTCATAAAATGCATAAATGACATTGTAGTGACTTTTTATGTATATATATTATTGTAAATCTTCTAAATGGGGTATTTTCATGATCTTAAGACTTTCTCACTATCAATATTGATGCTGATTAAATAATAACACGTTTATAAGGAAGGTAAAACTCATCTGTGAGAAGGTTACAGGGATGACTTTTACAAAACGTACCCTGATCTGTAAATTTAGAACCCCGTAACCTATAACCTTATAAACCTGTGAACTTGTGTCACATCAAAACTGCTGCAGGTTTGGAACGCTGCAGTATTTCGGGTCCACACCTGGCAGACTTTTTTTGCTGAGTTATTACAGCTGAATGTTTGTTGTGCTGTGAATGCTTGGTTATTCTAGAAAGCAAAACCAGAGTCCTGTTGGGTGTTTTGTCATTCTTCAGGCACAATATTCTTACTACTTAAAATTAGTTTCCAATGCAGACAAAACTAGTAATCCATTAGCAGGAATTAAGTGACTGTAGGAGTTTAGAAGTGCCTATGCATGTACTTGTTATCTTAAGTAAATCTTCATGCGTCTTCTGGAATTGGAGATGTTTCTGGTTTGTCAGCCTGCCAGCGCAGGCAGTTACACTGCTTTACAGATCGTTCCATGGGAGGTTTCTGACATGCTTTTGTCTGTCCCGATTGCCTCCATTACTGATATAAGTTCTTCTGCAATGGCTTTAAATGCTTTTAGTTTTTCTTGAGAACTGTGATTCAGATGAGTCAGTGTTAGAGTGGAAATATCCTCCACAACATTTTAGGACTACTAGTCTGCTAGTCCCCAAAGACTAGCAAATTCTGTTTTGCTTTCTCAGAGCTCTACCAGAGGTAAAAACAAAACAGTGATCAGACATTAGGCTGTAGCTCTTCAGAAATCCTGCCTCTGTCAGTATTTCCTCTTGAAAATGCATTACCTGTCTGACAGGCATATGAAACAAAGTCTACAGCAGGTTATTTTGAGCATGTTTCAGTTCAGTTTTTGAGCCCCTCAGTACAAGAGCGACATTGAGGGGCTGGAGTGCATCCAGAGTAGGGGAGCAAAGCTGGGGAAGGGGCTAGAGAAGGAGGGTTACGAGAGATGGCTGAGGGAACTGGGGCTGTTTAGCCTGGAGAAAAGAAGGCTGAGGGGAGACCATGTCACTGTCTACAGCTCTCTGAAGAGGCTATAGCGAGGTGGGGGCTGTCCTCTCCTTCCAAGTAACAGGTGATAGGATGAGAGGAGGTGGCCTCATGTTGCACCAGGGCAGATTGAGATTAGACATCAGGAAAAATTTCTTCCTGGAAAGGGTTTTGAGGCACTGTCAGAGGCTGCCCAGGGAAGTGGTGGAGTCCCCTTCCCTGGAGGGGTTTAAAAGATGAGTGGATGAGGTGCTCAGGGATGTGTACATTTGGACTTGATGATCTCAAGGGTCTTTTCCATCCAAGGGATTCTACGATTTTATATTTCTCTCTGTGTCATTTAATCATGCCTACAAAACATAGACTTGACTTTTGTTCAGTATGTTTCTCATTCAGTGCTGTCCAATTTCATTGTAGCCCTTGGGGCCATCATCATTGCAAAGGCTCGTTGGGATAGAGGCTGCACCTTTCAACCTGTCCTAGGAATAGAAGGGCTGTTGGAGTGATTGAGACTGTCCTCGGGTCTGCATGTAATTGTATTATACCCTCTGTATTTTTACTTGCTAATTTGTAAGGATTTGGCTCAAGATGAATTTTTTTTTATATGAATTGTGCTTACTTTCTAAGGTTTAAGTGGATAGCATATGCTTTGGAAGTACACGTTGAAAATGCTGATCGTGTCTCCCAACAGCAGAACCAAAACTTAGACCGATGCATCTTCATCTCTTTTAATACGAGGATGCTGTTCTCCCATCATGTTTGTTAGGGTTGTGAACCTATCATTTGTACATAGCAGTAAAATAAATTCAATTGCTCGTCTGGATGGGAATGGCAGATTTAAACTTTTTAACCTTTATTTTGCCCTCAAAGCGCAGAGCGAAGCAGCTTCCTCTGAATTTGTTTTGGATTGCTGCTGAGCTTTTTTTAGCACAGAGGCCTGCTCTCCTCCCGAGAGTACGGAGAGAAAGCTGTCCTTAAGCATTGGCTGGATCTATCCAAGATACGGCAGGCAGATGGGCTGGACTGGTCTGTGTTTCAGGAAGGCACTTGAATCCATGCTCTTTTTTTCATTTGAAATGAAAATAAATAAATCCACAGGCTCTGCAGCTGGACCAAGTATTTACCTGAGTGTAAATTCCAAATCTAGCATTTTACTGTAGGTTTTGCAGCTTTGTTTAAAAATCCTTAATTCCTGTTTAGAATGTATTTTTTATCATGAAAAGATAGCAGTGTTTTGTAGACTTTGAAATTAATGCTGTGTTTCTTTGGCTGCCGACAAACAGGAATGAAAACAGTAACAGAATTTTTCAGAAGCTGGGATGATTCTCTTATTTTCTGACCTTCTCTTTTGTCAGTCCTGGCCCTGTTTGGCCAGCCCGGCAGAGCTGATCCATGCCAAAAATGGGAAAGGAGACCTCAGCTTGTTAATGCTGAATACGCTGATTCTGTCTGTCTGTGCAGGGCTTCGGTTAAATCCAACTGCTGCTTAGAAATGAGAGCCACAGGTTTTATGCCAAACGCTTGTGTGTGTCTGGTTTAAATCTTCTGGTTTTTTCACCCAGGAGATGGGTGTTTGTGTTCTTCCTGCAGCCCATATTTTTTCACCTTCCTTATTTTTATTCTCCATCACATGGAAGCATCCAGGTTTATCTCCTACGCTGTTACTTCTGATCCGTGCTGAGCGAGGAGTTTCTTATTGTGCCCAAAAGACAAATGAGCCATTGACCTACCATCTGGGAGATAAGGATTCATAACAGACATGGATCGGGGGCCTTGCTTTGTTGGGGGTTGATTATAGGATAGAAATAATTTGCTTGGTCATGGATTTTGAGAGGAGGGGGGTGCCAAACACATGGCACATACGGCACCTCCTGCTGTCTGAGCTCTCCGGCACCATCGCTGCAGGCTCCCCAGGGAGCTTCTCTGCTCCCCTCCCATCTGGTGGGGAGCTTCGTGACAGTCACCGAGAGCCAGAGGGGAGAAAAAGAAGCAAGATCCTGGCAGTCTAGCTGCATGTGCTAGGGACGGGGCAAAGGGATTTCTGCTTACGGGGGGATGCAAAAATTAAAAAAACCCCAAAACATCATGGAGGAAGTAGTGGACTGTGAGTGGATCCTTTGTTCTTGATATTGTTTTTAGTTTTCTGATATTCTGAGATTGAGTGCCATCCTGTGGCACCCATCTCGTATTGCTCAGAATCAGTACGCGTGACCGTGGTGCGTGCTTAAGCCGTACTAAAAACAGTTCCTCCCACTGTCCACTGTTACAATTGGCTGAGGGTTTTCAGATGAGGTCATCGAGTGTATTTTAGTCAAATATATATAACTTCAAAATACTCAGTATAAGTAGTTCTTAGTAAATAATTGTTTTGTTGTTTTTAATGTAGGAAAACTCCTTTTTGGGCATTCCTGCTTTTTACCGTGAAGCCCCTCTTAGACTGCAGTTTAAGCACTCTGCCAAAAAACAACTGCTTGAGTATTTGACGAGAAGAAACATTATTATTTCAGATTAGTCTGTAATGCTTTTCACTTGTCTAATCAATGTTGCATTCAGTGTAATCATATGTAAATGTTTTACTGTCTTGTTTAGCATTGATTTATCTAATCCGAGGTAAGATACACCTGTTCCAGTTTTTTGCCTAAACACCCGCTGCGTGTAGCTCTCCTGTGTGATCTGCTTAGCTTAAGCACTCAGCTGTGCTTTCTGTATTGAACTTGTGGAGGCTTTGTGAACCCTTGCTGCCCTGGCCTTTCTACAAACTGGAAGGAAGGGATGGTTCCCATCTGAAAGTGCGCTTTAGAACCTGTTTTCTCCTGTCTCATCTTCTGTTAACGTTTTGCAAGCCCGTTGTAGTGTTGAGAAGTTAAGGTGGTGTTATAGAGGACAGTCAGCCATTTGTATTTTACACAGACAAAAGGCAGTGAAATTTTAGGTTAGAATCGTAGAGTGATTTGGGTTGGAAGGAACCTCAAAGCCCATCCCGTTCCACCCTCCTGCCATGGGCAGGGACACCTCCCACTAGATCAGGTTGCTCAAAACCCCATTCAACCTGGCCTTGAGCACCTCCGGGGATGGGGCAGCCATGACATCCCTTGGCAACCTGTGCCAGGGCCTCCCCACCCTCAGAGTGAAGAATTTCTTCCCAAGATCTAATCTAAATCTTCCCCCTCCCAATTTAAAGCCATTCCTCTTCATCCTATCACTCTGTGCCCTAGCAACTGTGTGCATGGTAGTGGTGTTTATCACAGCAGGAGGAGTGTAGAATAGTTTCTGTGCAGCTCCAGGTGTGACATTTTGAATAGCCACCTTCTGATAGGTCTTTGGAAAAAGGAGTGAGGTGATGGAGTTGGGGAAACATGTCAGGGAAACGATCTGTAATCCTGCAAATGCGTGTTCGGTTGGCTTGCTTCTGTCCCTGAAGTTAAACAAGTAGTGCTGGTGGTGCCCTGCTGACTGAGACAGGGGCAGCAGCTTGTGTGCACAGCTCTGGGTGAATGGGAGAGGACTGACTCATACGCATCATACCAGGGTGCTGGTGTGTCATGGGTGCTCGGTAGGCTCGGCAATTTTTATGGTGATATGGAAAGATTCTTCCGTTTCCTTGATCAAATGTGATTAAGAATGTGACTTTTAGCAACTTTTTTCTTTTATGCGATAATCAGACCTAAAGGAAGGAGAGAACAGTGTATGTGGCATGTATTTTAATCAAAACTCAGATTTGTGAGAATTCCTGCTGGAGTAAAACTCAGCCTGTTTCTATCTCTTCAGACAGAAAAGCCCTGTTTGTTAATTTAACGTAATCTTGTTTTATTTTCTCTTAAAGCTTGGAAAAATGCGGCTCACTATACCATGTAGAGCCTTGACTTGTTCACACCTGCAGTGTTTTGATGCCACTCTGTATATTCAAATGAATGAAAAGAAACCAACCTGGGTTTGCCCTGTCTGTGACAAGAAGGCTCCCTATGAACATCTCATTATTGATGGGTAAGTAAAACTTGAATCAAAACAAAAGATGTTCCTTGCCTTCTCTGCTTACGGTTCTTTTTCTGCACGGAATCCAGTGCTCTGAGATCTTGACTCTCTGGCTGTGACCTCTTTAAAGTTTCCATGTCATTTAATTTCCCTGCTGTTGGTGAAGAATCACTAACCTGGTGCCTCCTCATTCAGTATTCTGGAGGAATTGTCATCAAACTCTTAAACTTAGTCACAAGGAAAGATATTCCTTCCAATCCTAAGCATATTTTTGAGCTTGCCTGCCTAAACCACTTGTGGCATTGTTGAGTTTCTTTTTAATATTCTGTAGTCTGGATCCCTAGGTGGGACCACCACATAGTGGCTTTTCTTTTAATGGAGCAGCTGTACAAACCTGGCGTGGTTGATGGCAGATGTTTGTGTTTGATCAGATCGATACTGCCATCCCCTGCCAACGCACATACAATTCCACCTACAATCCTACACTTGGGCAGCTGCTGTCTATAGAAAGGAACACAGAGGTTGGTTCCCTGGTGTACCCCACAAAACGCCTCAACAATCAACCAACCCAAAAGTTCCAGAACAAACGAACAAACCAAACCCCCAAAAAGCAAAACTAAAAAGCCTGAAACAAATGTTTTGGTGACTTGCCCATGAACTGTAGCATTGCTTAGGATCCCCTTTAAGGCTTTGTAAAATGCTCTTGAAGAGACACTCAAGGCTCTCACAGGTTACGTTGAATTCATGGACCCCAAGATTTACACATCCCCTCTGCTTTGGATTAAAGAAATGTGGCATTCTTCGTTCTAGGTTTCAGCCTAAGATAGTAAAGACTAAGACTAGTCGTAATTAAACCAACACATTTTCCTTTATTCTTCTTGAGCTAGATGTGGATGATGGAGATGGGGCGATACAATTATAGAATCCCAGAGAGAACGTTATTTCTAGCAAATGTTTCAATCTGGGAAAGAGTGAACTTTCTCACTAATTAAAGCAAAGCTCTTTCCTATGCAGAACCACATGAATAGTCTTGGTCAAAAGCTGGAATTCCTGCTGGGAGTGATGTGGTGCCAGGACACTGAAAGTTACAGGAGGCACAGCTAGGAGAAGAGGCTGCAAGTTTAGATTCCCATGCTCAGCTTCTTTCTATTAGGAAGTTTTCACTTAAAAAGAAAAAAGAGATTTCAGGAAATGGTAGTCTTTAAGTACTCGGCTTCATGGACTCAGTTAAGGTACAAACTTCCTCATTTAAGTCTTGTCACTGATAAATATATGTAAGTGAGAGTTTATTTCAATGTTAGTTCATGTTCTTCCCTGGTTTGGGAAATGGAGAGCTCTGTACCATGGCCTCTGTGAGATTCCACTCTTGTGGTTCTTTGAAGTGAATGTGCAGATTTTTATTTTAGATAGTATTTTAAATTCTGACTCTTTTTTTTTTTTTTGTCAAAGGAGCAGACAAGAGAATTTTAGAACAATGAAAGTTCTCAACTCTTTGTAACACTAATTCAAATTTATACTGACTAAAAAAAATACTAGAGGCAAGAACGAGTTAAGCTCTTCTTGAGGACTGATATTAAAGGGTTTTGGTTGACAGGTTGTTCATGGAAATCCTGAAGTACTGTACAGACTGTGACGAAATTCAGTTTAAGGAGGATGGATCGTGGGCTCCTATGAGATCAAAGAAGGAAGTGCAGGAAGTAACTACGTCTTACAATGGAGTCGATGGTAGGTCGTGTGGGATGGATGGACTGCGTATCACACCATTGAACTGTTAAATGTTGATGTTCTTTAAAGTTTTCAAGGTGCTTATTTTTGCATATATGTTTGTAGCTCTTAATGATTATTTCTGAGACAGGTTACTTGATTAATACCTGTTTGGGTCTGATTGTAAATTACTATTAACATTGTGTAATGTTGTGGTCTTTTATTCTAAGTTGTGAGCTGTGATGTTAGGATGGTTGTGTTGTTTAGTGTTATGATGTTTGTAAGCCACAGCTTATCATATTGACTTACTTTGTGTAGGATGCATAAGCTCTTCCTTGGAACATCAGGTGTCTTCTCACCAACAGTCGAATAAAAATAAGAAGGTAGAAGTGATTGATTTAACCATTGATAGCTCATCAGATGAAGAGGAGGAGGAGCCATCTGCGAAGAGAAGCTGTCCCTCCATATCTCCAGCATCACCGTTAAATAATAAGGGGTGAGAATAAAATCATGGAGAGGGTGGTTAGGCATTGGAACGGTCTGCCAAGGGAGGTGGTTGAGTCACCGTCCCTGGAGGTGTTTAAGGTGAGGGTGGATGAGGTGCTTAGGAGCATGATTTAGGGATTGGTGGGAATGGTTGGACTCGACGATCCAGTGAGTCTCTTCCAACCTGGTTATTCTGCGATTCTGTGAAAATATGCAGGCCAATGCAGAGCAAGTATACATGAGATTGAGAGTAGTAACACATTTCCAAATAAATGTTTCCTAGAAAGTTCTGTATTTGGATTATGTCCTCGTTTAGTAGCTCATAGCAAAAGGATTTGGTCTTGGGTCACAAGGCTTGAAAAGACTGGATTAACAACTTTAAGGGTGTAAAACAGTACAGGTTTTTAATTGTATTTATATTCATACTTGTGAAAACAAGCATAAAACGGTGTGAAAGGTTGTGGCTTAGAAGTATGTGCTTTGCAGATCTGGAATTGTTTTTCTTCCATAGGGAAATGGGGAAGCAGCAGTTACAGAGAGCAAGAGCAGTGAGGAACATGGGTGTAGCATGGAAGTGTGTGGGTTTTGCTGTTGATTATGGCTGGTAGTGTAGTAACAAAGAATGTCAGAATAATCTGATTGCACCTAAATAGCCAAACTGTTAATAGCGCCCTGTTCACGTAAACATGGGGAGATGAAAACAGGCTAAACCAAGGGATCCTGTTGTCAAATTGGTTGCTACTCCAGTGATGTAAATGAATCAATGATCACTTAATTCTCCTCAAGATCCTTTCTGCTGTCTTCCATTGCTAATTGCCTTTTATCTGTTGTGTTGTCATGCGGATTTGTACATTGGGGATGGGGGGGGGAGCGTGTGGGTGTACCTTTAGGATTGTCCTGTACTAGTTTAGGAGTATTTGTAGCAGAGATCCCAGTACCATTTACAATGAGTAATCAGTTTCTACTGTTTGAGACTGAGCTTTGCTTTTAATCTTGCTAGGCTTCAGCTGTTTGGGCTGCAGTCTGTTTGGACTGAAGTAACTTTTCTGCTAAAAAACTCTTTTCTGTCACTGTGAGAAGAAAATTTGGAGATGATGTGATGCTTATGCCTTTTTCCCCCATCACTGCCCTTTCCAGCCCTTATAAGATTCATTGGGGTAGCATCTTCATAGAATCATAGAATAGTTTGGTTTGGAAGGGACCTTAAAGATCATTTTGGTGCTGTCTAGTGAAGCTTTGAAATGAAGTGGGAGAGTTGTTGTTACAACCCTGTCATAAAGTTCATGATACGTATTGAGAGGGTGACTTTATTTTACATTGGAGAATAGGAATACCCTGCTCAGGACAGCAGTAGAAATCTTCAGGACTGTATTTTACCCTTGTAACAAGCCTTTGTTTCTTCCAGCATCTTAAATTTACCCCATCAAGCATCTCCTGTGTCAAGAACACCAAGCCTTCCTGCTGTTGACACCAGCTACATCAATACATCACTTATCCAAGACTACAGGCATCCATTCCACATGACACCTATGCCTTATGACTTGCAAGGTGAGCTTCTGACTGTAGCTGTAAGTACAGCTCTCCGAGCAATAACAACTACTGTAAAGGAGTGATGTGTTGCCAGATCTAGTGAAGAGACTGAAGTGTCATCGATATTGTGCTGGTTTTATTTCAAGATAAACGATGCAAATATGGAGAGGTGCTTGTTTGTTTTGAGAAACTTGATTTTTTTTCTTTGGCTCTTTACAGGTTTAGATTTCTTCCCTTTCCTGTCAGGAGACAATCAGGTAAGTGAAGGAAAATCAGTTTGTACGGCAGGTACTTTTTTCTGAGAAGGACTTGCTGGCATAGATGTATAGGTGGGGAAGGAACAGATGTCTGATGTAGGTGTAAATGCAGGCGGGCTGCTACTTTATATTATACACACAGTAACCATGACCAAACATGAGCATTGTCTAAATACCAGTGTAGGATGAGGCAAAACAAAAGAGAAACATTTTGGTTCCCAAGGGTTAAGTTCAGTCAGGCGCTGTTGTATTGTGGAACAGCCCTTGGCCGTGGCTGAGGGGCCATCAGACACCTCTTTCATTTTTCAGACCTGAGTTCTGACTTTGTCTGTCTGCCAGCGCTGGGCCCCACTGCCGGGCCCTCCGACAGTCTTTTGCACAATCCAGAAAGGCAGGGGCAGCTCTGTTTTTTTCTGAGGCTGTGTGCCTGTTCATGCCATGTTTGCCATCTTCTCTGTGTTTATTGAAATGAGCTGGGTTGATGCTGACTCCTCTCGCTTTGGGAGCTAAGCAGGTCACTCTCAAAAGGAAGGTGGGTTGGCAAGTCCTCCCACTTGATCGTTTTTCTCCCCGTGCCTCCAAGAGAAGAAGGGAGCAGGGTGGTTCCACCTGCTCCTTGTCCCTTTGTGGCTATTTTGCGATCTTAAGTAGAATAATTGTAGAGGGATACTTTAATATCATAATTAAGACCAGAGCCTGCACTGTAGAATCTGGATTCGGAACAACTTCAATAAAGATATAAATATTCAATAAGGCATAGATATGATAATTATTCTGAAACAAGTAGCACGGAAGTCTGATGCTGCACTGGTGTGGCATAATTATATCCATGCATAAATTTCAGGGAACAAGGCTGAAGAGACTGAACGATTGTTCATCATAGTGGAAAGAAACATCAAGAGAGTGGGATTGTATTTAAAATTTGCTCCCACCTGGAGTCCTGTGCCCAGCTCTGGAATCCCCAATATAAGAAGGATATGGAGCTATTGGAACAGATCCAGAGGAGGCCACAAGGATGATCAGAGGGCTGGAGTGCCTCTGCTGTGAGGACAGGCTGAGAGAGTTGGGGTTGTTCAGGCTGGAGAAGGGAGGGCTTCAGGGACACCTTAGAGTGGCCTCCAAGTACTTGAAGGGGCTGTAGGAAAGCTGGAGGGGGACTGTTTACTGGGTCCTGGAGTGATAGGACAAGGTGGAGTGGCTTTAATTTGGAAGGAGGAAGATTTAGATTAGACATTAGGAATAAATTCCTCACACTGAGGGTGGGGAGGCCCTGGCCCAATTTGCCCAGAGCAGTGGTGGCTGCCCCATCCCTGGAGGGGTTCAAGGCCAGGTTGAATGGGGCTTGGAGCCATCCAGTGGGAGGCAACTCTGCCCATGGCAAAGGGGCTGGAACTGGATGGGCTTTAAGGTCCCTTCCAACCCAAACCATTTTACCATTCTGTGAAAATCTGATTCTTGATGGTTAAAGGTCTTGCTCTATGGGTGCTGACCATCAGAGAGTATAACTTGGGACAGCCCTTGCTGCCATCTGAGGGGACGAAGCACGGTATTTCTGAATGCATTTTTCCCAGAGTTGTGCTTTCCTCTGCCAGCAGTGAATAGCACCCAGCTTGCCCAGCTGTGCTTGGTCTCTGACTTCAGAGGAGATGAGAGGGGTGGCAAAACATTTCTTTGAATTTTGGGGAGTTTTTCCACCAAGGCATTCTTTTAAGAGGTAAAGGAGTGCTGTCTCTTACCTTTCCTTACTGGTTTGGGTGTCATGCAGCATTACCGTTCTAGTGTTTAATCTTACTGGTATTTCCAGTTTCTTTTGGTTTTAGAAATGAGGGGCCAAGAGGTAGAAGTTCACTGCAGTGGTCTGCTTACCTGACTGAAAGGTTGGATAGATGAGCTGCTGTGAAATCCACGTGTCAGAGCTTTAGCTTACAAATACCTTCTGAATCAAAACTATGGTGACTGCAATGTAACTTGAAAATGTTGTTTTTCCCCCCCCAGCATTACAACACATCCCTTCTTGCCGCTGCAGCTGCGGCAGTTTCCGCATCAGATGATCAAGAACTCTTACACTCTCGTTTTTTCCCATACACTTCACCTCAGATGTTTCTCGATCAGCTGAATGCAGGAGGAAGCAGTTCTCTGCCAGCCACAAATGGTAGCAATAGTGGCAGTAACAGCAGTCTTGTTTCCTCCAACAGCCTGCGAGAGAATCATGGTCATCCAGTTGCAAGTAGGAGCAGCACGGACACGGCGTCTATCTTTGGTATCATACCAGACATTATTTCATTGGACTGATTTTTGGAGAAAATGAACTCGTCAAACAAATCTTTGTGCTTGGTTTTACTTTATGTTAGAAACATAGACAAGTTTTTTTTCCTTTTTTAGGGAAAAAAATTTATGTGTACAGAGAACAAAAGTATATTTTCAGTTTTACTTTTGTATATAAACCTAAGATGGCTTCACTGGTAAAAATAAGAAAAAAAAACCACAAAACAAAAAAAATTAACAAAAACAAGGAGCTTCAGTTCATTTTTATGGATGCTGAAGATTTTACACCTGTGCATTTGTCATGTGAGTTACTTTTCTTCCCCCCCTCATAATTTGGACACAAATGGCATTATTTTCTTCACAGTAACATAAGCAGACAAGGAGCTGAACTTCTAAAGTTCTCACTTGTGAGAGGGGTTTTTCTCCTCTTGGAGTTATTTACCTTTGGTGGAATGTAATTCCCCCATCCCATATTTAGTGCAGATTTTATTATGCTTGAATCGGATTAAACCCTACCCGCAGCATCCCCTCTGTGTTCAGGACATAGCTCTTTTGGAGTGGTTTTGTTTTTCAGATGTTTTTATTGTCATTTCTGGTTCAATGTGACCCTGTATTTTGTTTAATTCCATGCTTTAATCAAGCATGTTGCAAGCTCATTAGCGCACCAATTATTCTTGAGGGCCAGGCTCAATAAAATCTCAGGCTGAGGATTTTCTTGGCTCTGCTTATGTGGGACGAGACAGAGAATTTTTATAGATTCTAGCCCCAAATTAACGCGTTGACCCATTGGACTGTGGGGTTTTGTTTCTAAGAACTACTAGTAAATCCTTTTAAAGCAACGTAAGATCCTAATCAGTAAAATATTAAGCATGTGTCAGTTTTAACTTTGTGGAACTGCTTGTGCTTTGAAGTTAGCCATGCGCGTATAAACGGCCTGTTGAATTGAGGCCTGTCTTGTTCCGTCTGGAGAAACCTCTTTGTTGCTGCCGTAGATCAAATTCCTGCTTAGAAGTCAACTTGTCAACAAAAAAGAAGCAAATACAAATACCAACACACTATTGCATGGTTTGTGCAGCTGATAATGGCCTTGGTACACAGTCTTCTGAGTTCACCTTCATCAAAATGAATATTAAATGTTCAGCGTGAGTCTCTTAAACCAAAAAACAACCCAATAAAAAAGCCCCACCTTGTAGCCCAGTGCTTAAATGTGTTGCTACTTTTTGAAGTCTGTTAGGGTAGTGGGTGGCAAAATTCAGTTTTTTCTCTTTGGCCTTGTAGTTATTTTGGTTTCCCTGATTTTTCAGTCTGCTTCAGTTGAACTTCGAGCCATACGGATTTCCTCGTTTCTTTTCTCTCTTTTTTTAAGTTGTGCATGACATAGGAAATCCTTTTTTTAGAACTAGTGGGTCATTTGGGCTGATCTGTTCTTATTAAAGAGTGAAAGTGTAAATAGCTGGAATGCAGTTTTTCAAGAGATTCTTTAAAGCAGGAGAAGGGAGAGGGAAAGAAGCGATTCTCTTGTGTCCCAAAGTCCACGTCAGGGGGAGTAAATAGTTCCTCTGGCGTGAAAAATATTTTTATAACTGGTTGAAAGTGCAGGTAACAAGTTTATCAGGAAAGAGAGGTAAGGAATACTAAAATTAGCAGATTCGTGTCTGAGTTCTTAATGTCCAAACCTGTTGATTGCAGCTGGTTGCTTTGAGCGTTGACAAGGGCCACCTTTTGCCTATGATGTCGTCTCAAAATCTTGCATTGATTAAAAAAGGAAAAAAAAAAGGAAAAAAAAGCAAAAAAACCCACAAAAAAAAAATCTTTAATCCAAGTAGCATTAGGTATTGCTGTATGATCAGTTGTATGGTTATTTGAAAGGTTCACATTATGTGGCATCAAAATCGTTTTTAGTGTTTTTACAGCATCCCTCTGCCACTAAATAGTTGACTTGAATTTTGAAAGCAAATGTTTGTGTTTATATGTATATGTGTGTGTATATATGTATTTATAGATCTCTGTGTGTGAGTTCAAAGTGAGTTAAATAGTTTTTCCCATGCATGTGTATTTCATACATATCTGGCTGATATATATATATATATTTCACCATACACCAATTTTATAATTTATTAAATGTCAGTTAAAAAAAAAATAAAAGGATAGAAAATGGGAAATACTTATTTTTTAAGCTCAGTCTGATTTTGAAGTGATTAAACCTACATTAGGAATATATCTCATACATTTTAGTCATGAATACTAACTTGGTAACTTCAGAGCATATGCTTTGCTGTAATACCGTTTGTAAATCCAGAGTACGACTGCCATCGGTGTAACTGGGAGCGCGCGCGTCCCCAGCTTCTGAAACACCTCCGCGAAAGTCAGGAGAGCTTGTGGCTCTTTTACTGACGATTGTGGCAAAGTTTCCATGGACTCTATTGTTAACGATGATCTGGAGAGCAGCTTTATGTCACTTTTGACAATGGTATTAAAATCTTATTAATTCACATATAAAATTAAATGTGGCAAGCGTGTGGTCGCACCGAATCCGGCATCTCTGTGCCTGTATTAGCTTTTGAAAGTGAGGTCAGCTGCAGATGTCTTTCATTTCACCCTGAAGGGTAGGAAGGCTGTTCAGCTCACCGCTGTAGTTTTTTAACCTCGTCACCCTACAAAGAAGGGATGGAACTGTTCTGGAGTCCTCCTTTGTGGTATGAGTCCCATATGCTTTGTGAGTATTCCCGTTTCATGCTAGGGTGTTCCTTATAGTTGATAATTCTCTGTGCCTCTGACCACAGTTAACATTGCTTGGTAGAAGTCTCAGTCCGAGTTCTCGACGAGTTCCCTGCAGACGTCGCTCCAGTCCTCGGTCTCCGTTGGTTTGCGTGTTACCAGAGATGCAGTGAAGCAGCCTGGGGGCTGCGGTGCTGCTCCCTTCGCTGCCCGTTGCAGGGTTGCTGCCATCCTTCGGCTGGTGGTCTCTCGTCCTCAGGTTCTCCCGCTGGAGGAGCGGGGTGTGCGCACGCGTGTGCCGGTGTTACGCGCAGTGCCGTGCGTGTCTGTGCCGACACACAGATACGAGCACGTAGCAGGGTGGAAGTGGCTTTGAATTGCTCTTACGGGCATTACTGCTACACCTTCAGAAGACAAAACCCACGCTAAACTCTAACCCTTGCCGTGTGTTAAACGCTGCGTAGCACTTCCATAACACAGACGTGACGGCAGATCCAGGTGTGCCTCTTCCTCTCCGCGGCAAGGATTCAATACGCCCTCCGAGGATGGGATGACTCTAGGTTGTCACTGGACTCTCGGACCTGCCTCCCAACGCAGAGCTAAGGACTGTGAGGAGAACGTTTGGAAAAAGAATTTTTTGGTGCAGTTTAACATTTCAGGGTTTTAAGCACATTTTTAATAGAAAGGATTTTGTTTTGTCAGTGTAACTGTTTTTTTTTTCTTTTTTTTTTTTTTTTTTTAACAGAGCTTAGATTTCTAACAAGGGAAAATTGCTGGTGGTCCCCGAAAGTGCTGCTGTTAATTGTTTTAATTAACAAAGGGAAAAAAGTGTATATAAGCAGAATATTAAAAGTACCATTAATTCCATGAATTTATATCTGTCATTCATTGCCTTAAAACTTTCTCTTTGTTTCCATACGGCATGCCAAACCAGTAAATGGCTTTTAAAAATGTATAGTAGACCAATGTCAGTTTGTATAAAAGTACCGAGTGAAAATATTTATTATATGCATTGGAAAAAAAATGGTTTACCTATTGAATGTTACCTGTTTATGTAGAAATCTTTAGATGTAATAAAAAGAATTCAGTTACGTTGTGTTTCCTGAAGAAAAAGAGGGGGGGAGGAGGGTGTTTTCAATGAACTAAGGGTTGCAAAGGTCCCCTTTGAACAGGAGTGCTTGGCTTCTCTATTTTTTATGTGGTGTGGAGAGTTGGACCCTTGTCTCTCCCAGCTCTTAACAATGCTGCTTTGCTTTGTGAGCGTGTGAAATGTGGTTCTTTTTTGCTGGCTTGTCTCTGGGCAATGTTTACCCACCCGCAGTGGGGTGAGTAGTCACCGCCTGTTATGATACAGATGCATTCTGGAGTAATCCAAAGTCATTTTGAGCTGATCAATCCCCATGACATACAAGCTTTTGTATTGTCTGCAGCTGAAAGGATTTGTTAATCAACGGTTCTGGTCAATAGGGAAGAACTAAGCTGCGTATTGGATCATTTGTAAAGTGGCTATTGATGCGTATTGGAAACAAATGCTTAGAAGTGAACTCCTTGTTTCATAAGCTAATTACGCTCGTGCGCTCAGTTGCCTCCATCGTTGGTCCTTCTGCGGCAAAGGTCTGGAAGAGCTCCGGTGGGCAGAGTCGGGACTCCACGCTGTGGGCAGACCTCCGAATGGCACCAGCGCACCAAGGCTCGGCGTCGAGGTAGGTGGGTTTTATCTTACCTGTGAACAGTGGGGAATAGCTTTGCAAGGGTAATTGTGGCTTTTGCTGTTATTTACAACCTGTTCTTGGGGTTTTTTTTGTGAATCCTGTCTTTCTTTCACTGTGTCATGTTTTTCTGGAGCGTTGAGCTTCTTGTAACTCATTTTCAGAGAAACAAGGATTTTTTTGGTTTGCTTTCCATCTGTAGAGAAGGAAGAGCTGTAATAAGAACAGAGAGATGTGCATTCTATTCCATGAGAATAATTGCTACGTTACCCCTGTGGCAACACTTAGGATTTGCTTGTACTTTGTTTTTTTCAGTTTCTGACCAGATTTTGGCTGTTTACAGTCCTGGTTGATTCCAAGCGCTGCAGCGATGGTGGGTAACCTTCGTCTGTGGTGTTTGAGCTATGCTGAGTGCCTCTGTAGGGGATAAATGAATCCGCAGCATAAGAAAGATATGGAACTGTTGGAACAGGTCACAAAGGAGGCCATGAGCGTGATCCAGGGGCTGGAGCACCTCTGCTGTGAGGACAGGCTGAGAGAGTTGGGATTGTTCAGCCTGGAGAAGTGAAGGCTCTGGGGAGACCTTAGAGCAACTTCCAGTGCTGGAAGAGGCTCCGGGAAGGGTGGGAAGGTATTTTTTACAAGGGCATGGAGTGTTGGGATGAGAGGGAATGGCTTTATTTTGGAAGGGGAAAGGTTTAGAAAAGGTACTAGGTACTCCCCTCCATGCTGAGGGTGGGGAGCCCTGGCCCAGGCTGCCCAGAGCAGGGGTGGCTGCCCCATCCCTGGAGGGGTTCAGGGCCAGGTTGGATGGGGCTTGGAGCCCCTGATCCAGTGGGAGGTGTCCCTGCCCATGGCAGGGGTGGGACTGGATGGGCTTTAAAGATCCCTTGGAACCCAAGCCATTCTGTGAAATGCATTGTGTCTGCCAGGGCTGTAATGTAATTGCCAATTATTTCACAGACAGAGGAAAGTGCAATTTGGTCGCTTCGGTGATAGATTCAGCAGCTGCAGCAGACCCGTCTGGGGTGAGTCTTCTTCTAGTGGACTACTCAGGCTGCTGTGTGTGCAGAGGTGGTCTCTGCAAATTTCTGATCAACTCCAGAGAGATTCTGCTGTACATTATCCTAAATTTCACACCAGCCTCTGAGGACCTTGGCTAAGGCTACCCAGATACCGATGGAGTACATCCAGTAATGACTACTGAAGGTCACGCTGGTTTTAATCGGTCTAGAGATAAGAGAGATGGGATATTTTTTTTTCCTGTTGCAGAGAAGCTGCGTTTTCCTGGCCCCTGTTGTTCCCTGCCAGGCTGTCTCTAGGAGCGTGTTCCGGGCAGCCAGCCCAGAGCTTGGTGACAGATCCATTTACCCAGCGCAGCGTTTTCAGCCGCTGCCTCAGGCTGCAGGGGCAGCGTAACTGCGCAGGGACTTGGCGCAGCAAGATAACTGTGTCTTAATAAATAATGTGAGAGAAGTACAACACCACCGATCTCTTCGGTGCCGGAGGAGTGAGAGATGGGGAGGAATGGGGCAGCGATCGTGAGCTGTTGCGGTGTTTTGAGGCTGGGAGATGCCCTCAGCGCTGTGGGAGCTGGAGAATTGCTGCGTGCGTGTCTCTTGTCGCTCTGGGGAGTCAGCAGGGACTCGGCCACCCGCAACTGGGGCTGTCGACAGCTTCGTGGCCGGGGAACGTCTGGCTGGGATCGTACCAACCAAGGAATAGTTAACACTGTGTTTACCACTCTTGTGACGTAATCAAGCTTTCCAGGAAATCTCTTTTCTGTGTGAAGAGCTGTGGCTTGGGCTTGGTTGTGTGCAGGCAGCAAATAGTTACGGGTGTTGCTGACTTGAGGCTGCACCTCAAATCCTGTGTCCAGTTTTGGGCCCCTCACTGCAAGAGGGACATTGAGGGGCTGGAGCGAGTCCAGAGAAGGGGAACGGAGCTGGGGAAGGGGCTGGAGAACAGGCCCTATGAGGAGCGGCTGAGAGAGCTGGGGGTGTTCAGCCTGGAGAAGAGGAGGCTGAGGGGAGACCTCATTGCTCTCTCCAACTACCTGAAGGGAGGTTGTGGAGAGGAGGGAGCTGGGCTCTTCTCCCAAGTGACAGGCAATAGGATGAGAGGAACTGGCCTCAAGTCGCACCAGGACAGGTTGAGATTGGACAACAGGAAAATTTCTTCCCCGCAGGGGTTCCAGGCACTGTCAGAGGCTGCCCAGGGACGTGGTGGAGTCCCCGTCCCTCAAGGGGTTTAAAAGCCGGGCAGATGAGGTGCTCAGGGATCTGGTTTATTAGTGGACAGGTACAGTTGGACTCGATGATCTCAAAGGTTTTTTATTTTTCCAACCCAGTGATGTATGATTCTGTGATTAATACCATGAGCTATACTTAAGCGCATTTTTAAAATAATTTATGTTTTTAAAGCATGACACGCGTTGCACAAGGGGACGCTACGTTCAGCTCACATTTTGTGACGGCATTTCTCCAGAAATGGGGTGGGAGCCTGTGTCAGCGTAAGCGCTTTCAGGTAGGCAAAATAAGGATTTTTAAAGGCAAATTATGATTGCCGAGTCCAAGTAGTTGCTAGGAAAAAGTGAAGTCAAAAAGCTTCAGGTCCTGCTCTCATCAATCTCTTGGTTTGAATTTTAGTAATCGGCTGCAGGAAGACAAATGACACGGGCAAATTCTTCATATTTTATGGTTCCGTTGGGTCCAACTTTGATTTCTTTTAGCATGTCATCCACTGAAAGAAAGAATAAAAGAAAAAGACAAGTTTGGATGGCATGTATTAGGGACGTTGTGATCAGCAAAAGAAGAGCAATGCAGCTTTGAGCGTTCAAACCATTTTTGTTAGGAGTAACGGCTTCAGGATCAGCTGGAGGTGCCATTGTGCCATCCACATTGTAGCTTTAAGTCGATTTGGTTAGCACTTTTGGTTCCGTGTTCAGTTGTCTGGAGCAGAGACGTGCGTTTCTGAGTTCTGCATGGAAAATATTCACAAATAGAGTTGAAACGAGCTTTTACTTGCTCTTTTAGGAACAAGTTATTTGGCACGAATAGCGAACCTGCCCCTATTCAATGCAGACAAAACTAAGTGCTTGTGCAGATTATGTGCCCGGCGTTAAGCAGATTTATGTGATGCTTGTTAAGATCTGCAGCCTTTCTTGTGTGAAAGCAAAGAAAACCTCAGCTGGGGCTCTAAGGCTTTTGCTGAAAATACTCCTAAAGAAGCAGTAACTGCGCAGGTGGCACCTGCTGGTTGTGGTGCTTTTCATTCCCGCTTTGGGAATGTCTTGGCAGCGGTTATCTAACTTAAAACGCTTTCTTCTGTAAACCATTAAAGGGTCTTTTCCTGTCAAATAATGTCAGTAAAATAGAAATACTTAAGGAATGACACGGAAAAAAGCAACGTTAGATGTTGCTGAATGAAGCTGCTTCTGGGAATTGATGCCTTCGGCTGATAGGAGAGGATGTGAATTCCCGGAACATCAGAGAATTCCAGCAGCTTGTGCTGGGTAACGTTTAGGGCAGCAGCTTCCATTGAGAAGGTATCTAACGTAGTCCAGAAGAGACTTCTGCTCTCGTGCTCGCTGATGTTGAGGGGCAGGTGTCCCGGTTTCCCCAGCGTGTTGCCCTTTTCCTTCGGATCATCAGCGTGTGGATTGTGGCTGGATGTGGGGCCGGGGCTGGGGCCAGCGCTGCGATGGAGAGGAAGCTCCTGGGTTGTGAACCTGCGTTTATCACGAGGAGCGGCTGAGAGAGCTGGGGGTGTTTAGCCTGGAGAAGAGGAGGCTGAGGGGAGACCTCATTGCTCTCTACAACTACCTAGAAGGAGATTGTGGAGAGGAGGGACCTGGGCTCTTCTCCCAAGTGATGAGAGGGAATGGCCTCAAGGTTCAGGCTTGACATCAGAAAAAAAATTTTCACAGAAAGGGTCATTGGGCACTGTCAGAGGCTGCTCAGGGAGGGGGTTGAGCCTGGCCACGTCCATTTGTTGCATGAAGGGTCAGGTTCCACTTGGCTTTGCCACACCTGAGCTACAACAGACACGTTCCTCATTTTAGGAGCTAGTTTCTAGCAGAGTAAAGTTTTGCAAGTTAGATAACAACATTATTTCCAAAACTTTTCTTTCTACAGACACACAACAGCCAGCATGGAGGAGTTTTTTGGTCCAGGGAGGACAGAATTTGCTGCCTGGACATTAGGAATTTTTTTTTCACAGAAAGGGTCATTGGTCCCTGGCAGAGGCTGCCCAGGGAGGGGGTTGAGTCCCCTTCCCTGCAGGGTTGTAAGGGATGGGTGGAGGAGGCGCTGAGGGACACGGGTTAGTGATTAACGGGAATGGTTGGACTCAATGATCTGGTGGGTCTCTTCCAACCTGGTGATTCTGTGATGTTTCATTAGCAGGGCACATTCGAGGTTTTTAGCGCCCGTTAATAGAGTTGAAACAGACGGATTGTACCTGGCCATGCGCTGGTCAGGAGTTGTCTCTAATCTGGTGCCGGCCAGCGTGGGCTGGAGGCAGAGACCGGGCTGCATTACGCTAACGAGACACTTGGTTTTTTTTACAGAACGGCTGCTCAGGCTGAACGAGCCGCGGTTGTTTCAATAAGACTTGGGGTACTCGTACTGGAGCGCGGAAGAACAGCTTTGCCGGTAGTGAAATCCAGCGGATGGTCACGGGGAGGGGAGAGGTTTAGGGGCTAAAGCTCTTTTACTGTAAGTAGGTGTGGAAGGGTTGTGTGGACCTATTTTCCCTCTCTGCTGGTCACGTAGGAACGGGATGAGATGCTGTTTTCCCCTCTTTGCAGACAGATATTGGTGTACGCAGAGGGGCTGTCGGGAGAGCGCAGTCACTGTAAGGGAGGCAGCGGTTCTGGCTTTCCACAAGATCAAATCTTCCTTTCAAAAACAATACCCTGATGCCAATAAAGTGCTTCTAAGGACATAAATTCTAAAAATAATTAATTCTTGCCAGAACATTTAAAAGTAACAACGCAGAAGAAGAATGTGTCCGTTCTCGTTTGTTGAAAGTACTTTAAATTAAAGGAAGCGAAGGCTTTCCTGGAGCCACTGTAAATGGAGGTGAGTGCCAGTAGTTACTGAACGTGGCAGGTGCCAATGAAATTGGGTCTGTTCTGACATGGAATATTTATGGCAGCTTAGCAAGCAGGAGTGCAGCGTGTGAAGCCAAAGGGAGGGTTTCTTCTTTCTTCCATTAGGATCTGCAATGCCTTGTGCCAAGCTGTGAGTAGATGCGCAGTTTGTACAGCGAAGCAAGGGGGGATGCCCCTGCTCTGCCCGAGTCTTTGTTATGTAATAGCAGTTCTTGCTAGGATGCCTTTAATTAGGATTAATGTCCGCTTGTCTTCACTGTTCAGCTCTTGTGATAGGTCTGGAAATGTTTGCACTTGTAAGCGGTTATTTATTCCAGTTAAACAATTGAAGGAGACAGAAGCCTTGTCGTCTTGGCATTTTCACTCGTGAAGCTGGTCATGGGGACCAGCCTTGCTCTGATTAAATTCTGCTTTAACATCAGAAGGGACAGTTCTCCCATCAGAGACCCTAACAGGGTCTGTACAAACTCCATAGACCCGGTAAAACTCACTTTTTGCCCGTATCAAACCGTTGAGGGTTTTTTTTCTGCTTGCTTTCTGCCAAATATAGAGCATTAATGTGTGAACTCTGGAGCCCGCTCTGTGCCGCGGGGTCGGTGGGGTGAGAGCTGGAGAGCAGCTGCAGGTGAGGTGGTTTTGGAGCATGGAGGGGATAGGAGAGCATCTCCGGAGCTGACGGGTGCGCAGGGTGCTCCCCGCCTTCCCAGGTCCCTCCTGGAGCCCTGGAGAGCTGGAAAACTGGGGCAATCCACTGCAAATGGGTCATTAGGCATTGGAACAGGCTGCCCGGGGAGGGGGTTGACTCGCCTTCCCTGGAGGGGTTTAGGGTGAGGGTGGATGAGGTGCTTAGGGGCATGGTTTAGAGATTGGTGGGAATGGTTGGACTCGACGATCCGGTGGGTCTCTTCCAACCTAGTGATTCTATGGTTCTATGATTCTATAAAAGACTCAGGGCAAACTCGCCTGTCTAAAAGGGTTTGATCATTTTCAGCTTCCTGGAACTTCCCTCCTATTGTGCCCCTTGGATGCAAATTTCTGACAAACAGGACAGGTTTGGGGGCTTTTTTTTTTTTTTTTTTTTTTTTAAAAAGAATCTGAATTTAGAAGTCCCCTGTCTTCCCCACTGTGCTGGCCACAGGTCACTGAGTAGCGCTCTTGGGATGTTGCTGGTGCCCTGCGTGCTCCTTCCAGCATCCCTGCAGCTGGAGGATGGACGCTCGCTTTATAAACACTGTGAAGCTTCTCAGGATGAGAAATCATCATCAGGAAACAACTTGAGAAACAGAAAAGGTCTCTCCGTTAATGGGCTGCTGGCTTGCTCTTCTACAGAGCGTGGAATCTCTGCAGAGCAGTCGGGGTGTGGGTGAGGGCAAACGAGAGAGGGGACTTAGCCCTGATGGGGTGGGTTGGGGAAAGGGACCGTAAAGCCCATCCAGTTCCACCCCTGCCCTGGGCAGGGACACCTCCCACTGGATCAGGGGCTCCAAGCCCCATCCAACCTGGCCTTGAACCCCTCCAGGGATGGGGCAGCCACCCCTGCTCTGGGCACCAGCAGAGCAGCGGGCACCAGCGCTCCCCAGATTCAAGTCCTTCTCCAGGTTCAAGTACAGAGAATGATCAGGAAGGGAATAAGACGATGGGGAGCATTTGATATGTTTTTTGAATTGTAAAATACCTTCTTCCTCGGAAAGCTTTTCTCCCAGTCTTGTAAGTTTAGCCTTCAGCTCCGAAACGGTGATCACACCTCTCTTCTGCCGGTCGATCATGGACAAGGCTGTGAGGATTTCCGTCTCGGGTTCCTCCTGCTTCATCTGCCTGTACATTATGTTCAGGAAAGTGGAAAAATCCAACTCTGCGTTTCTGTCTGGGAAAATAAGAGCGGGAATGGCTCGGTTTTGTAGTCTGGATCCAGACCTAAGCGGTTTCTCTACCTTGGGCACCTTTTCCCTTTTGCCTGATGCTGCTCTTGACCAGGGTGGACCCACTCCTGGGACTTTCTCCTGGCCCAAGACCCCGTTTATAGCCTTGCTAGGGTGGTGCTCTTGTGCTCTGCATACAGAATGTTTAATCCAACCCACTTTCTCTCATAATCCTCCTTTGGTTTTGTACTACGCTTTGAATTTATTTATGCATAGAGTCATGGAATAGTTTGGGTTGGAAGGTACCTCAAGGCCCATCCAGTTCCACCCCTGCCCTGGGCAGGGACACCTCCCACTGGATCAGGGGCTCTGAGCCCCATCCAGCCTGGCCTGGAACCCCTCCAGGGATGGGGCAGCCACCCCTGCTCTGGGCAGCCTGGGCCAGGGCCTCCCCACCCTCACAGCAAAACGTTTCTCCCTAAGATCCCATCTCAATCTCCCCTCTTTTAGCTGAAAACCGTTCCCCCTCATCCTGTCCCTGCACTCCCTGATCAAGAGCCCCTCCCCAGCTTTCCTGGAGCCCTTCTCAGTCCTGGAAGCTGCTCTAAGGTCTCCCCAGAGCCTTCTCCAGGCTCAGCAACGCCAACTCTCTCAGCCTCTCTGTAGATAGATGTCTTTCTGTGCTCTTCTACTTCTGCTGCTTGGACTGGACGGTTCCCAAAGCCTGTAATTGATGTCTATGCCTTCTGATTTTCTGTTTTAATGGTGCTGTTTTAATCTGTGCTGCATTGACTTTGTTCGCCGTCGAGCACATCGGACTAGGTTATGGCGACTGCTCTTGCTGAGCTGCCTGGGCTGTTTCACCTCCGAGTGAGTCCGACCTCCTGGCCTCCAGCATCCTCCTTGTCTTTGCAGGTCATCTCCTGGCCACAGAGAAGTGGAATTTCTCCAGCCCCAATGCAGTGTGTGTGCTTTATTCATGTGCTACCACTGCCCTTTGCTTACCGATCTTGTGCAAGTGCAGGTGTCTCTGCACCTCTCCGGGCGTCGGGCTGGCTCCCAGGCACCGCATCACTGCCAGCAGGTCGGAGGCTTTTATCTTGCCTTTTTGTTTCTTGTCGTACAGGGAAAAACATTCCTTGAACTCTAATTAAAAACCAAAACTCTCTGTTAGGCTGCGCGAGTTCCCATTGATCTGCCAGTGACGTTTCTCCACCCGTTGCCCGCTCAGGCAGCCTTGGGAGGGTTCCAGCAGGGATATTGTGTCTGCTTTGGGGTGTCTCCTTTCAAGGAGGATGATGGACAGTGGGGGAGGACCCTGGGTGAAGTGCCAAGGGCAATTAAAACCCAGGCTTATGAACAGCTGAGATAATTGGGGTCCTTCAGCCTAATAGGGCAAGTCTGAAAGTGGAACGCGGCCTCCAAATATGTAGAATGCTGCTTAAAAAGAACTTTCTCTGCTTTCAGGGTGGGTAGGACAGGGGATGCTACAGGCGTGAGCCTTCAGGAGCAGTGGAGGAGGCTGGGTTGGTTGGTGCAGGGTCTGGCACGTGCCCCTCGCCGCTGCCTGGAGTTTAATCAAAGGTGAAAGAACCGGTAACGAGTTTGGCGGCCCGAGTGCTGCGGTTGTGCCGCGGCATCTCCAGTCCTGCCTGCCTGCTCGCCCTCTCCCCTTCCCCCTCAAACTCTGGCTCCGCAGTTTGCAAATAAATAAGGGTTGCAGCTGACCTAGATAAGGCTGCCATCCCTCATCCTCGCTCCCCGCTGAGCTCCTGGCTCCGCTCCTTGTCACACTCAACGCTAATGGGCAAGTTGGGCTGCGCAGGGACAGCCCTGCCTGTAGAGAAGCCGGAGAATAAGAATCAGCTTTTTCTTTTCTTTCTTTTTTTTTTTTTTTTGATGTGATCAGCCTCCTCCCTGCTCATCCTCTCTGTCCCCAGGCGGTATGGCAGGTGTGGGTGCAGGGGGTGCTGTGGGCGCTGTGCTCTCCCCCCGCGTCCCGGCCACCGTCCCACGTTGCTGCTGAGCCTGAGGGTGCTGCAGGTGAAGGGATTTGCAATAATGCTCTTATTTCAACCTTCTTCTGCGGGGGTTCCCTTTCCCAGGGTGACAATTTGTACCTTCTGCACCTTCTCCTTCCTCCTCTTCCCCCTGCACCTTCGCTCCCTGCAGGTGAGAAGCCCCCACAACTGCAAGTGGGTCCCCCAACCCTCTCGTGGTCCTTGCCAGCCCCGCCAGGCTGTGCTGACAGGGATAGGAGGCTGCAGGTTAACTTCTCCCAGTCCCTGCGGTCCAGCTCGTGGGTCTGGGGGCGAGGGAGGTGTGTGTGTTGTCTCACTGCCCACACCTAGTGGCGTTGGAACAAAACCAGGGAGCTTTCTGCCCTTTCAGAGAGAGCAGATCCCCCTCTGGAGCTGGGAGGAGGGCAAGCAAGGCAGCACAAGCCCACACCGACGCGTTTTGGGGGAGAAAAGCCATTTGCTATAAATTTAAGCTGATCTTTCTAATAATAATTAAAAAAAAAAAAAAGTCAGAACAGAACTGTACATACCATTAATTTGATCCTGGGACAAAAATTTTGCCTGCAGCACGAAGGGGGAAGGAGAGAAGGAAGTTAAACAAAAGCAACTTTTAAAATCTGGATGGGGCAGTGGGGGCGAGCAGCTCGTACCAGCCAAAACGCTTCACTCACCATGATTTTGGGGGCCTCTCTGTGTTTTATGCTGCCCGGTGGGATCGGAGGTGTCTGCTGCTACTTTTTCTGCTTGCTTAAGGGCTAAAGTCCTCCAGCCTGGGGTGGAGTGTGGCCGGGCTGTAATAAATACCCCGCTGCTATGGCTACGAGATCTGATCCCTGCGGGGTTGGATCCTGCTGCCAGCACCGCGCGGGCTCGCGCGCCCCAGCCTGCCCCGAAGCCCCAGGACTCCGGATGGAGCCCAAGCAGCGACGCTGTCAGGAGCAGGGCAAGAGCTTCCCTTGCTTGGGGTTTAAGGGTGTTTAGGGTCGGACTGGATGGGGCTGAGCTGGTTGAGCACAAAATCTCAAATAGCTGCACACCTTGAGCGACAAATCCAGCCTTGCTGGGATCTGCCGAGGCCGCTGGGGAAGGGCGCGGGGGGAGGATTTGCAGCTCTGCAGTTTGCTGGCTGCGATTCCAGTTTTGCTGGTGGGCAGGAGAAGGGGCTCATTGAGGCTTTGCGGTGTTGGGCATCACGGGCGGCGTTGCTGCGCCCTGCCCTGTGGGGTTTGCAGGGGAAAGGGGCTTTAAACCCTGCACATGTGACAGAGCTGGGACACAGCAGAGAGGCTGAGATGAGATTTTTTTTTTGAGGTGGTTTAAAAAGCTCCCCATTTTCTTGAGTTTTTATTTATCAGCATTTATTTAGCTAATCTGCTTGGGAGCAATTAGCCTCCAGGATTGCTGGGTCTTGTTGCAGCCCTTGGCTGGGAACTCAGAGAAGGGGATGCTGAGGAAGAGGGTGGGCTGTGGCGAGCCAGAGACCTGCTGGGGTTTGAGAGACCTGCTGGGGTTTGAGAGACCTGCTGGGGTTTGAGAGAGCTGCTGGGGTTTGAACCTGGGTGTGTGGGGGAGGCAGAGCCTCCAGCCCTGTTTGCTCACATCCTTGGCCCCTTCCAGTGCTGCGCTTCAGCCACTCAGCTGACATCCAAGCCACTGAAAAGCAAGTATTATCCATGCACCTACAAATCCTATCCTGCTCCCTACAAGAAGAGGTGAGCCAGCCGCTTGCCTGGGCGCTCCTGGGTGCGGGATGGATGATGCTTTGCCTCTCCAGATCTGCTGCTGCTTCAAGCATCCCAAAAAAGCAAGCCACCAGCTGTGCAGGCAGCGCTGGAGGGCGTGCAGGGGGGTGAAGTACCTGCTGCCAGGCTGTGGTGGAGATCCAGACACAGGACAAAAGATTTAGTGGTCTTAATGACCACTCCAGCATTGGACCAGACCGTTCCTAGGCTGGACACTGCTCCGATGCGGTGACACGTTTGGGGTCCTTAAATATCATGGGATGAAGATGCTCCCTTCAAAGAACAAGGCTGCTTCAGGAAGCAACGTGAGTCACTCAACTTTTAGCGAAAGATTTTAATCAGTGTGTTTCACTAATGGCTTTTTTTCTTCTACCACTTGGATTGTGTCAACCAGGGCTCTAATACAAGTTTTATAGAGACAAACAAGTGACAGGGGACAGGACGAGAGGGAATGGCCTCAAGCTCCACCAGGGGAGGTTCAGACTGAACATTAGGAAAAATTTTTCACAGAAAGGGTCATTGGGCACTGGCAGAGGCTGCCCAGGGAGGGGGTTTAAGGGACAGGTGGACAAGGTGCTGAGGGACATGGTTTAGTGATTGATGGGAATGGTTGGACTTAATGATCCGGTGGGTCTTTTCCAACCTGGCGATTCTATGATTCTATAAAAAAAAAAAGACCAAAAACCTATTGCAGGGATGCAGCTGGCGTTGCGGGAGCTCAGCTCCATCGCCTGAGGCTGCAGAAGTGGTGAGTGGGAGCAGAAGCTGCTGCTGGCGCAGACCCCGCACGAGCGGGGCCGACTCTGGAGCTCACCCCCCGTCTGACGCCCTTTTGGGGCTGCAGTCATGGGGAATTGCCCCTTTCACCACCCGCCAGGCCCTTCTTGCACCACCTCCGCACTCAGCAGCCAGAGATCAACCTAGAGCTGGCAGCCAGGACCCCAGGAGCGCTCCCTGGAGATGTGGCCCCACGGAGCTGCCGTGCGGGGCCAAGGTGGGGCAGCTCTGCCCCTTCCTGGCATGTTTACTCAGCTGGGAACAGCATGGGAGGGGCAGATAAATCTCTCCGGGCCAAGACAATGTGGGGAAGGTGAGAGCGCTCGCAACTTTCCAGCAAACCAGCCCGATTACAGGCTCGTAGACTCTCCAGGGCAGCGCGGTGGGATGGGGGTTCACTGGTGGTGTGGATAACCGCGGGGCTGGGCTGCTGCACCCCTGCTCTGCTACGGGAGGCGTCTGGTGCTCCCCGAAGCACCCAAACAATTCCAGTGTGGAACTACATTGTGGTGTAAAACCAGGGGGGACATCCCTGCCATGACCGAGGCTGGGAAGTGACTTCTTCCTTGGGTTTGAACGCCCCCTCCCTCGCTGGGTCCAGGTAACACGCAAGCCTTGTAGCTACTATTGGTCAGGAATTTATTCCAAATACATCTACGTTAGAAAAACTAGATTTTTCTTTTTCTTCAAATCACTCTAAAATATCAAAACTTAGAAACTTTCCTTTGCTGCATGGAGGTTGCTCATGTGCAGGGTGTAAAATGCCCACGGCTCGGGGATATAGATCACGCCAGGGTACTTCTTCCTGAGAATTTTGTCATTCCAGAGCCAAACCACCCAGACAGCAATGAGCACCAGCGTGATGATGAAGGAGTAGAAGAGAAAAAGCCCATTGCTGTCCAGGACGAGTCCTTTGCGTTTCTGGTGCATCACTAAAGCCATCATCGCAAAGAAAGTAAAAATGTAGAGGATGAAAATCTGACCCTCTGTCACAAGATACCTACAAAGCAGAAACAGCTGTTAGTGGCTGCTGGGAGAAAGTAAGGAGCGACAGCAGCTCCCAGCACTTCCAGCCTTACCTGGGGAGAAACATCTGCCCCCTCGCCCCCACGCAAACAAAGTGGTTTTGCTTCCAATTCCCAGCTTTGTGAGCTGTTTTCATGTTCCTTATCAGTAATTTGGCATCTGAACTATGGGCTTCAGTAAGAGAACGGGTGGAGAAATGTGTGCCCTGTATGGTATTTCACAGAATCATAGAACAGTTTAGGCTGGAAGGGACCTCAAAGCCCACCCAGTGCCACCCCTGCCAGGCCACCTCCCACTGGATCAGGGGCTCACAGCCCCATCCAACCTGGCCTTGAACCCCTCCAGGGATGGGGCAGCCACCCCTGCTCTGGGCAACCTGGGCCAGGGCCTCCCCACCCTCACAGGAGAACATTTCTTCCTAAAATCTCATCTCACTCTCCCCTCTCTCAGCTTAAAACCACTCCCCCTCATCCTGTCCCTGCACTCCCTGATCAAGAGCCCCTCCCCAGCCTTCCTGGAGCCCCTTTCAGTACTGAAAGCTGCTCCGAGGTCTCCCTGCAACCTTCTCTTCTCCAGGCTGAAGAACCCCCACTCTCATACAGGAGGTGCTCCAGCCCTCGGATCATCTCCGTGGCCTCCTCTGGCCTCGCTCCAACAGATCCATGTCCTTCCTGTGCTGAGGGTCCCAGCTGGGCTGGAGTTTTGAAAGGTGCTGGGCTCACTTTATCCATATAATGCTTGAATGCAAAACAAAGCCAGGCTCAGACTCTGACATATTTAATCCAAGAATCCTGTGCTGTGTCTGGCACTGGCCAGGCCTGAGGGGTGTCAACAGGAGGGAGGAGGAATTGCATTCCTGGCTCTTACATCGCCAGCACATGAACTGCAGAGACTCCCGCTGATCACTTAAAGGAAGTGCAATGGGGTAACTGGGAACTGACCAAATCATCCTGATGATTCTGACTATCAAAAATTAATTTACTGTATAAAAACAGTCTCAGCAGGGGGCAAAGCCATGGGCAAGCGAGAACATCATCTCTGAAGATGAATGCAAAGTTGTTTGGCTGCCATCAGGGAAGCCGTTTGGGAAGATGAGGTTAACGAAAATGGAAAATAAATAAGACCTCTCTCAAAAGGCGATTTGGCCCCACAGGGTGAGAGGAGGAGGCAGCGTCAGAGCACCACACAGGCAGCCTGGGCTCTGCGTACGATCCCTGGCAAGGGTATCTCTGCTGCCACCAACAGCCGGAGGCAGATGAGTTGTGAGCAGTGGATGTGTGCCCCAAAATCATCGAGCTGCTGTGTGATAGTGCAGCAAACAGCAGCCTTTGAAGCGGGACAGAGAGCAAGCACTGTGGGGGTTGGAAACCAGACCTCCAGCAACACCAACGTGACCAACAGTATGGGTGACGAAACACCCCAAGCAGGGACAGGAGAGCTGATGAGTGACCCTGAACTTGTCCCAATAAAGCGGCAGCAAATTTCAACCAGATTTCATTTTCCAGACCTGCAGTGCAAAAGCTGCATCAAGTTCTGTCCTGGGGAATGGAGAACCCCTGCCTGCGGGCTGCAGGGCTGCAGGCTGGATTCCCTCTTCTTCCTTTGCCCAGCCAGAGCAGACAGAAGCCACTTACCAGTAATAAAGGCTGCTGGGCCCCATCAGAAGCAAAGCAGCCACTGGCATCCTGCTCTCCTCTTCAACAGGGGTGAAGCAGCCGGTGAAATAGATAAATAGGATCAGGAAAAATGGGATATACCTGCAAACAGAAAAAAACCTCATCGGTGGTGTGACCCTGGGAAGCGTTTAACCCCCAGATCCTAATGCCACACAGAGGCAATTTCTGTGCTGAGCCCATGAATTAATTTGGTGAAGGAGCAGAAGCAGGGGCCACCCAGCCCGCCCCGGCCAGGTGTGCTCGGGCAGGTGAAGCAGCAGGTAACTGGGGTGAAGGGTCCAGCTCTGGGGGGTCCTGCAGTGCTGGTCAGGGCACCCCCTCTCACAGTTGTGGCCGTGAGATTACCGCTGCCTCCTGCAGGGCTGCGTGTGTTCTGGCTGCGCCGAGCGCTCCTGCAGATCATGAGATTGCTGGGGCTCAGGCAGGAACACCCCAGTTTGCTGTGTAGGTCAGACGCTGGGTTTGAGTGTTCCATCCAATGACTGCATTAATTATGTTCTGGGGCTCTATGAGAGTGTTTAAGAGGGTTGTGTTGTGCTGTGTTGTGTTAAAACCTGACCAGCAGGAATGCAGGATGTGGACCAGGATTTCAACAACCTCACAGAGCTCTTTTTTATTTAAAAGAATGGGATTTGCTTGCTTCATAGCACTCAAGAAATAGAAAACAAACCAGGAAATCCTGATGGGGGAAGAGATTTTCCTCCCCCGACCCCGCTCTAAGCAATCTCAGGATTATCTAGCAGTGGATAAAGGGCCAGAGAGTCCTTCCTGGATCTTTGGTCACAGACCAAAGGACACGGACAGGTCTGCAGCACCGGGTGCTGCTCACACAGGCAGGAGTGTGCGAGGGGACCCACTGCAGCCTCAGTTACTACCAGCACTACCTGCTGCTGGGTCAGCGAGTGCAGCCGTGCTGGGTGAAGCACGTTGTCCAGCTGGAACAAGTGTTTTTAGGGTTGGCTTGGGGTGAGGGTGCTGAAATCAGACCCTGGCTGAGCTTCCTGGATCACTGGGGCAAAACGGTCTCTGTCAGTGGGCAGCACAAGCAAGCCTGGGCAGCACTGAATGGATGCACGGTAAAGGAGGGGAGCGAGCAAAGGGCTAGAGAGGCTGTGCACAGCTGGGTTGGCTTGGCCTCAACCTCGAGAGCAGCAAAAGTGAGGGGGTGACAGCCACGGGGTCTGCAGAGCCCTTGGACCTGAGCTGTAACCTATCCCTTCAACCAGGTATCCCGTGGAAGGTGGCTGAGAACAGATGAGCAGTTTCTCTTGTCCCCTGTGGCTGTCAAACATCCACCACATCCTAGAAACACCAACTGGGACAGAGACAAAACTTGGGGAGAAGGGGCAGTTTTCCAAGGGAGAGATCCACTGTAATCCCAGCTGCTATGAGAACGCTGGGATTGGTCCCCAGCCAGCTCTCATCAGCTGCAGTTTGGTTTTTAACATGTTAAGCTACGATCAGATCAAATCTGCCCATCCTTGTATTACATTCCGAGCCTGCTAGATAAGACAGTAAATTGCTTACCACATCGAATGACCTAAATATTCATCGTAGTAGTACAGCAGCTCGAAGGAATCAATCTGTAATGCAACAAAGAGAGATTTAAAAGGGCAGGGAGAACAGGATGCTATTAAATAAGAACAAGCAATTAATTTCTTTTTGAAGTGCTTGTATAAAACACAGCCTCTTTACCAGGGTCTCTGGCTTCAGGTTCTTGATGATGGGATTCTCTCTTACAGACAAATGGTGCTGGTAGCCACTGAAAATCAAGCGGTGGTTTACCGAGTCTCCGACCAAGTGGATGCTGGCTCCCATGACAAACATGATGATGCTGACATAGACCATTGATCTTGGTAAGGTCTTCGGGGATCTCTCGATGAGCTAAAAACAGAGGGAGGCGTTGAACGCTGAGGAGGGACCAGCAGAGACGCATGATGTTGTGGTAAGTCCTGCTCTCTCTGACTTCTTGGTGCTCTGCAAAAGTCAGCAAAAAACCCAAGCAAGAGGCCTGCAGAAAGCGTGAGCTGTGTCTGTGACAGCCAGCGCCCTGCTGGGGAAACAGTCTTGCCCTGGTGGAAACCAGAACGAGCTTCCTGGATTGCAGCTGCTTTCCCTAAACACACCTCGGACACATTTCCACCAGCTGATGTGGCGTTCAGGTCTGAGTCTGCTTGTTATCCCTATCTGCAAGTATAAAGCCACACTTTTGGCTCTCGTTAAAGCTTTTCTGCACAACAGCACCCTTCAAAACAGCACCCTTCACCTACGTCAGCGCTTAAACCGAATCCCTGATCGAGTATTCCTTATACAGGGCTCCAAACCATCTCTTCACGGGGTGATCCTGGCTGAGGGATGAGAGCTGAAGAGGCAGCTGCTGCCTCCTGCCGCTCTGCTGCGCGGCTCTGCAGGGCTGGCTGTGCCATCCAGTGGCAGGAGAGCCTCTGGCAGCGCCCAGCCTGGGCACCTCGCGCTCCTGCTCCTTCGGAATTCTCTGCTGGATGATTTTCAACGGACTCTCGTTAAACTGTTTGGTTTTTTTTCTCTTCCTAATGAAATTGGACTCACCTCTCTCAGAATTTGCTCTTAAAGAGGAAGCTGGATTTAAACCTATATCTAGTACTAGCTAATTACCAGCAAAACCAGTTGAGGCGGTGGTTTGAACACCAGCTTCAGCAGTGATGAGCTCCCCCTGTACTATCACACGGTGTGGGTGGAGGAGCCTGGTGTCACTCAGTGCCCGGGGCCGGCTCCTGCAAGCCCCGCTGGGGACAAGGAGCAGCAGCTTCTCACTGGAAAGGAGCTCCCCACTCAGCTAGCAAAGCAGGGAAGACCTCAAAAGATGTAAATCCCAGCTCAAGTGGTTCAAGGTTTGGAGGGGATGCCGAGCCAGCCTCAGGAAGCGTGGGCCAGGGGACACACATCAGCCCAGCCCAAGGATCAGCCGAAGCCACCTTCGCCTCCCATCTCCCTGATGCTAAATCAGCTTTGCAGCCTCCCACAAATACTGAAAAGCTCTTTATTTGTATTTAATTTAGAGGCTTAGCTTTTCCTTTCTCTGTAATGGCTGTACGAACGTCAGAGGAGTCGGAGAGGATGAGGAGAGCAAAATTATCCAGGAAGGCTCTTGTCTGATGGAGAAGGACAGTGGGACATGTCCTTCAAGGGGACACCCAACAACAGAAATGCACCCTGAATAACAAATGGGGTTTTTTTCTGTGCACCAACCCTTCCTGCTGTGCTGCCAGAAAGCAAGATGGCAAATTTTAACCTGATGAGCATCCAGCCTAAAGAAATCAGCTGACAGACTGTGATGGGTCAGGTCAGATCAAACTTCAGGGCTTTCACATCCCTCAAAGGACCAGATCCTGAATATTCCTTTTTGGCCACACCAGCATTTAAAATCTCTCAGACAAACTCACTAATTCACATTTCATAATTCAATTTCTAGCTAATGAAGGTTGAAATATACTTATAATTGCTTTCTCATATCTTCTGGCTGCAAAGTATTTAATAGAAAAAGATTTCTAATGATATGACAGTCTTTAACCTCATAAATGGTTTACACGATCCAGCAGCTGGCAGCTGAAACGAGACAAATTCAAGCCAAAGATACAACTCTAATGTTGAAAAGCAAGCGTAATTAAGCACTGAATAGTTAAGAAATCCAACAATTTAGATAATCTACTGTGGTTCCAGCTGTCTCGTAAGGTCTTTTAAGTCACGGACAGATGTTGTCTTTAAAGGACGCTTTGGTTCAGCCAAGGAGAAGGGCTCTGACTCCTCCTGAATCCGGAGATCCCGGGGAAAGGGATTTGCTTTCTATATGCAAGAAATTGAGCTGTGTTAAGATGGTCACTGCTTTAAAAGATGCCATCGTACACTTTTTCTGGAGTGGAAAATCCCTAACAGGCAGAAGTGCCAGCTCAGCTGCAGGAGTTTGAAAGTGACCAACCTTTGTTCAAGCTCCTAAGAAACCTTTAGCTTTTATAAAACTGTATTCTTTGCCCTGTAATTACAACTGGTATTTATTATTACAGTAAAAAGTAGTACCTGCACCTTGAGGTTTACCTTTAGCAGAAGAAACGGTGTGATAACATTGTAAGCCATGTGGAAATAATCTCCAGCACTCGGTTTGTTGAGAGGAAACCACTCCAAAGGAAGGATTATCTGAGGAGGAGAGGGAAAAAGAGCACATCAGTGCATTCTCACCACCCAGCTCACAATTACAGCCTGATGCTGGCTGGGAGACAGGAAGAGAGAAAATCCTCGCTTGGGACCGTAACTGCTTGCTCATCTTTCACCAAGCTGTTAGTAATGAGGCTCTAAGCATCCTTAAAAGTGTAATCTGGAAGCGAGTGCTGCAGGCACAGGGTATTTACACCTTAGACGTTCACTCCCGCAGCACTGCCCGACGTCGAGGCTGTGAAGTTGTGTGGCCGAGCAAGCGAGGAAGGCGTCCTGGACTCACACAGCAGCAGATCTCTGTTAACCCTCTGCCACGCGCAGATGCCAGCAATAAAAAATGACATTTGAAGGTAACGGTCACTTTTGCCCTGCACTGCCTGGAGAGCAGGAGTCCTAGCGCCAGACATCCAGGTGAGGTACGGGGAAAAGCAGCAGAAACCTCTCCAGATAACGTTCCTTATGAAAACTTAAAGCTGTGGGACAGATGACATGCAACAAGTTTCCCAGTTACCCTCCTCACACCGGGAGCAACACGCTTGGTACCAGTTACTCTCACACCAGTACGTGGCCGTGGTCCTTGTCTCCAGAAATGCTCCTCAAGGGCATCCTGGGGGTGCAGGGAACAGCCCACGAGCCTAGAGGGGATCACCAGGGCTCTGCCCCCTGCCCTCCACCCTAAATAAGCTGATTGCCAGCAGAACAACAGGCCTGCCCCTGCCACACTCACCATCGCGATGGGACGCCCGAAGTCCAGCACCCAGTTCTGCAGAGTGAAGTAGAACCACAGATCAAAATGAAACGGGGAGGTCTTGAAGGTATCTTCGTTCTTGACCGCTCCATGCCTAGAGATGACACAAGTGACGGCGTCAGCCTTAAGTCACATAACGGGTTTCTGAGGAGGCAAGAAGCAGACTCCAGGTCTGCATCCCCACCCGAAACCTGTGCTTTCCTGGCTGCTGGCACATCTCCGGGCTTCGGGATCTGTGGAATAACAACAAAGTTGAGAGACCAAAGAGAGGAGACAGTACAGAAAGGCGAAGTGCCCTACAATCTGAGAACGGCTGGGGTTGGAAGGACCCTCGGTAGCTCATCCCGTCCAACTTCCCCGGCTGAAGCAGAGGCACCCAGAGCACTTTGCGCAGGAATGTGTCCAGGTGGGTTTGAATGTCTCCAGAGAAGAAGACTCCAAACCTTCCCTGGGCAGTCCCTTCCAGTGCTCCATCACCCTCACGGGAGAGAAGGAAAGCGTAAAGACCGGCACACCCGGGTAAGAAGGCTCTTCCTGGCTGAGAAGTGAGCACCAACGCAGGGGGAAAAGCTTAAGTGCTGAATTAAGTGCAACTATTTTTAAATTTTGCATGACAGAGCAAAACTGGACTCCCGCGGCGCTCCTGAAGGCTAAAACTGCACCGATGCCTGGTGGGGCTCCAGCACAGGGATGCTCTGGGCACACCAGCACCTGCAGCTTCCCCTCCGAGGATCACCCGCCTCCGCAGAAGTTCTTTCCACCAAATAATGCTCCAGCACCGCTGGGACTTCACCTCCTGACGGGAAAAGCGGATCGATCGCTCCCCCCAAGGTGCCAAGACCAGAAAGGCACGAGCCGGAGCAGCCGCGAGCTCCCCGAGCCTGCGGGAAGAGGCCGGGGGGGACCGGCCGGGGTGCCCCGGGAGAGCCGGGGATGCTCGGAGCAGGCGCTCGCACCGCGCACCGGCCGGGGGGGAGCGGGGGGGGCCCCGACCGGGCCGGGGGACGCTCCGGGAGGGCCGCTCGGGGGCATCGCGGGGAAGGGGCCGCCCCCCGCCCGGCCCCGCCGCTCACCTGCCCGGCTGCAGCGGCCCCGCGGCCGCGGGGGACCCCGGGCTGCCCGGGAACGGCCGGCGCCGCGCCCCGACCTGCATCCCGCATCTCGCCCCAGCGGCGGCTGCGCAGCGCCGCCCCCGCACCGCGGGCGGGACTCGCCGGGCACCGGCTGCCCCCGGCTGCCAGCGGCTCGGCTCGGCTCGGCTCGGCTTGGCTCGGCTCGGCTCGGCTCGGCTCGGCCTGGCTCGGCTCGGCTCGGCCTGGCTCGGCTCGGCTCGGCCCGGCTCGGCCTGGCTCGGCTCGGCTCGGCTCGGCTCGGCTCGGCTCGGCTCGGCCTGGCTCGGCTCGGCCTGGCTCGGCTCGGCTCGGCTCGGCTCGGCTCGGCCTGGCTCGGCTCGGCTCGGCTCGGCTCGGCTCGGCTCGGCTCGGCCTGGCTCGGCTCGGCCCGGCTCGGCTCGGCTCGGTCTGGCTCGGCTCGGCCCGGTCCGGCTCGGCTCGGCTCGGCCTGGCTCGGCTCGGCTCGGCATGGCTTGGCTCGGCCTAGCTCAGCTCTGCACAGCTCGGCTCGGCATGGCTCGGCTCGGCTCAGCTCAGCTCGGCCTAGCTCAGTTCTGCACGGCTCGGCTCTGCTCGGCTCTGCACAGCTCAGCTCAGCTCAGCTCGGCCTAGCTCAGCTCTGCACAGCTCGGCTCGGCTCGGCTCGGCCTGGCTTGGCTCGGCTCGGCTCGGCCTGGCTCGGCTCAGCCTGGCTCGGCTTAGCCTAGCTCAGCTGAGCTCGGCCTAGCTCAGCTCTGCACAGCTCGGCTCAGCTCTGCACAGCTCGGCTCAGCTCGGCTCGGCCTAGCTCAGCTCTGCACGGGTCGGCTTAGCTCAGCATGGCTCAGCTCGGCTCAGCTCAGCCTAGCACAGCACTGCATGGGTCGGCTCAGCTCAGCTCGGCCTAGCTTAGCTCTGCGCAGCTCGGCTCGGCCTAGCTCAGCTCTGCATGGCTCAGCTCTGCACGGCTGGGCTTGGCTTGGCTTGACTCGGCTTAGCTCTGCACGACTTGGCTTGCCTCAGCTCAGCTCTGCACGGCTGGACTCGGCTTTGCATGGCCAGGCTCAGCACAGCTCAGCTCTGCACAGCTGGACTTTGCATGGCTCTGCTCAGCCTGGCCCGGTTCAGCTGTGCGTGGCTCTGCTCAGCTCTGCACAGCTGGGTTCTGCACGGCTTGGCTCAGCTCTGCACAGCTGGGCTTGGTTCAGCCCAGCTCGGCTCTGCATGACTCTACTCAGCTCTGCGTGGCTGGGCTCGGCTCAGCCCAGCTTAGGGCAGCCTGGGTCTGCTTGGCCTAGCTCAGCTCAGCTCAGCTCAGCCCGGCTTTGCCAGGCCCAGAAAGGCTCAGTCCTGGTCAGCTTGGCTTGGCCTGGCTCAGTCCAGCTTGGTTTGGCTTGGCTTACCTTGGTTTCACTCAGTATGGCTCAGTTCCGCTCTCCCCATGCAAAAGTCAGGCAGTTGGTTCCCTTAGGCTCCCCTCTCCAAAGCAGAAGCCGGTGATCTTTCCTGTTTTTAAAAGAGAGATAAAGGAGGCAGCTGGTGTTTTAAATCCTCAGTTACTCTGCAGGCAAAAAGGTCTTGGCCCTGACGTGCAGCCACATCTCCCATCTGAGCCCTCCCCTGGCTGGGAACAGGAGATTCCGAGGTGGGAAGGATGACATGGAAAATAGAACCCATCCCCTGCAATCCTTGTATTGCATTAAGCCCAAGGTTTAGTGGAAATGGATTCGGCCAGTCCCCACAAGCAGATCCCTACGTGTGGCAGGTCCTGCCTCCACTGCCTGGGAACACAACTCGTTTTCTGTACCTTCTCGGCATGGAACACATGAACATTGTCACTGTGAGAAATTAGGAGACACGAATGTCACACTCTGTTCCCTCTCCCGTTTTGCCTGGATAAGCACCATCAGGTCAAGATGACCCACAGGCAGTAAAATTGGGAAGCAGGGGATTTGTTTAGGATGTAAACTGGCAGACGCATCTGCATTAGAGCCACACGGAGCTCCTCACATGGAGAACAGCCTGAGACGTGCAGCTGGTCAGGGAAAGGAGCATTTAATGGACCACAGGGTTTGACAGGCTGACATGCGTCAGCATCTTGCCTGCTGCTGGGCAGTTCGAGGATGCTGATGTTAAGCTCTTCTGGCTCTGGTTCACTTGGGTTGGGTTGGACTGGTTTGGTTGGGTTAGGTCTGGTTCAGTTGGATTGGGTTTGGTTCCAGCCTACTTGGGTTGGGTTGAGTTAGGCTGGTTCGGTTAGGTTGCGGCTGGTTCAGTTGGGTTGGGATCATTTGGGCTGGGTTGGGTCTGGATTGAGTTGGGTTGGGCTGAGTTCAGCTGGGCCGGGTTGGTTGGATTGAGATGGGCTGGGTTGGGCTAGATTGGGTTGGTTGGATTGAGTCACCATTACCAGCCCCACAGAGCTGTGGTGCAGACTATGGTGAGCTGGACACATGGAATTCGGGAAAGCTCCAGGAAGCTGCAGAACAAAGACCTTGGTCTCTCTGCTTAGTGGTGCTGTCAGGAGGGATGGTGGCAGCATCTCCACTTCCTCACGGACCTCCTCTGCACCATTCATGCTGGAAGATGAGTGACACCCACAGCTTTTGTGGGAAAAAAACCATCCTTGGAAAGTGGAGGAGATGGCTGAGGTAATGGAGACAGGTTCCACTTAAACTTACCATGAACCCTGCTTGTCGCGCTGTGCCTTACATGCATCCGTGGCTGTTAAAAGCTGATCCTCCTTGACTGGACACCACAGAGCTGACCGCGGCCTGACTTGCTTCCCTCTTGCCTCTCGGGGGCTCCGTTTGGCGGTGCCGGCCACGCAGCCAGGCCACTGCTCCCATACATAATGCACGGCCTGGCCTGCACAAAACTTTCCACAAAGAGCAGCGGCTCCCGTTGCATGATTTTAAATTAACTATTAATTAGCACCGATACTGTATCCCCTTGAAAACAATGGCACGCAACAGATGTGGGGTGGGCTGTGTATTACGTTACTCTCCACAGCGTTTAGTGGTCTCACGTAACTGGTCACAGCGTGGGGCACCTCCTGAGGGTCTCTGGGAGATGATCTATGCAGAGGAAAGGACAGGCAGCCAAGCAGGTGGGTTGCATTTAGCTCTTGGTTAAGCGGATATGTGTACAACAAGGCTGGTGACGGTGTTCCTGAAACCAAGGACGGAGCTCCTGCGTGTGCTGAGATGGAGGCTGACAGGCTTGGTGGGGTGGAGGCACGGCTGAGGTGATAGAAGCTGCTGGTCTCTTCTTTAAAAAAAGTGATAACCTGAACCAAACAAAAGAATCCAACTAACTGAGTTCAACTGAACCGGACCCAACCTAACCCAGCCCAACTGACCCAGATCCAACCAAACCCAGTGTGATTCAATCCAACCCAGTCCAACTGAACCCGGTTCAACTCAACCCAAGCCACCTCAGTCCAATCAAACCAAACCAGCTGAACCAGACCCAACCCAGCCCAACTAAACCAAACCCAACCCAACTCAATCCAACCAAATGAAATCCAGCCCACTGAACCCAATCCAAACAACCCAAAGCAGCTGAACCAAACCAACCCCAACCCAACTCAATCCAACCCAACCCAGCCCGACTGAACCAGACTCAACCCAAACAAACCAGCTCAACCCTGAGAGCAGCTTCCAGTACTGAAGGGGGCTCCAGGAAAGCTGGGGAGGGGCTCTTGATCAGGGAGGGTGGGGATAGGACAAGGGGGAATGGTTTTCAGCTGAAAGAGGGGAGATTGAGATGAGATCTTGCAAAGAAATGTTTCCCTGTGAGGGTGGGGAGGCCCTGGCCCAGGTTCCCAGAGCAGGAGTGGCTGCCCCATCCCTGGAGGGGTTCAAGGCCAGGTTAGATGGGGCTTGGAGCTCCTGATGCAGTGGGAGGTGTCCCTGCCCATGGGACTGGGTGGGCTTTGAGGTCCCAAACCATTCCGTGATTCTATCGTTAACCCCTCCAGGCCATCCGGAGGCGTCAGGGAAACACACAGGGCGATTCAGGGTCGAATCGCATACCGCCCGCGACCCGGAACGCTCGTGCGGCGCCACCGGTTGCGGGGAGGAACGCAAAAGGGAGAGAGTGTGTGTGTGTGGTAGGCGTGCTTCCGGTTTCGCTTCCGGAGTGGGCGCGGTGTGCGCGCGGCGGGGCCGTCCCGGCGACCCGGAACGGTGCCCCTGCGTTCGCGTTCCCCCCGGCTGTCGGGGCGGGTGAGGCGGCCGGGGCGCCAGGGCCGCTTCGCCGCCGTCCCGGAGGGGCCTGGCCGGGCCCCTGCGGGGGCCGCATGAGCCCCGCGCCGCGCCGCGAGTCAGGACGGAGGGGGAGGCGGGCGGAGGGGCCGCCCCAGCGGCGGGGCAGGGCGGCGGGCGGCGGGGCCGCAGCCGCGCGGAGGAGGAGGCGGCGATGGAGGGGCTGGCCGGGTACGTGTACAAAGCGGCGAGCGAGGGGCGAGTGCTGACCCTGGCCGCGCTGCTGCTCAACCGCTCCGAGAGCGACATCAAGTACCTGCTGGGCTACGTGAGCCAGCACGGCGGGCAGCGCTCCACCCCGCTCATCATCGCCGCCCGCAACGGCCACGCCAAGGTGGTTCGCCTGCTCCTCGAGCACTACCGCGTCCAGCCCCAGCAGACCGGCACCGTCCGCTTCGACGGGTACGTAGAGCCCGCTGCTGCCTCCTGTGGAGCTGGTGCGGGGTCCCGCCGCTCGCTGAGCGGGTGCTGGGGAAGGAGAATCACAGAATGGTTGGGATTGGAAGAAATCTCAAAGCCCGTCGAGTTCCACCCCGTGCCACGGGCACGGGCACCTCCCACTGGATCACGTTGCTCAAAGCCCCATCCAGCCTGGCCTTGAACACCTCCAGGGATGGGGCAGCTATGATTTCTCTGGGCAGCCTGTGCCAGGGCCTCCCCACCCTCATAGCAAGGCATTTTCCCCTAAAATCTCATCTCAATGTTCCCTCTTTCAGCTTAAAACCCTTCTCCTTCATTTTATCCCTGCACTCTTTGATCAGGAGCCCCTCTGCCGCTTTCCTGTAGTCCCTTTTGGTTCTGGAAGCTGCTCTGAGGTCTCTGTGGAGTCTCCTCCAGGCTGAACAACCCCAGTTCTCTCAGCCTGTCCTCATACGGGAGGTACTCCAGCCCTCAGATCATCTCCGTGGCCTCCTCTGGACTCACTCCAACAGATCCATGTCCTTCCTTTGGTGAAAGGTTTGCTAGCCATAAAAATGCCTTTGCCCTTCTGAGATCCCCTTTCTGCAACTGCAGCTGGAGTAGCATCCACTGCAGCCTGGAGAGCGCTTCATTGAGTTTGGCCTCAGTGAGCAGGATGGTCCTGTGTTCTCTCTTGCTGTGCCAGAGCAGTCTTTTCTGTGAGGTTGCTCACTGATGGGAGTGACAGCAGGGCTGTGCTGTTCACAGGAACCAGACCTGAGTTTACTCAGCTTGAGAGTTTTTCAGTGTCTAGTCCAGACATCCCAGGGAATGTCCCTTCGTCGCTGCCGGGAGCCAGCATAGGGAATAGCTGAGAGAGAAGTGTCATATTTTGGGTTGGGAAGGGCATCGTTTTCTACAGCTCCCTGAAAGGAGGTTGGAGTGAGGTGGGTGTTGGTCTCTTCTCTCAAGTAACAAGTGTTAGGGCTAGAGGAAACGGCCTCAAGTAGTGCCAGGGGAGGTTCAGATTGGATATTAGAAAAAATAATTCCTAAATGTTGAAGCATTGGGGAGAGGCTCTTAAGGGCAGTGGTGGAGTCTCCGTCTGTGGAGGGCTTAAAAACCTGTAGACGTAGTGCTTCTGGACATGGTATAGTAGGCACGGTGGGGTTGGGCTGATGGTTGAACCTGATGATCTTAGAGGTCTTTTCTAACTTCTGTGATTGTAAAGGGAGGGAGGTGCCTGGCGCTCAGCGGGGCCCGGCCAGGGCAGTGCTGCTGGTGCTGCTGTCTGGCAGAAGCCCGGCTGTGGTGTCCAGGTGAGCCGCCACGGCAGGAGGAAGGAGGAACGCTTTTTAAAGATCTCCCACAGCACTCCTCAAGTTCTTTCCTGCCTCACACCTCAGGCTGACTTATGGTGGAGTAGGTCAGTGTTTTGACCAGCTTCTGGCTCTGCACTTGGATTATGCAGAGAAGAGAGCTCGTGTCAGGCACTGAGCGAGAGGGATGGCAGTGGGTCCCTGGTATCTTTCAAGTGGCTCCTCCTCGATCAGCTGGAGTTTTGCCGGGGCAGGTCTGCCTGTCCCAGTGCTTGGTCCTTGCGTGCTGATTGAAAGGGGAAGAACCAACTTCCCTGTGTGATTTAGGTTTTTTCTTTCTTCCTCTTCTCTTCAAGCTCTTTTTTTTTTTCGCAAGCAAAAAGTGGCTGAGGATCACTAGAGTGAGATCTGCTCTGAATTTTGTTAAAGGAGCGGCTTCTGTTGACAGGGAGTGATAGGAAGTGCTGTCAGCCCCCCTCTGCTGCTGGAGTTTCGCATTCCTCATCCTGCGCCTTGACAGAAGGGCGATCTGTTTGCCAGAGCCTCTGCCTGTACAGATTAAAGGTGGTGTTGTCTGGGACACAATGGACACAGTGGGAGCTGTGGGCTGGTCAGAGGAGAGGAGGCGGGAGAGGAGGCATGTGATCTGGCGTCCTTGTCCCTCTGCTTGAGATAAGGTGGCACAGCGGCTCCACTTGCTTGGGTTCTGACTTGTAGATATGTACCTATAGTGCTCCAATCCATTGCCTTGGGTTCATTAACAGCTCCTAGGTCTTGATTTACCTCTCATTTGACGTGTTTGCAGACGGTGTTCCAGCTGAGCTACACAAGAGCTCCATAAAGTGATAAAAATTATAGTTAAAAGTTAAATTGGTGTCTTATGACATTTTCACTGTGGGAAACGTGACTGGACCTAGAGAAATAAGGCATTTGTGCCTCCTCTGTGATGTGGGATGTGAGTGGGTGTGTGTTACCTGCCGCCTGTTTCTGTGTGTGAACGAGAGCAACAGGAAGGACATGAGCCCCTGTCTTTGTGGTTACGCAGCGTGCTGGGTTGGGAATGCAAGCAGCTTAGGAAGCTGGCGATGCTTTGCTGAAGTTAACTGTCCCTGCACTGATGAGTGCCAGGAAGCTGTCTCCGAGGTCGTGATCAGGCCTCGGGACAGTATGGCTCAGGATAACCTTAGCTTTTTAAATTCTATTCTATTCCTGAAGTTCTCTCTGTGAAACCAGGTCGGTGCGATCCCTTCCAGAGAAGGGATACCTGTGTGGCAGGAGAGGCAGAGTTTTGCAGTTCAAGGAGAGAGAACAAGTGCAGTGATCGAAGTTCTTGAGCCAGCTTTGCTGCCAGCTCCAGTGAATTGTATAGCTGTGCTGGTATTTGTGCCCAAGTTTGGGTTTTTTTGTTTCAATATCTGAATGTGAAGTTTTCTCTCTTTCTTTCACCTGTCAGTTTCTGGCACAAGGGATTGAAGAAGTGGTAATTTTTGTAGCTGTTCTCCCCAAGACCTCCAAGGGCTGGAGCTTGCGGGTGGGATCTTCAAAGCAGCCTGGGAAGCACTGAGGTGAAATGTGGTTAAATCACCCGGCTGCTTTGAAGTTTCAACTTCCAACACTGCTTCCTTTGGGGGGTCTGTGTGCTTGATCAGTCTTTCATTCTTGACTGTCCCATTAAGTTCCTTCAGGTTCAAAACCAGGACGGTGATAAAATGCTTTTGCCTGGCTTGGTACGTGCGTGCCTGTTGCATACAGCTCGGTTGTCTGTAAAAGGTGGTTTAAAAGCATCGGTTTAACTGCTCGGTTGTGTCCTTATGTTTTCAGCTTTGTCATTGATGGAGCCACAGCCCTCTGGTGCGCGGCAGGCGCCGGCCACTTCGAAGTAGTCAAACTGCTGGTGAGTCACGGCGCCAACGTGAATCACACCACGGTGACCAACTCGACTCCGCTGCGGGCGGCGTGTTTCGATGGCCGGCTGGACATCGTCAAGTACCTGGTCGAAAACAACGCCAACATCAGCATCGCCAACAAGTACGACAACACTTGCCTTATGATTGCAGCCTACAAAGGGCACACGGACGTGGTGAGGTACCTCCTGGAGCAGCATGCCGACCCCAACGCCAGAGCCCACTGCGGTGCCACCGCGCTGCACTTTGCAGCCGAAGCCGGCCACTTGGAAATAGTGAGGGAACTGGTCAAGTGGAAGGCGGCGATGATGGTGAATGGCCATGGGATGACTCCACTGAAGGTCGCTGCTGAGAGCTGCAAGGCTGACGTTGTAGAGCTGCTCCTTGCTCACGCCGACTGTGATAGGAGGAGCCGGATTGAAGCTCTGGAACTTCTCGGTGCCTCATTCGCAAATGACAGAGAAAACTATGATATAATGAAGACTTACCACTATTTATATTTAGCGATGCTGGAGAGGTACCGAGACAGTGAAAATATAATTGAAAAAGAAGTTCTTCCACAAATTGAAGCTTATGGAAACAGGACTGAGTGCAGGACTCCTCAGGAATTAGAGTCTATTAGGCAGGACAGAGATGCCCTTCACATGGAAGGCCTCATTGTGCGAGAGAGAATTCTGGGATCAGACAATATTGATGTGTCACACCCCATTATTTACCGGGGGGCTGTTTATGCAGATAACATGGAGTTCGAACAGTGTATTAAGCTATGGCTTCACGCGTTACACTTGAGGCAGCGGGGCAACAGGAACACTCATAAGGACCTCCTGAGGTTTGCTCAAGTCTTCTCTCAAATGATACACTTGAATGAGCCTGTTAAGGCCAAAGACATTGAGAGTGTCCTAAGGTGCAGCGTCTTGGAAATAGAACAAGGCATGTCCCGCATCAAAACCACCCAAGACTCTGACACTCACACCACCATGGACAACTATGAATGCAACATCTTCACCTTTCTCTACTTAGTCTGCATCTCTACCAAGACCCAGTGCAGTGAGGATGATCAGTCGCGAATCAACAAACAGATTTACAATCTGATTCATCTTGATCCCAGGACGCGGGACGGCTCTAGTTTGCTGCATCATGCTGTCAATTCCAGTACACCGGTTGATGACTTCCACACGAATGATGTCTGCAGTTTTCCTAACGCGCTTGTTACAAAACTCTTGCTAGATTGCGGCGCTGACGTGAACGCTGTGGACAATGAAGGAAACAGTCCGCTCCACATCATTGTCCAATACCACAGGCCCATCAGTGACTTCTTGACATTGCATTCCATCATCATTAGCCTGGTGGAGGCTGGTGCTCACACAGACATGACAAATAAGCAGAAGAAAACCCCTCTGGATAAAAGTACAACAGGGGTGTCTGAAATACTCCTTAAAACTCAAATGAAGCTGAGTCTCAAGTGCCTGGCTGCCCGAGCAGTACGGATCTATAACATCAGCTACCAAAACCAGATCCCCAGAACTCTGGAAGAGTTTGTGAAGTTTCACTAGGCTATGTAAAATCTTTCGTGGCGGTGCTATCCTGGGATGACATCAACTGTAGCAGCAGAATACACGGAGCTGTTTTTATTCTTGAATTTGGGTTCCTCTGGATTCAGTCTGCAGCATCAGTTCTCATGCTGATCCAGAGGAGGGGGAGGGGAATAAAGCCACATTGTTTTCCTGTAGTCAAATCCGATGGTTTTGATCATTTCTTTTGATTAAAAGAATTTGTTATCTCTTGTTTTTTGTAAACAAAAAGAATCCTAATGTAACTTGTGCAGGACATTTTGTTTCCAGTACACATCTCCACTTGCAATTTGCAGCCGAATGCTGTAGGGCATTCTTCATGCAGGCACCTCCGAAAGCCTGTGTCACCGAGGCAGCGGCTTTGCAAGTTTTAAAACTTCTTGGAGTGAAGTGGGAGAGAACAATGGGAAATTATGTGGTTGCTGGTTAAAAACTGACTTCTGGACGTACAGAGCAATCTGTTGCTCTCATACCTCACCATCTTTTTATGCCTTTCAGTTAATGCTGAAGATGTTGGTAACATATAAAAATGTTTTTTTTTTTTTTTGGAGTTAAGCGTTGAACAGCTTAATTTTCAACGTTATCAACAGCTACAGCCGCACAGGATGCTCTGTTAGGAAATACAGGTTTAAATTGAGCTGTGGTATGTTCATCTAATGATAGCTGAAGTATCAAGCTCTTTTACAGTACTACAGTAAGCCTTGAATAATGTTTGGAAACGGAACTTTGCAGATTGAGTGAAACGAACCCGAGTCATGGTTTCTTTTTATGTAGCGGAGCTGCTCATATATAAAGATCATGCATGGATACCTAGAAAATTGGTAGGGTATTTCTGTTTATGTGTGTCCCAACATTTCAAAATGCTTTTGTGTTTGGTTTTTTTTCTGTTGTTTCAATGATCAACATGCACCTTTTTGACTCAAAAGTATGTACAACTGCACTCTTGGGTTCCAAATGCTGTATCTTCCTAATGGAGTAGTCTGTCGCCAAAGAGAGTCTTCCTTTGGAGTGGGGACGCTGCTTCAAACTGGCTTTTCTGACAAGCGCGGAGTCTGTGCCTCCCTGAATTGGACTGGAGGATTTTTCATGGTTTTTACTCCTTTCATGATGAAAATCTCTATTAAAACTGATTTTTAAAAAATTGTCCTATCATAAAATCTTTTATGATAAGCAACTGATTGTATAATAACAGTGTTGCTGGAGAAACGTCCTTCTCCTTGGTAGAAATTGCAGATGCTCCGACAGTAAAATGTCACTTGTTTTGACAGGCTACTGAAAACAGTTTATTTAAAATGCAGCTTTTTAACTGTCAGATGATGAAAGAATGTTCTGTAGGTCTTTTTTAAACAATCTGGGTAGAACTTTAAGGTGAGATTTGGGCACACGTTTCTATTTGTATTACAAATAAATAAACATTGAATGTGGAATTAGCTTGTAACTCTTAATTTTTGTCTAGTGCTAAGCAAAATAGCGCTGCTTGGGTTGTATGGTACTGTAAGCGCTGGCTTGTTACAGGGTTCCTCATAGGAACTGTGGACTTGGCTTGCTGTAATATCTTCCAATTGTGTGGTTCCCATCGAGCCTGTCCATCCTCTTGTATCACAGGAAAAGCTAAAGCTCCAGCAGCTTGCCATTCCCCATCCCATGTGGCATCTCGGATTACACCGCTTCATCTACGTTGCATTCTACTTCTCGCAGCAGAAGCCACTGGATTATCATAGAATCATAAAATCACCACGTTGGAAGAGACCCACCGGATCATCGAGTCCAACCATTCCCATCAATCACTAACGCATGCCCCTCAGCACCTCGTCCACCCATCTTCTTCCCCCTTCTTTGTCCAACTCACAATTTTGAGTTGCCCCTCGACTCGCGCCAACTGCCGCTGGCGGTGGAGCCGAGAACTGACCCCTTAACCCAGCTCTGACTTGATCCTGAGCGGCCTTGCACGTAGGTGCAGACATTCCTCGCACCAGATTAGTTTGCCCCACCCCGAAAAAGGGTAGCCAGCTTTCCTTGTTTCTCTTTCTGTGGGGGCCTATCTGCGGGCAGTGCTGAGATTGCTGCTGCAGGGACCTCCCTCTCTCCGCTTTCATCTCTAACAGAGAGTTGGTAACTGCCCTCCATAAAGCCCCAAAGTCTCCAATATCTTGCCTTTCAATTGTTGCCGCTCACAATCTGTCACCCACAACACACCACAAACGATGTTTGGAGCCTGTTCCGCATTTAATTAAGTGATAAATTCTGCATTTAAGCGACAAAAGAGGTCCCTGCTCGGGCTCCACTCATTGCAGAGTCCCTCATAGGAACAAGAGTCCTGAGCAGAGCAGACACCGATGCGATGTTCAACAGTTCTCAACTTTATTGCTGCGGTACCGCTTATTTATACACCTTAAGGCTGTCCACGCGCCGCAGAACATAACGTGATTGGTTCAAGCAAGTTGCTTTTAATTGGTTATCATGTGATGTGTTTTTAACAGTGTTTCAGCTTTGTGGCTCCACACCCAGCTCAGCTCCCTCCTTCCCTCTTGTTTTTCTCCCTGTACCACCCCTACAAGGTCGGTTCAAGGTTACTGACTCTAAAGCTTCCATTACATAGCCTGGATCAGAATCATAGAATCACCAGGTTGGAAGAGACCCACCGGATCATTGAGTCCAACCATTCCCATCAAACACTAACCCATGTCCCTCAGCGCCTCATCCACCCGTCCCTTAAACCCCTTCAGGGAAGGTGAATCAACCACCTCCCTGGGCAGCCTCTAACAGTGTCCAATGACCCTTTCTGTGAAAAAAATTTTCCTAATGTCCAGGCAGCAAATTCTGTCCTCCCTGGACCAAAAAACTCCTCCACACTGGCTGTTGTGTGTCTGTAGAAAGAAAAGTTTTGGAAATAATGTTGTTATCATCTAACTTGCAAAACTTTACTCTGCTAGAAACTAGCTCCTAAAATGAGGAACGTGTCTGTTGTAGCTCAGGTGTGGCAAAGCCAAGTGGAACCTGACCCTTCATGCAACAAATGGACGTGGCCAGGCTGATGGGAAGGTGATTATTATTATTATTATTATTATTATTATTATTATTATTATTATTATTATTATTATTATTATTATTATTATTATTATTATTATTATTATTATTATTAAGCTAGTGAAGTGGCTTGTAGTTAACTCAGTTGCAGTTAACCAGAGTGTGACTAAGTGTGTACCTGTTACAGATTAACAGTTGTCGTCCTGTTCCACCCTCCGATCCTCGCTGCCCCTTTCCACCCTTGCACATTTATTTGTGATGCGTGTGTATTTACTAAGCAGTTGGTGATCCTGGAGTCTGTTGGACTTGGGAAGCCGGGGAAGGAGAAGGGCTTTGCAGCTACTCGTGCATGTTTGTTGTGGAACAAAGCATTCTGGATTGGGAGTCATTTTGAGTTACTGTATTGTTGATTTAAGACAGGATTTCCTTGCACCATTGGTTTTTTTTTTTTTTTTTCCCCTCAGGACCTGTTTCTGACATGGAATAATCAAGGTGGTGTGAAATGCCTGTGTAAAACTATTCATGAAACGATCATGTATGCTTGGAATATCTGTATCGCAGAATCATCTGAGCTGGAAGGGACCCACAAGGATCATCGAGTCCGACTCCTAGGATAACCCCCAAGGTGAAGGAAGCTGCTCCTTCCACAGTGCTGCTTTTTTTAATAAGGAAACCATGTTAGACCAAAAGATCCAGTGGAAAGCTGCTTCTTCCTCCTTTGCTGCAGCTTTGCTCTCATCCTTTCCTGCCTTTGGCTCTGTTGCAGGGTATTTGCTGAGGTTCTGCGCTCGTCTTGCTGTTCCTGGGAAGACCCAAAGAGAGAAGCAGCAATAAAACTTCACGTGTGTAAGTTGCAAAAAGAGCTTTGTAAAGGAGGGGTGGTTTGTGCAGTCGAAGGAGCAGCTGATGCTAAAGCTGCTCCTGTCTCAGGTGTGGCCCTTGGTCTTTGTCCCGGCTCCCAGTGAAGAGTTCCCAGCCTGGGAAGGTGGTGGTGAGCACGTGCTGTTTTGCTATCTCCACTGTGGCCGTAGAAGCTCTTGGCTGAAGGACAGGACAGAACAGTTGCGCCTGTGGGTGCAGCAGCGTCCGCTGGGGCTCTTGGAGTCCCAGCACTGTCCGTCTCCTTAGAGTGGAAATATCAGACATTAAACGCTGAAAGAATGTGCTTGTTCTCTGAGGGAGTTATTTTAAGCTCTTGGAAAAAAAAAAAAAATCTGCATGGGTGCTCCCTTTGCTGGGCACAAGGAGCTGGGTGACGTTCCCCTCTGCAGGGACGAGGTGTGCGCGCCGGGGGGTGAGGGTCTCTGATTTATAGAGCCGGCTCAGCGCAGAGAGCTGCTGTTGGAGAGCAGCCCAGCTTTTAAAAATACGTCTTGTTGAGGCCAGCCTGTGCTCAGTGGGATGAAAATGCTTGACAAACCCAGAGTCTCAGCGTGTCGGGGTGCGCTCGGGCAGGTGAGCTGAGGCAGAAGGGCAGTGGGTGGAGGGAGCTGCAGCTGGCATTTCGTATGCTCCCCTTTGGGTCAGCTATCACAGAATCACAGGATAACCAGGTTGGAAGAGACCCACCGGATCGTTGAGTCCAACCATTCCCACCAATCCCTAAATCATGCCCCTAAGTACCTCATCCACCCTCACCTTAAACACCTCCAGGGACGGTGACTCAACCACCTCCCTGGGCAGACCCTGCCAGTGCCTAACCACCCTCTCTGTGAAGAATTTTTTCCTTATCTCAAGCCTAAATCTCCCCTGGTGGAGCTTGAGGCCATTCCCTCTCGTCCTGTCCCCTGTCACTTGGGAGAAGAACCCAGCTCCCTCCTCTCCACAACCTCCCTTCAGGTGGTTGTAGAGAGCAATGAGGTCTCCCCTCAGCCTCCTCTTCTCCAGGCTGAACACCCCCAGGTCTCTCAGTCGTTCCTCATAAGATTTGTTCTCCAGCCCCTTCACCAGCTTCGTTGCTCTTCTCTGCACTCGCTCCAGAGCCTCAACATCCTTCTTGTGGTGAGGGGCCCAGAACTGAACACAGGATTCGAGGTGTGGTCTCACCAGTGCCGAGTACAGAGGGAGAAGAACCTCCCTGGACCTGCTGGCCACGCCGTTTCTGATACAAGCCAAGATGCCATTGGCCTTCTTGGCCACCTGGGCCACTGCTGGCTCATGTTCAGTCGCTGTCAACCAACACCCCCAGGTCCTTCTCCTCCAGGCAGTTTCCAGCTGGGGTGGCTTAGGAGAGCTTGTTCTACTGAGACTTCCCTGGGCATAACTGTGAGCTGGTGAACCAAAGCGCTTGTGTGGAGCAGCATGACTGCTGCGTCAGTGCTGTTATGAGTTACATTGCTAGAAGCCACAGGTGTAAGGAGCTTTTAACCAAGTTCTCAGTAGCTGCCAACTCTTTACCATCTGACTCACAGAGAAGTGCTGGTGCTTTGATGCCTGGTTTAGGGAAGGAGAAGCCTGCAGAGGGGATGAGTGCCATGGTCACCCTGAGCCACCCTGGTGGTGCTGGGGAATGGGAATGATGCTTTTGGAGTGTTTTGCATGAATGGGAATGAGAGTGAAGCTTCCACTCCCGCAAGGGTACAGAGTGGCAGTTGCACAGCAGCCTTCTGTCTGTAGGGAGTTCTAGCCTCAAGCCTTGGCTGGCGTCACCAGGCATCCCTCCAGCTGTGAGCTACAGCCCCACACCTTGACCAGAGTTGCCAGCTGTCCCTCTGTGGTGAGCTACAGTGACCTATTAGAGAACGGACTGCAAAGCCCATTCAGTTACGTCCCCCTGCCATAGGCAGGGACACCTCCCACTGGATCAGGGGCTCCAAGCTCCATCAACCTGGCCTTGAACATCTCCAGGGATGGGGCAGCCACCCCTGTTCTGGGGAATCCTCAAAGGAAAACATTTCTTCCTAAGATCTCATCTCCATCTCCCTTCTTTCAGCGGAAAACCCTTCCCCCTCATCCCATCTCCACCCTCCGTGATCAAGAGCCCCTCGCAGCTTTCCTGAAGCCCCTTTCAGTACTGGAAGCTGCTCTAAGGTCTCCCTGCAACCTTCTCTGCTCCAGGCTGAAGAATCACAGAATAATCAGGTTGGAAGACACCCACTGGATCGTTGAGTCCAACCATTCCTGCCAATCCCTAAATCATGCCCCTAAGTACCTCATCCACCCTCACCTTAAACACCTCCAGGGACGGTGACTCAACCACCTCCCTTGGCAGACCGTTCCAATGCCTAACCACCCTCTCCGTGAAGAACTTTTTCCTAATCTCAAGCCTAAATCTCCCCTGGCGGAGCTTGAGGCCATTCCCTCTCGTCCTGTCCCCTGTCCCTTGGGAGAAGAGCCCAGCTCCCTCCTCTCCACAACCTCCTTTCAGGGAGTTGTAGAGAGCAATGAGGTCTCCCCTCAGCCTCCTCTTCTCCAGGCTAAACACCCCCAGCTCTCTCAGCCGCTCCTCATCAGGCCTGTTCTCCAGCCCCTTCACCAGCTTCGTTGCTCTTCTCTGGACTCGCTCCAGAGCCTCAACATCCTTCTTGTGGTGAGAGGCCCAGAACTGAACACAGGACTCGAGGTGCGGTCTCACCAGTGCCGAGTACAGGGGGAGAAGAACCTCCCTGGACCTGCTGGTTACGCCATTCCTAATACAAGCCAAGAGCTCAACCCTCTCAGCCTGGCCTCATAGCAGAGGTGCTCCAGCCCTCAGATCACCTTCGTGGCCTCCTCTGGACTCATAGCCAGCTGAGCTGCTAGCACAGAACACAAGGAGAGGCTACTCGTATTTACAATACTGTATTTTTAATCCTTAAAAAATACCAGGACAGTATTTTACGCATGTCATTGCGCATCCGACTGACGTAGGCTTTCTTTTCATCCATAAAATTAATATTAGCATAAATAATTCTGTTATGCAAAAAGAATGATTTTTGTCAAACGGCACCGATGGGCCGGTTTCGCGTGACACTGCGTCTGTACAGTTATAATACACGGGTGGACCCTTGCTGGACACAAGCTCTCCCAAACTGCTCAGTTTGGAGGAAAATGCCTCAAACTGGGGTTTGATTTTTTTAAAAATTTAATTTCTTTTTTAATTTTCTTTTTTTCTCCTTGGCTTAGACAGGGCAATATTTTTAAAACAACTATGTACAGCTGGACACTGGAGATCGGCATTAAGGTGCTTTCATTTGTCGTCATTTGTAGTCAGTGCATTAAGAAGAAGGCAAATTAACGTCTTCACCCAATTGCTCCGGTTACCGAAGGTAACAGTTTGAGAGCCACGGCCAGCAAAGCCCAGACACAGGAATGAGCAATCCTCACTTTTTTTAAAGAATCTATGACTTTGTAAGGATTTTTGCAGCCCTGCTGTTTGCCTCACGTTCTGGACGTGTTGCTTGGGCAGCCCCTCCATCCCCGTGCCACTGCTGCCTCCTTGCAAACCCATTTTGCAGCTCCTTGCGCTGGGGCGCGGGGCCATGGGCGCAGGGGGCGGGGGGCGTTGGTGGGAGTGGGGATATTCTTGTGGCTTTTGGACCTCTTTAAGTGATTTCACACAAAGGGGTGAACTCTCATCTCGATGCAAACCCAAGTTCAGCAGCCGAATCCCTCAGCGTGGAGGTGAACCTCTGCTCTGTGACCGGCGAGGGGGGCTTGGGGGGGTTAAACCAGCAGCCCTGGCAGCATCACTCCAGCCTCTGGGCGTTCCGCTCCCTCTCTGCTGCTCGTCTGTGGCTCCCGCTTTTAAAAAATCCAAGCTGTAGGGATGAAAGAAAACCAAAAGCAAATCCCATCGTTACTTCAGCCGATTGCTGGAAAGTCATCTTTCTTTGACTGGGATAATGCTGGAAGGTTTAGACCCTGAATATCAATAAGATAGAAATGCATAGAGGTTGGAGGACTTTTTTGCTGAGGGGCTTGTGGGGCTGTGGCCACAAAGCTACGGGGTTCCTCTATGCATGGGGGTCTCCACTAAGACCCCAATGTGCATGACTTAAGGGCTGCTCACCTTCCAGAGGGCAAGGACAAGCAGGGCCAGGAGCATTAGACCTCCTAAGGTGCTCCCCAGGATGATCCAGATGGGGATCTGTGACTCCTCTGGCTTGGATATTTCAAATGTTATCTGTAAGGGAAGAACATAAAAATGTGCTGGTGCTGATGGGTGCAGGGTGTTCCAACGTCCCCAAAGCTGCTGGGTCCATGTGTGGCCATCCTGCCCCGGGGCTCACCTGGCGGCTGGGATCCTCCTCGCGGAAGATGAAGGGGCTTCCAAAGCGTCGCTGGAGAGCAGCGTTCATGGTAATCTTCAGTGACTTGAACTTCAGCTGTGCAGAGAAGCGTTGGATGTGAGCATCATAGAATCACGGCATGGTTGGGGTTGGAAGGGACCTTAAAACCTACCCAGTTCCACCCCTCTGCCATGGGCAGGGACACCTCCCACTGGATCAGGGTGCTCAAAGCCCCATCCAACCTGTCCTCCTGGACTCAGTGCCCCTCTCTGGCTTTGCATCCCCACCAGGGATGCTCTGTGCTGTAAGCCTAGGGGAGGGTGATGCAGGTCAAGTAGTGAGTGTGGTTCAATTGCAGCAAAAAGGATGGCTTGGGATTAAATTCCCGGTGCTGCATTAATGAGGTGCTTGCAGGATGTTGGCTGCTCACAGTGATAGAATAAGTGGGCTTTGAAAACAACACCCAACTCCTACCTGGGCTTCCTGGGAGGGAAAGCAATCACAGGAGAGGGAATTAAAAAAAAAAACCACCCATGATTTTGTGGTGTGAGGACTCCTTTGGGGAATTTCTCCTCAAAACATGTGTCTGTTTGAGGAGGACTTACTGCTTTCAGAGACTTCATCCACAGATTGCCATGCAAGTGCAAGTTCATTTCCTCGTTGGAGGCTAATTTCACATTGCAGTCGATGGAAATGATGTCAGAGTTGCTGTGGTTCTGCAACGGGAGAAACTTTGTGGTGTGGTAGCATTGCTGCTGAGAAGGGGATAAAACCCCTCTGGGCTTCTGCCCTGCCACACACCGAGGGGAGCAAGATCCTAGACCTGGTAGAGGGGCCACGTACCCGTCCTTCCCCCATGGCAATGGAGAATCCCCATCCCAGGGGTTTCCTCTCTGGTTTGGTGGCTGCCAGGGGCAGCAGGGCTCAGCCCGGGGCCAGGATCAGGCCTAGGAAGGTGCGTACCAGGTGAGGGGTGCGGGACAGATCCTCCTCTGCCGGTGTTCTCCGGTAGTCAGTGGTGTTTCCCCAGATGTTGCAGGTTTTGTTCTCCTGAAGGAGAAACTGATGAGCTCTGAGCATGGGGGTGTTACCACGCTCAGCACCCAGCCTGGTGGAAGTTATGGTCCCAAACCCAGCTCTCAACACAGAGTCATAACATGGTTCTGGTTGAACCTTTTAAGATCGTTGAGTCCAACCATCGATCCAGCCCTGCCAAGTCTGCCACCGGACCACATCCCAAAGTACGACACCTGCTCTCTTTTAAGCACTTCCAGGGGTGGTGACTCAGCCACCTCCCTGGGCAACCTATTCCAACTCTCCTGCTGGGCTCTTTCCATCACGCATCCTGCAGGAGCAGTGGGAGGCTTGAGTTCTGCTCCCTGCCCTCTCACTGCTTTTACGGGCACTCAAGCCTGCAGTTGGCCCCAGACACAGTTAATGCCTTCAAGACCCTCAAAAGAATTCATTGCCTACTGGAGGGAGATCTAGCTCGGAAAAATATTTGGATTAAACCCTTTGGCTGCTACCATTTTCCATGTTTCCAGCCAAACAAATGCAAAAGGGAGAAGCCTGAGCATGAGCCAAGACTGTCCGTGCAGGTGTGAGCATGAGGGAGTTTGCAAAAGGATGGGGTGACCCACTGCAGGGTGTCTCCATCCCCATCCCTGTTGCAGAAGGGACCTGCACATATGTAAAGGGGATGAAACACCCATCCTACCTGGTCCACCATGAAGCTTTTGAGGAGCAGGAGCCGGTTGCCTGCCCGGGTGGCGACGGGGATGGTGAGCTTGATGGTCACCCCCTCCACTGGGAAGAAGCCAAGGTTCTGCAGCTGCGAGGACAAAGGACGGGGATGTGCTTGGGATGCCACTGTCCCCCGGGACGGGGATGAGCAGTGTGGCCATAGCACATCCCACCTCTGAGGGGACCATCAGCTGGTTTGAAACACTCTCTTTACCTTGAAGATGCAATGAAAGGGGGGACCGATGCTGTTGTAGTTCTCCAGGGAGCTGTTTGACCTGATTTCGTAGTAGTCCAGGTTCGATGTCCTGTCGTGACAAAGGAGGACAAGGTGTGAAGTGGGCTCAAAGCAAACAGGGCATGAAGCAGCCCCCAGCACAAGGCTGGGCAGCCCCAGCCCTTCCACAGGCAGATTCCCCCAGGAGAGGACTTTTGGTCTGTTTTTCCCTATTCTTGGATGGAAACCACTGCTTGGCTCCACCACGTGCAAAAGAAGGTGGTGGATTTTCACGCTGTTCTGCTTCTGCAGCATTTTCCCTTTCTTTGTAGAGTTTTTCTTGCCTTTTAAATATGACAGAGCCATCCAGGGCCTCGGTCAGTGGTTTGAATGCCATGTGTGAATCGGGGGGGGGAAATGACACCTCTGTTTTGCAGATGGAGAGGAGGGAAAGGAGGAGCCAGGGGGAAAGGAGCCATGATCACACAATGGGTGCCCTGGCCAGGGCAGTGGGATGCAGGCTTGCTGGTGTCACAACACGATGCGCCTGGTCCAAACACTCAAAAACTCTTTGAAATAATTTACTCTCCAGGGTACCAAATGGTTTTTTTTTTTTTGGACTGTTACTTGTCCTCCAAGTTCTCCTTTCTCTCGTAGGCACAATTCTGGTATTTGTAAAAGGGAGAATCTCCCTCCTTCCCATTAATTTTAAGCGCTAAAGAGGTTTTATTTTCAGTGCCCCATTGCTCCCAGTATTAAAAAAAAAGAAAAAGATGACTAACGGTCTCAAAAATCTGCTTACGGATTACAGCAAGTGATGCCAGGGAATGTGCTTCTGGGGTGCATATTTTTTCTTATAATCAGGTTAATAAACGATCATCTCTGCCTTCGCTTCCTGCTCTCCTGGGACCAAGGATGCTGTCTGCTCCAGTTACTGTTTATGCCCAAAGCCTTCCACACACATCCCTCAGCTGAGCTTCTGGCGAGGTGATTTTCAGATGGCTACCAGCCCAGACGCTGGCTACTAACACACGGTATGAACATTATTACCTACAATAAGTACTTTTTCCCCTTGAAAAAAAAACCTTCTCACTTCTTTAATAACACTTGCGCATTTAAACATTATTAAAGCGCAGCTCCTAGTTGCTTCTTGCAGCTGATTTTTATAAGGGGCCTCTGAGCGGGACGTGCAGCACTGAGGAGCCCCTGATTTTATGGTTTCTTCAGCCCCTTTTCTAAACCACAAGAAGACTCCCCAAATTTAAGCTCTGTGCTCTGTTTGGACACAGCTCGCAGAGGGGTAGCACTGGTTTTCCCAAAGGACACCCTGCAAATTCCCTCCATGAGCTGCACCCCTTTCCAAAAACACGCACCTGGTGAAGAGCAGGTCGGCCTCATACTTCAGGTGAAAATTCAGGTGGGCAAAGTTGTCCTCCTTGGTGCTCTCCTTCTCCTCGCTGTCGCTGAAAGAGCAGCAGGGCAAGCGGAGGAAGCTGATTCCCCTCTGAAGGTTTTTTGGGGCTTCATAGGAAGCAGGTGGGAAAGGGCTAAATACTGTCTTTTTCATAGAATTATGGAATGTTTGGGCTGGCAGGGACCACAAAGCCTCTCCAATTCCAACCCCCCCTTCCATGGGCAGGGACATCTCCCACTGGATCAGGGGCTCCAAGCTCCATCCAGCCTGGCCTGGAACCCCTCCAGGGATGGAGCAGCCACCCCTGCTCTGGGCAACCTGGGCACCCTCACAGCAAAACGCTTCTTCCTAGGATTTCATCAAATCTCCCCTCTTTCAACTGAAAACCGTTTCCCCTCATCCTATCCCTGCACTCCCTGATCAGGAGCCCCTCCCCAGCTTTCCTTTTTTTTTTTGGACCAAACTGCGAAGGGCAGCTCGTGAATACAGAGCTGCGCACTCTGTGACAACCCACGGCGAGCAGGTTTCCTGGTGGTTATTCCCCGAGTAGAGCCTCCAGCATCATCTACGGCTACAGAAGAAGGAAACCCAACAAAGCAGGCACCAACAAAGATGCTGCAGACACAGGCAAGGGGAGGGGAGGGAGAAAGCAACCATTAACCTGTTGGCGATCAAGTAGATCTCCGTGCTTTGAAGGAAAATTGACTTGCTGAATTCAAAATCCAGCCGGAAAGCTACCTGTGGAGGTTGGAAACAGATTGGAGAAAATGTTAGGGGGTAGGAAAAAACCCCAATGAGCGCCTGCCAGAAGTGCGGGGGCTCTGTGGGTGAGAGCATCCATCTGATCCCACTGGGAGACGCTGCCAGGCTCGGGGCCTTGGCTTTGGAGGGGGAGAAGAGGCCACGCTGGGGATTTGCAGGATTTGCTCTCAGCTCTGCACGCTTCATTCTCTTCTTTGGAAGAGAAATCCTCTAGGGGACCTGCAGCGAGAGGCCGCTCGCTCCCATCTGCGGCACGGGGTCGGCTGGCGGGGGAAGGCAGCCAGAGAGTGGCCAACAACAATAAAATGTGATAAATGTCACATCTGCAAGAGCTGTGGCAATGACCTCAAACTGTCTGGGACTGCACAGCTGAGTATAATATTAAAGCGCCTGCTGCTCTCGGGCCAAATTTCCATTTCCAGCTTGTCTTTGTTTTGGCAGGACCTGGACTACCTGGTGCCACGCAGATGCATTCTCAGCCCCCGTAGGTCATGGGGAGCGAGGCTGCAGCGCTCTCGTGTACGGCCACAGGCATCCGAGAAGGCTTTTTTGGGAGCTTGAAAGCCGAGTGAGGTGCCTGGAGCTCATCTATAATTTTCAAGCTTCTGACAAGGGAAGGCTTCAGATGGATATGGTGGTTGGAAAGATTTATCTCTTTAGATCCTGCACGTCTTGGCTTGTTTTCCCCCAGAGATGTAGGTGGGATTTCACAAGGTGACCTCAGAGAGCAGCCTCGGCGAGCAAGGTCCTGCCTTCCCTATGGCATCTTCTCCCTCCCTAACTTAATGCTGCAGAGAACATTCACAAAGGGGTTTATTGGATTTAGAAAATGGTACTTGCTGGACCTGGACACTGGGGAATGCCACCAGCCTGGAGAGGCTGGAGCAGGCTTGGAGGAGGACCTGGAGGGACCTTGGGTGTTTGGAGCAAAGAATGGTGACTCACTCTGTGAGGAAGGAACTTGGGAAAGTTACCAATAAGTGTTTTAAAGTCAATGTTAAATTGCTCCAAGGGACTGGAATCAAATTCTTTGACTCAGAGGAGGTTTGATTTTGATGCTCTCCTAGCACCAAGGCAGTGTCCTAGCCATCCCAGCTCCCCCAAACCCACTTTTCAAATACCAACAAGGGACAGAAAAATGGAAGAAATTAAATGTTTGTCTTTAAAAATCCTATTCAAAGCCATCCAGCCAGAAGATGGATGGACGTGGCCTTGCAGCTAACACAGGGGAATAGATCTTCTGTCCCATGGATGAAGCCAGACTTGGGCAGGAGGGAACAACTTTACCTTGGCCTTGGCTCGGAAGAAGGGGTAGCTCACGTTGCACACTTTCTTGTTGGGGTTCTTGTCTTCGGTCATGCAGTCGATGTTGATATCCGTGTCATCCTAAAAGGAGATGTGAAACGTCCATGACGCTGGCACAAACCCCATGACCTGGCTCTTCATGAAAGCAAGACACACACCCACAGGGCTCTAACAGGCTTTAACTTTTGGGAAAAACTAACCAAACACCCCCCTGTTTGACACAGCTGAGTTTCTAGGGCCACTGCTGTAGAGGAGCATTTCTAGCAAATGCCTTCGAACTTCCTCATTTAAATCCTCCTTAGAAATTTAACTACAGCGGTGGATGGATAAACCGGATTGTTCTTGGCACTGTATTTGGGAAGAATAAGGTTTCTCTGTGATGAGGAGTCACAGGGAAGCATCAAGACATACCAGGTGGTATTACCCTGTATGGCAATTGGCTAAGGAGTAATATTTAATTCCCTCATCTTGACAATCACATTCCTGCTGCTTGAAAACCTTCCAGCTGATCACGAGGCTGGGGAAACTCTTTCCCACCACAAAGCCCAAGGAGAGCCTGGGGTGGGATGGGACACTGACCCTGATCTGCCTCTCTGCTGCTAAGCTGCAGTCTTGCTGCAAGGGGCCGTAGCCTGGTTGTATGCAAATGTCCATCCCCACCCCGAGATGATGAGCTAGTCCATGTTTTGACTGTGTTAGACCACTCATGTGTCTTAACTGGAGCTGCTGCCACTGCACAGGTCCCAGCCAGGAGCTGAAACAACCTAGAACCAGCTACACGGAATACCCCTTGACATCTATCAGCAATTTCCTGGAGCTTTCTCTGATTTTTTTTCTGATATTATGGACCTTCTGGGTCCACAGCTCCGCTTTGTTTGGGTCTCTGTACAGCCTCTGACACAAACATCCAACCCCTCTGGTTGGCAATTTGCTTATTTTCAAAAGCAGCATCCAGGAACCCCTCAGCGAGGCTTCTATAACAAATATGTCCTGCAACCAACCACTGCTGCATGGCCCTTTCTGTTACCAAGGTTCCCCCCTCCATGCTTAATTCAGAGCAATCTCTCAGAAAAATGCATTTTTCCTACTTTGTGGGCAACGTGTCCCACAATTTTCCCTTGGCACAGCTTTTAGAAAAACAAACACGGGACATGGGATCTGCAGACGGGTATGAAGTCACTGGGGAGAGGAGTGAGGGCTCAGCAGCCTCAGCACATTTCCCAGAGCTCAGTGGGAAAAGAAAAGAGTCGCACCAAGACCAAGCGAGTGGTGGGGGTGAAACATTAAGGAGGGTGGGAGTGGATAGGACACAATAAGCTGATCCAGGGAATGAGCAGAGAAGTGGCATCGCCTGGCTTGATGCTGAGCTGTGGCCACGTTCCCGTTATCAGCCCAGACTTCCAGGAGTTATGTCTCAGCTGCAAAAATCCACCCCTGACAGAACCTTGGCCATGCACAGCAAGTATTTTTAAACTCTTGGAGTAGTAAAGTGGAGAGGGAAATAATTTCATCTGCATTTGACCTTCTTTCAGGCTCTTAAAATGAAAACGTTTTTGTATTTCCAAAATAAAGAGCTGATTGGGCTGCGAGTGCTGAGGATCTAAGCCCATAAACATGTCTGATTTATAAGGGACGGAGACACTTTTAGGCTCTGGTTTGGGACACAGCTTTCTCATCTGGCTGTGATTAGAAGCATCTCTGGAAAGCCCTGGGTGTGCCCTGGCAGCCTCACCTTAGGGATCAAGCTGGCGAACTGCAGGTTTCTGGAGAAGGAGATGTTGAGAACCGTGCTGTAGGCGTTTTCCCCTCGGTTCTCCAGCGTCGCCTCTACGGCCACCCTCCTCCTGCTGCTTTCGATGACAAAGACGGAGGCGTCGAAGGAGAGGGTGAAGGCAGAGCAGTCCGGCGGGGCCCTCCGCAGCGCCCGCCTGCAGAACTCCCTGTGAGAGGAGGGCAGCGATGCAGGCGAGCGCTGCCTCCCGCGCCGCACCAAGACCTCACCCCAGCAGTGCAAGGAGATCCCGGCTGCCCCCCTATAGCGCTGCGCTGCTATGGAAAGAGGAATCACTTTTTTCTGCCACGAGACATCATTTTGCTTGAGATTTTTGGCTAGTGGTGCCTGGCTTTCCCAAACCTATTTAGGAGCTCTTGATACAGCTGGGATGTAAGGGAAAAGTAGAACCCATACCATTAGCAAAAGGTGAAGCTGGCACTTAGTTTCAGCCTGGCTGTGATGTCCCTGGCCTCAGGTTGTGCCAGGGGTGGTTCAGATTGGATATTAGGAAAGATTTATCATAGAATCATAGAATCTCCAAGTTGGAAGAGACCCACTGGATCATCGAGTCCAATCATTCCTATCAAACACTAAACCATGTCCCTCAGCACCTCGTCCACCCGTCCCTTAAACACCTCCAGGGAAGGTGACTCAACCCCCTCCCTGGGCAGCCTCTGCCAGGGACCAATGACCCTTTCCGTGAAAATTTTTTTCCTGATGGGCCTAAACCTCCCCTGGCAGAGCTTGAGGCCATTCCCTCTCGTCCTGTCCCCTGTCACTTGGGAGAAGAGCCCAGCTCCCTCCTCTCTACAACCTCCCCTCAGGTAGTTGTAGAGAGCAATGAGGTCTCCTCTCAGCCTCCTCTTCTCCAGGCTGAACACCCCCAGCTCTCTCTATCTTTACTAAAAAGTAGTGAAGCATTGGAAGAGGCTGCCCAGGGCAATGGTGGAGTCTCCATTGCTGGAGGATTTAAAAAATGTGTAGGCATGGCACTTCAGGACATGGTTTAGTAGGCGTGGTGGTGTTGGGCTGATGGCTGGACTTGATCCTAGAGCTCCTTTCCCATTCTATGATTCTATGATCACTCCCAGCAAGTTTACTGGCACAGACCTGTGACAGCAGCGTGTGCTTTTGCAGACTTGATGGGGTTTGGAGCATTTATTTTCTTTATGCAAAATTGAAAAGGAAAAGAAAATACTGGAGGATGCCACCTTCAGAACCTCCTTCTGCCTCTGATGGCAGAGTAGCCAGGGCACTGGTTGGAAGAAATAGCTCTGTTCCAACAAGTCACCTCAAAAGTGGTTTTCTCAGCAGAAATCTCATCCGTACTGTTCGCTTTCATAGGACACAATCCAGTTCCTACTGATGCCATCAAGAAAGCTCCTCAGGATTCAGGAAGAACCAGATTAGAGGTCTGACACCCTGGCAGATCATGTCTGCTCACGCTTACTTGCAGAACTCCATCCACTAAGATCTATAATCCCCTGCCTACAAGCTCACCTCAACCTCCAGCAGTGCAGCCCATCCAGCACCAGTCATGCCCTGGGTCACAGCCTCAGGGTCAAGAGCTTTACAGGAGAAACAGAGCAATAAATGATGAATTATGGGAAATGAGTAATCCCCAGGTAGCAGTACTGGGCAGAAGTTGGGTCAAGATCTTGCTGATGGGAGGTGGAGGTTCAGGGTCCCGTGCTCCTAGATAACCTCTAGGAGCTCTCTAAGGGATCAGATGTAGTATATAATTATTTCTGCTGCATGAGTCAAGCCTGTAATTGTCAAGTGGGTAAGGGTAATGCCAGCCTTTCATTTGTTCCCCTCTATTATTTACTGATTTGTCTTCCTGAGGCTCATCACCATGGCATCAAATATTGGTTGTTTTGTGGATTCCCTGAAAAACCACTGATTCTTTCCAGGCAGGAAGCAGGAAGAGGCTCAGAGACCCTCTGTGAGTGGAGGTGCCGAGCACCTCACGGTGGTGTTGGATGAAGGACCAGTGGCAATGCCAGAATCTATGGAGCACAGGCTGGGATTGAGTTTCGGAGCCCCATACTGGTTTGTGATACTGGATGGGAGGATGCTCTGAGTGACCTACTCACATGGCACTGGGAATGTCGCTTCTGGCATCCAGGACCAGATCAGGGACGCAGTGTTCATCCTCATTGCACCCATTCCAGAAAGGGACCTGAGTGGGACAACAAAAGCAGCTGAATGACCCTTGTAGTCCAAGGAAAAGGGACACGGGTGGTGACAATGGGAGCACATTGCTGTTATGGGAGGTGCCAGGAGCCCAAAGATAAAGAAGGAAATGTTACGTTTTAAAAATAAATCTGCTGACCAAGTGCCTGATAAAAGGCACCCTAGGAGGTCGGTGCTGCTACTTACCGAGACCTTGAGTGAGGTGGGCCAGCCGTCATCCAGCATGGGGCCGTTCTCAGGGTGCTCCAGCTCGTAGTCGATGGAGAACGTTACTGGCTTCACATAGTCAGCTGTGTCCTGCAGCAAACAGATAGCATCGTTGTGACGGATAGGGCTCCTGCTTGTGGAGGGCTGGCATCATAGAGCAAGGTAGAGCAGAACTACAGGCATGTGTGATCATTTAATGAAATAAAAGCTTTGCAATCTAGTAAACTTGGTACGTAGTCATCCTGTCACTCCAGCTAACCTTTACCTAGGGACAGGGACAAGCCAAGCTCAATGATAAAAAAAATCCTTAATTTCCTATTTCTTCAGTCTAAAATTGTCCTTGGTTTGCAACTTGCATCATGCTACTTTTGTGTTAAGTAAAAATAATTCTTAAACAAAATTTCTTAAGAGCTTTGCAGATGTTTCTGTTAAAAGAAAAAGCAGCATATGTCTACATATCTGCATCAACACACTATCGCTTTCATTTAATTTCCACAGCAAGCAGGTTGTATGATACAGCAGCCACTGAAGTGGGAGGACAGTAGCAGCTGTGGGAAGCTAACACGCTTGGACCAGAAAAGAGTATCCCAAGGGTTGTTCTACCTCAAAATGAGCTGAAATGTGCACAGAGAGTTGGAATTTTGGCTTGAATCGTGGAGGCACCAAGAAGGATGTTGAGGCTCTGGAGCGAGTCCAGAGAAGAGCAACGAAGCTGGGGAAGGGGCTGGAGAACAGGCCTGATGAGGAGCGGCTGAGAGAGCTGGGGGTGTTTAGCCTGGAGAAGAGGAGGCTGAGGGGAGATCTCATTGCTCTCTGCAGCTACGTGAAAGGAGGTTGTGGAGAGGAGGGTTCTGGCCTCTTCTCCCAAGTGACAGGGGACAGGACGAGAGGGAATGGCCTCAAGCTCCACCAGGGGAGGTTTAGGCTGGACATTAGGAAAAAAATTTTCACAGAAAGGGTCATTGGACACTGGCAGAGGCTGCCCAGGGAGGTGGCTGAGTCCCCATCCCTGGAGGTGTTTAAGGGGATGGGTGAATGAGGTGCTGAGGGGCACGCTTTATGGGTTGATAGGAATGGTTGGACTCGATGATCCATTGGGTCTTTTCCAACCTAGTGATTCTATGATTCTATGATTCAGTGGTGCTGCTCAGCACCCGCCTGAGTATGTGGGAAATGCTTCACCCGGGAGTCACTGGCTCCAAAAGATGGATGTGCCAGAGTCAGACCCCAAGTCAGGCTCCCAGGGGACACAGAACGGTCCTGAAACCCCAGTCTGGGGGCTGATGGCTGGTAGCAAAGCTTCACCTTTCCTGCAGCTCTATGAACTCTCCCCATGTGCTGTCTCAGCTGCACAGGGTGCAGTTAGATGCTCAGAAGTGAGATTCTTCTTGGGCTAAATCACAAGCTCCATCCTGAGCTCCAGACTCAAATTTCCCAGAAGTTCACAGCGGTTCAGGCCGATGCTTGGGGCTGGGCCAGTCTGGCAGCTCAGCCCTCCCTGGCCTCCGCGATATTCTCATCATTCCCTGGGAATGTTTGATTTCAGCCAGGTTTGTGCATCAGCTGTTTGCTGTGAGCAGTGCAGAAGGTTTTGCCAGCTCCTGCACTTGGGGAGCGGGTCCATGGTGGTCAGAGGAGTGGCAGAAGGTCAGAGCATCAGGGACTGGCACGGAGACTTCTAATTCCCAATGGAAGAAAAGAAGCTTTCACTGATTTTGGAGCAGGAAGATCAGCCTGACCTGGGTATCAGGAGCACACGCCCTCCCCAAGGGCATGGCTCACAGCTCGTGGAAAGGAGCACAGTGCAAGCTGGGGTTGCAATGAAGTCAGCACTTGGGGACCCAGCAGCTGCTGCGTGCTGGCATCTCCATCCCTGACCACATCAAACTCAGAGCAAAGAAATCCGGGTGCAGAAATGATGCTCATATCCAGCCCCATTGAACTATCGAGCTTCCTCTTTCCACATCCCAGAGCTCTGCTGTTTTGCACAGGGTGAAGAACATCACCCGCTGGGGCCGGTAGAGGAGGAGACCAAGCCTTGTCCTTCTTTGCACTCACCAAGACGTGAAACTGGAGCCTGTCGCAACGCTCTTGCCCGGCAGACAGCAGCAACCCCTTCTGTGTGTGTCGCTCTCCGCTCTCGTCCAGGTAAGCCCGTGGCGTGTACCTGCGCTCGTCGATGGTGGCATTGTACCGCAGCGCTGGAAGGAGAGCGGCGCTGTCAGGGCTTCTCTTGGGGGTTAAGCTCGCTACATAGCAACTCCGGGTCAGAAATGGGTTATTGTGCACTTAAATCCCTGGTGCACTGCTGCGATGAGCGTGGTAGGGAGCACACTTACAGAAAACTGGGAAATTGGGCTGTGGTTACCACTGCCTGTTTCTAACAGGCATCTCTTTTGAGCAAAGCATCCGCTATCCAGGTCAAATGAGGAACTCTAAAATGCATTATTACAAGGCACTGAGTAAAATCTGTGCAGGATACATAACTATTCACCCCTTATTTATCACATGCTGGTCTGTACCAGTCCTGGAGGTACTGTACCCTGGTGTGCTTTCCTCTCCCAGGTGCTTTACCGGGATCATTTCCTTCCTGTACACTGTTAAAAAGAAATCAAAGGTCCATAAGCCGGTGCCAAGCAGGGAGGGACTTGCATCCGCTGCATCAATGCACCGCAAAATGTACATAAGCAAAGAGCAACCATCATCACCCTGCATGCACCATCCATGGGTGGATGTTCTGGATAGAAATAAGTGTAAAATTAAATAAAGACAAGCCTACTCAGCTTTTATCTTGCCAGCTGTACAGTTGAAGAGAGGAAGAAAACATTGGATTTGATAGTATAAATCAAAATTCTTGCTCTAGGGCATGGGAGGCTTTCCCTTTGGCTTCGCTCAGGACCCAGTTTCCCTCTGACAGCGTTTGCTGCCGGGTTGCAGGGGGCCGAGCTGCTCTCACTCCCCCTCGCTCCAGCTGAGTCACGGGCATCCGCCGGGTAGACTCGGGGTCACAGCAGCGCGAGAGGGTTTAGCGGCAGAGCTGGCCAAGAACTTCACAGAGATTCCCCGGGATATTAGGGAAATATGCACATATGGTCTGCAGATGTGTCGCGTCCCTGCGATGGCAGGGACAGACGAGCTCTGTGGGACCGGCAAGTCCTCTCCCATCCTACTGCCCGGTGAGGTGGTGGCAACATCGCCGTCACACATACCATGGCAAGACAAGCTTGTCCTCAGAGTGTAGGCGAGAGAAGAGGTTAAACAAGGGTAAGGGTTGTGTCCTTGGGGTGTTTCTTGGCACTGCTTAATGGCAGAGCCACCATCTCTGCTACATCAGCCAGGACAGGGACAAATCTGTGGGTAAGAAGGGATGTGGTAGATGGCAACGTGCGCTCCTCCAGACATGCCAAGCTCCTGGATGTTTTCCCTTGACAGAAGCTGCGTGCTCCCTTAGGGTTGGAGACCTAAAACTCCAGTTCATGTGTTGTTTATCGGAGCTGCTTACCCACACTGGCTGTCTGGAAGTGAGCAGAGAGGAAGACGGCAGTGAAGCAGACGAAGGCTGACATGCAGGTAGCATCCTTCCCGTTGCGCTTGCAGTCCTTGGTGAAGATGTTGATTTTGGAGGGCTCGAAGCGGATGCTGGCGTTGATCTGGACCACGCTGCGGGACCTGCAGGGTGAGCAAAGGTCAAGAGATGTGCTGGGGCACAGGATGCCTGCAGACAGCTGGAGCCAGCTCCAAAACTCTCCCACACCTCCCAACACACCCTTTTCACCTTTATTTCTCAACGTCAAGAAGGTGCTGAGGAAGAACAAAGGCCACCACAGCCTGCTGATCTGCTCTCAGCTCATCTGTGTAGTATTTGAAGAATAAAAACTCTTGCACGTATTTGTCTCCTACTTATGCCAGTGAAGTAGCTCAGCTTCGAGAGCAGATTTGGCCCTTTGTGTGCACATAGGACTTTTCAAGGCAGACCCCAGGGTGGCTTATCTCTGCTGGGCACAGCTACCCTGTGTCCTAACGGCTTCAAGGGGCTTGAAGGGACTTCAGGCTCTGGGGACACCTTGAAGTGGCCTTCCAGTACCTGAAGGGGACCTACAAGAAAGCTGGAGGGACTTCTACAAGGGCATGAAGTAATAGGATGAAAGGGAGTGGCTTTAAATTGGAAAGACGAAGATTTAGGTTAAACTTTAGGAAGCAATTCTTCACGTTGAGGCTGGGGAGGCCCTGGCACAGGTTGTCCAGGGAAGTTGTGGCTGCTCCATCCCTGGAGGTGTTCAAGTCCAGGTTGATGGGACTTTGAGCATCCTGGTCCAGTGGGAGGTGTCCACGTCCCTGGTAGGGGGCTGGAACTGGATGAGGTTTGAGGTCCCTTCCAACCCAAACAATTCTATGATTCTATGGCTTTACAAACATTAATAAATATCTGCAAATATTAAATTGTTCTTATTAAGAAAAACCAAAGAAAGCCTGGGTTAGTCACCACAAATCAATTAGCTGGTTGGAAACTCCTGGGGAGCCAATGATTAAATTCAGTGTCAAAGCAACTCTGACATCCTTCCAAGGCTCAATGGCATTGAAATCCCACATCCTCTCCAGACAGGGGTTGGTTATTGTGGAAAAATGGGTCAAATTGTTGGGAGAACAGTTTTCCCTTGACAAATGTCAGTGTATTGCAATTAACTTGGGGTAGAGGAGAGCTGCAAATGAGATATGGCTCACCACAACAGCACGGCATTCCCCAGAGAGCCAACGGCCAAGTCGATGAGCCCGTCTTCGTTCAAGTCCAGCTGTCCGTGGATGCTGCATCCAAAATACATCAGGCCTGGTGCAAGGTCCACAGCTGCTATCCTCTGAAAAACAAAGGGGACACTCCAGGCTGGTTTCCAGCAGGAGCATCCCTGACTGTGAAGGAGGGCTTTGTGACGCTGACCTCCACCACACTACTGGAGATGCTCCTTCACAAGTGATTGCACCAAACCTAATTTTCCAGGGAATGAAAGCAGTTTCTCTTTGGAAACACCATCCAGAGATTTCTGCTGAATTTGCTCTGTATGCTTACTATTTCTTGCAAGTATTTCTAATAATTTGCAAAGCAATCTGTTGCACCAAGTGCTAAGTGTTGCCCCAGATTTCAAGCATGCTTTCTATACCCTATGTTTGATTTGTCTTCGAATGCTCACAAGAGGAAATATCCAGCGATAATAATTAACAATGTAATACTGAGTGTGAATTTATTATGCACCATCAGTCCGTGAAATAGGCACAAATGACATTTATTCTGATGAAGGACAAGAACAACCGAAGCACCGGGAGCCGCACCTGCTTGTACTTCTTCAGGATGGTCTCTTCAAAGCCAAGGAATATGTATATTGCTCCTTGGTGCTCGTCCTCCAAAGGTGCCCCGACGACAAGGTCATTGTAGGAGTCCTGGTTGAGGTCTGGCACAGCGGCGATGCAGGAGCCGAAGCGAGAGTTCTGGTAGCTCTGCAGATCGATGAGGGCACCGCTGGAAATGAAGCGGTTCTGCTGGGCCATCCAAAGAGAAAAGGCAGCCCCCCAAAAAAACATCAGCAGCAAGCCTGGCAAGAGGAGAAACCCCTCAAAGGCAGGCAAACAAGTGATGGGCAAGCAATTTCTTTAAGCAAGGAGGTGAGAGTCTTCCTAGGCCTGGAAGACTTTCTGCTCTGCATGTCCTTGGGGAAGGACCAGTCCCATGCCAGCCCCAAGCCTGCTTTGCCTCCTTTTTATAGCAACCTACGTAAATAATTGCAAAAAAACCCTGTGCTTTGATGTGGGGACTCCTGCTGCTCTGGGTGGACTCTGCAACCTTGGATATAGAGTGTGACCTGCTTGCTGCCCTGTGCGACCCCAGAACTTGACGGACTTGGCTCTGAAATTACATTTTCACTCAGATTTGAAGGCAGCAGGAAAGCTGGTCCTGGCCCAGAGTGCTGCCGGGTGCCAGAGAAGGGGACGGGGATAGCTCGTGTCCCAGCTGTGCCCTGAAGCAATGTTGTGGGGACTGACCTTGCTGCTCCCTACAACCCCAGGCAAGTCGGTGCCCTTGGAGAGAATGGTTTTGGGGGAAGCAAAGTGAATGGGGACTGTTTCCCCAGTGAGACGCCTATGTTGTGAAGACCCCACCTTGCACCTCATGCATCACTTCCTCAGAGCTGGAAAGTTTGCTTGGATGGGAGCAGCGAAGCCTCGAGATGAGGTGGCTCCGCTCCAGCGCAGGCTGTGCTCCCTTTGCTGGCAGTGACCAACCCCCCTGAGACTGATTATAAACAAGGAAGACGAACAAATCCTCCTCGAGCCTTGCAGCAGCCACAACAGCGAGGCGCTGCCAAGCTCTGTTGCCTTTGGACCGGGCTGCCGTGCCCTGTGATGTCTGCAGGGAAGCTGCCGGGTGCGTGCAGCCCACAGCCACTCTGGGGAGGTGACACGAGGGGACGTGGTGCAGTTCTCACTCTAGTGCCCCAGAACCTTGCCCCCCGTGGCATCCCCAGCCACGTACCTCCCGCAGGGTGTAGACATAGACCTTCCCTCTCTCCCTGCCCTCGCTGAAGTACATGGGGGCTCCCACCAGCAAAACGTCAGTGACGCCGTCACCGTTGACGTCGAGGGAGTTGATCTCACTGCCGTAGTAGGAGCCAATCTGGAGGAGACAGAGGAGGGGATGGGAGCAACATCTCCACTGTGCCGGGGCACCACCACCCTCCCCAAGCCTGATCCCTGCTCCAGCTGCATGGTCCAGAGCTGCAGGTGCAGCCACAGGACATATCCAGCTGCCTGCGGATGTGCTACGCTGCTAAGCTATTTAAACAGAACAGTTTGCAAAGGAAAGGGGAGGATTGAGGGACGAGCATGCACACCAGGAGGAAAAAATCCATGCAGCATCCTCGGTGTTACCTGCTCTCCCTTCAGTGCCTGGTGGATGGTGAGGTTTCGGTTGTTGTGCATGCTGAAAATGATGACTTTCCCAGTGTGGTTGAACCTGGGCGCTCCCGCCACATAAATGCGCTCGTGCTTGGTGGATATGACAGAGGAGACTGTGTAACCTGGAGGAAGGGTGGGAGGGGGTGAGCTGCCTGCCTGCTCCCAGCGCTCTGCTTCCCATTAGCCCCCAGCTGCTGACACAGCTCTGGCTGCTTCCCAGACCAGGAAGCAAGAAACCCAGATTTCTGCAAGGATAAACTCATTCAAATAAAGCCCAGCACCCCACCCCTGGGCTTTGAGCTGCCTGCTCAGGTCCTACCTACACCCTGAGCAGTGGAGCTGTGTCAACAGTTTTGGCACCACCTAACGCAGCCAGCAGACCCCGTGCAAAATCCTTCTCTCATCAAAGTCAAGTCCAGTTCACAACCTGGTGAGTGTTTTACTTCATGGCTCAGCCGAGCAGGGCTTCTTTGCAGCACGATGCACTGCTCTTTCCTTAGTACTCCTGGATTTCTTACTCCAGGCGATGGGAAAAGGCAGAGCCCAGCTGAGCTCCCACCCAGTCATGGGTACCCCTTGCACAGCAACCAACATCCCCGCTCCAGGGGCTCAGGGGACACCGCTGTCCCCCCAGGAGATGAACTGAATGTCCTGGGGCAGAGGGAAGAGCCCTGACACTCTGGTGGATGATCCCACAGGGTCCCGCTCCATTCCCAGCCATGGTACACACGTCTCCAGAGAGAGACTTCGTTTTGCGAGCCAGGCCAATGTTTTTACTCTGGGGTTTCAGCCGCTGCACATGGAACAGATTAACCCAGCAGGTATTTCCTCTCTAGGCATGAAATTTCATCAGGGCTTTTTAAACCATTCCAGTAAGTGCTGTAGATGACCCGGGCTGGCTGGTGTCTGAGCTACTTGTGCATTTCCATCACGTTTGTGCTGTGCACTGTGGTTGACACTGGACTCTTCCTGGGTGAGGATGCTGATGGACGCTGCATCCCTGAGCAAGGGGCAACAGAGACCTCGTGCCAATGGGAGCTCACAAAGAGCTGGGCACGGTGCCGCCTACGCTGGCAGCACTGGATGCTGTTAGTCATTTCAGAAATATGTTGTGCTTCCTATTAGTAGGCATAAAATTATGAATTCAGCCCTGGAAGCAGAGCCTCATTCAGCTTTCTTACCTAAATACGCTCCGTGATTTTTCAGCTCCTCTGGGAACTCCTGGAGATAGGATTCTCTCAGGGGAATGACCTTCCCACTGCTGGTTTCCTTCAAGACGGCTCCGTTCCAGTCATAGGCACCCACTGCCCCCAGCAAGATCCCGTCCTGTGGGAGAGCGGGAGGCGTTTGAGGGTGTTTCTTGCCAAGAGGAAACAATTCTCCATACGGGCAAAGTTGACTGAGGCTGGGATGGACAAGGGGACCCGATGGGCTGGCTTGGTGTGAGAACACATGTAGGGGTCCCTCAAAAGCTGACTCCTGGGCTATAGACTTATTGGAGGGTGCAGAGCTCAGAAGAAAAAAACCAGCAAGCAGTCTCCTCCAGAAATCACAGGTTTTATGGAAATGGGAGGAATTTCACAAATGGAAAAGAAAAGTAAATAAAAATTAAAAAAATCATCCTCCAAAGCACACCTGGAAAGACAGAGATTTTACAATATTTCCACCCCATTCATATCTTTCCAGCGTGCTTTTACTTGCCAGGAAAATCCTAAGCAGGAGTTTTCCTTCTGGCTTTTCACTGAGACCTGGCAGCCTGCAGGCCCCACGGGTGGAAGGGGATTGACCGTCCTCTACACCTTCCCCCGTTCAAGGTCAGGTTGGATGGGGCTCTAAGCAATCTGATTGAGTTGAAGATGTCCCTGCTCACTGCAGGGGTATTGGACGAGATGACCTTCATGGTCCCTTCCAACCCAAACCGTTCTATGATTCTGTGGCACATCCCTTTCCAAGAGGTCATGGCATCAGGAGGAGGTTCTGCAGGCTGGTCCTAAGGAATGTGCTGGCCTCCCAGCAGCTCCTTTCCCCATGGGATGAACCAGCAGCAACAGCATTTTCTTCATTACGCTCCTGTCACCAATCTAGCTTCACGATGAATAACTTGCCCCAAGCACCCACGTCCCCTCCTGCAGCTGCCCGTGATGGTAAAAAGCACAAGCAGGAGCAAAACAATCCTGGATTTGCTCTCTTACTTCCACAACATGCGATGAAAATCCAGTCTGGGACATTTCCAGGCCAAAGGAGATTTCATTCTTGTTGGTGCCTTAAAAACAAAGGGGAAATTTGTATTTAATGGAGAGCTTTGTGTTCCTGGAGGGGGAGAGTAGTACCTCGGTGGCTTGGGGTGGGAAGAGTGTCCACCTCCAACCCACCTGGAGCATAAAGCACCTCAGTTGCTGGAAATGTGCTGGCTTCTCCCTATATCGCCATAATTCACAAACTCATGCTGCTAATAGGTACTGCGAGCTCTGCCTCAGTGCAGTTGTTTCATTTCCTGATGTTGATACCACACAAAAATGTGGATTTAGAAGACTTCATTTAATTTTGGTGAGTCCTGAGGCCACAAAGATGATCTGAGGGCTGGAGCACCTCCTGTATGAGGACAGGCTGAGAGAGTTGGGTCGTTCAGCCTGGAGAAGACTGATGAGAGACCTAAGAGCAGCCCTCCTGTACTGAAAGGGCCTCCAAGAAAGCTCCAAGGAGCTCTTGATCAGGGATTGAAGGGATAGGATGAGGGGGAATGGTGTTCTGCTGAAAGACACTTGAAGTTACTCTTTCAGATTCAGCAAACCGAGGACTGATAGCACATTTGAAGCAGCCTGGCTGGCTGGGATGTGTTAGGCAGGAGCATCACTCACCTTCCAAACTAAATATCCTTTCCCCCAGTGCATCCACAATATCTTTGAGTGCTGCTTCATCGGTGACGTTAAAAAAATGCTTGTCATCTGGATCGCTTGCTATAAATTTTATCTCATTCAGAAAGGCTTCGGGATTGATTCCTCTTCTGTTATAATAACCCAATACCTACGTTTGAAATAGAAATGCTAGAGTTAGGGGTTTTCATGCAATGGATAGAGCTGTCCCAAAACACTAGAGGGTTGTCCAGGCTCTGGAGCGAGTCCGGAGAAGAGCGATGAAGCTAATGAGGAGGCTGAAGAACAGGCCTTATGAGGAGCGGCTGAGAGAGCTGGGGGTGTTTATCCTGGAGAAGAGGAGGCTGAGGGGAGACCTCATCGCTCTCTCCAGCTACCTGAAAGGAGGTTGTGGAGAGGAGGGAGCTGGGCTCTTCTCCCAAGGGACAGGGGACAGGACGAGAGGGAATGGCCTCAAGCTCCACCAGGGGAGGTTCAGGTTGAACATTAGGAAAACAAATTTTCATGGAAAGGGTCATTGGGCACTGGCAGAATCTGCCCAGGGAGGGAGTTGATTCACCTTCCCTGGAGGGGTTTAAGGGATGGGTGGACGAGGTGCTGAGGGACATGGGTTAGTGTTTGATAGGAATGGTTGGACTTGATGATCCGGTGGGTCTCTTCCAACCTGGTGATTCTACGATTCTATGTGGAAGGAGCTGACAGCCCTGGCACTTAACGTCTCATTGTGGGAGAAAATTGAGGAGCGCGGAGCTGCTGCAATTCCTCCAGGCAGCCCAGGCTGGATATCCTTTATGCAATTTGGGTCCTCGGCGCAAGGCAGGGTCCTGCCGATCCCCACAGCCAAATCCAGAGCCAAACATCCCAACCCTCCTTAGGGCATTGCTGAACTCTACACGGCTTCTGCAGCCTCCCCCACTTACCGCCACTGCGTATCTGGTAACGTTATCCTTCTCACTGTCCTCGATCACCTTCTCCAGGTCTGGGCTGTCGTGCGACTCTCCATCTGTGATTACAATCATTACTCTCTTTGCCCCTTTCCGGCCACCTTTCTGAAATGCTTCCGAGCTGCAATTGAAGAGATGCCCTGGGCTGCTCAGCCTTGCCAGGCGGGCTGGGGCCGTACCCGAAACCACCACAGATGCTGAAACGCACGCCCAGTCACCCAGATTATAAAGCACCGAACAGTGTTTGGAGGGTTGTTGGCCTTCGGGGAGGTGCAGTCAAGTGCAGGGCTCTCAGGAGACGATCTAGGACTTTCTAGGGAACTTTTCCTGCAGGGGAGATGGCTTCTTGCGGGAAAGGATTTTAATTCAGCAAAATGCCCTAAGTCTGAAGTGCGAATGCTGGTCTGACTGTGGCAAAAAAATTGTAGGGGCAAGCACTTATCCCAGATAAGGGAGGAGATTTCGCTGTGGGATGTGGCTGTATTGAGCTCTTGGGGAGCCATGGGGATTCTGCAGATGTGAGGTTGCATTTAGGGGCTGGGTACTTTCAGATAAAGGACACATTTTGCGGAGTCTAAACTCTGTGCCTGCCTTCTTATCCAGCTACAATCAAGGATGAGCAGTTTTGCAAAACATCATTTTTAAAGAGGAGAAGAGGAGGCTAAAGGGAGACTATCAATTCCTCTTTACAGCTCCCTGAAAGGAGGTTGTACTGAGGTGGGTGCTGGTCTCTTTCTAGTAACACGTGATAGAATGAGAGGAAATGACCTCAAGTTGTGCCAGGGGAGGTTTAGATTGGATATTAGAAACAACCTTAATGATTCCATGATTATAAAGCATTAACTGAGGACCAAGCCTTTTTGCAAAAACCTTTTTAGCCTGGCAGTATCCCTTGCTTTCTAAGCAGCAGTGAAAAGTGAAGGGGAAAGAGGGGAGAAAAAGAAACTGTGATTTTCAAACTTGTTATCAGAAAGAACAAGAAGGTGAGCGACTTTTACCGAGCAAACTCTATCCCATAGGCAGTCCTGGTTTCTGTACCTCCTCTTTGCTCTATGTGACTGGCAGCCGCTACCACATCTTTTACAGACCTGTAGTCATTTAAATGAAACTCATGGACGACATCTTCTCCATACTGAACAACTCCGACCTAGGGATTAGAGGAATATCACAAAGGATGCCAACGACCTGCTGCGTAGGAAGAGCCTGACACACAATGAGCATGTTTTGTTCACCACACCAAGTAACAGCCACTCTGTCCCAATTTACTTCGGTTTTTCCCTCTATGGGACCACCGATAATACTCAATTTTATTTCTTTTCACTGTCAGCTCTTACTCCCACGCAGTGAGTGTTACAAAGGTTTGGGGAGGTGCAGATGTGCTGTGCCTCGGTGTGCACTCACGGTCTTTAGACAGGATTGAACAGGGGTTACACGTGCAAACTGTTGGGGATGTCTCTGCTCAAATCCCTGCCCACATCAGCCCACAACTGCTAGCAGGAAGGAGATGGAAAGGTCTTACAGCTGCAACAAGCTGTCTCGTCACAGGGCAATGGCAAAACATTAACTGAGGATCAAGCCTTTTAGCAAAACCATTCTAGCCTGGCAGTATCCTAAGCAGCAATGAAACGCGGAAGGAGAGCTACCTCTCCATTTCCATACGATTCCACTGTCCCCGTGCCCAGCTGGGGTGTGGGATGCTGCTGTCTCCATAACTCATTTAGGTACATTCATGGGAGCATCATTTCCATGGACTTGACTTGAAAATACTTACATTGAGAACAGATTTTTTTTTTTTTTTAAAGCGCTTCATGAAATTACAGCAGGTTAGCAGAAAAGAGACATTGAAATCAGCCCCATGAGCACAGCCAGGGGACTCTGCACGACACGGGGCGGGGGACACACAAGGTGTGCGGGGTCTTACTTGTATCTGGCCGGGGCCAATATAAAATTTTTTCAAGATGTTTATCAGGAAGTGCTGAACTTCAACCCAAGGATAGATGCTGTTTGATCCATCCAGAACTATGATTATGTCCATGTACGTCTGGCATCCTGTGAAAGAGATGCAGTGTGTTACTGAAAGACCTTGGCAACACTTGCAAAGAGGAGATTTATGGCTTCATTCCTCACAGTCAGGTACTCGCTCTGATGATTTGTTTGGGAAAAAAAAAATCTTATTTCTATCATTCATAAATACTTCTGAGCTTCAAAAAGCTTGTGAGAAGCCACAAGCACCCTCTCTGCTGAGAAAAAAAAATTCTCTGCTGCGACAAAAAAGCTTTCTAAGAATAACATTCAGCAGGATCTTTTCTGATTCAGATTTGGACCTTTATACGGTCTAATATAGTTACACACTTCAAAGAGTGGCCCGCTGCAGGCAGGATCCGGCCTCCGTCCCTCCCGCAGAGCGATGCTTTACCCCTGAGTCACTCCTCAGCCCTGCCTGTACTCGCCATATAATCCCAGATGGGCGTTTCCTCCCCTCCCAGTTAAATTCTCAGCAACGAGGGAGCCAAAAATCCCAGCGAGGACCCCAGGTCTCAGCTCAGCACTGCGAGCCTTGAAGGATTTAAGCAGTCAACTGGTTTTCAGTGGTGGAAATTACTCAGTGTCCTCTCTCTATCCTGCTTATATTTTCATAGTATTACTCAAAGAACCAGAAGACGCTGGATTTCTAATGAGAGGTATTTGTTAATTGCCCTTATCATCGACTGTAGGCTTTCATGGGTTAGTGCATCCATGGACTGGAGTCTCACATGGGTCACTCCATCGCTGTGCTCCTCCACCAGGACCACATCAGGCACGTACCACCATCTCGATCCCCTGTTTACCCCAGGACCCAGAGAGAGGAGCCAACCCTCTGCATCCCTCTTACTAAATGATAACGCTCTGCTCACTAGCCACCTTCTCTCTAAAAGGCCAATTACCCTTTGCAGCGAGGGCTAAAATCATTTACTGGTCACAAATACAGAAGTGACGCCGAGAAGCTGGTGGTGGGCTCTGACTTTACTGCCTCTGCCACCCAAAAGCTCCATTTCCCCATGCCCTGTTCTATGATATGAGTTAGTGGGCATCAGATGAGGGATGGATCCGGGGCATCACACCTCGTGCCTGGTTGGGGCAAGGAGCTTCTGGGAGCCCTGAAGGTGGAAAGCACATTTCTGCAATTTCTTACCACCTACCGGAAAGCCAGGAAGCTTATTTAATACCTCAAAATAAAACCACATACCCAAATTTACAAATTTCGGCCAAAATATTTAGTTTTCAGTCAATAAGCTCTTTGTTTTGTGCGGCCAAGGTCTGAATTCTTTCCCTATTTTGCCTTCCTAGCTGCGCTGATAAAATATTCTGGATGCTTTCATTTCTGGTTTTGGAAGAATAATATATTTTTTGTCTTCCCCGAGTGTCAATCAAAAGGAAACGGTTACCAGATGTCTGTGTACATAACCCACATCAAATCACTTCCCTGCAACCCTTTCCTCTGCTCTCTTGCCTTCGCTTAAACACTGACATCGCTTTGTTTTCTCAATGGGACTGAAGCGATTAGAGAACAGAAATTCCCTCTGACTTCAAAGGCAGGGATAGAGCTGCAGGGCAGATTGTTTCCCGTACTCTGCAGAGCCGGAGCCACTGTCTTGGAGAACCTGAAGTTGGCGTTGACGCGGGAGCACATGCCGGTTGTGTAGTAGGAGCTCCCGCACTCGTGGGACCAGAGAGGGCTGCAAGCCTGGGGGAAAAAGCAGGGATCAGCGATGGGGTTAAAACTGCCACTTTTCAATTGCTGCTTTGCTATGCTGTCCTCTCCTTTGGCTTTTTTTCCCCCTACAGAAGACAGGGGGAATGAGGCTTGTATCAGAAACGGCGTGGCCAGCAGGTCCAGGGAGGTTCTTCTCCCTCTGGACTCGGCACTGGTGAGACTGCACCTCGAATTGTGTTCTGGGCCCCTCACCACAAGAAGGTTGTTGAGGCTCTGGAGCGAGTCCAGAGAAGAGCAACAAAGCTGGTGAAGGGGCTGGAGAACAGGCCTGATGAGGAGCGGCTGAGAGAGCTGGGGGTGTTCAGCCTGGAGAAGAGGAGGCTGAGGGGAGACCTCATTGCTCTCTACAACTACCTGAAGGGAGGTTGTGGAGAGGAGGGAGCTGGGCTCTTCTCCCAAGTGACAGGGGACAGGACGAGAGGGAATGGCCTCAGGCTCCACCAGGGGAGGTTCAGGCTGGACATTAGGAAAAAATTTTCACAGAAAGGGTCATTGGTCCCTGGCAGAGGCTGCCCAGGGAGGGGGTTGAGTCACCTTCCCTGGAGGGGTTTAAGGGACGAGTGGATGAGGTGCTAAGGGACATGGTTTAGTGATTGATAGGAGTGGTTGGACTCAATGATCTGGTGGGTCTCTTCCAACCTGGTGATTCTATGATAAATCCGAGGTGTGTTTGCACATCTCCACACACTGAGGTACATGACCCTGGTCCTGTACGTGCACCCCGCAGACATCACCCCGTGCAGGGGGGTCAGGCTGTGCTGGAGCCCCCATTGCTCACCAGAAAGCTGTTGTCCTTGGGGTTGGTAGCCAGGCTGAGGCCGAGGCGCATGTTGTCCTTCCTCTCGGAGACGTTGGAGAGCGTTACCCGTCCTTCGGAGAGAGGATGTGGTTAGGGACAGCTGCCGGGCAGGGATACCGGGCACCAAGCCCAAGTCCCTGTGGTGTTCCCTGCCATCTCTGGAGCAAAAGGGAACCCAGCTGAATGCTGGAGGAGAGCTGTCTCTGCCTCCTTATGCTGCAGACTTTGTGTTTCTGGTTTTTTTTGGCAGCAGTTGTCAAGATAAGAATTGTTCCTTTTCTTAGATGCAGCAACCAAGAAACAGAAAAGTCTTCTAGAGAATGAATCTGCGAGTCAGAGACAGCATCTGTTACGTAGTCAGTCTTTAGGAAGAAACCATTCTGAGTAGCTCCAACATCTCATTGTTCATTGCCAGGCCAGCAAGCACTTAGTGGCCAATTTATATTTGCGAGTTGCTTTCATCTCCCGTATCTCAACCCAGAAACTGGGAACAACCCCCAAGGCAGCCCTGTTTCTCTGTTAACACAAATATATCATTTGCTCGCGACACGAACACTACCTAACCCAGCCATTCCTCCACTTCAGGGGTGCTGGGCAATGCGGCTCCTCATGACTCAGGGCTCCCCGCTTTGATGATTTGCCCAAGAACCAAACTGAGGAGGAGGACATCAGGCAACAAATGGTGAAATTGTGGGGTTACCTGTGGCCTTTGCAAGTTTGTTGCTGAGGTTTTCTGAGAGGAGGCTCAGAAATTAGATCCAAAAACAAGGGAGCTCAGCCTGACCCTGGGCAGCCTCCAGCAACCCCTGTGGATCAACTTGTTGCAGCCGCAGCTCTCACTGACGTACCCGGAGCTTGCTCTGACCTGTCCTCTGCAGCAAAGCCAGAGGAAAAGGGGCTTTAGCCCACATTATAAACCCTCCGGGCTGCCAGCTGCAGGTGCTGAGGCCCCGTGTCCTGCTCTGGTACCCAGGTACCCTTCACCTTGCAACCACAGCCCTGCCGTGGGGAGCAGGATGCTCCCTGCCTGCTGCCCACTTGGCATGAGAAGGGCGCGGGCAGAGCCCTGGTCCCACATCAGCTCATGCTTCACCACACTACGGTCACCTGTGCTGCTCGCTCACTCTCAGCTTAGCATCCCTGCAGGGCAGCTCTGCGTCTGGTTTTACTCAAGTGGCCTCAGTGGGTTGTGCTAACTAGGCAAGTTAATTAGGGTGGGGAAATAAAATAGGATGCGCTCATGGAACCTATCTTTTAATTTGAAACTCATTTTCAATGGAAAAAAGCTTGCTTTTCAGCAAGATTCAAATTTACCCACAGAAGAGATTCATTTCCTTGAAGAAACTCAATGTTCTCATAGCAAATAACAAAAAAAAAAAAAAAAAGGAAAAAAGAAAATAGTGTTAAAATAAAAGATTTGGAGCCAATTAATCAAACATTTCAGATGATCCAAAGTTCTGTCTCTCTTATCAGTTCTGGTAGAGACTCAGGATGGTTCGTATTCATAATGATGAAAAATTAAGTGACAACGGCTGTTCCAGGGTTAAAAAACCCCAGCCTGTGCCCCAAAGCCCAGAGGCACTTCTTAGGACCATGAGAAAGTCCCCAGCTCTCACATTCCCTGCTGAGATGGGGATGTGCCTGTCAAATGTCCCACTTCGGGCAGCAAAGAGGACTTGTCCCCTCGTGCCTTGCACTGCCCCAACCTGGGGAGGGCACATCCTTATATCACAACATTGTGTTGTTGGCGTGGTTGGTGCTGAACCAGACCAAGAAATCCCAAGAAAGAGCTCATTCTCTCCATCTGAGGAGATAGGATCAATGAGTCTGCAGGACTGGAGTGTCTCTGGGGTCTCTCGTCCTCAGTGATGGGCCCTAGGGGTATGGGGGTGGGTGATAATTCCCAAAATACCAAAATACCAAAGCTGGAAGAACCTGCCTGAGTCCAGGGAATCTGCCATGGTGGGCACGTCATGCAATCATCCTCACAGAGGGAATACAGACACTCCTCATGTACAGTCAAGTATTTGCTAGTGGCACCATTATTCATTGATAAGTTTATCCTGATCATTTAATAAACCAGTTTAAGCTGCATTAAATAAGTAACGGTTTTACTTATTCCAGTTCGCGTGATTCTACCTCAATGTTGCCTAAAGCTCAGCACCAGAAATAACACGTGGACTCAATGATCCGGTGGGCCTCTTCCAACCTGGTTATTCTATGATTAATAATTAAAAAAAATTCCCTATCTAAAAATCCTCCTAAAACCTGCAGTCCTCGTGCTTATGGGGACGAATCTGGGCATCTTTACGAGCCAGAGCGTTGACAAAAAGCACCATGTTACAAATGCCCAGTTCCCCTCACTGCCCCGCGGGTACCTAGGTTGAGTTTGGTGCAGTTGCTGTGGGTGTCGCCGGTCACCGGGCACTTGTAGACATCTCCTGTCTTCTGCTGGCCGTTGGTTTCGTAGGGAGCTCCCACCACCAGCCTGTGGGAGAAAGGCGTCTGTCAGCTCCAAGAGACTGGATGGGAGACATGGGACCCAGACCCACAGCCGCTATCGGAGGGGAACCACCCCAGGAAAAAGGATTCCCCAGCACGTGTCCCCAGCTTATGGTCCAGAAGGTGTCAGGAGAGGGTCCCTTGATGGGAGGACACAATTGTTCCCCTGATCTGACTCAGCGCCAGCAGTAACAGCACAATTTTGGCTTCCCCTCCGCACAACATCAGGCAGCAATGAGCCAGGGGACGATGACTCACTGCTGCTTGGAAGGAATGGCCATCAGATGAAACCGGGGCAGCAAATGAATGCCTGGCAGCAAGAGAGGTCTGCGAAACCATCCGATGGCTCAAGGAGGAGCAGTGAAGCCACCCCACCACCTCGGCTCATGGCCAGCACCAACCCTTTAGCATCCGTCTGGGGGCCCGTGGTGGGCACGATCGGCCCCGGGGAGTGGGGATTGGAGTTCTCACTGCTACTTCAGGTAGGGATCTTTTCCTTCCAGGATTGTCTTCGGGACTTGAGTGTGTAGGAAGGAGTCCTGCCTAGCAGGAATAGCAAGGAGCTGGTGTAGCATTAACTGCAACTCATACTGTTATCTGTGGTGAATTTTGCCCAATAAAAAGCTGAAAAAGTATGTTTCCAGGGATTTTGCTCCAACCTGGGGTTTTTCACTTATGAGAGGCCCAGAACAGTACATTTGGATCCCCAGGTCAGCAGCAGCTGAGGACATTCAGCCTCAATCTGTTTGTTAAAATAAGAGTAGCTGATGAAAACACATACACCATCCAGGGTGCAGGGCATCAGTCTGGATGTATCTGGGACATTGCAAGCATTCTTCTCACTTTTCCTGTGGGCTTGACCAGAATAGTACAAAGCACCAAACCAAAGGAGGAGGAGAGCAGGACCTGAGGAATTTGGCCATTCCTTCCAGGCTAGTTCAAAAATACCCCGAACCACGAGTTATTGGTGTCTTCTGCTCCCAATGTGTTAGCCTGGAATAAATCTGCTCTACTGCCTTTTTTCTTTTTTTCCAAAATCCTACCGGTGGATGCAACCGTCTGAGGCCGGATCACCAGATAAACAGGACCTCTTTTGTTCTACTCCACCCTACCCAGCAGCTGGCAAAGCGACCATCCCCAGCACAGATGTTCCCTGTTTAGACCAGAAATGGTCATTCTTTTCAAACGCTGCTTCTACAAAGACACTGAACACTCATTCTTTTATTCCCTTGCTAGAAAATGGAATTGCTCACCAAACTAAAAGCTCCAAAATCCAAGCAGCATTAAAGGATTCTCATGGAAATGCTTCCTGTCTTACAGCTTCATTGCTAATGAGGGGATTAATTACGGGAAAATCATAACCGTCTGGATCCGTCCCCATCCAGAAGCTCAGGGAAATCTGGTGCCTTCGCCCTGATGCATACAAGGTGTTTGCTTATGTCCCTCTGCCACATTCTTGATGCCCATTTACTCAGGGTCAGAAAGGGGGAGAGGTGGAAGCTGTAAAAGGCAATGAAAGGGTGTGGGAGGGGGAGAAAAAAAACTTTGAAAAGAAATAAAGTTCAGGCACGCTAGAAGATGATGTTCTCATTATTAAATTCTCCATTCCAATAGAAGAATTTAACCTAAACAGGATACCACATGAACTTCTCAGAGCACCTCCACCTTGATTCCCTTCCTACATTACAACAGGAAAATCCCAGCTAAGACTTACTCATTATTTAATAGTCACATATTAATAGTATCACAGTAATCGTTAATAAATATTCCTGAACATCAGTGCTTATTAGATTGAAGCATTTCTTTCAAACGCAAGGAAATGATGAGGTAAAACCAGCTACCCCTCTGTTCCCAGTCCTGTGTCAGAGCAGGGAGTTCAAAGAAAGCCCAAATATTTATGGATGCTGCTGCCATGAAGGCAAAAGGGTCGTGAAGCTCATGGAAACAGAACTTTTGCCTCCCAAAGACAGCGGCATTGTTTTCTCTTTTTGGTTAAATTTAAGTGATTAATTAGCTGAAGCTGTCAAACTCTCACAGAAACTTAGCAGCTCCGGGAAAAGGCTCTTCCAGCTGTTTGGAAAGTGCTGGTGGGAGGGATGCTCTAAGTGTTCTCCGAAGGCAGCTGTCAGAGACGCTGCTCTACTCACCATCTCACAGGTTGCTTACAAACCGCTTCCTTTACTTTGTGGTTTGTATACGTGTGCTCTAAATGTTTCTTTTTCTTGGAAAAAAATCACCCACATCCCATTGGAGCATCCAGCTGCAGCAGGGAGCCATCTCATGCTCCATCCTTGCTCTCCCAGTCCCCACGCACCCTAGGTCACCCCAAATCTCCCCTGTCGCAGAGGATCACAATCCCCTCCTGGCCACAGCCTGATGCTAAACAAGCAAAGCTTGCAGCGAAGAGGGAAGTGTCATCGCTTGGCTAATAAATGAAGCTTTAAAAGAAAATAAGAACCAAACAAGCCCGCCCTCGCCTTCCTTTTCATGGGCTCCTTATGGGGAAAACAAAAGCAAAAAAAAAAAAAAACAAAACCAAACCACATTTCTGCTTGGAGAAACGTATCTGAGGATGTATTTTTAGCTTTCGTCTTGGGGTAAAAATGCAAAGAAAAAGGAAAATCAGACTGCTGGTGGAAATACCCAAGGAGCCTCTGCTCTGCCTGAGCAGCGAGGGGAGTGGAACCTCAATTCCTGCACCTGCAGCGGGGCCGGGTCCTGCTTCCCAGGGCTGGAGCACAAACCTTGTGAGAATGACTGAGTGAACTGAAGCTATTTAGTCTGGAGAAACGGAGGCTGAGAGGAGACCCTATCACTGTCCGCAGCTCGCGGAAAGGAGGTGGTACCGAGGCGGGCGCTGGTCTCTTCTCCCAAGTGACAGGCAATAGGACACGAGGAAATGCCCTCAAGCTGCGCCAGGGGAGGTTCAGATTAAACATCAGGAAAAATCTCTTCCCTGAAAGGGTTCTTAAGCACTGGCAGAGGCCGCCCAGGGAGGTGGCGTGTTCCCCATCCCTGGACATGTTTAAAAGATGGGCAGATGAAGTGCTCAGGGATCTGGTTTAGTAGTGGACTGGTACTGTTGGACTCAATGATCTCAAAGGTCTTTTCCAACCAAACAATTATATGATTCACAAGAGATCTTAGGAAAAATGTTCTCCTGTGAGGGTGGGGAGGCCCTGGCCCAGGTTGCCCAGAGCAGGGGTGGCTGCTCCATCCCTGGAGAGGTTCAGAGCCAGGTTGGATGGGGCTTGGAGCCCCTGATCCAGTGGGAGGTGTCCCTGCCCGTTGCAGGGGTGGAACTGAATGAGCTTTAACGTCCCTTCCAACCCAAACCATTCTATGATACTATGAATTTCTCTGCCTATTGCCCCTAAAATGCTTTTGGTTTTACCTGCATATTCTCCTGCCACGACTTTATCAACCAGCATCTTTGCCTGGACAGAGCTCAGCCCCTTCCCCACGTGCACCATGATCCCCCACTCCAGAGACCCCCTCAGCCTTTTCGCTTCCAGCAAATTCCTGACTTTTTAAAGGGCAAACCCCACCCTACCCAGCACAACAGACTCCCTGGGTGCATTGTGGAGCTCATTTTGAACCCTAAGATGTTTTGATTAAATGGAAAGCAATCAGGAAAGGAAGGTATGTCTAGCTGGTGATCCGGGAATGCAGGGATTAGAGAGGAATGGAGAAGCAACTATGCTTTTCACAGGGTTTTTCAATCAATGGGACACTTAATCTCCTGCAAGGCAAATTCAATTGCAGTTAATTTATTCAAGATGGAACTGGATGAAGATGTGATTAAGGAGGTTCAGGAAAGTGAGAGTTCAGCTGTGGAAAACTTTAAATGGGATTGGGGCTTTTGGAGGGAGTGTGACGGAGAAATAGACTTTGAAATGTTCTCCTCCACCGTAGAAAAAATTACCTTGTGGGAGCCCAAGGAGAGGCAGGAATGGCAGCAGAGTCAAAGAGATGGTGGCACAGCAGGATGGGGGACCTGAAAATGAGTCTTTGGTCTGACAGCAGCTTCCTGCATGGCCTCTAGCTAATCGCTTTGTCAATTTGTGGTGATATTTTTATCTTTAAATACAACACAGCTCCACTGGAGAGCACAGGCAATGCAGGATGGCTCTGCTGATGGAGGAGGACCCCATCGCCTTGCATGGTGAGTACTTGCCAAACCTCTGCTCTGGCCAGTTCTGCTCACCATGAGCAGAGAAGACTTGTGTGTGGGTGTCCAAGGGGCGTCCTAAACCCACAAACGCCCGCAGCTGAGTGCCAGACAACCTCCAGCATTAATCATAGAATAATTAAGGTTGGCAAAGACCTCTACGGTCATCTAGCACATCCTTGCTTCGAGGTTTGGGTCCCACTGACCTCACGGTGCACAGTGCAAACAACCAGGTTCAGACCCTGACCCACTTCTGGACGTAGGCTTTGTCCCCGTCCCTATTTCTCCTGCACAGGGAGCAGCAGGAAGGCAGCAGAAAGGCACCAACGCACACAAGCACCCTTGACTGTTGTTTTTAAAGGCCGATCAATGTTTTCTCCACGTTACAACAAACCCTCTCATTGCAAAATGAAACATAAACACCACTGTCATTTACCCAGCAGTTCCACGTGCCAGACTGGGACAGGAGTGGATCCTGCTAATTACACAGCCTGTCCCCACAGCGTGTCTCCAAACTCCTCCTTTGGCTGGGGAGGGACCAGTAGGACATCTCATAGAATCATTAAGGCTGAAAAAGCCCTTTGAGGTCTCCGAGTCCAACCATCATCCTAACCCCACCGTGCCTACTAAACCATGTCCTGAAGTGCCACATCTACATGTTTTTTGACCACCTCCAGGGATGGAGACTCCCCCACTGCCCTGGGCAGCCTCTGCCAGTGCTTCACCACCCTGTCAGTAAGGAAATGTTTCCTCTATCCAATCTGAACCTCACCCAGCGCATCTTGAGGCCGTTTCCTCTCGTCCTCCAGTCTCCTGCCATGCCAAGCAGCCACATCACGGGAACCTCTCGGAGGGGATCCAGCACTATGACACAAAAGCAAACGGGGTCCAAGCCCTGCGTGCTGCTGCAGCGATTACACACCCATTGCACGAAGCAAAATTACCGGTGCTCTCCTTAAAATAGCAGATGGCAGGCATGTTGCAAAACACGCCTGAGGACCTCGCAGAATATTGTGGTCAGCAGTAATGATACTTTCTTGTTCTTCCTGGTGTAATTTTTTCCCTTTTACTCAGGGATATTGTAATAAAGAGGTGTTTGGTGTCTGCATGCGAGGCCTGTCAGTGATTCTCGGCCCAGCTGTGGGTTTCCATGGCAGCGATCAGAGATGCACCTTGATTTTCTGTGTAGGCTGCATGTGGCCATCAGCCATGCAATCTCTGGTTTTCTTCTGAAGGGTTCCAAAGTGAAAACTGACCTGCGAGTCCTGTCCTTAACAGGTGCCTCTTGCTTTCCCCAGTCACCAATTATCACCCCACCCATACATTTGCATATTGGAGGCACAGTTAGGTGCCCAGCTCCAATGTTACAGCTCCATCCAGCTGCCCTTCAGTGCTCTGAGACCAGGGCACCAAGCCCCGGCTCTAACTAATGAAGAAGTGATTGCAAAGGACTCTTTATGGGTGGATAATATGGGCTAGGAAGGAGCAAAAGCCCCTTCCCTTCATAGTGATCTTCATAACTGAGGCTATAGGTATTTTGCAGCACATGTATTGTGGTGGCACAGGCAGGACCTGGCGCCCACCCACCTCCAGCCTCCCTCAGTCTCACCGTGGCAGAGATGCTGGGGTCTTAGGGCTGTGTCTGGATGCTAACACTATAGTGAAATGATGATGCTTTAAAAAAAAAACAAACCAAAACAACAGCAAACCCCAAAACAAACATCAAAACCACAAAGGAGCCAGTTCTCCCTCTGTGCCTCATGGACGTGGCTGCTGAGCCTCATCAAGGTTGGGTTGGATGGGCCTCTGAGCAGCCTGGTTGAGCTGAAGATGTCCCTGCTCAGTGCAGGGAGGTTCGACTAGGTGACCTTCATGGTACCTCCCAGCCCAAACCATCCTATGATTCTGTGGTGCCTAATGGGTCTCCTTCAGTTCTTCCTGAAATCCTGGGGCACTTCAGAGGTGGAAGCCCGTCCGTGCGTCACAGCAAGCAAAGGTAAATTTTCTATCTCCTGCAGGGAAATCTGGATGGAATTGTGGGGACACCCAGGAGCTCAGGAACTGCGGTGCAGCTGCTCTCTGCCTGTCAGATTTATTGTGCAGCCCAATTCACCATTTCTGCACGTGCCTCCTGTTGGGTCCCTTGAGGGAAAGAATACTGACTGTGGTTTTGCTTTTTTGGCTGGGCAGGGTGGCAGAACTTTCCCTTTCTCGTTCAGCTTGCCATCAACCATAAAGAGCATCAATTGAGAGCTTCTGGTGCAGACTGGGTTTGTCTGTGAGGGAACATCCTCCTAAGAGTCCCTGTTTTCTGCAAGTCCTACAGAGAGTAACACCAGACCACACCTATTTTTCCAATTAGACCAATTTTTTTCTTAATAAATCAATAAATAATTACGAAAGGGGCTCTCTGGCTGATGCAAACCAACCCCAGAGTCTGTGACAACCGCACTGTTTTACGCTAAGGAACATCTGCCCAGGGATGTCAGATGTTCCATGCCCTCCAAGGTGCCCCGTGAATGTGCCCAAGCAGAAGCAGCCCCAACGAGCCCAGCAATGCCAATAACAGAACCTACATGATTTTCTGCTCGGAAAGACCCCATGTGTGCCAGAAACAGGCAAACCCTGGCCAGGGAAGATGGGGAGGGCTGCTACAGCACCCCGCACCCTGCGGTCAGCCCATGCCTGCAGCCCCAGCGCGGTGGGAGGGAGAGACAGGAGCAGACATTATCCCTGCACCAGAGGAATGCTTTGCAGTCCTGTACCCTTTCACCAAAATAATCCAAGCACTCGGGTACTGGCCAAACCACAGGAGAATTACAGCCAAGACAGCCTTGCTGCAGTAGGGAAATAGCAAACCCTTTAAATGTTTTTCCAGATCAGCACAATTATAGCTTTAAATCCACCAAGCAGATTTTTCTCTCTTCTCCCCCTCCTTTTCCTTTTGGCCCTGCTCAGACTGGAAACGTCATGTCTGTGCCTGGAGCAGTTATGGAGCTGGGGGCTCAGGGCTGTCCCGCTCCGGGCACCCTTGGAAGCGTGGGGGCTAACCCTGGGGCGCTGGCAAGGATGAGATCTTGCTGAGGGTTGTGGGGAACTGCATCCCTCCTGTTCAAAGGAGTCAAACCCCGTGCCGAGGCTTTGCAGCATCTCTTTGCTGCAAAGGGGCAGCACGAGACACAAGCTCAGGAAGGAGAGAGCAGCCAGAGAGCATCCAGCACCCCAAATGCAAGAATCTCAGCCTACGAATCTCATTTGCCTGCCAGTGCAGCTTGGGACCCGCTCCACAGCTGTGCCACCTCGCCAGCAGCATCAGCGAAGCTCTGGCCTCAGCCAGCTCGGGAACGCTATATTTATTATTTTTATGACTTCTGAAGGCTACTGGATGTTTATTCCCAGGCTTTCCTTCCACAGCCAGTTCTCAAGCTCCATTTTTTGCATAGCTGGAAACTTTCAATCCACAGACAGAAGCCAGCGCGGGGCGGCGGTCCCGGCACTTGCTGCGTGGAGCATCGTGGCTGCTGCCATCTGCCCCGCGGTGGCACAACCAACTCCCAGCCCCTTTCCCCTCTCCTGCTTCTGTACTGGGCTGTCTGGGTGGCAGTGGAAAGCTGAGGCCAGTGGCTGGCATGTCCTCCCATGCACGTATGGGAGGAGGGAACGGCTCTGTCTGCCCTTCCTTAAGGATCGATATAGCTCCTGCTCATGGGACAACAGGCAGCAATCAGGAAACGCAACTGGGAGAGGGGAGATAAAAGATGGAAGGAACTTGTTTTTCCCCCTTTTTCCCCCGAGTTTAGATGTCTAAGAATATTGTCTCCCCAAACTCAAGGCCATTCTGGTTTGCGTTTGCCCCAAACACACATGCACGTAGAGGAGAGTGTGCACGGGGAAGGAAGCTTCCACACTCGAGGGACGTATGTCCCACGTGCATTTGTAGAAACTCTTTACTTCTTTGAAAACCAGTGTCTTGCTTCAATAAATCTCTCCACGGCAACAAATATGCCTGAATTAGTGTTATTTAGACCCTAAATGCTTAGATGGCATGAATTGAAGTATGACTCAGGACAGAGGAACACTCCAAGCCAAGTCACCCCTTCAGGTCAACAGCACAATCTCTACTCTTGCAGTAACTCCCTGTCCTTCTACCAAAAGTCCTGCCAGACCACTTTACCCCAAGCACAGGAGCATGGGGAGCTCCCATTTCACCCGAGATTATAGAATAGAATCATAGAATCATTAAGGTTGGAAAAGAACTCTAAGATCATCCAGCCCAACACCACCATGCTACTAAACTACGTCCCAAAGTGCCACATCGATATGGTTTTTAAACACCACCAGAGCTGGTGACTCCACCACTTCCCTGGATAGCCTCTTGCAATGCTTCACCACTCTTTCAGCAAAGAAACCTTTCCTAATATCCCATCTAAACCTCCCTCAGGTGTCCAGCCCTGGGAACTGGGGACGCTCAGACCCTGTCATGCCAGGCACTGCTTGCTGTGCCTGCACAGGGAGTGCTTCGGGACAGCGTAGCCACTGCCTGGCTGCTCTGCATGAAGCTACATTGCACGTTAGGATGAGTTTTGGTAGCTTGTTGTCATATTTTCCATTCACATACTTGGAGAAGGCACTTGGGTTGCACCTCCAGCTTATTGAAAAAGGGAGCAAAAGTGTTGAGAGGAAGGTCTGAAAGCCACTCACTGCTCTGGAAGACAGCGAGGAGAGAAAAGCCACCCCATGAATCAAGGAGCTTTTTGAGCACTATACATCCAAGTGGTTTTTCCCCCCTTGAGTTTAATAATCTGAATTCTTTCCTCCCACATTTTCCACTATCAGGGTTGCAGCTACAGCCCCCAGGTGCAAAAGGTCTGGCTCCCTCCCGGGAAGATTAGAAAGAAGAAAATAGTCACAACTAAAAATATACCTAGAGAATAGTGCATATAAAGTGTATGTATACTCAAATACATATCCGTCCATCTATCCATCCATCCATCTGAAAATATATGTAAAAGCTGGTTTGAAACCCTTCTAAATCCATCCATGCTAGCCAAAAGCAGCATTAAAAGACTGAGACTGAAGGATAGGTGCCAAAGTCCTCAGATTCCACACTTGGTATTTGGCAGCTGGTTTCTGCACGTTGTTATAACAATCGCTCCTATACGATCCCCTCTTCTGAGATAACCGTTTAGCTTCCCTGAACTCTTCTCTATTTCAGGGGATTTTATTGAGCTCCTCTGGGATGGTATTGAAGGATTCTCGTCTGGCTTTTGCCTTACTGGCAACTGGGGTTTCATCTCAGCATCTCTGCTTCTGCTGCCAGCTCCTGGGGTTGGCTAGGGCTCCGTACAATTATTATTCTGCTCTCTCTGTACATCCTTGGTTTGTACTATAGATGTTTTGTTTGTTCAGTCATTTATCTTTTAACCAGACTGAGTCATGGTGGCATTTTTTAACTGTGTACACATATTTAATAGACATTTTATACTACATAATTGCATATTCAAAGACATGCTGTACTTATGTAGATACGTACGTTCATTCCGTGCAGATAACATCTTTTTTTTTTTTTTTTTTTTAATGCAGGGGAACCAACAGAGGAGACAACTACAGCTGCGTCCTGCCTGATATTAGCAGGAGAGGTGTGAGAAGGGCCAAAATAAGCCAGAGCTGGTCTTTGTTCCAGTGTCTTGCTGGGAAAGAAGGTAAAATCCTCCTTTTGCTGGTCCCCAGGAAAGCCAACCCTTGGTCACACAATCAGTGATGGTGGCAGCTTGAAGGCATGAGAAAAAAAAAACATAAGAGCCCCCACATAGCATGGAAATCGCCTAAACCAGCACCAGCAAAGGTCACAGGAATGCAGCGCACAGGTGATTTTAGAATTTCAGGGGTAACAATTTGTATTAGTTACAGATTTGCCCGCTGCCTTGTGCCTGGCTGTTGTCCCCCCGTGGGGCAGATCCTTCAACTCCATAGCTGAGTTTTTGAGCTGCCCTCAGCGCTGCAGCATCCAGATGTGCTCCTGGAGAGCAGCAAGGGACCCTGCCAGCATCTGTGCAGGATCCCCCCCGTGGGAATCAGCCCTGGCAAGGAGCAAAACCTGCCGTGAAACCCAAAACCCGAGACAAGGCTGCCTGAGCTTCATCTTGCACTCCTGACGGACACGGGCAGGTCTCAGCATTTCTGCAGACCACAGGTCTTTGGTGGAAACTATATAAAATGGGATGGCCGCAACCCAAAATGTAGATGGGTTTCCAGTCGGCGTTGGAGGCTGAGGGGCCCTGGGGAATCATGAACCTGCCTGAACCAAAGCCCTGGGCACAACACCTGCTGCTGAGAGGCAGCCAGGCAGGACCCGGAGCACTTCACCCTCCGCACACATACACCTATCAAACACAAATTAAGCTCTTAGCACCCACGTGAATCTCCTCTTTTTGAGAGAAAGAAGGCTTCTATTCTCTACTTGGCTTGGCACCAGCATCGCCAAGAGCAAACTTGGTTTCCCTTGGAGAGGGAGCACTGCCCACCCCAAACTGGTGGCTGGATAGAGCAGGAGGAAATATTAATCATTTCAGACAAGTTGATTCTGATCACTCTTCAGAGGCTGGTGCATGGCTCACTTACCATTTCTTCCCCCCAACATCGTGCTGCTGCACCGTGTACCCAAAATACGCCTCCTTAGAGCCAGCTATGATTTTTGGCCTCTTGGTGTCGATGTTGAAGGTGTCACTGAACCCTGGAGAGAGAAGAAGAAAGATCCTGTCATCAGTCAAGGTGCTGAGATGGTAGGAGAAAAGACTAAGGTTGCTCAGACCCTGAACAGGTCACCCTGAGAGGCTGTGCAGTCTCCACCTGTGGAGATATTCAAACCCCAACTCCACACAACCCTGGAAAACCTGCTCCAGGTGACCCTTCTTGAAAGGGGTTGGACAGGATGATATCTAGAGGTGCCTCCAACCTCAACTATCCTGGGAATGCCACACCTCCAAATGCATAATATGCCCCGAGAGGGTCCTGCAAGAAGCAGGGGTGGTTTTACGCCATCACAGGATCTCTGAGGTGCAGCATTGCTACAGCCAGCCGCCAAGGAGAGGAGGTTGTGTGACCCAAAGCTCCCCAACCCCACCTCACCTGCAGCATCCCAGCACTCCTCTCTCCAACATTGAACTCACAGGGAGGAACCAGCCCCAGGCCTGCAGCTTTAGGTGGGTTCATTTAGGGTTAAGAGGCCACAGCTGCACAAGCCCTGGAGGGTGGTCCCCGTCCCCAGCCCATCTGCAAAGGGGCTTCACCCTGGTAGGTACTAATGTCCTCCTTGGGGCTGCTGAGCTGGTGCCCACCTCTACTACCAAAGCAAAAGAGTGTTTCTCGTTTATTGTAAAGGAAAAATAAAAGGTGTTCCTGGTCTGGAACTCGCTATCCCTCCCAGGTGTCCCCAAGGGTTTTGCAGTACCAAAGAGTCACAGTTGGGATTCAAGGCAGAGAGGGGACTAGGGGAAGGGCTAGATGAGTCTCTACAGGACTGGGGCATTTTGAGGCTATTGGAGATGCCCCTTGACCCACCCATGGGTGCAGAAGCTGCCCTGAATTGTGCCCACAGTCCCTCCCGGTGCTTTCAATGGCAGAATTGGCTGGGGGCAAAGACTAACCCCAGGCTGGGGGAAGAGCACTCTCTGTGCTAGAGGGCTCAAACGCTTTGTAGCCTCTATTACTGATAGCTGGAAAATGCTGCAGACGTACATCCCGTATCCCGTGGTCCACGTCCAGGTGATAGGACGAGAGGAAACAGCTTCAAGATGTGCCAAGGGAGGTTTAGACTGGACAGTTTTCGTTACCGAAAGAGTGGTAGAGACTGCCCAGGGTAGTGCTGGAGCCTTCATCTCTGAAGGAGTTAAAAAACTGCGTGACTGGGGCAGTTCAGTACATGGTTTAGTAAGCACGGTGGTGTTGGGCTAATGGTTGGACTCAGCGATCTCAAAGATCTTTTCCAGCTTTAATGATACTGTGATTCTATATCCTATAGCCAGCAGGTACCAGCCCACAATATCCCCAGCTTTATCCAGGGACACATACGTTTTGGCTCAGGTCAGCATCGTGCTCAAACATGCCGTGGGTGCAAATGGTGCATGGCTCCTTGGGGAGGTGTTTTAGCTTAAAATAGCATTTCCCCATAGGTTTACTTAAGCAGAGAGGGCATATCCTGGCTCTTTGTTTGCCTTGAGCAGAAAGTAGCTGTGGTTGCAAATAAAAAATCCTGGCATTCCAAGTAAGGATGGCTCTAAAAGCAGCACAAGGATCACGCTTGGTATTTATAGGGGTCTAAAAGGGTTGTCAAACAGGAGAGGCTGGGAATGCCTCTTCCCAGGCAGAAAAATTCAGGATGGAAAGTGCTTTATAGGTAGGAATGTTAGGGATAAAGCTAATTTTTTGCAGTCATAGGAAGAGATCTGCAACGTTGGCTCTGTAAGCAGAGAACCACGGAATCTCGCCAAGGAGAGCTGAGGTAAGGAGCTTCAAGATCCTACAAAAAGAAATTCTAGAAAGCAGGGGGAAAAAAAAAAAAGGAGATGGTGTGGGGAGGATGAGAGCCAGAATATGTTGTGGTAGATTGACCTTATTTGACATCATGAACCAAATTAAAACTTCCCCTGAGTTAACTGTTACCCGGTGGAGAAGCGAAGACCATTGGGAGGAGTGATGGGCAAAGGAAGAGGGGAGGTTAGAGGAGCTGGGAGCATCCCAGGGCACCACATCACTGCCACTGGTGAGGGGGGGATCTGGCTGGAAGAAAGGGACCTTTTGAAGAGGGGAATTTTGAAGTATTTCAAGCAAAATTCAATTCTGGGTAGTGCAGGAGGATCTTCATCACTTGGGCACAGAGCAAATGTCAGAGAGAGAGGATGTGATGGGATTTCTTCTGATTTTTTTTCAGTGAGCAGTTTTCCTGCTGGGAAAGCAAAATGACCTTCAAGGAAGTTTCAAGGCAGTGGATGGAAGAGGGGAGGAAGTTCAGAGATCCAGCAGATGTGGGTGCATTCGAGGCAGAAAGAAAAGAAAAAAAAAACAAACCCAATCAGAGAATATTTAATCTGGCTGAAACTAATGGGAGATTTTTGAGAGGCTGCCAAAAAGATTTAGCAATCCGAAGAACCGAGTCTCATTTTCTTGTCAGGAATGACATCACTGTCATAAATAAGTGACCAAAAGCCACATGTTTTGCTTGCGATGCAGCCAAGTCAGGAAGCCTCAAATACCTCCTTTCTGAACTGGAACTTCTGTTGAGTCCAAACTTTTGATTCTTCTCAGGTCAAATATTGAAAAGGGAAAAAGCAAAACACATTTGGGAAACAATGCTGGGGAAAAAAGCCACCTTTTTGGCCAAAAAGAATAAAAATAAATCCTCCGTAGAAGGGAAACTTCTGGAAGGGGGGTGCTCCTGGGGCTCCAGAACCCTCCTCCTGCCCATTCCTCCTGTCTGCATCCTTCAGGCAGATATCGGGATTCACCACCGGCAAAGGGATGCGAGGAAGGTACCAGCCCAGCCGTGCTTGCTGTGATGCCCCAGAGCTGCTTCTGCTGCTGTGAGAGGTTACAGCTTTCTGCCTTTGCTCCAAATCATTATGATTTAAGATGGACCTGCCAGAAGAATTTCCTTATTTTCATTCTACTACGGGGAAAATGCAGCAGCTTGCAAACCCAGCCCGTTTTGCTGGCCTCCAGCACTTTCACAGCTCGGGACGGGGTTTCTGGAGAGAGGCCGAGCCAACCCGGGGCAGCAACATGGGTGGGAGAAGCGTCTCAAAGGGTCCACATGGGCTTTTCTGCCAAATTCCCCAGGGCAAAGGCAGCTTCGCCCACTGCCAGGCTGCTGCAGGTCCCTGATGTGGCACGGGAGGAGACAGATGCTTTGAGGGCACCACAAGTGACCCAAGGTGAAGGATATGAGAGGGACACAAGTTTAGTGCTCCAAGCTCCCGCTTTCTTGCTAGGAGATGCTTGCTGGAGGAGCCCAGGAGCACGTGGTGGGGTGGAAAGCTCACTTTTGCTAAAAACCTGGAGCGTGTCGGGCTCAAGCATCTTAATCTGGCACTTTGAAACTCACCGTGTTGTTCTCACTCTCCTTTCCTCTCTCACTGCCCAAGCCCACCCAGGCGAGGTGACCTCTGCAATGGGGCAGTGGGTCCGCGGACCCCAGCACTGCTGCTCTGACCCCCACACCCTCAGCATCCCTGGGGATGCCACTGGGACCCCTGGCATCCCATCCCCACCACCACACGAGCTCTACTGTCACTGGATGCTCCTCTGCAACCCATCTGCCAAGCACATTACGGTTTCTTTTCTTAGAATTGAAATGTTTGGCTTAACTAGGAAAAGTTTAAACTTTATATGGGGTGTTTGGGCAAAAACTAGCAGGCCCCAAGAAGGAGCAGGGTGAACCACGTGTCCCTGTGTTTCCCTCTAGCTTCAATTCCTATCAAGCGCTCTTTGCCAGGTGAGATACTGAAAGCACCAAATTCCTCTCCAGGTCGCTATCTCAAAGCCACCTTTTGTCATCAGCTCTTAGGAAACAACCCGGGGTTTGGTGGCTCCTGCAGTGGTGGATGAAGAGCCAGGGAACACTGAGGATGAACAGAGGATCAGTCATCGCTGCCTCATGTGTTGTAACATTCCTGAGTACCCACAAAATCTCAACTAACAGCCCCATCGCATTAGCTGTACGACTACCTTGTGCTCCCATAATTTCAGCTTTCTGGCACCCCCGAAAACCAGCGAGGAGCCTTTGACAGGCGAGTTTTGCAGCCCTAAGGAATGAACTGGTTATTGATTTGCCGGGTATTGATTAGCGATAACGCAAATGGCATCAGGAATAGTATCAGCCCTCTGACTGCCCCTTTCCCAGGAAGACACCAAGAAAGTGATAGGTTGAGGGGGATGTGCAGGGGGTTGGATTCTCAGAGCACTTGGCACCTCAGGGGTTTGTTTATTGAAACGTCCCTGGCCTGTGGATGGGCAGCTGGTACGCGGGGGTCCCTTACTCCACTGCTGGGGCTGTGCAGCCACACAAAATTGAGTGCCCACCATCAAAGCTTGGACTGGAGGGTCCCTTGGGACCTGGGACAATCCCAGGTGTGCCCCACGGAACAAGCGTAATGGTTTTACCATTTGGTGACCCTTTAGAAAGGGAAGGAGCTGACTGCTTTCTCTTGAAGAAGAAAAAACAGGTACCTGGGCTGACACAAGGGAAGTTACAGCATCTCAGCGCATCCTCCCTGGATCCTTCTGGAAGTCACAGCTTCCCTTCCAGTGCACAGTGTCAGTGACCAACCAGGTGAACTGGTGAGAATGCATTTACTTTAAAAAGCCGTGGCTCAGCACCCCTTACACCAAAGCCTGAGGGAAGAAGAGCTGCCCGGATCTGCAGTTTAGGGATATCTTGGGTTGTCCCCAGGATGGGCTGGCATGGAGGCACCGCTCTGCGCTCCTGCAAGGTTCCTGCTGGGAGAGAACTGTCTGCCAGCTGCGGACACTGCCTGCCTCCCCGCTGGGCTCTGACAAGGAATAACCCAGCAAGTGCTTCTGGGGACTCCCAGGCTGCACGTGGGAAGATGCAAGAGCGAGGACAGAGCCTGAGTGCAGGAGGCTCCCTTGACCCAGGAGGAGGGTTTGCCCCAGGACAGGCACCTCGCCCGAGTGGCGAAGGGACCGTTCCACGGATGCACGTCCCAACGCAGCCCCTTCTGCTCAGCCCAGGGCCTTAGGGGCTTCCACACATTGTGGAAACTTGCTTTTATTCTGGATGGCCAAACGCCAGCACTAGACCTCAGCAAAACAGACCAACCAGTAGCCGCAACTCATCCCGGTCCGGAGACCACCACGGAGTGCTGGACACATTAACCCTTCTCGCTGCAGCCACGCAGCCATCACTGCCCACTCCAGGCACAGGTAGAAACCCCTGTGGGCTGTCGTGGAGGATTTCTGATCAGCCCTGAGCAGAGACACTGATTTGCCACATCCCTACTCTGCAGCAACCATCATCAATCTCAGAGGATTTCTGATCAGCCCTGGGCAAAGACACTGATTTGCCACATCCCTACTCTGCGATAACCGTCATGGATCTCTGAGCAGCATCTCTTGAAAGGGGAGTTCACCCCACAGACACGGTTGCCCACGTCAGCACGGCTGGGGCTGTGTCGCTGTCTCCACGCGGGTGTGATCATCCTCGGCAGCTCCACGCAAGCAGCCCCGCGTCCCGCCGCGCTCGCTGCCGCCATGCAATGCGCACGCACATGTTCCCTATTAAGCACAGAAAGGAAGCTCTGCCGTGGCTCGCTTTAAAGGATCAAGCAATTGGAAAGGGGGAAAAACCCAAAAGTAGTAAAAATTCTCCCACCCTAGGGTGCTTTACCATCAGGATGTTTAGGAATATTTGCAGTGGCAGAAGCGCTGCGTGCTGGCGAGGAGGCGTGAGCCGGTGGCAGCGTTCCTAGTAGCAGGGGAAAGCTCTTTTTTTTTCCCCCTTTGCAGCACCAAGTGGTCCCAGCCTGGCTGCTCCGAGCCTAGGCTGCGTGCAGGAGGATGCCAGATGTAACTGCAGCACAAATGACCGCTGTCGGGGAGTGTCTTTCTGCAAGAAGCGAGCCCAAGCGCGCCAGCGAGGGGCCAGCACGGAGCGTATAGCCCTCTGCCACCCCAGCCCTTGGCAGGGCTCGTCCCGCACACGCTGAGCCATACGAGGGAGGCTGCACGCTCACCTCTTGAAACCAAATACTCGTCCCCAAACCTCTCTTATTCAACCCCAAGCAATGTTCTTTTGCAGAGCCCCCTCATGTATAGCGGGACAAACCACCTGTGGGTCACAAAAGTTAGATCTAGGTAGGGTCTGGCTTTATTCGGGGGGAGTGGGGGGGGCTTTTTGTTCCCCCAGCATCTTACACTTCATAAAACTGCTCTCTAATCCCACTCCAACTGTAGCCCAGCCGAGGAGGAGGGCCGGCAGGATGCCACGCTGCCCGTCTGCTCATTCCTGGGAGCCCATCAAAGCCTTCCCTCCCTTTCAACTGCCCTTCTCCCTCCCTCCTGCTCCAGGGAAGACTTTTCCAACAGCCTTATTAACCCTGGGCTACTCCAGCACATTTCTCAAATGAGAAAAAGTTATTCCCGGTTGCTTTCCCCTTGCCTAGGGAACTGGGGTGGACGCAGAATGGGGAGTGGGCACTTACCGGGCAGGAGGCAGAGGGAGCAGGCGAGGAGCATCCCGCTGGGGAGGTCCATGGGAACGCTGGCTGCCCTGCTCCCTGGCCCCGAGCATCCGTGGGAGGCAGCCAGCCAGACTGGTAGCCTTGCTTGCAGAGCCCTTTTCTTATCCCCAGCCTTTCCCAGCTCCCTGACAGAAGGAGAGCATTGGGAGGGAGTGGGAGGGACGAGCAAAACTTGTAGGAGGTACAGCAGGAGAGGACGGGAGAGGGGACAGCCTTCGCAGAGTCACAGCACCCTTTAGGGATCGGCTCCCCAGCAGGACCATGCTGATCGGGAACATCAGCTGCAAGGCAGCACCCTGGTCTTTTCCCTGCAGGACCCCACCGGGGTCCCCCGGGAGTCCCTTGCCCTGATGGAGGTTTGGTGCTGGATGGAAGGTCTAATGGTTGTGGAGTGCCACCTCTGGCCACGGCTTCTCTGGTGCCAGCTCCATTCAGGTGACACCACTATTTGGGTGCCCCTTCTACCTGAATGCTATCTCCAGACACCTCTACCTGGTGCCTCCTCTGTTCAGGTGCCACCTCTTCTTGGGTATTACTTCCACCCAGTTGCCACCTAGTCTTGAGTGCTCCGTCTGCTCAGATGTCACCTCCAGCTAGGTATCACCTTTGTTCAGGGTCCATCTCCACTCAGATGCCACCCCCGGTGTCCACAGCACCGAGGAAGCTGCTGCGATGCTGCTGGCCACCAGGCAGTACTGGAGCACACAGTCACACCATTTAGTTCCCCCAGCTCGTCACTGCTAGCGCGGGCACACGGGAGAGTCCAGTTGGGAAGCAAATAGCAAAGAAGGAGCAGGAAAACCGCTACTGAACATCTTCTGCCAGGGCTGCCACTGAGCATGACTGGGCGCTCCCACTGTGCACACCCCTTGGACCAGTATCCCTAGTTGTCACCTCCAAAAGCCACCGCTGCCATTTAGGGCCCCATCACCCCTGGGCTGAGCTATGCAGTGCAAAACATCTGAAGCACAGCGATGTTCCCAGGGTGGGATTTCCACCTCCATCATCTTCCTTCCCGGGCTGCAGACACCCTTTGGAGGAGGTACCCGGGAGGCAGCTCCTGCAGGACATCAGCTCTGACCGTGGAGAGGCTGTGGTGCTCAGATGCAGCCGTGAGCACCCGCAGACCAGAACACGCAGCCCAGCTGGGGCAGCTCTGCAGGGGAGGTGGGAGCAGCCACCACCTTCCTTCCACTTTTTCCAAATGGGAAAGATAAATGCAGCCTTTGGTTTGTTTTCAGAGAGCAGATGTGACCCTGGAGGTCCTTCCCTACCTGCCCTTCAGCCCAAGCCTTGTTTGCCAACCGGAGTAGTTGCTACCTGCAGCAATCGAGCTCAGTGAGACTGACCTTGCAACCAGGAGAAAAGCAAAGCCAGAGCGGTCTGCGCGCTGCAGTGCCACCTCCTCTCCCCTTGCAGCAGAGGAACAAGAGAAGATCCTTGATGAGTTTTTTGCCCCTCTTCCAACCCAACTGCTAGCGAAGATCTTTTAAGATGGGTCCAAACACCAACAGCTCTGCCTACCGAGTGTCTGTCAGACAGTTTGGGGTCTGCAGGAAGGAGATAAGCTCTGCTCGAGACATTCTTGGATGAGAGAGAGTGTCTGGGAGATCCAGTTTCTTTTTGTTCTCCACTCTTCCCTCCTGAAAATACACGTTTGGGGTCTGCAGGCAGGAGAGGACATATGTCTGGAAGGGAGATCAAAGCAGCAGTAGGATCCAAACCAGCGCAGAGTTGTGGATGCTTTTTAGCTTGTTTGTACAGGTCTCCATCCACCAGTGAAACGCTGCTTGACAGATATTTTCAGTTCTTAACTACATTTCCCAGCTGGTTTTCTCCTATATAACTCTGAGCAGAAACCAGAATTTCAGGGGACAGCATTGACTGAAGAGAACAAAATGCATTTCTGGTTCAGTGAAAATTAAAAAGTTAGGGGTTTTTTTTAGGAATAAAAGGAAATATTATAAAGCTTGGGCAGGAAGCATGAGATTTAAAGCAGAGCAACCAGAGCACAGAGGGAGGGATCCCTGAGAAGTGGATGCTGTGAGCAGAAGCCACAACCTCTCTGCTCCTGCTCCCAGGCTGGGGCTGCAGACCAAGCGCGCCAGGGGAAATCCCTGCCTGGGAGCTGAACTCTCCCATGCAGTTGGAAGCCGAGCTGGTTTTTCATGGAGAAAACCAATAATTAATTACAAAAGGCCTACATAATCTTGCCATTTGCATCTTGGTTCAGTTTCCAGGGAGGTTGCCTGAAAGCAGATCACCGGAACGAGCCTGCTCGAAGGGTTCTGGAGGAAAGAAGGGAAAAATCACACCAGAGGAAGGCTCCTGGGCCTCATGCCATCTCTCCCTCTCTAAACGAAGTAAGTAAGGGCTCAAGCACGGCAGTTCAGAAGTTAAAGTTCATGGAAAACTAAGCTGCACCAGCCGCCTCCTGCCTCAAACTCCCCAACTTGGAAAAGAGTGGAAAGTCAGATTCACGGGGATCTGCTTCCCTGCTCCTGCCTAAAGGCTGCCCGCCAGGGGATTCTCTGCACTGGCCGCTGTTCTTGTGCAGCAAAACAAAAGGAGAAACCCCAGGAGACTCTGGGCTCCTGAGCGATCAGACCCCTCCTGCTTTCTCTCCATGTTGGTTGCAGATCCCTGGGGGGGTTCTCATGAGTCTGAATTGCCCCCAACTCGGGTAGAGAGGGAGTGGGGTCTTACTCAACTCTTCCATGAAACCAGTTTAGCCTCTATAGTCCCTCAAAGGTCTTTTCCAACCAAAGAACTCTGTGGTTCTATGTGGCTGCATCCCTCTGCAGACCCTTCCCTCTGCTGAATTATCAGCACGTGCCCTCAGACCTCTTCATGTGACTGAGCCTCTTTGCCTGAGCGAGAAGTGCCAAGAGTTTAAAGAAGAGCTGTGCTGTGATAATATTGATGTAATACTTCCAAAATGTAAACAGCTGCTGGTGGCAGTGATGAATGAGAAAGCAAAACCCAAGGAAATAATAGTATTTCAACCCTTTGCAAAAAGTTGTTATGGGAACATCCTATGATATCCAACAAAATACTCAGCACCCTGGCTCCTTGGGTCTAAAAACCCTATAGAAAGTGGTGTTTGCTTATTCATGGTATGACATTAATCCTGTAAAAAGGAAAAGGCTGGGCAAACATTAAAAGCTGCCTTCCCACTTCATTTTTTTGGATCCTGCTCTGATTTCAGTGCTGTTCCATCCAACCCAGGCAGCACTTTCCAAAAGATCCCAGCCCGCAGCCACAAGGAGCCGGGGGCGGCCGGAGAGATTCCCGCACGCTGCTGTGGGGCGAAACACAAACCCAGGCAGCTGAAGCAGGGTGATTTTTTACCTTTTATTCCCCACCTCCTAGCTATTAACTGGGGGAAGGTTTTTGCACGTGAGCATCACTGTGGATGAGGAGCGGCTGGCAGCGCTGCTGCCTCGTTGGGCGGACACACGCCAACCATCTCCAATAGAGACCAGTGCTCCTGCAAACAAACAGCTGGTCCCCTCGCAGGCGCTTGGAAGGGCGGTAGGAAAAGATGCGCTGCGAGCTCTGCCTGGCTCCCAGCAAGTTCTGCCTGGCCCTCAGTGAGCCCTTGGGATGCTTTTCTTTCTGTCAGGTTTTGGGGGGGGTGGACGTGGAGGTAGAGGGGTGCGCAGAGCTGGGGTGCTGTGCTTCGCCAGGGCTTGCAGGATGCTTAATCAGGCATCCCACTGTGCCACAAAATCAAACCGACCAGGGCAGCATCAAGCTCTCAGGGTCCTCCAGCAGCCAGGGATAAATTGGTGGAGAAAGTGAGAAACAAAACTGTTTTCTCCTGAAAGCAGAGCAAAGCATCAGCTTTTGGTGTGGAAGGGCAGCACTCAGCTTCTAACCTTGAAGAAATCTGGCTCCTGAGAAAAGTTTCTGCTTGTGGCTCAGAAGTCTATGACCAAAAAAAACAGTCTTTTTTTTCTGCAAGCCTGACCGTTTCCAAGAAAAGCATCAAGGTGCAAACTGAGGCACATTGGAGACTATAGTTGCTCCGCAGCCAAACACCACTGGGCTTAAACCACTCTGTCCCTTCAGCAGAAGCAAAACTTTGGAGCTGAACTCCACACCTGAGCCCTGGGCAAGATTTTTACCTTCCCATCCAGCAGCATTTTCCACAAATGCCAGCACGAGTTGGTAAAAAGAAAGGAGACAGCAGGCAGGGATAGTTACATGCAGCCCAGGGAAGTGGGTTGAGTCACCGTCGCAGGAGGTTTCAAAGATGAGTAGATGAGATGTTCAGGGATACAGTGTAAGAGTGGGCAGTACAGTTGGACTCAATGATCTCAGAGGTCTTTTCCAACCAAACGATTCTATGAACTCAAGTAGCAAGTTCATCTGGCTGCAGATTTGGTCAGGGAATTACACAAGCCATTCCTATACCATTCCCAAAGGGAAGATCTCATGTTTTCCTCAAATTAACATCCTTGGATGGCCTTGTTAGAAAATCTGGAGAACGCAGCGCTGACCGTGACCTTGCAGCTCACACGAGGATGACCCCAAGCTGCACAACTGACCAGGCAAGCCTTCATGCACCACTCAAATGGAAAAGCCTACAGGTAAATCACTTTAGCTTCCAGTCATGTATCCGAGTTCCAGCTCAAGCTCTCAGCCCAGTGCCTCCAAACCTAAGGCTTATGGTACTGCCTGACCTCTCTTCCCTAAATTCTGAAGCCATCCCAGTTCACTGCAGTTTTTCCCACGTATGGTCACTCTTTCTGAGCTTCAACCTTTCCCCGCAGCAGATCCCTCCTTGCGCCTGACCTTTCAGAGGGTGTCACATATTGGATGCTATTGCTTCTGCAGTTTTGAAAGAATTAAACTAGGATACAAGGAATGTAAACAGAGGCCAGGAATGAAAACAAAATCCCTAATTCAATAATATAAACAGAGGACGGTGTTGTACAGGGATTTAATTGCAAGTGGCCTTGGGATGTGCTTTGTGCTCCCAGGGGTTCTTCTCCCACATCTTCTGGGGAAGGAGTCCCTGCCCATGGCAGGGGCGCTGGAACTGGGGGGAGCTTTAAGATTCCTTTCACCCCAAACCATCCTATGACTCTATGACTCCGTGAAGGGTGGCCGCAGGTCAGGTGCTCAGCTTACACATACATCCCCCAGCACCAGGGAGCACAAAACACGGCTCAGCACCAGGGCCTGGGGTCAGGATTACAGCCAGAAGCAACTCCGGTGTGGCAGGAAGGAAAAAGGCAGCACAAAGGCAGGACCACCAGCGGCTCCCTGGGGGTGTCGGGATGCTCAGACCCCTGGGTGGTTTCACGTGTGCTTGGGTGGTGGGGAGCAGCTCAAAGGAGCCTGCTGAAGGTGAGCGAGGGCCAGCAGAGCACGTGGTGCCGTCACGCCTGGCTGTCACACAGCCCTGCTGAGCTCAGAGCTCTGGAGAGTTGGTTGTCCAAAACAAAAGCCGATGTAAACAGAAAGCCAGCTTCTCCCAGAGATTATCAGCTTCGTGTGAAGCCAGGAAACAGCGTTTCTACAGAGCACAAGACTGGGACGGGAAGGCAAAAGCCTCTCCTGCCCCCCAGGACAGTGTCCAGGGGGAATCAATCCAGAGGTTTCCCACTCTGGGATTCTCCAGAGTTTTTCCTGTGCCCTAGTGTCTCCCTGTCACTCATACTACCCCAAGAGCAATGTCCCAGCTGGGATCACCCTGGGGGATGTCCAGGGGAGCAAAGGGGGACTGGAGCCGACGAAAGGAGGGGAAAACACTGAGCCAAGGGCATCCATAGAGGTGTTGCCCATGGGAAAAGGAAAACCTGGAATTATGCTACAAGACCAATACTCAACAGTTGCTTCCTTGCCAGCACAGCCAGGAGTTCCTGCCCTCAGCATCCTACATGGGCTGCAGGGACCCCCCAGCTGTGTTCTCCATCCCAGCCAGGCAAAGGCAGCAGCAGCACAGAGACCACCATCCACCCAGCTCTCTGGGGGAACCAAGGAGGAGGCTCCAGAAGCAACGCTGGGGGATAAAATACACCCTGACCCAGGAGAGACTCCTCCAGTAAAGTGGTGCTGCAGAGACCCATTGGCTTTTTCTTAAATTTGTAGAAAGAGGAAAGTAATTTAACCTCCAGAAAGCAGAGACTTGGCACCCCCACTGTGTTTGGAAGAACTTTGCCCCTTAGCTCCCAGCACTCAATTAGCATAAGCTGTATTTATTAGCCCTCGCCAAAACGCTTCTCTTCTTCTGTGCCACCAGGCTCGTGCTGGGGCCAAAGCCTTTTGTAGTTGGACCAGGGCTCTCGGACGCTGGGTTGAGGCAACCAGCAAAGCCTTGGCAAATGCTGTTTTTGCAGAAACATTTACAAAATGCAATAGCTGAGATGTTCCCCGTCGGGTGTTTCGTGCTGGCTTTGCAATCGGTGCTCAGCTATAAACACCAACCTCTGAGGAGATGACTTTACGCTCCAAAAGCTGCTTTCTGAAGCGTACTAAAACCCCGCTGTATGAATTGCTGGAGCCTCAGGACCCCACGGCAAGAACGGGTGGGTGGGAGAACCACGGCCTTACCCGGGGGGACCACAGGGTGGTGAGGAAGCAGCTGCAGGGATGCCCCCACCCCCATATTTTGAGGTCACTTCTTTCCCAGCTGGACCTGAGGCTCCCCAGGTGCCTGGTGTGACTTCATGATTCAAGCAGCTTTCCCAGTGACCTATTTACAGGCCACTAACTGTAAAAGAAGCGTTTGCTACTGAGGAATTTCTTTGTTTACTTAGCCAGCATTATTTTTTTGCTATTTATTTAATCTCTCCCTGTTTATTTCTTACTTTGAATGAACAAATATCCACCCTGCCCAGATTAGGAATTATTAGGATGAATCCCCTGGGGCCAAGCTTGAGCTGAGTAACTGCAGCCCAAATTCCCCGCCTGACCCATGGCACATGCTGTCTAGACGAGTTCCCAGGTGCCAGAGCACAGACCAGATCCTGCTCACACCTCTTCCCTACATACAGCACCAAAGAAAGTCAAAAATAAACAGAATCATAGAGTGGTTTGGGTTGGAAGGGACCTCCAAGCCCATCCAGTTCCACCCCTGCCAGGGGCAGGGACACCTCCCACTGGATCAGGGGCTCCAAGCCCCATCCAACCTGGCCTTGAACCCCTCCAGGGGTGGGGCAACCATGACTTTGGGTAACCTGGGCCAGGGTCTCCCCACCCTAACAGCAAAACATTTATTCCTAAAAAAAAAAAAAACTCGTCTCAATCTCCCCTCTTTCAGCTTAAAACTGTTCCTCCTTGCTGTATCCCTGCACTCTCTAATAAAATGTCTCTCTCCAGCTTTCCTGGAGCCCCTTTTGGTGCTGGAATGCTGCTCTAAGGTCTCTTAGAGCCTTATTTCTCCAGGCTGAAAAAACCCATCTCTATTCCCTCCCTATAAGGATGGCTCAAGGGTCCAGTGTTGGCCTGAACCCTGTGCATCTCTGGAGCATCGCCCCGGAGAGGCCCTGGGAATGCCCTTGCATCCCAAACACTTAACACACAAACCAAAGCAAGAAACCAAACGCCTCCCCAAAACGAACTCTTTCCCCTGGGAAAATTTTCTGTTGCAGAAAAAAACCCAGCACCTCTTCAACAACTATTCTGAATTATCCATTGTGGACACTATTTTCTCTCCTGCCACTCACAGCTGCAGATTTCTGCTCGCTCTATTTGCCTGGGTATAGCCCCTCATCCCTGTCTCTGCAACAAATTCTGGTTTGGTTGAATTAAACTGGAAAAAAAATACAATTGATACAGACAGCTAAGCTTTAAATATGAATGGTAAAGCCATTTAAACCTTGGTTTGTCAGAGAAGATGCCAAACAGGCCACGTGCAGTTGGCAGTCGATGCAAATCCCAACATCAGAGGAGAGCTTGATTAATATGCCGCTGAATCTCCAGGAGGGGAAAATATGCAACAGTAAAAGTAACTCTGGGCACTAAATAATTTGCAGAGGGGGAAAAAAATAACATTTTCAAACCTGTGTTCTTCACCATTGCGTGAAAAGGGGAGCACAGCCAGGAGAAGGGAGCTGCATCCATCTCCTGCGCACCATCCACTCCAGCCCTGCACACTCGCCAGGGCTTAAACAAGGGGGATCATTTGCACCTGCACAGCTTTGTGCTTCACCAGCCCTTCCAAGGTGGGAATTATGTTAATGCAGGCAGGGTGGGAGGAAGAAAGTAGCTGATGGACTCCGGGTGAGGACAGTGCCCTGGCAGCACCACCCAGCCAGCTCCTGCAGAGCTCAGTGGCTTTGCTGGACACACACCACGGTACTTTAAGGAAAGGGATGGGAACTTCCCAGCCATAAAGGTGCTTTTTCCTTCTTAAAGAAAAGCAATGCAACAGCTTCTCATAGGCAAGGTGTGAGGGGATTCAAAACCTTCAGAACAGGTAAACACAAATATGGCTTGAAGAGTGGTTAAGGCTCAAGATTGTCACAGCACGAGTCCCACCAGCTCCTTGCCACTGCTTGGCTCCACGCTAGCTTGCAAGACCAGGGCATCGAAAGGGTGACCCCAGCCCTCATATCACATTTATTGGAATTCTGAAGCGTGCTAAAGCCCTGCTAAAAGAATCACTGGAGCTCCAGGACCCTGCAGCGAGGGTGGCTCAGGAATTGATTACTCCTGGTCATCTCTCCACAACAGTCTACTGCTGAAAACAACCACATTACCTACTTCAAGTACTGGGTTACTATAACAAGTCTTTATGCTTTCACACAACACTTCCTCCAAGCAGCTCAAATGCCTTTCCAAACCAGAAACTCCATCAGGCAGCAAAACCTGATCCCATTCACCTGACTCCAAGGGCACTCATTTCTGGCATTTTCTAGACAGCCTTCACTGAAAAAAAAAAAAAGGGAAGATGAGCCATTTTTAGACTTTGGAGACAGATTTAACACATTCCAGGCGTCTCGACAGGGCTCTGCTTTGCTGTCCGTGCTCTGGTAAGGCCATTACTAGCCAAGTGCTCCTGCCAAGGGCGAGTGCTGCAGTTGCCTGCCTTACTGACATCGATGCCCAGCAGCTGGGAGCCGGTCGCATCCCTGTGCCAAGGTGGCTGCTGGGGATATTGCCTCTGCCGTACCGTTTGCAGACCAGTGGCAGATCCCTGCTGCCCTGTGATTCATCACCTGCGTCAGTGTAAGCATCCTCTGAGGGAAGGTTCACCCTCAGGGGTGGCTGGCAGCTGCTGTCCTGCAACAGGGCAAGCAAAGAAGGCTTTGCCTCTTGGGAGAGCAGCCTGGTGTGCTTTATATGCCCAGTACGTGCTCACCCAAAAGACAAATTGATCTACTCTTCCTTCCCCACCAGTGTTACAGAGCAAATTCCTTCACACGTGATTCTTTAGGTCTTTAAGTGTTCATCTTTGCTTCCCATTTATGAATCTACTCACAGGCAGCTTTGCACCCCTGTCAGAAGGTCAAAAGCTTTGCTACCACCCTGAGTTCAGAGCACGGAGGTATGAGTTCGCCTGCATTTAGAGGCATTCATGTCTGAAGCCAAAGAGCTTTGCTGGGAATGGCATTGAGCCTCTAATTTCCAAAATACTCTCTTGCACAACACAAATTCTGCCCCTGTATCAGGAATGCAGCTGTTTAACAGCAATTATCTTAAATAAACAGAGACAATCCTCCCTGGCTGCAGCTCCTGTGAGAGCAGACAGGATGCATGTTGATCTTAGAATCACAGAATCATTAAGGTTGAAAAAGGCTCTAAGCTCATCCAGCCCAACACCACCATGACCACTAAACCATGTCCCCACATGCCACGTCTACAATGCTTCTTGAACCCCTCTAGCGACAAATTCCACCACTGCCCTTGGCAGCCTCTGCCAGTGCTTCACCACTCTTTCAGTAAAGAAATTTTTCCTACTATTTAAACTAAACCTCCCCTGGTGTAACTTGAGGCCATTTCCTCCAGTCCTGTCCCCTGTCACTTGAGAGAAGAGACCAACACCCCCTCACTACAACCTCCTGTCAGGAGCTGCAGAGAGCAATGAGGTCTCAGGTCTCCCCTCAGCCTCCTCTTCTCTGGCTGGACAGCCCCAGGTGCCTCAGCTGCTTCCATAACCCCTGGGGTCCAGCCCCTTCCCCAGCTCCGTTCCCCTCCTCTGGATGCTCTCCAGTCCCTCAGTGTCCTTCTTGTAGTGAGGCATCCAAAACTGAGCGTGGGGATTGAGTGCGTGGCTTCACCCTCGCTGAGTCCATGGGTACAACCGGTTCCCTGCTCCTGCTGGCCACCCCGTGGCTGATCCAAGCCAAGATGCCATTGGCCTTCTTGGCCACCTGGGCCACTGCTGGCTCATGTTCAATTGCTGTCGACCAGCACCCTCAGGCCCTTTTCTACCCAGAAGCTTTCCTGCTGCTCTTCCCCAAGCTCGGAGCACGGAACGGGGTTGTTGTGGCCGAGGTGCAGCATCCAGCACTTGACCTTGTTGAATCTCTTACAAATGGACGTGACAGCCTGACCATGGCCACGGGTCAGATGTTGGGGACAGTGAAGACGCAGCCCACAAACAAGGCAGAAAAACCACGTCATCATCAAGGTGGACTCTCCCAATCTATACTGCTTTAATCTGGTGCTCAAGATAGCACGAAGTTTCTTCCTTCTTCCAAAGACAAATTTGAAAGTTGGATTTTTAAGTAAAAACCAGCCAAAATAAGGTGCTTTCTTTGTTGATGGAATCTGAGGTTTTGCTCCAAGGCCAAATGCCAGCACATTCTCAGATTATTATTTTTCCTGGGGAAAAAAAAAAAAAAAAAAGGTTGAAGACTTTATAAAGCAAGCCAGCTCTTTATAGAGAACGCTGACCCGGCTTTTCACCGTCCCCTGGCTGCCTGTGCTGGCGGCTCTGCCATCCAGCACCGTCTGCAGAGCAGGAAACGCCACCTGAACGCATCCAGCCAAAGGAATCAAGGAAAGTGGAAACAAGGAAAATGAGAAAGCATTTAATGCTGCATTTGTCAGGCTGGCTTTCACCAAAACAAATGTCTCATGGACTCTGGAGATCCACATGAGAAATATTTTAGGCTAAGGAATGAATTACCTCAAGGAGCAGGTGGTTTCTCTCTCTCCCTCCCTCCAGTCCATAAAACCAGCCCAGAGCTGTCCCAGGGACAGGATTGCTCTGAAACCACAGCAGCACCAGAGCTGCTCCCCCCTGCTTCTCTGGGAACTCACTGAAGGTTTAACTCCACCACTTGCTTAAAACCATAAAATAGCATGGCTAGGTTTTTTCCATGTCCTTTGCTAGGATTTTGGCTCCCTCCACGGCATTTGCCATGAGAAGGATGAAGAGTCACCCCTTTCTACAGCAGCTGCAGGGAAGAAACTCCCCAGCCACAGGGAGTAGGCTCGAGGGTTGGGGTTTTTTTGCCTAGTTCAAGCTAGGACAGCAACCAGAGGGACCTGGACGGGCTGGAGAAGTGCCCCGGTGTGAACTTCATGAGACTCAACACGGCCAAGTGCAAGGTCCTACACCCGGGACAGGGCAATCCCAAGCTGGGACATGATGCGATTGAGAGCAGCCCTGAAGAGCAGGACTTGGGGTTCCTGATGGAGGAAAAGCAGGACATGAGCTGGCAATGTGTGCCCAGAAAGCCAACAGTGTCCTGGGCTGCATCCACAGCAGCAGAACCAGCAGGATGAGGGAGGAGACCCTGCCCCTCTGCTCCGATCTCACAAGAGCTCACCTGGAACCCTGCATCCAGGCCTGGAGTCTCAGCACAGGAAGGACATGGACCTGTTGGAGTGAGTCCAGAGGAGGCCACGGAGATGATGTGAGGGCCAGAGCACCTCCTGTATGAGGACAGGCTGGGAGAGTTGGAATGGGTTGGAACTGGATGGGTCTAAAGCCCCTTCCAACCCAAAGCATTCTATGATTCTGTGAAACTCCCATACTACAGTCTCCTCTGGCTTCTCCCATCCCTTCCCACACGTTATTTTAGCATCGTTACTAGTTTCCAAGTTGCATTACGTGCAGAAGCCTTGCCTGCAGTGGCATGCACGGCTTGCAGAGCCCCCACTGCCTGGTGGTCCCATTCCTCCTCTCCACTTGCCCGTTTTGGAGATTAAACCCTTGGGACCATCCCCAGCTGGTGCACCAGGGCTGGGCAGGGGTGATTAAGTGACTCTTTGAGCCAGCGGGGATGAGTCAGTGTGACAGAAATGCCAGCTCACGGGCAAGGATGCAGCATCAGCAAGAAACCTGCCCTGGCTTGTAACAGGAAAAAGATGTTTCCCTGCCCAAACCAGCCTGGGGCAGATTAAGAAGAGAGAAAACTCCCTGCCATCATGCGCTAGGGCTCTGCCAGCAGCTGCAGCTGGCTGACACGCACTCAGGAGGACATCGCAGGGATTAGTTAATCCCCAGGGCCGCTCACCTTCCCGGCAAGTTGCCTGTATTAAATGAAACTCCAGCATCTCCTCCAGCAGACTGTGTTGGCTCATACCCTTGGTCTGCATCGCTCCACCTCTCAAGGCAGCCAGGATCTCCCAAAGTAGCCGAGTCCTGCTGCTGCCGGTGCTGCGCGCGCCTGTCCCAAAGCTGGGACACCCCCAGACCTGGACACGGATGCTGCGGCAGGAGACCCTGGCCTCGGAGCAGCCCCAGCACCTGTAATGGTTTGCCACTGACCAAATCCTATCCTAGAGGGATTCATGCATCAGAATAAATAGAACAGGAGGTCTGCTTTGTATTTTGGGGTTATGACAAAAACCATTCCATTCACAAAGATATTTATAAAAAAAACCCACATAGAATCACAGAGCGATTTTGGTCAGAAGGGACCCTAAAACCCATCCTGTTCCAACTCCCTGCAGTGGGCATGGACACCTCCCCCTGGATCAGGGGCTCTAAGCCCCATCCAACCTGGTCTGGAACCCCTCCAGGGATGGGGCAGCCACAGTTCCTCACAGGAAAGTGTTTCTTCCCAAGACCTCATCTCAATCTCCTCTCATTTACCTGAGAGCTGTTCCTCTTATCCTATCCCTGCGCTCCCTGATCAAGACCCCCTCCCCAGCTGTCCTGGAGCCCCTTTCAGCACTGGGAGCTGCTCTAAGGTCTCCTTGGAGCCTTCTCTTCTCCAGGCTGAACAACCCCAACTCTCCGAGCTTGTCCTTGCATGGGAGGTGCTCCAGCCCTCAGATCATCTTTGTGGGCTCTGGACTCACTCCATCAGACCCATGTCCTTTCTGTGCTGAGGATCCACAACTAAGTGCACACCTCCAGGTGAGTTCTCGTGAGAGCGGAGCAGAGGGGCAGAATCCCCTCCCTCGCCCTGCTGGTCCCACTGCTTTGGATGCAGCCCAGGATACAGTTGGAGCACTGTAGTAAATAAGCACCTTCATAAACCACATCCATCTGTCAGGAAGCAGGTTTTGGGATCTTTCTGTGGACGTACAGATTTTTCTATGCCATCTGCATGCCATATTTGTGATGGAATCAAGCTTTTTATTTAAAGCGCCTCTTCTGATGTCAGGATGCTGCAAGGATGGAATAAGGAATGGTGAGAAGCACAGCTGAGTGCTGCACACTGCTCATTCCATGTGGATTGGTGCTGCTGCCTACAATGTAAAATGACCAGTTTTGGATTAAAAAAAATGAAAAGTTATAATTTAACAGAAAATGTCATTTTCCAGGGCCCTCAAATCCCAAAGAATCAATGCCCAGCTCCACTTCTGTCAATGCTCCCAGCACAATGTGGCACCCACTGCTTATGGCACATCCCCACTTTCCCTCCATTCCATTTCAGCGGCTTCGTGGTAAAACGTGGCATTTTTAAAGCTCTCAGCATCTTTTGATGGCTAGATTTTAAAAAGCTCGAAATAATCTGATAAACTTGGAGTTTCATTATTTCCACGGTGCTGGCTTTTAAATCCAGCCTTTTCCAGCAGGGTGGGCTGACGCATGCTGGTTGGGGCTGAACATCAGAATGCATGAGTAGCCCCTTTGCATCCTTTTTAATTAAGCATGTGATAAGGAAAAAGAACTTTCATCACCTGCAAGTGCTACCTGTACTAAAGCAAACTATCTTCTCTCTCCTGCTCCTCCACAGCTGCTGCCAGCCTCGCAGTGCATCATCTCTGCTCCTTCCTCCCCGAGCTGGCGGGAGCGGTCCCACTCCTGACTATATTTAGCACTTTAGGGGAAAGAAAAAAAAAAAAAACAAACCAACAAAATACAGTTTTGAAAACTATAACAAGAATAAATCATTTTTGCAGACTTTTTCCTCCAGGCCAGACTGCTGGGAAAACATGTGTTTCATTAGATGCTGTAAGTGGTGCAGGTGGTCAGGGTGAGGGAAACCAGCCCCGCGGCGAACGTGCTTGTTTGTTTGGGGAAGGGAAGAAAGCCTCCAATGATGTCATGAAACTTCTGGACCCTGCACTCCCCCTGCTGAAAAATGAGGAGGAGATTGTCCATCACTTTGAAGGTGCTTTTTCCCTCCGACACCGTCAGAAATGCACTGGGCGCACTGCACGAATACTGGAGACTGCAGGGACCTGGGTGCAAGCTTTGACTGGCTTTATAAATTCCTGGTTACGTGGGACACTTACAGCCCCGAGGTCCTCGTAGATCAGATGCGCATTAGACATGCGACAAGATCCGCTTCCTGCACCAAGGACTGAGCAGCCTTCATCCTGATCATAGCGAGTCAAGGTTGGAAGAGATCTAAGCTCCTCCAGTCCTTCCGTCAGCCCAACCCCACTGAGCCTACTGAACCGTGTCCTCATCTACACAGTTTTGAACCCTCCGAGGATGGGGACTCTGCCACGAGGGCTTCCCTGGGCAGCCTGGTCCGGTGCTTCACCGCTCTTTCAGTAAAGAATTATTTCCTAATAGCCAATCTAAACCTCCCCTGGTGCAACTCGAGGCGGTTTCCTCTGATCCCGTCACCGGTTACTTCAGGGAATCTATTCCCGTTACAGAGGGAGCCAAGGCAGCGTTCAGCCCTTGGTGTGGCCCTGCAGCCCACGCACAACAAAGCAGGGAGAATTGAAGCCAGAGACCCTTCTTCCAGCAGCTGCCTTTCACTGGGACCCGTTAGGTCCTTCCTGGAGACGGGGTACCCACCAGCTCCAAGCTCAGCAAGATCTCAGGGACAGAAGATGCCCAAGCAGAGCACGCAGCGATGTTTCACTCCACTCCATAGTGATCCCAGCAGCATCCAGGCTGAGCTCAAACAGCACGACCTGCATCCATCAGCTGCTGCAGATGTCCAAGGACCCCAGATCCAGACCCAGTCTGCATCTCCCCTGGCCAGAAATCCTGCTATAACCATCACTACAGGACTTCTTGACTGTAAAATTACTACTTTACTTTTCCATACTCCTATCATGTTATAAAAATCTTGGTTTATGTAGCCAAGCCTCTGTTGCTCTTAGCCATGATGTATTGTTAATACATTTATGGAAGCAAAGTCATTCCTTTCATTTACTCTTATAGCCCATGTCATGCTACTTAGTCACACCTGAAAACCATTTAGGGCAGCTCTAAATTATTGTTCTGCTGCTGTGCTCACCTAGGTCTGCTAGAAATATCAAGCCAGAGCGGGTGGATTGGTTTCCCCTCTGCAGCCCTTGGCAGCCTGTCTCAGGACCCCATTTTAGCCGCTAAGATTTAAAGACGAATCTGTTCCAGTATTTTGCACTTCGCACAAGTGCACACAGCTCCTTTTCATCACCTTTAGAAGTGTTAAATGGGCCCAGACCAAACAGAAATGCCTTTGATCCAGCCCTATGATTACTCAAGCTGTTTTGCAGCCAGATCCACCGCCAGGCTGGGCAGGAGAAACATGAGGCAAAGCTAAAACACCCTAAAAAGAAACTTCGCAGATATTTCTGGCACTTGGGGGGCTGCTCTGCCTCCTCAGCACCAGAAGAGCCTGCCACAGCCTGGCAGCAGGGTTTTCTCATGCTCACGGTGTTTTTATTTCCCCTAAAGCTCTGCTAGCTCAGGGCTAGGGGAACGATGTGCAAAGGTGGCAGTGGCTAACGCTGCAGAGACTTTTCCTGACCTCCTCGCAGAGGATGGTACAAGATTGACATTAACAGCCCACTTTACATTCCTGAGAGCTCTCTGTGCAGGGCTGTGCCCTACACCTCCTTCCAATTTATTGCACTGCTGGGGAGGACAAAGCTGGTCAAGATTCAGGATTCACATCCCTGTGCCAGGACCCTTTAAGCAGCTCACCAGGACACACAACCCTCCTCAGCAGCTCCAAGGACAACAACCCAGCATCAGCACATCTGCCCCCAAAGTGCCTGGGGGCATCCCAAATTCCCATGTTTTGTCATTTCAGCTCCCTCAGCTCTCTTCCTCCTACACGTGCACATTCACAGACAGACGCAAACAACAAAACTCACATTTATTAACAGAAAAACATGTAATAATTAAAAAATGAGCATGCCAGTTCCCTTGCAGGCAGCTCTCCCCTGCCTGCTCCCTCTTGTTCATGGGAAGGGAAATCGTGGGAAGACAACCTCTACAAGCAGCTGGGCTGCAGCGTGCACCCTGCTCCCACCACAAAGCCCTTTGGAGAAGATTCAAGCTAAAGGCAGGGGAACATCCCACCTTCTGGGGCTGCTTGGTGTCCCCAGCCCTGCATGACAGTGATTGATAAGAATGGTAGGACTCGATGATCCAGTGGGTCTCTTCCAACCTGGTGATTGATTCTATGATGCCGTGACATGGAGTGAGTGTGTGGGCATGAGAGAACATGGCACTGCACAGCTGGTCGGGGCGCTGCGGCACGTGCCAACCCCACCATGGTCAGCCCTGTGGTCCTGGACACCACGGGAATACACGCACCAGTACGGGAGGCACTGGGGTTTTTGCCCTGCGGGGTGGTTTTTCAGCCAGGAAGACAGAGGGATGTGCTAATTCTGAGTAAATGAAGAGTAGAGATTAAGGCATTTCTCTCTGCATGGAGAGTTTTCCTATTTGAGAGATGAAATGTACTTCCAGCAAGCAGCTGAGAGGTTGGCACCAGGAGAGCTGCATTGGCCTGGCTTCAGCATAGATGGGTCAAGATCTCCCTTTCACACTGCGTGGAGCCAGAGAGGAGCCTGGAGAAATACTCAGGGCTCATTTCAGAAGCCCAGGGATACATTTATTGGAGCAAGCCCACAGTCTCCTAACTTTCTGCCAGCACAATCGGCACCCTACAGAGCTGAACTCTTAGAGCAAGGGCCAACGGCTTGCTCCAGCTTTCTCTAGCACTGCCTACAGCAGCAAGGCCATGAGGTGTTGCTCAGAGGAGAAACAATCTCCGCAAAGCCCATGGGCAAAGCCGCACAGACAGCCAACACCGGGGCTAGGCTGGACCTCCCAGCAAAGTGCTCAGAGCCACTTGGCACTCATGGGTGATACAGCACCCAGAAGGGTCCAGCAGGCTTTGCTAAACAGCCACAGACCAACTAGGACTAATGCCAGGGTCAGTGAACAGCATCTCCCACGCTCAAGCAGCATCAGACCTCAGCACTCACCCCAGGCAGAGGCTGCTCACTCACCTTCACAGCCCTTGGGTCGCCTCTTGCAGAAGATGCACGTGGCAGCAGGTGCCACTGATGCATCCACAGCTGGACAAGGTGATGCAGCCTCACAGCATCCTTCGCACAGAGGCACAGATCCAGCCTGGGAAGACACTTGCTCTGGGAAAGCAGTCGTGGGTACAAAGCTGAGCAGAAAGGCTTTGGTGTCTTGCCAGGACAGGTTCCTGCACCAGGAGCTGTAGGACACCACAACTCCTTACATCACAAACAAAATACTGCCCTTGGTTGATCTTCAACCCTTTTAAGCAAAGGCTGCTAATTAGCACTTGCAGCCTAGCGAGCTTGTTTATCTTTGAACTCACAGCTGATGACACAATCTTGCTTCAGCATGGAGAACTAATGTGCTGAGATGCTTCCTCAGCAGCCCTGGGGACAGGGACATGGACACAAGAGACAGAGGGAGGCAAAACATCCCAGGGTGCCAGAGAGGAGGACCCTGCCTGGTTTGTTGCCTGCAAGAGGGCACAATCTGGGGCCAGACGTGGCTTCAGCAGCTGCTGTGCCGGATCAGACCCAGGTGGCTCCAGCCCAGCAGCAGCTGAGCACGTGGACAGCCAGAGCTCGTGACATACACCCTGGCAAAGCTGACCAAAACCTACCTGTCTGAGCTCTCCGATGGGCTCTCTCCTACCAGCAACTGCAGTAAAGAGTGATGAAAATAGCTAGAGAAGGAAAATCAGAGACAAAACTGGTACAAAGCTGCAGCGAGAGACCTTTTCTCAGCAGTATTTGGCTGAGAGGTGCGCTGCACGTGGATGTGCTTCCAGCGTGAGTCACCCCGCGGAAGTGGGCTCTCCATCGCTAGCCCCAAACCCACGTTTCCGACAGGACCCTGCTGACATTTGCCAGAAAATTAACTTGGGGCTGCACAAAACATGTGCAGCGTGTGTGGGTGGGCTGGAAGCCCTTCTGGCACCAGAGAAGGGTCAAACAGCCTCTTAAAAACGGCCAGAAGAGGTGAGAACTGATTATTTTCTCCATGTGTTAGACACAATGGATCAACACTCTTGCTCCCCACCTTGGCTGTGTGGCTGCATGACCAAAACTCGCCACTCTTGGGCAGAAAAGTCTGCATCTAAATAAGTAATTTAGGAAATACACTTAGTGCTAAACAATGATGCTCGGAAGTTTTTATTTTCGGGGTGTGAAGCGCTCTTCAGCAAATGAGCACTGCAGAAATATAAACCTGCCTGCAAGGAGTGCATGGAAGACAGCAGCTTCCATGTCATTTCGTCTAGGTAAACTGAGGCACTGGAGGGAGCAGACAGCCAAGCCCCATCACTGTGAAACTTGCGGTCAGCGATTAACCCTGTGAAACCCAGCTGAGCTCTGGCAAAGCTGGTGAAGCTGCTAGTGGCTCAAAGCGCACCCCACCAGCCCAGCTCCCACCGCTCATGTTTTGTGGCTTTCCTGAGTGGCACTTTGTTTGTTTTTGCTTATTTTTGCTCCAAAACATTTGTAAAACCTCTGGCAATGTCAATGGCTTCATAACCAGGGTGCCAGGTACGCGGGTCTGGTCAGCATCACAGCACCATCGCTGCTGATGCTCTGCTTGGTGTGTCCTGGGCATCCTGTGCTGTCCTGTCCCGCCGGATCCTGGTACAGGAGACCTCTATATGGTTTGATAAAAATGTCATTATTTTATTGCTTTGGTGGAAAGGGTAGGGGCTTTGTGCTCTTATCCCAACCCGGGTCCTGCATCGACCCACACGGTTGGGTTTGGCACTGGGGGCTCAGCCCCAGCCCAGCACCCTGCAAAATCCCAGGCTGTGTGGGGAGTTGGCCAGTGCTACAGGGCAAACACGGCTGCTGCTGCTGTGGCTGGAGCTGAGGCTGCTTGGACTGGAGCTACTGGGACTGCTGGGGCTGCCAAGATACCAGGCTCAGACCTGGAATGCTGGGGTGCATCTGGGCTCAGCATCCCCACAAATGATCCAGTGCGCTCAGTCCTCCAAGATGCTGCAAGGCATCCTGGGCTCAGCCCCCCAAAATGCTGCAGTGCACTCTAGGCTCAGCCCCTCAAAATGCTGCACCGTGCCCCAAACTCAACACTTGAAAGGCATTACAGTGCATTCTGGACCCAGCCCCCCAAAATTCTATGGTGCCCCTTGCTCAGCACCCCAAAAGGCTGTGGTACCCCAGCTTCAGCCCCATAAAAACACTATGATACCTGAAAGTGCCCCAGGCTGGGATCCCAGAAATGTTGTGGTGCCTCGGATTCACCCCCAAAATGTTGTGATGTATTTCAGGCTCAGCCTCTTAAAATGTTTTGATGTCCTAGGCTTGGGCCCCCAAAATGCAGCAGCGTGCCCAGCCTCAGCACCCAAAAAGAAGGGCCATAGGAAGGCGACACACCAAAGGTGCTCGAAGTGCTCAATTTGGGGCTCATTTCTCAGCTCATCCTGGCAAACTGGGTGGGAAGTGCGGACAGGTGAAGAAGTTGGGTGAGCTGGGGGGAGCAGGGGGCTTTGGTGGGCTCCCATCAGCTGCCTCTTCACCAGCCCCTTTCCCAAGCACCGTGTGGGGTCTTCCAGCTGGGGAGCAGATCCCATTTCTGGTGACGCGGTCATCGTAGGGATCCTTGGCATGTTGCCCACTGGGGCCACGATTGAGGGGACCTGGTCACTCTGCCCACCCCGAACGGTGTCAGCCTCCCCCTTGCTGCCCCTGAGTCCAGGGAGACTCGGGGGTGCATGTGCTGAGAGGGGAAACAGAGCAAGCGGGCCAGGCGTTTCAGGTTTCCCTTTAAAATGCATGTTGGAGGCAACTGCCAAACACATTCACCAAACAACAGACACGAGCTATGGAAAACCCTTCTTAAATTGCCTGGGCTGGCTTCCCACCGTCCAGGACTCTTGCCAGGATGCTCCAGTTCAAATGGAGACCCGTTTCCATGCCCTTTTTGCTGCAAGGAAACCTCCCAAACCCAACCACTTTCTGATCTGCTACTGTGTTCTCCAGGTTCCCAAACCCAACGTAGGCTTGTCTGTGGCAGAAAATATGGCTTAACACAGGCTGCAATCTGGACTCCCTTGAAACAGAAACCCATATCAGGCACTTGGGATTCTGCCCCTCTGTTCTGGTCTCCTGAGACCTCACCTGGGGTCCTGTGTTCAGTTCTGCAGTTCTCAGCACAGGAAGGACATGGAGCTGTCGGAACGGGTCCAGAGGAGATCACGGAGATGGTCCGAGGGTTGAAGCACCTCCTGTATGAGGACAGGTTGAGAGAGTTGAGGTTGTTCAGCCTGGAGAAGTCTCTGAGGAGACCTTAGAGAAGCTTCCAGTACTGAAAGGGGCTCCAGGGAAGCTGGGGAGGGGCTCTTGATCAGGGAGTGCAGGGACAGGATGAGGGGGAGCGGTTTTCACCTGAGAGAGGGGAGATTGAGATGAGATTTTAGGACGAATTCTTTTTCTGTGAGGTTGTTGAGGCCCTGGCCCAGGTTGCCCAGAGCAGGGGTGGCTGCCCCATCCCTGGAGGTGTTCAAGGCCAGGTTGGATGGGGCTTGGAGCAGCCTGGTCCAGTAGGAGGTGTCCCTGCCCATGGCAGGGGTTGGAATGGGATGGGCTTTAGGGTCCCTTCCAACCTGACCAACCTGATCCTTCATCTCCTCAAAACACACCAACCCAAAATCTAAACTGCTCTTCACCTCAGCTCTCTTGCTTTGCTCCAGCCTCTGACACGACGACTGTTTTTCTCTTTGTCAACTTCTGCAAAGTGTTTCTGATCCGTCACATGCTATCAAATTAGCAGCTATGGCAAGAGCTGGCTAGAAACAGGCGCTATGTAAACAACAAGCCACAAGAAGGGGCTGGATTTGACTTGCTGGTGTTGAGAGGCTCCCTCTTGCTTGGCTTTTCTTGAGAATAGTTTTCCCTACTCGTGAGAAGACGGCTCTCCTCCCAGCCAGCTGGTAAAGGCTGCCAGCACCCTTGCTGGGGAGGTGAGTGAAGAAGGCTCTCCCTCGTCCTTGCTGGAGAAAACAGCAGATTCCTGCTGGGATGAGATGACAGGTGCCAGGAGAGTGGCTTGGGACCCACCACTCCCAGCTGGCACGGAGGAGATCCATACCCCAGTGCTGGCCTAACTGAATTGAGCTGGGCTTCTCCCCAAACCTGAACTTCAACCACAGCTTCCCCCTCGGCCAGGAGTCATTGCTACTGGTGCTCGTGGGCGCCCTGGGGGTTAGGGACCAAGGTGGGAAACTCGGCTCCCACCCTCCATCTCCCATTCCGTTAGAAGTGATTTTCCACCGGGAGGAGCTGCCATGTCTCTTTGATTCCCTTCACATGTTGGAGCAAATTGCGCTTTCATTTGTGAGCCACATTCAATTCATACTTGAAATGAGTAGAAATAGCTCCAAGTTCTCCTTCTAGTTCCCTGAGCAAAATGGGATCTTATCCAGGGCTAATCTGAACCAGATGACTGCAGTGTAGGGGAAGAGCAAGGAGAGTCCACAACAGAGAGATGTTTGTTCTTGCTAACAGTGTTTTTAAATGGAAACATCTTGCTTTCAAGTAGAAGACCTTGCTTTTTCAGTGCAATCCAAGTGCCAGGTTCTACCAAGTGTTGTTATTCCAGATGAACTTTCATCAAAGGAGACAAAAGCCCATCTCTGGACTTCTCTATAAATTATCTGGTATAAAACCCAAACATTAGCCTCCGCATAATTCACAGCTGCAGTAACTCCGGGTATAATCCAGGCCAATTTGCCATGCTAGACTGTGTGTAGCATCCATGCTGTATTTATTTCAATGTAATTTTAGCCAGCACTAACAGAGCACTCAGCTTTGGCCACCCGCCTACTCCAGTCCAGTGACAGGAGCGTCTCCGAGAACTGTAACTCATTTTCAGCACAACAAGGAACCAGCTCAGTGGACCCTTCCTTAAGAATCAAGTATTTGCTAAGGAGGGACCACATGGCCTTCACGTCAGAGGGAACGGCGTTGCTGACAAAGTGCGTGGACCTGGAAGACATGAAGACTTGTTCCACCTGTGGCTACGGAGAACCTGCTCCCAGAAGCATCAAGACAAGCACCTCCAACAGCAGCATCGGGACCGCCACCTCCGACATGGTCTCTCCTCCCACCACTCTGGTGCCACCACAGCCCAGCCAGCTCCAAGTTGCCCCATCTCTTGGCTGTCTGAGAAGACACCTTGTGCGGGAGCCTTGGGGTCTGACCTGCATCCCTGGAGCAAAGGCACGATGGGCTTGCAGCAGGTGACTCGGCCAGCTCCATTCATGATTCATCTCATAAGAAGGGCTCTCTGGCAACACCGTAATTATGTGCTACAGCCCAGCTTCGTTATTGTTCTCACATGTCTGCAAGCACAGCCTGGTGCAATAGAGATGTGTCTGTCCAAGAGTTTCATCAAATGAAGGGCTAAACTCATCCATGATGTAACCAGGTCAGCCTTGGAGCTTGGAGTCAAGTAGTGAGGCTGATGAAGTCTCCCATAACTTACGTTTTGGGGTGGATTCTACAATCTCTCTCTCGGGAGCTTTCCTTGAGCAAGCTGATGAATTGCACTGAAGGAAGACACGCGTCTGCAGTGTTAGATGTCCCGTATCTCCTGGGCATGGACACTACCAGCCATGCTCTTCCCACAGCCACTGCCCCCCTGCACAGCCAGGCAGGCAGGCTCCAAATTTCCCTGGTGACTTGGATCCACTGAGGCAGCATCTCCTTCTTCCCGCTCGGCAGCACCAGTAGATGCGACCCGCAGATGAACAGGGGGATGGGACGAGCCGCATGGCAGGAGGGACAGAAACGCAGCCACGCTCCACGCGTGGGCTCCAGATGCTGCAAGGCAGGAGATGGGGGGACACAGGCAGCCCCCCCCAGCCTGGTGCTAGGGGGTCTTTTTTTAATTAGCCCAGCTCAGGGCCCTGGTTTTTCTCTGCTGCAGCGATAGCTATGGATCTTTTCTTGCCCCAAGGGATGTGCACTGCCACGTGTTCCCCTCTAAGTGTCCCTGGGATCCCCTGGTGTCCTTGGTCCTGTCCCCACACCGCCCCCGGCTCGCGAGCATCCCATCCCCGTGCTCTAGGCACCCGGTTTTGCTCAGCAGAGCCAGGAGAGGGAGCTCAAGCCACCCCCAGAGCTGCTGCTCCTCGCCCCCAGCCCCTGGCACCCGCATCGCTCCGAGGATGCTCGGCAGCACCCACGGGGGGAAACTCCGTCTCCCTCCAGCAAGGGCTCAGCTCGGCAGCTCCTTGCGGCAGGTGCCTCTGCACGGGGTTGGGGCTGCGCGGCCTGATCCAGCCTTGCAGGAATATTCCCGTTGGCCGTGGTGTAGGAATCCTCCCGGGCCACGGGAGACACGTTCCAGGGGGACGGAGACACCCTCCCCCCAGCAGCCCGGGTCTGATGCTGATTTTCTCTGCAGGCAACTCCAGCCCAAGGAGGCCGGGACACATCTGCACGGGGCCAGCGGGAGATTTTAACTCTTTGCAGGTGCTGAGCATCCCCCTTTCCCCAAGGACGGCCGCAGGGCAGAGGGTGCTGTCAGTGCGGGTCTGCCCAGCCCTGGCAAACCCCCTTCCTCAGCCCCCCAGGAGGGCAAATCCAGGCTGAGAAAGCAAAACCTTCAAAGCAAAACCCCGGTAACAAAGCCCCTGCAATCTATCACTGGCTTAATTTTGATCCAAAATGCGATAAAATCCTTCCCAGTCTGCCAAAAGCCGGACTGTCTGGAGCTGGAGCTGCTGTGTTATATTGGTGGAACAAGGAGCCTGTGCTACTTTCCGAGCTGTAGAGTAAAGCTAAGCGCCCGCTTGCCCCCACCGAGTCTCAGTAGAGCCCCACGCACCCACTAATGCCATTTTCCGCTGGGACTCGTGCAGAGATGCTTCAGTTGGTGCAGCTGCAGCGCAGGCATTCGGGGCAGGGAATTGCGTTGTGCTCGGCAGGGCCAGCACCGCTGCGGCTTCCTCATCGCTGCAAAATCTCACCGTCCCACGCCAGCCAGGGCTGAGCCACCCCAGCATCCCTCCTGCTCCCCGGCAAGGGCTCAGCGGGTGCGGCTGCACCCACGGCCCTCGCTCTCCTCCTCGCTCCACCTTGAAAGGAGTCTCAGTGCTTTCCCCAACAGGAGCATTTCCAGGCTCTCCCCCTCTCCAGCAGCAGCATCTGGGGCTTGGGGGGTGCTGGGGTTTAGCACCACAGGGAGTGTGATCCCTTCCTCCATCAGCAGGATCAGACCCCCAGGAGCCACTCTGCTTTCCCAGCAGCCTTTTCCCTTCTCACCCTGCCTCTGCCATCTGTCCCGGTTTGTGGCTCCAAGCGAGTTGTTTCAATCAGCTAATTGGTGCTAATTAATCCCAGTGGCTCCAGACGAGCACAGGAGGCAGGGTGGCCCCTGTGGCTGCTGATTCCACAGCATGAGCCTTTGCAAGAGCCTGGTTTCCCCCTCTTGGCTTCTCCAGGCCTTGGTGTTCCCCACCTCGGTGACTTCCCAAGCTCTGTTTAGTTTTAAGCATCATCTCTGTCCACATCGAGACTCCTGATTCCATCAGCAGCTCCCAGGAAAATGGTTGTTTTGTTGGAAAAGGTCATCGCTGGGTGGTTCGGGAATTAGAAGTGGCTGCTTCTGCTGGCTAATGTCATTAGCCCTACATTAATTGTATTAACCTTCCTCACAGTTTCCAGTCCAGCCCACGGCACATGGTTTATCTTTAAGAACAGAGCTGGTTTTTAGAGGAATATCCAAAGACAGGCATTTTTTACAGCTCTCAGTATTCACTTGTTATCAGATCCACTGATATTTTATGGGAAGGCTCAGCACTAGAATAAAACTCAGTAATCTTTCATCAGACTCTTGGCTGAATAATCTGCTTATGAAAAGGAAATCCTTTGTTTATTGGCAGAGCGCTTTTCTTTAAGGGGAACTGGAAAGGCATTTGGTGTTGGCCTCAAGTAGTTTTAATTCAGCAACAACAAAATAAGCTGGTGCAACATCGAATCTAACGGCTGGATGAGCCTGCGCCTGGGCCGGTTTCGTTCCCATGTAAGTAAGAGACAACGGGCTAAAAATGCTGTTTTCTAAGTGCTGCTTCTCTCAGTTCCAGGGATGGGGATCTTTAAAAGTGTGACCAAATGCCTGTGTTTCATGGGTTGGTGCAAGGCCTGGAGATGCAGGCCCTGGCGATCAGGGATGCTTCTCTGCCTCCTGGTACCCTGTGGCCCTGGATTTATTTTGAGACGGTGCTGTCAGGACGTTGGTTTGCTCAGTGACGAGAAAAGGAAATGAGATGAAATCACGGGTTTTATTCCCTCAGCAGTGACCTCATAGCAGCTGGTTGGGCTCTAGTCTGTTGAGGACCCCAGGCATCCAGCACACGGTTGGACATCAGAATCCTAAGCGACCCTGTGCATCTGAGTTCCACCTCCAGCCTGGACCACACCACAGAACTGGGACAAAGCAGTGGCTCTGGTATTGTCACTTGTCACTGTCTATAACAGGGAAAAAACCCAAATCACCTTGTATGTGAAGGGAAACTAGAACACGGAGAGACGCTTCTGGATGCTATAGGACCCTACTACAATCCCCAGCCAGGAGGGACCAGACAGCAAGGTGCTAACTCTGCACCACATCCCCAGATCCTGCTGAAGAAAGCTGATGATAAAATATGTGACTTGGTTGCAACCTCCTTGCAGAAGCTTGTGACGCAGCCTGTTGCCTGGTCAGTGCCCGGAAACCCACATTTGTTTTGATTGCTCTGGAGGAAGGAGAGCTGTTGTGCTCCCAGTGTATGTGTACTGGTCCTACTGGTCACCACAGGGCTTTGGTGATGGATGGATTGCAGGGAGGAACTCAGGCAGCTGCTGTCCCCTTGCAAATCACTGAGGGGATGAGGATAGGGATGAGGTTTGGGACAGAGATGATGATGGGGCTGGGGCTGGAGGTGGGATTAGGAATGGGATTGAGGCTGGGGATGAGGATGGGGCTGGGGGTGAGGATGGTAACAGGGCTGGAGATGGGATTGGGGATGTGGATGGGATGTGGATGGGATTGAGGTCATGGATGAGGTCTAGGTATGTGGGTGAGGATGGTAATGGGATTGGGGATGTGGAGGGGATGTGGATGGGATTGAGATCATGGATGAGGATGGGGCTGGGTCTAGGTATGCAGATGAGGATGGGGTTGGGTCTAGGTATGCAGATGAGGATGGGGTTGGGTCTAGGTATGCAGATGAGGATGGGGTTGGGTCTAGGTATGCAGATGAGGATGGGGTTGGGTCTAGGTATGCAGGTGAGGATGGCGATGGGGTTGGGGATGTGGATGGGATTGAGATCATGGATGAGGTCTAGGTATGCGGGTGAGGATGGTGATGGGGTTGGGGATGTGGATGGGATTGAGATCATGAATGAGGTCTAGGTATGCGGGTGAGGATGGTGATGGGGTTGGGGATGTGGATGGGATGTGGATGGGATTGAGATCATAGATGAGGATGGGGTTGGGTCTAGGTATGCAGGTGAGGATGGCGATGGGGTTGGGGATGTGGATGGGACTGATGTCGTGGATGAGGATGGGATTAGGTCTAGGTCTGCAGGTGAGGATGGTGACGGGTTTGGCCATAGGGGGTGAGGATGAGGATGGGGAAGGGGGCCGAGAAAGCCGCGCTTGGGGTCGGGGATGAGGAAGGGGCTGGCGCTGAGGCTGGGAGGGGTGATGCGGCCGGGGAGCAGCAGGTGCTCGCCCACCTCCTCCCGGCCTCAACCCAGCGACAGACGCCGCTCGGGTCGCCAAAGAGTTAAGCCCCGTCCCTCTCTCTCCCGGCCCCTCGGGCTGACATCAGCGGGCGGCTCCGGGGGCGCCCGCAGCAGCCGCCCCTGCGCTCCCTCCCCTGCTCGGTCTCTCCCTCCGTCCCTCCCCTCCCTCCTCTCCGCCCTCCCCGCGCATCTCCCGCTCCCGCGGAGCTCGCTCTCCCTCCCGCATGACTGTCACCAAGGTAAGAGGCTCCGGCTCCAGGTGCCGCCGGCGTCCTTGTTGTTTGCGTGGTTCGTTTTTTTTTTTTTTTTTTTTTTTTAAAAAAAAACACGTTGAATTTTATTGTTTTTTCCAAGGAGGCTTTCCTCGCCTCTCCCGCTCGCTCGCTCGCTCTCGCCGCTCGCCGCCGTGCTGCATTTTTAACCCTTGGAGGGTGCGGGCAAGGGCTGAGCATCCCCCGCTGCTCGGAGCCGGCTCGGGGGCGCTCGGCAGGTGCTGCCGCTGCCCAGACCTCTACAGGTGGCTGCCGGCTCCTCTGGCCTTGGGGAGACGTCGGCAGGGGGGCTGGGGGGGGATTAAAGAGCGGGACGAGGGGGGCTGCGGGGTGGAGGGCTCGGGAGTGGGGAGGGGTGTGGCGGAGCAAACCCATCCAGAGCCGCTTGAGACCCCCCCCATCAAGAATCAACCCTCGAAGCATCCCCTGCATCGCTGCAGAGGGGAAGGTTTTGGCTTTCTGAGAACTCTTTCTCGTTTCTCCTTGTCTCTATAATCCCTCGTGCAGAGGAGACGAGCTGAGTGCTTCCCAAGGGTCGGGATTGTGCCAGGGTAAGATTTCCAGTGGGGTGATCCCCAGCATGCAGCATCCTGCTGAACTGGTGCGTGGGATGGCACGATACGGCAGTGTCCGGCGTGGTATCGCAGTAGCCGGAGGAAAGCAGCTGCCTCCAGCTGCTGGGAGCCAGGGGACTTCGGGAACAGCGCGGTCCAACCTGGACCTGCTTGGCCCTCCCGCTTGCTCTTCGGCCCGAACGCGAGGATGTGGTTGTGCTGATGAGTCTGAGGTTCACGCTCTGGAGGAGAAACAGCAGCTCCTCAGCCTTGAGTGAGCGTAAGGGCTGCCCGGCCCTGTGGCAGGCGGCGTCTGGCCGTGGCTGGAAGGGTCTCAGCGGGCTGTAGTTGCCATCCTGGCGATGGCATCGATGGGGTGCGCGTGGGTTTTTGTGCCACGCTGGTGGTCTGGGCTGTGGCACAGCTGCCAGGGCCGTGGCGCAGACTTGCTGGGGCATTGGGCACGGTGCTGGATTGACCAATGCGTGCAGAGTAGAAGCAGACAGGACTGAAGCTGTTGCGGTCCTTCTCCAAGTGTGGTCCTTCTCCATGCTCCAAGGCGGGACACGTCCAGGGAGGGCAGTGGGAGCTGTGCTGTTTGCTGCCTTTCACCCCAAATAGGTATTGCTGGGCTCCCTGGCAGGAGGGGACACACAGCAGGGCCACGTGTGCGGGCGTGAGCGTGCTGGGGACATCTGAGGAGCCAGAAGATTCTCCGGGGCCAGTGTGTTTCCAGGCTCCCCAGTAAGGAGGCTGCTGGGGATGAATCGCTCTCTCCCGTCTTTGTCCTCGGCAAACAACTTGCATTTTGCCTGCTTGGCTTTTGCTGGGCAGTCGCCAGCGTTTGCACTTGTTGTTGGGTGATTCCACGTGCCTTGTGCTGTGTCATGCCATCCTGCAGCCACTGCCAGCGCAACAAACCCACCAGCATCTCTGCTCCAGAAAAAAGTGTGTTTCCAGCTCTCCTTTGAGCTGAGAGGGGGATTGATGGATGGGCCTGAAAGATCAGTTGAGTTAAAAGAACTACAAACTCACTGAAAAAAAAAGGTGTCACAGTTTTAAACCAGACTGACTAATTAGTAGTGCTCATTAACAGATTTTTTTTTGAGTGTGAATGAATTTATTCAGGGCTATGTTGAGAAAAGGCAGCAGGGCTGTACGGAAAGCACCATCAGTCAGATGGAGAAGGTCTCTGCTGTTAATTTTCAAGGAATGGAGGTGTAAGCTGGGAAGATCTAGACCATCTGCACAAAGTATGCTTTCACTAAAACACTGTAAAGCTCTCATACACTCTGTATATGGACTATCCTGATGCAAGGGAAAGAAACCCCCAGAACAGGCAGGTTCCTGCCTCAGTATCAGCTCTGGAGTCTTTCCAGGCGAGTCAGGGCATGGACCCCAGCACTGAGGTGGAGAACGTGTTCGTCACTCACTGGTCGCCAGGCTGGCATGTATGGCCCAGGATGATGTGGTGGGGGAAAAAGAAAGTGTCATGAGCGCCTGTGGGAGAGGAGATGCTTTTGCTGTGTGGTTTTGGCTGCCAGGAGTCAGTGCGTGGTGGGCATTTGGGGAAGGGTCCAGTGACCCAGGGCTGCGGGATATGGGAAGATGTTTGGGGACTGGGAATTTTGTGTGTGTTCCCGTGGTGGGGCAGGAGAAGAGGGGACTCCCAGAGGCATCTGGGATGTGTGCATCCTGTCCAACTGTGGGTATCTAACTACCAGGAATGTTATCTAAGATTAGCGAAGCTGACAGCTCCAAGAGCTGTCAAGGACAGGCATTTACAATGTTCCTGCAACAACTCCCACACTGGAGCCGCTTCCCAGGTGGTACTGGAAACAGGAGCCGTGGGTAGGGTTTTACAAACTTTGCAAACAGTCCTGAGCAATTTGCTCTTAGAGGAAAATCAAGTTCGAGTGCCCAAGACCAGGCAGAGCTGTCCTAGTGCCAGCATGGGGAGGCACAAACAGCTCTTCTTGGGGTGTGTGGGGAGCTGGATATAGGCAAGGAGGGGGTAGAAATATCTGCTGTCAGTGTGTGAAAGAAGCTGGTTTCATCCATATCCCAGTCCACCTCCTTCTCTCCCACGGGAAGAAATGCAAGCAGATGCAGTGCATCCTCAGCCCTCGTTCTTTTGGGGGAGTTTGCTACCCAGGGGAGTTTAGCAGATTATAAATAGGATGGAGAAGGACCGATTGAAGAGGAAAAAGAGCCCACGCCTTGTGCTCAGAGATCTGTCTGAACTCTGACATCTCCCTGGCATCGTTGCATGGAGCTGCATTGCATTGCGTGCCGTGCCGTGCCCACCAAATCATCTCTGCCTGTCCAGGGCACTATCTGTGCTCTGCGGTAAGAGCCACCTTCTGCTGAGAAGGTGCTATAGGAAATGGGGACGACTTCATCGCTGCTGTAGACCAGCTGGTTCTGTGAGAATCTGGGGCTCAGGTTTGGGTCTCTGTTGCTTCCAAACAGAAAACCAGCTCAAATGCCTCATGTATAAAGAAGTACTCGGAGCCCTGCATTCAATTCTGGAGTCCTCAGCACGAGAAGGACATGCATCTGTTGGAGTGAGTCCATGGAGATGATCTGAGGGCTGGAGCACCTCCTGTATGAGGATAGGCTGAGAGAGTTGAGGTTCTTCAGCCCGGAGAGGAGAAGGGTCCAGGGAGACCTTAGAGTGGCTTCTAGTACTGAAAGGGCCTCCAGGAAAGCTGGGGAGGGGCTTTTGATCAGGGAGTGCAGGAATAGGATGAGGGATAGCGGTTTTCAGCTGAAAGAGGGGAGATTGAGATGAGATTTTAGGAAGAAATGTTCTCCTGTGAGGGTGGGGAGGCCCTGGCCCAGGTTGCCCAGAGCAGGGGTGGCTGCCCCATCCCTGGAGGGGTTCCAGGGCAGGCTGGGAGGTGTCCCTGCCCATGGCAGGGCTTGGAACTGGATGGGCTTTAGGGTCCCTTCCAACCCAACTCATGATTCTCTGAAAGCTAAAAACGTCTGCTTGCAAAACACAATAGGCAAACAGTGCTGACACGCCTGAGCCTCATGGCAAACGCGGAATTGCTTGATGGCTGTGATTTGCCAGGGCTGGGAGAGTAGTTCTTCATCCCAGATGAATTTCTGCTTTGTCCCAGCGAGCAGCAAGAGCATGAAGCCAGGCTGATGGCAGGCAGCAGGCACGGGGCTCAGAGGAGAAGGGATGCGAGTCACAGGATGTAGAACAGAAGTAGGAGGAAAGGACCCACGGCTGGGCTCTCAGGGCTTACTTCCCATTAAAAGATTAACAGGATCTTTGGAGATACACAAGTGGGAATCCTGTGGCCAGAGAAAGCCTAGACATATTTAACCTCCAAGCAGGGATTGTGCTGGGTGTGTTTTGGCAGGCAGAGGCACGGCAGAATTCCCGTGGTACAGCAATGGTGCTTCAAGCTCCCACCCATCACCAGAGACTGTTTCCAAAGCTCTAAATATAATTAACCACAAACACAAGTTAGTGGGGGCTCAGGGGTGTGTTAATTTGGGGGATATAGTTTTAAAATGATTGGAGGTTTTTCTAAAAGGCGCAGTTTAGAAGAGGATGCCATCTAGGAGGTCCCACGGAGTGCGTTAGCCTATGGTCTCCTCTGGCTTTCGTATCTATTAATTGCCATTAGTCATCAAGCCACGCTGCCTAGATAACGGCTCATCCTCAAAGTTCATCAAGCAGATGAAGCTAAAACCCAGAGAGGAAACTGAAACTGTGGCTTGCTTTTATCCAATGTGGTAAATTAATGATGTCTTTAATCATAGAATCATAAAATGGTTTAGGTCAGAAGGGACCTTAAAGCCCATCCAGTTTGCCATGGGCAGGGACACCTCCCCCTGGACCAGGCTGCTCAAAGCCCCATCCAGCCTGACCTTGAACCCCTCCAGGGATGGGGCAGCCACCTCTGCTCTGGGCAACCTGGGCCAGGGCCTCCCCACACTCATTGCGAAGGATTTCTTCCTAATGTCTCATCTAAATATTCCCTCTTCCAGTTTAAAGCCATTTCCCCGCATCCTTTCACTCCATGCCCTTGTAATAAGTTCTCTCCTGAGCTTTTCTTGGAGCCCCTTTCAGTACTGGAGCTCTAAGGTCTCCCCGGAGCCTTCTCTTCTTCAAGCTGAACAACACCAACTCTCTCAGCCTGTCCTCATAGCAGAGGTGCTCCAGCTCTTGGATCATCTTCATAGCCCTCCTCTGGACTCCCCCTTAACATTGGTAAATAGTAATTATTGCAGAGGCTCTTGGTTGGGGGATTACGGTTACAAAGCCATGGGCCACAGCAGCCAAAATGATGCTACTGATGATGAGTCGCAGTGTTCTCCACCTCAGCGGGAAGGGCAGGTTTACAGTGTCTGGGGCAAATGCTGATCCCGTGGAAAAGCTGATACTGGTTTAATCAATAGGAAACTTGATTGAAGGCCCTGAGCCATGTTATCAGGAAAAATGGCTTTGGACAGCACAGCTTGACTTTGTTCCTAGAGCAATAAGAGGTGAAGGCTTCTCTAGGTGGTTCACTAAAACGGAATTTGATTGAGGACTGCGTGTGCTCTGAGGCTTGAGGAATGGCTCCAAATAATATGAATAAAACTCATGCTAATGGATTAGGTGTAAGCTAACCAACATCTCTAGCAAATAGATTAACGGGATTTATCATTGCGTAGGGTTTTGCTCATGATCAATAGGGCTCCTTTAACCCAGCTGGGGCCGTGCACTGGGGAGTGGAGCCAGGTCCCCATGCAGGACCGAGTGTTACAGTGAGTAGGAAGAGGAGCTTGAAGGCAGCAGTGAAGGCAGAAACCACCCATGGAGGGTGTGGGAAGAGAAGGGCTTTCTCTGCCTCTTGACTGGTTTTAGTTGGGATTCAGTGACGCTGCAGTTGGAAAAGCCAAGCTAGTTTGGGCTGCCTAGGCAGACGCTGCTCATCAATCAATAATTATGCAACATGGATCGCTAAGGTAGGTCCAAGGCAGGTGTGGAAGGATGGTGGCTTTTCTGGAGGAGCTGCTTTGCAGCACCTGCTGGCTGGAGATCTTGTAATGCTGCACGGTGCCACAACTGGAAGCGGGTAATGAGGCTACGTTGCTTACCAGCTGGACCGGGGTGGAGCAAGGCAGTCAGTGCTGAATTGTTAATAAAACACAGAACAAGTCCCCCTGTGTCCAGCAGTGTGGATGAGCACTAATCTTTAGCTTTGGTGGGATTTCTGGGGGCTGGGAACAAGCACAACGGGCTGCTTTGAGTCTAAAAGTGGAAACTCCCCATTTCAAGGAGTATTACTCTCATCAAAGGCAACTTGTCTGGCCTGCGGCTTTTTAATGAGTTTTAATTGTGATTCAATGCAGCATTAATCTGGTGCTTTAATATTGCCTGTCTGTGGCCAGCAGGCTTGCTGGGCGCTGTAATTCATCCCCTGCAAATGCAATGCAGGGGCACCCCCCCCCTCTTCTTCTTCTTCTTCTTTTCATGGAAATTTTATCAAATGATGAATAGTTCAATTCATTACCCAGCTAGCAGAGAGCTCGAAGGAGTCAGATCCTGGATTCCTATCTCCCGAGTCAGTGTGTAATTACTGAAATCTGGCAGCAGGCAAAATCTACGTGACAGAGCCAGCTGCTAGAGCCCCCCCTGCCCCAAATCTGTGAATCCCATCGTACCCGGGCTGGGAGGGAACCTGTGCCAAGCTCCGCTCCCAGAAATCCTGCGCTCCTTTGTCCATGGCCAAGCTGTTGGCAAAGCCCCCTTGCTGCAGCTCTGTGACTGGAGTTGGTGTGTGGAGCCTCAAGCATCACCATGAAAAGCCCTGGGACCAAAACTGCCCAGGGAGAGGCTGTGCCAGGGTGGTGCTGGAGGAGCCAAGGTGTTGCTTGAATTGGAAAGAGCCGAGAATTAGGATAAAGCCTTCAGATCCGAGCCCAGATTGAGGTCACGCTATGACATGCAGCTGGTGAGCACAGCAAGGACCCGGCTTAATTGGAAAGCCAGGCAGCCTCCAGCAGGGCAGGGTGATGGTCACCTCGCTGCCCCAAAAACGAGGCTTTCCAACCTGTGGCTCCATGTTCACTTAAAAGCATAGCCAAGGAAGAGCCTGCTCCTGCTTAGTGCTGGGATGGGAACTGTGCCTGCAAGCTGCAATGTGCTGCCCTCTCCATCCGGATGCCGACCGCAGCCCCCGTCCTCCCACCAGGATGCAGACCTGGATTTTCCCCCCCTTGGAGTGATGTTTTCTTCCACTGACAATCTGCTGTGCGGATCCCTCAGACAAGCTGTTGGGCCTTGTGGAAAAATTCTTACCCATCTCCTGTCCTGAAGGGTTGGGAATAGCCATGCTCCAGGCAAAAAGCCCTGCGGCACTGTCGAGGGAGTCACCGGGGACAGCTTGGGGATGTGCACGTGCCTATGTTGGGGACCGAGGGATGCCAGCGCCGGGCGCTGAGTTAATGCTGCTTGGGTTTGGTAATGGAAGGACCTAAAAGGCTGTTTCCCTGGGTTTGTAGAGTGCTGGAGTGTGTCCAGAGAAGAGCAAAGACACTGGTGAAGGCTCTGAAGCAGCTGAGGGAAGGGAGGCTGTTTAGCCTGGACAAAAGGAGGCTGAGGGGAGACCTTTTGGCTCTCTACAAGTACCTGAAAGGAGGTTGTAGTGAGGTGGGTGCTGGTCTCTTTTCCCAAGTGACAGGTGACAGAACAAAAGGAAATGGCCTCAAGTTGCACCAGGGGAGATTTAAATTGGATACTGGGAAAATATTCTTTACCAGAAAAGTGGTGAAACAACTGGCAGAGGCTGCCCATGGAAGTGGTGGAGTCTCCATCCCCGCAGGTGGTCAAAAACGTGTAGATGTGGCACTTAGGGACATTGCTTAGTAGGCATGGTGGTGTTGGGCTGATGGTTGAACTGGATGAGCTTAGAAGTCTTTTCCAACCTTAATGATTCTAGGATTCTAATGTCATTGGGAATTAGCTGCCTGCAGCTGCACTGGTGCTGGGGGCTGCAGCCTGGTGCATAGAATCGTAGAATCATAGAATAACCAGGTTGGAAGAGACCCAACGGATCATCGAGTCCAACCATTCCTATCAAACACTAAACTATGTCCCTTAGCACCTCGTCCACCCGTGCCATAAACCCTTCCAAGGAAGGGGACTCAACCCCCTCCCTGGGCAGCCTCTGCCAGTGTCCAATGACCCTTTCCATGAAAAATTTTTTCCTGATGTCCAGCCTGAACCTCCCCTGGCGGAGCTTGAGGCCATTCCCTCTCGTCTTGTCCCCTGTCACTTGGGAGAAGAGCCCAGCTCCCTCCTCTCCACAACCTCCTTTCAGGTAGTTGGAGAGAGCAATGAGGTCTCCCCTCAGCCTCCTCTTCTCCAGGCTGAACACCCCCAGCTCTCTCAGTTGTTCCTCATCAGGCCTGTTCTCCAGCCCCTTCACCAGCTTCGTTGCTCTTCTCTGGACTCGCTCCAGAGCCTCAACATCCTTCGAGTGGTGAGGGGCCCAGAACTGAACACAGGATTCGAGGCACCCAGCACGTCCTGAGGGCATGTGGTCAAGCTGAGGCAGAGGCTTTGTGCCCGCGGGGGCTTGGGGTGCATGGCAGCAGTGCTGCAGTAAGCCAAGGTTTTCCCTTTCTTCCAGGGTCAAGGAGCACCCACGTTTCCCTGAGCCCCGCATCCATCCTGGGTGTCAGGAGGCGCCCGACGAGCCTGCGGAGCAGAGCAGGGCAGGTGAGGACCCTGCGCTGCGCCCGTAACGGACCCGAGGTGGCCCTAAGGGGACCTGAGCGGGATGGAAAAGGCCCAGGGACATGGCAGCCCCTCTCACCCCCTCCGCGCTGTCCCCAAGTGCTCTGTGGGCAGCAGGGCAGGCAGTTCCATGTCCAGAGAAGCATTTTTTTCATCAAGAGGAGCAGCCGCAGCTCTGCTTCTCCCAGAATCTGATCCAGTACCCCAAGGAAGCTCTGTACATCAAGCAAGAGCTGATCCATGGAAGACTCAGTCGTTTTGGGGTGCTGAGTACTCTGAACGAGTGGCCAAAAAGCTGAGTGTACAGACTATTGCTTGGGAGAACATGGGTGAGGCCGTGGCATGCAGCGAGCATCCCGCGTGGGCTCAGCCTGTGGGATGTGGGCTCCTGTGCCTTCCCAGGTGGGTCCACAGCTCCACGTCAGTTCACTACAAACCTCTGGCAAAGAGAGTCACTTCGACTGCTCTCGTGATTATTTTAAGTGCGAAGAAACCCGATTCCAGAGCGCTGTGTGCTAAAATAAAAGGAAAAATAGGGAAAAGGCAAGCTCTGAGGCTATGGCGAATGCACGCGCATCACAGGGCAGGGGGGGAATATCGCAACTGTTCCTCCATGAGCTCCCCGGCGCTCTTGTTTGTGCCTGAATAACAAGTCTCCCTTTCGCTTCTGTGAATGGTTTCCCCCTTCCTGGGAGCTGGCACACAAGGCAGGGTTTGTCTGGGCTCCAGCTCCGTGGCGGGCACCGCGCCGGCTGGCAGCAGGGCTCTCTGTGCCTCCTGCATCCCAGCCCCTGTGACCTTCATCCACCCAGGCTCTGGCGCTTCCTCGCGCTGGCCAGGAAACGGCTTTCTGAAGGCTGAAATATTTAGAAGATAGTGTTTATTTTCCTTCCCTTTCTTCTTTTTCTTTTGCTTTTTTTTTTCTTCTCTTTTGGAAAACTTTGGCCCCCCAACTGGGGCCAAAATATGCTCCAAAATATTCCAAAATACGCTCACGGTTTTGTAAACGGTCCAGGAGTGAACGGCTCCGTGCAGGAGCGGCTGGGAGGGGAAAGGAGCCACTGGAGTCTGGGCGCTGGGATGCTGACCCTTTCCCCAAGGAGCATCCCACGATGCTCATTCCTGGGAAACAGTTGAGGAGGGTAGGTAAACAGGCAGTGAGGGAGAGGGGTCTGAGCTGCTCACCCATGTGCCATCTCCCTACGTTAGAGAAGTCCTGTTTGCCAAGATAAATAAGTTTCTGTGGTTCTTGTCCCATACAAAGCTGGGGCTTAGTAAGTACCTGGAGTCCTCTTGTCAGTTCTAGTGTCCTCGGCACTGGATGTGTTGGAGCAAGTCCAGAGGAGTCCGAGGGCTGGAGCACCTCCCTGATAAGGACAAGCTGAGAGAGTTGGGGTTGTTCAGCCTGGAGGGAAGAAGGCTCTGGGGAGACCTTAGAGCAGCTTCTAGTACTTAAAAGGGCTCCAGGAAAGCTGGGGAGGGGCTCTTGATCAAGGAGGGCAGGGATAAGATAAGGGGGAACAGTTTTCAGCTGAAAGAGAGGAGATTGAGATCTTGGGAAGAAATATTTTCTTGTGAGGGTGGGGAAGCCCTGGCTCAGGTTGCCCAGGAAAGCTGTGGCTTCCCCATCCCTGGAGGGGTTCAAGGCCAGGTTGGATGGGGCTGTGAGACCCCTGATCCAGTGGGAGGTGTCCCTGCCCATGGCAGGAGTTTGGAACTGGATGGGCTTTAAAGGTCCTTGCAACCCAAACCATTCCATGATTGATTGATCCTATGATTTTAATCACGCTACCTATCACAAAAGTGAAATGTTAGTGCTCCCAGCAGCCCTTTTTTTCCCCTGATTTTTTTTACCCTCAACCCCCACAGCATATTAAGCAGTTTCTTACCCTTAGTGTCCAGCAGCTGCCCATGTCCCCACTGTCCCCCAGCCCTTTAATAATTGTAAGCTATGTGGCTTACAATTAAAAGGCAGGTGAGTACAGGAGGGGTTGGATTTATGGCATCCTCCCATCAGAGGCTTTTTGTTATACAGGCAGCCCTGATTATTCTGCTCAAAATTGCTGGATCCTGGCTGGAAAAAGAACGTTGTAAAAAAGTTTCTTGATTCAGTCTTCTTGATGACGTGTGATGCGATGTGAAATAATGCTCATGGATGAGTGCCTGGCTTGGTCACCTGCTCATCTTAACATGTAAAAAGAGACATTTTTCCCCTGTCCGAGGTTCCTAAAAACCCTTCAGGTTGAGAAAAAGCATGCATTATTTTTTGCCCCCAAGGAAACATTATTTCAGCAAGCTGGAGGAGGGTAAAATCCTGTGGTCGGTGACCCAGAGCAGCTCAAGGGGCCAGAAACCCTTTGTGCTTCATCAGGATGTTTCCCCTGGCTTTGCAGGGTGGGAGCGAGTTGGGAAACAGAGTGGGAGGAAAAAGTGTGCTTGTTTATAGAATTTATTGACAAGCGTGGGATTTGTGTTTCTTCTCAGCACGTAAGCCCAGGAAAGGTTTGATTTGCCTCCCCTAGAAGGTTTCCTTTGGAGAAAACGGTCCAAAATGGGCCCCTCATTGATGTCACAAGTGCTGGTGCCAAGGATACTTTTTACCTCATCCCCGGGCAGTCCGTGATATCTGTGGGACCACGTGAAGTGCTCCAGTGGGAAGCAGCACGGCGGTCAGAGAGGGATGGTGGCGCATGGTGATAGCCTGGCCCCATGGCTAGGAGACATTTGGCCTCACTTGGTGCTTTTTCCCAGCAGCTTGGGAAGAGGAGAAGCTCTTCCCAGGCAGCCCGGGGCCTCTAGAAAGAAGAAATCATTGAAAAGTTAACTCCAGGGAAATCCCAGTCACTTCCTTCCAGGCTGGAAAACACTCAGTTGGCAGATATTGCTTCAGAAATATTCATCTGTCTTTTGTCCTTTGTTTAGACCATGTTAATGGGATTAATCCTTAATATTGGTAAAATCAATTTAATGCTCTTTACAAGTTGGATAAACGTGAAGCTCTCTTTGCCTCTTCTCCTTGTCTGTGCACTAAGGACAAGTGGCTTTCCAAGAGCAAGCCATGCCTGCCAAAAATCCCACCGTGGGGGCCTGTGTCCTGTTCTGGGGTCACCGTCAGGAAGCTGGGGTGCACCCACCGCCCCAGTGGGTGCAGAAGCAGGGATCTGCTCTGGCTCTTGGCAGCTCAGACACACTTTGTCAGGACCAAATCAGAGTAGTGCTGTGGTAGTGGGGTCTCAGACCCTTGGAAGCTCTGCCTTTGGCTGTACGACTGCCCGGTCTCCTTGATCTTTCCTCTCCCAGGAACTTGCCCTGGTGTTTATATCATTGCAGCATTATACATCTAACCATAGCATTGTTCCTGAGCGCAGGGTGCTGGCCCCTGCAGAGCACCTGCCAAGGTGCAAGGACACCTGGATTTGCACCACAACCTTCGAAACTGCCTTTTGGAGTCTCCCAGTGCCCTGCTGCCCCGGCCTCCTTCACTAGGGTTGCTCTGGCAGGTCCCTGGGCTGTGCAGACGTGGGGCAGGGTGAGCCCAGGGGATGCCCACGTTCCTGTTTACCTCCCTGCCACGACCTCTTTGTTGGGGACATCACCCCACAGAGCTTCACAGCAGCCCTGGTGCTGCTCCTTGGGTCAAGGCTGAGTGTGGGGCAACCTGAATACACCCCTTCAGGGCAGCCACTGCTCCTGCAGCATTTGGACTCTGGGCCAGTGGGGTTCGTCACCCTCCCCTGCTGTCCCTGACAGCTTGGTACGTGGATGTATTGGTGGGGACATCTTCCCAACGAGCAGCATCACCTCCTTGTTCCCTGCAGCAAACAGGCAAACGCAAAACTCCCTGAGTAAGGGCACAGTGAATTTGGCACCAAACCCCAAGTCCTTTTTTATAATGCAACGTTCATTCCGGGGGCTCTGCTGTGGATGTCCCGTGCGCCAGCATGCAACGCTCCGATGGGCTGGCAGCATCTCCCACTTCGGAGCAGCCTGTGAACTGGCCTCAAGCTCCGCCAGGGGAGGTTTAGGCTGAATATTAGGAAAAAATTTTTCACGGAAAGGGTCATTGGGCACTGGCAGAGGCTGCCCAGGGAGGGGGTTGAGTCACTTTCCCTGGAGGTGTTTAAGGGATGGGTGGACGAGGTGCTGAGGGACGTGGTTTAGTGTTTGATAGGAATGGTTGGACTCGATGATCCGTTGGGTCTTTTCCAACCTGGTGATTCTATGAGTCTGTGATTCTATGGGTTGAGACCGGCGCTACGCCCTTCACCGGCCCCCAGTCACCTTTGCTGTCCCCCCAGCAGAGCTCTTGGTTTTGACATGTTGTCTGCAAGCTCATCCCCACCGCTGCTCTCCAGCTGTGCTGGGCAAGGTGAAGCCCAGCAGGATAGAAGGGATGGGAACAGCACAGCCTGTTTTATGGGAACATTCTCTTGTTCGAGGCCCTACTCACTGCATTTATTCCGGTGTTTATTAGAGCCCAAAGGTGTTTCCTGTGGCTGGATGGGGAGCTGAAACCATTCACTCAACTTCCCTCTGCTGCCCCAGCTGTTTGTGCCATCAGCCGGGTGCATAAATAACGAGAAAACAAGGAGCTTTGCAGGTTATTGTAGGATTTGGGTCTGCAAAGTGCTGTCAGGAGCAGGCTGAAGGGCTCTCCCCTGCTCCATGGGCTGTGTATGTATCAAAAGCTGATGAGGATGGGGGAGACAGGGTCTCTTGTCAGTGGTGTGAACATGCATGAGTTGTCGGAGAGATGCTCCAGCATCGCATCCAGCGGGAGAGAAGGTAGAAATAGAGCTAGTGGGGTGAGACAGGAGCAGGAGGACTCTCTCCCTGCCTGGCTGATTCACCTCTTCCCCCTGTGAGGAGAGGGGCTGATGGGCAGGTGCGTAGGGAGGGTGGCAGGAGTGAGGACCAGTGTGCCCGTGGCTCTGCACCCTGCTGTGCTCTTCCCCAGGGCTCCACAGCAAGTGTCAATAAAGCAAAACTTACACAATTGCTTATCAGCTTTTCATGGGTTTCAAACCCATACCAGGACCAGGAAAAAAAAAAACCTTCCTCTCAAGGAGAAGAATCTTTTCTCTGCTGTTGAATATTTGTAACTACTCTGGGACATGTATTTTATTTTGCCGATGGACTGAAACATTCATGGAAAAACTTGGTCTAAAAGAAAAAGCACCTTTAGCATTCTGATGGCATTTGGGATTGTGTCCCTGGTACTGGCCACGGAACGTTTCCAGGTGGCGTTTCTGCCTGCAGGCAGTTGTGGAGGGGATTGCATGGGTCTGCATGAGACCCTGGGGCAGAGGCTCAGCCAGACCGGTGCTGAGGGGGAAGCAGAGCTGTGACTGTCCCCCGGCCTCGGCCTGGGAGCCACTATGCTCTCATGGCAACGTGAGATGGATGAGGTCCCACAGCACCACTGATGTTATCTTGGAGTTGAAACTACCGAGCCATACAAACCATAATAGCTGTGTGGAGGCTCAGTGGGGAGCTTTAGTCTTCATTATCGACATAGTTATCCTGTAATGGGATGTGCAGTTTTGTCTGTCTCGTAAATACCCATAATCTGCTTTATAGTAGTCAATATATAATCCTAGCCCAAGCTCACACAACTATCAAACCCCTTCATTCCCTCCATCCCCCGTAGCTTTTTCAGGACTTGGTTTCGGGGCTCTGATTGTCATCGCTGCTCTGCTGCTACACAGAGCATGTTGTCAGCCGAGTGCGGGTGTGCAGTGCTCTGGCTGCCGGCCCTGACTCCTGGGCTGCTCCTTGGGGGGATGCAGGCTGGGAACGCATCAACAAGCTGTGTCCACCAGCCAGTGCTGGATTTCATGCAAACAGGCTTTTTTCAAAGGTCAAGTAAGGGTTTCTTGCAAAGAAGCACAAATTCTGGAACTGAAGCCTTTGAAATTGCACTATTTGAGAAGTTTGCTCTATGGTAGCCAGCAAAACAGCTTTTCCCGGCACCTCAGCGTGATCTCTATTTGGTGCTTGCAAAAGCCAGTTGCACTGAAAATAGAGAGCAAAACCTCATAGGATCATTAAGGTTGGAAAAGACCTCTAAGATCATTCAGTCCAACTGTCAGCCCAGCCCCACTATGCTTGCTAAACCATGTCCTGAAGTGCCACATTTACCTGGTTTTTTAATCCCTCCAGGGATGGGGACTCCCCCACTGCCCTGGGCAACCTCTGCCACTGCTTCACCACTCTTTCAGTAAAGAAATTTTCCCTACTATCTAATCTAAACCTCGCCTGGTGCAACTTGAGGCCATTTTCTCTCATCCTATTGCCTGCCACTTGGGAGTCCAACCTCCACCTCGCTGCAGCCTCCGAAGGAGCTGCAGAGAGCGATGAGGTCTCCCCTCAGCCTCCTCTTCTCCAGGCTAAACAGCCCCAGGTCCCTCAGCCACCTCCAGAACCCTTGTTCTCCAGCCCCTTCCTCAGTTCCATTCCTCTCCTCTGGATGCGCACCAGCCCCTCAATGTCTTTCTTGGAGTAAGGGGCCCAAAACTGAGGATTTGAGGTGCAGCCTCATGAGCGCCACTGCTGGTTCATGTTTAGCTGCCGTCTACCAGCACCCCCAGGTCCTTTTCCACTGGGCAAATGTTCCTCTTCTGTGTTTCCCCAAGGAGGTGGCTGCGCCGGAGAGGCTGTGTGAACCAGCCCCTTGCCTGTCACCAGCCCCACTGCCGTGTCACTTCGTGCCTGTGCAGGGTTTGGGGCCAGATCCTGCCCTGGCTGGGGCAGGTGGGGGCTCGTTGGTGCTTCAGGGGCTCTGAGCAAGCAGCTCACTCGCTGGCAAACGTTACTTGGGCGTATTAATAGATGTTGCTTTACATCCCATTGCCAATCGTGGGGATTCTGGACAGGTTAATGAGTACGTTACAGAGCTGTGTATGACTCAGGTAATGTGCCGTGCATACGTAAATGCCTTCATTTGCTAACAGACTCAGGAGCAAGAATATTTGTGCTGGAATTACTTTGTTCTCTAGAAGAAAGTAGGTGGCAATGCATGATTACCCCAAATGGGGCTGACAGTCATTGCAGAGGAGGAGATGAGGGTCAGCAGGATGGATGCTGCTGGTGGCTCGTGGGGCTCAGCCTCGTGCCCTGCCACTGGTGATGCTCCTGCTCATCCAAAAATTACCCAGGATCAGCCTCACGGGAGTCGGATCCTGCCATGCATTGCTCAACACCACGGCATGGAGAAGCAGGAAAAGTTTGTGTGTTTTCTCTCAGCCTCCTGGGATGGTGAATTGAATGTTTTTGCTTTCCCTCTCTGCACAGAGCTCTTGTCGAGTCAATGAGAGACCTCCACAAGTCTAACGTGCTGGGAAGCAAGCACGGCAGCCTGGTGAGTGTCCCGCACAGGGCATTTTAATAAGGCTGGGACAGAGAGCTGCATAGAAACAGCAGCTGAGCCTAAGCAAGCCAAGAGCCCAACAGGCTGGCTCCGCTCTGAAGGTGTCTTGGCACAAAAGAGAAACCACTTAATTGACACTGGAGGCTCAGAATTTCTTAGTCTGCCTGCTTTTAAGTCAAACTCGGGCTGCAAATGTGCCAGGGTGCCCTGGCTGAAGCATCAGTCCTGAATCTGGACTTTCAGAGACGTCTGGTGACTGAATCATGCCGGCACACTGCAGACATGTGTTGCTCTCTGTGGTGGAATTGTTATTAAAATGAACAGCAAGATGTGCCTAAATGTTATATCTTACCGAGCCTCGTTAGCATGAAAGCCATTAATGTGAACAAAAGCCGTTTTCAAGGTTGAATTGAGGAGCATTAGAGCACTGGAGAGATTAAAATCAGCATTTGTTTGGCTCTAATCTAATGTGCATGGAACAATAAGCATTTGATGACTAATTTTGGCAATGCTGGGTATCTTATAAAAATATAGCTGTTTGATTTCAAGCCTTTCTTTAGGGAGCGGATTCCAGCAGCGTCATTCCTGCATACACGCTTTACTAATGCACTGGGCATGCCCGGAGCAGATCCCATGCTATGTGTCCCTGAGCGGGACATGTCTTGGAGTGGCATCATTCTGCTTCTGCATTTTCCCCTCCGAGTGGAAAATACGTTGGCTTTGCTTGAGTAAAGCATGTGGGGACAACCCTGGGAGGTGAAATGGCTTTGCAGGGGCTTCCCTACCATCCAAGGATTGCAGGGCCAGTGTTTTGCAGTTTGCCAGGCTTGATTTAGGGTATGAGCACTGCTCTGCTCATCCCAGCGCTTCCCAGGTGCAGGTCCCTTGCCTCTGGTCCTCAAGGGACCTGGGCTCCCCCTCAAGTCCATGGCCAATACGCACCACATCATTTGGGAAAGGATTTAATCCCCTCTTGGCTGTGAGGCTCCTAAATCCCCCAGTGCTGATGTGCACTGGGTGTGGAGGAAGATCAGGACCACAGCAGGATCATGCTCGCCTCACAGGGACTTCGGGGACAACGGCTCTGTCTTAGAAGGCACGTGGCAGCATGACCACGGTACCAGGTCTGCTAGTCACCCGCTCCTTCAAAATAAGCCCTGCTGAGCTATTTTGATGCTTTCTTCCCTGCTGTCTGCATGTGGGAGCTGTGAGGAGTGTCGCTGGGCAAGGGGAAGGGGGATCGGGCACCCCCGTGCTTCCCATGAATGAAGCCATCTCCTTGGTTAAGACCTGCTGAAAAGTAGCTCTTGTATTTGCCCAGTAACACTTCATTGCCTTAATGATCAATACTGGAAATGTCAAACTGGAGCATCGCTGACCTTCCCGATGGAAAATAACTTCTGGCCAGCATCTCCCAGGGGTGCACAGGCAATGTGTTGGCTCCAGAGAGGAGAGATGGAAAATAACCCCACGCCAGGAGGGAACATGGGTGGGTTTCAGTTGTATTTAGTTTTCTTTGTGCCCTGACTTTAGCTGGAAAGTCTTAGATGGGGAATTCTCACCCAAACCTCCAGGAAGAGGGAAGAAAAAAGGGAATAATGTGATTTCTCCTGCCGCAAAGCCCCTCCTGAAAGCCCCAGATTTTCTAGGAAAGAAGCAAATGTTGGATTTTCTTTTCCCAACACATTCTTTCATGCAAGTACTTTTTTTCTTGTTACTCAACCATAACCCTGACACTTAATCATGGACAGAACAATAAATCAGATGAAAGAGCACTGGTTTCCCATTGAAAACCTTTCTAAGGCCATTGGAGATGCATTGTGCCGTCGCAGTAACCCAAAGACCTGCTGTAGGTGCCTTGTGCTGGGGGCACAGTGCGAAGGAGAAGGGGCTCCCTCTGCACTGGGGCTGGGGCTACTTTGCCAGCCACCGAAAAGGAGTGCTTCAAACAGGTGAAAGCAGAAATTTATTTCTCTGAAAGCTTTCCTGATTGAGGGAGATTAAAAGGGGCTAAATATAGGAGACAGATTTTTCAGGGATTACAGTCCACTGTGCTGCGTGCCTGCCTATTGCAGCGCTAGGGGCTCTTTGCGCAAGCTCTCCCTCCCGGCTGCTGTTGCCAAGACTCCCGATGCTTGAAAAGATGCATTTAAAAATAAACACATTGAGACAAGAGCTGTGTCCTGCTGCTGCTGGTAGGCAAAGGCTGGAGCTGCCAGAGGATCAAAACGGCCTCCAAAGTGGGGCTGGGTTTTTCTGCTTCATGTTTCTTTAGTTTATTTTTTTCCAGGCGAAGAGCAGTGCTGTTTCCAGGGGATGTGGCAGAGCTGGTCCCCGTGGGTTTTGTGTGCGTGTGCTGCTAGGACACGCGGGTCAGATCTGCCTGCCCCACGGCATCTGCTGATGGGGGCTGCCAGGCAGATACCAGTGCTCCATAGAATAATAAAGTGCTTTGGGCTGGAACGGACCTTAAATCCCCTCCAGTTCTACCCTCTGCCATGGGCTGGGACACCTCTCATTGGATCAAGTTGCTCAAAGCCTCATCCAACCTGCCCTTGAACCCCTCCAGGGATGGGGCAGCCACAGCTTCTCTGGGCAACCTGGGCCAGGGCCTCCCCACCCTCACAGAAAAACATTTCTTCCTAAGATCTCATCTCAATCTCCCCTCTTTCAGCTGAAAACCGTTCCCCCTCGCCCTGTCCCTGCACTCCCTGATCAAGAGCCCCTCCCCAGCTTTCCTGGAGCCCCTTTCAGTACTGGAAGGCTGCTCTAAGAGAAAGGCTGTCCTAGAGAAATATCTGCAAAATAAGCAAGTCGTTTGGATTTCTTATTAATGCAATCACTTTTGAAGTTGCTTTCTGCTGTCAAACTGAACAGGCAGCCTAAGACACCTACTCCAAAGCTTATTTCCTCACCCTGCAAGAAGCAGGAGCTTGCAGGTCACCAAGGACAGGGCAGCTCTGACCCCTCTGCAGCTGCAGGGTTGCTTTGCTGCTTATCCTGAGCTGCTCCCAGCCCCACTCGGGCGGATGCCTCCGTTTCTTGCTCATGTATCAGCCCTGTGGTAAGTGATGTAATATTGCAGCTCCCAGGATAGATGGGAAAAAGAGAAGTCAGCTCCGCAGCCTCCACACTTGCATGAGCCTGAGCTTTCAGAGAGGAAAACTTGGCTGTCTCTTCCCTGGTACGAGGCTGCAGCCTCTCCTCAGCATCGTTGCTTTAATCCAGCACTGTTGTAGATGGAAAATCTCTTGCCAACCAACCTATATTGCAAGCTCCTGTGCATCTTTTGCACCTCTCTGCTTTTGCAGCAGAGCAGGACCAAAGTAAGACATCAAAGCAACTCTGCAAAGGTGCCAGGGAGTGCAGCAAGCTACAAACACCGGGTTCCTTGTCTATCATGTTGTCCCTGGGGTCTTTCCTCACCTCTAGGTTTTGATGAACGGCACAAACCCCAATACAATGACAAACAGCAGACAACATCCACCACGCTTCTGCATTTCTCCTTCAGTGAAATAGTTTTGTTAAATAAGACATGGTTGCCCCAGCCTGGGTGCCTGGCTTGGCACAGGCGCCCGGCAGTGGCAGATATCGTTGCTCCGATTATGAAACCTCAATGAGCTGCTTTGTTCTTTTGTTTGGAGAGGAGAAGCAGGATGGCAGCGCTGCCCAGCTCTCCCCTCCCCACGGCTGCTTCTCTCCAGAGGGGGAGCAGGGGAAGGAAAGGAAGGGGAACGGGATGCTCTGCACTGCCCTGGATCCCTGCTTGGGGCTTCCCAGCGCATCCATTTCCTGCCAGAACTGTTGTTGCCAAAGAGATTTCCATCTCCCAGCTTGGGATTTTGGGACACGCTCTTCCCCTCAAGCACTCAAAGAAGTAAAACATTGCAATGAGCCTAAAAACGCCCAAGCAGAGGGGAGAATTTCTCTGCTGCTGCTTGTTTCATGAGGTTAATGGTGATGCTGAATGTTGTGATTGGGGATGTGATTTATTTCATTGCCTCACTTCAAAGTGCTTTATAGTATTCTCATTTTTCATGTAAGTTCTGCACAACCCAGACCAAGGGAGAGGTTTTGTAATGAAAGGAAAAACAGAATCCAAGAATAATGCACAGCGAGAGTGAACCTTGGAAATGGTGGCACATTGCTCTGGTTCTGGGGATGGATAGAAATTACTCCAATAAATCAATAATATTTTTTTAATGCCTCTAAGCCATTGAGAGTGAGGTGATGGAAAAATAAAAATGCCCATTACCATCAGCAGAATGGGGAGAATTGCTCAAAAAGCGAGTTTCATAAAAATTACATATTGTCAGATTGCAAATGCTCTAGATAATAACTTCCAGGATTGCTGGATGTGGCACAGTATGTGGTTACAGAAGCTGGTCTCTTGCTGAAGGGAGGTCGATCGGAGCCAGGGCTGACTGGGATTGCAGGGATTTCTGTGGCTTCACCAGGGGAAGTGATACCCAGGAGGGAAAATTAACAGGGTTTTCTTGTCTTCCAGCACCCTGACTTCCCTGAGAGCATCCGGCAATGCACCTGCTTGCTCTGGGGTGGTGGCCTGGGAGGACTCACAATCATCCCAGTGTTCATCCCGAGTTTCTTTGTGCATTTTCCTGTTGTAGAGCAGAGGGAAGGGTATTTGTAGGGGGGGGAAATAATTTGCAATGAAAAGAATGGGTCCTGAACAAGCACGCTTTCACAAAAATTAAGCCAAATATTTTTTAGGCAAGAAGGAAAAGGCAAACAAACGTGGGGAAAAAAAAAAAAAACCTGGGATGTTGAAATGTCCTTAATTTCCACACTTGCTGAAATGCCACTGCACCAAGGGTTTAAATTCAAGGTGAAGGCAGCAAATGCAACATTGCTCTTGGGGAAGGTCTTGTCCCCATCGCAACAGTGACGCTATCATGGCTTGGTCGCAGCTGCCTCTTCCCACATCCCCTGGGACGTGAGGTGCTTTGGTCTCTGAGTGCCTAAGCCCATGCAAAGCCCCCGGTGCCATTGTCCCAGGAGGAAGCGAAGGCCAGAAGGGCTGGTGTAGGACTGGGGCAGCTGGAATGCTTTTTCCAGCCTTTCCTCTCCTGCTTTCTCTCATCCGACTCGCGCTCCTTTGGGGAAGGGGCTCTTTTCCTTCCTGGCTGTGAAATAATGGCACCACCTGAAAAACACTCTGCAGCGGCAAGGAACGTTGAGCAGCACCCTGCCGGGGTGCGAAGCGTCCCTGCATCCCCCCCCTCCTCTCCGTCCCCTCCTCATCTTCAAAAGCCTTCGCTGCTTTGGCCAGGAAATAGGATGTTTGTCCAGCGCCGAACCCCAGTGTGCCCCTCCGAGTCCGGAAACCCCGGGGAGCGACAAGCTCTGCAAAGCAGCACACCGAGGGAAAATAAATAAGTAGATAACAAATCTATTTCCCATTTGAAACTATACCTCTACATCAGATTGCAGGGGCTGTGGGATAAGGGATTCTCATCCTCCTGGCTTGAAAATTTGGCTTGTTTTCAACAGTTTTTCCATCATAAAATGGTGTTTCTTCTGAAACCACGTGTTTTGCTGGGAAGAAATCCCATGTGCAACCCATCAGCAGCCGTGTTTGCAGCGTAGGGGTGGTGCATCACCCTTTGCCTCCTGGTTTTTCATTCACTTTTGTCTTCCTAGCATCCCTAAGTTCCCTTGGTGGCCTTGCCCATGGGCTTGTGCTCTCGTATGCATCCTTCAGGAGTGGATGGGTGCTGGGGAAATATTAGAATCATAGAATTGTTTGGTTGGAAGAGACCAGGTCCTACCATACTTGCCCACTACTAAACCAGACCCCTGAGCACTTCATCTACCCAACTTTTAAATACCTCCAGGCATGGGGACTCTCCCACTGCCCTGGGCAGCCTTGTGGGCTCTGTAGGTAAAGGTGCCGCCCAGAGGAGGCAGATTCATGTGCCAAGCCTGGAGGTGCAAACAGCACCACAAAGTGAGATGCCTCTTTTCCCAGGATGCTTTGCAGCTGAAGAACACAACCTCTGGCAAAGCCGTCCGCTGAAGGACCAGATGGGAAGGTGTTTTCAAAGCGAACGTTTCCTGCCCACCCACCTCTTGAACACCTTGCTTCAGTAATGGGACTAAACGCTGTCAGGTTCAGTTTGCTTCAGAGCCAAGTGAAGGGGCAAAGGATGCTGAGGGGTTTAACTTCAACCCAAACTCAACACTGATGGGTTGATTTGACTTGATGATCTCGAAGGTCTTTTCCAACTAAGCGATTCTATGATAAGCATCCCATCAGCTGTTTTTCCCCACTCCTCTCACACAGCAGCACCCTCTCCATCCAAAGGCTGATGTTTGCTGCAGCCAGTGGGGCTGGAATCCCCTTGAGCCCCCCAGGTCGCTGGTTGTTCCATGCAGCATGGGAGCTATTTCTGGCTTGGGAAGGCTTCTACCGGCTGCCAAAACCAGAAATCTGCAGGAAAGGACCCGTCCGGGAGCCGTGCGCCACACAGTGCCAGCTCTGGGCAGCCCTGAGCCCCTTGCCAGGGATTTCGCTGGCATTTCCAGGCTGTCTGCATCCCCGGGGCCGTAGGGCAACGTGACGTTGTCTACAGGAAATAGTGACCGAGGTTAAAGGAAAGAAACTTGGGATTTCTCCCACAAAACAGGCACTTGAGCTGATTGCTTCCTCCCAGCATGGCAGGAGCTGAGTGGAGACTGGCCCAGTTTTGGGTGAAAGAAGAAAAACCAGAAAGCTGGAAAAAAAGACTGAGAGAAAAGTGCTGAGGGCCAGGAATCACAGAGTCATAGGATGCTTTGGGTTGGAAGGGATCTTTAGATGTCGTCTAGTCCAACCCACCTGCAGGAGCAGGGACATCTTTAACCAGATTACATTGCCCAAAGCCCCATCCAGCCTGGCACTGAACACCTCCAGGGATGGGAAAGCCACAACTTTCCTGGGCAACCTGAGCCAGAGCTTCCCTCACAGGAAAACATTTCTTCCTAAGATCTCATCTCAATCTCCCCTCTTTCAGCTGAAAACCGCTATCCCTCATCCTATTCCTGCACTCCCTGATCAAGAGCCCCTCCCCAGCTTTCCTGGAGCCCCTTTCACTATTGGAAGCTGCTCTAAGGTCTCCCTGGAACTTTCTCTTCTCCAGGCTGAACAACCCCAACTCTCTCAACCTGTCCTCATAAGGGAAGTGCTCCAGCCCTCAGATCATCTCCGTGGCCTCCTCTGGGCTTGCTCCAACAGATCTATGTCCTTCTTGTGCTGTAGAGTCCAGAAGTGAACATGGTGGGGGTCTCACCAAAGCAAAGTAGAAGAGCAGATTCCCCTCCCTTGCCCTGCTGGTCCCACTGCTTTGGACGCAGCCCAGGACATAGTTTGCTTTCTGTGTGTGAGTGCACACTGCTGGCTCATGTTGAGGTTCTCATCAGTGAGCACCCCATGTCATTCTCCTTAGGACTGCTCCCAACCACATCATCCCCCAGCCTGTATTGGAACCAAAGATTGCCTCAACCCATGTGTAGGACCTTGCACTTGGTCTTGTCAAACCTTATGAGGTTCACATAGACCCACTCCTCCAGCTTGTCCAGGTCCCTCTGCGTGACATATTAGCCTTCTGGTGTGTCAACTGCACCACTCAGCTTGGTGTCAACTACAAACTTTCTGCATCGGGCTTGTGTCTGAGGACTGCGGGGAGTAAGGAGCTTCCATACCACACACATGAGGACCCATCTTGGGGGTAAAAAAGACATCTCCAGGCTGCTTGGAGAACATTTGTGCTGATGCTTCATTTGGCAACAACTCATTAAGCTGAATTTCTGGATCCAGAAAATATTGGGAACTGCTACCCCCGCATGGCAGGAGGAGTTTTCACAGGGAGTGTGTGGGTTTTTTTCCCATGTGGGGATATGCTACAAGGCATCTGAAAAGTTTAGAGGGTGAAGGATTAAGCAAATAGCCCTTTTAGTAGGACTGGGGCCTTTTTTTTTTTGCAGAGTAGAGGGGCACAAATAGCAGAAACAAGAGCAAAGTCGAAGTCCAGGGATCACAGAGCAAATTGAGAACTTAAAAAATATCAAAATACATTTTTGTGCTTTGGTAACATTATAAAAAATTAATTTCAATACAAAAACTCATCTCTTCAGACAAAGGAAAATGTAAGATTTAGTGAAACTCTTGAAAGCCACTCCTCAAGCTGTGGTCGGGGTGTTTTTGCTTGCCCTGCCTGGCTCCAATCACTTGGGTAGGTTTGGCAGGGATTCACAGTGCTTTGTTGGACAGGAGTGTGCATTTTTTTCAGAGCAGAAACCTTTCCAGCCAAAAAAACTTCTCTCTGCTCTCATTACGGGTTAAATCTTCAAGAATTTGTGTCCTTTTTTCCTTGCAGCCTGGGTATTGCTGACACCATCATCTCCATGGCAAACGTACAGCTCTGGTGCTGCCGTGCATCCTCAGAAGGATGCTCCCAGAATATGTGCTGCTAGTGGGGTGGAAAATACAGATGGGATTTGAGGGTGATGGGTGGATATGGGGTCAAGGCAATGCACCGGCACCCTACAGGAAGATTTCTTGCAGACAGGGTGTTAGATGCTGCGGGGAATGTTGGCACAGTGGGGCTCTGCTTGCACAAGGTCGTGGCAAGATGTTCCTTGGCATCTGCCCTAAAGCACCGTGCAGCCTATTGCCCTCTGCCTCTCCTCCTTCTGCCTTTTGCCCCATAGCCATGAGTTAAGCTTGTTCCTATTAGTTTGAGATGGAAACACCACTGCTTCCAGTCTTAAAGAATCCTTTTCCTATTCAGGAGACGCTGCTCAAATACAGTCCCAACCAGGTCCCCGTGGCATTGAACTCAGGAGGAAGCAGGGACTTGGATTTATTTGGGATTAGAGCAGCCACTGGAACATTCCTTGAGTGTTGCCCTGCATGGAAAGATGCTCTCAGCAGCATTTAAGTGCACACTTATCACAGTTTTGTCAATAGATGCTGGTTATGAAGACACGAGCAGCTACAAGTCCTCAGGCATGCAATTACTGCGTGTTTGGATAGAACCGAGTGCTTATGTGGCTCTAAGGAGGCTTAAATGCTTATGCTTTTCTGCACACTCAAAGTGCCTTAAATCTTTACAGATTTTATCATGAACCCTTGTGCTACCATAAGCATTGTTCTAAAGAGGACTGAAATGAAAAAAAAAAAAAACCAAAACAGTCTTTCTTTTACTTAGAATCATAGAACAGTTAAGTTTGGAAAAGATCTCCAAGCTCATCCAGTCTGGCCACCAGCCCAGCCTCACCGTGTCTACTAAGCCTTGTCCCAAAGTGCCACATCTACATGTTTTTGAACCCCTCCAGGGATGGGGACTCCCCCACTGTCCAGGGCAGTCTCTGTCACAGCTTCACCACTCTGTCAGTAAAGAAATCTTTCCTACTATCCAGTCTAAAGCTTCCCTGGTGCAACTTGATGCCATTTCCTCTTATCCTACCATTTGTTACCTGGGAGAAGATCCCAGCACCCACCTCACTACAGCCTCCCTTGAGGGAGCTGCGGAGAGCGATGAAGTCTCCCCTCAGCCTCCCCTTCTCCAGGCTAAACAGTTCCAGGTCCCTCAGCCGCTTTCAGAACCCCTGGGCTCCAGCCCCTTCCCCAGTTCCGTTCCCTTCCTCAGGACACGCTCCAGCCCCTCAATGCGTTTCTTTTAGTGAGGGGCCCAAAACTGAACCCAGGATTCAAGGTGTGGCCGCAGAAGCACTGAGACCACGGGGACAATCCCTTCCCTGCTCCTGCTGGCCACCCCATGGCTGATCCAAGCCAGGATGTGTTTGTCTTCGTGGCCACCTGGGCCACTGCTGGCTCCTTTCAGCCTGGCAGCTTTCCAGCCACTCTTCCTCAAGCCTGAAAAAGCAAAGTAGTGAGGACAAACTCATTTCTATGCATGCCGCTGCAGTGTTTGCTTCCCCTTGCTATGGGAAACGTGATGAGCTGGCTGAGTGGATCCTTGGGTTCTGTGGTCCACCAGGACCAGCTGGTGGGTCCTTGGGAGCATCTTGCCGCTGGCAGTGGTGGCAGCCGGTCTGCAGCAAGTGCTTCTGTGATGCTACCACTTAGCAGACGTGGGGACACCACTACAAAATAAGCTGAGACAGCTTAATGCAGAGTGTAGCAGCTCTCTGATGCTCACTCGCTGCCTGAGTGCTCTTATTCCGCCCTGATGCATGCTTTCATGTGGTCCAGCCTAATCCATTTCCAAGTCATCGCATTAAAAGCCTTAATTCATTTGTCATACGTACATGAAGTAGTAGTAGTGCTGTGTGTTCTAGATAAGCAGTTCATGCTGAAAAGGAGATCAGCTTAAATTTTGCAACAGTAGAGAGCCTTTTAATGCCTTTTGTGAGTGGTACCTTGCACTTGGGAGACACCTTGTATTACTTTAAGGGTGTTACATTTGCAGATCTGGGCTGCCCTGATCCTGCCATGCCTTGTCAGGCAAAAGCTCTGTCACAGCATGGGTTGGCAACTGGAAGGTGACTGGGGAAAAGCCTGGGTGGGGTACTTTTGGAAGACTAAGCCCTCTGCTTTTCCCCAGCAGATGTCATGGCGCCCGCAGTACCGCAGCTCCAAGTTCCGGAATGTCTATGGGAAGGTGGCAAGCCGGGAGCACTGCTTCGATGGCATCCCTATCACCAAGAACGTCCACGACAACCACTTCTGTGCTGTCAACACACGCTTCCTCGCTATTGTGACGGAGAGTGCCGGCGGGGGCTCCTTCCTCGTCATCCCCCTCGAGAGGGTAAGAGGTGTGACCCCAGTGGAGGTGACTCCAATCTGGAGCTGGTCTCAAAGCATGGATGTGCAGGTCGTAGAATCTTTAAGGTTGGAAAAGACCTCTAAGATCATCCAGTCCAACCCCATCATGCCTCCTAAAATAAGTCCCAAAGTGCCACATCTGTATGTTTTTTGAACTCTTCCGGGGATGCAGACTCCATCACTGCCGTGGGCAGCCTCTTCCAATGCTTCACTGCTCCTTCAGTAAAGAAATCTTTCCTAATGTCCAATGTAAACCTCCCCTGGTGCAACTTGAGACCCTTATTCTCCTATCACTTCTTACTTGGTTGAAAAGACCACCACCCACCTCACCACAACCTCCTTTCCAGGAGTTGTAGGGAGTGATGATGGTTCCTCTCAGCCTCCCCTTCTCCATGTTAAACAATCCTAGTTCCCTCAGCCATTCCTCATAGCACTCCATCCCAGCAACCCCCTCCTGTAGCAACCTCTGCTGTCCTTTAATGGGGTTGTCTTAGTTGGGGAAGGGTGGATTTACAGCTACCTTAGGGAACTGAGGTTTTTCTTTAATGAGAAAATGAAACATTTATTAAAAGCTTATTTTTGCTCTGGCTTATTTGGAATCTCTTAGTGATCATGTGCCAGCAAGGAGGGTGCTGGGCACATCTCCACCCTGCTCCTTTGCAGTTGCAGAGTCCCCTTGGGTTTGTGACCCCAGTATTTGACCAACGCAGCTCTCAAAAGCAGGGGAGTCCCCTTGGAGCCCCTAATCCTGATGAGCAGGTAGCAGGTCCTTCCCCTATATTTGAGCTTGTCCATATAATTTAGGTTAGACCTTAGGAAGAAGTGTTTTCCTGTGTGGGTGGTGAGACCCTGGCCCAGGTTGCCCAGAGCAGTGGTGGCTGCCCCATCCCTGGAGGGGTTCAAGGCCAGGTTGGATGGGGCTTGGAGCAACTCGATCCAGTGGGAGGTGTCCCTGCCTATGGCAAAGGGGCTGGAACTGGATGAGCTTTAAGGTCCCTTCCAACCCAAACCATTCTGTGATTCTATGATACAAACGCAGCTCTCCAGATCCCTGGCAGCCGTAGAGTGAGAGCATGGCTGCTCACCCAGTTTTCCTGCTCCAGAACCCTGAGGGCTTTTGCTTTTGCACTGCAGGAGATGCCACCTCACATAAGATTTATTTTTGAGGTTCCATCCCCAAGCCATAGCTCCTTCGAGCAGCCGATGCCTAGGAGCCATGGGCTGTGCAGAGGGCTCTGGGTTTTGGTTTGCAGCTGTACCCATCTAAAGTGCTTTGGACAGGAGAAGCAGCACATACATCTTTGCACTATTAATCCTGACGGCAGCACGAATCCTTCCTCCCACCGTGCTGTGTTTTGCTTCCCTAGCGAAGCCTTGTCCTAGCTCTTTGCATGAGTACCCACCTGAATCTCTTGCTCATGCAGTTTTAAACTCCCATAAATTCAGCTGATGCTTCGGAAGCCGCCCCGTGGGACCAGACTTGGTGTGCAGCAGCAGTCCTGGCCAAGCACTCATCCTCGCAGCAGATGCAGAGCTGCATTTCTTGAACATAAAGCTGGGCGGCAGTGACCTTGAACATGAAATAAATATTGTCCTTACTCTGCTTTACTCCTGAAACTTGAGTGCAGAGCTCTGCTGCACAGTACCACAGTTTGTGCTGATACTGCTGCTCTCCCACCAGTGCTCCAGCATGTGAATCAGCAGCTCCGAGCTGGGACCAGCATCCCATCCCTGGGCACCCTGCCCTCACCCCACAGTTCTTGGGCTGCAGGAGGGGTCGTGGGGGCTTCCAGTCATTCATTCTTGGGAGCGTTTTTGACACTGGAGGAACTGCACTCATTCCCCTTAAGGATGCACCTTCCCCACGTAGCTTGAAGATGACATGCATGGGCAGAAAGTTGTTGTTCATTAGGCTGCACAGCAAAGTCGTGGTGCTAAATCCTCTGGGATTTCCAGCCGGGAGGGGATGCTGACAGAGCTAGCCATGGTAGGATGGATGAGCACTCCCCTCCGAGCCCCTCCCCGGCTCCCCACACCTTGGCCTTTCTCTGGAATATTTTTTCCACGTAACATTCCCATCTTTTCTGAATTTTTTCTTAGATGTCTGAAGTCGAATCAGCTACAGATGGGAGAAATTATAATCAGCATTTTAATTGCAGTGCGCAGCTTGAATCATTAATATTCAAAGAACCAGGAGCTTTGTCTGAGCACTCGGAGTGCTCCAGTCTCCGTCACTACCTCCCTCCCTGCGCTGCTGAGCTCCAGCTGGGAGGATGCTCATCCTCACACCACTTGCTCGTGGCCTTAAATCCTGAGCTAATAAGCTGGTGTTGCCAGCAAATTACCTTTTTTTACTGATGAACATAGCCCAGTCTCAGTAGGATAAGAGCGAAGGGAGCACAATACCATTTGCAACCTGTTCTGAAGGGACTGTCGGGTTTGTGACCCCAGTATTTTACTATGTGGAAATCCTGGCACCATTGCACCCAATAAATCCCAGCTGGAGCAGCCTTTGGCACTCCGTGTCAAGTGGCTGCATGCGCCTTTGTGCCATCTAATCATTTCATTATTTCTTTTTTTTTAAATAGAGACTGATTAGCTCATTAAGAGTAAACTAATTTTTGTTGGAAATCAGCACCCCTCTAATTAATTGCCATCCATATTTAGCTGAACATAATTAAGGTAGCCTAGATACTGCAGTTCTGCTCAGGATTTGATTTGCTGCCAGCTCTGTCTTTTTTTTCTCCCTACGTATCTGCCCTGTGTTCAGCTCGGAAATGTTCACCAGAAATCCCTCTGCTTTGTGCTTCAAGTGACAATGTATTTGCATATGCTGGCCCATATGTTCCCCTGCCTGCACATCAGAAACACTGGTTTCATACTTATTTATGTAGTGATTGAGGGGATGTGCAACCGCTCCTGCAAGGCTGCGTAGGTTGGAAAGCTGGAGCATGGCTGCATTTTGTCCCCCCATCCCACACTGCAGCAGAGCTGGCGTAGGATCCCGAGTTCTGGAGCCTCGGCCACTGGGAACCAGCCTTTCCTCAGCACTGCAAAAGTTTTGTGCTATAAATATACTCAGAAAGTGGGCGAAGGAAGCTTGTGCATTGATGCTCAGGCTGAGGTTTGAGATGATGATCATCATCTCCCTGAACCACAGTGATAGAAGGATCTGGTCCAGGCTTCAGGTGAAGGGGAGAATTGAAAATCATAGAATCGTGGAATGGTTTGGGTTGGAAGGGGCCTCAAAGCCCATCCAGATCCACCCCCTGCCACCGGCAGGGACACCCCCCACTGGATCAGGGGCTCCAACCTGGCCTTGAGCCCCTCCAGGGATGGGGCAGCCACCACCGCTCTGGGCAGCCTGGGCCAGGGCCTCTGCCCCTCACAGGAAAACATTTCTTCCTAAGGTCTAATATCGATCTAATATTATCAGTAGTGGTGAAGCATTTCTGTTCCTCTGAAAGGAAATCTGTGACTCTCACATCCATGTGTGACCCCAGAGGTAGGATGGGGCCATGCAGCACCAGGAGCACCCATTTTCCCCTCCCAGCAGGTTTCCATCCCCCAGTTGTTTTCGGCTCTGGTCTGTTTAGTGTTAAGAACACTTTAGCCTTATCCAAATGTGTGGGGAGCCTTGGAACATGCCGGCTAAGGAAGGGAGAAAATACATCATGCTTTTAAAGATACTGCAGATGCAGTCCTGAAGCCTAAAACCCGCTCTCCTCCCAGTTCCAAGGCCAGGAGAGCTTTTGGCAGTAGCTATTAAATAATTAAAAACATGACGTGTTCGTGCTGTAGCTCACCTGCAACAACCATCACCGAGGGACCTGGGAGAGCCCGCGTGCTTTGGGCAGCACCAGCTTTGCTGGCCCCGGGCTGGCTGGAAAGCAGCTGTGTGGAGAAGGACCTGGGAGGCCTGGTGGACAACAAATCCAAGGAGGCCGATGGTACCTTGGGGTGCGTGGAGAGGAGTGTGGCCAGCAGGGTGAGGGAGGTTCTCCTCCCCCTCTGCTCTGCCCTAGGGAGACCCCATCTGGAGTCCAGTGTCCAGTTCTGGTCTCCCCAGCTCCAGAAAGACAAGGACTGACTGGAGAGAGTCCAGTGGAGGCCACAGAGATGATGAGGGGACTGGAGATGAGGCTGCGTGAGCTCAGTCTGTTTGGCCTAGAGAAGAGACGGTTGAGAGGGGACCTTATCAATGCTGATTAATATCTAAAGAGTGGGGGTAGGGAGGATGGGACCAGACTCTCTTCAGTGGTGCCCACAGGGGGCAACAGGCACAAAATGGAGCACCGGGAGTTCCCCCTCAGCATGAGGGAAACCAGCTGTACTGTGGGGGTGATGAAGCACTGGAAGGGGCTGCCCAGGGAGAGTGCGGCATCTCCTTCTCTAGAGACATTCAAACCCACATGGACACGCTCCTCTGCGACCTGCTCTGGGTTTGGAAGGGAATTAGAGCTGGATGAGCTCCACAGGGCCCTTCTAACACCAGCCATTCTGGGATTCTGCGAAACAGCTGGGGACAAACAAGCTCGAGCAGTCTGTAGGTCTGTTTCAGCTGGGCCTGATTTAGTTGCATTTCATCCAAGCTGGGCTGGGAGCGAGGAGGGGTGCTGGGAGCAGCTCTGAGAGGAGGTGGCCGTTGTGCATTTTGTTGGGGTGGCCCTGGGCTGCTGGTGGGGCAGCTGGGCAGGGGAAGGCTGGCTGGCATTGCTCACGCTGCAATGGGTGGATCTGGGTTTCCCCAGGGGCTGGAGGCAGCTTGTTTTCCACAGGCAGACAATGTTATCTGTCTGCATGCCTGAAGGAAGCTGGGAGCAGGAAAGGGGAGTCTCTGTTTACGTGTAGGAAGCTCAGGTCCCAAACTGTGGGCGCTGCCTGTTGTCGCTGTGGCTGGTTGTGTGTGAGCTGCTGTGCCCGGGGTGTGGGGCAGGGCCCTTGCCCCATCGCAGGCTGCGCTGCCTTGGTGCTGGATGAGATGGGAGTGGCCGCAAGTTGTGCCAGGGCAGGTTCAGATGGAATATTAGTAAAAATTCCTTCGCCAAAAGGGTTCAGAGGCTGCCCAGGATGGTGGAGGAGTCCTTGTCCCTGAAGGTGTTTAAAAGATGGGTGGATGAGGTGCTTGGGGATCTGGCTCAGTAGTGGACAAGTATGGTTGGGCTTGGTAATCTCAGATTGTCTTTTCCAACCAAGTGATTCTATGCTAATGGTGTGCGCTGAGCAGCAGAGGGGTTCTGGGGCCTGGCAGGGGACTAAGCCCCTTGTGTCCCTGTGGGACACTGATGTCCCTTTCTGCTGCCATGGGGCCCTCTGCCTGGAGCAGGGGCAGCCCATGGAGGTGACAGGCCTCCTTGCTAATCTTCATGGAGGTTCCAAACCTCCATGGCAGCCCTAGAGAGGGACAGCAGTTGAACAAAGCCCGAGTCCTGCTGCAGGGAATCGCTTCTATGTGCTGCCTGTCCCTTTGCTGCCCAGCACAAAGGGGTGCAGCAGAGCAGCCCCCGTGTCATAGACTGGTTTGGGTTGGAAGGGACCTTAAAGCCCGTTCAGTTCCACCCCCTGCCATGGGCAGGGATGCCTCCCGCTGGACCAGGGACTCACAGCCCCATCCAGCCTGGCCTTGAACCCCTCCAGGGATGGGGCAGCCACCACTGCTCTGGGCAACCTGGGCCAGGGCCTCCCCACCCTCACAGGAAAACATTTCTACCTAACATCTCATCTCAATCTCCCCTCTTTCAGCTTCAAACTGTTCCCCCTCATCCTATCCCTTCACTCCCTGATCAAGAGCCCCTCCCCAGCTTTTCTGTAGCTCCTTTCAGTACTGGGAGGATGCTCTAAGACCTCCCTGGAGACGTTCTTACGAGGAGCAGTGCTGCTGCCCCTTGTCTATGTGGGTGCCCCCTGCCACCCTCGCAGCAGCTGGCGAGCGGGAGCAATGGGCCGCGTGCCCTGGGCAGCCTGGCCTGGCTGCAGGGTGGCTTCTCTTGGCTCAGGGTCCTGGTGGCATCTGGTCTGTCTCTGTGCTCATGGCATTGCCCGAGGGACTGCTGTGCTTGCCCATCTCTGTGGGAACACTATTGCCAAGGCTGGGCAGAGAATGTGCAAGTTCGTCACACAAATGCTTTCCTTCTTCTTGGATCTGCTGGGCTTCAAGGCACCGTGAGGTTTTCTGCATGAAAAAAAAAACCACAGAATTTTCTGTTTCCTTGTACTATGAACAAATTTTCATGTCCTTGGAGCTTTTCCACCTTTAAATGCATGGCACAGGAGGCTGCCTGGGTCTAAAGAATGGGGTTTTTTTGGGTTTTCTGTGGATTTTGCTCTATCTGATTTTAGTCTGCAGGAGACGTTTTCTTTTCCACAGAGCTGGTGAGAAAAAAAAAGCAAGACCTGAGGCTTACAAAAAAAGCTGACACTTCAGTGTTACTGTTCCACATTGGAGCACAGTGATGGTCCTGCATTTATCAAGCAGATAACAGGCAAGCGGCTGTGGGGAGCCCAGACCTGAGCTCTGCTTGGTTTTAAGCACCTGGATCAGTCAGAAAGTGGCGGTGTGATATTTTAAGGCTGCCTTGAGAGCTGGTGGGGGATCAGAGGAGAAACGAGGGCCAACAGGAGCTTGGGAGGGGGAAATCTGGATTTTTGCCCCTATTACTGTGGTTGCAGCAAAGCCCGGGGTCAAGCCTGGGGCTGAGCGCAGCCCTGCCTGCCCCCTCTGCCGGTTAAACTGGAGAGAAACCCTGTCCTCGCTGGGGAGAAGTGGCTTTTTTGCTACCAAATACACATGGATTTCTTTTTAGTGTCCATAATCCAATTTAACAGGGACATTATATGGTCTTTTGTCTTTTTAATTAACAAGCTTGAGCCTGGCTACTGCTTTTATGATGCAGATAAATGCCTCTGCGGCAAGGCTTCGAGGTTTTCATCTGTGCAAATTGTTTGTCAGAAGCTCCTGTGTGCTTCCATTTGTGGGTTTTCTGGAAGTTAACTGCATGTTTTCAGACAGTGTCTGTCTCCAGAAGTGATAACACTTGAACTATATGGTTATCACCAAAGTATCAGGGCATGAGTATGCAGAAAAGCCATTGCTTACATCTATCCCTACGAAGATGAAGGTCTTTGTAGAGACCTACGGGGGGTTGATCCTGCTGGGAACATGTGTGGTTGGCCTTGGCTGGCATCTGTCTTTATTCAGTTGTTGGAAAGAAACATTTCCAGTTGCAGGCTCCTCTCACCTGCACATGGGAATTTCCCTGGGGAACTCTGTGCAGCTGCACAAATAAGTGGGACAGCAAATCCTTGGTGTGTCCTGAGGCTGGTGATGTGTGCTCCTTCTTTAGGGAGGTTCCTCACCCAGAGACAGGCTCTGAAAGTGCTGGTGTTGATGCATCTCCTGGTGTGAGACCTCCACTGCCTGTTACTCTGGTCCCTTGCATTCAAGTTCCCACTGCTTTTTGCTTCAACAGTCCGTGTTGCGGATGTGATGGAGCTCTCATCTTGCCTCCTGCTTCCCATGGGTTCTCAGCCAAGGCTGGTTCCTGTTCCCCTGTGGGGAGATGCTCAAAACCCCATGGCTGTTGCCAGCAGCACGTTGTGGCAATAGGTTTTCTGGGTCCTTGCTGAGAGTCTGTCCGATTTTTCTTCCGCTTGTGCTGGTTCTGTTCAACTTGGTCCCTAACGAAGATGGGTTAACCTGCAGTGACCTCCCTCATTCTGAAATCAGCCTGGGATCTGCCTCAGGTCAGGGAAATCTGTGTAATTTCCTCTTCTTTGGCTCTCGAGTAGGAGAGACCTTATTTAAAAAGACGGCAGTAAATGTATTTACTCTTAATCTCTTGGCCACTGGAGACGTGTGTGTACTCAAGGATTTCCTGGGAAACCCTGTAAATCCCCTACGGCTAAGGCAGCACTTCCCTGATCCCCATCTAAAAGCTAATAAGGGATCAGGAGCAAGAAAGCTGCTGGGTGGGGAAGGGTGGCCTGTCTGGTCGTGGGGCTGGTGGTGGGTGCTCCCACCTTTGGGAGGTTCCTCACCCAGGAACAGCTCTGAAGGTGCTGGTATTATTTCCATAAATTTTTCTGTGATGCATGATTGCTTTCAAGGTAGAGTTGAGTAAAGGTTTTCATCACGCTTGTAGCTCTTAGTAGGAAACATGAGGATTTGGAAGCATTTTGGGTTTGTGTTTCCTGGAGAGCTGTTGAAAAGCATGTTTTATGAAATACATATATTAAAATGATTTATCCAAGCTTCCTGCTGGTTTGTTGCAAAGAAAATGTGGAGTCCTGCCACTGAGAGACTGAATCTTGTGCTGCTTAGAGGGTCTGAAGTGATAACATAGCTTGAGTCTGATGGCCAAGAGATTCACTGGGATGGGCTCTGATACCAAAATTGCTAGTGAGCTCGCAGCAATTCTTTGATGACTTAAAGTGCTTAAAAGTGATGCTTCTAAGAGTAAAGAGGCTTTATTCCTGGTGATGCTGTTCCCCTTCCTGGGGCAGTCTGATCTCCTGGGGGCTGGGTGTCCATCCCTCCTGGGCTCTGCCCTGCTGCTGTTCCAACTGTCCCAAGGGAAAGCTTCCTTCTTGATCACCAAGCAGCAAAATAACTGAATTCAACCAGCTTAAAAAAATTCATTGTCCTTTCTCATCCTTCTCTGCCAGCCATGATATATATAACATTCTCCTTTTCAAGTGCTCCTAATTGCTCCAGCAAAGGGAGGTCTTTGAGAGGCTGAGGCTGATGGAAGGTTTGCTCCTTGTAGTCCATGCTGTGGAAAAAGTCTGAGCTGCTGGAGCCCGGAGAGCCGTGACACACTCTCGCTAAAGGGCTGGTATCTGGGTCACCGCGCTTCCCCTAACCAGGGCTCAGGGATCCGGCGATTAGGATTCAGCACAGCTTAATGCATGGCTGCTGATGAGATCCCTCTACGAACGACTAAATGGGAAGCTATGGCATGGTTTTATTTGTTTTATATCTGTTCTTTGGCTCCTTCTCCACTTTCAGGTGCCCTGGGTGTAGGCACAACCCACTCCTGCTCAGGTGTCTTGCTGTGGGCACTGTGGCAACTCCTGTGTGTTTGCCATGTTCAACTGATTCTATCCAAACGCCTTGATTTCTTGGGAAGAAACTACCCCAAGTCGCCAGGCCTAATGAATTTTGACAAACCCCATCAAATCTACTTTGTAAAGGAGATCGCTTGGCTGGCTGATCAAAATTAAAGTGACTGCATATTAACTGGTGCCGTTAGAAGGTCTGTCCACCTGGAATTTAACAGCTGCTGCAGGAATTTCTACTCTAGACAGTGTGTTAATAATGTCATGCTAATGGAAATATGAAAATAGGGGGAAAGCTAGATAATCTGCCATTTGGGTAAGTGATGTCTGCTAGCGTACTTAATATATTAATGGCTAAAGCTGTGCTTTGCATCCCATTAATTCACAGGAGTGTTGCTGGCTGATACTGGCATGCAGAGCTTTGCGTCCTAATGGAGCACTGATGTTGCTGCATTTTTCTCCACCTTCTGTGTCTTACCTTGGACTTCTTCCTTCCCAAACCTTGGCCACTTGTCCCAGCAGCTACATCTCTGCAGCTCACGCTTTGCTTTGTCTGATGCTTGTGTGCAGGATGAGACTCAAATGACTTCAACTTTTCTCCGGGACTGTAGAGGACAGGACTGAGCTCGCCCCAGCAACGCAGAATTATTAGACACCTCCATCCCTGGAGGTGTTCAGGGGCAGGTTGGATGGGGCTTTGAGCAGCTGGATTCAGTGGGAGGTGTCCCTGCCCTTGGCAGGTGGGGTTGGAACCCAATCGGTTTTGAGGTCCCTTCCAACCCAAATCATTCTACGGGATGCTCCAGGGTTTGCAGTAGCGCTTGATGTAATCTAAGCAAAGAAATTTATCCTGGGAGCAGGAGTAGGGAAGAAGGGCTGGAGGGATTCAAGGGACTGGGATGGTGGTTCAGGGGACTGTTCCTGCAGCTGTGGGAGCATCTGCCTGAGGTTTGGGTCATCCTGGTGAAACTGTCAGAAAGTCACTTTGCCTGCTTTAATCCCTAAAAACCTGAACTGACTTGTAATAATGTTAATAGAACCCAGGTCTGGGGCATTAACCAGGAAAATGTCCTTTCAGCTGTTTGACAATGTCAGAAATGCTGTGTATGTTGATCGCTGCTGCTATTCTAGGGCCATGCTGCTGGCTAAAAGCAGAGAAGAAAATGCAGTTAAGGGTCCAAGGCTGCCGTGGCAGCTCAGGTCTGAGGCAGGTTATTGCTGGTGGGCAGAATTATAAAATTTGGCTGAGAGAGCCGAAGTGATGCTGTCAGGAAGGGGAAGGTGGGTGCGGCCACCCTGATCAGGCTCTTCAGAGCTCCCCTGCTCTGACAGCTCTGAAATTGGCCTTAAAAGAGGTTAAAATCACCCCAGCAGGTATCGGTCACCAGAGGAAAATGAGCCCTGTGCCATATGGGGAGGGAATTTGCGTAACGTGCCCTAATTAGAAAGAGGCTCATGAGTTCGAATCAGTCTTGTGCTGAGTGCTCATCCTAGGCTGGCTAACGAGGGTGTGATCCCGTGCCTGTCATGTGCTGGGGAATTAGCGAGTGTTCGTTAAGAGACAGCATCGAGGGGCAGAGGGGAGCGGCTGCCTGTGACCCTGTTACCCAGGGATGGAGCCGAAGGGACATCTTTGGCTTGCCTGCTGAGGGCAGCAAGAGCAGGCACTGATATTTTTTTTCCCCTTTACCGTAATAACTGAAATGACCCATATAACTCAGTCCCCGGTGTTTCAAGGCCAGCCAAGTTCTCCTGTTCTATATGGGCCATGCCTGAGGGATGACAGAGCTGCTGGAACAGTCTGAGCAAGAACTGGATTTTCACTAATAATGTTGAGGTAGCGTATTTAAAAAATTGATCATAGAATGATTTGGGTTAGAAAGGATTAAAGATCGCGCAGTTGCAATGAGGAACTAAAAGCAGGTTTGGGGAGGGTTGTGTTTGCCTGTGTTACTCGATGCGATGGCTTTCTGCATCTCTCTTGCTGCCAGGTCGAATCCATACAGGCAGAGCCACTCTGCACACGCATTCCAAGCTGCTCCCAGCAGGCATTGGCTGGGGCTTGGGTTGGAAGGGACCTTAAAGATCATCCATTTCCAATGGGGAACTAAAAACAGGCTTGCAGAGGATTGTATTTGCCTGTTTCTCAGTGCCTTGTGGGATGTTTTTCTGCATTGCTGTTGTTGCCAGCTCGAATCTGTGCAGGCAGAGCCTCTTTGCCTGTGCATCCCAAGCTGCTCCCAGCTGGCAGTGGCTTGGGTTTTAACTGACTACTCACTGTGGCTGCCTGGCAATTAGTTTCTGTGTCTCCTTGGGAGCAAATTAATTCAAATAAGCCTTCCCAGCAGCAACGGTGCAGCGGTGAGCCCCTGGGCCTGATCCAGCTGTGCGCAGCACTCCTGGCCATTGCCCTTAGCTGCAGATGGTAAAAATGCAAGGTATTCTCCTCAGTGCATTTCTTTGTTCACATTAAATTGAGCCAGGAGCTCAATACATTAAAAGGTCAGCGCTGGAAGGCCTATGAAATATTTAGTGGCTGTGTCGTGCTGACCTAGTTAGTTTGCACGCTCCAAGCGTGCCACCACCTCCGGGCTGCGGCAAGGAGCCAGCCCGGGGGGAGGAGGGCAGTGGGGTGGCTGTCTGTGAGGGCATCCTGCAAGGTCCCTGCAAGGAGCAGAGCTTCCCGCAACCCATCTGTGATGGGTTAAGAGCAGGCTGTTCCGAGCACTGTGTGCTATCCTGTGCTGCAGAGCTTTGCGGGTTCTTGCTCTGCTGGGATGTCAGAAATGGACCGTCTCTAAAGTCTTCCAAGGACTTCCATCCATGTGGAAGGATCCCGTCAAGTGGTATAATTAGACTGTTAGTGTCGTTAAGCAAGAACCTTCATGATCCCATGGTTGGTGGGGATTTTTCCTGGGTAGTACGTGTGCATCCCTTGCGCAGTGTTGCTTCCAGAGTTTGCAAGGTGAGTATCAAATGCTTTGCGCGTGACCCACTGGCTGCTCTGCCTTGAGGGCTGGGGATGGTTTTGGTACCTCTCGAGTTCCTTCCAGTTCTTTTGCTCATGGTGTCAGAGAGTCATGAAAAGATTTCCTGCTGCACTGAGGCTGGACAGGTGCTCGTGTGGAGCAGACTCCTGGGGTTGTGTTTACAGAAACCCTTTCTCATACGCAGATCAGCTGCAGCCGCCTCTTGAGATGCCGATGGGCTAAAACCAACCCCCAGCTCAACTGGGCATCTCCTATGTCCAAAAGCCCTATCCTAGTGTGAGCTGTGTAACTTTTCCCTCTAACAAGGCTCTGGCCTTAAAATCACCAACTTTTTCACTACATTTTGGTTTTAGCTCCTTTTTTTTTGGCTTATTTTAAATTGCAGACAGGCCGGATTGAACCAAACTACCCCAAAGTCTGTGGTCACCAAGGCAATGTGCTGGACATCAAGTGGAATCCCTTCATTGAGAACATCATCGCGTCGTGTTCTGAAGATGCCTCGGTGAGCTGGGATGCTTTGGGCTGGCGCTTTCTGGTGGGGAGGAAGGTGGCTGCAGTCAGGCAGCTCTGTGCACCCTCCTGCCTTTGATTTATACAGACGGAGGCGCTGTGGGTGGGTGATGGCTCAGCAGTCTCAGGAACAGAGATGGGGCAGAGATTGATGCAGAGCAATAGGCAAATTGTGCCTGTCCCTGGCTCCTGTGTCATCGGTGCAGGGGCTGTGGCTGGTGCCCAGCTCTTCTGCTGTCCCTGGTGCCACTTATTGTCACAGCGTTGCTCTTTCTGTGGCCCTTGCTGCAGATAAGCTGTAGAGCTGTGCACAACAAAGTCTTTTCTTTTCCTTTTCAAGTCCAACAGCAATGCTATTATTAATCCTTATTGCTCTTGGAGAATGCAGGGGCTGCAACTGCTCTCATGGCTGGATCCATCAAGTGGCAGTTTTGCAGGCTGGGGGATAACGAATGGGGTCATCTTTATGTAGCTGCTATTTGCATGCTCCTCTTTTCATTTTTTGTTTGTTTTCTGAACACAAACAAGTCCATCCCAAAGAAAATACAGCTTTTGTACAAGGGAGAAGATCAGAAAACAACTCCCATTCTGCATGGCAGAAACTGGTGTTTGGGGTGATGCAGGTTTTAAGCAGTTACAAATCCACCTCGCCTGATCCTCAGCATTTCAGTGTATCATCACCTCATGTCTCATCCCCTGCTTCAGTTCATTATATTGGCATATTTTATTAGCTCAAAGCTTGTCAAGGAAGATGTTGAGCGGGGGGAAAAAAATGCAGATCATGGCCGTGAATCATGGTGAGCTGTCTCCCACTTTAAATTATAACCTTTTCTCTGCAGTCGCTGGGAAACAGGAGGTGCTGGGAGGAGGGAGAGGAATGGGAAGGTTTCATGAGCCACAGTTAAACCTGGGAAATGAAGTTAACTGTCCCTGAGGCTGTCCAGTGTGGAGGGATCCTCCTGATGGGGATGAGGTGAAAGAGAGTGGCCCTGCAGCCAGGTGGGCTCGTGGCTTCCAATGCCACCCTACACCTGGGTGCTGCTTTATGAGCAAGTCCTGCACCTTTGGACTCTTTGTAATGAGGTTTGAGGTTCAAGCCACCAATCTTTATCAGAGGGACAGGATGCTCAGGTCGTCACAGAGTCCAAGCTGCAGAAAATAGAGTATTTGAATGAGATTTGTCACCTGGAGGCACTGTCGATCCCAGGCTGGGGACACCACTGCCGCGGAGGACCTGCCACATGCATTGGTAGCAGGGTGATGCAGCCGGCCAGTCCCACTCCAGACTCATGTATTCCCTCCGTTGTGCCCTGTGCAGAGTACGGTGTGTGCAGACTTGTCCCTGGGGGAACGCTGCAGATTAATCCTCTCCAAATGGGAGATGAGGGTTTCACGGCTCGGCAGTGGATGCCCAACAGCTGCAGTTGGATGCTGCCTTGCTGGAGAGCAAGCTCCTTCAGCCCACCCGGGTTATCGCTCTGCTTGAAACTCCTCCTGGAATGTCTGCCTTGCTATCAAACCCATATTCATCTCTATCTCAGACTATGGTGTTTCTCCTCACCCGATGCTCTCCCTTGCGGCACCAAGACCGTTACTTCATTATTCATTAGCAGCAGGGCTGATCCTGAAGTTCCTGGTCCCCATTGTGATGTTGCCAGTTGCTGGAATGCTGTGAAGGCTTTCTAGGAAGGAGATTTCATAGGGCAGGTTAAAACAAGCAGGAAGGGGCTTGAGAGTGAGTCTTATGAGAAGCGGCAGAGGGACCTGGTGTTGTTCAGCCTGGAGAAGAGGAGGCGGAGGGAAGACCTCGTTGCTTTCTGCAGATGCCGGAAAGGAGGTTGTAGTGATGTGGGTGCTGGTCTCTTCTCCCAAGTGACAAGCGATAGGATGAGAGGAAATGGCCTCAAGTTGTGTCAGGGGAGGTTTAGATGGGATGTTAGGGTAGATGTGTTGCTTCGGGACATGGTTTAGTAGGCGCAGTGGGGTTGAGCTGACAGTTGGACTGGATGAGCATAGAGGTCTTTTCCAACCTTGATGACTCGGTGATTCTAAGATTAAAAGCAGAATTAACCAATCTCCATAGGCTCCACATTTCCCTTGCACTGGGGCTCTCTGTGCACTCAGGCACAGGGAGGTGATGTGGCACGTGGAGCTAGAGGGGGGAATTTGCAGCACTGTGGCATTGTGTGTTGTTCCATCTCTTTGTGGAAAGGGGTGTTTCAGGGAAAATACTATCAAGAAGTTTTCTTAGGATAGGTTGGGAGATGAAGCCTCCAGTTTTGCCCACTGTATCCCACCCTGGCTGCTCTCCCTGGTGTCATAGGGGAAGGAGGGAGGTGCTTCTAGGGCTGTTCCTCTATTTATTTTATGAGAACTCTCCAAAAACATCATTTCCATCCCAAGAGAGGACAAAGTTGTGAAGTGCAACGCTTGAGTTTTGGGTTAGCTCCAGCTGTGCCTGTACTGGCAGCAGAACAGTGTTAGTACTGCAGCTGGTTCCAACACATCTATTTACAGGTCGTGGTGACCGCAGTAATGGGGAAACCTGCCTGAAGTAGCCTGTCCCTGGCACTCGCCCTCTGCTTTGGCAAGACACGAGGAATGATGCAACTCCATTCGGAGCAGACCGCAGCGGTGATGCTGCTGCAGAGCTGCAGCGATGCTTTCCAGCTGAGCACGGATGCAGGACACATTTAATAACCCTCCTTTAGGCTCCTTGCACAGTGAAAACCAAGAGGTAGCTCCTCTATGAGCAGACCCTGATGGTGCAGGGGGCCTGGGTGTTGCAGCCGAGTGCATGCAGCTTTCCCTGTGCGTGTGTCCCCCTGGGTTTGCCAGCGCATCCCTGAGCAGCAAACATGCAGCAGGCACCTCTCCGGCACGCAGAGCTTGCTCTGAGCCCTCGTGGATGCAGATCATCACCAGAGCAAGGTTGGGTAACAGCCATTTCGTAACCTGCTGCTTTTGTAACTGGTTCCTTCAGGGTTGTGTTGCTTCTTCCTCGTGTTGTGCCTTGTTTGAAAACCGCTGATGCTTTCAGAATTGTCCCTCTCAGCCAAACTGATCTCTTAACCCCGTCTCTCGTAACACCATTTCCTCTGCCCGCCGTGCAACCTGAAGAGCAGTGTCTCCCACCTCCAAACGTGCAGGTTCAGGCAGAAAACTCATCGCTCCACCCACCCTTATGCAGGCTTTTCACTGCAATATTGCAGATGAATTTTTGCCCTCCCTAGGCTGTAGCTCAGCCCATGGCTGGTTGGGGTGACCCTTGTGGGTGCGGTGACAGAGAGAGAGAAGTGACCAAAGGAGCAGCAGGATCCCAGAGATTCTGGAAAACGCTTTCTTTCGACTCAGTGGTGCTCACTGGGGCAGCACGGTCTCAGCCACCGCATCTGTCCAAGGGCAAGCTTGTCTTTTGAGACATGCTGGTGGAGGAGATGAAAGGGAACCTGCATGGGTGTGTGCTGCATTTGATACCGTTTGGGTTTTTTTAATGGGTGTTACTTAAAGGTGTTGTGATGAGCCTGCAACTGATACTAGAGCTCAGAAGGATGAGTGTGCTGACCACAGCAGCCTGCCGTGAGGAGGAGATGAGTACGCAGAGCACAGTTGTTCCATTTCTCACCTGAACCATGGGGACCTGCAGGGTTTTGGGTGCCTATGGGAAGCCACAAGGCTGGCAGGAACCTGGGTCTTGCTGTGTGGAGGGGTGCAGGGAGATCTGCTATGGAGCAAACCAAGAAGGGGTAGATAAAAGCAATGTGTCATGTTGACTTCATACTGGTGACCTGCTATGGAGATTAGAGTATCTATAATTGCTCTGATAGCATCATCTGGATCTGTTTCATTGACGAGGAGGCACCATAGAGCCATTATTTGGTCGCAATGCATTGTCTCCTTTGTTCAGCAAGCACCTTCTCTGCTTTTCTGGCTTGTTTTTAACCCAGGTTCTCCCCTGTGCGTGGGTGACGACTCCTGGCAAGGCCTGTGGCAGCTGGGGGGTCTCCCCTGGGAATGCTGCATTGGCTTCGTGGGGTCCGTTTCCTCAGCACCCGCAGTCCAGGGGTGAAACCACTGCCTTTTTGGGGGGCTACCCTTTCCTCCCACTGCTTCCTGCTTTGATGGGATGGACTCTTCATGATCTCCCCTGCCCTTGCAGGGAATCTGATTGACTCCATTGAGGAGCAGGATGAGGCAGGGTGGGTGTCAGGGTCCTCCCAAGGCTCCCAGACCCATCCTAACACCTTCCCTGTCCCACAGGTGCGGATCTGGGAGATCCCTGAAGGCGGCCTGAAGAAGAACATGACAGAGGCTGTCCTGGAGCTGTACGGGCACAGCCGGCGTGTTGGCCTTGTCGAATGGCACCCCACCACCAACAACATCCTCTTCAGTGCTGGCTACGACTATAAGGCGAGCCCTGCCCTGCTCCTCGTGCTCGGCTGCTGCCCAGGGATGCCCTGGCATGGGTGGGAGTCACCTGCATGCAGCTAGGGCAGGATCTGGCTGCTCAGAGAAGACAACCCACCGTGCCTGCAGCAGACAGTACCTTCCCTCGTGCAAAGGCAGCCTGGGAAGGGGGTTCTGTAAGCACTGAGGGGACAATTTCAGCCAAAACAGGAGATGTTAAGATGCTCAAAGTAGATGTGGAGGTTGCAGGAGGAGTGAGGGGGGTGGTGGTTCCCCAGGAGTGCAGACGCTAAGGTAGCATCCCCTTTTCCTGCAGGTCCTCATCTGGAATTTGGATATTGGGGAACCAGTGAAGATGATTGATTGCCACACGGATGTCATCCTCTGCATGTCCTTCAACACCGACGGCAGCCTCCTGGCCACCACCTGCAAAGACAAAAAGCTGCGGGTGGTGGAGCCGCGCTCCGGCAGGGTCCTACAGGTGTGGTGCTCGTGTTGGGGTACCGTGTGCTGCATGGGACGAGGGGGTTAGAAATAAGACCTTGAGGAGGAATCCTCCTGATATGTGTTAAAAACATTTGCAAGGTACTGCATGTACTCGTGATGTTTTTCATGGGTCAGGGTCTGCAGGCAATTCTCTGCCGTGGGGAGAGGCTGGTTGTTTTAATTAGATGGAGATGATGGGGAGGGCTTGGCCTCATTCCAGGTTCAGGAGTTGGAGGCTTTTATTCCTCTATTAATTAAGGATTTGTGGAAAATAGTAGAAATTCAGGTGAGGTGCAGGAAGTTCCAGAAGTCTGGAGGGAGGTGGTGATTTCTTAGTCAAGGTGCTATCTAATATTGGGCGTTGATGGGATGGACTTTCCCTGCTCTCCCCTGCCCTTGTCGACCCCAGGACATCCCTTAAGGTGCAGGATGAGGCCTCTGGCCTGGGGCACTGCAGGGAGGTGGGCATTTTGGTTTTGTGCAGGAGACAGGTGCTGAAACACGGTACCTCCAGACTGGCTGCCACCTCACCAGCATGGAGAGGTGCAAGGAGGCACCTGCCAAGAAAGCAGCTTTCCTGCAGTGAGGGCTGGGCTGGGGGGCTGCCAGCAAGCACGCTGCTCCTGTCTTGCAGGAGGCCAGCTGCAAGAACCACCGTGTCAATCGGGTGGTCTTCCTAGGCAGCACAAAGCGGCTGCTGACGACAGGGGTGTCACGCTGGAACACGCGGCAGATTGCCCTCTGGGACCAGGTGGGTGCTGGGACCCCCCGCTCCATCCCCACTGGGACCCCCGCTCAGCACGAGTCTCGGGACATCTCACTGAATAAAGTGCTTTTTCCTGTTATGCAGGAAGACCTATCCATGCCCCTGATCGAGGAGGAGATCGACGGGCTCTCGGGTCTCCTCTTCCCTTTCTACGATGCCGACACCCACATGCTCTACTTGGCTGGCAAGGTACAGGCTACGGTTTGCAGCCTGCAAACAACTTCTGGGGAGGCTAAGGGGCAAGGAGCAGAGGGGAGAAGAGCCGGGAGGGGAACAAGGCTATGCGGAGCCCTGAGCAAAGTGTTATGCAGCTCTTTGGCTATGAAGCTCTGGTTTGGCGAGGTGTCCGCTGCTGTTTCATGAGTGAGCAGCATCCCACCCGGTGATGCGTGGGGCTGCAGCATCCCCAGCCCATCTCCCCCCAGCATTTTCCAAGGGTAGAGTACTGGGGGTTGTTATCATGGTCTTTATTCAACCTCATGTTTGCCAAAGCAGTAAACCCTCCCTCTTCGCTGCGCTTGCTTCAGGGCGATGGCAACATCCGGTACTATGAGATCGGCTCGGAAAAGCCCTATGTCAGTTATCTCATGGAATTTCGCTCCCCAGCCCCACAAAAAGGACTGGGTAAGGATGGCTGCGCTGCTGACCCTTTGCTCTGAACGTGGTAAAGGTAGGGGAAGGAAGGTGCTTAATTAAAAGCCACGTGTAAATGGGTTTGGCAGGCATTGTGCTGGCTCCAGAGCATCAGTGCAGGGCTTGCAGGGGCAGTGTTCACACTGCTGTGCTGCGGTGATGCAGCCAGGCTGGAGCTGGATCCGGATCCTGGCCAGGCACATGCCTGGTGACACCCTTCCTCCTGTCCTTCAGGGACTTCCATCAGTGATTCCTATGCTTTGTCCTGAATAAAAGCAGCTTATGCCTTTCCCAGTGTCCCTGAAAACACCTCTGGTATGGCCCAGCTCTTTGTCCCAGGTCCCCAGGGTGGTGACAGGGATTAACTAAATCTCCTGATGGAGAATAAGGACCTTTTGGGGTCCTCTGTGCTGGGGAGGTGGATGGGTCTTAGTTGTCTGCCTGGGCTTTGCAGCACCCAGGGGTTATTGTTTGCACCTCCTCCACAGGGGTGATGCCGAAGCATGGGCTGGATGTGTCAGCCTGTGAGGTCTTTCGATTCTACAAGCTCATCACCCTCAAGGGGCTGATTGAACCCATCTCCATGATTGTGCCAAGGAGGGTGAGTCCCACGGGGCACTGGGATGGGCTGGCAGGGGCAGGCGGTACCTAGGGGTGTCTGAAGTGGATCTAGTGTGATGGAAATGCCCTCGTTTGCACAGCTTTGCCTCCAGTCCCACCACTGGGTCACTTCGCACCACTCTTAGACCTACCAGTTGTTACTCTTCCCAGGGAGTTTGACCAAGGGCTTAATGGGAATGCTTGTAGGAAATGTATTCTGCATTGCTCCTGGCTTTGATGCAAGGGTTTTGTGCAAACTCAGCTTGGTCCATTGTGTTCGGAGGCCAGGGGCTTGTCTCACCTGAGGTTTGAGGGCTGTTTCTGGTAGAATATAACTCAGAGCTGGAGCAGGGTTGGGCGTTTGCCTTCGCAATGTCGTCAGCGGCTGGAAACTGGCCACTGGCCAGGGCTGCACGGAGGAGCCAGTGCCGGGCTCTGCTGCAGCTCAGCAGGCGCTCGTCCTGCTCTTCACGCTCTGCTTTGCTGCGTGTGCCCCGAGCAGGCAGCCCTGGGTTTCTCATCCAACTCGATGGTGCCAACACCATTTTATTCCTTCCCTGGGCGGCTGCGTTGCTGTGCGCCAAAGGAGCGAGCGCAATCGTTGCAACGTGTGGTTAAATTGTGAGTGGATTCACAGAGGTGGTTGCTTTTCCCCCCCCGTCGTGTGTTTGTAGTCAGAAACGTACCAAGAGGATATTTACCCGATGACTCCGGGGACGGAGCCGGCCCTCACGCCAGATGAATGGCTGAGCGGGATGAACAGAGGTAAAGGCCCTGGGGCCGTGTTGGGTGGGCAGCGTGGAGCCCCCAAACCTGCTGGGCAGTGGGGATGGGGCCACAGGCTCCCCCTGACCCCGTCCTGCGATTTGCCCCACTCAGATCCCATCCTGATGTCGCTGAAGGAGGGCTCCAAGAAGACATCCAAACTTGTTTTTAAGACACCGGCGAGGGAGAAGAAGAGCGTTGTCGTTAATGGCATCGACCTGCTGGAGAACGTGCCGCCCCGGACGGAGAATGAGGTAGGAGAGCACGGCTGCAGCCCAGGGCATGGAGAGTGGGGCTGGGCACCGGCTGCAGCCCAGGAGGCTGCTGCTCTGTGGGTCTCTGCCTGTGTTCCCAAACTGAGGTACCTGGACACCGTGTTTCCCCATGACTTGAAATATCCTGCTCCGTGTTAACCGCAGAGCACTCTCAAAGAGCAGCACTAACCTCCTAAACTTGGTTGGGTTTAGGTTTTGTTTTTTGGTTTTGGTTTTTTTTAATTAAAATCCTTCTCTGGGAAGAACATACAGAAGCACTGGGGAAACACCAGCATTTGGACCCAGAAGGAATTTGTTTCGCTGCTGCTGAGGTTGCAGGCTGCACGTGTAGGGTATCCCCAGGCTGGAAGGTGAGAGATTAAATCCAAGCGAGCGGACAGCAGGGCAGAGGAAATCGTGTTGCAAAAGCAGCAGAGCAACAAAACAGCCCCAGGGTGGCTCTGGGGGCTGGCAGGAGGGCGAAGCCTGGGGGTGAGCAGCCAACGTGGTCCCTCCAGCTCCCTCCTTCCCTTCCAGCTCCTTCGGATGTTCTTCCGACAGCAGGATGAGATCCGGCGGCTGAAGGATGAGCTCTCACAGAAAGACATAAGGATCCGACAGCTCCAGCTGGAGTTAAAGAATTTACGCAAAAGCCCGAAGAATAATTAACTTCCAGGGACATTTTCTAAATAAACTCTCTTTGTTTATACTCGCTCTTTAATTTTATTGTATCCACTTACACAGAATATGAGCCAGAAGTCAAGTGACCTGCCGAGAGCCCACTCACTAACTGGAAATTCTCCTCTTAGTCTTGTCTAGCACTAAAACTGCTATAACCAAAAGCTACTGCATGAGAGGCGGCTGGGGTCTCCACCTTGCCCCGGCGATGGTCTTGGAGTCAGTAAGTGCACACTGTCCTCTCCAGCAGGATTAACTGGCCCAGGGAAGCCGAGGTGGTGGCAGCTCCTTAGGAAAGCGCGATGCTTCGTTGCTATTCATGTTTTTTTCCTATGCAAAAATGCGACAGCGGGTGCAGCACTGGAGCTGGGGTGCGGGAAGGGCTTGAGTCACAGAAGCTCGGTGCCGGTGCTGCCAGGGCTGGTGGCAGGGGCAGCCTGAGGCCGGGAGCTGCTCCACTTGTGTGTGTGCATCCACGCATCCACATCTCCTTGAAAATGAGAGGCTCGAGTTTCCTCACCCAGGAGAAATTTTCACTCTCTCTGCAAAGAGGGGCTCGTCCTCCTCCTTCTGCCTGTGCCAGGGGGAGAGGGGGGGAAACGGTGTCCCCTGGCTCCCTCTGATCCGTGCTGCCCGGAGGGATGGACCCAGGGGGTGCTGGAGCCGTCTGAGTGCTCGATTGTCTGTACAATCAGGGGGTTTGTTGTGGATTAGGCCTGTGGTACAGGGAATGACACCAAATATTGCTATTTTAACTATGTATATATATTTTCACTACATCAAGTGGCTGAACTGCCCAGCACCACCAGTGCAACCGTTTCTCCTCTCTGTTAATTTACTTGTGCCCCGCATCCCTGCTTCCCTCTCTTTGTTACATGTGCTGTCATTGCCTCTTATTTATGCTACCGCAGAATAGTGCTGAAATAAAATGTTTTCAAGATACCAAAAAGGCTTGCCCAATCCTTCCTTTCCTTGCTGTGGGACCCCAAGGGGCCTGTTTGGGGGTGCATGAGTGTCTGCTTGTGCTGCAGCTCTTCCCCTGGGCTGGGAGGTCCCTTAGGGGTGAGCGATGCTGGCGAGAGGCTCAGCTGCTGCTGTGGGCTCAGGGGTGCAGCACAAGGAGCAGAAGCTCTGATGGTGCAGGGAAAGAGGTGCTGGAAAGGGGCTCCCCTGCAAAGGCAGCACAAGAGAGAGCTCGCTGGAGGTGCTTTGTAGATGGAGAAGCAACCAAAGATGAATCACTGAAGGGTTTGGGTTAGAAGGGGCCTTTAAGCTCATCCAGTCCAACCTCCTACCCTGGGCAGGGACACTTTTGAGTGGATCAGGTTGCTCAAAGCCTCATCCAACCTGGCCTTAGAGGGATGGGGCAGCCACGACTTCTCTGGGCAACCTGTGCCAGCGCCATCCCACCCTCATTCCCACCCTTTCTTCCTTATATCTATTCTACATCTCCCCTCTTTGAGTTTAAAACCTTTCCTGCTTGTGTTATTGCAACAGGGCCTATTGAAAAGTCACTCTCCATCTTTCTTATCAGCCCCCAGTTTGCAGGTAACTGGTTCTGCAGCTGCCCTGGCTCCCCGTGGTGCCACAGCTGGGTGTGCATGAGCAGCGTGAGGGATGCTGAGCTGGAAATTGAGATTTAAGCTTGACTTCCTTCATTTTATGGCCTCAGGTTGTGCCAGGGCAGGTTCAAATTAAATATGAGGAAAAGGTTCTTCACCAAAAGGGTTCTCGGGCACTAGTAGAGGCTGCCTAGAGAGGGGGTGGAGCCCCTGTCCCTGGAGGCGTTTAAAAGGCAGGGAGATGAGGTGCTCGCACATCTGGTCTAATAGTGGACAGGCATGGTTGGATTCTATCTCAAAGGTCTTTTCCAGCTGAGCAATTATATGATTTTCTGATTTGCTGGTGTTGAGGAATGTATTCTCCTTTGGCGTTGGGACTGGAGCTCCGTGGGTTTACTGTGCCTCATAAGTGGAAGGAGAAACCACTATTTCAAGTGCCCCCGGGCTGCTTCGGGCAGAGCAGCAGCGGCTCGTCCTGCTTGAGGTTATTTATGGCTTACAGGGAGGTGTTGGGTCTTATTGCACTAAATTATCTCCTGCGAGGGAAGAGCCAACATTTCTCCAAAGCCCCTTGAATCCATGCAAAATAAACCCAATTACAGCTGCGGGCGGTGATGATTAATGAGCCAATTAGCATCTCTGCAGACCTCAGCACAAGCCTGGCAGTGGTTTCTGCCTCTTTTGCAGGTGAGGGGGACGTTGCAGAGTGTGCCGTGACCCCGCGGGGTGGCTCAGCACGGGCTGCAGCACGCACCGTTCCTTGGCAAAGGAATTCCTTTGCTCCCAAACCGACTGGGATTCACCAAAGTTCTCCAGCCCGCATCGCGGCTCTGTGGTTTCCAGGGCAAACCCTTCATGAGGTTCTCACTGCTCCTCTGTTCTTCCCTGAATCCCCCTCTCTTGGGAACAGCTCGAGGTCGTCCCAGCGTTGCCTCCTGCACCGTCTGGGCACTATTTAAAGCAGAAAGGCCTGTTTGGGGCCAGCTGATACATCCAATTTTAGTGCTGAATTCCCTGCACTGCTGCAACCTTACGGCTCGAGCACAGAGCAGGGGCCCCATGCAGTTGGGTGTGATTCAAGGACCTGCTGCATCCCCCCTCATCCCAAGTGTGTTGGGCTGCCTGGAAACCACGAGAGCTGCTCTTACCCTGCCCCACAGCCCTGCCTTTTGCTCTTGATGAGCCTGTGGTCCTGTTGTAGGGGTTTTTTTAGATACTTCTGGGTCGTCTGCGGTATTATCTGGAGTCTAAATGAAACCAATGAGTCTGTAACCTCCCAGCACTTTTCATCCCGTCCTTCTCACAGCCAATATACATAGAATTGTTAAGGCTGGAAAAGACCTCTAAGTTCATCCCGTACAACCATTAGCCCAACACCACCATGTCCACTAAACCATGTCCTGAAGTGCCACCTCTACGGTGTTTCTGAAGCCCTCCAGGGATGGGGACTCCATCAATTCCCTGGGCAGCCTCTGCCAGACTGCTTTTCAGCCTTTCTATTCTCTTCCTGATATCCAGTCTAAACCTCCCCTGGCACAGCCTGAAGCCATTTCGTCTCATCCTACCGCTTATTACCTTGGAGAAGAGCCCAGCAGCCACCTCGCCACAACCTCCCTTCTGCGGAGAGCGATGAGGTCTCCCCGCACCCTCCTCTTCTCCAGGCTAAGCAGCCCCAGGTCCTTCAGCCACTCGCAGAACCCCTGGGCTCCAGCCCCTCAGTGTCCTTCTTGTACTGAGGGGCCCAAAACCGAACCCAGAATTTGAGGTTTGTTCCCACCAGTGCTGAGTCCAGGGGGCTGATACCCTCTCTGCGCCTGCTGGCCACCCCGTGGCTGATCCAAGCCAGGATGCTGTTTGCCTTCTTGGCCACCTGGGCCACTGGTGCCTCGCGTTCAGCTGCTGTTGACCAGCATTCCTAGGTCCTTTTCCACCAGGCAGCTTTCCAGACATTCTTCCCCAAATATTCCAGTGCATTTAAAGCCTCTCAGCCTCTCCCTGCTCCTGCAGCGTTAGCAGACCTGACCTCTTGCTCTCCGGAGCCAGCTCCTCCAGGATCCCCCCGCAAGACCTTTATCCAGCCCCAGTAATTCCCAAACATCACATCTCTCCACAGCATTTCCCAAGCTCTCCCCTTCCAAACCCAGGCCGAGGTCTCACCCTTCCTGCCGTGCTGCTAATCGCGATCTCCTCTCCATCACAGCTGACATCTCCAGGGATAAGAGGTTTTAAGGAAAAGGGCTTAAAGATCAGTGCTGTCTGTAGCAGCCCCTTCCTTCAAACACAGCCCTGGGATGATTTCTTTCCTACTTTGTTTCCCCCTCCCTCTCAATGCTGTCCCTCGGTGTTCATCCTTATCAATCTGACCTACTTTCTGCCTCCTGGAGGTTTCTCTTTGTTCGGGGCTTGGCCTCTTCCCGGGCTTCCTTAGCTGCACGATTATTGTTAATTCTCTGCTTCCCAACGTTTTGTGAATGCCTGCTTGAAAAGATTTCTGGCATCCAGCCCCCCCCCCCAAACATTTGTAGATGTAGAAGATCTGATTTCTGAAATCTAAAAGTAAGCAAATGCAGAGGAGAAGCCCCTGTGGGGTTTACTTTAATTAAATGGGAGTTTCCCATCAATTAGGAGGGCAATGAAGCTGGGGAAGGGGCTGGAGCACAAGCCTTATGAGGAGCAGCTGAGGGAGCTGGGGGTGTTTAGCCTGGAGAGGAGGAGGCTGAGGGGAGACCTCGTTGCTCTCTGCATCTCCCCCGGAGAAGGTCGTAGCTTGGTGGGTGCTGGTCTCCTCTCCCAAGTGACACGACGAGAGGAAAGGGGCTCAGGTTGTGCCCCATTCCCTGGCCCAGCGCACGCAGCAAAGGAGCAGCAGAGGGTTTCACTCCTCCCTGGCGACGCGTGCGACGGTGACTCGGGGCGCTGCCGCCTGAGCCTCGCTGGGAAGGAGGGCGACGGCTGCTGCGAGCGAAGCCGCGGGGTGCACAGAGAGATTGCTTCACCCGCTGCTGCAGAGGAAGAGTTAGTCAACACACAGCAGAGCAGAGAAAGGAGCTTTCCCAGCTCCATTCTGGGAGGTGGGAGGAATGATTTGAAGAGGAGAAGGGAGCAGAGAGCCCAGGGAGAGCAGCCCCTGCTGCCCCGGCCTCTTTGGGCAGCAGGAGGTTAGTGTGGTCCTTCTTTCAGACCTACCTGCCATCAGCCTGCAGCAAGGGAAGCACCTTCGTCCCGTTCCCAGGCCTCTTCTGCAGGGGCGAAGCCGTCAGCCACCATCCGAAGGGGCTGGCGGGACGCAGAGAACAGCCGCGGGGCTGCAGGGGGGGGTCCCACCACTGCAAACCTGGCACTGGGGTGTCCTCCCTGGCTGCAGAAACGTCCCCCGCCAGCCCAACCCTCTGCCCAGCCTGCACCTTTGTGGCTGGTGCAGGTGTATCGGAACACCAACAGCAATAGCTAAAGCCAATGCGACCTCCAGAAAACTGAGAAACAGGGTTGGGATGAGCTCCAGGCAGCTGGACCCCTCATCAAGTCTCAGTTTTTAAACACTCTGCAGAATCTCTTTTCCTTCAACGCTGGGGACTGAAAATCCTCAGCCATTTCACTCCAAGGGCTGAAGTCCACGCGTATCAGAGGTTGCTAAGTTTCAGCATGGGATGATTCATTCTTACTGAAACACATCATTAAAGACAACTGCAAGAGCCTTGGTCCAGGCAAGGATGATCCTGCAGAGATCTAGGGCAGCAATCTAATGCCAAATGAAGCATCGTGGGTCACGGGAAGACCCTCCCCTGTCCCCATTTCAGGAATCCACTTCTGGAGAGGATGGTCAGTTGTTAGAACCAGCTGCAGCCCAGCAGGTTTGCTTGTCTCTCTCCAAATCTCTACCCAAGGTCACCTGGAATATGCACGTTATCAAGCAATTCACTGGCCCCACTGCGGGAAACAGGATGAAGAAATTGCTTTTCCTGATCACCACGGGGCGGGGGTGACAGGGAAAGCTGAGGGGAGACCTTATTGCTCCCTACAGCTCCTAGAAAGAAGGTTGTGGTGAGGTGGGTGCTGGTCTCTTCAAGCGATGGGATGAGAGGAAATAGCCTCAAGTTGAACCAGGGGAGGTTTAGATTAGATATTGGAAGAAGTTTCTTTACTGCGAGTGGCAAAGCATCAGAAGAGGCTGCCCAGGGCAGTGGTAAAGATCCCAGCCCTGGAGGGGTTCAAAACCACATAGACACGGGGCTTCGGGTCAGGTCCAACCACTGCTGAATCCTTCCAGTAGCTCGAGTAACAAGCTGTGCCTTTGGAAAACCAGATTTCCCAGTATAAGGCCAACCACAGTCTTAGACCAAGATGGTTTAGTGACACCAGGGCTCCCAGTGTAGCTCCAGAGCCGCCAGCCCTGCCTCGGAGCCACCAAGGCTGCGATTTGCTCTGCAGGAGCCTGACCCTGCCCAGCCAGTTTGTGGTTTTGATTTCACGGCCACGGATCCAGGCTGGGGAGGGAACAGTTTGCCCAGTTGGATTTCCTCTTAAAACCCCAACCAAACAACAAACCCCACCTTACCCAAACGCATCAGGACAGGGGAGTTTCCTTCCTACGAAAAGGCATGGCTTTTTCCCGAGGGGATCCAGTTCAGAAGGAGCAATACAAGCCCCTCCACAGCATCTCGTGCTCCTGGATGGCACAAACCCATAATTTTATGGACACAGAATGTGCTACCTGCCATTCACCTTTAACATCCTCTCCTGTGAATGAGCTGGATAATGTAGAGCGTTAGGGCTGGCCTGGAAACGATCAGAGCAGACGGTGTCCCTACCCCTGCGAGGGGGTTGGAACTGGATGGGCTTTGTGGCCCCTTCCAACCCAGCCCGAAACTCCTGGGGGTACCAACCCAGAAGTGCTGAACTACAGCACCGCGTGCAGATGAAGGAAAGCGAGAGTTCTTTCTTCGGGGATTAAACAGCATAAATGAACACACTCAACTGTAATCATCACGCTGCTAACACAGAAAATCCTCCTTCTGAAAGAAAAAATGGCATAAGTTATTTGCATTAAAACCACAACCTCTCCCTCTGTTTCACCCAAGAGTAGTTTTTATGGAGCAAAACGTATCATCAAGCTCCTAAAAATATCAGGGGATGTACCAGAATAGCTTAGTAAATGCCTTTTTAGAAGGTATGCAACTCCTTCCCAGTGGCCCATTTGACTCAAATAAGCCACAGAAAAATTGTATAAAAAGATTTATTGAAATTCATCAATGACAAACAGACATAAAACTCAAAGTTTGGCTCTTCTGGGAGAAAAAAAAAAAACTGTTGCAAATGTATTTATACAGATGAAATATTGACTAGGAAATACAAGTCACTTCTAAAGCTGTTTGAAAGAGGGATATGAAAGTAAAACTGTACATTCACTAGGTATTTGCAGTCATTTTACTGACTTCCACTAGGTAAGAAAATACAATTTTTGTATTAGTATCTCGTGCTTGAGTGTATGAAAAGAAACCTCCTACCCTACATGCGGAACTGTCTCCTGTACTTAGGTTTGTATAAAGTTTCAAAGTATAGAGCACAAGTGGAAGTAGTTTCTTATCACTTAAAATTGCCTAGGTGTTATATATTACAGACCAAAATAGTACACACCTTATTTAAAAGGGTTGAAATGGTGTTTTTATTACAATTGTCAAATTCATTTCACTAGTAACTCAGGAATTAGGAACACTTTTTTATATATATTTATATATATACTTCAATGCCTGCCATTTTCAGTGTATTGGCTATACCCTAGCCAAAAAAAAAAAAAACAAACCAAAATAACAAATAGAAAGGAAAACACACACAACACACAGGGCAGGGATGGGATTGCGAATTCACCCCACAAACCAGATCCAAAGGAAAATACCCAAACCGAACCCCGACAAGAACATTTGGTCACTATTTACAAAGAGCAAAAGTAAAAGGTACCTAACAAAAGCAGGGAAAGCGTTGGCTGAAAATGGCAGTCATTCACGGACCGGCGACAAAAGAAATCACGTTCCCGTATGCCATTCTCACACCTGTTGCTGGGCAGGGATGCTTTGCCCACATTTGCAGCATCCCACCCCCCCACCCCCCCAAAAAAAAAATGCTTACAATGTATTTAGTGACTGGAATAATCCCAACAGCCAACACTCTTCAGCTGTCTCTGAATAAGAGTATTTTGGGGTATCGTCCACCCATCCGAGACGTTCGTCTTTTAAAGAGGTCAAACTCTCCACTCCGTTAATAAGAAACAAATTACCACTTGGTTTATACTTACTATTGCAGTTACAGGGACGAAGAGAAGGGCACAAAAGAAAGGATTTAAAATGAATAGGAGGAGGAGTGGCAGTAAAAATAGTATTTTATTCCCTTGCCCACCCAGTCTGCTTCTCCCTCTCATTCCCACAGCAACATTAAAATTGGGGGGGGGTGGGGGGGGGAAGAAAAAAAAAAGAAAATAAAAAGGTTGGGGTGTAGGGAGAGGAAATACAGGGTAAAAACAGTCAAATCACAATAGGAAATTTTCAAAATAGGTTATTCGGTTTAGTCATCTTCATCGCCTTCGTCTTCAGGTTCTCGTTTCCTCTTCTGTCCCTGTTCTTCATCTAGGAAATAAAACAGAACTTGAGTGATAAGAATGCTCCTTCTTGCTGCCGAGGAGTTGAAGAAGTTCAACAAGCTTCTATTCAAGAAACACTTTTTGGCAGGGCCTGGAGTAAGAGCACAAGGGGGAATGGTTTTTCAGCTGAAAGAGGAGAAATCGAGAGGAGATCTTAGAAATATCTTCCTGTGAGGGTGGGGAGGCCCTGGCCCAGGTTGCCCAGAGCCGTGGTGGCTGCCCCATCCCTGGAGGGGTTCAAGGCCAGGTTGGATGGGACTTGGAGCCCCTGATCCTGTGGGAGGTGTCCCTGCTATGGCAGGGGGGGCTTTAACATCCCTTCCAACCCAAACCCTTCCATGATTCTATTTTACTTTGGTAACTGGCTTGTTATCAAAGGAGAACGAATACAATTGTGAGCCTGCTTTTCACAAAATGGAATTTGATGTCTTTAAAAATTATGTCTATCAAATACTAGATTGCTGTCATACCGGGCTCTTCTTCATCTTCATCGTCGTCTACCTCACCATCATTGTAGCCTTCTTCATCCTCCTGGATTGAAAAAAAAAAACAAACAACCCCGTAAAGAAGGGAAAGATTTAAAAAGCTGTGCAGGACCTTTCACAATTTGGCAACATCCAACTTCATTTTACAACGGGAAGTCCTTGAAGCATCTTAAACAGAGGCAGCCACTTCCCACACACTTATGTAAGTGCAGTTTTGTGCTACAGGATAACTGGACTCCGGCCCAAGTCTCCCTGCAATTATAGCAGCCACTTCTGGCTTTGACCTTCACTGATAGAACCATTTTATACTTCAAGCTGGTGTCACTGCTAATTTTGGTTTGAGTTTCTGAGTTTAGGAAAACCTGAGGACTGGTCAGTAGGAGAAGGGAGCTGGAGTTGTTCAGCCTGGAGAAGGCTCTGGGGAGACCTTTGAGCAGCTTCCAGTACTGAAAGGGGCTCCAGGAAAGCTGGGCAGGGGTTTCTTACAAGGGCATGCAGTAATATGACCAGGAGGAATGGCTTTAAATTGGAAGGGAGAAAATTTAGATCAGACATTAGGAAGAAATTCTTCATGCTGAGAGTGGGGAGGCCCTGGCCCAGGTTGCCCAGAGCAGCGGTGGCTGCCCCATCCCTGGAGAGGTTCAAAGCCAGGTTGGATGGGGCTGTGAGCAACCTGGTCCAGTGGGAGGTGTCCCTATTCATGGCAGGAGATTGGAACTGGATGGGCTTTGAGGTCCCTTCCAACCCAACCCATTCTATGATATTCTACAGAAAGGGTTCATATGTGAACAGACCCCTCTGGGGCCCAAGTAGCTGCTGCTGGGTTTGAGAAGAGGCTGAGCAACCCTTCTGAAGTGGCAGTTAAGGATCTATCACGGTCTGGCTAGAGCCTTCTACAGTCAATTTTTAGCTCCGTTCCCCATGGTTGTGTTAGCAGCAAAGCCCCAGCAGCCTGTGACAGTTCATCACGCTCTGCCCTCAGGAGGTGTACCACACTGAGAATTTAAGCACCCTGAAAATCCACGAGGTACCTGCCCGTGGAGGAGAGCACAGGGTCACTAATTCAGGCACCGCTCTCTCGCCTGTACGCCCTGCCCCACAAAGGCACCACAACCTCGTCTGCAGGCGTTGCCAGCCGTGTTTTTGCCAGCCCAACAGACAGATTTGCACAATTTTGTGGCAGTGGTCACTAGATGGCAGCTGGCTGACAGACAGTCACACCTCGGAGCCGCCCGCACCGCCAGCGAAAAACCAACCACACGCTTCAAGTACTAAAAGCCTCCAATATTCAACCCATTTCTCTCCTGGCTATTCCCATGTTCACTCCACATCCATTATAAACTGCATAAATCCTTACCTCCTCTTCTCCGCTCACATCCTCCTCTTCTCCTTCCTCCTCCTCCTCCTCGTCTTCTTCATCTTCTACTACCTGAGCATCATCATCATATTCCTCTTCTATATAGACAAGATTAAACGCTCAGGCATGGGAAGTTTACTTTTTATTTTTTCCCCAACACTGCTACCTGAAGCGTGACCTCATCTCCACACAAGGAGCAAGCTGTAAGCACTGCTCAAGGGCGGTGCAGAATAAAAGGCAGCTCTCTTGTTCTCGACAGGGTTTCATGTAGTCCTGTGCCCTTCAGCCCAGTGACAGGGCGGTGTGGCAGCTGCACCCATGGCCTCAGCCACTCCAGGCCTGCAGGGGCCAGGACTGTAAGGTCACAGTAGCCTTGGGATGGCTTCAGCTGCTCCAGTTCCCACTGCCAATACCCATTTCTGAGCCCATGCAGCTCTTCATCTGCAAGCGTCCGTCTGCTCCCACCAGGACAGAGCAAACCACGCACTAGGAACCCTTCTAAGGGACCCCCCTCACCTTTACACTTGCCAGAGTGATACAAAAGGGTCACACTCAATCCACCTGGTGGGTTTGCAATCTCTTTTAAAGAGGAAAGAGATTATATGTAACGAGCCCAAGCAACAAATCAGGAACTGTTTCTCCATGCTGCAGGAATGGTGTTTTCGAGCTCTTTCATGCATTTGAAGGCAGGTCCAGACCTGTGCTCCGATGAGGAGAATCCATCCCTGCCAAACCTGGCTGAATGCACGGCTCTGCCAGGCACAGCTCACATTCAGCACTCGCCCCTCGCACCAGAGCTCACATTCAGCACTCGAGGGAAAACTGCAAGTCCAGCTATTCTGCTTCTGCTGTGCAGCTGGGTTTGAAGAGTCTAGTAAATTCCCCCAACTCAGCCGGATACTCATCCGACCGGCACGCTGCTGCCTCCGAGTGCAGTCTGCCAGGGCAGCTGAACTGCACCTACAGCGCTCTGGGACCCACCCCGCATCTTCCTAATGTTAAAAAGTCACCTGCTGCTTCATCACTGCCTTTCACAGAGCTTGCCCCAGGCAGACTTCAGTACACACACTCTCTTCTGCCTGATCCCAGCCAGTTCATGCTGTCCTCACTGCGCATCTATTAACTCCTGTTAATGTCCTGGCTCCTTTACTTAATTCCTTGACTTGGCTACTTTTCTCCGTGGCCACTCTGGTCCCCTGGGGCTTACTGTTCCCTGAACTCTTTCAGCATCTTACTCCTCCTCCTGGCCCCTTTCTTCTGCCACCTTTCAGCAGAGAGAAGACTGAGAAAACAGCTCTTTCAGACCCTGCCCATCTTTCCCCTCCTCTCATTCCTTCAGAAGACACTGAGTTACTTCTGCTTTACATCAGCCTGACAGAGCTGCTGCGGACACCCTTCTCCTGCCAACAAGTCAGAGCTGGAAGTAAAGCACAGCACACAGTATATCGATCCTTTGACTTACATACACCAAGCAGCACAAATTCACATACCGTCTTCATCTTCCTCTTCGTCGTCTAAGCCTTCCACGTAGCCCTCTGCATCAGAGTCCGCTGCTTCTTTGTCATCCCGATCTTTCACTAGAGATAAGACTGAGAAAGTAGCTCTTTCAGGCCCTGCCCATCTCCTTTCCCCTCGTTCCTTCAGAGGACACTGAGGTACTTCTCCTTTACATCAGTCAGGAAGGAGCTGCTGAGAATACCCTTCTCTTGCCAACAAGTCAGAGCTGAAAGCAAAACGTACTAGGCAGCATATCGATCTTTTAACTTACGTACACTAAGTAGCACAATTCACATACCATCTTCATCTTCCTCCTCGTCGTCTAAGCCCTCCACATAGCCCTCCGCATCAGAGTCCGGTGCTTCTTTGTCATCCCGATCGTAGCCATCGAGGTATGTAAGTTGCGGGAGGAGCTTGAATACGTTTTCTCTGTAATCGTTCAAGTTGGTTACCTCGCAATTGAAAAGGTCTAAGCTCTTCAGGTTTTCTAACTTTTTCTGCAAAGAAAGGAAAGTCCATGAAGTTCAGCATTACAGCAATTCCCTACAGAGCAGAGGACACGGCAGCAGCCAGAGTTAATGCACTCAAGAGCTTCTCATGACAGAAGGGTCATTTCCATAGAATCACAACATTGTTTGGCTGGAAAAGATCTTTGAGATCATCGAGTCCAACCACACCTGTCCACTACTGAACCAGATCCTTGGGCACCTCATTTACCCCTCTTTTAAGTACCTCCAGGGATGGGGACTCCACCACCTCCCTGAGCAGCCTCCGACAGTGCGCGAGAGCCCTTTTAGTGCAAAGTTTTTCCTGATGTCTAATCTCACCCTCCCCTGGTGCAACTTAAGGCCATTTCCTCTGATCCTATCACCTAGGAGGAGAGATCAGACCCCACCTCGCTACAGCCTCCTTTCAGGCAGTTGTAGACAATGATGAGGTCTCCCTTCAGCCTCCTCCAGGCTAAACAACCCCAGTTCCCTCAGCTGCCTGTCATAAACTCATTCTCCAGCCCCTTCCCCAGCTCTGTTCCCCTTCTTTGGACACACTCCAGCCCCTCAATGTCCTTCTTGTAGTGAGGAGCCCAAAACCAAACCCAGGATTCAGGATGCAGCTTCACCAACACTCACAATCACTTCCCTGGTCCATTTTGGACTCTGAACTGGCATGGAACAGAAATATGCAATGCCTGGCCACTGCTGCTCTGGTATCCAAGCGTGCAAAATGCTCTCTCTCTCAAGTTCAGCATCTCGCAAGCAGAAGACTTTTGCAAAGCCGTAATGGTGCAAAATCACACGTACAGCGAGGGGCCAAGCTAAGGATAAATGTTAGCCCAGCCAGTTATCCAAAAAGCACAAGTCAAGATATTGCAGCCAGGTGTATTTAAAACATTGCTTTTGATGGAAGAAAAAAGAATGTTCTCTGGACAGATGGAAAAATTTTGCTAAGTGATTTAAAAAACTGTAATGATTGTGCCTTAGCCTTTAGAAAAATGAGAAAAGGCTTAGAAATTGAACAGCAATTCAATTCCTGGGTTTAGAGAGGAGGCAGGTGGTCTGCATTGCCCACAGCACTTCAAAGTACTAACAATAAAAGCACAAGCAGTTGAGGATTTGTATCAAGTTTTATGAAATATCTCCCTTCTGGGGCTCAGCACGTAGAGCAGTGGTGACACCAAGAAAACAATAAGCCTGAAACTGGGAGCAGTTAGAATCCTCTCTCTCTTTCCTGTTTGCTACACAAGTTTAACTGCCCTGCTTTCCCCTTCTGCTGGGGGAAAGGAGATCCAAGACAGACTGCGAAAACTGCTCCCTGAAATACTTTAGAAGTCAGTACTTGGGGAAGCAAGCATGAGCTGAAACTCTTCACTTCTGGAGAGCCAAGGGCATCAAACCAAAAATGGGAAAACAGCACCACCAGCATTGACACCTGGATGCTTCTTGGAACTGCATCTGGACAATCTCGATCTCAGCACTCGAGATAAGCAGGAGGGTTGATGGAAACCAGCAGGAACAAGTTAGAAGCTCAGCGACCTCTGTCTGCGCAGCTGCAGGGAGCAATCCCAGCCTGGAGGCACCCAGTGCTGCAGCTGGTCCCACCATGCCAGCAGAGGCAGTGGCTGGTGATTCAAGACCAAAGGTGGCCCCCTCTACACCCAGGGCAGCTCAGCAGCCGCTAGAGGGGAGTGGCTGCCCAGGCTGCCACCCTGGGGCAGGGCTGAGCCCCACCGCAACCTGGCCACAGAGATAACCACCAAATACACCCTGCTGCAAGATGCTTTGGACCTCCTGAGCCTGAAACTCCTCTACTCGTCACACAATGGGGTTTGATTTCACCCTGTGCTGCCCCAACTTACCAGCGGTTCTATTGTACCGAGATCTTTTATTTTGTTGCCGCTTAGATTTAGATGCGTGAGGTTTGGACACTTTTCTGCCAACACTTCCAGTCCTCCTGAGATTTTGTTGTCGCTTAGCTCGAGCTAGAAGGCACATAAACATTGAGGTTTTAGTGCAAACATGTATCACAAAGCAGTCTGGTCAATTAAATTATGATTTTATACAACTATTTTACATTGGGTACAGTGCAAAGAGGGATGGATATCACAGAATTAAAGAATCGTTTGGTTGAAAAAGACCTTTGAGATCAAGACCAACCACACCTGCCCACTACTAAACCATATGCCTGAGCAATTAATCGACCTGTCTTTTAAACACCCATCTTTAGACGCCTAAATATATGCTATAGGACACTTTATTTACCTTCTTAAGTTTGTTTAACTTTGGTAAGTTTGCAACTGAGGTTAAGCATACGTTGATTGTACTTAAGAATTCCAGCTCTTCAAACTCATCTGTGAGGCCTTCGATTTTGCCTTCATATGACCGACAGTTGTCAAGAACAAGTTCTTTAACCTGGAAAGAGAACACCACGAAATAGGCGTAAGATATTCTGCATGGCGGATAAAGATTTCACTCACAAGCAGAGGATGACAGGGATCAGGCAAAACCAATTTGCCAGCAACCTGGGAAGTGCGTGAGAGGTACTGTTCAGTGCCTGATCCCCGCTAGCAAGGTTAGCAATGTTTCAGAAACACAGGGACTGGGCTTTCCTTCCACTCCCCACCTTTGTGTTGTTCCCTAAAAAGTGTGAAACATTAATCCTGGCTTAACCGATCTGTAAAAGGCTGTGAGAAGCAGCATCGTCCTTAGTAAATGCAACAACAAGCATTCTAAAAGATATGAAACTGCTCTATTTATTTTTAACCTAACCTACATCTTTGACACGCTGTACAACTCGTGTGCTGTTACAACGCATCATCAGCTGCTCAAACAGCTTCTCTCTGCATGCAAAAATTATGGGAGCTTTTCAAGCATGGAGTCATCACTGTCTGCTCAGGCACTACTGAAACCTAAAGGAGGCACTAGTGATGCTAAATGAGGTCCTACCGGAGCCTACCCACATCCCTCCTCACCAGGGTACCTCGATGGGATGATTTTCTCCTTGGAAGCAACTCCTTTCTGGGGGAATTACCAGGGAAGTGTCAGACCATGCTGGCAGGGGATGTTCAGTGAATCCAGCTTTGCCGCAGCAGCGTCCCCTTATCTCCCTTGCCCTGCTGCAGCAGAAGGCTCGAAGGGAGAGCTGAAGATAACGTTCCCATGGGCCCAAACAGCACAAGACCTGCCTGAGAGCCACAGTCAGGCAGCTCCACAGATGTGCAGCCAGTCACAGCCCACCGGGTCTTGTTTTTGTTCTTAAACAGAGCACCGCTCTTCTTGCAGGTGCCATCTTCAACGGACACAAACCAACAACAACAATGCAAAACAGCCTTTAAATCATACAATCAGTTCCAACATCCCTGCCATGTGCAGGGACACCTCCCACTGGATCAGGTTGCTCCAAGCCCCATCCAACCTGGCCTTGAACACCTCTAAGGATGGGGCAGCCACCACTGCTCTGGGCAACCTGGGCCAGGGTTTCAACACCGTCACAGGAAAACATTTCTTCCCAAGATCTCATCCCTATCTCCCCTCTCTCAGCTGAAAACTGTTCCCCCTTGTCCTGTCCCTGCACTCCCTGATCAAGAGCCCCTCACCAAGTTTCCTGGAGCCCCTTTCAATACTGGAAGCTGCTCAAAGGTCTGCCCATAGTCTTCTCTTCTCCAGGCTGAACAATCCCAACTCTCTCAGCCTCTCTTCATAGCAGAGGTGCTCCAGCCCTCAGATCATCTTCACCGCCTCCTCTGGACTCATTCCAAGAGTTCCATATCCTTCTTATGCTGGGGATTCCAGAACTGGACCCAGAACTCCAGGCCACCTTGAGCAAAACTGCTCCTTTTCCACCCTAAAACCAGGTCAGCCTTACAGGATTCAAGGTCCTTAGCAGGCAACGTTGAGTTTTGGTGGGCTCCAGGGAAGCTCCGCTGCCAAGGACTGTGACTCCGCAGGAAGCACCCACCCATTCAGCAACACCCAGACACGGTCACACCAAGGGAGGATTTCTGGAAGCTATTTCTCTCCCGGGGAAACCAATCCCTCTGCATGTACTGCAGACCCTATCCTCCTCCTGAGCTTTGTTTACGAGTTTGGAAAGCGAGGAGGAGCTGCTTGATGCCAAGGATGGGATCGAACCAGCCTGCAGGAGCAGGATACCCAGAAACACAAAGGGACTCTTCAGTTCACGCCAAGGACAGTTAATATGCAAATGTTTCATTTGCTTCATTTTTTTAGTACTGTAATCCCTCCGCACAGAGAAGAATCCTGTGCAGTTTTACAGCTCCAAATAACATCCCATGATTTCTAATTACATCCCAGGCACTGAAGTCAATAGGGAAGTGAGCCCAAAGCAACACGAGAGCACAAGTGATTCATTGAGAGGAGGAGGATCTGCATTCGGCAGGAAATACATTTTCCAAGACGCTACAATTTTCCTAGAAGAATCATGATAGGGAATGACTACATAAATGCCTTCCAGAAGGATTTTAGGATAGTCAGAACCAAAGACCAAGGCAATTGCTCCTGATCCCATATATCCATTCCAGCGGTGGAGAGGGAGAAGGAACAAACTACAGAAACCCCTCTTTGAAATATAGATAGTGAGAAAGCCATTTTAAAAGCAAACACGTGGATCTTCTTCCTATGACAGTATTTAAGTATCAGGATCCTCCAGTGAGATCAGCTCTGGGACAAACACCCCGTTTTCACAGTCATCTGCTTCACACACATGCATAGCTCCCACCAAAAAAATGAAAGGAGGAAAAAAACCAGTAAAATAAAAGCAGCTCCACCCCAAACCGGCGTTAAGCAGCTGCGTTCCCTATCTGTGTCCTCGCTCCACAGCCCTCGAGGCCCCTGCCTGCCTTGTTATCTGCCCCCACCAGTGAGGTGGCTCCTCTGAGCACCCACCGACAACGGCTCGGAGCAGGGAGGGCGAAGGAGCATGAGAAGCGGTTCTCAGCCCAAAGGAGCCAATCTCCCTACTCGGAGGCCAGTACCCATGCAGAGCTCGAGGTCTTTTTTTTGCCTTATCCTCCTTTCAAAGGAAGTTTGCAAGAGCTCACACGGGCAGATGAGACGAGGCAGGAGGGAGCTGAGGGAGGGAAAGTGCTCCCAGCCCCAGCAGCCAGCATGGGTTAGAGTCAGCTCTGAGCTATGCAGACCAAAGGCTTGGAGTGAAGCCGCACCTAAATATCACACTGGTGGAGAAACGGCATCTGCTCACACCCCAGGGGGTGAGGGATCCTTGCCTTCATCCTCCTCAAGGGCAGAATGGACAAGGGGCAAACAGCGAACTGGACAATGCTTCCTCAGGGACAGAGATGTGATGAGGAGCTGGAAACAGCCATGGAATAAAAAGAAAAAGCCTTCAATAGGATAGCAGAAGGGACAACTGGCTTCTAATTCAGTTTGCTCTTTTTAGGACAAGACTGCTGTTTCCCCTCTGCTTTTCAGATGATACAGAACTGCAACGCACTCTCCCTTGCCATGCCCAGGACCAAGATACATTCAAAACAAATATCATGGAATAAAACTGGCCAGGTTTGCAAGAGGCAGAAAGCTTTGTTGAAGAGAAGAGTTTGGTCAGCAAAGAGTAGAGCGGAGGCTCCTCAGGCTCCAGAGGCACAACAGCGATGTAACTGCAGTGCTCACGTGGCCACGGAATCGCTTCTGAGAGAAGAGACTCCACAAAGTCAAATTCAATTCAAAGTTAAGATAACTTTACATTCCAAGAGATTCCGGAATCCTATATAAAATAGGGCATGCAAAATGAGGAGGAACTTTAAATTGGAAGGGGGAAGATGTAGATTAGACATTAAGAAGAAATTCTTCATGATGAGGGTGGGGAGGCCCTGACCCAGGTTGCCCAGAGCAGTGGTGGCTGCCCCATCCCTGGAGGGGTTTCAAGGCCAGGCTGGATGGGGCTTTCAACAACCTGATCCAGTGGAAAGTGTCCTTGCCCATGGCAGAGGGATAGAACTGGATGGGCTTTGAGATCCCTTCCAACCCAAGCCATTCCATGATTCTACCAACTGGGCTCATGGGGCTTTTCTCAACTTCACTGCCACGTGCCTGCTCACTGTAGCATCATACCCAGCTCTCCTCATACAGTGCAAGCAGCAGAAACTACCACCACCCTACAGAGTCCTTGTAAGCATTAAAATCACCTGCAGCTATTTGCCCACAGCCTCTCAGCCTGCAGTCCTGTGCATCCCACTCCCCTTCCACTCTCACTTCCCATCTCCTCCTTTGGAATTTGCTCTTATGCAGCAAACCAGAGAGGCAGTGCTGCACCTTCCAGAAGAGGGCATCGCTCTGAGGCCCCTCACCAGACACTTTTCCATCTGGCTGCTGCACAGAGGTCTCTCCTCCACCCTAAGCCTCCTTGTGAGGACACTGGGCCTCATCTGCAGCCTTGACAGTGAGCACGTAACTGTGTACATGGAGAGGGAGAAGTGCAAAGGTGACCTTAGTAAAGCCACGTTCCACCTGAAACAGCTTGCTACCACAAAAGTATGACAGAAGGGATAAAAATATTGTTTTTCAGAAATCTTAAGAATTCCATCTCCAACATTTCCTGGAAACACACAGCAAAACTGCAGTTTTTACATCTCCTTCCTCAGTTTCTGTCACAGAATAAACACTTGCCTGATGCAAGCAGCCTGGGTGAGCGCCCTTTCTGAGCCTCTCCACATACCTGAACGAGAGGAGCAGTCTCAGCCCAAGCAGCTGGCTCACACCGTGGTCTCTGCAGTACTATGGACTTGTAGAAGTGCTGCCAGAGTCAGGAAGGACAATCTTGAGAGTTTTGGAGAGAAGCTAAGGGAATACGTGCCCTCAGCTAACTTGTGTTTAGCTGCATCAAACACAAGATGATACAGCCTGCAGAAGCTGGTATGGTTTACTTCATCATTGCCTACGCCACAATGCAGTAATCGGAGTAATTACCAATATAACTAGGGGACAAACCATGTGGCCTCTACTTATCTACCCAAAAAACTGCTACACAGCAAGAAAGAGTGGAAAAGCAACATGCCATAGGTAACCACCTGCCATGGATAACACCACAATACCTGCCTGAACAGCTAAGAAGGCACCCGCAGGTGAACATCTAACAGAAATCTAACGTGCAGGTGGCTTGGTTGGTTCACGCAATACATAACCATGTCTCTGATAACACAATCAGAATCACAGAGAATGACCTGAGTTGGAAGGGACCCACAAGGATCATTGGGTCTAACACCTGTGCCTGCATAGGACAGCCCGAAAATTTACACCACGTGTCCAAGCGCACTGCCCAAATGCTTCTGGAATACTGTCAGGCTTCACACCGTGACTGCTTCCCTGAGGAGCTGCTGCAGCACTCCACCATCCTCTGGATGAAGAGACTTTTCCTAATATCCAACCTAACCCTCTTCCAGCACATTTTCTGACCATTCCCTCGGGTCCTATCATTGGTCTTCAGAGAGAAGAGATCAGTGTCTGCTGCTCCTCCTCCTACCCCTGTAATGAAGAAAAAAAATCAGATGAGGTTTTGTCTCAGTCTCCTCTTCTCCAGGCTGAACAGACCAAGCGACTTCAGCCACTCCTCATATGATGAGGCACCGTCAAGCGCTTGGGGAGGGACGTTGCACATCGTATAGCTTCGGCTGCCATGTGCTTCTTGCCCAGCCTGCCGTTCCACCTTGTTCTCTCCACTCCCAGGGTGGCTCTGGGCTCTGTTGCCCTGCTCCCCCATTCTGCTGGTGCCATCTGCTTGAGCAGGTGCTTCCTGGTTGTCTGCGTGCTTCTGCTTCAGCGCTGTGGTTAGCTGGTCTCAGTCCCGAGTTTTCTGCAGTCACATGCAAGCATGTACGTTACTGCTTCTCCTGCCTTGGAACTGTTCTCCTGTGGCCACCCCAGTTGCTATTTCATCAGAAACAGCAGAGCCTCAGATGCTCTCAGCCCTTGACATCACACCACTGGTAATGCACGTGGCACTGCTCGCTGTGGATTACAGCATCCCCTGTACCTCTCCATGACATCACACTCCACATTACTGCCTGTTCGATAGCCAGGGACTCTTATCCATTTCCTAGCATGGTTACTGCATTAAGCTATGCTCCCAAATGTATATACAACACCCTTAACACAGCCACAGGCGCGCTGCAAGACTCCAACCTGTTCCTAGGGCAAGTCCAGGCAACTATGTGTAAGCAGGCACTGGATTTCATGGGGCTTATCACAAATGACATCACAGAGTGATCTCAGTTGGAAAAAGACCTTTAAGATCATTGAGTCCAACCATCGATCCAGCCCTGCTAAGTCTGCCATCAGACCATGTCCCCAAGTACAGCACATACTCTTTAAACATCCCCACAGATGGTGACTCAAGCCTTTTCCAATGCTTGACAACCCTTTCAGTAAAGAAATTCCTCCTGATAGCCAACCTAAAATCTCCCCTGGCGCGTTCCCTTGTCCTGTCACTGGCTACCAGGGAGAACAGACCAACCCCTACCTAGCTACAACCTCCTTTTAGACAGTTGTAGAGCAGAAAGATCTCCTCTCGGTCTCCTTTTCTCCAGAGTAAGCAAGCCCAGCTCCCTCAGCTTCTCCTCATCAAGTTTGTGCTCTAAATCAGGGAGTCACCCTTTCCCAGAGCAGGCTGCCTCTCTGTCACAAGAGGGGGATCCACATGCATGAGATAACTCGCACTCTCAAATTATCAACACACAACCGATTGAATACAATAACATACAGACAACGATTAAGCCGCACATGTTATCACCTTAACCTTTAATCTGCATTTCCATTTGACATGTGAAAAGGCAAGGTCTCTGCTTTGGAAAACCTAAAGCCCATGGGCAGGGAGATCCATGAACTTGGGACTCAGTTCTGGGATACCGGTCTGTAACTGCAGGCTTAACAAGGCGACAGAAGGACACAGCCATGAATATCATACTTAAAAGATAAAAGGCAAATTTACAAGCACAAATAGCATTCTGCTGGCTTTAAAAGAAGGAACAGCAAAGGCCATAACATCTCATTTTCAGCACAATGGAGCAGATGCTTTTGAAGTGTACAGCATACGGTACCCCCAGGACAGGAATATCCCACTGTGTGGCACTTTTATCCAGAAAAGCAGGTAAAGAGGAGTCTGTTAACTCTGTCTTGCACTACTCCCAACCAAGTCATCCAGGGGACAGATGGGAGAATGTCCTTCATGTGTCTCAGCCCAGTTGCAATTTCATTTGGAGAAGGGCAGAGCCATGGAAAGAAGGGAAGGGAGAGCAATGGAAGCCTGTGGTGGTACTTCTGAAAGCAGGATTTTATGCTCTCCTAGAACTTTGGGGTTTTTTTTTTGGTCTCAAAAGCCTGCATGGTCCATGTAGAGCTCTGCAGTCAAGAGTGACCATTGCTGTCTGCTGTAACCAGGCTGCCAAGGGCTGTCCTAGTTCTTATACTGCACTCCAGAGCTGTACTCACGCACATCTGGGGATCCTTGAGTGGAAATGCATCTCCTTAGGGTTCTTTTCCACTTCATTTGTGGCACAGAGTGTAAGAGAAGCCAGCCCTTCACAGGCACGATGTTCTCAATTGCTGGGAAGGCACAGGTGTGCCAAGGCTAGAGATCATGGCCAAATCTTGCAAGCAGTCCATCGTTCATGCTTAGACCCACAGCATTAGTGAGGATATGTTCTTCATTCTCAATTTTACAAGCTTCCCCCTAAAGTACTACTGGAATGAGTGAAGCATTGCATAATTTCCATTTCAGGCACTACCTGGAACACGACTAGGCCAAAAAACACTAGAATGAACAGCCTATTCAGTACCTTGGGCTAATGAAGCTGCTCTGAAGGCTCAAAGATACGATGCAACTCCTGTTCTAAGACGTTCACTAAAACATAACCAACGTGAAGAACTGAATTTTGTTAAGAAACATGAAGAGAGCACCACTTGCCGCTTGCATTCAAGAGAGATCAGCAGCAGCATTCAGGCCCCCTGACATATAAACACATAGCAGAGCCAGGCTATGCAAAGTTCAGTTCCCGGTGGAAACCAGTGAGACAGGGGAGCGCAGAATCATCTCTGGTCCAAATAACATCAGCTTCTGGGCTGCTGTATGTCAGCTATGACACCTCAAGAGCTGTTCAGCCTTCCCAGTGTGCTGCCCGTTGGGTCCATGCCCCCTCCTGCCCCTGGCGTGCTGCCCACGGGCAGGGAGGACGGGCAGGCAGGTGCTGGGAGCACCAACCACGTTGGCTCGGTGCCACAGAGGATTCTCCTTCCACGGCGCAATCCTCAGCTCCTCTTCTGAGCAGCTTGACACTGCCTGGAAGAGAGGCTCGAGGATGAGGATCCAGCCACAAACAGAATTAAATTCAAGAGGGAAGGGACAATTCCAATAGCACTGGCATCCTCCTCCTCCTCCAAGATTCAGAATAAAGCTCAAAGGGACCAGCAGCAAAGTTTTTTGTCTCACCAAACCAATATGCAAGTTTGGATTTTGATACATACCTTTAAGGCTTTATTATGAAGATCCGAGATGAGATAAAATTATTTAAATCACTTGCAGTCCACGTCTTAGACTAGTTACTCAGCCATCAGTTACTGCACATAGGCGCTGGACATTACTGTATGGGAGAAAGAATCTGCATACCCCGGGGCAGGGAGAAATGCTGTGCAAAAAATGGTGATGTAACACAAACCACTTCCCTTGAGAGAGAGGTAAGATATCTCGCAGGCAGAGTACTCCAGAATCGTATTAGCAGCAGAAGTGACTGACGGCTGGGGAGGAACTGGATGGGATTAATGCATACACCTTGTAATTTTGAGCAGTGTTCCATTATCACTGTTATGGACACTGGGAACAAGCGCTGAATGCCAGGCGCCTGTCAGGACTTCAAAGCTCTTCAAGTTGAGGTTTCCAGGACCCCCCCAAGGCTGGAGTTCACGGGATTTCACCCAGGGGCACTCCCTGCACCAAAGTAAAGCCTTCCCTTCCACCAGCACTCTGCAACCAGCCCCTTCAACACCAAGCAATTCACAACCGTGGAACAAAGCAGCTTCTAGCACAGCCTGGTTCACTGACAACCTGCTCCACTTTGAGCCGTTCGCCTATTCCATAGCCATCCAACCCAGCTGGAACTCCAAATTCTTGCAACAATGTCACATAAAACTAGGGCTGGACCTCAAAATTCATCTAGGGTTTGTCAAAATGACACAACCCCACCAAACTTTCAAATTACAATTCCTCTTCTGCATCTCTTTCTCAGAAACTCCCCACAATACTGTTACTAGGGTTTTAGAAGCCTGCAATCGAACTCACAGCACCATGCCAACAGTCTGGGAGCTTCTCATCTCTCACTACAAGCCCCAGTATGCATGGATGTGCACAGATCCCAGTACTGCTGGTTTTAACCTACCATGCCATGGCTCTTGCACAGCTCTGCTCCCTATTTGTAAGCTACACCCCGGCAAAGGCTCTGTACTTAATCTAGTTGATCCAACAAGCACGTGATCAAGAAACTTTGACAGGACAAGGGTGCAACAACGGATTTGCATGGAATCATTTCTATAGGGACCAAGAATGATGCAGCGACAACACACACACTGCCGTGGCCATGTGTCACAGACTGGACTTGAGCAGACTGTTGAGTTTCTGCAACCAAATTCAAAGTGATGCAGCAACACAGCACAGTTGAAAACCACCTTTAAACACCCCTCCACCTGGGCTGGGTTAATTTCAAGGAGAAGCAGTCAGAATCCTCTTTTGGACAGTCACTCTGCATGTTATGGGGACCCTGCATCGCTCCATACCCTGGCAAAAGGGGAGAAGAAATTGTTGTTTTGTTTGTTTGGTTGTTGTTGTACGTGGCTGGGTTGCTTGTTTTTTTAAATCAAAGCTGCTCTGTGTTCAGAGACAGCTTAAGGCTGCTTGCACAGCTCAGACAAAATCTGGCTCAGCATGAATACATTCACTTTTCCTACCCTCTAATATTTTACATAGTGTAGCCATAAACGCCGAAAGCAATGCAAACGGGCTCTAACTCATTTTACGTCCCTTTACTCTGTTCTGAGAGACTAAAGATCCAGGTGAAATACCTAAGTGGCAGAAGGTTGAAGAGTCTCAGCAATTCTGGCAATGTCTTACACTCATTCCTAATTATGAGGCACCTCCAGTACTAAAAAACTTCCAGAAAGAATAACCTACCATTGTTGTTCTCAAAAACACTCCCAGCCAAAACTCCTCATGAGTTACATACACCACCACACATTTACAAGGGTCAGTAGAGCCATAAGCATAAGCAACACACTAACTACTAAGCCAAAAACATGCTTCAGGGACAATGAAAGTTGTTTCATTCAACTGCATACAGGCACTTTTCGTATTTGTTTCTCCTGTTTGCAGCACAACTCTGCAAAAACCCCAAACATGTCTTTAGAGACGCTGTTTCAAGTATGTAAGTTATCAAATTGCTTGATCTTTGCATTGAAATCACAGAACCATGGATTGGTTTGGGTTGGAAGGGATCTCAAAGCCCATCCAGTTCCACCCCTGCCATGGGCAGGGACACGTCCCACTGGATCCAGTTGCCCAAAGCCCCATCCAACCTGGTCTTGGACACCTCCAGGGATGGAGCAGCCAACTTCTCCGGGCAACCTGGGCCAGGGGCTGCCCACCCTCAGCATGAATCCTTCCTGATGTCTAATCCGTATCTTCGCCCTTCCAATTTAAAGCCATTCCCCCTCATACTATCATTACATGGCCTTGTAAAAAGTCCTTAAAGTCCTTCCCCAACTTTCTTGCAGGCCTTAAATGCTCACTAATATTCACATTAACGTTGCTTGCTTCTCCCTTTTTTAGGGCTGGTATCACACACGGGCAGAGCACTTCACTCTGCGCCTGCCTGGGGTGGGTGACTTCTCACAGGTCACTCCAGCTCCACATCCCAGTTTCTCTCTAGTTTAGAAAGAGTGCCTGATCCCACATCCAAAGTGCTTTTACCATAGAATCATTGATGTAAGAAAAGATCGTCACGATCATCAAGTTCAAAAAGCAGCTAAATAAACCAGATGTAAAACATAAGACTGCATCCTCTCTTTAATTTGAAAATCCTTCAGTTCAAGACTTTAAGCCTGAGTTTGTGCAGTTGCACGGACTCTGAACTGCCCTCAGTAACAAAGGGCTGATGCAGCCATACATAAGATAGAAACATGGCATTTAAATTCAGACTAATTTCAAGAGCTGCATATTTAACAGAGAAAGCAGCCTCTGAAGATGTCGGCTGCCACAGAATGCTCTGGCAAATCACGCTTACGAAAGATAAGCTTTTCCTCACTGTTTTTATGGCTTTGAAGAGAAAGTGTTTGATAGACCGAGTCAATGGACAAACGAGGGCTTCAACAGAGAGCACGACTTTTACGCAGTGGCAAAAAGGCAAACCGCCGAGGGTTTCTTTTTCGGCAATATTTCAAAGGTCACGCTTACACACGCAAGGACTGCAGGATGGATTTTAGCAATCTAGTTAAAAAACACAGACTGTGTATTTAGCAGCTACTTTGTCTGACGGGTACCTGGGCAAGACAAGAAAAAAAATGACATGCAGAACAAGTCTAGCAGTGTCACATAAGTAGCTGAGAAGCATCCATCAATCCAAAGCAGAACAAAAACATCACTGCTATTGATTCCACTTGAGACTCAGACCTTGTACGTAAGGTTTGGTTCACCAAGCTGAGCTTTTTGTCAATCAAGACTGCTGAAAGCCATCATGCGCTTTGCAAATGGCAAGCTCGTCTCAGCGGATGGCAAGGATAGGATCTCCCTTCCCAACACTCCAGGCGAGTCCTGCTCCCTCCCAGGCACAGGACTGGCACTCCAGGGGTGCCTGGGATTCTGCTGTGCACACCAGAACTGCTCCTATAGCTTTCCTTACTCTTAATTCACCCCAAACCCATTCAAGACATAGCACCTAGCTATGTTTCATAGGCATGGTTCTTACTTTTCAGGCTTCCCTAATGTACCAATACCTGTGCCTTTAGGACAGGAGGGGGGGAAAAAAATAGAGAGAGTGAATGAAATGGGAAGATTCAGTCACCATCAGTCTTACAGGACGTAAATATTTACAAAATCAGCCACAACACTTGTGCCACCATTCACCATACATTTTTCACTGATGTAGAAAATACAGTCTTTTAAATAGAGCAAAATAGAAAATATTTAAAAGCCCTGCATGTGATTAATGGCGCCTTGAAACATGGGGGAGTTTGTGGTGTACATTTAGAGCAGAAAGGTATATTCTATGTATTGACACAAAACACACAAAACCTGCTGCAAGGAGGGACTGCAACAGCCAGGCTTAACACTAGAAGGTTTGTACTAAACTTTTTTTCCCTTGTTTCAAGACCTTGCTTTGTTTGGTGAGATAACACCCCTTCTCTCTTCAGGAGATGCATTTCTTCATGGACTACAGCACAATTACATCATCTAAACACCAGCTATTTCTCTATAATACAGTTTTATCACACCAGTATTTGGACACAAACTCGAAATATACAGAAAGCGTTGGAACCGTGACTGTACTTTACATCTTACTGGTCAAAATGGGATTCTCTGGAGTTGAGCATTGAAAAAATAAAACTCTACTGTAGCTACTTTCTAGCAGCATTGCAGAGAAATGGGAACATTAGGCAAACAGCTTTAGATCTATACACTGTTGTGTTTCAGTTCTACACTCATAGTTCCTTTCATATGCTGAGACCTCGGTCCACATTGAGACATGAGAATTTGCCAAACGTTTCCCTGGTCAGCCCCCTAGTCAGCTGTGAAACCAATCTAATTTTCAGAGAGGACAGCTCACACATCACACCCATCCTCTGGCCTGCAGTCCCTCCTTGGTGAGCATCCATCCACCCACTTACGCACCCACCCACCTATCCAAAGTCTGCCTCTGGAAACCCAGAGCCACAAACCCCAGCTGTTTTACAAGTCTAGGACATTTGCAAAAAGAGACAACTACTTCTTTGTAGATGCTTCACCCTGCTGGCAGCTACATCGGTTGTTAAATGATACAAACCTGCAAAAATCCACAATGATCTGCACACGTCACAGACTGTGCACGTGCTGATGCCATGCCACCTTTGACACAGCCTTACACCACTCTGTCCCAAACTTAGAGCACCTCCCCTTTCCATTCTGAGGTGGCTCAGCCTGAGGAAAGCAAAAAATGACCTACCTGCACCCAGACACGAGACCAAAGTATATTTTTAAAAGCAGGTCCTTAAAGCGGCACGTGTCACTTTAAACTCTTTACTGTTCTCACTACCATCATAACAAGGAACTAGCTTTAGGGGAAAAAAAAAGGCTCTTTATTTATATTCTTCAGCTGAAAGAACACTTTGTATAGATGCTTCCACTGTATTTCCCCTCTGTTAAAATCTACAGAGAGAAATCAGACTGTCAAATAAGTTTTAAAGCGCAACAGAGTTGGAGAACTCTTAAGAAATACCTGTTGTTAGTGTCAAGTGTTTTATCACTGTCATAGTTTTGAGCTGATAAAGCCCTCAATCCTCAGACAAAATAAACTGGCAGGGCAGCGCTCAGCCAGAGAAGGTGAGTTTTGTGTATAATTTCAAAAACCTACCTCTGTGCCACAGGGCTGTGAAGAACCTCAGTACCAAGCTTGTCTACAGTCCTGGCATTTTACTGACAAGTTTATGATGGGAATCGAATGAGGGCACCCAGAAACCTTCCCAGACGAGGCCGGCAGTGACATCGCCACTGGCTGATGGTTCTGGAGGAAACCCTGGTAAGATGACCATACCTGGCCAGCTCCTAGCAGGCAGTGAATTATAACAAAACCACGTTAGGCAAGGTATGTGAAGCAATAAAGGCCACTGCAAGGGCACTACCACAGGTGACCCTTAAATGTAATGGGATAAAAAAAGCGGGCAAAAAGCAGATGCCCAAGCACAATCTGTCTGTACAGCACATACAAAACCAAATGTCCAGCACCAAAGCCCCAGATCTCACAAAAACATTGAGTTCGTATAAAAAACAAGTCAAGGGAGAAAAGAAACATCTGCTACACAACCCGCTTTAAGACATTTCTATTATATTTTATTAGTCAACATGTAACTGTACAGGATTATATGAGTTAACGTCTGGAAGTAGCCAGCTTAGCTGCACAGCAGCACACAGTATTTTCCACAAGAACTGTATTAGCCAGATCAAACTATAAAATATTAACACAGGCTCAGGAAGAACCACCACACCTTACCAACACCTTATCTAACTTTGATTTAAAGAAAGTTTTGATCCTGCACATCCTGATAACAGCATATATTAAATGAGATGTACCGCAAAGCTCAAGCACGTGCAGGGCAGATGCTCTAAATCAAGCGTATTTAGGGTTATTTTCACCAAGGTTTATTCACATCGCACTTGAAAGTTTGATGATAATGAACCCCCATAAAAGAAGGAAAAATTCTGTCTATCAAGGCAGAGATAAAAAACAATTCACAGAACCATCCTATTCATGCCCAAAGACTTACTAAAATACATAAATAAATGACACTGGCTTTGGAATCGCTTCCAAACTCCAGCTGTGAGTATTTTACCTGAAGCACTATCTGGATTTAGCAGAGCTTTATTTTAATAAAGTATTTTAAACTCAGCTCTCCAGGACAGAAAAGCACAGATCTACAAGCAATGGCTGTACAAAGTGGACTCTGAACAGAGCAGCATTCCCAAACGGCAGCTCTCTGCCCCTTCCTATGAAGCCAGAAATATTTGGCTTTTTAGCAGAGGTGCCACCTTGCTGCCTTGGGATGATGACACACAGAACTTGCTGACAGAGCTGAAAGCCAGCAGGTACGAGGAAAAAGGGACAGGTTAGGTAAGTCTCATTTTACAGCTGTGGAATTCTGTGTTACTTGGAAAGAGGGAACCCCTGCCAGATCAGAGCTCTCTCAACTTTCTCTGGCATAAGCCAGAATAGGGCTAAACTGGGACAAAATCCAGGCATGGAGGAAGCAAAAAAAGTCCGGTTAATACCTATCATGCTTTGGGTCAAGCCTTTAACCTGTAGTCTGCATTTACATCAAGCCTCCAGCAGCAGGAGCAAAGGTAAAGGACAAATTGACTGAAACTAGTGGAAAAAAAGGCCAAAAAGTAATTAAAAACACCCTAAAAAACAGAGCAAACCCGGAATAAAATCAGGGTGTAGAGAGAAAATAGTAAGTCCTATGCCTAACACACTTCAAGTCAAGCCTTTAACCAGCAGGTCTATGTTTACAATGGTAAATAAGCCTCCAGCAGTGGCAGTAAGGACAAATTGACTAAAATTAGGGGAGGAAAAAAGCCCCTAGAAAACAGGGCAAAATTCACGTGTAGAGGAGAAGGGGAAGGAAAAAAAAAAAAAAAAGACTCCAGTTTATACTTAACACAATTTGGGTCAAGCCTTTAACCTGCAGATCCGTGTTTACAACGGTGTATAAGCTTCCAGCAGCAGGAGTGAAGGACAAATTGACTAACACTGGGGAAAAAAGAGCAAAAAGTAATTTAAAAAAACTAAAATATAGGGCAAAACTGGAATAAAATCAGGGTGTAGAGGGAAAACCCATCCGGTTTACATGTAACACACCGAGTCAAGCCTTTAACCTGCAGGTCTGTGTTTAAAATGGTCAGGAAGCCTCCAGCAGTGGAAGCGAAGGACAAATTGACTTAAACTAGGGGAAAAAAGGCAAAAAAATAATTTAGAAAACTAAAAACAGTGCAAAATCCTGGGGGGGGGGGGGAGGCCAGTTTATATGTAACACACTTTGGGTCAAGCCGGCAGGTCTGTGTTTACAATGGTGAATACACCTCCAGCAGTGGGAACGAAGGACAAATTGACCGATACTACAGGGAAAAAGGCTGAATATCATTTTAAAAAAAGATAAAAGGGGCCCCGAAGGCAGAGACCTATCTTCCCCCGCAGGGAGAAGGGCACGTTCCCAGAGCTCGGGGCGGGGGGGGGGGGGACACAGGGACCCCACAACAGGGTGGGAAGGCGGCGTAGCCATCAAATAAAAAGCCTCATCATTAAAAAATAATGATAATATGAAGGGAGAGGGGGGGCTTTTCAGCCTCCTGGCTCGCCCTGCTGCGGTCACCGCCTGCCGCCTCCTCCTCCTCCTGCCGCGCTCAGTGACAAAATGGCAGCCATGTCGGCACCAACGCCTCATGGCGCGCTCCCAGCGCCCCGGTGGCGGCAGGGCAGGACCGGGGCTCCCCATCAGAGCCCCAGCTGGGCGCGTCGAGGGGCCACTGTTCATCTCTGTCACGGCTTGAGGAGAAGGAGGAGGAGTGAAGAGAAGGGGGGGAAGGAGAACAAACATGGCGCCGCGTCCTACTTGCAGCGCGGGGCTGGGAGTGGGTGGGAAGCGGATGCTTGGCCACGTTCGCCTTCATTGTGACCTCTGCGCCCCAATAATGAGGCTGGGCTACTGGGGGGGAACCCTCACTCTCCTCCTGCCCCCTCCATTCTCCTTCCTCCTCATCCTTCTCTTCCTTGCCCCCCCCCATCCTCCGCTTTCTCCCCAATCCTCAGGCACCTTCCCCCAATCCTCATTCCCCATCCACCCATGCTCCTCTTTTCTCCCCACACCTTCATCCTCCTCCTTCCTCCCCTCATCCTCCCCCTTCCTCCTCATCCTTCCTCCTCCTCCTTCTTCCCCTTTTCCTCCTCCTCCTCCCTCATCCTTCTTCCTCCCCCTTCCTCCTCATCCTCCTCCTTCCTCCCCCTTATCCTCTCCCTTCTTCCTCCTCATCCTCTCCCTTCTTCCTCCTCATCCTCCTCCTTCTTCCTCCTCATCCTCCTCCTTCCTCCCCCTTATCCTCTCCCTTCTTCCTCCTCCTTCCTCCCCCTTATCCTCTCCCTTCTTCCTCCTCATCCTCTCCCTTCTTCCTCCTCATCCTCCACTCTCCTCCTCCTCCCCCCCCCTTCCTCCTCGCCCAGGACTTTTTAAACTTTAAAGAGCAGGTGACATCGTCCAGCCCCTGCCTTTGTCCCTCGGACACCGTCCCTCAGCGAGGTACGTCGTTCCCTCACCTCCATCCCCTTCCCCTTGCGCGCCCCCCGCCCTCTCCGGCCATCAGGGACGGGCAGGGGCGGAGAGGAAGGGGCTTCGAGCCCCAAGTACCCGGGTTCGAGCCCCGCCGGTGCGAGTTTGGGGAGCGGTAACCCGGGACGACACCCTTTTTTTTTTTTTTTTTTTTCCTCCAGGAGGGTGGCTTTTTTTTTTTTTTTTTTAATACCCTAACAAAGTTTTTCTCTCTCGCGCAGAACAACAACCTGAAGTCCAGCCCCGAGGAGGGGAAAAGGGGGTGGAAAAACACGCACGCATCCTTTTTGTGCGTGTGCGGGGATGGAGAGCGCGCTTGATTCCTTCCAATATTTGGTTTTTTAATGCACCCGATCGCCAAAAAAACGCTTAAGCACGGGTTTAAAAATTCTTTTTTATCTTCTCAGCATCCGAAGAGAGGGAAAGAGAGGGAGAAAGGGCGCGTTCATGAGGACTACAAAGTTACAAATATGGCTCCCCAGCCTCTCCTGCCTGATCACTGCAAAGAAACCAAGACGCACTTCAAACTAAACCATTCGCAACTCATTCGCGGTCCCTGCCCGCCTCTCCCTGCCCAGCACCCAGGGCAAATATTTGCCAACTAAAACACGCCGAGAGAACAGCACCAACTTGTTTTCGATCCAGGCACCGCGGGGTCGGGAGCAGCAGCCGGGTCCCCCCAACCCCGTGCAACTCGGGGCACCCCCAGATCGGGGGTGGGGGGGGCGGCACAGGCTCCCCCCGGGGCACCGCGGGGCGGGGAGCAGCTGCTGGGTGTCCCCGCCGCGCGCCTCGGGGCCCCTTTAAAGGCGAGGGCATCCCTGAACGCACGGACACCCCAAAACGCGTGAGCTCAGCCCCGAAAGCGTGCGCGCAGCCCCCCGCAGGCAGGGAGCCCAAGGGCGGCCGCTCCACAAGGTGGGGACGCAGCTCCCCCCTCCCCAAGAAACAAAAGTGAGGTGGATTTATTATTTTTTGCATCGCTTACATCCGAGGGCGTCCTGTTCCGCAGCTCTAAGTGGATCCTGTTCTTCATGTCCATGTCGGCGGCTGGCGGGAGTCGCTGGCTGTCGCCGACTCCTGCGGTGACACCGATGCAGACCGACCCCCCCCACCCCTCCTCCTCCTCTTCCTCCTCCTCCCCCCCCTCCACAGCCAGGGACTTTGAGGGCGCAACCAGCTCCGCTCGGCACCCCGAGCCCCAGCACCGCGGCGAACACGAACCTGATAACCGCGGGGGCGGGCGCTCCCGGGGGCTCCCGCTTGACGGACGCGCGGCGCGGCCAATGAGCGCGCGGCAGCCCCGCGCCGCGGCCAATGGGGAGCGCGGGGGGGCGGCGGGAGCCAATGGGGGCGCGGCGCTGCCGGCCACGGGGACGGCGCCTCGGCGAGCGGAGGCTCATTCCGCGCTGGTGGCTGGTGGGGCAGGAGCGGCGGCGGCTCCGCAGTGGGGAATGGGGCGCGCTCTGCCTTTCTCTTCCTTCCCTCGACGCCTCCTCCCTCCCTCCCTCCCTGCTGGATCCTGGGGGGAGGCGCTAAAGCCGGAGCCGCCCGGGCAGGGGCGAGCAGCCAGGAAGGAAGGGAGGGAAAAGGTGCGGAGCGGGGTGCGAGTGGCGGCGGGCGGGGAGGGCGGGGGCTGAGACCCTTGTGGGGCGGGGCGGGGGGAAGGGGGGGCTGTGGAGGGGGGTAAGAGAGTGAGAGAGCTGGGGGGGGGGTAAGCAAAGTGAAGGGCTGAGGGGGCTGAGGGGGGGGCTGAAGGAGGCTGAGGAGGGCGGGCGTAAGCAGAGTGAAGGGCCTAAGGGGGCTGAGGAGGGGGGGTAAGCAGAATGAGGGGGCTGAGGAGGGGGTAAAGGGGGCTGAGGTGGGGGGTAAGCAGAATGAGGGGGCTGAGGAGGGGGTAAAGGGGGCTGAGGTGGGGAGTAAGCAGAATGAGGGGGCTGAGGAGGGGATAAAGGGGGCTGAGGTGGGGGGTAAGCAGAATGAGGGGGCTGAGGAGGGGATAAAGGGGGCTGAGGTGGGGGGGTAAGCAGAATGAGGGGGCTGAGGAGGGGGTAAAGGGGGCTGAGGTGGGGGGTAAGCAGAATGAAGGGCCTGAGGGAGCTGAGGGGGGGGGTAAGCAGAATGAGGGGGCTGAGGAGGGGGTAAAGGGGGCTGAGGTGGGGAGTAAGCAGAATGAGGGGCCTGAGGAGGGGGTAAAGGGGCCTGAGAAGGGGGTAAAGGGGGCTGAGGTGGGGGGTAAGCAGAATGAAGGGCCTGAGGGAGCTGAGGAGGGGGTAAAGGGGGCTGAGGAGGGGGGGTAAGCAGAATGAGGGGGCTGAGGGAGCTGATGAGGGGGTAAAGGGGCCTGAGGAGGGGGTAAAGGGAGCTGAGGGGTGGGGTAAGCAGAATGAGGGAGCTGAGGAGGGGGCTGAAGGGGCGGAGGAGAGGAGGGGGGTAAACAGAGCAAAGGGGCTGAGGAGGGAGGGTAAAGGGACTGAGAAGGAGGGGTAAGCAAAGTGAAGGGCCTGAGGAGGGGGTGAAGGGCCTGAGGAGGAGGGATAAGGAAAGTGAAGGGCCTGAGGGGGATGAGGAAGGGACTGAAGGGGTTGAGGAAAGAGGGGTAGAGGGTGTGAAGGGGCTGAGGAGGGGGTGAAGGAGCTGCTGAGAGGGGAGTAAACAGTACAGGAGCTGAGGAGGGCTTGGAGTGTGGGTGGTGGTGGTGGTGAAGGGACTGCTGCGGGCTTGGGGTGCAGAGGAGGGTAAGGGGGTGTGAGGAGAGGCCGAAGGGGCTGAGGAAGCTGCTGAGGGCTTGGGACACCGAGTGGGAGGAAGGGACTACTCAGGGCTTGGGGTGCAGATGGAGTGGAGGGGTTGAAGGGGTTGATGAGAGGGGGGTAAACAAGGTGAAGGGGCTGAGGAGGGCTTGGGGTGTAGAGGGGTGTGAAGATCTCACTGAGAGTGGAGCGAAGGAGCCGAGGAGGAGGAGGTGAAGAGACTGAGGGGATGCTGAAGTCTCGGGGCACGTAGTGGGGTGAAGGAGCTGTTAAGAAGGGATGAATCGGGTGAAGGGGCTGCTGAGGTCCTGGGATGCAGAGGCGGGGGAAGGGGTGGCTGGGGGCTGAATGGGTTGAAATGGATGCTGAGAGCTGAGGAGGGGGTGAAGGGGCTGTTGTGGGCTTGGGGCAGAGTGAATGGGCTGGCGGGGCTGCTTGGGGCGGTAAACAAGAGGAAGGAGCTGGGGGGCGAATGGAATGTAGAGCATGCTGGGAGGGGGGGTAATGGGGTTAAGAGTCTGCTGAGGGCTCAATATGCAGAGTGGTTGAACAGGCTGAGGGGGCTGCTGAGGGAAGGCACTGCTCGTGCAGAGGAAATCCAGGTTGGTCGCCTCCCTCTCTGGAAAGCTTCCCTGGAGACAGTTGGTGCTGCTTTGGATGTGTCAGCCCTTTGGAAGCCTGCTTTTGCTGTTACTCATGTCCAGTTGTTGGATGAAACCATGGGGCAGGGCCTGTGGCGCCAACAGGAGGTATTTTCTCCTGTCTCTTTTGCCAGGCAGACTTGTGAAATGAGGTGCCAAATATGTCCTGGCAGGGCTGGCTGGCTGCATCAGGTGTTGGATCCAGCGGTGAAACCCCACACTTGCTCCTCTCCATGTGCTTGGGACTGGTTTCACTGGATATAGCAGGAGGTGTGTAAGAACGTGCTTCTCTTGCTTAGTGAGAGTCCTGCTTGTGCAGAGTCACTGGACTCCGGTCAGGTGCTGGATCCAGCAGCAAAAACCCGCACTTGCTTCTCTCCATGTGTTTGGGACTGGTTTTACTGAGTGTAGCAGGGGATAGGTAGAATGTTCTTTTCTTACTTAGCAGAAGATTTGCATGTGCAGAGTCATTGGTGTTTTGGTGGTCTTTGTGACCTTGTCTTCACCTCAGGTGGCTGTAAAGACAGGGCTGTAAAAATCTGTAAGAGTTGTTTGCGGTGTTTGATATTCAGTATAAACACAAAGATGGGAATTGCTGGAAAACTGTCTTGTCAAAATATTTTGCAGTGCTGGGTGGAGATGATTCTTTTGCTTGCTGGAATAAGTGCAGTTGACAACTGAGCACAAGTTCTGTTGAGAGTGCGTGAGCTGTGAAAGCTCAAGCTGGATCCAGCTTAAGGTAAGCAGTGAAATTCATAGTATGGTACCACTGGTGTTCTGCAACAGGTTCATATTTTTATGGTTGTTTAGGGCCCCGTTATGATTTAGCTGATAAAGCCACAGGATTTGGGTTTTTTTGTGACACAGACAAGTCATTTATTTATTATTCTGTGTCACTGGTTTCAACATAAGGGAAGTTACTGAAGTAGTTTTAGAATATAAACTTTGCAAAGCATTTAGGACTTCTGGGTTAGGGTGAACTTTATTTTAGCTGTGTTTTAAATTCTTCTTTACAGATGTGAACAAAAGTGGCCGCTGGGCTGAGGCTTCACAAAGGAGACTTGGTCTGGAAGTGGTTTTCATGGTGCAGGTGAAGACCTTTGGAAAAGAACTTTTATCATGGAAACAAAGTGTCTAAAGAATTAATTAAACCAATATTATATTTAAAAAAAAACCCCGATTCTGAGACTACAAAGAGTATTTTTCCTTTGTTTTCTCAGAATAAAGAATGTGTAGTGTGTTCTAATTTATATAAAGTTGTATAAAATGCTCCCCTCCAAACTATTGTGGGAAAACTTAGTCAAAGTTGAAACCCAAAATTAAATCTCTAAACCTCCCTGTCCCATCTATGTGCTTGCTGGTTATATTACAGAACTGTATTGACAACTGTTTGGAGAGCTAAAAATGAACAGTAATGTTCTGCAGACCAAATACCTAAGCATTCTATCACAACGGTAAGTAAACGTGAAAAAGCATCTTTACAGAGTACAGGTTTTCTTAAACAGAAAAAAAAAAAATCTGGTGATGGAACTAGTACTTTTTTCATATCCTAAAAGTAAATTGGTTGTACAAATGGATATGGTTGTGCCATTTGAACTGAGAATCTGGGTTTGTTCCCTCTGCAGTAGAGTAAAAAACTGTTACATTCTGATGAAGCAATGCTGAGTCTCAGCCAAGGAATTTTTATTGTGTGTTTCTCTGAATAAAGCTGTCGGCTATCTCTTAGGGATGTCATTGATTAGAAATACTGTGTACTGACAAAGCGTGTAGAATCCTGCCTTGTCAGAGTCCTTAACAGAGCAAAAGTGGTTTGAGCCCTGCTTATGATGGTGGGAAACTGCTCCGCAGATCCCTGGCCAGTCTCCCCTTGGAAGATCAAAACACTCTCCGTTCTTATCTCTGCATTCTGTTTTTTAAAGCTCAAGTACAAAGAAGTTAGTATTATGAGTAATCACTGTCAACACTACAATTACTGTTTAATTTTTGTACATGGATCACGTATTTGTCAGATTTATTTCACCGTGTCGTTTTCCAGTCAGAACTTGGATGAAATATAAAAAAAGTTGGTTAAACTCAACATGCAAAATCATAGCAGCATAGAATAATTTGGGTTGGAAGGGACCTCAAAGCTTATCCAGTTCTGTCCCCCTGCCATGGGCAGGGACATCTCCCACTGGATAAGGTTGCTCCAAGCCCCATCCAGCCTGACCCTGAACACCTCCAGGGATGGGGCAGTGCCTCAACACCCTCACAGGAAAACATTTCTCCCTAAGATCTAATTTAAGTCTCCCCTTTTCCACCTAAAAACTGTTCCCCCTTGTCTTGTCCCTGCACTCCCTGATCAAGAGCCCCTCACCAGCTTTGCTGGAGCCCCTTTCAATTCTGGAAGCTGCTTGTAGGTCTGCCCAGTGTCTTCTCTAGGCTGAACAATCCCAGCTCTCTCAGCCTGTCTTCATAGCAGAGGCGCTTCAGCCCTTGGATCATCTCCGTGGCCTCCTCTGGACCTGTTCCAACAGTTCCATATCCTTCTTATGTTGGGGATTTCAGAACTCTACATAATACTCCACTAAATCCCACTAAATCACTTTCTTTTTTTAACATGAGTACTTCAACCTCACATTAACACAATTCTGTGTGTGGGGCTCCTGTGAAAGCATGTGCATCATGTGGGAAATGCTGCTGTGTTCTGTGTATATGAAATCACCGGGTAGCTGAGCATTCGTTGAAGTGAGCTGCTGGTTGTTTTTTTGTGGCTTATAATACTCCTTTGTAGATCTGCTGGTATCTTGTTTGTCCCTGCTGCATCCAGACAATGCATTCCTTCATGGTGTGTGTTGCATCCTCTTCAGGCATTTCTGTGCATGTAGATATGGTAACTGGAAAGAGAAAATTCCGTTCTTAAATCACCCCTCTTCACAGCTTTAGCTTCCCCACTTGCCGGCATAGCTGTATTGTTGGTCACTAACGTGAATTTAGAACAGTATTGATTGCAGGTATCCAGGAGTTCTGGTCAAAAGGAATGGAAATGAGCATTGGGAAATGGTGTAAATTTTCTGACAACATAAATTTACGCTTTTGAGGCCCTTAAAATCAATAGGGGAGTGTTTTAGGCACAAGAAAGAAAGAAAGAAAAAAAGAAGAGGAGCTCAAGATGCTGGATGCTCTGAGGCTTACTGCTGTTTGAAGAGGCTTGAAGGTTGGTGCCGTGCCTTTTGTTTGTTGTTCAGTTGTTTCAATCTCTCCCAGTAATGGTTAGCGAGGTGTAAACGGAGTAGTCAAGTCTAGACCCAGCAGGGTTCTTGTCTGCTGTTATTTGCGCACTTTTATTAATGTAATCAGCTCTTTGAGGGAGTTGGGGAGGTTCAAAACAGTATGGATTTTAGTGCTTGCTTCTGGGGCTGTTGTATAATTGCTCTGGCATATAAGTGGTGCCCATTGGTTTCTGCATTAATTGCTCGCACATACTATACGCTTGCAAGACAATATTCTGTTTTCTAGCAGTGATTCAAATTAGAGGTTGATGCTCAGCTGCAAAGCCCAGACATAAAGAAAGGTGGTTTAAAGCAATGTATGGCATGGGAAGCAGCTGGTTTAAGTTAGTGGATTGGGAGAAGAGATGAATACTTCTGGTATGTCTCAAAACTGGCTTTCCCCTCTTGAGTTTGGTGTAGGATGTAATTTCCTGTTTTTATTTGCACCGTATCAAGTCTACCAGCGGAGTCTAGAAATTCAGAATTAAAAAAAAAAAAGAAGGGACCAAATAGTGTTTCACACATATTTGCTGGTCTGTGGGAATAGACTGACCACTACAGACGCCCAGAAAACTTCCATAACTTGTACACCAATTTTTCAAATAGCCTGAACAATTTTCCACGAGTCTTTTCGTGTATGCAATTCCCCACTCCCCGGTTTCTTTTTGTTATATAGGGTGGTTTTTTTTTTATTTCCTATTGACACAGGACAGTTGGCACACTTTTAGGACAGAGTGTAGATAGTTTTGCAGGGTGTCTTCGGTTTTTTTTTTCCTCTTACTCAGGAGATGCACTATATGTTGTCTCTGTGAAAAGGATGGTTTAGAGTATTCCTTATGTTTATCCTTTGCTGCTCTTTACACGAGGAGTTGTCTGGTTCTCTAAACTGGCAGACTTCTTCATATTTCTTTTCTGAAGCATTACTCATTTAACTATGAAGGGAAGATGGCATCGTTTCAAAAAAGTGCTTTTTTATGACTTTGATACTTCATTTTACTGTATTGGATTTAACAATTGAATTCAGGTAGTTCCAGCTGTACTATTAAAAAAATACTAGTTTTTACCTAACTACTATTATATAAAAATATAATATTTTTATTATGTATGTGTATGTTATAATACACATAATGTATTTTGTAATTGAATATTCTTACTGCTTGGTTGCTTGTCCTTTTACAAACTGCCGTGGCCATGATCAGCTCCAGGACTGCTGTAAAATGTCATGAATTAGAGAGTGTAAACCAAAAATATTATGGGTTGGCTTAATTACTATATAGACCTACAGGATAATTTGGCGGGAAAATGTGTGTATAACATGAAAGTGGAAAAACCCTAAATTGAGGAAATAGCAAAACTTTGAACTTAAATGAGTGGGCCATGCGGCTTTCCTTGGTATTTTGTAGGGATTTGAAATGCAATGACTTTAGACCTGTGACCACCGGGAGGGTGGGAAATCCGCATTGAGGGGGTTCTTTTAGCCTGTCGTAAATCTGTGAGTGCATCAAGACAGAAGTGGGAAAAGAACTTTAGAGATTCTTGGAAAACTCCTGATAAATTTCCTTGTAAAAAGCTGATTAACTCAGCTCTGGTGTGGCAGAACGAAATACAATCAGAGGTAGGAGGGGAAAAATGAGAATTTTCAATTCAAAGCGTAGGAATGTTACTTACATTAAAAAGTGTTTTATCACTAAGATGGAAAAGACAGTGGATGATGATGTCAAAATGAAACTGCATGAAATGAAGTTCATGGAAAAGAGTTTGCAGGACTGACTTAACTGTTCCTGAAGCTGACAAGAAACATTTGGATGGCTCTAATTAAAACAGAAAATTCAGAGATGTTTGTCAAATTTCTATGTTGGGAGAACTAAAAAGATGTTTTGGTTTCTTATAGCAATTTGTCTGAGTAACTTAAAGCAAAGAGAACGCAATGTCAGGCTTTTCTGAAGCCTGCACACCAACAGTGTGCAGGTAGTTGAGGCTTCAGCAGCCTTACTGTCCCATTAGGATGTTAAGGTAACTTACAGGAGTATTTGACCAGTAATGCTCTTTTCAGAGGGGAAAAAAGGAAGTGTAGTTTTTACACTTTGCAGAATGATTAGGTTTTGATTTAGCAGAAGTACTCTGAAAGTGCTCAGGGATATGATTTAGTAGTGGACAGGTACAGTTGGACTTAATAATCTCAAAAGGTCTTTTCCAACCTAGTGATTCTATGATTCTACGAAATAACAGAGTGTATTTCTTCCTTACACTTAAAATCAGAAGCACCTGCTGTAGAAAGTGTGCGTTGTACAAAACTTGGAGCAGTGGATGTGGGAGCTTTCAAGCCTGACAGTTTAAGTAGTGAAGATGAAAGCGAAGACAGTTCTTGGGCAGGGAAGAACTCCAAGAGGAATGCGATTCATGAGACATGGTTACCAGTATAATCACCAGTGCAGCTGCCCTTGTAATTAGTGCCAGTGCTAAAAAAAATCTGTCCAGTGCTCTACTGGTCGTAGTGCAAGTGATAAAGATGGGAGCAAGTAGAAGTGTGAGACCTTGTTCTCCTTGCCAGCTTCAGACCGTGTATGTGGATGGAGCACTTCTGCTGGGTTTCGGATGGACACCAAAGCTTCACAAGATTTCCTGGAGTGTTTAGGCTGTGGCAAAATTTGGAACTGGAAGTGATAAGAGTTTGGTTTGTGCTTTCTGTAAATAGCAGTGAAAGGGGAGGGGTTCAGAGGGACTGAGTGACTCATAATGACCTGTTCCAACAGTTCCATATCCTTCTTGCACTGATGATTCCGGAACTGGGCACAGTACTCCAGATGGGAGTCTCAGAGCAGAGAGGCTTATATGTTTATATGTGGATTGTTTCTTTATCCAGAGACGGAATGAAAGGGAAAAGAAGGAAGGAAACCGTAGCATAAAAGTTATTAACAAAACCATATTAATTTTGAAGATAAAGTAGATGGGCCTTTGTAGAAAGTTACACAGTGGGATTCTTGTGTACTTGCACCATTGATGCCTTTGAAGTGGAAACGATGTACTGGAATAAGTACAGTGAGTTGGTGCTGAATAGGAGGTTGAGTGCACGCTGGATGTGGTGGCCCAGCTCTGGGAGTTCATGGATTGTTGCTATCGGCTTCATGAGGGTTTTGGTTTTGGCTCATGAGCCACTTACAGTTCCACATCTGTAGTGAGAATAAAGAGCAATCAGCAAGTTCATACAGAAGCTGCTGGTAGGCATCAGCCATGAGATCCTGCCTGGCATTTAATTAAAACTTAATTAAATAAATGTTTTTTCTGGAAATAATTGAGAAACCTAGTCCCCTTGTGGCCGCATTGTGATGTTTCCCTTCCTAGGTGGGTATGGAGTTTCTGGGTGGCAAAGCAGGAATTTTACAAGTAGTTCATGCTCTCTGCTCTATGAAGCTGTAATTTGAGTGTGTTTTGTGTCTCCTCACACAATGGTAGCTACAGGGGTGAAGCAGGGCTTGGATAAGTAACATCCATTTTACTTGAGTGGTCTGCAGAGGGAGTGTCCCTACCTCTTTCCTCATGGAGGGAAAGGATGCTTCCTACATCACTGAGAAATGGAGGCTTCGACTGGAAGAGGAAACTATGCTCTGCTCCAGTGAAATACATTACATATTTGTTCTTTTCTGGGTTGCAGCCAAATCCTTTGGTGTCCCTCCCCACACACACTTCCATTTATGAAGGAAGTCTTCAGCCTTTTGAATGTCGTACAAAACTGCTGAAACCCAGAGTTGGGCAATTGAAATGCAGTTAGTACAACTGGAGCAATTCAATTGACGCAGCTGAGTTCTGTGATCTGAACAAAAGATTTTGCTTTAATTGTGTAGGAATATGTAAATGATGATGTGATTGTCTTGTTCCCGGCCCTCTAGACAGATGTAGTGCAGGTTAGAGTTTAATGGTGTACACCTCATTTTACTACTTTTGGTTTATGCATTGCCTCGGACTTTCATAAAATTGCAGGTGAAAACAGTTCCCTGGCAAACAAGAAGGCATCAGTGTTTTCCGTGAGCAAGCCTGATGAGTGCTGGGGGTTAACATGTAACATCTTAGAACTAAATTCAGTCCATGGTTTAGTCATCTATTCTGTCTGTGATCCATTTGCATTTAAGTCCTTTGAGATGGCTATTCACGGCTCAACTGTAGTGACCTTCAAGTCAAAACTCAACTTTATCTCCAAGGTTATGATGTCTGCTTTTCTTTGTATCTGTATATGCTCATCAGCCTACAGCATGCAATGGGGTACAAGGCCAATGTAAACATAGAATCATTAAGGTTGGAAAAGACCTGTAAGATCATTCAGTCCAACCATCAGCCCAACTGCGCTGTGCTTAGTAAGTATGTTTCTTCCCTAACAAGAGGACCAAGATTCTCCAGAAGGTAGAAACAGAACTTTCTTTTGTCATCTGCCACTAGCAGTCATGCTCTTGGGCTTTGGTTTTCCCGTGGCACCTGCCTCTGGATGCCACCAGTTTTTTTTTCTCACTGTCCTAGATGCCTCCTTACCACCTCATGCTTGTTTTTTTTTCATGCAATCAAAGACTATGTTCATCATCTTGCTTCCTCTGTCCCTCACTTTGCATAAGCCTGAAACTAGTGGTCATACAAGCACTTGTGGCGTTACCTAGGTCTATCATCTGTTGCTATTTAAAATTCTTTTGTCTTTCTGAAAGTGTCTGTAAATGAGACACCAGCTTCTGCATCGTACAGTTACTGGCGTTTTTCTCCCTCTGCCAGTCCTCCTTCTTCCCTGTCATAGTTGCAGCATATTAAACGGTGTTGTTTGCTTATCATGCAAATTCGAATTGGGCATGGTCTTTGAAATCGGATTTTCTCTCATTTGGCTGGGCTTGTCTAAACTTCTTTACTTCTTTCTACTTGAAATCTTAAGCGATGAGGTTCCTGGCCATTGCGTGCTGCACCCACACAGCGCAGTGCTGCAGACAGTGTTGTACAGCGGAGTGCTTTGGTATTTCATTCCTTCCTTGTGTGCTGCTCTCTTGCTCTTCGTAGGAACTATTTCTCCTTACTTAGGGTCCTGTGCTGCCCTATTTCTCATGCCCTCACCTTAGTCAGCCACCACTTTTTGTTGACACAGTGTTGCCAGCTTCTGCCTGTTGCATTTGAAACCATTATTTTCATACAAGGAGGACTATCCCGTAAACAACCGCTTCTCCTAAACAGCCCCTAATTTTCCTTTACTGTGATGACTGCAGAAGTCTTCAGAGTTGCTTGTTGACGTGCTGTTGGCTATCAATGCTACCGTGCTATTTCTCCCTACCTACCTATTCTACTCTTGTTTCTTACGTTTCCTTTTTGTGCCTGTTGTGGCATTTCTGTCACATGTCCTATCCCAGGCTTTGGCTGAGGCAGTGGCTGGACTTCCTAGACATAGTAAAACAAATAAATAATGATAGGGTATGTAATAATCAAACGTTGACTCATGAGTGTAGAAGGCCATCCAGGCCAGACTTCCTTCCAGGGCAGGTTCAGCTACTCATAACTTTCTGCGTAACAGATGTTTTTGAGGCTGCCTGTGGAGGCAAGTAACATTGAAATTCTTACTTCACAGTGATTTGCTCCAGGACCTTGCTCTCCTTACTGGTGGTAACATCTAACCTGCATCTTCCCTGGCAATGTAAGCCCATTTCTTCCCTTACAGAGCATGGACACCCACCCACCCCACTTCAAATAAAGTACTGGCACACGTTGTGGTCTTTTTGTCAGGTCAGCCTGCCCTGTTTCTTCAGCCATGCCTTGCAGGTTGTTTGCTGAACATCTTATCGTTCTGGCTCTCCGTAGGTGGTCATCATATGTGTCATGTGCAAAGCCATTTATATTTGTTTTTCTTCATATTGATAACGTATTCCCATTTCTGCTTAAGCTAAATTTACATTTGGTAAAGGAAAGTGCTTTTCCTTGACAGAAATGCTACTGCAAAAATAGTAGTTTAATCAAATCGCCTCCCATAGGAGGACAGGCTCAGAGAGTTGGTGTTGTTCAGCCTGGAGGAGAGAAGACTCCAGGGAGACCTTAGAGCAGCTTCCAGTGCTGAAAGGGGCTCAGGAAGACCGTAGAGTGTTAGGACGAGGGGGAATGTCTTTAAATGGGAAGGGATGAGATTTGGGTTAGATATTAGGAAAAAATTATTGAAGCTGATGGTGAGGAGGCCCTGGCCCAGGTTGTCCAGAGCAGTGGTGGCTGCCCCGTCCCTGGAGGTGTTCAAGGCCAGGTTGGATGGGGCTTGGGGCAACTTGATCCAGTGGGAGGTGTCCTTGCCTGTGGCAGGGAGTGGAACTGGGTGGGCTTTGAGGTTCCTTCCAACCCAAACCATCCTGTGATTCCATGAGCGAGGGAAGTACTCAGAGTTTTGGGATGTTATTGCTGCTTATATGCTGTGTTATTCTTTGTGAAAGTTCCCAGACCTTGTGCTATATTGTATATATTTAAGAGCCCCATGAGGGGAGGAATTAAATACATTCTTCTCTGTTCCTCCATTCTTCATGAATAGCTTTCCTCAACATACAAAACGATAGCACCTTGTTTATTTTCTTACAGCTGCTTCTACTGTTTTTACAGTAATACACTCTATTATGTCACTGTTCCTGAAATATTTGCTTTCCTATCTCAGCCTCACGAGTGGAAAGCCATAGGAAATAGATCCTTGTGGTTTATGAATGTTTAAGTTGAGGGTTCTAGAAATCACTGCAGTGTGAGCAAGACGAACTGCTGTGCATTTTCACATCATGTTTCTGTCCATGGAAATACTGTGGCCAACCACTGTTTTTTGATTTGGGTTTGTGTTTTTTTTTTTTTTCTAAGACAGTTGCAGACATCAGGCAGGCATTCAAAACTCTAATTTGTGTGAAAACATGAAATGCCATTGGTAGTGATGTGGTAGCCTGCTAGAGGCATCAGAAAACACAGGAATGCCAGCTAACATGGATAAGATTGTGCTTATATAGAGGGGTGAGTGTTAATCTGAGGGAACAGGTAGACTTGGAGGATGAGAACCAGAAAATACAGAAGGGCTGAATGAGCATGGGCAGGTGTATGGAGCTCCGTGCCAGAGGTCTCTGCTCGTTTGCAGTGGCCATCCATGCTCACTGAGCTTTTGTGGGGGTCAATGAGCTGCATTTGTTTTATTGGGCATGCATTTAATCTGCACATGGGTTCATAGAATCACCAGGTTGGAAGAGACCCACTGGATTGTCGAGTCCCACCATTCCCATCAAATCACTAAACCATGTCCCTTAGCACCTCGTCCACACGTCCCTTAAACCCCTCCAGGGAAGATGACTCAACCCCCTCCCTGGGCAGCCTCTGCCAGTGCCCAGTGACCCTTTCCGTGAAAAATTTTTTCCTAATGTTCAGCCTAAACCTCCCCTGGCGGAGCTTGAGGCCATTCTCTCTCGTCCTGTCCCCTGTCACTTGGGAGAAGAGGCCATCTGCCTTCTTGGCCACCTGGGCCACTGCTGGCTCATGTTCAGTCGCTGTCAACCAACACCCCCAGGTCCCTCTCCTCCAGGCAGCTTTCCAGCCAGACTTCTCCTAGTCTGTAGCTGCTCAGGGTTGTTGTGCCCCAAGTGCAGGAGCCGGCATTTGGCCATGTTAAACCTCATCGCATTGGACTCCGCCCAGCGCTCCAGCCTGTTCAGATCCCTTTGGAGCCTCCCGACCCTCCAGCAGATCCACACTTCCACCCAGCTTAGTGTCATCTGCAAACTTGCTAAGGGAGCCCTCGATGCCTTCATCCGGGTTGTTGATAAAGACATTGAACAGGGCTGGACCCAGCACTGAGCCCTGGGGAACCCCACTTGTAGATGGATCCAGCCTCCAGCTGGAGTTCACTCCATTTCCCACCACTCTCTGGGCCCTCCAGCCAACCAGTTTTCCACCCTGGAGAGTGTGCGCCTGTCCAGGCCAGAGGCTGAGAGTTTCCATAGCAGAATGCTGGGAGAAACTGTGTCAAAGGCTTTACTGAGGTCCAGGAAGATCCATCCACAGCCTTTCCCTCGTCCAGCAGCCAAGTCACTTTGTCATAGAAGGCGATCAGGTTAGTTTGCCAAGACCTGCCTTTTGTGAACCCGTTTTGACTGGGCCTGATCACAAGATCACCTGTTCCATGACTTTCCCTGGCACTGAGGTCAGACTGACAGGCCTGGAGTTCCCTGGATCCTCCCTGCGACTCTTCTTGTAGATGGGCACAACATCAGCCTCCAGTCCAGTGGAGGCTCCCAGGACTCTTGGAAGATGATGGAAAGGGGTTCATGACAAGCAATCACATAAACAAGAAATCAAATGACTTGAGTGTTTTATTAATTTTTGTGGGCTTTTAAAACGCTCTGATACTCATGTTAACAAATATTTGAAGATACATCTCAGCATACAGGTTACTAAAGGTAAGAACTAACGTCAGGAAAAATATGAGCTCAAGGGCAGAACAAAGATATTGACAAGTCACCTTTGGGGTTTGTTCTGTTGGGAGCATGGAGAGGTCCCGATGTATTATTTTGAGTACCAAAGGCGACTTTTTGTCTTCCAAAATGAAGACAGTGGCTCACCAACTTCTGGCTTTCCCAGACAAGGTAAGTATCTGTAACTCGGCTGTCACTGTGGCTTTGACTTAGGACTGAACTTAAACCATTGTTTAATAGGCAGGGTCAGATATTCCAAAGCCAACCAAACAATTTTCTCCTTGAGTGGATGGCTGTGACTGACTGGTGAACGTCATCCCTTTTAACTTGTTGCCCAACAGAAACTGTTACAGCAGTGCTTTGTTAGTATTAATGTTTGGTTTTTTTTTTTTTTGGCCATATCCGCTGCAGTTCTAGGGTCTTATCTTATGTTTCTTGCTTTGGAATTCTGGATATCTGGAGTTCTAGAAATGGAATTTGTTCATCTTTCATGCGTTTAGTAAACATACATCCCAAAGCAGACCTTAGTCTGTCTTTCGCCTGGGGGCTATGTGCATAAAACACAGCGCATTACTTCTGCTGCCTCTACTCAATTTTAAGAAGTGGAGTTAATTAAGAAGGTAAAACCCTTACTGTAAACAAGTTTGGATGAGAAATTGCATATTCTATGCCATTTCCATAGAAGAAAGGTGTTTCTGGCTGTCTTTAAATGTAACATTATTTTATATAAGCACATTCCTAAGGCTTTTATATTGAAACTTCTTTTGAGCAGTGCCCCATGATTTGCAGATGTGTTTTTTTTCAGCAGAAATAACTAGCTTGCCAATTTTGCAATGTTATGGATAGAAAATCCCAATGTAATGTTATTTAGAATCACCTTATGATCTTTGGCGGATACTGAATGCAAAAAACTTGAGAACGATGGGAGTGACTAAGGGACCTGCAGGAAAATTGGAGAGAGGCTGTTAATCAGGGAATGCAGGGGTACGATAAGGGGGAATGGTTTTCAGCTGAAAGAAAGGAGATTGAGGTGAGATCTTAGGAAGAAATGTTTTGTTGTGAGGCTAGTGAGGCCTAGGCACAGGCTGACCAGAGAAATGGTGGCTGCCCCGTCCCTGGAGGGGTTCAAGGCCGGGTTGAATGCGGCTTTGAGCCCCTGTTGCAGTGGGAGGTGTCCCTGCCCATGGCAGGGGAGTTAGAACTGGGTGGGCTTTAAGTTCCTTTCCAACCTTAACTGTTCTGTGATTCTATGACTAGGCAGAGCACTCAAACAGGAGCAAAAAGAAGGAGCAGAGCAATTGAGCGATCTATGTGGAACACCAAGTTCTCCAGCTGTGACTTAGCAGCCTCCCATCCTCAAAAGGGGTTACCAGTACAGGTCAGGTGTATGTAGCACCTAAGGAAGCATTAATCAGCTCCCAGGCTCCTTGGCAGGCAGTGGAATGCTCTCGGGAGCAGAGAATGTGCTGATGATCGAGTGATCCTTAACTTGCATCTCATTGGGGAAACACTTTGTCAGTCAGTATCTCGCCAAGCAAGTTTAATGGGGTGGAGATTCGGGGAAAACTGGTGGGACTGGAAGTAAGTGGTACTCTTCTAATATTAAAATTGAGTTAGGCTTCTGAATAAAAAGTGATTATTTGCTTAATTTCCCTTCAGATGTTCTAATATACACCTGGGTCCAAAGCTAATTCTCTGACTGTTTAATAGCTTTTAGCTGGTTAAGATGCAGAACTTACAGCTGAGGGGTGGGGGATGATGACAGCTCGTGGCTGGGAAAGCAGGTAAGTAGAAAACTTCTGAGTTTTGTTTTGTGACTTCTAAACTATTTTTCTTCATAATTTCTGTTATTTCTTTGTGATCTATTGATTCCATGGGTACCTCTCAAAAAGCTGCTGTTCCTGCTTGTAGCGTAAAGAAGAATGAGGAGAAGCAGGCTGCGATGTCACTTTTTAATAATCTTTTCCACGATGCCTAAAAACACCATAAAGAAGAAATCCTCTTCATCTTTTCAGAAATATGGCTTACATTTTTTTTTCTGGAGAGACTGAATAACCCAGAGATGGGGGGGGCTGTCAGCTCTGGAAAGCCTTGCTCGAAAGGGCAAGGATTTGAAGTCTCAGCCATCATTTCTTCTCCCCAGGTATTTGTGTTAATGAACATAAAAAGAAACCAGTTAATTTTAAGCCACCTGTAGTAAAGCAATTTCCTCTGCAGAGCAAATTCTGCTACCACCTGTCTCGGATTCTGACTATGCGTACCCCCGTGGGAGAGAGAACCTCAGCATCCAGCGCAAGATCTCAGCAGGCAGGACCATTATTTTCCTTTTAATCAAAATGTAACCAGTTATCCCTCTCCTTCTCTTTTTTTTCTTTTAGGGTATGTAAAGAAAATTCATTACAAGCTAGAACGGAAAAAATAACCCCCACTTTTTAAATCTTTCCTCCAAATGAATCAATTTGGAATCACAGAATCACAGAATAACCAGGTTGGAAGAGACCCACTGGATCGTCGAGTCCAACCATTCCCACCAATCCCTAAATCATGCTCCTAAATTGGAGGATTTTCTTTGAGCAGACTGACTTTCCCTTTAGATCTGTGTCTGTTCTGTAGGCTGCTTGTGTTGTCCAGAGACTTAAGCTCCCTGTTCCTGAAGGAGGAGTGTGTAAAAAAAAAACTGTGTTCAGGAGTTCTGGGGTGCATCCACATTTGAAATCTATCTCATGGTGTCGGTGTTTGTATTTCAGCCACTGCTGGGAGAGCAGGATGCCCACAGTGCATCGACTCGCTGTGATTAAGGTGATTTAAGTGCTGGTGTAGCCAAACAACTTGGTGACATCCTGAAATGGGTAGTCATCGCTCTGGAGAGCCGTCTCATGGTTCCCTCTGGTGGAGCTGAGCCACGTGTTTTGGCAGCTACTGTGCTGGGTGTGGTATGAGTTGTGGCAGGGGTGATGGAAATGTGGGACTTCAGCTCAACATGAGCAATCCCTGTGATGCTGCTTGGTTTATACCATATGTTTCCTTGATATTATCCATCCACCCCATCCCAAAGGAGAGGCTGGCCCGAGCAGAAAGGAACAGAGATGTGCCATAGAATGGTTTGGGTCGGAAGGGACCATGAGGCTCATCTGGTCCAACCCCCTTGCTGTAGGCAGGGACACCTTCCCCTGGATCAAAGTGCTCAGAACCCCATCCAACCTGACCTTGAGTGTTTCTGGTGATAGAGCATCTACCACCTCTCTCGGCGACCTGTTCCAGTGCCTTACCTCCGTCGCAGGAAAATGTTTTTCCTAAGTTCTGTTCTAAAATTCTCTTTTAGTTTAAAACCATTACTGCTCATCCTACTGCTACAAGGCCCTGCTAAAACGTTTTCCCCCATCTCTCTTATCGCCCCCCTTTAAGTATTGAAGGCTGCAATAAGGTCTTCTCTTCTCCAAGCTGAAGAATGACTTTTCCCTGTTGCAAATCTTGTTTTGTGGCTTCACAACGTTTATGTTGCATTCCCTGCTGCCTCCTCTCTGGCTGCAAGCCCATAGCTAGCCAATTCGATATTAACAGAAGAATCACTAGGGCTTCTCTAATGGAGCCAGCACTGCTGACCAGAAGGCGTTTGTCCCCTGTTGGGTTATTTTTGTCCGCGTAATGCATAGGAACGTGGTAATGGTTTGAGATTTTGTCAATATTTTTTTGTTCTTAGTAGAGTTTCTGGCTCGCACGAAACTCACGGAATCGTTTAAGTTGAATGGGATCTCTTGAAATCAACTGGTCCAACTCCACTCCTGGAGCAGGGTCATCTACAGCAGATTGTGCAGTCGGATTTGGACACCACACCTTGCTGAGGCTCCAGGTGAGGTCTCAGCAGAGCAGAGGAGCGGAAGAGGTTTTTGAGCAAATTCTTCTGTTGATCAGCACAGAACACTGTGTAAAACCAAACAGCAAGCAGAGCTGCAGGAAATTTCCAGTATAGGCAAATTGTTCGGCTTGGGGCCTGAACGTATTTTCTGGAACTTAATGACATCTCCGTGTTCCTGTTATCTCAGATTCCTAATTTAGATCCGAGATCTCTCAGGGGCTCATTTGAACATAATCGTTACTAGCACTTTAAAAATGTCAAGCATATGTTTGTCAAATTTAGGGCTGGTTTAAGCACAGTTATGCATGCCTTTAAGCATAGTTAAGTGATTTCATGAATTAGATTGGTAAGTTTATACTGATATAATTACACTGATACTAGCAGGTTTTATGAATTAGCTGTGCTTGTTTCCAAACAAATGCAGTTGTGTTGGTACCAAGTCTGTGCAGAGACAAACTCTTACTTCTGTTAATTCTTGTCACAAGGGTGGGATGGGTTTGTGAGATGCATCATAAGAGGAGGAAACTGAGAAGTTGGAATACGATGCATTAGTAAAAAGTGGGTGTAGATTTTCTTTTATTTGGGGTTTGTTTTGTTTTGTTTGAGGGAACAAAGAGCAGTAGATGTCAAGGCAGAAGCCTGCTTGGCAGCAATCTAGAGATGCCAAGTGTTTGGAGTGTACCATAGTCAAAAGAGTAAAAAGTCAGGATAATTACAATCATTAAGGTTGGAAAAGACCTCTAAGCTCATCCAGTCCAAGTATCAGCCCAGCCCCACCATGCCTACAAAACCGTATCCCCAGGTGCTGTAGCTACATGCTTTTTGAATACCTCCAGGGATGGAGACTCCACCACTGCCCTTGGCAGCTTCTGCCAGGGCTTCACCACTCTTTCAGCAAAGGAATTTTATCACATACCCAGTCTAAAGCTTCCCTGGTACAACTTGAGGCCATAAACACACAGAGTGAGTGTTGCTGGGGCTTTTCTTGCTTGGCGATGGCCAGGGAAGAGCATCCTTGGTGCGTTAGCGCACAGGGCTGAGCATGGCTGTTCCTTGGGGAACTCCCTGCTGCCTGCACTGTGCTGGCAGCAAGGATGTCTCCTGAGCTGTTAATTCCTGCTGGCAATTCCTTTGTCTGGTAGAGGAGCTTTCAACAGGTAGGAATGCCAGAGCAAAGTAGAGGTGTAGAATCCCTTCCCTTGCCCTGCTGATTACACTTCTTTGCTTGCAGCCAAGGATAAGAAAAACATAAAATCTTCAAAAACTGATAGCATGTTTTAGTTTGCCTTTCTCACCTCCTTTTATATTTGATATTATCAAGGGTCTTGTTTAACTTCCAGATTTCGGATGTCAGTGGTTTTGATGTTTTGAGGTGGTTCTTGTTTCAGCAGTTCTAGCCAGGTGCTGTGTTTTGAACACCTCTGCTGGTTCCAGGGAATTGCTGGTTGGTCACAGGTTATCTGAAGCGTTTCCTTCCCAGCGGGTGTGGGAGTCGCTGCCGAGGTGCTCGCGGGGTCTGGGGTGGCTGCCAGCACCAGCCTTCTTCTCTCGCCCCGATCCCAGCCCAGGACCACCCTGCAGCAGCGCGGCCCCAGGCTCTGCACCCTGCTAGCCAGGCCAGGCTGTTTTCTCCTCTGTTTCAAAATGTGGACGGACATCAAAGGCAAAGAAATAGTCTCGTAAATTTGTTTTGAATCGCTAAAAGAAAAACTTTCCTTTTCCCATGTGTTTTTCATTTTGTTCATTTTGCAATGCTAAGTTTTTATCCTGATTCAGATTTTTCTCCTAGGGAAAAAAAAAACAAACAACAAAATGTAGCATTTTCTTGGAGCAGAATTCCCGTTTTCCCACATGCCTTTCCATTGATTTTTGTGGGACTATAGAATCATGGAATGGTTTGAGTTGGAAGGGATCTCAAAGCCCATCCAATTCCACTCCCCTGCCGAGGGCAGGAACACTTCCCCCTGGAACAGGTTGCTCCAAGCATCATCCAACCTGGCCTTGAACACCTCCAGGGATGGGGCAGCCACGACACTTCTGGACACCCTGGGCCAGGGGCTCACCCTCGCAGGAAAACATTTCTTCCTAAAATCTCATCTCAATCTCCCCTCTCTCAGCTTAAAACCATTCTCTCTTGTCCCATCCCTGCACTCCCTGATCAGGAGCCCCTCCCCAGCTTTCCTGGAGCTCCTTTCAGTACTGGAAGCTGCTCTGAGGTCTCCCTAGCTCTCTCAGCCTCTCTTCGTGGGGGATAGTTACAGCTACAGCTACAAAGCATTATTGCAATCACAACCCTAAATTTTGTAGTAGGTTACAAGTGTCCTGTCAAACTGCGAGTAATAAATTCTGGATATAATGAAATTATTCATAGCTTTTTTGGGGGAAAAAAAAAATGAGGCTGTGTTCCCCTCCATGATTTACAGTGGCTGTAATTTTTAATGGGGCTAAATAACTTTCCAATTAAAAATACCTCTATAAACAAATGGTGCTGTGGTGTTGGTGACAGTGCTAGCTAATTAAATATTCACTGTGCTTCTGTATCTGGTGGCTGCCCCAGGAGGGTAGAAGTGCTGATGCAGCCGGCTCTGGGATAGCTGACAGCCCTGACCTTGGCGTGCTGACCCTCTGCCTCCGACTGCCTCGCTCTGCTCCGGCTGCTCCCACCCTGGCACTGGCACCGCAAGCCTTTCATCCCTAAAGCTCTTCTGGCTCGCGTGGATTTCACTTCCAAAAATTTCTTTGGCAGGTGAAAATGTCTTGCTTTGCAGTTCCCTGCAGAGGCAGGTTCCTCTTTGCTCTGCGCTTCCCTGCACCAGCACCCACCTTGCCATGTGTAAACGCTGCTGTTTGCTCCGTAAGCCTTTGCCTCTGCCCTGCTTTCGATATTCCTCATTTAATGATGCCAAGCTCTTTAATTACTATTTTTCTTTGTGGAATGGCTCATGGCCCCTTAGTCTTTTGATACTATCAACCTGAAAGGGGGAAAAAAAACCCCTTTAAACAATTTTCTGACTCCCTCTAGAGGATTTCTTTCCAAGCCCAGAAATAGCTCTGTGGTGGGAGAAGCCGAGCATTCTGTCACTGCGCCTGCACAGCCGTCTCCCAGTGCACATTACATCTCCCCCGGTACCCAGACTGCTTTTTTTCTATCAGTTGCTGCTAGTGTCTCCCAGATTTTATTCCCACTGTTCTTTAAATATAAATGCTTGCAGCTCATTATTCCCCAGGCAGTGCAAGCCCAGTGTTCCTCCTGAAAGATCCCACTGCAGTCATCGCTGCCCAGAGAACGGCCGGTCCTGGATGTGCGAACTCCACTGGACAAAGTTTTCCGAGACTATGAACTCAGAAAGCATACTTTTAATACATTTTGAATGTTTCCTTCCCCACTGCAATAGAGAAATGCTTATGTCTGTCATGGCAGCTGGTTTTCATGATGTTGAGGCTTTTTTTCACCCTTTATATCAGGGGATATACATGATTTTCTTGTGTTTCTGTCCTTTCCTGGTGTTCTCTCTTGTGCTGTGCTAGAGGTTATGAAAAATGCAGTTGAAGTTAGAATGGTTTGGGTTGGAAGTGACCTCAAAGTCCATCCAGTTCTATCCCTCTGCCATGAGCAGGGACACCTCCCACTGGATCAGGGGCTCCGAGCCCCATACAACCTGGCCTGGAACCCCTCCAGGGATGGGGCAGCCACCCCTGCTCTGGGCAGCCTGGGACAGGGCCTCCCCACCCTCACAGGAAAACATTTCTTCCAAAGATCTTATCTCTGTCTCCCCTCTTTCAGTTGAAAACCGTTCCCCCTCATCCTGTCCCTGTACTCCCTGATCCAGAGCCCCTCCCCAGCTTTCCTGGAGCCCCTTTCAGCACTGGAAGCTGCTCTAATTTCTCCCCGGAGCCTTTTCTTCTCCAGGCTGAACAACCCCAACTCTCTCAGCCTCATAGAGAAGTGCTCCCTTGGATGCACTGTGTGGCTTCTTTACGAGGGTCGAGGGAAGAGTGGAGACCTTTTTCCTGAAGCATGCTGGTGCAGTCCCTCTCCGAAAGGTGATAACATGTTGTGTCCATGGTCTTCAGAGAGAGAAAAGTGCTGCAGGGCACTCGGCGTGAAGTTTGTTCCTCTGAAGAGTTCAAATGGTAAGGAATTTATTCCTCATATTATGATACATTATCTTAGGTAACCATTATTTAACCATTTCTTATTTAACTGAGGGAGGTTTGTTTGCAGTAGTGGAAGCAGGTGGTCCCAGATTCTTCTTCCCACCACTTGTTAGTTCAAAATTTCTTCAGGCTCTGCCTTAGTGAGCGGCTCTTGGTAAGGGCTAAGAGCTGGTTTATTGCTGCACTAAATCATTCTCAATTTGATACGGGTTGCAGCCATCTCTAATTTACCCTCTTATTTCTTGAAGGAAATGTTAACAATCACTTTAAAAGCAGTAGCCAATGATGGACAATATAATTTGATTATTTTAACATACTTATAATCAAGAGAGAAGTAAATCTCAGAGTAACCAGCTAACATTACCCTCCGTCCCTTGGAGATGGAGCCCAGGGTGGATGTGTATGAACCTCTCTCCTCCAAAACTCCCTCCTTAATCCTATACTCCACAATTCAGCTGGTTTCTGTGGAGAGCCAGGACCTGGAGGATTTCATCCACAGCAGAGGCTACAGAACAAACCTGCTGTTGGGTCTCCTTGCTTGCCCCTTGCACATCCTAAACACGGGGTGCTTGCATGGCGAGGTGCTTGGGCTGCTTGTGGGGCTGTCGTGATGCGGAGATTTAAAGCAGGTAAGAGTTTCATTAACAGGTAGCAGGGTTATTTTGTCCCCTTGACCAAAATCCCTGTGTAAGCACAGGTAAAAGCACCTCAGGCCCTCTGAGGGGCACAGCCCATGCTGGTGGCTGCGGGGGCGATGGAAGCAGTTATCCATCACTCGCTGCTGGCCAGGCATCCTGCCCCACAGCTGCAGCAAACTCTGCAGCGATAGCATATTCGGACCCTGCATCCTAAAACCGGTTTGGTTTTATGGCATCGTGATAGTAGTGAATCCCCAGAGCACCAGAATTTAGATGGGCTTCATTCATTTTTCCAGCTTTGCCTCCTCTGGTCCTCCGGCACCTCTGGGTGCTCCATCCCCACCCCTTGCCCGTAGCAGCCATCCAGGACCCAGCTCAACTGTTGAGTGATGGGGCTGGGGCAGCCTGGTCATGGGTCCCCCATGTGTTTCCCTGCACCAAGCTGCCCAGGAGATGGGGGGCTCCTCTTTTCTTACCCAAAACTCCACTGCTCTGAGGTTTTCCCACAAAAAAGGTTTATTTGCACTGGTTTCTGGTGTAGCCAGTCCTAGCCTCACACGCCTGTTTACTTCTGAGGAGCTGCTGTGGTTTATGCTCTGCTCTATTTGTGGTGACGAGCATGTGAAAACAGATAGGAAACATTTGAATGAGCCATACAGGGGATGCTGACCAGCTTAGCTACATGTACAATTCCTCCACAAATTAAAATGCTGAATGCCTTAAAAATACTTAAAGGGACTATCATCATACTGCTGAAGCTGGTGGCATCGGATATATTATTTCCAGTGTGTACTTAAATGTTTTTTTAAAAGGGGGTTTTAAGTGCCTAGAAACCACGTAGCATCTGTGTGCTTATAAAAACATCTTTATGTCCTGCCAGTTATGGGTTAAGGTTTGTTACTCCATCGCATCAGGAGGGGCCCAAAGGAACACAATGTTCACCTATTTAGGGAAGCAGCAATCCGAAATAGCTCTCCTGCAGCACTTAAAGCAGCAATCTGGTGCGAATGCTTGAGCTTTCCTGCCACCAAGCGAGGCAGAGCGCAAAGTGATGAGTGACTGGCCCATCTTCTCCTCGCAGTCGTCATCTCCCACGACTAACGGTGCTTAAAAATGTCATTGTCTTCACTGCGTTGTTTTACCTGTTCCTTCACATCGCTCTCATTTCAAAGCTTGCCATTTGTTTCACTGGATGTATTTGGTTATGCCCCAAACAGCAGGCGTTTGCTTGGTAATGGGGCATTAGGCTGTTGTTGATGGAGCTGGTAACTTACATCAAGACTCCTCTTCTTGATTAAAATCGACACCTTATCGAGAATGAGGTTGTCAAGTGTGTTCCTTGGAGTTAGCGTGTGCTACCCTAGCAGGGCCCATCGAGGAAGGGGAACGTGTCCACGACCGCTGTTACCAACCTGAGGTTAGCTCTGGAATTCAAAGAGAAGAGAAGGCTCCTGGGATACCTTAGAGCAGCCTTCCAGTATGGAAAGGGGTTCCAGGAAAGCTGGGGAGGGATCAGGGGATGCAGGGATAGGACGAGGGGGAATGGTTTTCAACTGAAAGAGAGGAGATAGAGATGAGATCTTCGGAAGAAATGTTTTCCTGTGAGGTTGTTGAGGCTCTGGCTCAGGTTGCCCAGAGCAGTGGGGGCTGCCCCATCCCCGGAGATGTTCAAGGCCAGGTTGGATGGAGCTTTGAGCCCCTGATGCAGTGGGGGGTGTCCCTGCTCTGTCCCTGTGGAAGTGTGGATCTGCTGGAGGGTCGGGAGGCTCTGCAAAGGGACCTGAACAGGCTGGAGCGTTGGGCTGAGACCAACGGCAGGAGGTTTAACACGGCCAAATGCCGGGTCCTGCACTTGGGGCACAACAACCCAGAGGTACAGACTAGGAGAAGCCTGGCTGGAAAGCTGCCAGGAGGAGAAGGACCTGGGGGTGTTGGTGACAGCGACTGAACATGAGCCAGCAGTGACCCAGGTAGCCAAGAAGGCCAATAGCATCTTGGCTTGAATCAGAAATGGCGTGACCAGCGGGTCCAGGGAGTTTCTTCTCCCTCTGCACTTGGCACTGGTGAGACCGCACCTCGAGTCCTGTGTTCAGTTCTGGGCCCCTCACCACATGAAGGATGTTGAGGCTCTGGAGCGAGTCCAGAGAAGAGCAACGAAGCTGGTGAAGGGGCTGGAGAACAGGCCTGATGAGGAGCGGCTGAGAGAGCTGGGGGTGTTCAGCCTGGAGAAGAGGAGGCTGAGGGGAGACCTCATTGCTCTCTACAACTACCTGAGAGGAGGTTGTGGAGAGGAGGGAGCTGGGCTCTTCTCCCAAGTGACAGGGGACAGGACGAGAGGGAATGGCCTCAAGCTCCACCAGGGGAGATTTAGGCTTGAGATAAGGAAAAAATTCTTCACGGAGAGGGTGGTTAGGCATTGGAACAGTCTGCCCAGGGAGGTGGTTGAGTCACCGTCCCAGGAGGTGTTTAAGGTGAGGGTTGGATGAGGTACTTAGGGGCATGATTTAGGGATTGGTGGGAATGGTTGGACTTGACGATCCAGTGGGTCTCTTCCAACCTGGTTATTCTGTGATTCTGTGATTCTGTGCTCATGGCAGGGGAGTTGCTAAAACTTGTTGGGCTTTAAGCTCCCTTCCAACCCAAACCATTCTATGAGATCAGTCCATGTGATAGCTAGATATACTTTTGAGTTCCTAAATGAACGTTTAGTCTGACCACATCTTTTGTGAGATGGCAGCTGCCATTTCAGCAGATGGAAGGCCTTTCAGGTGAGTCTATGGGCAAGAGGATGCGATGTCAAGTCACAGCTGCTGAACCTTCAACTCCTGCCCAAATTGCTATTCTGCAGAGGTTTGGAAGAAGTCTTAAAGAAGACAGCTGAGTACAAATCAATATGTTTCTAGACAGCTCTGGTCCTCTTCCTCTCTTTTCAATTTCCATCTGTCCTCCAGAGATGACAAATGGCAGTGGAGTAGCCAGAGAGCCTTTCCATTCTCTGGACTGCACTGTGCACTGGGGGGTTTGTAATTCCATATACACATGGATTAATCGGAGTACTTTCTCTGCTATAAACTCTTCGAGGTACCTTAGAGTGTCGTATTCTCCCATAGCTTGAACAGGAGTATAGCTGTAAATTTTTCCTCTGTTTTCAGGTTAATTTGTAAGGTTGTTCAACTGATTTATGAAATTAGAAAACTTTGTACTGTAGTAAGTGTTGCATGCAAGCCTGTAAAACCTCAGTTGTTAGTGAACCAGTTGCGTGAGGAAAGCCCTGTCAGCAGAGGTTGAATGCATTTTCTTTCATGCTTTCTGCCTTGCTCCGAATGTGATTTCTTCTGTCAGTGCTGCTCTGTAGATAAAGCTTTAGCTGAAGAAAAGCGTAGGATCTTATTTATTGCATGCATGGTGAACATGGTGAAAGACAAGAGAAATCCAGTTTATTTTTATTCTTTCAGCCAAAAAAAAAAAACACCCACCCTTTTCAGCAAATAAATTTCTGTAAAATTTTGATTTTATAATAGTTAGTTTTCTTTGCAAAAAATCTTACTTTTGGCTCCTGACTAACTGTAAATGCTTTAACTGTGATTTTTTTATTACTGGATGTTGTCTGTGTCTTGGGAAAGCAAAGAATTAGGCAATAATTTGAAGTGTTTTAGGTTGAGCAGTTCCTGCAACACAGCCTTAGCATTTAGCTTCGAGGTTCAGTGTTCTCTTTGACGTTTCCCCCTTTGTGTGTCTTTTTAATTTTGGAGCCATACAACATTTAAACGATCTGGATGGTCACACAGCCATGGTAATGATCACACCGTAGGAGCTGGGGTGCAAACGCCTGCTGGTGTTTCATGAGTCCCGTTCCGCTGTGCAGGTTGTTTAATAGCTGAGGTGGAAACTCGCGTAGCCCCTTTACTGAGCAGTAGATGATCTGATCTCATTTTTCTATTACCTTTCATGTTATTCTTTCCAAAGCTGCTCTTTTATATTGCTCAGGAGGGACCAGGAAGATGTTCCGTACTCGCGCAGCGTCATACAGGCAAATTGTGACTTGTATTTCTAACTCTCTCTGAGGCTGTTAGGATGAACTGATCCTGTAAGGTGGAAGTCAGTCCTGCCAGAACAAACTTCTTAACTTTTGCAAACACTTGGACACTTTCATGTATGTCCCTGGGTGATCCCAAAGGCAGCGTGGCATGGGGAAAGATGTGTTGAGTAATCATGGAATCATGAAGTGATTTGGGCTGGAAGGGACCTTACAGCCCATCAGTTCCAAGCCCTGATGTGGGCAGGGACACCTTCCACTAGATCAGGTCACTCCAAGCCCCATCAAACCTGGCCTTGAACACCTCCAGGGATGGGGCAGCCACAGCTGCACTGGGTAACGTGGGCCAGGGCCTCCCCACCCTCGCAGGAAAACATTTCTTCCTCAGATCTCACCTCAAACCCCCCTCTTTCAGCTTAAAACCATCCCTGACCCTTGTCCTATCCCTGCAATCCCTGATCAGGAGCCCCTCCCTAGCTTTCCCAGAGCCCCTTTCAATTCTGGAAGCTGCTCTAAGCTCTCCCTGCAGCCTTCTCTTCTCCAGGCTGAACAACCCCAACTCTCTCAGCCTGTCCTCACAGCAGAGCTGCTCCAGCCCTGGGATCATCTCTGTGGCCTCCTCTGGACTGACTCCAACAGATCCATGTCCTTCCTGTGTTGAGGTCAATAATTGGAAGAGGTCAGACTGCACTGGTGCTTCCGTGTAATTTCCTTATTAAGATGCTACATGGGAAAAGAATTCATTTCTCTGTGTTTAGGGTTCCGATCCTTCCAGATTTGGAAGGGAATCCGTGTCTCAGAAAATTCCATGCAAGTTTCAAAGGACTCATTGGAAAACAAGAAACCCAGTGGTAAAAGCGAGCCCACTCTTGTGCGCTTCCACAATAGAGGCGGGCAGCTCTCCTTTCCCAAAGTGCGTATGACACGGCAACTTCTATTCAAAGCAGAAGATTATAAAGCACAGACAGCAGCAGATTCAGGCCAACCTATCGAACTGAGATCACGTCGTTTGTGTTTGTGCTGAGCAACTGGCTGGGTTTCTGAACATTTTTCTTTCTTTTATCACGGCAGCCTGACTTCAGGCATGCAAAACGAGCGAAGGTTATTTTAATGAGGGGATTTTCATAGAATCTTAGAATCACAGAATTCACCAGGTTGGAAGAGACCCACCGGATCATTGAGTCCAACCATTCCCATCAATCACTGAACCATGTCCCTCAGCACCTCGTCCACCCGTCCCTTAAACCCCTCCAGGGAAGGCGACTCAACCACCTCCCTGGGCAGCCTGTTATTTCTCATTAATTACTCGTTGTTTTGGTGCTGCTGTGTATGTGATACGCCAAATTCTTCTGCTCTTGAAACTATACGGCGCTTTGGCTCCGAACTTGGAGACTGAAGATGTATTTCAGTGGGAAATGGCACATCATAAGGCAATGAAGCTGGCGAAGGGTCTGGTGCACGGGGGTTATGGGAGTGGCTGAGGATACTGGAATTGTTTAGCCTGGAGAAGATGAGGCTGAAGTTTCAGCTGTTGACACCATTGGTGTTAGAGTCTGTAGTAAGAACTTGCACGGTGACAATCTGCAGTTCAGCCGTGTGCAGATTAAAATGAACATTTACATCCCTCTTGCATTAAAAATACAGCACTAGTATGAACATCGACGAACGGCACGTGCCTGGCTGCATTCCAAGCGTCTTGTAGGAGAGTTTGTGCGGAATGGTTTCTCCATCACCCCGTGGATGCAGAGCTCGTGGCTCGGCTGATGTCCTGCCATCACCCCCATGAAGAACCTCATGAAACGCTCTCTTTCTGTTCTCCGGAGTATTTAGATGGGACCCATAAGGAGCTTTCAGAGTAGTTCTAGAATAACAAGGTGATTGTGGAAACATCCCAACCAGATGCTCCTCAATGGTTCAGTTGAAATCCCTTTTGTACCTGACATGAAAAGCTTTACCAGGGCTCTTGTAGCTTAAACCTTTAAAAGGGTCTGCACCTCGGTTCCAGTCAGGTAGGGTGGAACCCACGGCTGACTGAAGGTGCCGGATCTTTGAATAAACAAGAACGGGAGCTTCATCAAAAGTCTGATTTAAGGTGAGTTTAAGTATTAAGAATGATATAGTAGATGATTCTTCAAATAAACTATATTTTTGCTGCTTCTAACATAATTGAAACATCTCTAAGTTTTATGCTTTGTAGAAAAAATGTTTAAGATCCAAGCAGATCGAAGTTTTTGTAGATATAATTGCATAATTTTTTAACATATACAGCATTTCTTGCCCTGATGCAAATACTCTTGATTTTGTTTTTTTTTTATTTTTTTAAAAGCCTCATTCTTTGCTGCTGGAGTTTTACCTACTTCTCATCCTTGGGTGTTTGGCTGATTCTAAGAGAAATGGATGTGTTTGTACATTTGATTTTGCTCTTGGGGCAACAAGCAGTTGAGGTACCATCCTTTAAAGTTTTACAGACGTATACTTTGACTCCAGAAAGTAGTTTTAAATAGAGATTTCACTCAAAAGACCCTGCACTGGGCCCCATTCTAGGTTTTCATAGAACTGGGTCGTTGTCTTCAGGCTCACTTGCTCGGCTGCGTTACCTTCGCACATTCCAGCCTTGTGCACAAGTGCTGGGTTTGTGGTCGTCTTTGAAAGCCCAAGAGAGGAGTCTCTGCAGGCAGAGCAAACAGAAGGGCTTTTCTTGAGAGATCGACTCATCAGGCTTACTTTCATAAACTTATATGAGGAATTTAAGACAAGAACTGAAATAAAACAGACTTGGTGTTGGTACGTGTGGCAGCTCCAAGGGGACTAAATAATCCAATATCCCACTCTGTCCGATGTCTGCATATAACATATGATGTTCTTTTTTTGTAGCAGCCTGGCCACAATTCATTATCTCATATTAGCAAATCTAAGGTCTCTTCAATTTTAATTCATATATCTACAGTATGTTTGTATAGTGGAAATACTCTAATGGGAGGCTTTGTCTGTAGGATCGTGCGCATACGCAAAGATGATTTATATTTCACTCTGCCCCTTCCCAGTAAATGGTTTCATGATCTTTGGGGTTTAGAATGGGTTTAACTGGCTTATGAACTGGCAGGTTTAGCTCAGTTCACAACTGGTACTTGGCTTTTGCTGGGCCCTAGTAGGGAAAGAATGGAGAATACCCACAGCCGAGGAGAAATGCTGCTGGGAACGGGGAGAGTAACCCCCTTGGAACGGTGCTGCTGTGCAATGGTGTGTAGTGTCTACAGTGCCTGTTTCTGGGCTCTTGATTGGGTTAAAGCAGATATTTCTATTTTTGTGTACGTTCTTCAAGTACTTTTGCCCCATGCCTGGAGGTGTCCGAGGCCAGGTTGGACGGGGCTTTGTGCAACCTGATCCAGTGGGAGGTGTCCCTGCCCATGGGTTGGAACTGGATGGGCTTTGAGGTCCCTTCCAACCCAAACCATTCTATGATTCAGTCTGCCTACTGTAACACTGAGCATCATTGCAAATGAAAACCTTATTGAGGTGAGGGAAATAAGCCCTTGTGCGAGGAGTGGCTCAGCCAGGAGCCCAAGGGGATGCTTCTTGTGTAATTTTGTGTTTCCTGACGCTTCCCGTCGTGCCACTGAGTTTGGAGGGAGAGGTGCCGACTGCAAGGCAGCGTCTAGGACTTCCCTATGGATTTTGTGGGACTCTGATGCCTTCTACTCCGTCCTCCCTGCTCTTTCCAGTCCGGTGTGCAGAGTGTGCATCACTGAGATAGTACGGATGCTGGGAGACGTGAGGCTGTGGATGCTCCTACATCAGGCACAGCACAAGCCTTGATCCCTGGGCGACGTCTCCATCGGAGCCCTGAGCTGTGTCTGTGGAGCCAGAAGGGGGGTTTTGTCCAAAGCTCAGCCAACTTTCCACTGAACAAGGAAGCAGGTAGAGAAAGGAGTTTCCCAACAGGGATCAACTGCACTGGCGCTGGCAGTGAAGTGAAACTGCTGCTTAACGTACAGAATATCTCCCTGCTTCCCCTGTGCGTTTCTCTGCCTCAAACGCCAGCGCCGGAGCAGTAAAGCAGCGATAGTTTACTACCTGGTTTCTGGTTCTGACATTCCCATGGCAACCTCCTCCCCGATTTAGTCACGGTTCGGTGCCGTACAAGTAGGATTTGTTCAAAAAGGAATAAAGGTTGCAGTATGAAAAAGACACTTCCCCGTGTGTTCCTGATGGCCAGTAAATAAGGATTAAAGCACCAGGTGAATACAAGCTCTTTATTGGGTTTGGCAGGGCGCACGCTTCCCAAGGTTAGGCTGCTCAATGGAACAGGGAATAGAAAATAAAGGAAATTAAAAGAATAACATACAATGCCTGTGATCAGCTCCACTTTCAATGTCACGTGGCAATGCAAGACCCAGGCTGCAGCTACAGACCTGGGGATGAAGCTGGGTGCGATTGTCAGGTAGGAGAGATGATAAAACCATGAGCCACAATTTTAAATTCCTTTTCACTGCTGCTTGTGTTTATTAGCGACTAAAAAAAATGAGGAGAGATCTCAAGAGAAACCTTTCTGTATGTGAGCAGAAGTTTGTGCCTTGTGTCTAGCTGTATTGGCCAAACTTGCTCTATCACTGCCTCTTCGCCCCAGAAACACCATGTTCGTCGGCTGAGATCCTTGTTTTATGTCCCTCAGGAGCCATTGGAGAGTGGTGAATAGAAGGGGTGGGAGCAATAGAGCAGAGGCTGGTTCAGAGTTGTACAAAGACTTGTTGAATGCAGTGGCTCCACCTTGATTATGAGGAGCAGCTGAGAGAGCTGGGGGTGTTTAGCCTGGAGAAGAGGAGGCTGAGGGGAGATCTCATTGCTCTCTACAACTACCTGAAAGGAGGTTGTGGAGAGGAGGGAGCTGGGCTCTTCTCCCAAGTGACAGGGGACAGGACGAGAGGGAATGGCCTCAAGCTCCGCCAGGGGAGGTTTAGGCTGAACATTAGGAAAAAATTGTTAATGGAAAGGGTCATTGGGCACTGGCAGAGGCTGCCCAGGGAAGGGGTTGTGTCAACTTCCCTGGAGGGGTTTAAGGGACGGGTGGATGAGGTGCTGAGGGGAATTTGATAGGAATGGTTGGACTCAATGATCCGGTGGGTCTTTTCCAACCTGGTAATTCTATGACTCTATGATTTTTTTTGTTAGTTTCCCAAGATAAGGAGATCCTGTGGTAATTTTGGACTCTGTTGGCAATTTGCTGCCAGACCTGTGAGAAACATGGGGGACTCAAAGATGTGGAGATCTGGATGAGGAGATGGGGATGGAGAGGCAAGAATGGTAGAGTCATTAAGGTTGGAAAAGACCTTTAAGCTCATCCAGTCCAACCATCAGCCCAAGCCCACCGTGCCTACTAAATTATGTCCCGAAGAGCCATGTCTATACAGTTTGCCAACCTCATCAGGGATGGAGACTCCACCACTGCCCTGGGCAGCCTCTTCCAATGCTTTGCCACCCGTGCAGATTTTTAAAGACCACAGGGGTTTCCTGGGAGCCGTTGCCCATCCTGCGCTGCACCCTTCTGCAGGTTCCCCCACCATGAGCGCAGCTGAGGATGCAGAGTGGCTGCAGTGGGTGACGAAGCAGTTTGGGAGCATCGCAGGGGAGGACAAAGAAATTGACTTGGAGGAGTTCAAAACTGCTCTCCAAGTGAAGGAGGTGAGCTCTCCCGCGTGGGGCTGGGCCATGGGGTCACTTCCACTGGGACAACCAGCAGCCCCACACTGATTTCTGCTTATACTTAGAGGAAATAGAGCTTAAAACCAGAAATATAGGATGTCACATGAGAGAAATTGAGTTATACGCTGCAGCATGCAGGGGTGGAAAACACAGATTAACCATCCACAATGGTCCATCTTTCAACAGGCTTGGCTATTCATAGAATCATGGAATGGCTTGGGTTGGAAGGGACATTAAAGCCAACCCCCCCTGCCATGGGCAGGGACACCTCCCACTGGATCAGGGTGCTCAACGCCCCGTCCAGCCCTGCATCCCCAGGGGTCCCTCCCTTTCTCCAGCTACGACGCCAACACACTCCTGCCCAAAGCTGCCTTTGGTCCTCTCTGTTGTTTTTGGGCCGTCCCTGTGACTTCCAGCCTTTTCCAAGTGATTCCCACTGCTAGCAGCGAGAGCTTTGTAGCACCAGGACTGGGCTGGTGGAGAGCATCCCACTGCCGTGTGAGAGTGTTTGTCCCCCTCCTCACAGTCCTTCTTCGCTGAGAGATTCTTCAAGCTGTTCGACTCAGACGGGAGCGGCACCATTAGTTTGGAGGAGCTGCTGAAAGCCCTGAGCCTACTCGTCCACGGGAATGAGATGGACAAGCTGAGATTCCTCTTCCAAGTTTATGACGTGGATGGTAAGATGATGAAAAAGCGACTAATTTGTGTGTTTTTGAACCAAGCTGCAATTTTTGAGGCAGCGCGGCTCTCCTCTGGGCATTCAAGAGTGTTGGTATTTGTGGATCCCAGCACACCCTCTTCTTCCTCTGTCGGCTGGGGAAGGTGGGAATAACAAAACCAAAGCTCTTCTTGAGCTGCTTTTCCTGCTCTGACCTGCTTGGGCAGAAAACGCTGGCTGAGGAACAGAGAGCTGAGCCTCTTGCCTGTCTGGTTTGCTCTCATGCCTGCCAGACAAACACGTCTGCATCGCTTTGCTAGCACCAAGCTCTGCCAGCCAGCAGCAAGGCAGGTAAACTGTCCATCGGGTCACCTTTTTCCCCAAATCCAGGAGTTTGCATAGAATGGTTTGGCCTGGAAAGGACCTTAAAGCTCATCCAGTTTCACTCCCGTGCTAGGGACACCTCCCACTGGATCAGGATGCTCCAAGCCCCATCCAGCCTGGCCTTGGACACCTCCAGGGATGGGCCAGCCTGGGCCAGGGCCTCTCCACCCTTGCAGGAAAACATTTCTTCCTAAGATCTCATCTCAGTCTCCCCTCTTTCAGCTGAAATCCATTTCCCCTCGTCATACCCCTGTCCTCTCTGATCAAGACCCCCTCCCCAGCTTTCCTGGAGCCTCTTTCAGTACTGGAAGCCGCTCTAAGGTCTCCCCAGAGCCTTCTTTTCTCTGATTTATGAGCAGTGGCATGGACAAAATTTCCTCCCCAAGAGTCTGTGTATAAGGCAGGGAGGCAGTTTCTGCATTGAAGGTGCAAGATTAAGGTAAAACCACAGGGCTGTCGGGGTGCTCCAGCGTATCGGGGTCCCTGCTTTGATCCACCATGGAGCCTGCTTGCCCTGTGCAGGCAGTGGCTCCATCGACCCCGACGAGCTGCGTGTGGTGCTGCGCTGGTGCCTGCGGGAGAGCGCGATAGCTCTGCCTGAGGAGCGGCTGGGAGACCTCACCTTGGCGCTCTTCGAGGCTGCCGACAAGGACCACAGCGGCTCCATCACCTTTGAGGAGCTCAAGGAAGCCCTGGAGGGTTTCCCAGAGGTCATGGAGAACCTGACCATCAGGTACCTGCTTCAGTGGGTCCCTCCAGCAGCCCCATGGGGTGCAGATTCCCTTGAGAGCATCTTTTTCTTCCTGCATGAAAGAAAAACCATGGGATTGATGCTCTCATTAAGACTTCCATGGGGTGCCCAGAGCATGATGTGCTTGGACAGCACTGGGAGCAACTCGAGCACCTCATGCTGCCGAGCTGGGTGCAGGGCTCTGATGCGGAGATGGGGTAGGGATGATGCCAAGCTGGGGGCTGGTCTTGGATGCAAGGATAGGCGCTAGGATGGGTGCAGGGATGGTGTTGGAATGGGTGCAGGGCTTGGATGCAGGGATGGTGTTGGAATGGGTGCAGGGGCACGCGCTGGATGCAGGGGTGGGTGCAGGGATGGGTGCCGGTCTGGGTGCAGGACGTTCCCAGCTGCCCCCTTTCAAGAAACAATCCGATGCCTTTGCTCCCAGCGCAGCTAGCTGGCTGAAGCCCCCACCACCCACGGAGAGGAGCTGCTGGCCGCGCTACCTGACCCGGGCGTACTGGCACAACCATCGCAGCAAGCTCGCTTTCCTGGGGGGCTACGCTGGCCTCAACATCCTACTTTTCACCCTGGCTGCGCTGCAGCACGCCGGCCTCAGTGGCTGGGTTGTGGTGGCCCGGGGCTGTGGGCAGTGCTTGAATTTCAACTGTGCCTTCCTTGCAGTGAGTGCTGGGCCCTGGGCTGCAGGAGGGATGCTGAGCTCGTGGGGTGATGGTCCCCTGGGCTATTTGCAGCTGTATTTACAGCAGAACCTGTGTCAGGGGTTCTTCTGAGGGCAGCAGTGGCACCTGTGGACTTGAGCAGTAGTGGAATCAGGCTGATAATGACATATATAAAGGGTTAGGGAGGTTGTGAGCTCTCTGGGACAAGAGTACTTACAAGGTGCACCCTGCAGAGGGATGCTCTGGGTGGTGTCCAGGCTGACAGTCCATATTAGTGGGGAGCTGGCTATGCAGCCCCAAGGGACCAGCCCACGGCTGAGCCCCCAGACAGCTCCAATTGCTCCTCTCCCGAAGGTGCTGATGCTGCGGAGGTGCCTGACCTGGCTGCGAGCTACTCCCATTGCCAAGGTTTTGCCGCTGGACCAGCACGTTGTTTTCCACCAGCTCGTGGGGTACGTGGTGCTGGTGCTGGCAGCTCTTCACACTGGGGCTCACGTCGCCAACTTCAGTAAGTAGCAGCTCCTGGGCAGGAGAGGCTGGTTGCCGCGGGTTTCTCTCTGGCAGCATCTGCTGTAATGCGCCCCATCAACCCTGTGGTGGGTTCCCACCTTCCAGTCTTGCTGCTTAAATGCAAAATGCCCCTTGGTGCCAGGGGCATCGCCCGCATTGCACGGATGAAGGCTGGACTGAGCCCCATGGTGGGGATGCTCATGCCCTAGGTAGGATGCAGATGTCCTGGAGGGATACAGATGTCCCAGGGAGAGGATGTTTATGTCTCACCAAGGATGCTAACGTCCCAGGGACGGGGTACACGTGTTCCAGGGGGATGCAGATGTCACAGGAAGGGGATGCGTGTGTCCCAGAGAGGGGGACACAAGGCCTGGAGGGGAGGCTCACATGCCCAGGGGAGTGTGAGGCTGCAGGCGGGGTGCGTTTGGTGCCGTACAGTCTGCGTGCTGTCTGTTATCCCCCTCTAGTGGCTTCCCAGCCAGGCAACCAAGGGCTCCTGCAGCCCCTGAATGGGGTCTGCACCCCCCAGTCCTGCGCCCTCTGCTTGGGGCGCACCCCCTCTGCAAAATTCCCCCCCCAGGCCACAGTGCTGAGCTGGAGAGTGGGACGTGGCAGGGAGAAATGTTGCATTTTCAAACCCCCTGAGCAAAATGACTCGGCTGCTGGATGAGGGAAAGGCTGTGGATGTATCTTCCTGGGCTTCAGTAAAGCCTTTGGCACAGTTTCTCCCAGCATTCTGCTATGGAAACTGTCACCTCTGGCCTGGACAGGCGCACGCTCTCCAGGGTGGAAAACTGGTTGGCTGGAGGGCCCAGAGAGTGGTGGGAAATGGAGTTAAATCCAACTGGAGGCCAGTGACAAGTGGGTTTCCCCAGGGCTCAGTGCTGGGTCCAGCCCTGTTCAATGTCCTTATCATGGATGAAGGCATCGAGGGCTCCCTTAACAAGTTTGCAGATGACACTAAGCTAGGTGGAAGCTGGATCTGCTGGAGGGTCGGGAGGCTCCAAAGGGATCTGAACAGGCTGGACCTCTGGGCTGAGTCCAATGGCATGAGGTTTAACACGGCCAAATGCCGGGTCCTGCACTTGGGGCACAACAACCCTGAGCAGCTACAGACTGGGAGAAGCCTGGCTGGAAAGCTGCCAGGAGGAGAAGGACCTGGGGGTGTTGGTTGACAGCGACTGAACATGAGCCAGCAGTGGCCCAGGTGGCCAAGAAGGCCAATGGCATCTTGGCTTGGATCAGAAATGATGTGGCCATCAGTTCCAGGGAGGTTCTTCTCCCTCTGGACTCAGCACTGGTGAGACCGCACCTCGAGTCCTGTGTTCAGTTCTGGGCCCCTCACCACAAGAAGGATGTTGAGGCTCTGGAGCGAGTCCAGAGAAGAGCAACGAAGCTGGTGAAGGGGCTGGAGAACAGGGTCATTGGGCAGTGGCAGAGGCTGCCCAGGGAGGGGGTTGAGTCACCTTCCCTGGAGGGGTTTAAGGGGCGGGTGGACGAGGCGCTGAGGGGCACTGGTTAGTGTTTGATAGGAATGGTTGGACTCGATGATCTGGTGGGTCTCTTCCAACCTGGTGATTCTATGATTCTATGAAAGCGCTTGGCTGTTTCTTAGCTAAAATCCTGGAACTGGCAACACTTTGGGGAGTGCAGCAGGAATCGGGTGCGCGGTTGGCAGGTGCTGCGGGTGCCCCGTCCCGACGGTGCCTGTGCCCAGGCAGGCTGGCGCAGCGGGACGGGCACCCAGCCCTCGCCGAGTACCTGCTGTCGGCACAGCCTGGCGTGGGGGGCCTGGGGGACACAGCCTCGCAGACGGGGTTGCTGCTCCAAGGGCTGCTGGTTGCCATGCTCGCCTTCTCCAGCCCCTGCGTCCGACGGAGCGGCCACTTTGAGGTGGGTCCCATCGACTTTTAATGGATTTAAACTGGAAGGAGGGAGATCTAGATTAGATGTTAGGAAGAAATTCTTCATGCTGAGGGTTAGGGACGCCCTGGCTCAGGCTGCCCAGGGAATTCGTGGCTGCCCTGTGTCCCTGGAGGCATTCAATGCAAATGAGGCTGATCCAGTGGGAGGTGTCCCTGCCCATTGGTTGGAACCGGGTGGGCTTTAAGATCCCTTCCAACCCAAATCATTCTATGACTGCTGCAGCTCTACGCTACTTGGAAAACGCCAATGGTGCCAAAGCCGCTCTACCTTGAGGAGCAATTGGATCAGGGAGAGGGTTCAGTGGGTGGGTGCTCATCTGGGTGCTGCCCCATGGGTTGGAGGGAGAGCTCTTGAGCCAGTGTGATGCCCCCCAATACCTCCCTTGGGCTCCCCCACACTCCTCAGACTTGCAGGTTTGGTGTTTCCATGCTTCTATTCATCATCTGGGTATCTTTGCCCACTGGGATTCCCTGGTACGGCCTCACCACAAAGCACTGACAATGCCATCAGACCCACGGTGTGAGCGTTAGAGTCCTGTGTAGAGACAGGAGCTGGACTCGAAGGTCCTTGTGGGTCCCTTCCAACTCAGGTCACTCTATGATTCCACAGCTGGGCTCCGCCAGTTTTGGTTCACTCTCACTCCCTGCCCACAGCTCTTCTACTGGACCCACCTCTCCTACATCTCCATCTGGACCCTCCTAATCCTCCACGGCCCCCACTTCTGGAAGTGGTTTGTGATTCCTGGCTGCCTCTTTGTGCTGGAGAAGGTGGTTGGCTTGGCTTGGCGGCGTGCTGGGGGGCTGAACATCGTGGAGGTCAACCTGCTCCCCTCCAAGGTCTGTGCCCATGGGGGTCTCTGTGCCTCTTCCCACCGCTTCCTCCTGTCCCTCCTGGTTCCCTCTTCTTCTGAGAGTGTGAATAAATGTGCTGTGGCTCGCAGATATACCTCTAATGTTTGCAAAACCTATGGGGAAAAGCCCTTTCGAAGTGACCATGCTGGTTATTTGATGCAGGGGAGAAGGAAAGACCGTGGGATATGGGTGGCGGTGACAGCCCTGCCGTATTTGCATGGTGAAACTATTAGTTTCTTCAAAAACATTGTTGTTCGAGGCCAGCCCTAACTGAGATTTTTGTTCGCCAGTGAAGGTGGCAGTGAATAGGAGAACAAACCCCTCTCTCAGGCCAAAGCTGTAAGTCTGTCTCATGCTGGCCACTGTTTGTGATGGGAGATACAAACCTGGGTGCCCAGGGGCTGCAGGGAAACCAGCCCAGCAGAGACCCCAGCATGACAAGCCTGCTGGCTGCTCCCAGCTTTTCTGTTCTCCTTTTCCTCCAGGTGACTCACCTTGTGATCGAGAGACCACGGTTTTTCCACTACAAGCCTGGAGACTACATCTACCTGAACATCCCAGCCATAGCCACCTACGAGTGGCATCCCTTCACCATCAGCAGCGCTCCTGAGCAGCAAGGTGATCGCCGATCCTCTGCTCGTTGCATCGCCGGGATGATATTTTGCATTGCTGGGATGTTATTTTGCATCACACGAGCCCTGTCCAGGCGGTTGGATCCCCTTGGAGGGCCACGCAAAGAGGCGGCTGTGCCTGTGGAGCAGGGCAGCGTGTGTTCACGCACGCCTCAACTCACCCACCTCCGTCTCCTGTACATAAGTGCTGTATAAAAACATGTGCTTGGGTTATCTCAAGCAAGGTGTGGGGACTGAGTGACATCCAGATGCCCTGCCTGGCTCCACAGGTGCCCAAGGTTTGAGATTTAGGCTTCACTCAGCTATTGGAGCAAACCCAACCCCCTGCTACATGCCTGGGGCTGACAAGGACATCAGTGGGGATTAGAGGAGGCTGAGGGGAGACCTTGTTGCTCTCTACAATGACCTGAAACGAGCCTGTAGGGAGGTGGGTGCTGGTCTTTTCAACAAGGGACAGGATGAGAGGACATGGCCTCAAGTTGAAAAGAAATGGCTGGACTGCTGGGCTGAGACCAACGGCAGGAGGTTTAACACGGCCAAATGCCGGGTCCTGCACTTGGGGCACAACAACCCTGAGCAGCTACAGACTAGGAGAAGTCTGGCTAGAAAGCTGCCTGGAGGAGAAGGACCTGGGGGTGTTGGTTGACAGCGACTGAACATGAGCCAGCAGTGGCCCAGGTGGCCAAGAAGGCCAATGGCATCTTGGCTTGGAGCAGAAACGGCGTGACCAGCAGGTCCAGGGAGGTTCTTCTCCCCCTGTACTCGGCACTGGTGAGACCGCACCTCGAGTCCTGTGTTCAGTTCTGGGCCCCTCACCACAAGAAGGATGTTGAGGCTCTGGAGCGAGTCCAGAGAAGAGCAACGAAGCTAGTGAAGGGGCTGGAGAACAAATCTTATGAGGAGCAGCTGAGAGAGCTGGGGGTGTTTATCCTGGAGAAGAGGAGGGTGAGGGGAGACCTCATTGCTCTCTCCAACTACCTGAAGGGAGGTTGTGGAGAGGAGGGAGCTGGGCTCTTCTCCCAAGTGACAGGGGACAGGACGAGAGGGAATGGCCTCAAGCTCCACCAGGGGAGATTTAGGCTTGAGATAAGGAAAAAATTCTTCACAGAGAGGGTGGTTAGGCATTGGAACAGTCTGCCCAGGGAGGTGGTTGAGTCACCGTCCCAGGAGTTGTTTAAGGTGAGGGTGGATGAGGTACTTAGGGGCATGATTTAGGGATTGGTGGGAACGGTTGGACTCGATGATCTGGTGGCTCTCTTCCAACCTGGTTATTCTGTGATTCTGTGAACTTGCACAGTGGGAGGTTTAGATTGGATAGTAGGAGAAATTTCTTTATGGAGACAGTGGTGCAGCACTGGCAGAGGCTGCCCAGGGTGGAGTCTTCATCCCTGGAGCGGTTCAAAAAATGTCTAGCCGTGGTGTTTCAGGACATGGTTTCTTTGGCACGGTGGGGTTGGGCTGGTGGTTGGACTGTACAAGCTCAGAGGGCTTTTCCAGCCTTAATCCCATGATTCTATGGCCACTACTGCATCCCAAAGCCGTGCAGTTCACAGCCCACAGTGCTGGGGGGGCTGCGGGATGGTTCCTTGTGTAGGATGCCCACCTGCTGCTCTGCTTCATCCCACAGAGACCCTCTGGCTGCACATCAGGTCTCTGGGACAGTGGACAAACAAGCTGTACGAGTACTTCCAGCAGCCTGAACCGCCCAGCCCGGAGCCGAAGCCGCTCAGCAGGAGCCTGAGGGAGAAGAGATGCTGGAGCTGGGAGCAGGTTGGTGCGGGCAGGGCTCAGCATTCGGCACAGGTAGGAGTTAGACCTTAAACTGTTTGCAAAGTGATGTTGCCAAGCTGAGGATCCCCAATGTGCCCATGGGTTCCTCAAGCTGATGTCCTTGTCTGGCACATGTGGAGGGCTCTGCCGGACAATCTGTCCCTGGCCAGCTCCAGAAAAGCAAGACGGTGCTGACAGTTCCGAGGCTGGATGCTCTCTGCTCAGCCTGGGGTCGCCCCAGTTATGTGCCACCCGTGCAGCGCTGGGCTGGGTACATCTCTCGTGGTGCGTGTCCACTGCAAGATGTTTCTACAGCCTTGGAGGGTTCCGTGTCCCGTGCTCTGCCAAGGCCGTATGGCCCCGATGGATGGGGCATCAGATGCCCATGAACATCGCAGCCAGTGATGCCTTGGTCTTTGGCTTCCAGGGAGGCCTCTGCAGCAGAGGTGACCCAGCAGAGGGATCCGTGGCCGTCGGTGGGGATGGAGCCGTTCAGCTGACATCGTACAAAGCCACCAGCACTGCTGCTGCCCCTAGAGAGGAGGACTCATCGGCAGAGGGGGTGAGCAGCATCTCCCACCCTCTTCCAGTGCTGCTGAGCCTCCCATCCCCCTCAGAGCAGTAGGGAAGGGGTTTCTACTTTCCTCAACGCAGTAGTGGCTGGAGAACCAGCCTGCAGAAACCAGGGGAAGCATCACTTCTTTCCCCAATGGGCTAAAACTCGTTAAGAAGCTCTTTTTAAAAGAAACTTCTCGGATGTAGATTATGGCAATTCCAGGATGCTGAGAGCCACCTTTAGCAGCTATTATCCCCTGACATGGAAAGCTCTCAGGATATTGATTCTGTCTGGAGCAGCCCTTGCAGATAATGAATTTACATGCACTGTTTTTAATGAGTTTCTCTCCCTGTCACCCTTATGCTTTTATCTGTCCCCTGGTGAGCAGAGGTTCCTCACGCCTGCTCCACCAAGCAGGACATAAAAGTCCTTGGAAACCTTACACTCACCTCCTGGCTTGAGTGGGGATTTGGATAATTGCCTTTTTAATCAATACTAAAATCTATTAAGATCCAGATAATATCATCAGGTGTTGGATGGTGGTGGGATGTCCCACCAGAAGCACGTGCCCTTAGTTTGACCAAGGGATGTGACTGGAAGCGGGTGTGTGTGCAGCCTGGATAAACCCAGCTGGAAAAAGAACACCCAAAACGCAAGCACAGGGAAGAAGCTGTTGAAAGGTGAGGAGGAGGAGATAGTCACTGCTCTCTTCACCTTTCAGGTCTCTGCCAGGCTGGGTGAGACCCGTCGACTCTGCAGCATCAAGGTGAGCGATGCCTCGGTCCATCCCCGGCTCCAGCGAGCAGGGCTGTGCTCAGCATCCCCAGGGGGGATCCATGCATGCGTCTGGTCCCTCGGCGTGTCCCCAGCCACCCCACACCTGTGCTCCGGTGCACGGGATTCACACCTGGGGCTGCTGCAAACCCTGCACTGCCGGAGGGCTTTGTGCTTCTGCCCACTCCTCTCCCCTCTTTTTTTGCTCCCCCCAAACTCTACCCCTGCTCCTATCCACAGCCTAAGAGTTGTTCAGAACCCCTGGGGTGCTGGATCTCTCTCCATTTCTCGTCTCTCCCAGTGCTACATCGATGGGCCCTACGGGACCCCAACAAGAAGGATCTTCACCTCGGAGCACGCCGTGCTCATTGGTGCAGGCATCGGCATCACCCCCTTTGCTTCCATTTTGCAGAGCATCATGTACAGGTTGGTGCTGTCACAGCAGCTCAGGCTGCGTTTGTGCTGGTGGAGCTCTGCAGTCTCTGGTACGAGCCCTTTGGAGGCTTTGGGAGGCACAAGACGTGGCGTATGCCGTGGTAGCTCTGTCCTCCAACACCTCTCGGTTGGCCCTCCCTGCTTCTAACCTCGGGGCCCGTAACGCACGGCCCCGAGACCCTGAGTTGGGTCCTCCCTGGCGATTTCTGCTTCAGGAAACCTGCTGGAGGGAGGGTGGCCGTGGGCACGCAGCAGAGCTGGTGAGGAACGGGTGCTCAGGGTCTCCCTGTCAAGGTCCGTCAGGGTCTGGGGGGCGCGGGTGGTGGGGCAGGCAGGGCTGCGTCTGCCTGCGCAGGTACCGCCGGAGAAAGCAGAGCTGCCCCAGCTGCCACTACTCATGGTGTGAGGACCTGCGGGACGAGGAGATGATGCTCAGGAAGGTAGGAATGGGCAGAGGGAGATGCAGGACCACGGTTTGCAGGATGTTGCAGGAGGGAAGGATCCGTTCTCCATCTGGGGCAGTAGGGGGCTAGGTTGGGCCCCCACGCTGCCTGCCGTCTCCAAAGCTGAGGCTGCTTGTGTCCTCTCAGGTTGACTTCATCTGGATAAACCGGGACCAGAAGCACTTTGAGTGGTTCGTCAGCCTGCTAACCAAGCTGGAAATGGAGCAGGCTGAGCAGGAGCCAGGAGGTGAGTGGGAAGGCAGGAGCTGGCCAGCAGAGCCCCGTGCTTGGCCACCACCCCTGGGAGAGCTCAGCCTGACCCGAGGGGGCACAGTGTGGGGCAGGTCCCTGATGTGCAGCTGGGCTCCCCTTGGACGCCCAGGGCGGTTCCTGGAGATGCACATGTACATGACGTCAGCCCTCGGCAAGAACGACGTGAAGGCCATCGGGCTGCAGATGGCCCTGGACCTGCTGGCTGCCAAGGAGCAGAGGGACTCGATCACGGGCCTGCGGACCAGGACCCAGCCCGGCCGCCCCGACTGGAGCAAGGTGAGGGCTGCCCCTGCTGCCAAAATCCTGCTCATGGGAAAGAAGCCCTCTCCCCTAAACCTTCTTTTCGTGGGGGACACCACGGGACAGCCCCGTTTTGGTGTGGGAGGATGCACTGGGATATCCAGATCTGGGGAAGCCTCTCCTTCTTGGGGGGAAGCAAGTGCTGCAAAGGCTCGGGGAGGGCGAGTTGTGCTGGGCAGCAGCTGCCAAAGCAGGCAGGGATCTGGCCATCACCTCCTCTCCTTCTACCTGTGCGCTAGGTGTTTGGGAAGGTGGCGGAGGAGAAGCGAGGGAAAGTCCAGGTTTTCTTCTGTGGGTCACCAGCGCTTGCCAAGGTCATCAGAGCACACTGCGAGCACTTCGGCTTCCGCTTCTTCAAAGAACACTTCTAACTGCCAGCCCTTGCCTCCCTGCTGTCCCCTGCCAGCCCTCCTGTGGGATCCTGCTGCACCACCCGTGTTGGCTCCCAGCTGCTGCTCAGTCAGAGCTGGAGAGGGTGGGATGCAAGGGATAAGGAGAGGAAAGGGCTGAGCTGGTCCGCAGGGCTTTGGGGTGGAGGGGATGGGGCCTTGGAGCATTTGGGGTATACTGGATCACCCACACAGACATTTGGAGGATAAGTGTCCTCTTTGGGTTGGGGAGACAGGGTCCTGTATCACCCTGCTGGGCTTTGGGATGGAGGGGCTGGGGTCCCGGAGCCCTTTGGGGTGCCAGGGCTGGGGTCCCAGAGGTCTTTGGGATGCAGGAGACGGGGTCCCGCGGCCCTTTGGGATGCTTGGGCTGGGCGTCCTGCAGCACCTTGCAAGGCTTTGGGATGGAGCGGTGCCCACAGGAGGGCACTGCAGACCTGGCAACCAGGGCCCTGCTGGGGCTGCGCTAGTCTGGTCTCCCCGAAACCCTGTGGAAGGGGTTTTGCCTCTTTGCCCCAGGGAAAGAGATGATGTGGGTAGTGCCGAGGGGTCCAATCACAGCCCACCCACCTTGGGATGGCTGCTGGGATGGGGTCGCTTCCAAAATGCTGGATGCTGGAGTGCAGGGACGTCCCCACCTGTGGCCAGTGAATTGGGAGCAGTGGTAGCCCCTGAAGACTCATCACTCTTCAAAAACAAGTGGTCTTGTGAAGCTGTCTTCCCTGGCGGATTTACACCACCTTTTGTGGGCCAACTGTGCAAAGCGCTGATGCTTTGGCGTAAAAGAATAGGAACAGAAAATTAATGTGGATGAGTCGCTGATATGATGGCAAAGCCACCCGTGGGGAAAGCGAAGTCGAATGTTGAGCTGGAGGAGCAGCCAGCACAGCGTGCTCCCGGCATCCCGCAGAGCCAGCCCCAACGGAACGTGGAGCCAGAGAGGAGAAATCACTCGATGTGGGGCTGTGACACAAACTCCACAGCTGAATCCGCTTCAGACAGCAGCGTGATAGCTGAGTTGGGTAATGATCCCCGCTGAGTTACTTCGAGGGCTGGCGCGTGACGGATGGAGAGACTGCAGCGAGCTCTCAGCACCCCATGAATGCGCAGCACGAGGTGAAGATCCCAAAGTCAAGTGCTGATTTTTCTTAACCCTGGCTAATGAGAGCTCCTTCCTTCCTCGAAGAGCATCAGGATGAGAGCGTAGGGCAGCTCACTGAACTGGGCTCCTCCGGCAGTGTCAGTGTGGCACAGGGGCTCCCCTTTTCTCTCCATGCCCCTCGTCTCTCTGCCATCGTATTCTCCAGCTTCACCTCACTCTCTGCAGGTTCCGTACTCCCTATTGCAGCTCCATGTCCCTTCCAAGCTTCAGCCATGGAAACCAAAGCCACGTTGGGTCTGTATGGTGTGAAACAGACCCTGGATGTGACCCTGAACCCGTGGGCTGATCCTCTGGGGCATGGACCAGGGCGTCCGTTCACCGGCATCGTCCCAACGACAGCCCACGTGCCGTAACGAAGGGAGCTGCTTCAGTCAGGGGATGCCATGAGCTCCCACTCTCCACATCCGAGGGAAAATCAGGCCGGCTGCAGCCTCCTGAGGCTTGCAGGGAAAGAAATAGCCTCCCTGTGCATGAAGCTATGGTGTTTTTTAGGGATATCTTTTAGCTACGCTCATGGATTGACTCCATCCATGTGCATCCATCTACCCTTTCACATTGCCAAAGATGCCAGGGAAAATAATGTGGCTGTACATGACAGTGTCACGTGGCTGGAGAAAACATGCTGATCTCAGTCATAAAGAAGAGTTAATTACATCTCCCCGTTCCCCCTTCGTTTTGAAGCAATTAGAAACAGAATGAATCATTATGTGTCTGATGATAATCATTTTCTTTCTGCATCCCCGTTGAATCACAGGGTGCTGTAGTGTTCTGCTCCTAAAAAAAAAACTAAAACAAAGCAAATTTAGCTCTTTTAGCATCGCGGCCCCAGGGAGCCCAAAGCAGAGGAGTTTTGGGGGAGAAATCATGCAAAATACACAAGAAATGGGGTTGCCACCCTATTATAGAATCACAGAATGGTTTGGGTTGGAAAAGACCTTAAAGCCCATCCAGTTCCAACCACTTCCATGGGCAGGGACACCTCCCACTGGATCAGGGGCTCCAAGCCCCATCCAACCTGCCTTGAACCCCTCCAGGGATGGGGCAGCCACCACTGCTCTGGGCAGCCGTGGCCAGGGCCTCCCCTCCTTCAGTGTGAAGAATTTATTCCTAAGATCTTGGTCTCTCTTCTTTGTGGGAAGCACACAGCTGTGCTTTCAAAGAGCAAGAAGGTTCTGCAAGCTGGGTGGCCTTGGAGTTTTATTTTCCATTTAGAGGAAAGCGTTGGTGTTTGGGGACACGGAGACATGTAGTGTGGCCGCTGTGTGTCTGGCAAGCTTCCCACCAGCCTTTTGCAGTCGTGCGTATGGCTTGGTGGGAGGAATTTGGTTGCTCCTCCTGTTTTCAGGACTTGCGATGTGCCGGGAGAGGGGAACACGGTGACGTATGTCCCCTCCCAGCCAGTATCGCGGCGTTCCCTGCTCCTGGCATGTTGCATTGCTGCTCCGGAGCATGCAAGCATCCTGCAGGGTTTCAGCTGCCTTCGGTGGTACCTGCTTGCCCGCTCCGAGGTGTTTTCCATTCTTGGAGGGCAAGCTGATGCTCAGCAGATGGTTGGGAAACGTTCTCCAAGGGCAACATCAAGGTCATTGCTGCCACAATGAATACTGGGCTTCTCACATCGCAGCCACAGCGATGAAAAATTAATGAATTTCTACTCCTTTCCATCTGCAGAAGCTCCATCAGCTGCCGTGTGCCTCCTCCTCCTCTCTCTCCCCGCATCTCTGTTTTTTTGTGTGTTTCCTTTGGATCTGAAGAAGTTATTAAATGATGTGAAAGTTAGGGAAGGGGGGATTGCTGCTGCTCATGGGGTTTTGGCCCTGGAGCAGGCACAGAGCTGGAGAAGCTTTGGCACCTTGGCCAAACCAAGCCACAGCTGGGATGGGAAGCCTTCCCAAAGAGAAGCTGCCCCTTAAACCCAGATTCTGCTTTGTTTTGGGGTTGTTTTTCATGTTCGAGCAACAGGAGGCTCTGAATCAGGAGCTGAGGAGGCAGGGGGTGAGGTTGGATAATGATATATCTCCTGATTAATGCCTTCCCTCGGTTGCCTTCATTATTGTGATTACACTGTGGCTGTAGCATAGCAACAGCTAATTGTTGGTTGGATGCAAAGTGCATAATTTGCTGTATTAAAATTTTATTAAGATATAATTGCATACATCTTGCAGCAGTGGATGCTTCCAAGTTGCCAAGGAGAGGCAGCAGTGTTTGTTGGGGCTCTGCTGTGTGTACCCCAAGCTGGTCTTCTGCGTGATGGGGTTTGGGGTGATGCTGGAGCCTCAGCACATCAAGGCTCGGTGTCATGATGTGGGTCTGCAGTGCAGGGATGGCATTTGGTGCTGCCTTTCAGGCTGGAGAGGACTAGAATATTCCCTGACCAACCCTCAGTATAGGGATTTCTATCCTCTGATGGATCCAATTGAGGATTTGAAGGGTGATGAAGCGCTGCTGGGTAGGGGATGATGTGATTTGAGAGCAGCTCCGTGGAGAAGGACTTGGGGGTGCTGGTGGATAAGAATCTCCACGTGAACCAGTGATGTAGTGCTCGCAGCCCAGAAAGCCAACTGCATCCTGAGCTGCATCAAAAGCCATGGGACCAGCAGGGCAAGGGAGAGGATTCTGCCCTTCTACTCCGATCTGCTGAGATCTCATCTAGGATCCTTTGTCCAATTCTGGAATCCCCAACGTAAGAAGGATACGGAACTGTTAGAACAGGTCCAGAGGAGGCCACGGAGATGATCCGAGGGCTGGAGCACCTCTGCTAGGAGGAGATGCTGAGAGAATTGGGGTTGTTCAGCCTGGAGAAGAGAAGGCTCCAGGGAGACCTTAGAGCAGCTTCCAGTGCTGAAAGGGGCTCCAGGAAAGCTGGGGAGGGACTTTTTAGAAGGGCTTGGAGTGACGAGATGAGGAGGGATGGCTTTAAATTAGAAGGGGGAAGGTTTAGATTAGAGATTAGGAAGAAATTCTTCACGCTGAGGGAGGTACTAGCCCAGGTTTCCCAGAGCAGTGGTGGCTGCCCCATCCTTGGAGGTGTTCAAGGCCAGGCTGGATGGGGCTTGGAGCAACCTGGTCCAGTGGGAGGTGTCTCTGTCCATGGCAGGGGTGGAACTGGATGGGGTTTTGTGATTTTGCAGTTGCAGCTGTGTCAGCATAATTTGGTTCTTGCAGCTTGTTGGTAAGAAGGAACTGCAAGAGGGGCTTCTGGCTGCCCAAAGCCCTTCGGCACTGCATCCCTGCTCCTCTGAAACACAGGCAGAGAGGGGAAACCTTGAAGAAACTGTATTTATTACCAATATGATCACACTTGGCACATTCTATTACTAAGTGGTCCTGGTACATAGATATTATTCACTTAAGTAATCAATCACTGCCAACAAATTACAGGATACAGGGAATGAAATTAGCAAAATGAACTATGGATGTAAAATTCATTTGAAATTCAATTTAGAAGCAACATTAGCTTTCAATTAGTCTGCCCAACTGTTTGAGCAGCATTTTGTCTATCAGAGTTTTAAATAAATGCAATTAACCTTTGCTGTTAAGTTGTTGTTGATTTCATTGTTATGATTATTATGCAACTCCTAATATTTTGCTTGGATGGTATCTCATTAGCTGGTGGCTTCAAATTAGGGAAGTGAAGGACTGGTGGTGATTTCTGGGTCCTTTTGTTCCCTCTGCCTGCTGGGACAAGGGAGGGAGGTTCTCTAAAGGATCGCAGGGGGGTTTGGGTGTAAGATTTTGCAATGGGAGAGGACGTGACCGGTCCCTCCTGTCCCCAGCACAGCTGGCCCCAAACTGGTGGAGCTGGGGACAGGGAATGGCCACAGGGTGCAGGACTAGGAACATAAGGAGGATGAAGGGGTCTTGCAAATGAAGATGGCAACACTCAGGTGTTTGACAGCACCTCTGGTGCAGCCAGAGGGGCCGATACCGGCTTCGCCCTGGGGTTTTCTGCAGCAGAGCGATGGCCTGTGGGGTGAGGCAGGGTTGGAAGGGCACTGGCACTTTCCTGCGTTCCTTCCATCGCTGTTTCCACCCCCGTGCCAGCAGGACACGGATCGGTGAGCTCAGGCAGCATTGTCCTAGAACCTGGGGAAGAAGAGGATACTTGGGGCTTCTCTTCCTTCCCACCGCGAACACCCAGTGCAGCTGCTTCCACGCTCCATGTGCGGCCACGGCGGTGAATTTGGAATCCCATTAAGTTCGAGTTTTCAAGCAGTAAAAGGTGTTTGGAAAGCAGGTGATTCCCTGTGGAGAGAAAGGTCAAGGACCGTCCCGTGGCAGCAAGGAGCTCGCAAGAGGCCGTGGCACAACCATCGGCTTCCCCTGCTTCCCAGCTTTTCAGAGGAGGGATGGATGAGGTGGAGAGTCGGTCAAACCGCAGTAATTCGTTACGTCCTCGTTTGAAAAGCAGGGTCTCGGTGACTGGGATGCTCCCCCATCCCAGGCTGCCCCCGCTCACAGCCCCCAGCCCTTGCTTTCCCCCCTGGAAGTAGAAACACCTTTGACAGCCATTCTGTTCCCACACGTTATTTTTAACAGACACAGCTTTCCCCATTCAGCAACAGAGTACTGCGAGGTTATAACTCAAGCTAATATCTGATATATTGGACTAATTCTGCTCCTGTTGAAGCTGATGGAAATGTTTCCACTGACGTCAGCGGGAGCAGGATTGATCTCTGCGTGTGGACTATTTGTTCCTGAGGTTTTAAGAATTCATTTCCTCCTTCCATCGCCAGAAACAGATAGCGGCAGTGGAGTCATCTAATAACCACACATTAATAAATGAATCATCAGCTTAGAGCCCAGCACAGGAGGAGGCTGGAGGAGAATTGGGTACCAGCCTGGTGAAACGACAGGATTCCACAGACAAGGTGCAGCAGCTTATCTGGAACCAGACAATAATTGCAAAGTAATTTTTTTTTTAGGCTAGCATCCCCCCCACATCTTTAAAGCTCTATTTAAATGCATTACAGTAGACAGGACTGCTGCTGAAATCCCTTATCCCAGGCTGGAACGAGAGCACCCATGATACTTCCCTACGATGCCCTTTGAGGATACACTTTGTTTTGGACAGACTCCTAGTGGTGCTTAAACAAGCCAGAAGAGATGAGCCAGCACAGGGCAGGCAAAAAGGGGACTAGAAGTTTTACCTGGACACCTTTTTTTTTTTTACTACTGCGTTGTAACGAAGGAAATGGTCATTTTTTTTTCATGTACCTTCTGTACTGCTTATCAAGAACTTCCTACATGAAAGCAGAATCGTAGAACGGTTTGGGCTGGGATGGACCTCAAAGCCCATCCAGGTCCAACCTCCTGGCATGAGAACCTTCAGCCAGACAAGGTTCTTCAGAGCCCCATCCAACCTGGCCTTGAACATCTCCAGGATGGGGCAACCACGACTTCTCTGGGCAACCTGGGCCAGGACCTCCCCACGCTCACAGGAAAACTTTTCTTGCCAAGATCTCATCTCAGTCCCCCCTCTTCCAGCTGAAAACAATTCCTCCTTGTCCTATTGCCACAGGCCCTACTAAAATGTTTTCCCCCATCTTTCTTATCAACCCCCTGAAGGATTTAAAGGCTGCAAAAAGGTCTCCATGGAGCCTTCTCTTCTTCTTCTTTTCAGGGCTGCTCTCAATCTCTTCTTCCCCTAGCCTGTATCAATACTGAGAAACACACAAAGCTCTACTCTGCTCACCTACTGCATCCACGAAAGTTTGTAAAAGCATTGGTGGGATTTTGAACTCATATGCAATGGAAATTTCTGGCAAGGCTGGCTCTGGTCACACTCTCCCTCTGTGCACAAAGAGGAACAGGAGAGGCAAGAACCTTTCATTTTCTTAAAACCTCTTTGCATTTTACCCTATGATTTTGTTTTCACGGTGTGTGACACATAAGGCTAAGGAATAACTTGGACAAAGGAGTAGGATGGGTCCATGTGTTTAGTGCCAGGGAAACAATCTTTAGAGCAAGCTAACAGAATAATTATTTTAAGATTATTCCCACATGGCAAAGCCACCAGAATCCCAACATTCAAGAGGCCCCTGCAGCACACGACCTTCTGTAGCTGATGAGCCAGCAGTGGCCCAGGTGGCCAAGAAGGCCAATGGCATCTTGGCTTGGATCAGAAACGGCGTGACCAGCAGGTCCAGGGAGGTTATTATCCCTCTAGAATCAGCACTGGTGAGACCGCACCTCGAGTCCTGTGTTCAGTTCTGGGCCCCTCACCACAAGAAGGATGTTGAGGCTCTGGAGCGAGTCCAGAGAAGAGCAACGAAGCTGGTGAAGGGGCTGGAGAACAGGCCTGATGAGGAGCGGCTGAGAGAGCTGGGGGTGTTCAGCCTGGAGAAGAGGAGGGTGAGGGGAGACCTCATTGCTCTCTCCAACTACCTGAAGGGAGGTTGAGGAGAGGAGGGAGCTGGACTCATTGGACTCAATGATCTGGTGGGTCTCTTCCAACCTGGTTATTCTATGATTCTATGATAAGTGACAGGACGAGAGGGAATGGCCTCAAGCTCCACCAGGGAAGGTTCAGGCTGAACATTAGGAAAAAATTGTAAATGGAAAGGGTCATTGGGTACTGGCAGAGGCTGCCCAGGGAGGGGGTTGAGTCACCTTCCCTGGAGGTGTTTAAGGGATGGGTGGATGAGGTGCTGAGGGACATGGGTTAGTGATTGACGGGAATGGTGGGACTAGATAATCTGGTGGGTATTTTCCAACCTGGTGATTCTATGATGCAACATAACCAAGCCTGGCAACCAGTTCTGCACTGTTTCAGGGTGTTCTTGCTTCCCTAAGTGCACCCCAAGTGCTGCAGGCAGCCCCTCCACCACCCATCTCCTGCACCCTGTGTGCTGGCAGGGGTTCTCCTGCATTTGTGCTGGAGAAGAAGTGACCGAAGGATGCGCTTTGTGACCGCAGGGCAAAGTGGTGAAGGCAGCACAGCAATGCTGAGTCCTCACCTCCAGTAAATACCAATCTGGGCCTGTTAATGAGGATAACGCTGTAATTAAGACATTTACTGAGTGTCGTCTTAGTCGGTTCATTTACAGTCAGTAGGTCAGTCCATGATCTGCAGCTGGAGATCCCTAAACCTGCATTTTAGTCCCTACTCATTTAAAATACCCAGACGCAGGTGGGCTGGATGATGTGGGGTGAATCCCTGTGCCACGTCTGTGCCACCCACACCCACAGCAGCCTGGGAGCCTCGCTCCAGGCTGTATTGCTGGGTAGGGAAAGGGCTGCAGGTTTGGCCCTTGCACCCACAAGAACCATAGAATTATTACGGTTGGGAAAGACCTAGACGCTCATCCAGTCCAACCATCAGGCCAGGCTGGATGGTGTCTTGGGCGGCCTGACCTAGCAGGAGGTGTCCCTGCCCATGGAGGGGGGCTGGGGCTGGATGATATCACAGAATAACCAGGTTGGAAGAGACCCACCAGATCATCGAGTCCCACCAATCCCTAAATCATGCCCCTAAGTACCTCATCCACCCTCACCTTAAACAACTCCAGGGAAGGTGACTCAACCACCTCCCTGGGCAGACTATTCCAATGCCTAACCACCCTCTCCGTGAAGAATTTTTTCCTAATGTCCAGCCTAAATCTCCCCTGGCGGAGCTTGAGGCCATTCCCTCTCATCCTGTCCCCTGTCACTTGGGAGAAGAGGCCAGCTCCCTCCTCTCCACAACCTCCCTTCAGGTAGTTGGAGAGAGCAGTAAGGTCTCCCCTCAGCCTCCTCTTCTCCAGGATAAACACCCCCAGCTCTCTCAGCCGCTCCTCATAAGGCCTGTTCTCCAGCCCCTTCACCAGCTTCGTTGCTCTTCTCTGGACTCGCTCCAGAGCCTCAACATCCTTCTAGTGGTGAGGGGCCCAGAACTGAACACAGGATTCGAGGTGCGGTCTCACCAGTGCCGAGTGCAGAGGGAGAAGAACCTCCCTGGACCTGCTGGCCATGCCGTTTCTGATCCAAGCCAAGATGCCATTGGCCTTTTTGGCCACCTGGGCCACTGCTGGCTCATGTTCAGTCGGTTGTCAACCAACACCCCCAGGTCCTTCTCCTCCTGGCAGCTTTCCAGCCAGGCTTCTCCTAGTCTGTAGCTCTGCTCAGGGTTGTTGTGCCCCAAGTGCAGGACCCGGCATTTGGCCTTGTTAAACCTCACGCCGTTCGTCTCAGCTCAGCAGTCCAGCCTGTTCAATTTTTGTTCAATATTTAAGGTCCCTTCCAACCCAAACTAGTCTATGATTCTATAACCCCACCACACCCACTAAACCATGTCCTGAAGCATCACATCTACATGGTTTTTGAACCCCTCCAAGGACGGAGACTCCACCACGGCCACATATCTAAACTAAGCTTCTCTCGGTGTAACCCGAGACCATTCAAACATCCTCGCCGCACTGGTCCCATCCACGGGAGTCCAGGAAACGGGATACAGCACAGGCACATCGCTCTGCAATGTTCATATCATCCCCAAATCCTCCTCCATACACCTCCCAACACTTTCCCTGCCCAGCCTGGGTCTGTGCTTGGAATAGGCCTCGCCCCCTGCTCAGAGCAGCCAATAGGCCTCGCCCTCTGCTCAGAGCAGCCAATAGGCCTCGCCCTCTGCTCAGCGCAGCCAATAGGCCTCGCCCTCTGCTCAGAGCAGCCAATAGGCAGCGCCCCTGTCCGCCAGGCCCCGCCCCTGCTCAGCGCAGCCAATAGGCACCACCCTCATCCGCTAGGTCCCGCCCATTGCAGAGCACAGCCAATAGGCATCGCCCCTGCCCACCAGGCCCCGCCCCCTGCTCAGCACAGCCAATAGGCCCCGCTCCCAGCCCCGCGCAGCCCGCTGGCCGACGCCAGGCCCCGCCCCCGGCCGCCGATCTCGCGGGAAGCAGGGGCGGGTCCGCGACGCCTGCTGGCCCCCCACGCCCCCCCCGTCTCTGGCGCTGAGGTTCCGCTGAGGCCGCCGAGCGCTGCCGCTGCCCGTCCCGGCAGCCATAGCGGCGGCCCCGCGCGGGTAGGGGCGGTGTCCCCGGTGCAGCGGCCCCTCCCGCCGCGCTCCTATCGGCCGGAGCTTTCAGCGAGCGCCTTCTCCCGCGCACCTCTTGACGGCGCGGCGAGAGGGCGAGGCGAGTCGCGGCCTCTCCGTGCGCCCCCATTGGCCAGGGCTCTCGGATGGCCACGCCCCTCAATTCTCATTGGTCAAGACACTCTGCGGGCCTCTCCCCCACTCTCCCATTGGCCAGAGCGCTGAGTAGGCCACACCTCGACGATCCCATTGGTCAAGCTCCCCTGAGACCCCGCCCCCGCTCTCCTATTGAGCGGGGCGCTCAGCGGTCTCCTCCCCCGCGCTCCCATTGGTCAGTTAGCTCCGTGGGCCACGCCCTTCTTTGCTTCCATTGGCTGGAGGGCCCTCTGTGCCACGCCTCCCGCTCTCCCATTGGTCAACACTCCCCTCAGGCTACGCCCCCGGGGTCCGATTGGCGGGGCGCGCGCGGCTCGCGGCGCCCCCCGTCCCCCCCCGTCCCCCCCCCCGCCCGGCGCTGGGCTCCGCCGCAGCCAGGCCCGCGCCCCGCAGGTACCGCCCGGGCACGGGGACCCCCCCGGTAACGGGGGGACTGGGAGGTGTGGGGCAGGGGTTGTGGAGTGCGGGGAGAAAGAGAAGGTCGGAGGTGCACGGGGATGGGAGGTGTGGGGATAGGGGTTATGGGGCGGAGGGAATGTGGGGTGCGGGAATGGGGGCTGTGGAAATAAGGGTTGTGGGGTGAGAGATGGGGGAGAGGGCCTGGGGTGCACAGGGATAGGAATTGTGGGGTGTAGGGATAGGGATTATGGGGAATAGGGAATGTGGGGGGTAGGGATAGGGGTTATGTGGCGTAGGGAATGTGGGGTGCGGGAATAGGGGCTGTGGGAATGGGGATTGTGGGGTGTGGGATGGGGGATGTGGGGTGCAGGCAGGAAGACAAGGCCTGGAGTGCACAGAGATAGGAATTGTGGGGTGTAGGGATAGGGGTTATGGGGCATAGGGAATGTGAGGGGTAGGGTTAGGGGTTATGTGCCGTAGGGAATGTGGGGTGCGGGAATAGGGGCTGTGGGAATAGGGGTTGTGGGGTGAGAGATGGGGGAGAGGGCCTGGGGTGCACAGGGATAGGAATTGTGGGGTGTAGGGATAGGGGTTGTGGGGCATAGGGAATGTGGGTTGTTGGAATGGGGATTGTGGGGTGTGGGCAGGAGGAGAGGATCTGAGGTGCACAGGGGTAGGAATTGTGGGGTGTAGGGATAGGGGTTATGGGGCATAGGGAATGTGAGGGGTAGGGATAGGGGTTATGTGGCATAGGGAATGTGGGGTGCGGGAATAGGGGCTGTGGGAATGGGGATTGTGGGGTGTGGGATGGGGGATGTGGGGTGCAGGCAGGAAGAGAGGGCCTGGGGTGCACAGAGATAGGAATTGTGGGGTGTAGGGATAGGGATTATGGGGCATAGGGAATGTGGGGTGCGGGAATAAGGGTTGTGGGGTGTGGGCAGGAAGAGAGGGGCTCAAAGGTGCAGGGATATGGGCTGTGGGGTGTGGAAATAAGGATTGTGGGGTGCAGGAATGGGGCATCTGAGTCATGGGAAGGAGGAGAGGGTCTGAGGCGCATAGGGATAGGAAGTGTGGGATGTGGGGATATGGATTATGGAGCATAGGGAACATGGGGTGCAGGAACGGGGCTGTGGGAATGGGGATTGCGGGATGGGGGCTGCAGGATGCAGGAAGGAAGAGAGGTTCTGGGGTGCACAGGGATAGGAATTGGGTGTAGGGATGAGGGGTTATGGGGCATAGGGAATGTGGGGTGTGGGAATAGGAGCTGTGGGAATGGGGATTGTGGGGTGTGAGATGGAGGATGTAGGGTGTGGGAAGGAGGAGAGGGTCTGGGGTGCACAGAGGTAGGAATTGTGGAATGGAGGGATAGGGATTATGGGGCATAGGGAACGTGGGGTGTGGGAACAGGGATTGTGGAGTGCAGGCAGGTAGAGAGGGTCCAAGGGGTGTGGGGATGGGGAATGTGGGGTGTGCGCTGGAAGACGGGGCCCAAGGGGCACAGGGAGAAGTATTGTGGGGTACAGGAATAGAGATTGTGGGGTGTAGGCAGGAAGAGAGAGTCCAAGGGGTGCAGGAGTAGGGATGGTGGGTTGTTAGGGATTATGGGGCGTGGGGAGTGTGGGTTGGGGGGTGGGCTGCGGGCAGGAAGAGAGGGTCTGAGAGCTACAGGGTGCAGGGATTGTGGGGTGCAGGGGGAGAGGGGCCATAGGGTGTGGGGAGAGGGGCTGTGGGTTATAGTGATAGGGACTGGACCATGGGGTGCCGTGAGGCACAGGGATATGTGGAGGAATCCGCTGTTTCCCACCTCGTGGGATTCCAGTGCTGTGAGTCCCACCTGGAAAATCTCCAGTCCAAGGTGAACCTGACTCTGGAAGGGTCACTGTGCTGCTGGAGGCTCCCCCCCAAGCCTCGCTGACACTTGAGGTGCCTCTCAAAGGGGAGGCAGAGCCACCTCCTGCTCCCCAGCAGTGTCGTGGGGTGCTCCCTGGGGAGACGCAGTGTGGTTTGTTGACAGTGTGGGGATAGGCTTGGAGATTAATTGTGTTGAATCATGTTGCCCAGCGTAGGTTCTGCTGGGCAAGAGGTGGTGAGTGTTTGCAGAGGTCGCCTCCAGGTGCAGGATGAGACTCTTGGAGCTGGACTCAAGGGGCAGCTTGTCTGAATTTACACCTAGAGACAAGGCTAAGGTGTTGGTGCTTCTTTGCTCTGTCAAGGTGTTCCGCATGCTGGAGATGTCAAGTTGTAACGACACGAAGGCACAGACACCTCACAGAATAGCTGAGGTGTTTGGTCAGGCATCCATGCGGCTAAACTCTACTCCCAGTGTTCTCTTACCCCTTGGTTTCTCACTAGGAGCATAAGTTGTGTCAGTCTTTGTCAAAGCCAGCTCTGATGCTGCGTCCGTGCCAGCAAACAGCAGGTGTCCATTCGCTGGAATCGGTGAAGTTACAGCTGCCTCTAAGTCTGTTTGTGTGAAGGCTCCCTACGTGTCTCGCACGAGTGTTCTAGCGGATCTGCAGGGTGAAATCAGCTTTGTTAGTAAGGCTGCCGCTAAGTAGATTTTGTGTGGAAGGTATCTCCTGCACAGGAGGTTTGTGCCCCTTAATGGGACCTAATTCAGAGAGATGTGGCCTCTTTGCTTTGCTTTCTGGAATGTGAGGCACTTGAACAGTGTAAAGAGGAGAAAATCTCAACACGCTCTCTGAGAAGGGAGTAATTAAATTAATACTCATGTTTTTTGTAAGAGCTAGAAAGAGTGCGGATGAGAATTTGGATAATGAGGACAGGAGGTTGCAGGATCATAGGTACTGTGGCTTCTTTCAAAATCATAGAAACATGGAAGTTGTGTCTTATCTTAGTATGAAAGGATTTGCTTTTTTAAAAGGTACAAAGAGCACCTGGATCATCGAGATGCTTCTGACCTCAGTGATATTTGTTGATCACCAACTATATCTGAAGTCAGTGGTTCAGTGAAATGAAAACAATGCCCTCGAATACACAAAGTGTGATATTTCACCCTGCTTTCACAACTGTACCAGAGAACATCTCAGCAGGGCAAGAACCCTCTACAGATCCATTACAGATTGTTAAGGCTTGTTACAATCGGCCAAGTTTAGAAGCATCTAATGTCCTTAAAACCCTTTCTTGCTTTCCAGCTGTAAATAAGAAAGCTATCAACTACTGGCAACACCTCTGTCCAGTGGAACAAGCCAAAAGGCTCAAGTTCCTAATAGTAACAAAGAAAAAACCCACAACCCCAGAGTTTTTGTCTGAGATGCTGCATTCCCCTGAAGCCAACAAGCACCACGTGGACGAGCTGGGAGGTCACACTCCTGTATGTACACTGACCATAGAATCATGGAAGTCATAGCTGCCCCCTCCCCGAAGGTGTCCAAGGCCAGGTTGGACAGATCTTTGAGCAACCTGATCCAGTGGGAGATGTCCCTGCTCATGGCAGGGGCTTGGAACTCAGTGGCCTTTGAGGTCCCTTCCAACTCAAATTCCAAACCCCTATTCCATGATTCTATGTGTCTTTTCAGGTGGTGCCTTGGGACGTCTTTCAGCTTTTTAGCAGGGAATGATGTTGCTGTCCATGCGTGAGTTGGGAGTAGTTTCTTGTTTAATAATCAGTAACAGTCTCCTGAAGCACCACCTCGACGAAGCTGCCCCCGTTGTATCACGTGGTGCGTTACACAGCTAAAAATTAGTAGGGACCCAAAATGATTAATGTCTGGCTAGTGGCCCAGAAAGAGGGAAAGCTGGGTCTGGCAGCATTTGACAGTAATTTTCTGTAAGACAAGTGTCCTTAGCTCTTTCATTGTCCAATTGATTTGTTAACAACAGCGCTGCCGTTCGTAACGCTGAGTCTCCAGTGCAGCTCCAGCAGGAACAACAAGAGGTGTGCTAGTCACTTGGCAAGTGCATGTGGTGTGGGAAATGGGGGGTCCTGGGTGACAGCTTCAGAGAAATGGCTAAAGGGTGTAAAAACACAAAACCAATCCCAAAGCCCCCCGAAATCACGTTCAGCAGGGGTAGCAATGATCACCTGTTGTGACACGAGCAGGAGACAACCAAAACTGCTGCTTTATGGGCTTGCTTAATAGTCTTTGGTTTTCTTCTTCTTTTCTGTTCTGGATCTCTACTCCTTTGATCAGAAAAGGGAAATAATAAGTTGATTTTCACTGAGGTTACCCAGAAAGTAACTCTTTCTCTGAACATTTAATTGAGCCATAAGATGAAAAGGCATCATGATGTTCCTTAAACTGGTTCGTTTGGTTGTGTTTCTAATGAACTTTCTTTCATGTCAGAGCAGCAGTCAAAACTTTAAGATCTTGTTTCTGCTGGTTTTCAGAGCAGGTTGACTCATCGGTTTAGCCTTGCACTGCAGACCTAAAATGTCGGAAGTTGTTCCCCTTTTACCAGTTTGTAATCTTCCTTCTTTTCCCTTATGCTAAAATTCTGATGCTCCTAGATAAACTCTGGGGAATACGAACTCATCTTTGGGGAGCATTTCCTCATTAAGCCTGGTGCAACTTTAGCTTTTCTGTAGTGATGCTGGATTATCACTTAGAACAAAATGTAGATTCACTTTCCTATCACGGCTTGCAGTTTTCTTAACGGCCAGCGCCATGCTCAGCAGTTGCTGCTTTTGCTGCTCTTTTTTTTTTTCACCTCATCTACCGTTGCTGTCTTTTTTTGCCACCTTCTCCTTCATGAGGTCTTGTTGGTGCTGGAACAAGGCAGGTTGTCTGTTGCATGATGGTCTCTTCTCCCAAGTAACAACTGGGCTTAGATCATCCATGGGGTGGCCAACAGGAGAAGGGAAGGGGATCATCCTCCTAGAGTCTGTGCTGGTGACGCTGCACCTTGAATCCTGGGTTTGGTTTTGGGCCCCTCACTGCAAGAAGGACATTGAGGGGCTGGAAGAAGTGTCTGGAGAAGAAGCCTTATGCGGAGTGGTTGAGGGAATGGGGATTGTTTAGCCTGGAGAAGAGGAGGCTGAGGGGAGACCTCATCGTGCTCTGCAGCTCCTGACAGGAGGTTGTGGTGAAGTGGGTGTTGGTTTCGTCTCCCAAGTAACAAGTGGTAGGATGAGAGGAAATAGCCTCAAGTTGTGCCAGGGGAGGTTCAGATTGGCTATTAGGGAAATTTTCTTTGCTGTGAAAGAGTGGTAAAGCTCTGCCAGATGCTGCCCAAGGCAGCGGTGGAGTCTCCATCCCTGGAGGTGGTCAAACAATGTGTGGATATGGCACCTTGGGTATGTGGTGCATTAGTAAGCACGTTGGGGTTGGGCTGACGGTTGGACTGGATGAGCGTAGAGGTCTTTCCTAACCTCAGTGATTCTATGAGTGGACTGCCGGTTCTTTAATCCCTCTGTGTTGCCAAACTCTGTGGCGTGCTTGCCTACAGATCCACAGGTGAGTCTCTATGTTTGCTTTTAACCTGAGCGAAGCAGCGCACTGACGCATGGGGCAGAAAGACTTTGTGGTGAGCTGGCTAATATTTAACCAAGTTTGCTTGCAGATCACACGTAGCTTCTCAGCTGTGTTTTAGATGTTAATATTGAATGTGAAATACTGGAGGTGACAGATAAAATGCATGGTAATGAGATCCTTCTAAAGAAAGCTCACTGCTAATTCCAAAGGAAACGAGCTTTTAATTAGTGTCTTATCTGAAGTACTCCACCTTTTCTTTTTTGACTCATTTATATTGCTTGTGTTTTTGCAGTTACAGATTGGCTGGCGCCCTTTGATATGGGACCCAGTTGTCTGGTGTCACTTTATGAAATCTGAATTACAGATTCTTGATTGTGTGTCAATCACGAAGTAAGTTGGTTTGGTCATGTTTTCAGGAGTTAAAAGTTACTGTTGTCTAAAGTTGCACTTTTGGAAATTAAGATATTCTGGGAATAGCCGTGTTACTGCCTGTGCAACAGAGAGACTTTGGGGCATTGAATCTTGGCTCTTTCAGGGATGGTATGTTCCCTGTTGCAGAAGATTTAGATTAGACATGAGGAAGAGCTTGTGGCTCAAGCTCAGTGTTTTCTGTCCTGCTTCTTGCCTTGAAAAACAAACCCTATTCCGATATATGGGAGGGTTTTTTTGCGGGGTGCTTAGGAGTTTGATTTAAGCTCTGTGTTTAAGTGAGGAGCCTTCTGGAGGAGTGTGACAGAAGTGTCCCAGAGCTGGTCCAGCACAGGTAATGGGGCTGGTGGTGTGTTTCTGTTCCTCTTTTCAATTGCATTAAGGTATGCAGGACATTCCAGGAACTTCTGAAACAAAAGGGATTTATCAGGAGCTCCAGGAGTCAGAGAAGCAATTTCTTTAGCCTGTATCATTAAAAATATTGGCTTTGATTTTTGGAAACACGAGTTGCAACTTCAAGAAATATTTATTCAAGTTCTCCTGTTAAAAAGGAACCCGACTGTGAAGCTGAATGCAGAAGGCTTCTGGTGGTGTTGTCTTAGCTGATTGTGTTAAGTTCTTCTAAAACAAATAACACTGTGGTAACTGTTCTGTGTATCTTGAGCTGAAGGACTAATCAGCTCTTGCCATCCCTGCTGTTTAGTGTAGGCTTTCTTAAAAACCCTAAGAAGCTTTCCACTCCTCGTAGGGCTTTCAAATGTCTCTCTTCCTAGTGATAAATGTCAACAGATGAGATCAGAGCATCTTCTGCTGCAGGAAGGGAAAAGTAATTTTCTCAGTGAGGGGCTTTATATATAAAAAGTGTTTCACCATGTAGCTGAGAAACTAAAAGAGGTCACACGCTTCATACTGTAAAGAAGGGAAATATTTGGGTGATGCCTGGCTGCCAGTAGGAGGCACTGGATTTTCTGTGCCCTTCTGCTTGTGCTTAAAGGGAAAATACATGTGTAGGAAGGGCTGCTGTCTCTGCGGATTCCTGGCTTTGGTGCCACTGGCTCTGAGCAGCTCTCCTAACGATGGAAACACAGCCACGGAAACAGCTGAGAAGACCTTCCCTAGATTGTGAGGGGTTCTACTGGTTGATAATAAATATATAAAAGCATGAAGAGCACTGTGGTTGCTCTACAGTTGAAGAAAATGAAGGATGAGGTGTCTGTGAAAGAACAGGCAAGATGCTGAGCATAATTGGAATAGTCATTTTTAAAAGTCTATTCTTAAATAGAATCACAGAATGGTTTGGGTTGGAAGGGACCTTAAAGCCCATCAACCTCCAACCGCTACTGGATCAGGTTGTTCCAAGCTCCATCCAGCATGGTCATAAACTCCTCCAGGAATGGGGCAGCCACCGCTTCTCGGGGCAACCTGGGCCAGGGCCTCTGCACCCTCATGGTGAAGAATTTCTTCCTAATGTCTGATCTAAATCTTCCCCCTTCCAATTTAAAGCCATTCTCACTCGTCCTGTCACTCCACACCCTTGTAAAAAGTCCCTCCCCAGCTTTCCTGGAGCCCCTTCAGGTACTGGAAGGCAACTGTTTCGTGTTATAACTGGTTTCAAGTATTTTTTTCTCTGCCCACGTGGATTTGCACTGGAGCTGCTGTAAAGAAGGGAACCGAGATAAATCCTGATTCAATGCCAGCCCCGCGACGGAGGTGTGGGGGATCTGGAGGCTCTGTAGAGCGACAGCCGCCTTCCTCCACATCCGAGTGGGCTTTGCTGTGATTTTCATGCAGTGAGTATTCCAGAAATATCTGCATTTCCCAGGAAGTTAAGCTGTCGGAAAAGCCACTCACTTTTGGGGTGGTGGTAGGAAGAGCTTCCTCCTGCTCAGCCATATGCTGGTGTGAGTTAATGCCAGTAATGTTTTAGGCTCAGAGAATGGAAAGAATTCCCCTCCACAGCCCGGACAGCCTCAGACCCCAGCGCTCCCTGTGGGGTTTTGCAGATGCACTGCTGTCTTTTAGCTTGCAAAAATGCGTGTTTCTCACCCCAGGCATGGTGCTTTTAACCCTGGCTTCCCATGACCCACTCGTGGGCTCGTCTTCTAGCCTCCCTGGATGGAAGCCTCTCCCTAGCTTCATGGGTGTCTTGCAACCAAGAATCATGGAATGGTTTGGGTTGGAAGGGACTTCAAAGCCCCATCAAACCTGGCCTTGAACACCAGTTCTCTGGGCAACCTGTGCCAGGGCCTCACCACCCTCAGCATGAAGAATTTCTTCCTAATGTCTGATCTAAATCTTTCCCCTTCCAATTTAAACCCATTCCCCCTCATCCTATTACTCCAGGCTCTTCTAAAAAGTTCCTCCCCAGCTTTCCTGGAGCCCATTTTTATGCTGGAAGCTGCTCTGAGGTTTCCCTGGAGCCTTCTCTTCTCCAGGCTGAACAACCCCAACTCTCTCAGCCTGTCCTCACAGGGGAGGTGCTTCAGCCCTCAGATCATTTCTGTGGCCTCCTCTAGACCCCTTCCAACGGTTCCACATCCTTCTTATGTTGTGGATTCCAGAACTGGACACAGGACTCCAAGTGGCGTCTCATGAGAGCAGAGTAGAGGGGGAGAACCGCCTCCCTAATCTAGTCTAACCTATTTTCAGTGCTTCTTTAGCAGTCAAGGAGCTATCAGCTACAGAGCAGGGATTTGCAGAACCTTCAAGCACTTCCAGTGCGTAAGAGCATGCTGGTGATGCCAGGCTGCAACGGGCTGTAGGACTTCTGTGTGTGGAACCCTGATGGACCTTCACTCTGGGAGGCTTGGTGAGGCCCCACAGCTGCGTTTTGGAGGCGGCTAAGCCCGCACACAGTGCGGGTTGCGCAGTAATTTGCCATGAAATATCAGTCTGATGTGTGGCACCTTCACACTTCCATTGGCATGGTGGTAATTCCGAGCTTGGATGCTTGCGCGCAGCGAATCCTTGGTGGCCAAGCAAAGTAGGTCAGTTATTTTTAAGTGTTTATGATTAATTTATAAATGCCATTCTTTTGTAGAGGTAAGGTAGATCTGAATAGTCAGTCTTACGCGATGGGCGGCTGTTTGCGACAGAAAACTGGTGCTTCACAGTAAACAAATGGGAGATCTAGAAGTAAGTGGAAAGGATTATTTTTAAGCTTTAAGCTTTGCGTGCCTGGAGACTTTTCTTTAACATTAAATGGTTTTAGTACAGAAAATCTTTCTGGTATGTAATGCTTCCAAAACCCTTGGCAGATGGGTAACTTTGTTTCCAAACATCAAATGTTTTAGCTGTTTAATGCCTGTTTTTAAGTATGAACAGCACTCTTGGAGAATGTTCATATTAAGCCTGCTGAGAATTAGACTTTTAAAAGAGCTATTTCTGTGATGTTACCTCAAAAAGCAAAGAATTATGGAAAACTTAATGCAATACATGGGATCCTTTGCATAATATACTAAACAACCTCACAGGGGCAGGGGGAAGGAAAATAAAGGGGGAGGTTGGTCATGCCCTGATGTTCAGCCTTCTGGACTTACCTTGCTTCCCTCTGGAATTGCCTTTTATCACACTGACTTGTGTGTGCACATAAACATATTTTTGACTTGCGTTATCAAAAGCCTCGAAGGCTTATTGGTAGAAATTGGGTCAGCGCCTTGCCAAGAGGTGAGGAAAGGTGTGCTTTTGGGTTGAATGGCTGCCAGGGGCTTTCCTCAATAGTTACAGGTCTTATTTCCACTCGATGTTGCAATAAGGTTGTTTTTCATGGAATCACAGAATAGTTTGGGTTGGAAGGACTCAGGGGTTTACACACATGATAAAAGAGTGGAAAATCGATAGTTGGGTTCTTATCATTTATATAGATGTAAAAGGTTAAATGTAAGTAAGTAAAATATGAGCCGACCAATTTTGGACCTCCTGATACCGTGCCCTTTTTTATAAACACACGTGTCAGGAGATGAAGCAGTTTAGTAAGCATCACAGAAACACAGCATCACCTTAACTCTTCTGAACATGAAAATCGGAGTTGGGGGGGGTTGCGAGTGATCCCTAAGCTTTCATTTTTCCAAGGCACCAATACCATAAACTAAAAAAAAAAGTGTTTACGTAAGAGAGGTGAGAGATTATATCTTTAAAAAGGTGAGGACCTGATAAATCTCACTCCTGCAAGAAAGCCAATTTTCGCAAATGGCTAAAAACTGTGTTGCAATTACGCATTACTACCCAGCCTGCGGTGTTGTAGCGCCCATTTGCATAGCTATTACTCTATAAATTTTACAGTCTGCAAATACCTAGAATACTTTACCGTTAACGAACGCTGATGCCAAGACTTGTGATTCTAAGAAAACTCAGCGCTGTACAAAATCCTTTGTGTAAAGTGCCACGCTCGTGGTCGGTGCTGACTGTAATTCTCAGTGCTGTGACACGCTTGGCTTGAAGTTTAAGAACGAATTCGTCTTCTGTAGATGTAATACTTCTGGAAGATGGAAGGCACCAAATATTTACTTCTAGACACAGTTCAAAGATCAAACATGAGTTTAAGGCCTAGGTGGGTGTTGTGATGGACATCCTCCACGTTACCAATAGGGATACGTAACCACCTGTCTGGAGCAGTAATAAATGATGTGTTCAGTGCTGAGGGATGAGAAGGTCAGTGTGAGCCAGCAATGTGCACTTTGAGCCCAGAAACCCGCCGTGGCCTGGGCTGCATCAAAAGAAGCGTGGCCAGCAGGCAGAGGGAAGGGATTCTTCTCCCCCTCTACTCTGCTCTGGTAAGACCTCATCTGGAGTTCTTTGTTCAGTTCTGGAGTCTCAGCACAGGAAGGACGTGGATCTGTTGGAGCGAGTCCAGAGGAGGCCACAGAGATGATGTGAGGGCTGGAGCACCTCCTATATGAGGACAGGCTGAGAGAGTTTGGGTTGTTCAGCCTGGAGAAGAGAAGGCTCCGGGGAGACCCTAGAGCAGCTCCCAGTACTGAAAGGGGCTCCAGGACAGCTGGGGAGGGACTTCTTACAAGGGCTGAGTGGGGCTTTGAACAGCCTGATCCAGTGGGAGGTGTCCCTGTCCATGGCCTGGGGGTTGGAACTGGGTGGGCTTTGAGGTCCTTTCCAACCCAAACCATTCCGTGATTCTATGACAATGCTTTCTCCTTATTTTAGCAGCTGGCGTGACTGGCAGTAGTGCGCATTACCCCTTAAAGAATTTCCCAAAGTGGAAGGACTCCTCAGGGGCTGGCATGGGGTTTCTTATTCTCTGCTCTTTGCTGTCAAAGCACACCTGCCCGTGTCCCGTGCGTTGCATCTCAGAGATCCTTCGACACAGGAGCTGGCAGCAGAGGTGCTTTGCTGTGGCTGGAAGAAAGCCTGAGATCAGATCTTTTATCAAATGTGTTTATATTTGAAAGTGCATGAGGACTGCAGGCAAACGTTGGCTCTCTTGGCGTCTGGATGCCCTCTGCTGGCATTGCCTCCTCCCTTCCAGGGATGGAGCCTGGTCTGAGGGTGCAGGGTGTAAGCTGTCACCTCTCTGCCTTGCAAACCCCTTCCCTTGGTGTCTGAGTGCAGCTCAGCCTCCTGCTCTTTGCAATCATTTCTCTTGGGACGTGGTTAAAAAAAGTTTGTTCTGCAGTTCTGTGTTGCAAGCTCAATGTTGTTTTGGCTGGGGATCCCCGGGGACCCCACTCCGGCTGCCTGGGCTCCATCGGGGAGGCTCACTGTTTTGATGAGGGTGAAAAATGAGATGTGATAGAACCTGTACAGCTTCAGGAGTGATTCTGTGGTTAAATGCGCAATGATCAGACTGGAACCCAAATCAGTTATGGAAATGGATATTGATTTTTCTTTTTCAATGTTTTGGGGTGGGTGTGCAGTGTTAGAACAGCTTTGTTGCGTGTGGGTTCACACAATTACAAATCCCCCGTCTGCCTTGAATGTTTCATGAATATTGATGCCGTCCTCCTACCGAGCAGTTAATTGGGTGCCATCACTTTAACCAACTTATTTAAATTGAAAAGCACTCCTAGTAAATGACAAACATCAATGTAAGACTAGGAGTGTTCAGTGTGCTGGAAGCAGGCAGCTGTGCCTGCACCGTTTCTCCTCTGCCCTCTTCTAGCAGGCTAATCTATAACCTTAAACACGTGAGTCTTTGCTGACCTTGGGCACCTTCCCTGAGACATCAGGTTGCAGCTTCCACCTTGCTCTTCTGACTGTCTGTGCCTCCATCCTGTGCAGCTGGGAAGCGGTAAGGATGCCAAGTTCGATGGATGGATGGATGGATACGACACGTTTAGAGGAGCCGTAATGGTCATGAATGTTGTATGAGAGCAGAAATCCAGATCTTGGTTGTTGTGGCCACATCCGATGCCTGATCTGAGCTGTGTGACTTGAACCCATCAGATTCTTAACTTGGACGGGAAGATGTTCAGATGCAGTCGGGAGGAGGAGTTGTGCACACTGCCTGTGCCAGTCTGTGTGGCTCAGAGCTGGGAATGTGCAACAGCTGGAAGTGGAATAGAGATTTCTCGTAATTATCTTGCGCTTCAGTAACAACTCGCAAAATTCTGTTAAGGCTGTGTCTGCCCCATCCCTGGAGATGGTCAAGGCCAGGTTGGATGAGGCTTTGAGCAACCTGATCCAATCAATTCCAAACTCCCAACTGAAGCTGAAATCCTCTTTCTAGACACAGGCTAATGCTTTATTGCAGCTGCAATTAGCCCCTTTTTCAGTGGCTTTTTTTGAATTAAGAAATAAAAGATTAAATTTAATAGGAAAAAATAATTAATTAAAATAAAAGCAGAGCAGGTCCTTGCTGTTTAAGTTGTGTTTTAGTGCTTTGAATCCCACAGTGTGTTATAAACCAGTAGCCTGTAACTAGAAACAGAATTTCAACTTTAGTCAGGAGTTTGGAATTGATTGTGTAAAACCTTCTATTTGTTTTGTCATTTTGTCACCGGCACGTACTGATTGCTGTCATGCCGTGTTTGGACACAGCGGGTTATGAACGCGTTATCCGATAACGCTGCTGGGGTTATGCTGGAATTGCAGGTTGTGAGCAAAGGCTTCTCGGTGCCTGGCGCAGGAATTAATGACTCACCAAACCAGGCTGGAATTGCTCCAATTCCAGAAATGGAACAAACGGAATCCGAAGCTTTGTTTCAGGTCTGAAGGTGAGTTTGGAGAAGCGGAGCAACGCTTCAAATGACGCAGATGGCTCAGACTAGAGAGCAAAGACTTGTCTGTACTGATCGTAGAATCATGGAATGGTTTGAGTTAGAAAGGACCTCAAAGACCATCCAGTTCTGTCCCCCTCCCACTGAATCAGGTTGCTCAAAGCCCCATCCAACCTGGCCTTGAACCCCTCCAGCGGTGGAGCAGCCACCACTGCTCTGGGTAACCTGTGCTAGGGCCTCACCAACCTCAGTGCAAAGAATTTTTTCTTATTGTCTAATTTAAATCTTCCCCCTTCCAATTTAAAGCCATTCCACTTCGTCCTGTCACTCCAGGCCCCTGTAAAAAGTTCCTCCCGAGCTTTCCTGGAGCCCCTTTCAGTACTGGAAGCGGCTCTAAGGTCTCCCCAGAGCCTTCTCTTCTCCAGGCTGAAAACCCCCTAATCTTTCAGCCTCTCCTCATAGCAGAGGTGCTCCAGCCCTTAGATAATCTCTGTGGCCTCCTCTGGACCTGTTCCAACAGTTCCATATCCCCCTTATGTTGGGGACTCCAGAAATGGTCATAATGGTTAAGAGATCTTTCATTTTATGTGTGTGTTCGTTGAAGCTCTTGATGAATGTGCAACTCTGTGGATGGGAATTGTGCCTTCAGTTTGGAAGTCAAGTGGTTTTATGCTGAGGTGCCTCTTGAGGAAGCTGGGCTGCTGCTTCCAACTTGTCTTTGGGCTCCTTGGAGCAGAAAAGCCTCTCTTTATTCCTCAGGGCTGCATTAAACGTCGCTTGCGCCACCTCCTGCTCCCTGCCTGTCCTCTTGCCCTCTGGCTCCCACCGTCCTTGTGGAGCTGGCTGAGGGTCTGACTGTGTCCAAGTCCTGATCCCTCTTCTGAAACCACCCCCCCCCCAGGGATTTCTTTGCCCTTGGAGTGATGCCCTCGCTTAGCCCCCAGTGCAAGCTGTTCGCCTGAGCTGCCACTCGCCTTTGGAGGAAAATGGGGGTAAAGCACCTGCTTGGCTGCTCTGTGCTCAGCCTCGAGGCAATCTCCTGGGTTTTATTTCCAGGCTCTGCAGCTGTTCTTCCTGCAAGCCAGGAGCAGACTAACATAACTTGGCCAGACTGGCTCTCCTGGCTGTGCCCAAGCTGTTGCAGGAACGCTTATGGTTTATCCTCTCCTGACCTGTTGTTATTATCCAGCCTGGTCCTGCCCTTCTGAGGACAATGGGAGGAAGGAGACCTATGCCCAGCGCTGATCTCTGCATCAGCGTGGAGCAGAACTGCAGTGGGTGCTGGAATTTTACCAGCATTTTAGTGAGGAATTCTCCTCGAGGAAGAGGTGCAGGGATATTTCTGCTGCCTATGCTGAAAAAAGGAATCACAGAACAGTTTAGTTGGAAGGGATCTTAAAGCCCATCCAGTTCCAACCCCCTGCCATGGGCAGGGACACCTCCCACTGAATCAGGGGGCTCCAAGCCCCATTCAACCTGGCCTTGAACCCCTCCAGGGATGGGGCAGCCACGACCTCTCTGGGCACCCTGGGCCAGGGCCTCTCCACCCTCACAGGAAAACATTTCTTCCTAAGATCTCGTCTCAGTCTCTCCTGTTTCAGCTGAAACCCATTCCCCCTTGTTCTCTCCCTGCATTCCCTGATCAAAAGTGGTTCTAAGGTTTCCCCAGAGCCTTCTCCAGGCTGAATGGCCCCAGCTCTCTTAGCCTTCTCCTCAGATGGAAGGTGTTCCAGTCCTTGGATCGTATCCATGACCTCCTCTGGAATCACTCCTGCAGATCCATGTCCTTCCTGTGCTGAGGACTCCAGAAGTGGATATGGGGCTCTAGGTGAGGTCTCGTCAGAGCAGAGCAGAGAAGCAGAATACCCTCCCTCCCCCTGCTGATTCCACTGCTTTGGATGCAGCACAGGACACTGTTGGCTTTCTGGGCTGCAAGCACACGTTGCTGGCTCGTGTTGAGCTTTTCATCCACCAACAGCCCAAGTCCTTCTACTCAAGGCAGCTCCAAATCCATTCTCTGTCCAGTCTGTGTTCGTGCTCAGGATTGCCCTGCCCCAGGTGCAGGACTTCACACTTGGCCTTATTGAACGTCATGAGGTTTGCACAGGCCAAGCTCTCCAGTCTGTCCAGGTCCCTCTGGATCCATCTCAACTGTGACACAAAGCAGCTTGGTGCCATAGGCAGGGTCACTGAGATACCTTCCATCCCACTACTCGTGTCTCAACGAAGACATTAAACAAGGACTGCAAACCTAAAGTGTCGTTGGGTCTTGTGCCTTTGCAGTAATAGGGAATCCTGAGCCATCGTCATCTTGGTGTGGGACATGTCGCTCATGTTTTGGTCTCGTCCTTCCTGCATGGTGGGTTGTCTCAGATGAAAATATCACTGCTTTCTCCTATTAAAAACTTGTATTTCTTCTCTGGAAGTTGCTCCCACATGACCAGAGTGCAGAACGGGCAAGTTCTCGCTTTGCTGCTTGAAGGCAGCAGGGCAAACTCTTAAATAATACAAATAAATCTCTTGGGGGAGCCAAGCGCAGGGCTTTCTGGTGGATGTTCTGTGAGCGTACTGCACCGTCTTTAAAAATACATGTTGTGTGTAGAGTGGTTCTCTTCTTCAAGGCAATCCATGCGCTGCATTGTTGGTCGGGTTTTGACTTTGTTTGCTTCAGTTTCCAAGTAAGCGTCAAGAAAATGAGTATTTTTATTGTACAGATGTTTACAAGGCCACGTATTTATTTATTTTTAAAGAGAATCGTGGAAGACAAGCTGACAATTTAATGGTGCATGATGCACTAATAAAAATGTCTGTGTGGTTACGTTTAATCCTTTAAAGGGGAGAAAAGAAAGAGTAGTTATCAGCATTCCAAAGGCAAGAGGCAGGCTTAAACTTATGCAAAGCCTTGGAGACAGGGTGAAGAAATGTACTGAAAGCTTCTGACAGGCACATCGCATCTCTGAAAGTAAGATTTGAATTATTAGAGCTGCCTTTGTTTATTAAATTGAGCCTCCAGCGAGAGGATTATAGGAAGAAACGCCATGCAGGCTCAAGTCGTGGTGGTGTAAATTTTAATGGGCGATAAAATTTACTTTATTGAGCTAATTCAGTAAGAAAATTCAAATAGATTTTTTTAAAGATCCAGGTGCGTGTTAGATACCTAAAGAAAAAGGCTTCAAGTGCATGAATAAGCCTCCTTTTATGGAATCCAGTTTGCTTTTGGCGGCAGGGTAATCCTTTTAAAACACGACTTCTTTGAGGCAAGCTCCCAACAGAAGAGTTTTTGTTTAATTTCAAATAGGGAATGTGAGGGAAGGATGTGGCGAGCTAATAAGAGAGTAATTATGCAGTCTTCTGCCAAGCTGAGGAAGGGCAGAAACCATTAAAATGCTGTATTAGGAGTTAATTATGTGGCGTTTCAAGACGATGCTGGTGTCCTGGTTTCTGTTTAATCCACATGCAGCGTGTATTCAAGATGTTGTGCTCGTGACATCTAATTTCTATTTTAAGGAACTTTAGGCCAATGTGTTATGAAATCCTGTAAAAGAAACAGCCTTCCAACCTCCCTAGGGTTTGTGCCTGCTGGATTCAGTTGGGAACTATGCAAAAGTAATAAAGGAGATGGAAAAAGGTCCTACACTTGGGTGGAAGCAATCTGTCATTTCAATACGGAAGGGGGGATGATGTGATTAGGAGCAGCCCTGAGGAGAAGGACTTAGGGTGCTGATCGATGAGAAGCTTGACATGGGCCGGCAAAGTGCGCTCACAGCCCAGAAACGCTTCTATATCTTGGGTTGCATCAAAAGCAGCGTAGCCAGCAGGACAAGGGAGGGGATTCTTCCCCTCTACTTTGCTCTCATGAGACCCCACCTGGAAGCCTGTGTCCAGTTCTGGAATCCTCAACGTAAGAAGGATATGGATCTCTTGGAATGGGTCCAGAGGAGGCCACAAAGATGATCCGAGGGCTGGAGCACCTCTGCTATGAGGGCAGGCTGAGAGAGCTAAGGTTGTTCAGTCTGGAGAAGAGAAGGCTCTGGGGAGACCTTAGAGCAGCTTCCAGTACTGAAAGGAGCTCCAGGAAAGGTGGGAAGGGACTTCTTACAAGGATGTGGAGTGACAGGACGAGGGGAAATGGCTTTAAATTGGAAGGGGGAAGGTTTAGATTAGACATTAGGAAGAAATTCTTCATGCTGAGGGAGGTACTAGCCCAGGTTGCCCAGAGCAGCGGTGGCTGCCCCATTCCTGGAGGGGTTCAAGGCCAGGTTGGATGGGGCTTGGAGCAGCTTGGTCCAGTGGGAGGTGTCCTTGCCCATGGCAGGGGGGTTGGAACTGGATGGACTTCGAGGTCCCTTCCAACCAAAACCATTCCATGATTCTACGAAACCTTTGCGAATAGTTTGGGACTGGCACACACAGCATAAGGAAAGCATTGCAGTGGGATTTGGTTGGTTAAATCTCTTCTGAAGCTCATTTAATAATTGCAGAGCCTCTGCTCCCACTTGGATGTAGCCAGCAGTAATTTGTTTCAAGGTTAGGCTTTGACTTGGGTTTTATTAGCTTTTCAGTTTATATTCTTCCTCTTGTGCGGTTCCTGAAGTGGAACTGCATAATGGTTTGGCTAAAACTGGGATCCTTCAGATAGTGGCTTTAAACTGGAATCCTTCAGAAGCGTTTAATGAGAGCTCGGCATGAGGCAGATGTCAGGATTTCTGTGGTGGCTGGGCAGGATTGTGGCCGGGAGAGCAGATTAGGCTCCTTTGCAGTTGATGTGCTGCCTGGAGGAAGTGACATTTATGCTCTTGATCCTTCAGTGATTCTGCATGTCAAGAGCGGAGCCGTGGAATTCATCAGCAGCGCTGTCTTAAGAGCAGGCAGGATGGAATAAGAGGATTTCTACAGAGAGAGGAGGAAAAAATTCAACTCTGATGGCTGTTGCAGATCCTTAAGTACTTCAATTTTCCTTTTTTTTTTTTTTTTTTTTTTTCTTCTCCCCACATCTCCCCTGCAGGAAACTGAAGAGAGAAATCACTTCGAATCTTCAACCGATGCATTTTTGAAGTTGAAAAATCTGAGATGCACTAGAATTCGGCGACCTCCCTTTGCTTAAGGTAAGGAAGGAGCGGATTCTCCCTGTTCCCTGCTTGATAAATGTCTATATTCGGTTGACTCTGAGGCAGGAGTTTCTGTAATGTGTTTAAACTGTTTAGCCTGCTGTCGATGCCTAAACGGTTAACATCCATCCAGTTTAATAACTTGCAGCTGCGGAAGGCGTGTGGCTGTGTGTGTGCAGGCTGCTCAGTGCAGGGACTCCGCCAGCCAGGCAGTGGGGCGCAGGGAGAGATGAGCTGGCTGGGTTTGCTCTACAACTGAAGGACTGTTGTGCCTAAAAAGTAGTTTTCGGAGATCTTTACCTTCTTGATTTGCATGGTGAGTATGCTGGGTGACTTCTGAAGAATGCTAGGGGCAAAAAGGAATGTTGGGGGTGAAATAGTGATGCTGGAGGGGAGGGGCATAGGGATGCTGGAGGTGTGAAATACCATGGAGGTGGTGAAAAATCTCACTTTGGAGAGGCAGCATGAATTTCATGAAAGGTGAGACTTGGTGAGCTGCAGTTGTGTTACCATGGTATCCCTAAATTTCTCCACTGTGAGTGCTTGGAAGTATCAGTGGTGAATTATTCTGGATAAGGTGATGTGTGAGAACAGGTCTGCAGCTGAGCTGCTTGGGTTTTGTGTGGGAAATATGTTAATTCCCTTCTTTTGTTTGTTGTATGTAATTATCCATGCTGTAAGCACAAGCTGGGTAGCGCAGCGGAGCAGGGTTTGACCAGTTGTTCTTGTGTGGAGGCTTTGAGATCCTGTATAAAACACAGGTATGAAACTGCAGCTTGCTTTCTCGGACTCTAATTTCCAAGTAAAATCATGGAATGGTTAGGGTTGGAAGGGACCTTAAAGTCCATCCAGTTCCACCCCCCTGGAGCAGGGTCCTCAACGCCCCATCCAACCTGGCCTTGAACACCTCTGGGGATGGGACAGCCACAACGTTTCTGGGCAACCTTGACCAGGGCCTCCCCACCCTCACAGTAAGAAATGAGAAGTTTCTCCTCATAATGATTTAGTGGGTTTTGTAGTTAAAACAGGGTTTTTATGGGTTGTGATCTATCTTGCTGTGCACAACTTCAGGAAACCTCCTTCTACAGCAGAGATGCCAAACTTGGAAGGTAGAAAACCTTGTCTGGGGTTTTCAGCACGCCTCCCATGTTGCAGCTGGGAGATAAAAGCACTCATGGAGCTGCTTTACCAGCCACACAATTTCAAAGCATGTCAAAATGATTAAAGGAAACTCTAAACTTCTGCCTGATAATTAATACATATGTGTTTAATCTGAAACCGGTGAGGTTTTGGGGGGGGGGGGGTGTTGTTCAGCTGGGGGGGCAGTTCTCCAGTGAATCTGCTGAAGTTTGGTTCAGAACTTGATGGACAAACATTAACCCTGCGCTGGTGTGTGTGTGAGCTGTCATTTCAAATTAGTGTGGGCAGCAGGGCTGTCTCGGGCACAGGATGCCTTAAATGCTCCCCTTCCTTTTGAATGAGCGGAACAGAGCAGCTGTGTTAGCAAGTAAAACCTGCAGATGGAAGTAGGGAATGAATTTTTAACCAGACAGACAAACATGTTTGGAAATTAAGGTGGTGTTAGCACAAAAGCATCCATTTTGTGTTACTGCACTCTGCCTTTCTATCCTTTTGTGCAGCTGGAGTGAAAAACAAACATGCTGAATCCCTTGTGGTGCTTTATCAGTCGCTTAAAACGTTCCCTCTTCCATCACTTGCTCTGTTCTCCAAGTCTGCTCCTGAATTGTTTGGCTTGTCAAACTCATCATCCTGCCCAGACTTTTGCAAGCTTAACTGATCATAGAATATGTTTTTTATTAACAGCGAGGCAATAGAATGGGAGAAAATCTTCCTGTTCAGTAGGAATATAAAGTTTTGCTGCCAGGTTTTAAATATATATCCTCTTAACCATACTTAGCAATCTGCCTGTGTGAGCATCACGAGTTTTGATATTTAAAGCACCTCTGCTGTGAGGACAGGCTGAGAGAGTTTGGGTTGTTGAGCCTGGAGAAGACAAGGTTGTGGGGAGATCTTAGAGCAGCTTCCAGTATTGAAAGGGGCTCCAGGAAAGCTGGGGAAGGACTCTGCTCAGGGGGTGCTTGGATAGGATATGGGGAACTGGTTTAAGCTGAAAGAGGGGGCATTGAGATGAGATCTTAAGAATAAATGTTTTCCTTTGAGGGTGAGGAGGCCCTGGCCCAGGTTGCCCAGAGCCGTGGTGGCTGCCCCATCCCTGGAGGGGTTCAAGGCCAGGTTGGATGGGGCTCGGAGCCCCTGATCCAGTGGGAGGTGCCCCTGCCCACGGCATGGGGCGGGGAGCTGGATGGGCTTTGAGGTCCCTTCCAACCCAAACCATTCAATGATTCTAAAGTGAAGTGATTTTTTTGTTTTTTCTTCTTTAGGATGAAAGTAGCTGAAGATCTGAATTGTGAGGGACAGATGAAATTAAGTCGCAGTAGCACTGATGGCAATCTACAAAGCTTTAATGTGTTAATGTAGTCTAGGCATTATACATATTTAGAAGCAGTCTAGATTGAATCCTGGAGAAGCAGTGGAGTTATTCATAGATTTCTGCCTTGATCGTGTTTTCCTGTGAGTGATGGGTGGCATGAAACAGCGGTTTGAAGGAGATGCTAAAAATTATGTTGCTGCTGTTAGAACTTTATCAGATATTAATTGCCCCTGAGTTCAGTGTTGGTTTAAAGAAGAGTACAAGGGAGGATGGTAGATAAAAGAATGGTGTTTGCAAGATTTTCTAGCTTTGTGTAGATCTCTTTTTGTGGGGCCTTCATGAATTATTCAGATTTTCAAGTTTGGTGTATTGCTGTTTTTAATATGTTTTAAATGGCATTGCGTCAGTTAATTCGGTGGAGGAGGATCTGGGTGGACGGATAATTAATCAGTTAGGGGGATGAGCAGCAGAGAGAGAAGCTATTGACATAGAATGAAAAGTTTGCTTTATACAAATGGGGAGCATTTTCACCTCCACTAAAAGGGTGTTTTGATAGACCAGGACTGAGAAGCTTTCTGGAGCCAGTGTCTCTATTCTAACATACTGCCTTGACCCTGACTGGAGCCTCTGGATGCCCTGCAATAATAAGTAGTAATTTATAGGCTGTCAATGGGGTTGAAAGAGAATAAAGAGTGAAGGCATTGAATTTCTGAATAGGAAGAGGAGCCTGCAGCATCCAGAAGAAAATAGGTTGATATTAATTTTATTTTTATGCTTGAATATTGAATGATCATTGGAGAGAACCTTTAGGAGAACACTCTGTTCCTGGCAACACAGGGTGTGGGGGTGAGTGGGGACGACTCCTTAAAAGGAACTCCTGCAGTATTGGTGAAGCAGAGTGCTCAGTCATCTCACTCACTGCTAGAGGTGCCAGGTTATTGCAGCAGGAGCAGCCAGCTGCCCGTGAGTACCAAGGTTTGTAATCTACCATCACTGCTTATCCCCTGGACTAATAAATGAGTGGTTTGATGCACACTTAGTGGCTTGTTTCAAGCAGGTACAAATTAACCAAGCCACCTTTTTGCCATCTGCTTGGAGAAACAAATTCCCACGATAGGATAATAAAATATGGTGATGTGACATTTCCAGAGTCACTGCAGAAGAGCATTCTTAGGCACAGCCCCTGAAACACTGCCTGGCTCACCTCTGCAGGGAAACAACACAAAATCCACCCAGGTCATAGACGTTTCTAAACAGAAGCCAATGCTTTGGAAAATAAAACACCCACCTTGCTGGGGAAGCAACTCTAGATCATAGAATCATGGGATGGCTTGGATTGGAAGGGACCTCAAAGCCCATCCAGTTCCACTCCTCGGCCATGAGCAGGGACACCTCCCACTGGATCAGGTTGTTCCAAGCCCCATCCAACCTGGCCTTGAACCCCTCCAGGGAAGCGGTAGCCACCGCTGCTCTGGGCAACCTGGGCCAGGGCCTCCGCATCCTAACAGGAAAACATTTATTCCTAAGATATCATCTCAATATCTCCTCTTTCAGCTTAAACCAGTTCCCCTCATCCTATCCCTGCACTCCCTTATCAAGAGCCCCTCCCCAGCTTTCCTGGAGCCCCTTTCAGTACTGGAAGCTGCTCTGAGGTCTCCCTGGAGCCTTCTTTTCTCCAGACTGAACAACCCCAACTCTCTTGGCCTGTTGATGCCTGGTGCTCACTGGCCTTTATTTGCCTGGTTGCGCATAGTTATGTGCTGCACCCAGCCCAGTATTAGTCCTCTGTTATCAGAAAAAGATCTGCTCTTTCAGCCCAAACCCGGTCTTTCAAACATGTCCTTCATAGAAGGTGAAACTATTTTTATTCTTCTTGGAGGAATACACCTGGCACAAGGGGTAAAATCTCTTAATAATTAACTAACACTAATTCCCAATTCTGCAAAACCCGCAACAAAACAATATGTGTTTTCTACCCAATATCTGGAGCTTTCTAAAGAGATACCCTTTGTAAACATGTTCTCCTTCTCTTGTGCTTTACCAGGTGCAGCAGAAATGCTTGTCAAATGCTGCCCCTGTGCTCTCATTGCCCGAGGAGCTGTTAATGCTCTGAGTGTCCTGATGAGAGTAGCTCCTGCACTGGCTGTAGCTGCAAACCTTCCTTTCTCTTCTGGCTGTTCCCACCTTGACCGAGTGTCTCTGAGCATCGCCAGGTGGGATAAATTGAAGAGAGAGTGGCCCAGTGGCCAGCTGAAGGCTGGGAGATGTTGCCATGCCCGCTCACAGGGTGTCTTGGAGTTGCGTAGGAGTTTCTCGTGTCAAGGGTTCCATTTAATGTGTATTAATGTTCTGTGTATTAAGGAGGCTACTGGAGCTGATAGCTTGAGAGAGTAATGGAATCATGACGTTTGGAAAAGACCTCTAAGCTCATCCATTCTGTCTGCCCAGCATTTAGAGGTCTTTTCCAACCTTCATGACTCCGTGATTCTATAAAATGGAAATGCTTTTGGCTCAAACTTGTTTATCTGCAGTGACTTATGTTCATTCTGCTTACATGTCTTGATTGTGGTTAACAAATTTGATATCAATCCGCATGTTTCTGTGGTGGAGTGATGGCCTGGCAGCTCACATCCCTGTTCACTTCTGTCTGTGGGAAATCCACTTGGTTTGAATATCACAGAATTACAGAATCATGGAATGGTTTGGGTTGGAAGGGACTTCAGAGCCCGTCCAAACTGGCCTTGAACACTTCCAGGGATGGGGCAGCCACCACTGCTCTGGGCAACCTGGGTCAGGGCCTCCCCACCCTCAAAGTGAAGAATTTTTTCCTAACGTCTAATCTAGATCTTCCCCCGTCCGATTTAAAGCCTTTTTATCAGGAATCCACTTGGTTTGTGTCGTGCCCAGTGATGTCAGCAATGCAGAGGGCAGAGTACCCAGTGGTTTTAGCATTTCATGCCTTTAGTTGCTGTCTTCCAGGCACCATCTTTTCTGAAAGCAACCAGCTGAGCTCAGAAAGAAGTCAAACAACTCTATTTGCATCGTCAGTCAGTGCTTATAGTGCATAGAATAGAAATGCTTCTAAGGCATAAAACAGAAGTGCTTATAAATGCATAGAATGCTAAATGCTTATGTTTCTGCTTAAAATGTTTACTTTGAACATTCTTTTTATTTCAATGTTCAGTAAAGCTGCTCGCGCACAACTGCTGTGAATCGTTTTATCCCGTCTGGATGTGCCGTCTCCTGCTGCAGTGCCGGTTGCTGAAAGGGTTTAGCATCAACAGTATGATCAGCGAAACCATTGTTAATGCTTAATTGCAAACTGGATCTTTGTGTGTTTGCAGAATCTTTTGGCAGTGCTGTTGCTAGTTGCTCAAAAGAAAAACTCCCCACAAAACCCCACTTGTGAGTAAATTATGCTTGCAGTGCTGTGTTTGCCAGTGACAGGCTCGTTAATCGTGCAAACCTGGTAAAATAGCTAAGATACAGCAATAAAGCCACAATAAAGATTAAATATAATACAATTAAATATTCAGTTCTGGAGTCCTTAGCACAGGAGGACATGGAGCTGGTGGAGCAAGTCCAGGGAAGTCCATAGAGATGTTCAGAGGGCTGGAGCACCTCCCATCCGAGGGCAGGCTGAGAAAGTTGGAGTTGTTCAGGCTGGAGAAGAGAAGGCTTTGGGGAGGCCTTAGAGCAGCTTCCAGTACTGAAAGGGGCTCCAGGAAAGCTGGGGAAGGGCTTCTGGTCAGGGAGTGCAGGGATGGGATGAGGAGGAGTGGTTTTCAGCTGAAAGAGGGGAGATGGAGATGAGATCTTGGGAAGAAGTGTTTTCCTCTGAGGGTGGGGAGGCCCTGGCCCAGGTTGCCCAGAGCAGTGGTGGCTGCCCCATCCCTGGAGGGGTTCAAGGTCAGGTGGGATGGGGCTTGGAGCCCACTGATCCAGTGGGAGGTGTCCCTGTTCATGGAAGAGGGTAGAACTGGATAGGCTTTGTGTTCTCTTCTAGCCCAGCCCATTCCGTGATTCTGTGAACTACACACTAAATAACTTGTTATACAATTTCAGATAATGCTTGAACATGCATTGCTAATAAACCCTTTCTACAGTGTTGTGAGGCGTTTCAGCTGTAGGGTGATTTAAGTGTCTTCATCTCAATAGCTCTTTTGCCTGTAGCGAAGTTATGTGGTCAAGATTGATGATGAGGTATGGTGTCGTCGTCAGCCCTGCACATTCTGCTTGATATATTTTCATTAGATTAATGACCTTATTGTAGGACAGACATAACTTGTCTATAAAGCGATCGTTGTGTTTGAGTACAGACATCCATAAAGCTCTTCTCCCTTTGTGGGTGTTCATCTTCCTTGGTGAGCAGGGAACCAGGACAAACTGATGGGGTGCGCGCTGACTTTTGCTGTGAACAGGCTTTTCTGATGTTTAAGTTTTCCTCTCTGTCTTCAGGTGAGAGTAAGGGTTTTGAGGTCTGCTCGTGCTCCTTCCAAATACACTCGCCTGAATTTGTGGAACTGAGATGAGTGTCTGAAGTATGAGGGTGTTCATAAAAGGGAATCAGTTGAGTGGATTTTAATCAAGTGGAAAATTCTTTAAGCTTCTTGAGTGCTGAAGGCTTCATTCTGAGTATACTCAGCTGAGGTTAAACAGTTTATACTTTCTTTTATTTTCGGTAAAGATACTTTCACTTTGGTAAAAGCTCTTCTTCCAAAGAGGCAAATCTTTTTAAATCTTAAAACTGGTGGCTCATGGCTTGGATGGGCATCCCCGTCACTGGGTGAAAAACTATCTGGATGGCCAAGCCCAGAGAGCTGTAATGAGCAGAGTTTATTTAAAACAAAAAAATTGGTTCTTAGTTCTGCAGAACCCAACTTATGTTGAGAAAAAAAACAGGTAAACCACAAAGCTGAGTTTCTTTTAGCAACAGGAACGGGTGCAGAAGTGGTGACAATTTAACCTATTTTGGAAAAGGAGAGAATGTTCTCCTGCTGGTTCTGACTTGCTGTCCCAATGTGTTATCCTTGTGTGTTTGCGTGGATACAGGTTCATACATTATTTATTGACGTGAGATGGGCTGGTGGTTTACAGTCCATTAGATCCAGTCTCGGAGCTGTTGTCAAAGACCACACATCTATTGCAAATCATTCCCTTTTACCTCAAGCACTGGGGAGATGAAGGGAATTGTGGCGTCTTTTTGCAGCAAAACAGCTGAATAAGATCACTGCCTTTACCCTGGTGGTTTCATGTTGACAGCTGGCTTTTCATAAATGGAATCCTGTGAGAAGTGGTAGGTAAATCTTGGGATTCTGAGGATTTATGCTGCGCAGCTTCTGTCAAAATGACCCTATCGTCTTCACTCCAAGCTTGGGGAGGAGCAGCTGGAGAGCTGCCTGGCAGAGAAGGACCCGGGGATGCTGGTTGACAGCGGCTGATCATGAGCCAGTAGCGGCCCAGGTGGCCAAGAAGACCAACAGCATCCTGGCTTGGATCAGCCATGGTGTGGCCAGCAGGAGCAGGGAAGGGATTGTCCCCCCTGCCCTCGGCACTGGCAAGGCCACACCTTGAATCCTGTGTTCCTCTTAGTACAAGAAAGGCATTGAGAGGCTGGAGCATGTCTGGAGGAAGGGGAATGGAACTGGAGATCAAGCCTTATGAGAAGCAGCTGAGGAACTGGGGTTGTTTAGCTTGGAGAAAAGGAGGCTGAGGGGAGACCTCCTCCCTGCCTACAGCTCCCTGAAAGGAGTTTGTGGTGATGTTGGTGTTGGTCTCTTCTCCCAAACGACAGGTGGTAAGACGAGAAGAAACGGCCTCTAGTTACACCAGGACAGGTCCAAATTAGACATCAGGAAAAATTTCTTCACAGGAAGGGTTCTCAGGCACTGACGGAGGCTGCACGGGGAGTGGTGGAGTCACCATCCCTGGAGGTGTTGAAAAGACGGGGAGATGAGGTGCTCAGGGATGGTTTAGAAGTGGACAGGTATGGTTGGACTCGATAATCTCAAAAGTCTTTTCCAATCAAGCGATTCTGCAATTCTGAGGATGTTGAATGCATTTTGTCTTATTTAAACAGGGCTACTCGAAGTGTTTGGTGTATTGAATTCCTATTTAAGTCTTCTGCCCTGCGAACAGGGAGCTAGGATGACTGGAGCCTGCCTGGGTTTAGGCAGGAATACTGGTTACGTTGATACAGACCTGACAGGGGAATTGCTTGCAGGTTCCGGGCAGTTGCTGTCATGCAGGCAAGTCACAAAAATGAAGAATTTGGCACTCCAGTCAATTTTCATGTCTGGTATTTCCTGCTGTCTTGAAGAATGAAATCTCTTGTTTGCTCCAACTGGCAGAACTACTTAAACTTCAACGTGGCCTTCCAAAATAGAGCTGGAAAATACATCAGCACGTGGCATCCCCCAGCCAGGTTCTGCTGCTGCGTTTGATCGCTGCTGCTGCCTTGAGGCTCTGAACAAGAAGCCTGAAGACTTTGTAATGCTGTTTCTTATAAAGAAAAGCTGTCTCGGCTGATCGACTTCAAATTTTACTTCATTTGCTGGAATTTTAAAGCTGCAGAGCCTGCCCAGCTCATGTGGGGTTTTGTGCTGGTGGTAGAGGTCCATAATCATTGTAGGTGGGCATCTCATTTTTGTTGGAAGCAAAGAACCCAAGGAATCACAAAAATCAGATCCCAGGAGCCACAGAAAAAAATATTTAATCTCTCTCCATGCCGCAGTTGTTTGCACTTTACTGACCTGCATCTGTTCCTGAAGAGAGAAGTCACCTCTGAAAGTGTTTTATCTCCTCTCAGCAGTTGCCTTACAATGGTAACTTTATTTTTTCTCTCTTGAGTGTTTAAGAGCAATCTCTTCTTGTACTTAAAAATAAACAATTTGCTGTCCTAGCTATACAAAATAATTCAGGGCCAGAGCCATTTGCTGGAAGTGGCTGAGTCCCCATCCCTGGAGAGATTTAAAAGGTGGGTGGATGAGGTGCTCTGAGATGGTTCAGTAGTAGACAGATACAGTCGGACTCTATGACGTCAAAGGTTTTTTCCAGTCAATTTTATGATTCGAGCAATTTTATGCTTCTATCAAGCTGCTTTCCGCGTGCTTTCATATCACTTCTAATTTTGTTCTGCCCTCCTTTTTCATCAGCTCTTCCAAGGAGCTGAAAAATAGGGTAAAAAGAGTAAAATAAAACACCCTCTCTATCCCATAGCTTATTCCATGCCTGTATTACTCATGGGCTGCATTCTAAAAGCCAGAATTCAAGTTGCTCACGTAAAAGCCAGCTCAGCTCTTGTAGGGACCTTACCTAAGCGCAGGATTTGTCTACTCTCTCAGCCTACCCAGGACGCGGCGCCGTTGCCTCCAAGGAATCCCTGGCGTGCTGAACAGGAAAACATCTAGAAAGAGAAGGCTTCCAAAAACATTTGCCAGGGTTAATGCTGGAGTCTAAACATAAACTCTGCTGGGACAGGCTGTTATTTGGAGAACGGAGTGTGAAACAGCGCTTGATTTGCAGGATTAGGAGAAGGAGACGCAGCAGCTCTCCCAGGAGCAGGCACCTCGTGGCTCTGAGACCCCGCTGCTCAGCCTGGTTCCCCGTTATCCGCAGCTCGGATGCCGTTACAGGGTGCGTATGATTTGCGTGCGCAGGGTTGGGAAGAGGGGCTGTGCACAGGCACTGTGATATTCCTGCATCAGCTACTCCTGGTGCCTCTTGGTGGTGGGTTACGCAGTCGCTGGTGCTTATACCAAACTGGAAAACCCACCTGAGGGAACTGGCCTGCCTGGGGAGAGGCTGTTGCTGCCAAGCGGTTGCTGTTTCAACTGGCACCTATGGAAAACTTTCAGTTGCTGCTTAGCGCGTGTTCACCAATACTGAGGTTCAGCCACTGCGAATATATTACGCTTTACTTTGAGGAAATATATTTTCAGTGTTTTTTTCTAAGTCAAAACTATGAGAGAATGCCTACGAAAGCAAATTATAGTCAAAGCCTTAAAAAGTTCTTGGCGAAATCTGTTTAATAAAGTTTTGAAGTGGCATTTCTTGTCATCGCCCAGGTCATTCGCTTTAGAAAGTCTTAGTTGAAGCAGCAAAATTTTGCTCTAACTTTTAACTGTGCAATTGAGTGACTGCTCTCCATAGCTCATTCCCAAAGAGCCATCTGTACAGAGTGCCAGGGTTTGCTAAGCGAGAAAAAGGAGACATTCTTAGGCAGTTCCTCTGACTTAAACCAGATTTTATTTATTTCTCTGCTATAAGCAGTGTCGCCTCCCTAACCTCTGCTTTTTACACAGTGAAAGCAAAAGCCAACAGAACGGTACCTCTGGTGTAGGTGAGAGGGTGGTTGTGGATGGTTTAGGCTGATAACAAATTGTAAACGTCAGTGAACAAACACGGTGGGGTTTGGGGTTTCCCAGGGGTTCGAGGTCTCAGGGGGGCACTCGAAAGCTGTCTGGGAGGTCACTGCTAATGCCTTGCAGCTCTTGCGGCGCGGTTGCTTGCAGAACCTGTGTGTCCATTGCTTGCTGGCAGAGGCTGCCCAGGGCAGTGGTGGAGTCTCCATCCCTGGAGAGGTTGAAGAATGTGTAGACGTGGCACTTGGGGACGTGGCACGGTGCGATTGGGATGATGGTTGGACTGGATGAGCTTAAAGGTCTTTTCCAGTCATAACGATTCTATGATAAGTCCAACTGCAGAAATTATGTGAAGCTCACTAGAAATTGCTGAACAAAAACATGCTTTCGTCTTCAAAATTCATCTGCTTGTTAGGAACCATGTGTAATTTTTCAGGGCGAGGGGTGTGTACTCTCCAAATTCTCATGCCCACTCCATTTAAATGGTGACAGTGTTCAAACTAAAAGGTTTCTATTTTTATTTGAAGGCAGCATGCGAGCAGGCACGCCAAATACTTGCCAGCTGTCCGAGTTGTAATTTGGAGCACACTTTGTATTGAATTCTTGTAGGCGTTGTAATGAGTTGGCAGCAGAAGTGCCTGCGTCTCCATCCGCTTCGTTACTGTCCCCACAGCCCTGTCAGGAAAGAAAACACCCTCCGGCTTTCCCACTGAAATATGTTGCCTAAAACATGTGTGTTCTTTATATTTTAACACTTTTTCACCATTCTGCGCAACAGAGCTAGTATGGGGGGGTGATGTGAAGCTGCAGATCAGGCTGTGGGACAGCAGGAGGAAAGTGATGGTGTTCTAAATAACAGGGAGTTATTAGTGAAAACTCATAGAGGGAACTTAGCAGAGAAGAAATGGAAAGGACAAAGCAAACTTGGGGCTTTGTGGTGGCAAGAAGAGTTGAGCAGGTTGGGGTCACTGGGCTGGGCTGCCTCCCTTGGCACCAAGGGAAAAGGTGGATTTTCCTTTTCTGATCGTATAAAAGGTGTCTCAAAGCATCTGCTGTGAGCAAAATAAACACATTTTGTTCGGAATGGAGGAAATCCGTGCTGCTTTGGCTGCTTGGTAATCACAGGCATTATTTCCCAGTTCATTAGGGAAGGAAAAAGAGACGGTGCTCCCTGCGAGCTGGCTCAGTGTCACTTGATGGAAGAGCTCAGTCACAGGATGCAGTTGCTAATGGGTACGTAACTGTGAGAGACAGCTTTCAGGCATTTCTGATAAGCCAGTAACATTTAAAGTGATAGTGAAAAATCTCATAGGTGTGTGTTTGCTTTCCATTAATTTCCAGGGAAAACAAATCTGCTTGTGACATGAGCCCCAGCGATGCTGCACAAGCAGCCAGGCAGCTCCTCTGGTCTGGTGAGAGTGGGGTCCTGGTGTCACCCTCTCTTTTAAAAAGAATGAGGAGAACAAAGCTTCAGGCTTTACATTTCAGTCCATCTGATGTATGTTTGCAAGACAGACAGGTAAAGAAGTAAGAGGTCGAGGTGACTCATGGATGAGAAGCTCAACATGAGCTGGCAACGTGCGCTTGCAGCCTAAAAAGCCAAAGGTGTCCTGGGCTGCAACCAAAGCAGTGGGACCAGCAGGCAAGGGAGGGGATTCTGCCCCTTTGCTCCACTCTGGTGAGGACTCACCTGGAACTCTGCGTCCAGTCCTGGAATCCTGAGCACAGGAAGGACATGGGACTGTTGGAGCAACTCCAGAGGATCTGAGGGCAGGAGCACCTCCTGTATAAGGACAGGCTGAGAGGCTTGGGATTGTTCAACCTGGAGAAGAGAAGGCTTTGGGGAGACCTTAGAGCAGCTTCCAGTACTGAAAGCGCTTGAGAAAAGCTGGGGAGGGGCTCTTGATAAGGGAGTGCAGAGATAGAATGACTTTCTTGTTTTGTTAAAGCTGCCTTGTTAAACCAAGGATTGTTGCTGTTATGCAAGTTCTGTTGCTTTAAGCCATAAGATACATAATCTAATGTTGCATGGCCAGCTGCTTTGTCCTGTGTCGTCGTGGTCTGCACACTTCAGACACCATTTGGAGGAGTTTTTTAGCATGATCACTAAATCCAACCCAGAATTTGGTTGGAAATCCTGTATCTGTTTTGAAAAGCAGGGGATTTGTCTCTCAGACGCCCTTCAACACTTTCCTCCCGCCCCGGTGTTCAGGTTTGATAGCTGTTCCCTGTGCCACGGGAAGCGAGGCAGGAGAGGAAAACTGTTGGGTTTTTTTGCCTTGCCAACCTTCGAGATGTACGTGCATACTGCTGAGCTGCAGGAAGGGATTTGGGAAGGGATTTCTGAAGTAGATACATTCTGACTTCTTAGGGCTAAATAGACCATGAGTTATGTGGCTTATCCTCTCTCCAGTGGCATGATTGAAATTCAAATTACTGCTGCTGTACTGGATCACGCCTTTGCATTAAAGGAATGTGGCCTTGTGTGCTGGCCCCAGCAGAAAGCTTGGATCCGAGGGGTGAGTGTCTGGACAGCTGTGTGGCTGGGGTAGCAGAGGCTTTAGCTGGGCACTTCTGTCCCCGCAGCACCTATGCTGGGAGACCTGCTCCTCCAGTTCAATAGCAGACCGAACGTTATCCTCTGCTGTGTTACTTGTTAAATGTGTTGTCTTTGATTCTGCCACTCTGGTGAGACCTCACCCGGAGCCCTGCATCCAGTTCTGGAGCTCTCACCACATGAAGGTCATAGATCTGTTGGAGCCAGAAGAGGCCACGGAGATGGTCCAAGGGCTGGAGCACCTCCCATGCAAGGTACAGGCTGAGAGTTGGGGTTGTTCAGCCTGGACAAGAGAAGGCTCTGGGGAGACCTTAGAGCAGCTTCCAGTACTGAAAGGGATACAAAAGGAGTGACGAAAATAACTTCTGAGCTCGAATGAATATTTTGGGAAAGGCAAATAGTGGTGTTTGGTGAGAGCAGGTACCAGCATCGCTGTAATATTCTCTCAGTGTGAGAGAGTCGCTGCCGGAGTGGAACAGGATGGGTGTTTGTAGTCATTGGAGATTCTGGCACTCTCAGTCTTCAGCATAAAATGCTTCTCTTTTTCAGTAAGTCAGGAGCAAATAGGAACTGATGCAATAACGTAAGAATTGCCAGCGCTGATGATTAAATGTGACCCGTGTGGAGGCTGGAGTAGCTGGAACAGTGATGCTGCAGAAGCTCTATTTAAGGACAAAAATCGTAATCAAGCAAGCATCCTGGACTTTGCACTCAAGTGAAAGCAGTAATGGCTTGTTAATGTAAATAATTGGTCAAATTATGCTCTTAGGACCCTTTCAGGTCACTGATACTCACGGCAGCCGAGGACGTGAGCAGTCAGGCACTCCACGTGCGAGCTGGCTGGTTGTCCTTGCTGCGCTGCCACTGCTGGACCTGTCCTGGGTGGGGTGGCTGAAGCATCACCCAGGGGTGCCCAGCTTCCCAGAGTGCAACAGGAGTTTAGGGGCAGTGAGGCAGGAGGCATGCGTGCTCATACTTGAACTCTGCTTTGTCTTCTTCAGGGCTGTGATCGGATGCCTCTTCATGAGGAAGTCACTACTGATCCAGAGGAACTAAACGATCCAACTGTTTGCTCCTGCCAGCCAGGCTGTGTGGTGGGAATGCTGCTTGCAGTCACCTTCTTTAGGTGGTTTTTGTTTGCTCTGATTGATGAACCCCTAGTGAGGCCTTTCCTGAGAGTCTGCTCATTGCATTTCAGCAGACTGCAAGCACATGGAACTTCTCCTGTTTGATTTGTTGTTATATCTTTACTTTATGAAGGTAAATAGTTGGAGTGGTGTCCTTTATCTTGTTTGAAGAAGGTAACAATGTGTTGCCAAGTAGAAAACCCAGCAGCTCCCTAGCCGGTGCCTGGCAGCACACACGGAGCAGGTACCTGTGCTAGTGCCGGCGAGATAAACGCAGCTGGCAGTGCTGTTACTCTCTCCCATAGGTCCCAGGATCGCTGTAAAGCAGAAAACAGTTCAGTTACTGCTTAAAGCTGCTGAACCTCACCTGCCTTGCTGGGGTTGTTCACTGGGTGCTCCCCACCTGATCCCAACAGGAGTCTGAGATGATACCTGAGTGCGTTGCCCTGTTTCCCCTCCCAGGTGGCGTTTCCTCTGCGGTTGGATGTGCTGTTGGAAAGGTAGAGCTCACTGAAAAGCAATTTGAGTGGAATGTGGCAGCAGCAGCTTCCTGGAGAAGCAAATCACAGCCGGAGCCAATGCCATCCAGAGTACGGCTACGGAAAGGGCCTGGGTGCTGTAAATCCAGTGGTGCGATAGGCTCTCTGATCCTGCCCGGAGAGAGAGTCCAGCTCCCTGAAATAACACTGCCAGGCTCCTCCCGAGAGTCTCGTTACGGCCCTGAATGCTGCTGTCTTGGGACTCGCTCAGTCATTGCTTTCAAAGCCCAAACATCATGGAGACTGATGAAACGGTTTCGTCTTTTGCTTCATTAATTGTCGTAGTAACTATATTATACATGATAGCTTGGAAGGAGGCAGTGTAATGCCTCTGTAAGCAGCAGCTAGGTTTTGGAGTTACTGTTTGTGCCATTAGAGAGGGGTTTAATAGCTTAATCCATCTGGAAAGCAAGTAGATTTATTAGACTGTACAATAAATGGGCTCATAATTACCGCAGCGGTCCCTGCTAGCGGGTTTTCCTGATACGGTGTACAAGTATGATATACAAATCACTTCCAAGTGTTGTAGTGATGTTCTGTCCTAGACTTACTAGAAAAACAAAGGCACCATGATGGTCTTATGGGTATCTAAGAGGCTTTGTAGTGACTGGGACCAGGCAGCTGCTCCGAAGGCGTGTAGGCTGAGTGGTCATGCCTAGAAGCGTGGGTAAAGCCATCGTACCAGACAAGCGAATGCTTTCTGAGGATCTTAGAAAAAAATTTTTCTACAATTACTCATAGAGCTATACTTGATTTTTTTTTTTAATTAATTCAGGTTGATGAATGTGTTTCAAAGCTGAGAAGGAAGACCAGTGCTTGCTCTGTGGGACCAGTATGAAGAGATCCTGTGTGCTCAGTGTTCTCCATCAGCTGTGTGGCTGCTGGTGTAAAGCTAAGGCTGCAGGGGATGGTTAGAGATCATCTAGCCCCACCTCCTGTTGAAAACAGGGCTTAGGTGAGGTCGTCCAGGGCACTTCCCAATAAGAAATGATAACATCAGTATCCATAGCAAAATACTTTGGATTTTTGAATTAACTATTACAGAGCAACAGGCCTTGCTGATGCTTAATACTAGATGTGTTGATACAAATAGAACTGTATTAGACTCTAATTGGACTGAAAACCTGGCAGATAAGCTGCTGGATACGGCTTTTTCGCCGCAGATTTTAGATCCTCTCTCTCTCTAATAATCCACAGATGGAGCACTGGAAGCGGGGAGGATTAGGCAGTAAATCTATGCTAAAGAGCCAGAGAAGAGGTTGGTGTCAAGGTTCCCTTATGGGAGACGGATTTCTTTGTTTGTACAATCTTGTAATTCCATAGCACTCAAGGGAAAAACAAGCAATATCGACAACGCATTGTGTATTAAAATCATAGAATCATTGAATGGTTTGGGTTGGAAGGAACCTTAAAGCCCATCTAGTTCCACCCCCCTGCCACGGGCAGGGACACCTCCCACTGGATGAGGGGCTTCAAGCCCCATCCAGCCTGGCCTTGAACCCCTCCAGGGATGGGGCAGCCACCTCTGCTCTGAGCAACCAGGACCTCCCCACCCTCAGCATGAAGAATTTTTTCCTAATGTCTAATCTAAATCTTCCCCCTTCCAATTTAAAGCCACTCGCTCTCATCCTGTCACTCCAGCCCCCTGTAAAAAGTCCCTCCCCAGCTTTGCTGGAGCCCCTTTCAGCACTGGAAGCTGCTCTCAGGTCTCCCCGGGCCCTTCTCCAGGCTGGACAACTCCAACTCTCTCAGCCTCTCCTCATAGCGGAGGTGCTTCAGCCCTTGGATCATCTCCGTGGCCTCCTCTGGACCCATTCCAAGTGATTCATGTCCTTCTTGTGCTGGAGATTCCAGAACTCGACACAAGACTCCAAGTGAGATCTCACCAGAGCAGAGCAGAGGGGCAGAATCCCATTCCTCACCCTGCTAGTTCCGCTGCTTTGGATGCAGCCCAGGATGAGGTTGGCTTTCTGGGCTGAGAGCACATATTACTGCCTCATGTTGAGCTTCTCATCAGTCAGTACCCCAGGTCCTTCTCCTCAAAGCTGCTCCCTATCACTAAATTTATATAATAAATAAAATATAATACTAAAATATATTCAAATACTGAACAGAGGCTCAGTGCAAATCAAATATAAATAGAATGCGAGAAGCGAGGCTTATCCTGAGCAGCTTGGGCAGGGTCAGTGTCACAGTAAATTGCATGTATTTGTAATTGTTTTCTCAATTTACAACTCCTCCAGCTCCAGTGTTTTGCAAAACAGAGCTGGTTTGTATGCGCAGTGGGGAAGCAAACACATAATGAAGTGGGTAAGAAGGAAGAACGTCCAACACAAGTAGATTGAGGATGCAGGTAAACACATTTGGGAAGCACAGAGTTGTCAGGAAGTTAGAGGGTTCACAAATATCCCATTTTAAGACAAGAACTTTGGCAAAGGATCTGAAATGCTGATGTCATTATAATTATCAAAAAGAATTTTCCGCAGTCATTGACAACAACTCCCGCAGTCTCTGTTTTTCTCGTCTAGAATGTTACAATGACAGCCTAAATCGCATTTTGCTGTGCGGAATAAACAGGAAACAGGTAAAAAATGTCCTATCCAAGGTTTGTGTTTGAGTGCAACTTTTGGAACTGAGTATGTATCAGCTTTCTAGTCTTGTTGCTTTACTTTGTTAAAATGTGAGGTGTATCTTTTCTTTCCATACGGAGTTTAACCTATCTCTGATTGGCAGTTGCTGCTTAGTTGTTTGTTTTTTTTTCTCTGTACTAAATAGCTTAGGCTGGCATAGAGGCTTCAAAGTAAATAGGTAGCTTATCGCTATTCACCAGAAATCCCTGGTCTTAAGTTAAAATACAAACTTTTTTCCTACTGAGCAAACACAGCGCTGGTGCGTGAGACTGCTCGGAGAGCACTGGGACTCATTGGGCAACTTAGTCTCAATTATTGTTTAAATGCAGGGAGTTTCAATGCTTTAACTTGCTGCCAGCTTGACATCTTCCTGGGGAACGCAGTTTGTGATGTGGTTTCTTGAGTTCCCTACTTGGTTATGTGTTCAGGAAGACGCCTCATGTTTTTAACCAGCTTAAAACACATTGTGCTCTTGGTGCTCTTGCAGGAGGTTACAGAACTGTGGAAGTCAGGCTCTTACAGCACGTGATGCATCTTCCGGGGCTTTTAATTTGAGCTATATGCGAGTCATCGCTGTTGGGTGGAGAATCATCGATCTGGTTTATTAAAAGCTGATCCATGCAACTTGAGCAAATAAAAATTACAGGACTGACGTAGCCACCAGCCGCTTATAATGCCTGCTCATCTGGAAGTGCAGTTTGTGTCTGTGTTGCCCAGGTAAAATGGGTTAGGATGGTTAAAAATAAATAAAAACACGTGGCCGGCAGCCCCGCTCCTGTCTGCAGTCACCCTGCTGTCACTGTCATAGAATCTTGGAATGGGTTGGGTTGGAAGGTACCTCAAAACCCATCCAGTTCCACCCTCCTGCTATTGACAGAGACGCCTCTGTCAGGATCAGGTTGCCCACAGCCCCATCCAACCTGGCCCTGAACCCCTCCAGGGATGGGGCAGCCACCCCTGCTCTGGGAAACCTGCGGCAGGGCCCTTGAAGCTGGGTGGAAGGTGTTTGGGTACATGGCCTTAGAAGGGCTGGGAATGTCATCCTGCATAACAAGGACAAAACAATACCTGGAGGCATTGAAGGCCGGGTTGGATGAGGCTTTGAGCAGCCTGATCCAGTTTGAGACTGTCAGGGCTTTGAGGTCCCTTCCAGCCCAAACCATTCTATGATTCTATATATCTCTCTATACACACACACACACATATATATAATTTTTCCCTTGAGCACACGGAAACCTGCCAATATTCTGGACTTCTGAGAAATTGTTACCATTAATATATTCACCATAGTTTTGCAGATCAAAAATCCTGTCTTAGAAGGGACTTTGTAAGAGAAAGAAACGTATTTTTAGAATGCGAATAGCTTGGTTTTATCTAAGAGCTGAGTACCAGAACTGAATCTGTCATTCTCGGATCCACAGCTGGGGCTGTGGATTCCTAATTCCCAGCATGGAATACTAAGGTTTGTCCCTTTCCTGGGCATTGTTAACAGAGCAGTGGTAGCAGGGTTTTATTTTCATTTAACTCAGTTGCTCTTTACATTGAAAGCAGGGATTCAGGAGCCTTGACATCTCACCTGAATCGGCAAAATGAGTTTTTCTGGTTGCATCACTGGTTTGGGATACGTTTGGAGCCAGTTGTTCATTCTGTAAGGCAGGTCAGTTGGGCTCAAAGATCTCAAAGGTCTTTTCCAACCAAATGATTTTGTGATGCTACGACTTGTAGGGTAAACAGCCTGCACCTTCAGAGCTGGATGGGAGGTGTTTGGGTGCACAGCCTTAGAAAGGCTGGGAGCATCATCCTGCACAACAGGGAGAAAACAAGCGTGGGGCTCATAGATGGAGTTCTTCACACCTTAGAACTATTTTCCTGTATTGTACTCCTTAAATCTTTTAAGTATGGTATGATGAAATCCTTTTCACGAGAGCAGAGAGGGAATAAACCAATTTAACCCAGTCCCTTTGTGGGTTTAAATTACCACTTTCTACTGTTGAAATTCTGAATTCTTTTTTCCTGAAGGTGAAAAAAAAAAAAATCCATCTCTCCATTTAACATGTAATCAGTCCCTCTCCTGCACTTATATTTCAGTGACTGGTGAAACTTGGTCTGATAGTTCTCTGAAAGTACTCCAATTTTCTTTCTGACTCCTCTTCTGCTCACTTCTAGTTCATAAAAAACCAGTATTTCAGCAGTGTTGCTAGGAAGCCGCGGATGCAGCTGGACCTGATCTGCAACATAGAATCATAGAATGGTTTGGGTTGGAAGGGACCTCAAAGCCCATCCAGTTCCACCCCCCTGCCACGAGCAGGGACACCTCCCACTGGATTAGGCTGCTCAAGAACCCAAACGAATAAAAATTGTGCAGAATGGCACAGCCAGAACGTTTTTGCAGCTGAGAACTGATTAAAAGCATGGAGTAACAAGTGAGGGGTAACAGGTAATAGGGTGTAAAAAGTGCTTTGGTGGTGGCGTTTCCCCTTCCCCCCCTTCCCATCCCCTGCTAATCCAGATGGCTTAATTAATTTTGAGTTTTATAGGTAGAGGTCGAGTGTGTCAGAAACGTCATTCTCTATTTAAAAGTGAATTATCCCTTTGTGTAAAAAGAGCAGAGCCTGTTTGTTGAGGTCATCCTGAAAGCATCATCACTAAAAATTATCTGCTGATGCAGAAAATTGGATTTATTCTTATGCTAGCATTTCCATAAAAATACAATTATATATAAATTTATGGTCTCTAAAAGCTTGTAGTAAACTGGGCTTTCAGAAAATAAGACACTTATCCTTTAAAGCCCGGTTTTAAATGACCAGATGGTGCTTGCAATGTGGTAGCGTAAAACTGGTGAGAGGTAATTGATCGTTTCCATTTTAAAAGGAGGGGAAGTGGCTCGAGGTGAAACTCCTTTTAATTAGGGTATGGTTAACAGCAGCCCACCGACGCAACATCTGCAGTTGGTTCTGGAGGTTAGATCGCTGCTGGCCAGGTCCAGCTTTGCTGGATCCTCCTGGAACATCCAGGTCTGCTCAAACCTCTGTCTTGGCTGCTGAGCAACTCTGGGGTTGTCAGCAGGGGCTGCAAGGGAGCAAAGGGTTTAAAACTGAACTCAGCAGCTCCGATACTGCGGCGTATGCAGGAGGTGAAATTAAACATCTGTTTAATAAGGATTTTATGAAGTGTGTCTTAAATGTTCCTGCTTATTCAAAAGATGCGCGTGTCGTTTGTTTGAAGGACGTGATTCCTCAGTGAAAGTAGAGCCTCCTGAGCAAACGTGCTTAAATTGCTTCAGCTTGTGGATTTGTTTTCATGCTGCTCAGCCTCGTTTCTTAGCAGGGCTGTATCGGCGGCGTTTGGAGCATGCTTCATGCAGCAGGAGGTTTATCTTGTAGGGAAACGAAATCAAAGGCAATCCATAGAGAGGGTTTACGTAATTTCTGCCTTCTCCTGCGGAGCAGGACACGTGAGCCCCTGAGCACATCTGCGGAGGTCTTGTCCCCAGGGATGGTCCCATCCTGTCCCAGTCCCTCCCTCACTTCCTCAGGAGGCTGCTGGCCCCATCTTCAGCTTGGGTTGTGCCATCCTCCCTTCCCTGCCTGCTTGCTCCTCCTCGTGCACGTTTACTGTTTTAAAAGCACGTGTGAGGTGCGATGAGGGCAAGAATTGATCCAGCTTTGAGTGCCGAGTTTCATCTCGGAAAATGTTTATGGCTTGTGCTTTAAAAAGGCAAAACCAGGCCTCCTTTTCATGTAGGTATCTGTGGTTCCAGCTGTGTGAGCTGTGAGTATTTCTAGGCTGGAGACTCTGACCGTAGGGCTCTCTTGTTGGAAATCCCTCTCTCCTGGTGCTGGGGAGGCGGTGATTATGTTCTGCCGAGGATTTCTTTTCCTCCTGCGCACTGAGGGTGGCGAGAGTTTGTTTGCTGATCCCTGGTGGTTGCCGAGCATCTCATTAACATCAGGCTCTGTATTTAGAAGCTGTTGCCCTGCGATTGCTGCTGTTTCTTTGCGTTCGCTGAAACAATCTGTTGTCGCAGCCGGGAGGTGAATCATGACTTGGTATGTTTGATCTCATTGCTTACAGAGAGCTGGTAAAACACAAATTCTCTTCTAGGTGCCCACCCTCTTCCCACCAAACGTAGTCGATGATGGACGTGGTGATGCTTCGACAAGACAGGCTCCAGATAAGCAGAACCAACAGCTCTGGCTATAAGCACCGCTCCTGAAAATCCTCTCCCCTGTCCGTTTTGCAGGTATGGTGTGAATATGCGTTGCTTGGCAGCTCGGGTCAACTACAAGACTCTGATTGTCATCTGTGCCCTCTTCACCCTGGTGACTGTGCTGCTCTGGAACCGATGCTCCTCCGACAGAGCCGGCCCGTTCCCCCGCAGCCTCTCCAGCCTCGAACGCCGAGGAGCTGCAGCCTCCGAGAGCGACCCAGCCCGGCAGCAGAGCGAGGAGGCATCACCCCAGGAGCAGCAGAAGGCTCCTCCTGTTGCAGGAGGCTTCAACAGCAACAAAGCCCTGGGGCTGAAGTATGAGGAGATTGACTGTCTGATCAATGATGAGCACACCGTGAAAGGGAGGAGGGAAGGCAACGAAGTCTTCCTGCCGTTCAGCTGGGTAGAGAAATACTTTGAGGTTTATGGGAAAATTGCTCAGTACGATGGTTATGACAGGTTTGAATTCTCTCATAGCTACTCCAAAGTATACACACAGCGAGCACCTTACCACCCCGACGGGGTCTTCATGTCCTTCGAGGGCTACAACGTCGAGGTTCGAGACAGAGTGAAGTGCATCAGTGGTGTTGAAGGTTTGTGGCAAGTATTTTATTCTCTTTTTAAAAGCTATAATGCTTCTAAAAGTTTGCTGCCGTCATTTGAGATGCAGAGAGATCTGAATTTTGTTGTGATAGCCTTGATAAAAAAACCTTTGAGAAATGACGCACGGTCTCTGCTTCGTGCCAGGTTTTCCCAGCTCCCATCCTGCATCCTGGAGGTTGGACTAGAGGACATTTAAAGGTCCCTTCCAATTCAAACTGTTCTGTGGTTCTCTGATCTCTGGTTTTACTGGTGGCAGCAAACTCCACACGTGCTGGGATGCTTCTTTTATGGTTTTGGCATTGTGGTTGACACTCCTCCAATCTGTCAGGGAGCCACAATTATTTTAAAATCTAGTATTAAGTAAAAAAGCCTGGCCCTGCTTTATGAGGAGGCTGCTGCTTCCCTGTGGGCGTAGATATGGCCTCGTGCTCTGAGCCAAACAGCACTGCCAGCACCCATGGAACAACCTGGCTGCTCACCGGCAAATAAATATTGAGGGTTTTGTCTTCAGCTTTCCCAAGAGAAGCTCAACATGAGCCAGGAAAGTGTAATTGCAGCCCAGAATGTCAACTGCATCCAAAGCAGTGGGACCAGCAGGGCAAGGGAAGGGATTCTGCCCCTCTGCTCTGCTCTGGTGAGACCTCGCCTAGAGTCTCCTGTGTCCAGTTCTGGAGTCCTCAGCACTGGAAGGACATGGAGCTGGTGGAGTGAGTCCAAAGGAGGCCACGGAGATGATCTGAGCACCACCGATGTGAGAACAGGCTGAGAGACTTGGGGTTTTTCAGTCTGGAGAGGAGAAGGTTATGGGGAGACCTTAGAGCAGCTTCCAGTGCTGAAAGGGGCTCTAGGAAAGCTGGGGAGGGGCTGCTGATGTGGGAGTGGAGGGATAGGATGAGGTGACTGGTTTTCAGGTGAAAGAGGGGAGATAGAGATGAGATCTTAGGAAGAAGTGTTTTCCTGTGAGGGTGGGGAGGCCCTGGCCAAGATTTCCCAGAGAAATGGTGGCTGCCCCATCCCTGGAGGGTGTCAAGGCCAGGCTGGATGGGGCTTTTGAACACCCTGATCCAGTGGGAGGTGTCCCTGCCCGTGGCAAGGAGTTTGAACCAGATCGGCTTCAAGGTCCCTTCCAACCCAAACCATTCTATGATTCTATGGTTTACAGTACTAAGTATCTTTGGTGTCCTGCAAGAGGGGCACAGCGATATATTCCCACTTTGGATTTCCATTTAGAGGTTGGGAGTTTGGTCTCAGGATTTTAGGAGAATCCTGTTTTTATCTATGCCTTAATTATCATGTGTTTGCTTGCTTATGGAGCTACGTGTATAAATAGTCTCCTCCACACAGTTTGTTTTCATCTCCCACACAGCCAGGGAAGCAGCGTGCAGTTTCTGGCACGAGGGTTTTTCCAACCAAAACTGGAGGCTGCAGATCCTGGGAGCTGGTGAAGGGCAGATGAAAGCTGGGGCTGGGCAGGGTTTTCTGCCAGTGCATTTCTGCTAACGATCCTAACAGAAGGTGGAAGTTTCGTATTGAGCTATGTGACATTGAGCTCATTAGACGGGTTTTGCATGTCAAATGCAATACATCAGACTCCAGAAGATGCTCTCAGTGATCCTCCTGCATTTGAGTCCTCTAGAGAAGTGCCCCCAGGGGGTTCTTCTGGTCATGTAGGCTTCTAAATCTAAAATCACCTGAACTTGAAGAGTGAGAACTGGGCTCTCTTGCAAGGCTGCCTACCAGGGAATTGTGTGAAGAAGAGTTAATCCTAGGATGGCTGGGCTGAAGCTGTAGCTCTGAGGACAAGGGACATCTTTAGGTAAAAGGATTGGGGCATATTAGTAAAATCATAGAATAGTTTAGATTGGAAGGGACCTCGAAGTTCATGCAGTTTCACCCCCTTTCCATGGGCAGGGACACCTCCCAGTGGATTAGGGTGTTCAAAGCTCCATCCAACCTGGCCTTGAACACCTGCAGGAAGCAGGGCAGCCACCACTTCTCTGGGTAACTGCAGCCACAGCCTCTCCACCCTCAGCATGAAGAATTTCTTCTTAATGTCTAATCTAAATCTTCCCCTTTCCTATTTAAAGCCATTCCCCCTCATCCTGTCACTCTAGGCACTCATAAAAAGTCCCTCCCTAGGTTTTCTGGAGCAGCTTTCCATACTGGAAGCTGCTCTAAGGTCTTCCCGGAGCCTTCTCTTTCTCCAGGCTGGACAACCCCAACTCTCTCAGCCTGTTCCCATGGCAGAGGTGCTGCAGCCCTTAGATCATCTCTGTGGCCTCCTCTGGACCAGTTCCAACGTTCCATGTTCCCCTTATGTTGGGGATACTCGCTGGTGTTGCCTGGAGAACCCGAGTGCTTTCTGCCGGCATCACTGCAGCTGCACTCGTAATGCTTTTGAGGGGAGCCAAGGTAATTGGAGCAGATTTGTGGATGCTGGGTGAATTGTTCTTTTAGCATCCAATAACTCTTAGCAACATCTAGTAATAATGTAAACACTTAATTTGAGAAGATTCATGTGGGATTAAAGGGATTGAGTCAGATGTAACCTCGTTTGGACAGTTAGTGGTCTCTGGGGTAAACTGGGGGTAAACCTGTCAGGGCATTTCAACTGTATTTTAAAATAAATATGATGCCCCAGTAAACAATTAAATGGGATTGTGTCGAAGACTGTGGGAAGGGCTTCTTTGCCACTTGGATATGCTTGGTTTTGACTGGTCGTGGATCTCAGTATAAACGGGAGCCATTCACTCTTGAAACAGGCCTTTCCTAAGCTCTAACTAAAGGAGAAGGTTGACGTTAACCAGCAATGGGCGCTCGCAGCCCAGAAGCTCGCAACCATGTCCTGGGCTGCATCAGAAGATGCGTGGCCAGCAGGGCAAAAGGGGGGAGATTCTCCCTCTTTGCTCTGTGAGACCTCCCCCTGGGGTCCTGTGTCCAGTTCTGGAATCCCCAACATAAGAAGGATATGGATCTCTTGGAATGGGTCCAGAGGAGGTCGCAGAGATGATCCGAGGGCTGATGGTGGTGAGGCCCTGGCCCAGGTTGCCCAGAGCAGTGGTGGCTGCCCCATCCCTGGAGGTGTTCAAGGCCACATTGGATGGGGCTTTGAGCAACCTGATCCAGTGGGAGATGTCCCTGCCCATGGCAGGGGGTGGAACTGGATGGGCTTCGAGGTACCTTCCAACCCAAACCATTCTGTGCTTCTATGAGTATCATTTGCCAGGAGGAAAGCAGTGATGGGGTACGGAGTTGTGATTCTTGCTTATAAAACACTTGTTTTCTTCTTCTCTTGTAGGTGTGCCATTATCCACGCAGTGGGGACCTCAAGGCTATTTCTACCCCATCCAGATTGCACAATACGGGTTGAGTCACTACAGTAAAAACCTGACAGAGAAGCCTCCTCACGTTGAGGTCTACGAAACAGCTGAAGAGAAGGACAAACCCGGCCGGTCTGTGGACTGGACGGTGCCAAAAGGCTGCTCTGTGTCCACGGTGTTTGATAAAGCCAAGTTCACTAGCGTCAAACAGTTTGTCGCTCCAGGTGGGTTATCCTACACGTGTTGCAGCTCAGCCACACCTGTTAATTTGCAGAGGGGGTACCAGAGGACCTTTAGCTTGCTGGGAATAATGTGTTTTCATTTATACTACATGACTTCATAGAATCATGGAATGTGTTGGGTTGGAGGGGACCTCAAAGCCCATCCAGTTCCACCCCCCCACCATGGGCAGGGACACCTCCCACTGGATCAGGGTGCTCAGGATTTCCTGTAGGCCCCCTTCAGGTACTGGAAAGCCTAGGATGGACTTCCCATCCTTAAGATCTCGCCTGAGAGCTGGATTCTCTACCTCTGGAGTTTTTCTTTGCTTCTGTTTTCTCTCTCTCACTAGTTTCTCGAGCTTATTTCAGTGAAAACATGGGTGCACATAGGCATGGCAGGCAGTGAGAAGCTGCAGTTACGTTTCCTGAGCCTTGCAGCTTCTGTCTCGAAATAGAAGCAAAAAACAAACAAACCAAAAAACACCCAAAACCCATTGAACCAGTTGGAAGCCTGGGAAATAGCACTGACGTGTGATAAGCAGATGTTGACAGATGATAGATATGGTCTATTTTCAGCCTGGAGCAAGTGTAGCACGTATGGCTCTCTGGTTGGTTGGACCCAGGATCTTTCCACATTGGGATGCAATGATTTTTGCAACATGTTAGGCTGGACATTAGGAAAAAATTTTTCACAGAAAGGGTCATTGGGCACTGGCAGAGGCTGCCTAGGGAGGTGGTTGATTCACCTTCCCTGGAGGGGTTTAAGGCACGGGTGGATGAGGTGTTAAGGGGCATGGTTTACTGTTTGATAGGAGTGGTTGGACTCGATGATCCGGTGGGTCTCTTCCAACCTGGTTATTCCATGATTCTATGATTCAGATCTTGGTTCTCATTGACCCAGGTTGCCTTAAACCGGGCAGCAAGGGGAGCTGCTGCCCAGGCTCCGTGGAGGGACTGGGGCTGTGTCCAGGTTCTCCTCCATATGCAGACGTGCAAGTTGCATTTTGTTGCCATCTCTTCGATTTGCCATGTTCTGTTCCGTACTTAGCAGGGAAATTCATTATTTCATGCAAGAGTTTCCTTTGTGTGAGGACAGGCTCATTAATAAGGACATAATGTATTTTTCCTCAATCAATACCCATTAGAATTAATGAGTCCATTACTTAAAAAGACAATGAAGTAATTTTCAGTTGGCACCTTAGGCCTGGGTCTCTTGGGAAAGAAATGTCGAACACTCTTGTGTCTTTGTAGTAGATAAATACGGGGAGAGGAAAGGCTAAAAGATCCGTTATGTATTCTCTCTTCATCCTTTATTGATGGCAGAGTAATCTGCGGGGCTCGAAGGCCAGGGTATGCATCCACTCCTCTTAGATGGCCTGAAGTAATGGATTTAGAGGCGCTTTAGGCAGTGCAGAAAATGAGCAGCCTGTAGTTCTCCTTCATTTCTTAAAACTCTTTCCCCCCCCCTTATTATAATTCACTTCGTTATCACACAAGCATTTATTTACAAGGAACCATAAAACTTACTTGACAAGACTTGCAAGTGAGGGGTTTTTTAATTAGGTTTTTCATAGGAACAAAAAGCTTTGCAACAAAGAATCATAGAATTACTTGGTTGGAAAAGACCTTTGAGATCATCGAGTCCAGCTGTACCTGTCCGTTACTAAACCAGATCTCTGAGCACCTCATCTAACTGGCTTTTAGCACCTCCAGGGATGGTGACTCCACCACCTGCTTGGGCACCCTCTGCCAGTGCCCGAGAACCCTTTCAGAGAGGAACTGTAAGTTAATATAAGATGCACAGGAGTTCTTCCCGCTGATGCAGGAGTCGGCGTTCGTTCGCGGATTTAGTTTTATCCTTAATTAAATAATATATGATGGTGTGCAGAAAGGGTGATTGAATTATTGATGGTCTGCCCTAAAAGCTTTTGGATCCTGCCTGGTGAGAGGGCTTTACCTCTGGAATCTACGCTTGATGGCTTAAATGTTTTGTAGAGCTGAGTGCTTTACCACTGAACAAGGTTTTTCTTGTTTGTTTTGCAGAAAACACCGAGGGGGTTTCTCTGCAGCTTGGCAACAGCCGAGACTTTATTATTTCTTTTGATCTCAAATTCATAACGAACGGGAGCGTTTCCGTGGTTCTTGAGACAACGGAGAAGAACCAGCTCTTCACCGTGCACTACGTCTCCAACATGCAGCTCATCGCCTTTAAGGACCGAGACATCTACTATGGCATCGGTCCCAGGACTAGCTGGAGCACCGTCACCAGAGACCTGGTCACCGACCTGCGGAAAGGTGTCGGCCTCTCCAATACAAAAGCCGTGAAGCAGACCAAAATCATGCCCAAGAGAGTGGTGAGGCTGGTAGCGAAGGGAAGAGGCTTCCTCGATAACGTCACCATCTCGGCCACCGCTCACATGGCAGCTTTCTTTGCTGCCAGCAACTGGCTGGTGAGGAACCAGGATGAGAGGGGTGGCTGGCCCATCATGGTGACCAGGAAGCTGGGGGAAGGCTTTAAGTCCTTGGACCCGGGCTGGTACTCGGCCATGGCGCAGGGACAGGCCATCTCGACGCTGGTGCGAGCGTACCTGTTGACCAAGGACCACACGTTCCTCAGCTCGGCTCTGCGGGCAACAGCCCCGTACAAGCTGCCTTCGGAGCAGCGTGGGGTGAAAGCCGTCTTCATGAACCGGCACGACTGGTACGAGGAGTACCCTACCTCGCCCAGCTCCTTCGTGCTCAACGGTTTCATGTACTCCTTAATCGGGCTGTATGACTTAAAAGAAACGGCGGGGGAAAAGCTGGGGAAGGAGGCACGGGTCCTTTACGAGCGGGGCATGGAGTCCCTGAAGGCCATGCTTCCCCTCTATGACACAGGCTCAGGGACCATCTATGACCTTCGGCACTTCATGCTCGGCACCGCTCCCAACCTGGCCCGATGGGATTATCACACCACCCACATCAACCAGCTCCAGCTCCTCAGCACGATAGACGAGTCCCCCATCTTCAAAGAGTTCGTTAAGAGGTGGAAGAGCTACCTGCGAGGCGGTCGGGCAAAGCACAACTAGAGCTTACAACCAAACCCCTTGGTCCTGCTGCCTCGCAGAGGTACAGTTTCAAAGGTTCCACCCACAGTTTTTTATGGACCGTTTCAAAGAAGTGATCCTTAAAAACTGATCTCCTGAAGTCATTGCATTCCAGTGTGAAAATATTTGGGTCTGATGGGGAGGATTGGGGAACGTCACCTGTCCTTAGCGCTCCACGGTGAAACCATCTGCACGAAGCAAACCTCCTTTGTGCTCCAGAGGTTGAGGATGTGTTTTGGTTGGGTTGTTTTTTCCCTTTTTGTAGGAAAACATTTGCAGAAGCCATACAGGTCTCTCAAGTCCAGCACTTGCCTGAAAAGTCAGTCTGTGGCCTCTTTAAAAACGGAGTTTTATGTGTCAGTGTTGGAGCAGCGTAACGGATCATGTGGTGTAATGCCGTAAATGTGTATTTACTTGTAGTGTATCTTTTTAGAGGTGTTTTTTTCTATGCCTGTTATTTTCTTGGGTGAAAAATACACATATTTCTTGGTTTTAATGCTCTCAATGGAGATCCTTTAGCTGTATGGTTTCTTTACAGACGTGTGGATGGAAAACATGCGGACAACGTGCAGGCTTCGAAGTCACGTCACGTAAGCACAACTCGCTGGCGATCGCCGACTGCACAAAGCTTGCAACCACGCCACCCCCATTGCATAAAGCCAAATTCACCCTCGCCCATCAGATTTGCCAGTGTCACCTCCTCCCTGGTAGCTGGAATTTCTTGTTGTGGAGCCCTGTGTTTGGTCCTGTGTTTTTTTTAATGTCATCTGAGAGGTTTCTCTAAGCTTTGGCAACTTCATCTTCTGGGAGACTTGTCTTGGAATTCCCCAGTGAGCTCATCTTGAGTAGGGCACAGAAAATGCAATTGGAATTAGTTAAGATTTTCATGTAGTGATTTTCATTTTTAATCTTGGGTATATCAAGCATTTTAAAAGTTAAAATCACCCCAGAGAGCTTTCCAGCTCCACCTGTGCTTTAATACAAAGTTTCACCTCTGCCTACTGTCTTACCTCTGATTTAAGGGGTCATTATGTCTCCAGCACTGGCTTCTCCCTGGTGATTCTCCCCCTCCACTCTGCTCTCGTGAGAGCCCACCTGGAGCCCTGTGTCCAATTCTGGAATCCCCAACATAAGAAGGCTATGGAACCGTTGGAACGGGTCCAGAGGAGGCCAAGGAGTTGATCCGAGGGCTGGAGCACCTCACCTGTGAGGACAGGCTGATAGAGTTGGGGTGGTTCAGCCTGGAGAAGGCTCTGGGGAGACCTTTGAGCAGCTTCCAGTACTGAAAAGGGCTCCAGGAAAGCTGAGGAGGGAATTTTTACAAGCGCCTTGAGTGACAGCATGAGGGGGAATGGCTTTAAACTGGAAAGGGGAGGATTTAGATTAGACAATAGGAAGAAATTCTTCATGCTGAGGATGGGGAGGCCCTGGCTCAGGTTGCCCAGAGCAGTGGTGGCTGCCCCATCCCTGGAGGGGTTCAAGGCCAGGCTGGATGGGGCTTGGAGCCCCTGATCCCAGTAGGAGGTGTGTTGGCAGGGATGTTGGAATTGAATGGGCTTTAGAGTCCCTTCTAACCCAAACCATTCTGTGATTCTTGGATGTGCTTTATCTTCGTAGCTCTGCCCAGGGAGCAGAGGTACCTGTGCAATAACCAAACACAAATGTCTGAACCCAAATGCTTCCACTGCTGTGAAGCAGAAGAAACCAGGTGGTTTCTTTGTCCTCTTTATTGATCCTTTAAATGCACTGTTATGCTGGTTGGTTGAGTAAACTCGACCAGCAGCATTATTAGATCGGAGGAGTCAGTTTGGTAGCGTAGGAAATACCAGGTTATCAGTTCTGTTGAGGTGTGCTGGTGTTTGCTGCAAGTTTTCCAGACTCGGAAGCTCCCTGCATGAGAAGGACATTTATGAGCTTTTGGGTTTTCCACTGGTCCACATGTTGTAGCATAGGTGGGGTTGAGCTTTAGATGCTCATCCTGAGGACAAACCATTCAAATCACAAAAGGCTGGGCACAGGTACAATATGCATCTTGATTTCTTTTTATTTGTTTGTTTTCTTTTCTCTATTTTTTGGATGCTTTTTCTGTTTCTCGCAGACATTTGAAAAGGCTTTTGACTTACTTGATCTTTGCAACACACACTACGATCGTGTCAGTTAATCCAAGACATGGATGTCACAGGAGGAATGTCAATACCAAAGGTAGCAGAGGTGAATTCTTTTTTACATACATGTGTACACACGTGCACACGTGCTTGCACACACGAAACCCAGGCAAATGTTGCTTCCTTTACCCAGTAACATCTTTCTCCTGCAAGTTTCCTCCATCTTTTGACCGTTTTGGATGTGGGGAATGTAGGCTCGTTGGGTACTGCTAAAGAGATGGTATCAGTGCCTTACTGAGGCCACAATCTCCTCTTTTATTTAATTAATGCCCGTTGAAAACTTGCAGTGTGGCTGATCTTTTGATGCGCCGTGTGTGAGTCAGCCCGGCTGCTGTTGGACAGGTGAGCTCGGAAGCGTAGGACACCATCAGACCGCCTCATCCGTAGCATCTCCAGTGCGTTTTTGTTGGCCTTACACGTGGTAATCAAACCAACCACCATCAGAGACTGAAGAGAATCAGTGCAGGGGCTTTTCCTGCTGTGCTTTTCGATTGAGTTTTGCAGTGGAAGAGGATTATTGGCCATTGGTGCCTATAGCTTTATTGAGTTCACTTGAGTTAGGTTTTATTTGTTTCCAGTCTTCAAACTGACAGAGGTCTTGGTCCTTAAGATCTAATTAATCCTTCCATGAGGCTCACTGTACATAGACTTCATCAGAAACATAGTGCGCGTGGGTTTATGCAAGCCAGTGACACACAAGCACAACCGTACACGTGTGGCAGTGCTGTCTTTTTCGGCCATCGTGCGAGACATTCACTGAAAGCTGCTATTTTCATTCACCTTGTAATTGTATTTTATTTTTTCTACCTTTTTTTTTACATGTGGGGTATACACCATGTGTTAAATATGCAATAAATTGTTTACAGGATGCTCTGGTGAAGGGTAGTCCTTCGTAAAGCTGTACAGACTTTGCAGTTTAAGCACAATGTGCACATGTTAGTTTTATATACGGCGAGACATGACTTTTTTGCAGAAGGAAAGGTTCTACTATGTTTATATACAAAGTAAATGGATCAACGTTTGTGCTTGATGTAAAGCTGCTTTATAAGACTGTAAAATAAATTTTTTTTTATCTTAAAACAAGCATGGGCCGTCTTCATTGTTTGAGCCAGTACCTACGTGTGGATGTGGATGAACCCTGATGAGCAGTCATCTTAGTGGTTTTGAGATGTCGGCTTTTAGGGTATCCTAGAAGGTTCTTTTTCTAAGTTGAGTCCCCAGCGTAAAAAGGATATTGAACTGTTGGAGCGAGTCCAGCGGGGGCCGCAGAGATGATCTGAGGGCTGGAACACTTCCCATCTGAGGACAGGCTGAAAGAGCTGGGGTTGTTCAGCCTAGAAAAGAGAAGGCTCCGAGGAGACCTTCAAGCAGGTTCCAGTACCGAAAGGGGCTCGAGGAGAGCTTGGGGGTGCTCTTGATCGGAAAGTGCAGGGATAGGATGAGGGGGAATGGAGATGGAGATGAGATCTTGGAAAGAAATGCTCATGCTGAGGGTGGTGAGGCCCTGGCCCAGGTTGCCCAGAGCAGGGGTGGCTGCCCCATCCCTGGAGGGGTTCAGGGCCAGGTTGGATGGGACTTTGAGCCCCTGATCCAGTGGGAGGTGTCCCTGCCCATGGCAGGGATGGAACTGGATGGGCTTTAATGGCCCTTCTGACCGAAATCATTCCATGATACTCTATGAGGTAGAAAATGTCCTGTATTCCAAAGTTGAGAGCTTGCTGATTGCAGGCCCATAGACATCTCTGGTCGCTCAGGTAAATTTCTCGCTCTGTGCTGCTGGTGTGAGCGAGTTCTGCTCAGTGCAGCTCATTTTGAGTTTCTGTGATTGTTGTTAAATAATGATTATAAATGACTGCTCACTAAAAAAATGCCCACACAAAGGTGACTGTTGGCTGCTAAGGTTGCTTGTAACGGATAAGCGGTGCACCCATCTCTTAACTCCTCTTTTCAGCTAAAAAAAAGGCCCTGGGGCTGTACAGCCTGGAGAAGAGAAGGCTGAGGGGAGACTTCATCACTCTCTACAGCTCCCTGGAAGAAAATCGTGGTGAGGTGAGTACTGGTCTCTTCTCCCAAGTAACAAGGGATACGATGAGAGCAAATGGCCTCACGTTGTGACAGGGGAGGTATTAGTAAAGATCTCTTCACTGACAGAGCGGTGAAGCCCTGGCAGAGGCTGCCCAGGGTGGAGTCTCCATCCCTGGAGGGGTTCAAAAACAGTGTAGATGTGGCACTTTGGGACATTGTTTATCAGGCACGGTGCGGCTGGGCTGGTGGTTGGACTGAATGAGCTTAGAGGTCTTTTCTAGCCTTGATGATTCCATGATTCTATTAAATTTGCAAGTCCTGTCAAAATTAACCCCCCCAAAAGGGGATTGAGGTCACCTCTGTCTTAGCCGCTTCATGCCTGCAGTGATGCTTCCCGCTTTGATGCAGCGGTGCCGTTAAGTTGGAGCTGGTCGATGGAAAGCTGGTGCCTCCTCGGCTGTAAACGTGACCTGCCCCAGGATGCCACATCTGACTTGGTCATGAATCATTTTGCGTGGCTGGAATGCACAGAGCGAGCCCCCCGCAGCTGGGCTGAGCTTCGGGACTTGTCTCCTAGCTGCTTGGGTTGAAAATATTGATTTTCATTACTTGGCAGTTTGTTAAAAACGTATGAATCGAAAATAGAAGTGGATTTAAATGTGTTGTCTTGGTGATGAATTTGGCTGTTTGCTGCTCAGTTTGTGGTGAAAGGAGATACATTTGCCATCTGCCTGGAGGGATTGATAACTCCCGTGGACGTGCGGCTCCTCTTGAATGTTAAATACCTGCTCCTGTGCTTTACTAATCTCTTCCCAAAACAGCAGGATATTTAAATGCCAAGCGCTCGGCATCTCAGCCTGTTGAACGAGGTGAAGTTCTGCAATGGTGAAGTGCGAACGTTGAGAGACATCCTGGCCCTCAGTGGCTGGAATCTTAGAGTGTAAATGTGTCGGGAGCTCATCTTGTTGAATTTGTGTCTCTAAGCGTCTCGCCGAGTAGCTCTCGTTGGGCTGAAACGAGTAGCTCTTGTTGGGCTGATTGGAATCAGCTCAACAGGAGGGAGGGAGCACCTGGTGTCAGGGTGACGGTGAGAAGGTGGGAGCAAAGGGGCTCTGGTTCTGTCCATGTCCGTGTGGCTGGTGAGGATGTGCCTCGCATCCTGTGTTCAGTTTTGGACCTCTCGTTACAAGAAGGACATTGAGATGCTGGAGCACGTCCAGAGAAGGGGATCAAAGCTGGGAAGGGGGTTAGAGCACAAGCTTTGTAAGAGGGAGCTGAGGGGGTTGTTTCGTCTGGAGAAAAGGAGGCTGAGGGGAGACCTCATCATTTCTAGGACTCCCTGAAAGGTGGTTGTAAGGAGGTGAGGGTTGGTCTCCTCTCCTTGGTGGCCAATGACAGGATAGAGGAAAATGGCCTTAAGGTCCACGAGGGGTGATTTGGGTCAGATATCAGGAGGGATTTCTTTACTGAAAGCGTTGTCAAGAACTGGAAGAGGCTGCCCAGGCAGGTGCTTGACTCCCGATCCCTGGAGAGGTTTAAAAGACGAGTAGATGTCATACCTGGGGACATGGTCTGGTGGCAGACTTAGCAGGGCTGGATCAATAGTTGGACTTAGTGATCTTAAAGGTCTTCTCCAACAGAAACCATTCTATGATTTTATGTGGCTGCTCCTGCTTTTCCTAGCTTGGAGGAGTATAAGCGCCTGTCTTGGTCTGGAAGGGGCCCAACCCTGCTCGAAGCAGAGGAGTCATCCCGTGAGCGCATGCACCACAGGCAATTCAGGTGAGGGGAGCCTGTGCGCACCCGCCAGGAGAGAAGATGGGTCCTGCGGGTCTCCTGCTCACTGCCATGGGAGGCAAAGTCACTGCCCTTCCTAAGGCGTCCCCAAGCCTTTGGACCAGGGAGTTGGTGGAACTCAGGCTGTGAATGCACCCACAGTTCTTTATTTCTCAGCACCCTTGGGTTGCCAGAGGCACCTGGCTGCTGGGGCCTGTGGCTGCTGTCCCTAAGGGGGCAGATTTTCAGCTCCAGGGGCAGCTGGAGGCGATTCCAGCACTGCTCAAGCTGAAGTGTAAAATGTGGGATGGCTCATTACATGGAGGTCAGCTTCTGGTGCCAAGCTGGGAAGAAACAAGAGCCTGAAGGACTTGAGGTTCTGCTTCTGCCTTTGGTGGCTGCAGATCCTGGTACCACATCATGCTGCTGGTGGTGATGAAGGTAAGGTGTCTGTTGGGTTTTGGGCTTTCGTTTGTTCTAGATGAGTCTAGATAAATTGTATTTGCTGGTGGAAAAACGCTCCAAGTGCAGCCTCCGTTGTGCCCCATCCTGCTGTGGCTCCATCCCTGTCCTCCTGTTCCTCCCTGCCCCCACGGCTCCCCCTTTATTGGCAGAAATCATAGAGTCACAGAATCACCAGGTTGGAAGAGACCCACCAGATCATTGAGTCCAACCATTCCTATCAAACACTAACCCATGTCCCTCAGCGCCTCGTCCACCCGTCCCTTAAACCCCTCCAGGGAAGAGGACTCAAGCCCCTCCCTGGGCAGCCTCTAACAGTGCCCAATGACTCTTTCCGTGAAAATTTTTTTCCTAACATTCACCCTAAACCTCCCCTGGCGGAGCTTGAGGCCGTTAATGCTGCACTAAAGAGTTTTCCCTGTTTATAAACCCAGACTGACTGCCTCGCTGAGCTTGAGCGATGCCATCACCTCAAGGCCCTCCTTTCTAAATGCATTCACCGCGCTTCAGTGGCTTCTGTCACCCTGATGAGGAAATACAAGAGATGGTGCTGATGCAGAGCGGCTTCCCCACGCAGCAGGGATCCAGCAAAGGAGGCAGCAGCTGCTTTACCTGCACAGGGAGGCGTCAGTGGTGCAGGGATGTTTCCCAGGCTCCTGTTTGCGAGCAAAATCTCCTTTCTGGGCATGAAAAGAGGCTTTGAGAGTGCTTGGGAAGAGGTTCATTGTGCAGACACCTGCTGAGGATGCACCTCCTAGCACCTCCAGCTGCTTCTGTTCAGGAATCATTGGATCATGGAAGGGTTTCTGTTGGAAGGGACCTCAAAGCCCGTCCAGTTCCAACCTCCCACTGGATCAGGGGCTCCAAGCCCCATCCAGCCTGGCCTTGAACACCTCCAGGGATGGGGCAGCCAACACTTCTCTGGGCAGCGTTGGCCAGGACCTCCCAACCCTCACAGCAAAACATTTCTTCCTAAAGAGTCTCCACACACGGGTTTCTGCAAAGCCTGTTACTGGGAGAGGAAACATCCAAATGGCTTTGCTTGGGTGGGGGACACCAACCCCTACATTTGATCATAAAGAAGCCTTTTGATTAAAATCCCAATTTTATCCCAAGTGATCACAGGGCTTGGCTGGATCTTATGAAATGCTCCAGAATTTCACTGTAGCTTTTTATTTTCCCTGGGCCTTTTGAATTATCAAATGTCAGCAGCTTCAGCTGGTGGGAAATGCCCTTTCCCTCCACCCAGGGACCACGGGACCGGCTGGTGGAGGCTTAACCACGGGATGAGCTGCTCAGAGGGAATTAATATTAATACTGGGTATTGCTCTCTTTAATGCACGGAGCCCAGCTTGTGCGGAGCAGGGCCAAATCCAGCTGTGCCGAGGGCAGGCAGGGCAGCCTGGGAAGCTCTGGAGAAGTGATGATGATGACGAGGGGGTGAGGAAACACCTTCCAAATGTAGGGTGATGTTTAGAGCCAGATTCCTGCGCTGGGGATGGAGAGGAAGGGTCAGGGGTGATTTTCTCCGTGGAGTTCTGGCGTTCTCATGAGGGTCTGGCTCCTCTACCAGAACACAGCTCCTGCTCAGCACCCACTTCCCTCTCCATCAGTTTTCCACGGCTGCCCTCCTCCTTCTCCCCACTGCATCCCCACAGCATCCCTGCTCCGACCCTGTCCCGGCGCGTCCTCCAAAGCTTTAACGGTAACGTCAGCACTGGCGCATCCTTCCCCCTCCCGCACCTGTCAGCCTATTCATTCCATAATGAAAAATATTAATTAAGGCAGGCAGGAGCCAGAAATGTGTCACAAGAGCTGGGCTGTGCCAGCAGCCAGGGTCCTGCTCCCTGCCCGGGGTGTGCAAAGGCTGGATCGCCCCTTTCCACCCAGGCCTGGCCACCTCAGTGCTCCCCAAATTGCTTCCCAAATGCCGGGGGCTCTGCTGGGATACAGGAGGTAGGGAACAGGCACCAGTGGAGAAGGAAGGGAAGAAACGCTGGGTGAAGCCAGAGCTGCTCCACAGGCACGCAGCGTGAAAGCCCAGCCAAGCCGTGAGATCCCCAGCTCCTTGGGGCAGAGGAGGCTGGAGACAGGAGGTCTGGCGGCGAGGAGAGAGGGTGGTAGTTTCCACCAGCATCACAGGGCTGCAGCCTCCTCGCCTTCACGGGAAAACATTTCTTCCTAAGATCTCATCTCAATCTCCTCTCTTCCAGCTGAAAACTGTTGCCCCTCATCCTGTCCTTGCACTCCCTGATCAAGAGCCCCTCCCCAGCTTTCCTGGAGCCCCTTCCAGGTACTGGAAGTTGCTCTAAGGTCTCCCCAGAGCCTTCTCTTCTCCAGGCTGAACGACTCCAACTGTCTCAGCCTGTCCCAATAGTAAAGGTGCTCCAGCCCTCAAATCATCTCCGGGGCCTCCTCTGGACTGGCTCCAACAGCTCCACGTCCCTCCTGTGCTGCGAGGACTCCAGAACTGGACGCAGGGTTCCAGGTGAGGTCTCACCAGAGCGGAGCAGAGGGGCAGAGTCAAAGAGAACGTGCTTAAACACTAACACAGCAGATGAATAACGTTCGGTCCCGTACAGAACTGGAGGTGCAGGTCTCCCAGCCACGGACAAGAACACCCAGCTGAAGCTTCTGCCAGGCTGGAATAACTGCTTGTCACCATTTAGAGCAGCTCCAGTTCACACTAACGACCTTCACAGACAACTTGCTTCTTTTTATAGGGAAAAAAACCAACGCAGGCGTTTGCATTGAAGAGGCAGCACTTGCTGGGGTTGTTTAGCCTGGAGAAGAGGAGGCTGAGGGGATGCTTGCGGTAGACCCTCACACGGTGAAGGATTGTGTGTAATAAAAGATGCGGGCTTAGGGGTAAATTAAATATTAACCAGTTCTCCCTTTGCACGTCCCGTGAGCGGCTCCGTGCGATGCTGCTGGGTTCGGGAGGTGGGGGGTGCAGGGGCACGTCTGGGGGTGCACGGCAGCAAGAGGGTGTGCGTGCCCATTAGGTGCATCAGCACGTCTGCTGGAGTGGGTGTGCACAGCTGGAGTGGGTGTGCACAGCTGGAGTGGGTGTGCACAGCTGGAGTGGGTGTTCAGACCTGCACGGGGCTGTGCCCGAACACACCTTGAGAGATGGATGATGTGTGGGGATGCTCCCCACTAACAACTGTGGGTCAGCAAGGTCCGGCCAACATTCAGATATCAATTTTTCATCATAGAATCATAGAATCACCAGGGGCTGGCACGCTGTCTGAACGCACTGGAAACCCCAACTTGGGAACCACAGTGTTTCCCAGGCTGTTGTACACAGTGCTGGGAAGAACGTCCTGCCTCGGGCAGGAGACCAGAGTGGGGTCAAAGTCCTCGGGTATCAACCTCTCCTGTGCTGCTGAGAGCTGCCAGCGCAAATAAATGCAGATGGATTGTTTGATAGGCTTGTGTCAATGATGGTGTAAAACCATCCAGGAGTCTTTTCAGGTTTTGCATGGTTTTATTACAGTGCAGCAGCAGATTTCATCCTTTCCAGCTCATCTGACCCAGGCAGGCAAGGGGGTAAGTAGAGTAAATCTGCAGATTGGATTCTGTAGGCAGTGGGTTGGAGGAAAAAAGACCTCAGAAGGGGATTTAAAATGCACGCTCAACTCCAAAAGCTCGGGGTGTGCAGGGAGGCAGCGTTGTCCTGCTGGTGCTCCTGGCCCATAGCCCTGCAGGACAGGGGCTGTGGGGGATGCAGTCAGTGCCAGTCGCCCCCAGGAGCCGGGCTGTCCCTTGTCCCACAGCTGATGCAGACGTGCGTGTGCCCAGCGTGGACGTGGCCTCCTGCGCCCACAAAGCAAATCCAAGGAGGGAAAAAGTGCTGCAGGAACCGCGGGGGACCCAGAGGTGCCCGTTTATCCACCATAGAGCTCTTGCTCTGAGCACTGCTAGGATGAAATTGCCTTCCTCATACTGTCTGGGGTCGGTTTGCTGTCTTCATCTGAATAAAAGGGCTGTTGATCAACCCAGTCCTACGTTGGCTCACTCTAGATTGTGAGCATCAGCTTCTGCTGGCCCATGTCCATCCCCGCATCCCTGCCTCGTCCCTGCTGGGGCAAAATCATCCCTGGCTCATCCCTGCTGGGGCAAGATTATCCCTGAGCTCCCCTTGTACTGCCAAGGCTCCTGTTTGCCACTGGAGATGTTTCATGTGGTAGCAGAGGCTGTGGCCATGGGGTTTGGGTTTTGCACAGCACCTGGCTATGGATTCCACTGCAGGACCCATCATTGTGAAGCCCTGTGCTCACCTAGGAGCTGCCCCTCAAGGCTCTGAAAGTGGGAAACAGGCACAATTTCATCCCAGGGCATCCCTCCTGGTAGGAACGGCGCCCAAAAAGGTGATCAGAGAGTCCTGGGAAGCGGTTGTCTGGGGCAAAGCCGTGCTGCAGGGCTGGCAGGGGAGGGTTAACACTCCTACACCCAGGAACTGATATCAGGAGATTCATCCTGGTGATTAAAATGCAGGGTAGCGCTGCACATTCACCAACCCTGATTTCAAATGACCCTGATGGCTTCTCCCTGCACTCTGCGAGCAGTGCATTACGGCTGGTTCCGGCTCCTCCAACCTATTAATAATACAGGAGCGATGCCCGCGCATCCCTCTCCAGCGCCTCGTGCTCCTCCACCTACTGCCCTCTTCAAAAATTGTGAAACACGTTACCAACGGTTGTGCCACAAGCAGAGGCTTCAGCGGGGAGAAGGGGAACCGTGACGGGTTTTGCAGCCAGCGCAGACGTGAGGAAAGCTGCTCGGTGGTGGCCAAGGGGACCCCCATCACCTGAGTGGCTGTGCTCCTCCATCCAGCTGTGAACGATGTAGCGAGGTCTTGACTCTGGGAGCACCTCCCTCTTCGTCTACAGCACGGCTTTAGCTTTACAGACTTTTTAGAGAGAGTTAAACACATTTTTGGGTGTTTTCCGGTGCTAAAGTGGAGGAGCCTGGGAGCTGAAGATGCACAGGGCGGTCTGGGAGTTAATATCTTTTCCTGCCCTTATTCCACTTCCTTGCAGCCCGGCAGAAGCTAATCCAGAGCCCGATCCCGGAGCGTTTGGCCACAGTTATTTCCGGTTTTATTTTCTTGCCTTTTTCCTGTTCCACTCAAAGACGAGCCAGAATTAATTTGCTCCTCGGCCGGGAAAGCAGCCGGCGGGGCTGACCTCCGCCTTGTCCTTCCCTTGAGCCCCACGTTGGGACGCGAGGACCGTGCCGTGGGGAGCGCGCAGGGCTCTCTGCAGAACCTCCTGCCCTTGCTGCCAAGCTGCCAGCCTTGGCAAACCTGCCCCAGCCCGCTCGCTCGGCTGCCTACGCCCCAGCCCGGCGCCCAGCGTGGCTCAGCCATGTGGGCTGTGTTTGTACACAGATGAGTAACACGGTTGCCCAGAGCCAGCGCCGGCGATAATTCAGCATCCGACCCAGCCCTGCTCTCGGGAGCAGCGCCGTAAGTACCGGCTGCTCTGCTTTTCCCCTCTGAATCATTTCGGCTCGCTGCTTTTCACGCTGACCTGCAGATACCAAGGGTTTGCACGACATGAGTTCGCCCATGGGTCTGCGCTGGGAGGCTGGGAGCTTTCCAGAGGTGATGGGGATGGTGGGACTGCGGTACGGTGCTTTTCCGTGCCCTCCCACAGCACCAGCAGCTTGTAGCTCCTCTGCTCATTGGCAGAATTCACAAAAGTTTCACTCAGCAGTGATTCAGGAGCAGGACAGGGCGCTGAGACGCAGCCAGCCCCCAAGGAGGATGGATGAGAGTGCTGGATCTGGCAAAAAGCTCAAGCACGCGCCTGAAACTCACTCATTTTGGGAAGCCTTAAGCTTCTGCGTGTGCTTGGAGTCGCCTGCTCGTCTCAGAGCCCGAGCAGATACCAGCAGCCACCCGCAGCAACAACAGCCTCCCACAAAGCCTCTGTTGTTCTGCTGGAAAAGGTCTTGGCATGTCCCACGCTGCTGACGCCGCTGCCGAGCGCTCAAAGCAGCCCAGCCACTGGCTTTACAGCTCAACTGGCCTCTCTCCTTGTGCCGCTGTCAGAAAGTCATGGAAGTTAATAATTAACAGTGAAAGTATTTTTTCCCTCCATTGAGAGATGCCGGCTGGGGCTGGCAGGGAGAGCTGGGCTGTCAGCTCCGCTCCCTGCTCGCTGGAGCCAAGTCCAGGCGCGCGGCGGAGGGACGGGGTGGCAGAGGACACCTCAGGGCTCCTTGCACCTGGGACAAGCTGCAGCCTTTAAGGGTGAAAGCCAGTGCCAGGCAGGAACCTTCCCTGGGTGAAGGAGACGTAAACGGCTCCCGCTCTGTGCCCTGGAGAGCCAACATCCCCAGGGGGCTTCGTGCATCCATGAGGGGATGAAGATGAGGAGGAGGAGGTGTGGTTGCAGGCAGCAGGGTGACCCGCTCTTTGCAAAGGAGCTGTTTGCAGAGGTCAGGGCTGCGATGAAAAGATGGGTAGCTGAAGCGCTTAGGGACATGATTTAGTAGCAGACGGGTACGGTTGGGCACGGTGATCTCAAAAAGGGCTTTTCCAACCTAATGATTCCATGATTCTGCGTGGCCCCGCGGCTCGTCCCACGCTGCTGCCGCCGGAGCGCCGCTCCCCGCGTGGAAAAGTCAGGAAAACAGGACTGCAGGGTGTGCCCGGGCTGCTGCTGCGCCCCGCAGCTCCGTGACTCATTTTGCTCTTAAAAACACAAGTTCTTCCTTAAGCCTGGGCCCAGCGCTTCCCACGTCGCGGCGCGGGGTGCGTGCAGGGGACCAGCTCCCGGCTTGGTGCGTGCTTTGCGTGGGTCGCACCGAGCGCACCCAGCTCAGGGCTCCTGTCCAAAGGCTCTTGGCAAATCAGGGCTCCCACACCCCACGATGAGCCTTTGGGAAGAGCTTGCGCCGCTTCCTTGCCTGCACCGAGATAAGAGGCGTTATTTTCGTTCTCTCCCATCATCGCCCTCGTTTGTGTTTATATCAGGCGTGCGGTGCGGGTAGGAAAGGGCAGAGCTTTGTACCAGGCTGCCCTTTATTGCTGGAGCATGCAAATAGCCAGCAGCAGCCCTGCCCTCACTGCCTGCCCTCTCTCCCTGCCCTCCAGCAGGACCCTGAGGATCTGGAGGCCACCAAAGGGTTCAGGTCCCCTTTCCCCCATGGAGCAGGGCAGGGACACGCAGGGGATCGCGTCGGGCTGCAGGCTCCGTGCAGCTTTGAGGCAGCACGCCTGTAGCACCACAGCTGGGAAAAAGCTCCTGCTTTAAGTCTAATATTTAACTAAAGCCATTTCCAATTTTATTTTGTATTGGGTTTATTGCTCTCTTGCCTTGTTAATTTTTTTCCCTCCTGTTTAACCACCTCCCGGCCACCTCCCTCTCTCCGGGCACTCCCTGCACAAGGTGGCCCGCGGCGATTTGCACTGGAGCTGCTTGGCCGCCCGCACAGGTAGAGTCTGGGGGGGAGGAAGAGCAGGGGGAGACAAAAAGGGCAATGCCGGGGGCTGGGAAAGGGGGTTATTTGGGATTGCCAAGTGCCTGTGCAGCACTGGCAATTTATGCTGATGGCTGAAGCTCAGCGCGTCCTGGTATGAAGTTATGGGATGGCTGTGGCAGATGAAATGCCACCCTGGGAGCTGCTCTCGGGAGGCTGATCTCACAAGATGAGCTTTAGGCTCCCTTCTCACCCCTCTTCCCCTGGGCCGGGTGGTTCCTTGCAGGAGGATGCAAGATATCATTATTTCTTACCCATATTTTACAGAGCAGAGGTGGAGGTGGAGCAGGGAGGAGCAGCCAAAGCCATTGTTGGGTAAGAGATGGAGATGCTGGTGGCTGCACCGCGGCGCTGGGATGTTTGGTGGGGAGTGGGCAGAGGGGAATCCACCCAGGTGCTGCCTGGGACCCTGCACCCTCCTCGCTTTCCCATGTGGCTCTGCCTGCACCTTGCAGCCCCTCAGCCCGTGCCCAGAGCTTTCTGTGTGACCTTGAGGTTCTCTGGCTCTGTTGGGGCAATAAGAGGGGGGCTCAGTCCCATTGAGTGGTGGGCACAGGGACGTGTGGTCCTTCTCCCCGTCCTGTTCTGGGCACGGGCTGTAGGGAGGGATCCCAACAACTCCTGCAGGGATGGATGCCGTCTCCAAGGGAACCCCCAAGGGAAGGATTTGCCGTGAGGACATGCATGGGGACAACGTGCCACGTCCTCACGAATGCCTCTCTCCCCCAGGCCACCTGCCCTGAGCCCAGGCAGCGGCGCTTTGTCCATTCCAAGGCAGCCCCATCCCCACCCCGTCTCTTCCCCAGCGGGGTGTGACATGGGGCCAGGCGGGCTGTGAGGCACTGCTGGGGCTCGTCCCCAGGAAAGCCAAGCCACAAACGTCCCTCGGAGCCGGCGCCCCAACCTGCACAATGCTGAGCCTCAAGTTACCCCGGCTGCTCAGCATCAACCAAGTGCCTAAGGTGAGAGAGGAGCTTTTCTTCCCTAAGCCCGAGGCTCGGTGGGATTTGGGGAGGTGACAAGTGGGAGCAGTGTGCTGGGATGGCTGTCACCCCCCTGGACAGTGCTCAGCCCCTCATCAAGACCACCTCCCACAGAGGGGCACGACTCCGTCCTCGCAGCAGGGTCCTGAGCTGTGGGCGCTTCCCTTTTGGCAACCTTCCTTCCCTCTCCTCCGGCTGCCGCTGGTGATGACGGGTCCTTGCCTTGCAGGGGTACCAGGAGCAGGGGATCCTCTTTGGGTATCGCCCCCCGCGCAGCTCGGCAGCAGACTGCCTCCTCAGCGTCTTCCAAATGACGAACGAGACCCTAAATATCTGGACACATTTCGTACCTGCCTGGTAGGTACCATGTCCTGGACCTTCATCATCCCTAGGAGGAGGTGGTGGGGAGCAGGGATGGACGGCACCCGAGGGTGTGATGCTCACAGTTCCCTTCACTCCCCAGGTACTTCGTGTGGACCCTGGTGGGGCGGCTGCGGGGTCCCGGGGGTCCGGAGGACCCCCACGCCTGGCCGCTCCTCGCCTACCTGCTGACCTGCTGCATCTACCCCCTGGCCTCCAGCTGCGCCCACACCTTCAGCACCATGTCCACCCGCGCCCGGCACATCTGCTACTTCTTCGACTACGCGGCTCTCAGCATGTACAGCCTGGGTAAGGACGGGCAAGTTGGCACAGGTTCCGGTGCCAGTCCCCACCACGTCCCCAGGACAGCAGGAGCTGAAGCGCAGGGAGGCCCTTGGGGGGTCAGATGGATCCCATTCTGTCAGCAGTGGCTGCTCGTGTGTAATTTCTACTCCTTTTCCTCCTCCATGCAACCTGGTGCTTGGGAGGGACTGGGAAGCATCTGACCCTGGCCCAGACAGTAATCAGTGTTTGAAGTAAATAGAATGAGAAAAAATCCCCTCACTACAGACAACCACTGTCAGTGACATTGGTGGCACCTCGCGGGGGGAAGCCCAGGGGAAGAGGCAGCAGCTGGGGTCTTCGCGTGGCACAGCGCGCTCTGGCTTCTCAGGGAACGGTGTCTGCAGGAGCCGCTACCAGGCTGCCTGCGCGACGCTCCCCTTTGCTACTTCACTGCTTGTCTACCTTAATCCATCTCTCCCTTTCCTGAGTGCCCCATGCCCAGCGCCCATTCAAAGGCTCACAGGAGGATGCTGAGGGTCCCAGCGGGAGCTGGTGCTAACCGGGCCCCTCCTGCTTTTGCAGGGTCCGCGCTGGCGTACTCGGCGTACATTTTCCCAGCAGAATGGGTCAACAGCACTTTCCACCACTGCTACGTCCCCATCGCCGTGTTCAACACTGTCATTAGCACCAGCCTGTCCTGCTATTCCAGGTGAGCTTCTGCTTTGTCTGCCCTGGTTGCCACAGCAGGATCATTAATTAGGGTAATTCATAAAGCCTTGTAACGATATAAACCTTAAGCTCTGGAAGGGGAAGAAGGGGTCTTGCGGTTTTGGAAACGTGTTGCGTGTTGGCATTAGGAGAGTTTGATGACGGAAAATGCAAACCAAACCAAGTAGCTTTAATTTCTGAAAGCTCAAAAGGCGGTTTCATGGGGTGCACGCCTGGCAGGAAGAAACCCACCTCCAGCACCTTCTTTGGGCTGTGGTGTTCCTAGCGTTACCTCAAAAAGGTCCTGTGCAACCAACGTTGAAGCTTGTATTTAGGTTCAAGCATGAGAACAGTCCTGCCAAAGGCATGGATCAGCCCAAGAGCTCTGTGTGCACGTGTGCGTGTGTTTAAACGTGCGTGTGTGTGTGTTTATGTGTTCATGCGTTTATATGCATGCGTGTGTTTGTATGTGTGCATGTGTTTATATGTGTGTATCTGTGTTTATATGTGTGTGTGTGCGTGTTCCTATCTGTGTGCAACAGCTTTGCGGAGGCAGAAAATCCACATTCTTGCAGCCGATTGCATCATCTGTAAGGCACGAGCAGCACTGTGAGTGCGGTATGTTGTTCCTGAATGGCACTAGACAATTTGTTTGGAATATCTCAAATGTCCAAGCTAATCAGCTGGTTTCCAGCGATCCACGCCGTGTTTAGATCTCAAGCTGGACTGGCTTTTATTTAACTCGTGGCAGACGCCTCCCTGAAGGCCGTGTTTGTAAAGCACTCACGCCTGTCATTGTAACAACACGCAGTTTGCTTTGCGAAACGTACAATTTTGTTTTCACAAGCAGCATGAATCGCTTTGCATTATTCCTTGCTTCTGTCTTGGGGTGCCTTTGTCTTTTGGAGTGTCTTTTTTGGGTTTTTTCTTCTTTTGGGGTGTCTTCCTGGCAGGGAGAGAGGAGCTTCTGTGTCCCAGCAGGAAGAAGTCACAGCACCCGGCTGGCTGTGCTTTCACGGAGAGGGTGGTTAGGCATTGGAACAGTCTGCCCAGGGAGGTGGTTGAGTCACCGTCCCTGGAGGTGTTTAAGGGGATGAGGTACTTAGGAGCATGATTTAGGGATTGGTGGGAATGGTTGGACTCGACCATCCAGTGGGTCTCTTCCAACCTGGTTATTCTGTGATTCTGTGACAAGAGGGGCTGCTGCAGGGTGGGATGTGGCCGAGCATCGCTGTGTTTTCCTGGTGGGAAGAGTGCCAAGCTCTCAATATTCCTTACTGGTCCCGCAAATTTGGCTCAGTTAAGTGTCTGTTGAGTACAGGAGGGGGACCACTGGCAGCTGAGCCTCCCCGTTTCCCACCGCAGGGTGCTGCTCCCCCACTCCATGCACTTCAGTGTCACCCTGGGCTGCGCCACAGCAGGAAAAACTTCCTATGAACCAGGGGAGTGGATGGATGGGAGTGGACCCATAAACAAATTGTGCAATGGGCAGTGATGGTACCAGGCTGACTGTGCTCAGACAGGACCTGCCTGAGCACTCCTGCTCCTGCCCCACACACGCAGGGCTCAGCAGCCACGCAGCGATGCTGTCAGGGCTCCTCCACCAACCGCACCCTGGGCAGGGCTCTCTCGAGGCACCAGCAAGGTCTAGGCTTCCTAGGACAGGGGTCACACAAGGGGAGAGGTGAGCCTGGCTGTTTCCGAGTGGTTTGTGCTCAGACTGGAAGCTCTGGGCTACTTGAACCCAGCTGAGGCTCTGCGCTGCGGCCAAATGCAGTGGCAGAGGATGCTCAGCCTCTTGATGCACCCCATGAAGGTCAAGGGGAGTATGGGTTAACGCAGAAGAGGGTGTTGGGGGCATGATGAAAGAGGGGACTTAGAATTATAGAATCATAGAACAGTTAGGATTGGAAGGGACCTTCAAAATCATCTAGTTCCAACCCCCCTGCCATGGGCAGGGACACCTGCCCCAGGCTGCCCAAGCCCCACCCAACCTGGCCTTGAACCCCTCCAGGGACGGGGCAGCCACAGCTTCCCTGGGCAACCAGTCCCAGCGCCTCCCCACTCTCATGGTGAAGAAATTCTTCCTTTTATCAAGCCTAAAGCACTTGCAAGCGAGGCATCCAAAGAAAGGTGTTTGCTAAGCCGCTACGCTGAATTTCATTGACTTGCCACTCCTAGATGGCTGCTCATGAGTCAACAGTAAGAATTTTGGGTCGGTTGGTTTGCATCCTGAATTGCCAAACACACAGATGGACTGAAATAAGTGTGTTTATCCTTTCTGTGATGGTAGAGACCCCTGTCACACCAAAACGGAGAGCGTCCGACGGCTTCCCCCTCAGTGCAGGATGAGCAGCCACATAAACGGTTTCTTTCATGCTGGAGGGATTTGTCATCTCCATGCAAGCAGAAAAACCTGTATGGGCTTTTCACGAGGAGGACAGAGCACGCTTGAACTCTGCTACCTCTCCTACCATCCTCTGTGAACACAGCAGTGTCCGAGGGGTCACCGTGCGCCTGGCCGTGTGCCCAGGCTGCGATGCGGTGGCCTCGTTGAGGCAACAGAAGAGCATGGGTTGGCTCAGTAGGTGGGTGAAGGAGTGGGACAAGGGTGAGTGCAGCACTGGGTGAGCAGGGTGGGAACATAGCAGCATTCCATGGCAGCCACGGTTGGGAAACACAGCAGGAATCATGCAGAAATACAGGAGAAAATAGGAGTAAATAGAAATACAGGAGAAAATAGGATACAGGAGGCGTCTTCTGCATCATTGTGATGTCTTAAGGCAAGGCACAAGCCATGGTGGAAGGCTAAACTGAGAAGGAAAGAGACAAAAGCCCTCGCACAGTTAGCAGCTCTTGAGTGTAAGATGAATTGTTTGGGTTTCAACCCACGTTTTGGGTTGTATTGATAGACCTCTTCTACTTTGCTGGCAGGTTGGTTGTAGTTCTGCTCAAATTAACCTCTCTGTTTCCACATTGGGCTAAAACTCTAGGAAAACCTGGTCTTTCCCAGCAAGGACGCTTCGGAGGGAGAGGTTTTCTGTTCCGGAATTTGGAGCGCCAGTGGAAGGGCAGGGTGATGGGCTGGGTGGTAGAACCTTCCCCGTGGTAGGGAGCATCCTCACGCCCACCCAGCTGCCTCCCAGCTGCCCCGGCGCTGGGGGACAGGGGTCAGCGGGGGGCACTGTGACTGTGCTGGGCTCAGCGTGGGTGGCTGGAAAGGCTGCAGTGTGGGGAGCAGGTCCTCTGGGCTTTCCATCTCCAGGTGCTTGTTTTGAGCTCCATTCCCTGTGTGGCAGAGCAGGCTGGGGGCTCGGCACGTGGCTCGTGACCCAGCTCTAGTTTTTATATTGTTTTTTGAGGGGACCCAGGTGGTCAATTCCTTCATGATTTCAACTGTAAAGAATATGCTACACTTCAGCAGGGCGATTTCATAGGGAACAAAAGGCAGACAGACTCCTCCCTCCTCAAACAGAATCATAGAATGTTTCCAGTTGGAAAAGACCTTTAAGATCATCAAGTCCAACCCTACTAAGTCTGCCACCAGACCATGTCCCCAGGCAGGACATCTACTCATCTTCTAAACCCCTCTAGGTATGGTGACTCAACCATAGTCTGATTATAACCAACAGGGAGCTTCCTCCATTATAATGCTGATGTCATTTAAAAGTAACTTGTTAAATTCATTTACTTCATGGTTTCAGTAACTCTCTCTACGCATTCTCTGAAATGACAATCACAGAGCCTTGGCAGGATGTAAAAAAGAAGGATGCTGTGACAGTTTGTGCATTTCAGACACAAGCTGCAATACAGCTTAATTAACAAAAAGTGACAGTCACCCCACGAATGCTGCATTACCTACAAGGCCTTCCAGACCACGACAGATGTATTCTCCTTGATTGCTGTGCTCAGAAAGCTCATATTCAAAGCCAAGAGTGAAAACTCAGTTAAAAACAACTGCAGGGGCAGCAAGACCAGCTCTGTTCCAAGCACTGATGGGTGACGGTTATAGAATCATAGACTCATAGAATGTCCTGAGCTGGAAAAGCCCCACAAGGGTCATCGAGTCCAACTCCATCCCTGCCCAGGAGAACCCCAACGTTCACACTGAGCTTCTGAGGACCTTGGCCAAGTCCTTCTGGAATATTGTCAGGCTTGGTGTTGTGACTGCTTCCCTGGGGAATGAGCAATCGTAAAAGAAGCAAAATCAGTCATGCCAGCATGATGTAAAAAAAGGTTGTTTTCAAAGCTGCAGAGACGCCCCTGCAAGAGTCAGAGCATAGAAGAGGGGAGGGTGGCCCCTAAATCCTTCCTCCCCCAGCTCAGGGTTCAGCCAGGGCACACTCAGCCACAATAGCTAAGACTGGTCACAGCTTTAATACCATCAGCAGATAAAAAAGTCTTTGTTCTGGCCGATATCAGAGGCATCTGTGGGAGAACGTAGGTGCAGTCTATGTGCTGCGATCCACTGTCTCCAGCAAACAACTGACAGACAGAACCCAGCGCTTACGTTAGCCTAATTGTGCCATGCCAAATGCCTTCTCTGTTCTTCTCTAGGTTTCTGGAGACAGAGCGGCCCCGCTTCAGCAAGGCTTACCGCACGCTGGCCTTCGTGTACCCCTACCTTTTTGACAGCATCCCTCTCTTTTACCGGGTATGCATATATATTATATATATTAACCACAGAACCATAGAATGCTTTGGGTTGGAAGGGACCATGAAGGTCATCTGGTCCAACCCCTGCAGGAGCAGGGACATCTTCAACTCGATCAGCTTGCTCAGAGCCCCATCCAACACCAAGACATTCGCTTTCTGCAGGACTGGAAATAATCAGCTGCTTCATCTTAGGCTGAAAATACTTGGGAAAATATGCCAGCCTTTTTTTTTTTTTTTTTTTTAAAGGAAAACAAACTCTGGCAGGAAAAGAGATTTGGTTATTTTTTCCTGCACCTATTGACAGGCAGATTCCTTTCACTTCAAAGCGCAGCGCTCAAACTTTGCCCGTACTGGAAAATTACTGCCTTTAAGCATGGGGTTTTCCAGCCCCTAAACTGGAGCGGGGTGGGAGTTTTGCTGCAGGGAGGTCTAAGGGTAGGAGATGCGGGGCTGGAATTTGCATGAAATGGAGGTGATCGCTCTTGGGATGAGCCTGAGCCCTGCGCTCCATGCCCTGTTTCTGGGTGACGGGCAGTAGGAGTTGATGGGGACTCCGGGGATGGTGCCGCCTCCTTTAGAAATGAGTTGTTCCCTTCTTTTCCTTGCATGGTATCCCCGCGTGGATGTTTCTTTGCTGCTGCAGTTCTACCTGTGCGCAGCAGAAAGCTGCACAGAGGCTGCCATCCTGGTCCACTACAAGCACACAGTCTTCGCCTTCCTCACTTGCTTCATCTTTGCCAGCCACCTGCCAGAAAGACTCGCGCCAGGACACTTTGACTACATCGGTGAGTGCCGACACGGCAAGCTGGCATTGTTTTCTCATCGTTAGCAGGAAGAAAGTGCCTTAATGCATGAGTGGCTCCCAGAGGTTATAAAGCATTCCCTGCTGGAAATCTGAGATGTAGTTTTACGTAGGAAATACCTGAGTAAATCGGGAACAGCTTGGCAAGCATGCTGCTTCCTAAATGTTTCATGGAGGGATTTGTGACCGCAAAGCACTCATTTCCCATGCAAAACCCCCTTATTTGTGGCATAGTGGTGCTTCTTGGTGCCGTATTGGGGCACTTCAGGAGCAGCCACCCAGGAGACACAAGGGTTTTCCCTGCTTTCTCCTCCAAGCGGAGCACAAGCACGGTGCTCCTCAACACCTCGCGTGTGCCACGACCACAGCAGCGAGCTGCACATCCCTTGTTTCCCTTACAGCCGGCTGCATTTTGGCAAGAAATATCATAGAATCATAGAAACACCAGGTTGGCAAATACCCACCGGATCATCGAGTCCAACCATTCCTATCAAATACTAACCCATGTCCCCCAGTGCCTCGTCCACCCGTCCCTTAAACCCCTCCAGGGAAGGTGAATCAACCCCCTCCCTGGGCAGCCTCTGACAGTGCTCAATGACCCTTTTCATGAAAAACTTTTCCCTAATGTTCAGCCTAAATCTCCCCTGGTAGAGTTTGAGGTCATTCCCTCTTGTCCTGTCCCCTGTCCCTTGGGAGAAGAGCCCAGGTCCCTCCTCTCCACAACCTCCCTTCAGGTAGTTGGAGAGAGCAATGAGGTCTCCCCTCAGCCTCCTCTTCTCCAGGCTGAACACCCCCAGCTCTCTCAGCCGTTCCTCATCAGGCCTGTTCTCCAGCCCCTTCACCAGCTTCGTTGCTCTTCTCTGGACTCGCTCCAGAGCCTCAACATCCTTCTTGTAGTGAGGGGCCCAGAACTGAACACAGGACTCGAGGTGCGGTCTCACCAGTGCTGATTCCAGAGGGATAATAACATCCCTGGACCTGCTGGTCACGCCGTTTCTGATCCAAGCCAAGATACCATTGGCCTTTTTGGCCACCTGGGCCACTGCTGGCTCATGTTCAGTCGCTGTCAACCTACACCCCCAGGTCCTTCTCCTCCTGGCAGCTTTCCAGCCAGGCTTCTCCTAGTCTGTAGCTGCTCAGGGTTGTTCTGCCCCAAGTGCAGGACCCGGATCTCTGTGGCACAATGGTAAAAGAAACACAGAAATGAGTAGAATAAATATTTAAAAATGTAATGCTTGGAGGTGATGGATACTAGTCCGCTGTGGCCTCACCACGGGGTTTTCCCGAAGTCCAAGGGGTTTCTCAGTGAGTGCTTTCGGCCTTGTTGCAGGGCACAGCCACCAAGTGTTCCACGTGTGCGGCATCATCGGCACGCTCTTCCAGATGGAGGCCATCATGATGGACATGGCGCAGCGCCACGACCGCCTCCTGCCCACTTTGCTGCCTCCCTCCTCCCTGCAGACCCTCACGCCAATGGGCATCGGCGTGGCCATGAGCCTGGCTGTCATCGGGCTCTGCTCCACGTCCCTGCGCTTCATGCCGGAGGCTCTGCAGAGAGAAAAGCCACACGGCCATTAGGCTTCGGGTCTGGGTAGTATTTATGCCGCTCTGAGGGACAGACCCGAAACAATATGGGCATGGCATGGATGAGGAGGAATTTATTCACCTACACTCTCTGAGAAAACCTTTATTTCAATTTTTCTCAAGAGTAAAACATCTTGCACTGGTTTTTGTACACAGAGCTTTAAAGATGGGAACTGATTACGGGATGCTTTTAATCAAGTCGCTATTTCACCACAACGAATACTTAAAATAACCTTAACTTTTATTTCTGTCAAAGGGAGAGAAGTGCTACTACTTTCCAAAGCAATAGGCATTCATCAGGTCTGCCTTACAGGGGAGTTGGGGGAGCAAGTAAACCTGGCTAACACTGGTCGCCTGGTGGCACAGACGTCCTTGTCATCAGTTTAGACTGATAGCCAAGATTCCTTGGCAAAGGCATGAGTAAAGGCTCTCCCAGGGGCTCCCAAACTAAGGTTTTCACCTTGGAAGTGGCATTATTTAGAGGATTAAACCCTCAAATATCCATGTTTCACAGCCTTAAAGTAAACCCAAGTGCCTGACCGATATGGGATTGAGGGAGCCTAGAGTGTGCCTGCATTTTAATTTCAGTTATTTTTAATCATTACCCAGAAGGAGTTATTCTAGAAGAATTGCCCATGGGATGTTCTTCCAGAATAGCTTCTATTTGGGTCCAGTTCTGGTGCATTGGTAAGTCCTAGGATATAAATCCCTCTGGGAGAGCTGAGCTGCCACCCGCAGGGGTGATGAGGCTGCCCGGTGGCTGGCACAGCACGGAGCCCAGAGCCCAGGAGGCACGTCCACCCAGTACTCCCAGCTGGGCTCCTGCTTCAACCTCATCTGTGGCACCAGACATAACCAGGGGAAGGAATATCTGCACCCTCAAAGGGATGATGTGGACCTCCCTACGAGCCCTGTTTTGAGCCGAGCGTTTAACACGGATGCCAAGCTGCAACTGTTCTGACAAGGTGTTTGACACCTTGCGGAGGGCACTGGCTAAGGAATTTGGGGCTGCCAGGTTGAGGCATCCTCTCCCTGGTGTTTCTGGAGGCAGGATACTTGGATAGATGGATCTTTGCTCTTGAGGGTGTGCCTGATGGCAGAGCCATCTCCTCTGAACCTCTAGTTTCTGGTCCCACTATCACAGAAGAATAGGATAGGGGTGTCTGGGGAGAATAAAGTATCTGCTTAACAAGAAGTGGAGTCTGTCAACTCGAGTGTTGCTGAGAGCTCGAGCGCAGAGACATGAGCATTGCCAGGAGTAACCTCAGGGGGTCAAAACCTGTGGTTTTAAAGCAATTCCAGAGCTGGACCTTTGCTCACCCAGCAGTAGCTGTGCTCTGGCTGGGCCTCCTTGCTTTCTTTTGCTGCTGCACCTGGATTTTCCGGGCAGAAGCACAAAGCCTTGGAGAGCTCAGCCTGGCCAGGTGGAGGGGGAGGCAGTGGGAGAAAGCTTGGCCAGGGTCTCCCATGACAGATCATCACCTTGGATTTACCTAGCACTGCGCAGGAGGTACGAGAACTGATAATCATACGGGTGTATAATTTGTTTTGTGTCTAATTACCTCTATCAAGGTTTAATTCATGCACTTTTGAGTGGCAATACAACAGCTCGTTAAACATATTATGGGATATTTCTTTCAGAAGCTGACCAAGATTTATATTACTATTTATACGCACTGGAACATAATTGTTTATTCAACAGTTTTATTTCATTAAAAGAGAAAACTAATATATCTATCGCACTGATGTGTGCTAATCTGATTTGTATAGTTTCATAAAAATATCATTCATGGAAATCAATCACTCCAGAGTTAATTGCTAATAATTGCAAAGTTTATTTACCTTGTGCTCTCATGTGACTGGCAAGGAATCTGGCTCAGCGTGCAAGACATGATTTAACAGTCTGGAAAACCCACAGGCCTCAGTGTATGTTTTTTCTTGGTTGTTTGACTTTTGAATTTGGGAAGTCCCCTCATCCTCAGCCACAGTTGGACTCGATGATTTCAAAGACCCAACCAAACGATTCTACAATTCTCTTCAATTTGTAGGAAAACTATACTGGAAAATACAGAATCGTGGAATCATGGGATGGTTTAGGTTGGCAGAGACCTCCAAGCCCATCCAGTCCCACCCCCGCCATGGGCAGGGACACCTCCCACTGCATCAGGGGGCTCCAAGCCCCACCCAGCCTGGCCTTGGACACCTCCAGGGATGGGGCATGAGGCTCGGGGCACCGTTTTCCCCGCTGGATGCGGGATTCGAGAAGCTCCATTGGGCGGGGGAGGACTGGGGGGAGAAGAGGAGAGAGCAGAGGAGGGAGAGGGGGCGTGGCCCGAGCAGCGTGGGCGTGGCCTGACACGCGGTGGGCGTGGCCTGACGCTCGCGGGGAACAATCGCGGTCGGGGGAGTGGGCGTGGCCTCCCGCGCTTCCGTACGCGCTGACGTCACGGGCGGCGTGAGCGCTGATTGGCGCGATTTGAATCGCCGCCAGCGCGCGCTCCTTCGGCTGCTCCCCGGCCGCGCGGGCTCCGCGGCGGCAGCACCGGCCCCGGCCTCGGCCTCACCGCGACATGAAAGCGGCGTAAGGCAACCCTCGCCTCCTCCACCCCCTTCCGCGGGCTCCGACCGGGCTCCTCGGTGCCGCGGGGCTCCGTTCGGATCGGGTTCGCCCGGTCTCTCTCACTGAGATGCCCCTCGGGGCTCACCCGGTGCCGCGTCGCCCGTCCCGGTCCCCACCCTCCAAGGCTGCCTCTGCCGGGCTGACCCGCTGCCGCGGGATCCGGTCTGGCCCGGGTTCCCAGGTCCCGGTGTCCCGGGGCTGCCCTTCCCGGTCCCGCCGCGGGGTCCAGTTAGGCCGCGGTTCACCCGGTGCCACCGAGCCGTCCCTCCCGGTCCCGGTGTCGCCCCTCCCGGGTTCAGCGGTGCCGGTGCCCCGCTCTGCCCCCTCCTGGGGTCACCCAGTCCCGTTGCTGTGGGGCCGCCCGTCCCTCCCTCCCGGCCCGTCCCGTCCCTCACCGTCCCCTCTCCCCCTAGAAGGACCAAGACGCCGCGGCGGCCGGCGCCGAAGAAGCCGTCAAACCCCATCCCGAAGGATCCCGTGGGGGTGAGTGCGGGGCTGGGGAGAACGGGGGGGCCCCCGGGGCTTGCCAGAGAGGGGCTCCCTGGTCAAGGGGTCCCTAGTTGAGGGGATCCCTCGGAGGTCCCCGTCGAGAGGGTCCCTGGGGGTCCCCAGTTGAGGAGGTCCCTGCAGGCCCTCAGTGAGGAGATCCGTCGGGGCTCCCCAGTGATGAGTTCCCTGGTCACAGGATTCCTGGGGGTCCTTGGCAAGGGCATCCCTGGTCATGGGATTCCTGGGGCTCCCTGGTGAAGGGATCCCTAGTTGAGGGGATCCCCTGGGGCTCCCCAGTCACAGGATTCCTAGGGCTCCCCAGTGAAGGGGTCTTCAGTCACAGGGATCCCCTGGGGCTCCCCGGCAAGGAGGTTGTTAGTCAGAGGGTCCACTGGACTCCCTGATGAGGGTGTCCCCAGTCACAGGGTTCCTAGGGCTCCCCAGGGAAGGAGTCCTGGGTCAGAGGGGTCCCCTGGGGCTCCCTGGTGTGGGTATCCTCAGTCGTGGGGTTCCTAGGGCTCCCCAGGAAGGGGTCCCAGGTCAGAGGGATCCCCTGGGGCTCCCTGGTGAGGGGATATCCTCAGTCATGGGGTTCCTAGGGTTCCCCAGTGAAGGGGCCTTCAGTCACAGGGATCCCCTGGGGCTCCCTGGCAAGGAGGTTGTTGGTCAGAGGGTCCACTGGGCTCCCTGATGAGGGTGTCCCCAGTCACGGGGTTCCGAGGGCTCCCCAGGGAAGGGGTCTTGGATCAGAGGAATCCCCTGGGTCTCCCTGGTGAGGGTATCCTCAGTCATGGGGTTCCTAGGACTCTCCAGTGAGGGAGTCTGTAGTTGTGGGGGTCCACTGGGCTCCTTAGTGAGAAGATCCCCAGCCACAGGGTTCCTAGGGCTCCCCGGCGAGATGGTCCACGGCCAGAGGGTCCCTGGGGCTTGAACCCTCTGGGGCTACTCCAAGAATGGAAGATTTCCATTTGTTCCCTCTGTTTCTCCAGGTGTATTGCAGGGTGCGGCCTCTTAGCCGCCCGGACCAGGAGCGCTGCATCGAGGTGATCAGTGAGACCACCGTGCAGATCCATCCACCCGACCGATACAGGACAGCTCGCAATGGGGAATACCGGGAGGTAACAGCTTAGGGGGCAGTGGGGAAATCTCTACCTGGACCCTTTACCTTGGAGTTGGAGCTGTGATTGGCTGAAAGGGAGGCTTTCCAGCCTGGAAGTGGGGATTGTGGTCTGTTTCCCTGCTGCTGTTGTTTTCCTTTGGCTTGTGGAGGATACTGAGGTGCTGGAACGCATGAAAGTAAGGGAGCAGAGCTGGGGAAGGGTCTGGAGCACATAGATTGTGAGAGTGGCTGAGGGACCTGGGGCTCTTTAGGTTAGAGAAGAGGAGGCTGAGGGGAGACCTCATTGCTCTCAACAGCACCTGGAAAGAAGGTTGTGGTGAGGTGGGTGCTGGTCTCTTCTCCCAAGTAACAGTGATAGCATGAGGCGAAGTGGCCTTAGATTATGCTAGGGGAGGTTTAGATTGGATATGACGAAAAATTATTTACTGGAAAGTGTTCTCAGGCAGTGGCAGAGGCCACCAAGGGAAGCAGTGGAGTCACTGTCCCTGGTGGCATTTAAAAGGCAGGTAGATGTGGTGCTTAGGGACGTTATTTAGTGGTGGGCTTGGCAGTGTGAGGTTTACAGTTGGACTTGATGTTCTTAAAGTTATCTTCCAACCTGAAATGCTTCTGTGCTCATGAGCTGTGTTTGCTTTTAGAAAAGCAGATTTTCCAAGTCAAAGGTGTCTACACCAAAAATGCACCCTGAGCCATCAAATGTCTTCTCTGTGTATGAGAAGATGTCTTCTGCAGGGAGAAGGAAGGGGTTAAAAGGGGTGAAAATGAAGCTGGTGAAGGCTTAGACTGATGAAAGGGCTTTTAATGCAGGACAGATTGAAGGAAATGAGCTCTAAGCCTCTAGAGCTGTGCCATAACCAGGAGTTTCAATTAAAAAGTGACTAGGTTAATTAAAAATACATATATTGAAGACATATGAATGGAAAGGTCACAGAAATGGTCATTGGGCACTGGAACAAGCTGCCCAGGGAGGTGGTTGAGTCACCATCCCTGGAAGCGTTTAAAAGACAGGTAGACGAGGTGTTCAGGGACATGGTTTAGTGGCAAATAGGCATGGTTGCTCTCGATGATCTAAGAGGTCTTTTCTAACCTGGTGTTCTTATGATTCTATGAAACCGAGGTTGGTCTTGTGAAAGCCACAAGCAGTAAACCAAATTGATTGGAGAAGAGGAGGCTGAGGGGAGACCTTATTACTCTCTACAACTACCTGAAGGGAGGTTGTGGAGAGGAGGGAGCTGGCCTCTTCTCCCAAGTGACAGGGGACAGGACGAGAGGGAATGGCCTCAAGCTCCGCCAGGGGAGATTTAGGCTTGAGATTAGGAAGAAATTCTTCACAGAGAGGGTGGTTAGGCATTGGAATAGGCTGCCCAGGGAGGTGGTTGAGTCACCGTCCCTGGAGGTGTTTAAGGTTAGGGTAGATGAGGTGCTTAGGAGCATGATTTAGGGAATGGTGGGAATGGTTGGACTCAACGATCCAGTGGGTCTCTTCCAATCTGGTCATTCTGTGATTCTGTGATTAAATGCAGGAACAGCTTGGTTTTGACCTTTGTGGGTCATCTTTGCTCATTGTGTGTGTGTATGACACAGATTTGAGCTTGGAGCTTTAAATGGCGAAATTCTCTGGCTGCTGGGAGGTTCTGGTTAGTTTTGGACTCGAGCTCTGTAGAAATGAGGTAGTTGCTGCTCTTCATGACCCACATCTTGCTCTTGGATTAGACACATTGGAGCTGCTGCCTATGTTCAAACTGGTATAATCCTAAAGCAGAATCCTCATCATTCTGGTAAACTGCTGGTTCTGAGGTTTGAAATGAGCATTTTGAGGAGATGGACTTCTAGATGGGGAAATGCAATGTCTAGGCCTGTGTATGTCCTTTTCTTCAGGTGCAGTATTCGTTCAAAGAAGTGTTTGGCACCCTTGTTGTTCAAAAGGAGCTTTTTGATGTGGTAGCTAAGCCTCTAGTGGAAGATCTCATCCATGGGAAAAATGGTGAGTACTTGTTTTGTAGCACTTGCCCTACATCTCCCATGTAGCTCCTTATGGCTCCGAAGGTTTCTTAGCTTGTCTAGGTAAAAACACGTGCCTCATTTGCAATGGTTCAGCTCCCTTACACAACATCCTTGGAAACTCTTCTTGCCTTTCATTCAGAGCAGATTTAGGTTGGATGTTGGGAGGAATTTCTTTACTGGATTGTCAAGCACTGGAACAGGCTGCCCAGGGAGGTGTTTGAGGGGTTTAGAAAGCGGGTAGGTTGTACTTGGTGGCATGGTCCAACGGTGGATGTAGCAGGGCTGGATCAGTGGTTGGACACGATGATCTTAAAGGTCTTTTCCAACCGAAACAATTCTGTGATTCCTTCTAAACCTGTTTACCTTTGTTATGGCGCACGTTGCTTGTGTAGAGGGCAGGTCATGTGATTGTAACTGATCTTTTCTTTCAGACAGCAAGCACAATTACTTAACTTTCCTGTCCCTCCTAGGTCTCCTTTTTACATACGGTGTGACAGGCAGTGGGAAAACACACACCATGACAGGATCTCCTGGTGACGGAGGACTTCTCCCACGGTGTTTGGATATGATCTTCAACAGCATAGGACCATTCCAGGCCAAGCGATTTGTGGGTAGCTTTGCACTGACTTTGCTGCACTGTTCCTTGTAACACCCTAAAAACACTAAGAAAAAAGGTTCTGTTCAAATTCTCTCCTGTCTAGTTGTGAAAAGAAAGAAAACTAACCAAAAGATCCCACCTCCTTGATGTGTGAAGAGCATGGCCAAGGAGTAGGTGTAGTAGCTAGGATGGACACATCATGAAGACATATGGGCTGGCAGTCCGTGTAACTGTCACTTGTTCTTTAGCGTTTTTAAAACAATAAGAAAGGGAAGAGGAAGCTTTTTGAGGTATGGAGTGAAATCCAACCTCAAGATACAAAAGCCCCATGAAACCTTGCCTAAAGTGTTATAAATGTTTGGCCACAAGAAAAGCTTCACATGATCTCTGGAGTTTTGGTGTCTAAATATACTTGGAATAATACAGGAAGTCTTTTCCTTGGTAGGAGACTGGCTTATGTAATATTAGTATCTTGGGAATATGTGCTCTCTGTGGGATCTGCTTGGTATAAGCCAGACTGAGTATTGGTGAGGAGCACAGTGTTTTCTCTTTGCCAGATAGCTTGATGAGTGTTTTGCTGGCCAACACCTTGTGTTCTCTGGTGTTTGCCATTATTGTCTAAACATGCTACGTTCCCTGCCCAGGTTTTTAAGCTTGATGATAAGAATGGTGTGGATGTTCAGTGTGAAGTGGATGCTCTGTTAGAGCGCCAGAAGAGAGATGCCATGCCTGTTCTGAAAACTCCATCTGGCACGTAAGTGACTCCTGTAACGTGCAGAGTGAATCTAGTTAATGTAAATATTGTTCTGTTACTGTGGGTTTAACTTATCTTGGTCTCTTTTCTTTCATTTTCCAAGAGAGGGCTACAATATCAATGGAAGGTTGATATATTTCATGTGATTTGAGCAATTGCGTAATTATTTATATTAGAAGATGTAGAATTGGGCAACAGTAGTCCGTGTTTTACCCTTGCTAACGCACGAGAGAAATGCTCTGATTTTGCTGAGTAGGAACACTGTGAAGTTAAACGTGGGGATGTTTTGCCAAATACTAGATTCCTGAATGCAGGATAGTTATCGCTGCTAGACAGAAACACTGTCTGAAAAATGTGCAATTAGCTTTCAGAAAATTAAGTTACTCAGCTGAGACTGAGCTTAAGTCAGAAAACTGATTCTGCTTTAGCTCAAACCACAACAGCAAGGCATTTCTTACTGCAGCCGAATACAGCAGGGTACAGAGTACAGCAGTTAAGTTTATCTACTTAAAGTTTCCAAGGTGCTTTTTTTAATCTAGTGTGACTGGATGTGTTGTCATCAGTTGCTAGCGTGAGTGCTTCTGTGCTTGAATTATGCTACCTCTCAGTAGATTTCCTTTTGAGTTGCGTAGTCACTGGCTGTTAGTTGGCTGTGGGTGCACCACTACAATCCCTTGCGTGTTCAACAGGCAATTAGATCCAGAATTTGCTGATATGATCAACGTGCAAGAGCACTGCAAAGCAGAAGAAGTCGATGAAGATAATGTCTACGCTGTCTTTGTCTCCTATATCGAGATCTACAACAACTACATCTATGACCTCCTGGAGGAAGCTCCCTTTGATCCTATAAAACCCAAGTTAGTTTTACAAATACCATTACTCCTGCTTCAGTTGTGCTTTGGTGGGAACTACAATATGTCTTTGTGACTATAGTTTTGATGTCTGGCTTGATTCATAGGAATCACTTAAAATCACATGAAAAAGGAGTCCAGGCAACAGCAATTAAGTGTGACAAGTACTGATGGTTGTTTTACTGCTAAGACTTGGTGCTCCCCTCTTCAGTATAATGGGAGATTAATAAGCAAATACTTGATTTGTTAGGCAGTTTGTTGTGTCCCGCTGAGATTCTCAGTCTAACCACGTGGTTCTCAGAGTACTCCTCCTAGCAGGTGACTGCAACTTGAAGAGTAAGCTATTCTGTAGCTGACATGTTGGGGTTTTTTTCCTGGAAACAATGTGTTAGGTGAAAGTTGCTGTTTTGTTATTGCTTTACAATTAATGCAAGTTTATATATTATTTCACTTGGTGCCAATAATTGCCATAGAAACAGAAAAGCATAGTCTTATAAATTAAATTTTGAGTACTTTTTGGAAAGGTGGGTACTTGGCTGCTTTCTAAAATTGGTAAATCTTGAGACCTTGAGCAAAGCCATCTGCAAATTAAGCTTTGGATACATTTTCTAAATTCCAAATCCTTTGAAGAAAACCATGTGCATATCCATTGGTACACACGTTAATTAAAGAGTTGGCTGATTTACAAAGACTAACTAGAGCAAAACAAGCCATTGCTTTGAAACAACTGTCTCCAGGGTACTGATCTGAAAAGGGTCTGAATGTCTGTGAATGCTTTTTAAAGAAGAATAAGATTATTTGGTTTAGTATTGTGCTTATGTCCAAAAACCAGCCCACAAAGACTATTTGATTGCTTCTATTTATGGAAGTAAACAGTGTATTTATTATGTATGTAAAGATTTTAGACGCAAGCTGAATGGCTTAATATTTTTTAACCCTGTTTTTTTGGTAGGTGGAACAATTGCAACACTCCTGTGCGCAACGGTGACTTTATGTATGTGCCTAAGCGTTTTATTCCCAATAAGGGAAAGTGACATTTTCATTTAGTGGTAGAAGCAGAAACAAACTCAGACTGACTCCCTTTCTCCTCTTGCTTTACTAGCCAATATAGAACGCTGTTGAGGCCATCTTGCTTCTGTGTCTGAGCATATGCATGTAGAAAAACAATAGCTGCTATCTAAATTCATGATTTCCAGTAAGAGTTACAATTAAACGTAGCTTCTAAATTAAAGCAGTAGCTGAAGTGTAACTAATCTTGGCTGGATGTGTGTCCATGTACTTTAATTTCCTCTTCCATCTGCTGTATGGATAATTGACATATTCAGTCTGAATTTTGTACTTAAACAAAAGAAAACTCGCGTGGCACAAGGCATCGCTGGGCATAATGCTCCACTCAATTTTAGTGTTTTGTTTTCTTCAAAGACCTCCACAATCCAAGATACTTCGTGAGGACCAGAATCACAACATGTACGTGGCAGGCTGCACAGAAGTAGAGGTGAAATCTACAGAGGAAGCTTTTGAAGTGTTTTGGAGAGGTAAATCTTGGAATATAACTTAAGTTCGGCACAGATGTGTAGTCCTTTATACCCTCACGCTGGAAACAGAGTGGCCTTTGCTACTTAATAAATAAAACAGGGTTTTGGAGGAATTGTGTTTGTTCTGAACAGGTCAAAAGAAGAGGCGAATTGCAAACACTCAGCTGAATCGAGAATCCAGTCGCTCTCACGGTGTTTTTATAATAAAGTTGGCTCAGGCACCCCTGGATGCAGATGGAGATAATGTGCTACAGGTGAGCTCTGGGCAGGCTCTTAGAGGGGAAACTGTATGCTCACCTGCATGTCTGTGTAGGGCAGTTAACAGAAAGAGGCTACTTTTTGTAATGAAAGTGGAGCATTGAAGAGGAATGTGAATCTAAAAAGTGGAGGATTGGAACAAGCCTGGTTTTTATCTGTCTTGTGATCAGAACAGAAGGGATCTGCTCAACCTCTTCACAAAAGCTAGTGGTGCACAGCTGCTTCCATTAAGGGCTATGAAAATGCCCTCAGGCTTTATTTCCAGGCACATCATATTCTTTTTAAGTGTTTGGGGGGGGTGAGGTGTTCTCACTACCCTATTAGAAGGATTATAGAGCTAATTACTACCCGAACATGGTTTGTTTTCTGTAACAGGAGAAAGAACAGATCACTTTAAGCCAACTCTCTCTGGTTGATCTGGCTGGAAGTGAAAGAACCAGCAGAACAAAAGCAGAAGGGAGCAGGCTGCGAGAAGCAGGTATGTGCCACCCCTAGGCAGCCTGGTATTCTTATGTGCTAATATGTGCTCAGATGAGCCTTGTGGACTGTAAAGAACTTGTAGGAAGAATGGACGTGTTCAGTTGTCTGTTCTGATGACCTTAAATCCTCCAGCTTGGACACCAGAAGCTTGGTAGCTGTTATTTTAGTGCTTCAGGTTGATCAGAGCAGTTTTCTGTAACAAATAAAACTCAAGTCTGGGCAATCCTTAAATAAACTGCTAAATAATTTGGAAACTTGATCCAAATGGTTGCTCACAGAGTTTGTTTTGCTTTCTTAAGGTAATATTAATCAGTCACTAATGACATTAAGAACATGTATTGAAGTTCTACGGGAAAACCAGATGTATGGCATAAATAAGGTATACAACCCATTATCTAATTACCTTTTGATTTGATGACGATAAGGTGTAATGAAAGCTTACTAGATCTTTCATGTACTTCATTTTAAGATGGTGCCATACAGAGATTCCAAACTGACTCATCTCTTCAAAAACTATTTTGATGGTGAAGGAAAAGTGCGTATGATTGTGTGCGTTAATCCTAAAGCTGAGGACTACGAGGAGAGCTTGGTAATGTCCTTGCAGATCTGTCTTCACTTCCTCCTGCTCTTTTTGCATGTTTATCACCGAATTCTTGTACTTGTTTGGTAGGTGAGAGGAATGATAACGTTTGTTGCTCGGGCACTTCTGGTTATTAAAAAAAATATTGTAGGGCAAATGTACCTTCTAAGTCTTATTTTTCCTTATAAATATTACAACTGCTACTTGATGGTAAAATAGGAAGAGTTCCTCTTACCTACAAAAGTCCAAATGTCCATATCATTGGGGTTGTTTAGCCTGAAGAAGAGAAAGCTCCGGGGAGACCTTAGAGCAGCTTCTAGTACTGAAAGGGGAGTCAGGAAAGCTGGAGAGGGGGTCTTGATCAGGGGAGTGCTGGGATAGGATGAGGAGGAAGGTTTCTCAGCTGAAAGAGGGGAGATTGAGATGAGATCTTAGGAGAAATGTTTTCCTGTGAGGATGGGGAGGTCCTGGCCCAGGTTGCCCAGAGCAGGGGTGGCTGCTTCATCCCTGGAGGTGTCCAAGGGCAGGTTGGATGGGGCTTTGATCAGCCTGATCCAGGGGGAGGTGTCCCTGCCCATGACAGGGGGTTGGAGCTGGGTGGTCTTTAAGGTCCCTTTCAACCCAGACCATTCCATGCTTCTATATAGGTCTTAATTCCTGTACTTGCAGGAACTTAAGTGATCTACACAGTCAGCTTTGTGGTTCCTTAGGGGGCTAAAGTTGGAGAGGTGTTTCTGGGAAGGCTTCTGTCTGGTTGCTCCGCTTCAGAATCACAAGCCCTCTAGCTGGGAACCGCTTGTGATTATGGCTTGATAATGTCTCCTCTAAGGCTTTTATTGGCCTAAAATACCACTTTCAGACTTACTGTGGACCGCTCCTGGTTATTTTTCATTTGAAACTTGCTTTTGTTCTTTTGTAGCAAGTCATGCGCTTTGCAGAGATGACCCAGGAGGTTGAAGTTGCAAGACCTGTTGACAGACCGCTCTGTGGCTTAACACCAGGACGGCGCTTCAGGAATCAGGCCTTCAGAGAGGAGCTCTCGCGGAAACTGGAGATGCGGGGTGGCCCAATAAATGCAGGTAAGTGTTAGAACAATAGATGATTGCAGCACAGTGTTTGGGTGTTTTTTGGTTTTTTTGTTAGGACTTGAAGACTGTTTTAAAACTATTAGAGCCTTAAAAGTGCAAAAGGAGGTTCACTTAACTGTTAGTTTTGAGCCTTCTCTGCTCTTTTCATACTGCTGTGTTACTTTTAGCATAGACCCAATTACCGAGTTACTTTCTTATTGGTGATGAGGTGGACTTGTGGTCCCTTTATGGTAGCTCCTGAAAGGAAATTGTGCTGAAGATGCTGCTTTGATGTTTTTGTATGCTTAGGGCTGGCTTTAGAAATCGAGAGTTGCCTGGAGGTATTACAGAGCAATAAATTGAGTGTGTCACATTTAATCTGTTCTCAACACTGTCATCTCTTTGGAAAACTTGTAGCTCTTATTAATTATTCCAAGTTCTGTCTGATTCATGATGGTGTGGAATGAATGATGTGTGGCTGTGTGTTGTCAAATGGGATTTTTCTGTTCTGTAGCTTGCTGACAGGCTGTCTTGGCTTTCATTCGTAGAGAGAGAAGAACAATCTCTTTCAGAAATGTTTCTGCAGAACTTCCCTCCGTTGCCTTTATGTGAGCTATTGGATGTTAATGATGATGAAGCACTTCCAAAGCTTATTGAAGCCCTGGAAAAACGCCATAAAGCCCGACAAATGCTGTCACAGGAGGTTGCCAAAACTGGTAAGAATTTGAGCATCAGTCTGGAGCTAGTTTTGATGTGAATGTTGGGGTTTTCCTGTGCAGAGACAGTAGCTGGGCTTAATGGTCCTTGTGGGTCCTTTCCAACTCGGGTCACCCTAAGATAACAGGAAATATGTATCTTGTCTAGATCGATCGCTTAAAAAAAAACTTCTTTGAGGTAATGAAATAACTAGTAGTGTTAAGTTGGTAGGATAAAAACCAAACTGCATTGTATTGATTCTCTTGCAGCGCTTGCACTTAAGACAGCGCTGCAAGAATTTGACTCTAGTGTCGTGTCCAAGGAAAACTATATGCAAGAAAAACTATCAGAAAAAGAGAAAATGCTAGCAGGACAGAAAATGGAGCTGGAACGCCGGGAGAAAAAAATTAAAACTTTAGAATACAAGGTCAGTGCTTTCATTGTCTAAAGCTAACACAAAACACATGCTCTGTGTGCCATTTGACAAGTTTCTTGACATCAGAAGTTGTTTGCAAATGGCTGTTGGTGACAAAATTAGAAGTGTTTTGTGGGGCCTTTAGCGAACACTTAACCTTTTGGCTTTCTTATGGGGTAAGGCTTGTCTTAATGCATTGAGATGGGCAACTTGTAAGGAAGTTGTACAATCTCTGAAATGTTTTGGGATGTGGACTCTTTATCTGGGAACATTTGTACAACAGCTGATATATTCTAGTAGATATTAACAGTAAAACATGACTAGTAGCTCTGGGCTTAGATGATTGTGCTCTAAGCAGCATAGCTCAATCCTCCCTAGTTTGGCAATGAAGCCGGTGAAGAGGCTGAAGAACAAGTCTTATGAAGAGTGGCTGAAGGAGCTGGCATTGTTTAGCCTGGAGAAGAGGAGACTTCATCGCTCTCTGCAGCTTCCTGAAAGGAGGCTTTGGTGAGGTGGTTGCTGGTCTCTTCTCTCAAGTGACAGCCAGGAGAATCATAGAATCACAGAATAACCAGGTTGGAAGAGACCCACCAGATCATTGAGTCCAACCATTCCTATCAAACACTAAACCATGTCCCTCAGCACCTCGTCCACCTGTGCCTTAAACACCTCCAGGGAAGGCGACTGAAGCCCCTCCCTGGGCAGCCTGTTCCAGTCCCCAGTGGCCCATTCCGTGAAACATTTTTTCCTAATGTTCAGCTTAAACCTCCTCTGATGGAGCTTGAGGCCATTTCCTCTCCTCCTGTTCCCTGTCACTTGGGAGAAGAGCCCAGCTCCCTCCTCTCCACAACCTCCTTTCAGGTATTTATAGAGAGCAATGAGATCTCCCCTCAGCCTCCTCTTCTCCAGCCTAAACACCCCCAGCTCTCTCAGCCGCTCCTCATCAGGCCTGTTCTCCAGCCCCTTCACCAGCTTCGTTGCTCTTCTCTGCACTCGCTCCAGAGCCTCAACATCCTTCTTGTAGTGAGGGGCCCAGAACCGAACACAGTATTCGAGGAGCGGCCTCACCAGTGCCGAGTCCAGAGGGAGAATAACCTCCCTGGACCTGCTGGTCACACTGTTTCTGATACAAACCATAATAGGATGAGAGGGAATGGCCTCGAGTTGCACCAGGGCAGGTTCAGATTAGACACTAGGAAAAATCTTCACTGAGAGGGCTCTCGGATTTTGGCAGAGGCTGCCCAGGGAGGTGGTGGAGTTCTCATCCCTGGAGGGATTTAAAAGACAGATGGACGAGCTGGTCAGGGATCTGGTTTATTAGTGGATAGGTGCAGTTGGACTTGATGATCCAACCCTAGTGATTCTATTTCTCTTCTTCCAGATTGAGATTTTGGAAAAGACTGCCACAATTTATGAAGAAGACAAGCGGAATCTTCAGCAAGAATTAGAAAGTCAGAGCCAGAAATTGCAGCGTCAGGCTTCTGACAAGCGTCGGTTGGAGGCACGATTGCAGGGCATGGTGGCAGAAACAACCATGAAATGGGAGAAGGAGTGCGTAAGTACGCTGCTATATCTCTTAGTGATGTGTAACAGAGCGCTGCTGGGCGACTTGGTTTTCTGAGTGTTTATATATAGTAGTAGCATTAAGAATGGGTGTGTTTAATTATGGACTTGAACAGACACTTAACCTTTATAAGAATGGTATGATAAGATGAAGTCCCCAAGGACTTCTGGTGCAGCTAGAGCAGCTCTCGTAAGCACCGTGTCGCTTCTTTTCAGTATCTAGAGTTTGTTCTTTTGGGTTAGTGGCACTCTTAAGGAGTGATTCTTTTGATAAGTTGGTTGTCAGTAGAAGCCTGATGTCAGAATGTCCCATTTATGCTCGTGTACGCTCTTGCTCAGATATGTGCTTGACAAGGAACGAGGAAAGGAAACCTGAGGGATTAATTCGTACTATGTCAGGACCATTGATAGAACTAAAGTTGATTTGCTCACACTTATGATTTAGGAAGCAAAATGATTATGACATTGGACATGGTACTGTATTGTAATCTGGAAAGTCTTTCTTTTGTTTCATATGTCATTATTTCCAATAGCTTGAATCTCGATGGAGGAAGGCTTTCATTCCATGTGGAATACATGATTCCCTTTAAGCACAATTACTTGTGCTAACCGTAAAGTGTTTCGTGCTTTTCCTCCCTTGTCTTTGTAGGAGCGTCGCGTAGCAGCAAAGCAGCTGGAGATGCAGAACAAACTTTGGGTCAAAGATGAAAAGCTAAAGCAGCTGAAGGCCATTGTTACTGAACCTAAAAATGAAAAGCCAGAGAGGCCTTCACGTGAGAGAGACCGAGAGAAGCCTATTCAGAGATCAGTGTCTCCTCCACCGGTACCTGTAAGTTACCCTTAATACACTTCTAGCTATAAGGAGAAGCATCTTTATAAGAATGAACTAAAGTGCAGGCCACTTCTCTTTGGTGGCTGGAAAAAAGTTCTCAAGCACAGAATCTGGATAGCTTAAACATGCTTTGAATTCTCCATCTCCTGTTGTATTTATTAGTGGTCTTTATTTGTGCTTGTGCCTTCTAACACTACAAAGTGTTGGAAGAACACCTGATTCTTAATGCTGTCCCTGCAACACAATGCCTCTCCACAAAACCATTAGCTTGAAGGGCTGAATTGTCACTCTGCACGTTGTCAGTATTCATTGTTTTATTGCCTTCTAAGTTGCCAGTTCTGTGTTCACTAACGTCTTTCCTGTTCTCTCTAGCTTTCTAGTAACTGTATTGCTCAGGTCCCTAACAGCCAGCGGCTCATGAACAACCCACAGGTGCACAGACGTTCTAATTCTTGTAGCAGCATTTCTGTGGCGTCCTGTGTTATGGAATGGGAGCAGAAAACCCCTTCGCACAAGCTTACCAGTGGCACTTCTGTTGCGAGGAGTAGGCAACAAGGACCAGAACAAAGTAGAGACTATAACACCTCAGAAAGAAGGAGAGGGATGTGCTGGACTGCAGCCACTGAGGTTTCCAGGCGTAGAGATGAGCTAGAAATAGAAGAGGATCAATGCTGCAGGGTTAGTGCTGCTCCGATCAAAAGCTAAATGTAGTGTTGGTTTGTCTGGCTACAAAATTCATTAAAGCTCTAGGGTGCCTAACATAGATTAGAGTTCTGCCTTAAATGTACATCTCATAGGACAGTATTGTTTCCAGATTGAGTCCCGCTACTCATTCTCTTTGACTTCTTAAATTGATGCTTGGAAACTCTTTAAAAGCAATATGTGTTTCCTGCTGGCATGTAGATAGCACTTGTAAGGAACTCTGAACTAGATAGGCTTTTCCCCTAGCTCTGAATATCCATGTGTTTTAACCTGTTTCTGTCTCCTCAAATCTATCCTGCAGCCTACAATTTATTATAGACCGTTTGGGCAGCTTAAAAGGTGGTTTTATTAGCCATATTTGCAAATGTCTACTGGAAACAGTACTTGAACTAACACCTCTTTATGTGACTGTTAACTTTAACTCTCTTAGAATAGTCTTCCCTAATTTTCACATCTGCATTGAAACCAGGGGCTTTGCTTGCAGTTGGGAGATGATTTTTCATTAAACTGATGCATGCAAGTGTTTGTCGTCTGTATGTCTCTCGTGTTATAGCTCTGGCGCAGTGGCTCAGGTAAATCCAAGAGAACTGTACAAACCCAGCCTCTCGAGAGGAGCAAAGCTGACTGTGGTGCAATTCATTTTTGAGAGTATTCTCAAAACTCCTGTCACTTGCTGGCCCTTTGAAGTCAGGGACACTGCTTTTAAGTAAACACTATTCCAACTAGTGCAAAAACCCACTGTCAGCAGAATAAGGGATGTGGTCTCTGCAGTAATAAATGACAGCAGCAGCGTTGCCCTCTCCTGAGAACGTAACTTCTAAGGCATCTCGGCAAATTGTTTCAAAAAAATATCAATGGAAGTAAGTGTTGCCCAATAGAAGCAGTGGGAGGAAGGAAATACTGGAATTCTTACTTTATTTTTTTTTATTTTAATGGGAAATTTTTGCCTAAAGACACATTTCCCTTCATGTTTAATTTTATAAGTGCTGCTTTAGATTTGTAAGATGTGTATTTGGAAAGGGTACAGCCAATCTCACGTCTGTTGGGCAAAGAAATCCTGATTGATGCTCATCACCTGAAGAGACTGTGCATGGCATTTGCATTCATGGGTTTGGGTTTTGTAATGTCACTGTGATGTTACCATTAGTATGTAAATGGAACAGAGTATACAAATACTCTTTGAGGGAAAAAAAACCAAACTATTCACAGATTTTGAAAAGACGCATGTTTTTAGGCAAGTTCCCATCTTCTGATTTTCCTGAGCAACTGACAATGATGTTCATCTTCATAAAAGAAAAAAAGATATATTTTTATACGTATAAAAATATATTTAGAGATGTTGGAAATCCATACTCGTTCTGCTTGCTTTGCTGCCTCAAAAATACGTTTTGATCGCTGAATGCATCGATGAAAACATGAATTGCTCTTTTCTGATTGGTTAATATGTTTGTAGCAATCGGATTTGATTTGGAAACTCGGGAGGAGCATTACCAGGCACAAAGATGTCCTCCTTGAGGAAACCTTGCTATGGGTATGGGATGCGACAGATTGGATAACAGCTAATTGGCACAGAAATAATCCATTCATAATTTGATGCAGGGCTCTTGGTCACAGTGCCTTTCAGGATCTACTCTGAAAGCACTTTAGGAAGGAAGCTTTGATCTTCAGACAAATGCATTTTAACCCGACCTGCAAAGTTCACATCTGCTAATGATGTCCTTTGAGAGATTTACTGTGTGCTGATTTCTCCTGATTCTCTTCTGCTCTGATCAGAACGCACCTCCAGTTCGCCTCAGACACAGACGGTCACGCTCAGCTGGGGAGAGATGGGTAGATCATAAGCCACCTTCTAATCTGCCCACTGAAACAGTTATGCAGCCACATGTCCCCCACGCCATCACGGTGGCGGCTGCAAGCGAAAAAGCACTAGCTAAGTGCGACAAGTACATGCTGACACACCAGGAGCTTGCCTCTGATGGGGAGATTGAAACCAAACTCATTAAGGTAATGCAAACGCCTTCATCGTGCGCTCGTGATAACCCTGTCAAAGCTATTTCTGGCAATGTGGTTGTGCTATACAGCGTGACTGGAACTGGATGGGCGTTGAGGTCCCTTCCAACCCAAACCATCCTGTGATTCTATGATGTAAATTGTAGTAGCCAATTGACGGGCAGGTTGGTGAGGCAGGCTAGGCTTTGAACGTTGCAATACTTGTGTCCTGAAATGTTGACTGTGCTAATTAAGGCAAACTCTGAAAGCTCGCTGTAATTTGTATCAAGAAGCTTTTGGTTCGTTTTTCCTATAGCCCTGGTCCTCACAATATTGTCATCTTGTTATGAGTTTTAAGAAGGCGCTCGCTCCTGTAAGGTAAACCTCTAGGTTCCTGCGATGTTTCCAAAAGCAAAGTCCTACATAGCTGACAACGTTCCTGTTTGTGCTGAGGGATGGAACCACTCCAGTGGAGCCTGTGGCTTGATTCTTGTGGTATTACTGAGTGATTATTGTCATACAGAAATCTTTGCCTTTGTAATGACTGCTCTATGGCTCTCTTGCGTGTGATCATTGGGGTAGATGGCATTCTCTCTATTGTCCTGTGTATAATAAGAGAAGAATGAGTGGGGTAGAGTGTTTCGATGCACACATGCTTGCTGGCTGCTAACCTGCAAGGACATGGCAGTTGCAAGCACTTCAGTTTCCATGTGAAAGCTGGCACTGCACCATAACTGACCTTGTGATTGTTCCTTGTTAATGGCTTTTGGTTTCCAGGGTGATGTTTTCAAAACCAGGGGTGGTGGACAGGCCGTGCAGTTCACAGAGATAGAGACCCTGAAGCAAGAATCTCCGACTGGGTGAGCTGTTTTACATCCAGGTTCTGATCCTGCTGTTGATCCATAACTCCAGTAGTAGCTGATTCTGGTCCAAATGATTGAATAAAACATTACTTTATTTACCTTGAAATCACATCAAAGTAACTAGGAGAGGCTATAGGCACTGTAGTTGCTTCTAAGTCTGGTCTGCTGCTGAGAGCAAAGTATTTTGAAAGTGTAAATTGTATTTGCTTGTGTATGAGAAGCTCCCAAAATACATGATGCTTATAACTCTTTTTTATGCACTCTTTCAGTCGAAAGCGAAGATCATCACCTTCCAATCCTGACCCACCTGGGGATGCTGCAGACTCTGAATGGACTGATGTAGAAACCAGAGTAAGCTATGAATGAAGGGGACATCTCATGCTTGATCAGGATGAGAATGTGGGGTAGTGCTGATGGCTGGGTTGGAGGGTAGCAATAAAGGATGATTTTTCTGTGTCTTCCCAGTGTTCTGTGGCAGTGGAGATGAGGGCGGGATCAGCTCTTGGACCTGGATATCAGCATCATGCTCAGCCCAAGTAAGTGCATCTCTTCTTTGTAGCTGGGGTGTTGCATTTTCTTTCTTGCTAACTTCTAAAGTGAAGTGACTTTCCCACGTCAAGTTTGGGATGCATGCATGAAAGATAAGCAGGCTTAGTCAGGAAATCGGTGACTAAGCACTATTATTAACTTGTCTTCTGGGTAGAACTCTGGCACTTAGTGCAGCAGAGTGTCAAGTTTGATCTTATGTGATCTTGATTGTAAAAAGCTGGGAACAGAGTACAGAGTAGAATTGTAGAATGGTTTGGGTTGGAAGGTACCTCAAAGCCCATCCAGTTCCACCCCCTGCCATGGGCAGGGACACCTCCCACTGGACCAGGCTGCTCACAGCCCCATCCAACCTGGCCTTGAACTCCTCCAGGGATGGGGCAGCCACCCCTGCTCTGCGCAGCCTGGGCCAGGGCCTCCCCACCCTTATTGTGAAGAATTTCTTCCTAAGGTCTAATCTAAATCTCCTCCCTTCCAACTTACAGCTATTCCCCCCTGTCCTCTCTCTGTGCTTCCTGGCCCTTCCTCAGCTTTTCTGGATCCCCTTTCAGTACTGGGAGGCCGTTCTCTCCAGGCTGACCGAGCCTAACCCTCTCATCCTGTCGGAATAGGATGTGGGATGGCCATGAGAAAGTACTAAGCTGTATCCCTCTTCTGTCCCCTTGGCCTTTATCACGTGCTGGTAGTGTAAAGAACATTGATTTTCATATCTTTACATAAATTTCCATTAGACAAGGTTACAATTTCACTAACAGCATGAGGACAAGGGGACCGAGGCAACTGTAGGGTGTATCTAATGGTGTGCTGGAACACAGCTAATATTCCAGCTGCTGCCTGCTATGTCATTGTCAAGGCAGCTGTTAAAGAAACGTGGGCCCTAGTTGTGCTCGAAGAAACATTCCTCCTCTTCAAATGCAGACATGACAGCCCTGAGTTATTATAACTGTTTTGTTGTCCTTTAAGGTGGTGGGGTCACTGGTGACTGCATGCATAAATGCAAGCTCCCCGCATCAGAACCCTCGCTTTCTAGCAGAGTGCAACCGATCCTGCAAGTCTAAGGCCAGTGGCCAACCCTTGAGCCAGCCCCTGTGTCAAACAAAACACTTCACCAACAAAAGACATGCTTCAGAAATGATAGTTTTGTTAAACCAGGTGTTACAGACCAGAACTCAATATCCAGCTGTGGCCTCTTGCAGATAGGCGCTGGCAGTGGTGTGGAAGTCGCCTGTTCAGCTCAGGGGAAGAAAATGTGCAGTTTTGCAAGGCAAACGTACAGGCAGGAGAGGGCTGGAGAGGTAAAGGGGCTTCTATGAAGCCAAAATTGACTGAACTTATTGTAACTGGAATCCAAAACGTTTAGATCTGGTTGAAATCGGTAATCCCTGGTGACAAATAGGGTTCTTTCATACCGTTTATTATGTCTCTTATTAGAAACTGGGACCTGCTACTGCTTGCAGCCTTCCTGCAGCTTGTAATGTTGCAGTAAATCCCTTACCTTGCCCGTGCATTCAGTTAGAACTTGTATGTAGTTTTAAAGCAGCAGCTTTAAAAGTAAAGCTTCGGTTTAAGCTTCTGGCTGTCTACAAAAGAAGCAAAATCAAACTATTTCTTGATAAATAAGCTCTTTAGTTTTCTTGTAATGCTTCTTAGCATAGGACATAAGTGAGACTTCTGCAAACAGCAGAATAGGTGAAGAAGTTATTGACTGCTGTAAAGAAAATTGCTATGTAAAACCTGACAGTTCTTTGTGCCTTTGTTTTCTTTTTTTTTCAGACGAAGAAAACCATGACCTTAACATACTCCTGCATTGGAATCCTCTTGGTTTTTATCAGACTGATGTATTGTCTGCTGCCAGTGATAAACTGTTTTGTTATCACTACAGGCTTATATTTTTATCACAGCCCGTGCTCAGCGATGTTTAAATGGGAGCTACGTTCTTTTGTGACCCCCAAAGACGTTTGTGTGTGGGTGTATGTATGTTCAATTGGTGCAGGGTGGTTCTTCCATTGCCCTCTGGTCTTCTGAAGAACTCCTTCTGCCTCGTGTGTATCCAACTCTTGTTATTAAGCCGCATCTTTATAGTCTGATGACACAAGGCTTTTGCCTTGCATATTTTGTCTACTTGTTTGTTTTGTAGAGTGCAAAATACTTCTGGTTGCTGCCCATCCCTTGTCAGGGCCTCTCTTTTGAAGAGGTGTAAATGCTGCTACTTGTTTAGATGCAGGATCGCACTTTAAGAGTGTTTCTATGCCATTTCATGTTTTATTATAGCTAGCAACAGCTTGGTAATACAGATTTCTTCTTTGAAGAATTACCTTTCATTATTTAATATGCAAATAAACAGTTCCAGTCTTCAACCCTTTATAGTACTTTAGCAGAGATACAGGATACAGATGAGTAATTGTGACTGGACATCAGACCTACTTTGTAATGCAAGTAAATGTTTTACACCTGTAGATATGGGGTATTAGGGCAATTTGCTCACAGATGCAATGCGACCTTTATATATGTGGCTCTGCATGTACATTAAAATACTATTATTCCATGGCTCTTGAAAACCACATTCTGGTTACCTTGGGGCATGTGAAGCTACAGAAACTACGGTAAGCACTGCGTGCGGCATTTTGACTGTATCTCAGAATCACAGAATTGTTTGGTTGGAAAAGACCTTTGAGATCAAGTCCAACCATACCTGTCCACTACTGAACCGTCCCTGAACACCTCATCTGCCTGTCTCTTAAATCCCTTTAGGAATGGTAACTCCAGCACCTCCCTGAGCAGCCTATGCCAGTACCTGAGAACCGTTTCAGTAAAAAAGTCTTTCCCGATGTCTAATCTGAACCTGACCTGGTGCAACGTTGAGGCCATTTCTTCTCATCCTATTGCCTGTCACTTAGGAGAAGAGACCAGCACCCAGCTTGCTCCAATCTCCTTTCAGGGAGCTGCAGAAAGTGAGAGGGCAGTGGGAGCAGCGCTGCTGGAGCTGCATGGTGAGCTGATGCCACTAGATGGTGTGAAATCACCGTCAGGGGCTGGCTTCCCTCTGCCCTGCAGGTAGGCAGGCTTTGGGGCAGGGAATTCCTCTTTGCTGTCTTGGGGCACCGCTAACCTGTGCAGCGGGGTCCCTGCTGCCACCCATCTTCCTGCCTTTGCTGCTGCCGTGCGAGAGGAAAAGGACAGGAAGGACAGCCAGCAAAATAAAGGTAGAAAAAAGCATAAATAAGGCCCATGTTCCTATTTCTGGCATTTAAATTAACTCCTTCACGTGTGCTAAAATAATTAATCTGCTATTAATGATGAGCAAGCTGTCAAATGCATTATCTCTTTGATTTGAGTTCAATCATCCTGTCATCAGCGTAAGTCATATTGGAAGTGTTACTGGGGCAACCTCAGGAGATGTGAGGAAACTGATATTCAGAGCTCTGCAGGGTAAAATACTTAGCTACAGAATATGGCTTCATTTGGGTTGTTTCAAAAGCAACATATGAATGTTGGATCAGCCTGGTCTAGTGGAAGATGTCTCTGCCCAAGGCAGGAGGTTGGAACTGACTCACCTCTAAGGTCCCTTCCAACCCAAACCGTTCCATAATTCCTAATTAGCTCTCAACATGATGTTTGTTGGGTTTTTTTCTCATGGGTGGCACAGGAGACATGACCAAAGTTGATTTCTTGGGTTTTGGCAAGCTCTGTATTTTGATGTGTGATGTTTTTTGAGAGCTTTGCTCAGAAATTTCCTGATTTGAAGGAGAAAACCGGTTCTTCTGCCCTGGGTGCATGTTTGGAAAGAAACAGTACTTGGATGAGAGCTTGAACTCTTTGCTGGGGGGAGAAGTTTGAAGCCTGTGAGCTCGGGGAAAGGAGAAGAGTTGGTGACTCAAGCAGAAGGAGCTCAGGGTGCCCAACAAGCTGTGTCTCCTAGGTCTAGCAACACTTTTCCATCACGGAGTTGTGTTAGTGCCACTCAGTCGCATTCCTCTTAAGTTGTTCTTCGTGTCTTTGCGTCTTCTTCACATATTGACTCTTGCACAGAGTCCTGGCAGTGTTTACTCTGCAGATTCCTCTAAGACTCTGCTAAGCACACAATTTACTCAGCTAACAAGGGCTGGCATTTATTGTGGGTATTTTTGTGTACTTGTCGTTCCTTGGTCTCCATTGACATTCAGTGGGAAGCATTAAAGCAAACAGCAGTAGGAGGTTACCTGTACCGAGGCTCCTCTGTGAAACAGCTGAGCAAGGCTGCCTGCTTGACCTTACCCAGAGCCAGCTCCCACAGGTCTGTGGGGATGGAAAAGCCTTTCTGAAGTGAGCGGGCTTTGGAAAAAAAAAAAGTTAATGTTATTCTGTAGAAATTCAACTGTTTTTCTGGTTTGTTTTTTCTTCCTTGTACACCTTCATTTTCCCTTTGCACTGGTTGCAGCTAACGTTTCCCTAGAGCGGGTAAGGAAGTAGCCACATGGAATAACTCAAAGTTCAAGTTTCTACAGGGCTAATGCCCACCAAAGGTTTGCCTGCAAGTTGTTATTGCCCAATAATAGAACAATTTATTCAGCTGGAGCAATTTCTAGAGCAGGGGCTCTAAAACCAAGGGCATCCTGGGGTCTTGCTGTCAGCAGCAGGAATGTTTGCTCGGGATCTGTTTGCTCTACGCTTGGAAGAGGCAGCTGCCTGCTTGCCTCCCTAGTGGGCTGCTCGAACCTGTTGCTGTGGAGAGCTCACTTATATATGGAAACAAAGCAACCATAATTTACATGGTTAGTGCTTTTCTTCATTAAATCAGGGTTTGTTGCAGGTCCTCCTTGTTTCTGCCAGTCCCGCTGTCAGCCAGCAGGATCGTTCTGTACTCCGGTGTGATGCATCACGCTTTTTTTGCGAAGGCTTGTAGCCTGCTGGTGGAAACAGCTCTTCGTTCCAAAGCTTGTTTCTGCACTTTCTGGTTTGTGTGGCTGGAAGCCTGCAGAATTTCAGCACATCCAGTCAGCTGCTTCTCTCTGGAGAGGAGGAGCAGTGGATGCCCTGCTTGGTAAGCATGCCCTGTGTCAGAGAAGAACCTCAGTCAGTTTGCTTGTCTTTTAGTTTATTAGCAAACCAGTGTTTGTCAGGAATACTCAGCTGAATTCATATTTAACTTTTGAGGTGACAAATTCCTACCACAGCAGACTGAGGTCTGCAGCTGATGCTGCACAGTCTCCCTGCCAGTTCTGAACCATCAGTTTCCTGCTGGCAAAAGGTGGAGGCTCTGGACTCCGTTGCCTGTGCCTCTTGGATGTTCTGGGCATTAATCAGCTGCAGCCTCTGCTGAGTAATGAAAAGCAGAATAATATGCAGGCTCAGCCGTGGAATCGTGGGCACAGGGAGGTGGAGTTGAGCTGTTCTGAGCTGAGGCTGTTCCAAAGCCTGGGTTGAGTAGGGTACGAATGTTCAGGACGCCAATCTTCTTGCAGGTCGTGTTCTGCCCCTCTGGCTGTGGCAGTGAATCACTGGTAAGGATGTGAGTACTAGAAGCCTGTAGGATTAGCTGAACTCTTTCCAGTGAAGTTAACGGGGTTTTACTGCCTACCTCCCTCGCCTGCCCGCTGTTCCTGCCAAAAAAAAAGAAGGTGTCTGCACTCTGCCGCTGTGAAAAGTGTTCTGGCTGAACCCGGGCTGTGCACTAGGCAGGCTGCCAGAGCGCAGGGGAGGAAAAAGCTGATACAGAGCAGCCTGTTTGCTTTTTGGACCTGGCAGCTCCTGTGCATGCTTCACACTTGCCTGCTGACATGCTCTGACCCTGACCCCAACAGCTACAGCTGTTCTCAGCCTGGCCTTGAGCAGGCGCCGTCAGCCTCCAGGTTCCGTGTTGCCTGCTGGAAGCCGTTTGCAGAGAGGGTTCAAAGGCATGGCCAGAACCCCTGACTATCTAGGGGTAATGGAGGCAGCCAGGGGTGGAAGTCAGCTTTTGCTTCAAAGTCTTTGGAGAACATCTTTGCTTTGGCCTGCACCTGCCAAGAATTGCTGCCTGAAGGCACTTGAGCCGCGCTGGCAGCGGGCAGAGCGGGAGCTGTGCTGTCCTGGCTGTGTGACGGGGAAGCACCGAGCTGAGATACAGGAGCCTGTGCTTCTGCTGCTGCCCTGTCTCCATCAGACATCGTGTGCCGCAGGGATGAGGAATTCATTTGGCTCTGAACAACACAGCCCCCAGAGTGCAGCCTGGGTTCAGAGAATGGATGCTTGGGGTGCACTCACTTTTTAGTACTTGTTTTTGCTTCTAATAGGAAACAGCTCACCATAAGAGAGACTGTTTTCCATTCCTTTTTGTGGTCTCTCTCATGTCCAGCTCTGATTATTGCAGAGCCTGTGATGTGGCTATAGGGTACAGGCTGGTGTGGTGCATGGCGGGGTGGACTTTATCCCTCTCCAGCTGCATCCACGATGATGGGCTGAGAGGCATTTTAGGGGCTGGGTGTGAAGGCTGAAAGCTGACTCTCAAGATTTTTGCAGGAATAAGCTTTAGATTGCCCAAAGGAATTAAAATTGGAGCTGCTATTCTTCCGAGAGGCTCATTGCTCATGGCACAGCGTGAATAATTATAAGCAATAATCCTGGCAGGCATGGGCAACCCTCATGAAATTGTGGCAGCAGATGAACCGCTGGCACGTGGCAAAGCCTGTGTTGGCAGAATGGGGTGGCATTGTGCAGGAACAATGCTGGGAGCAGAGTCTGAGGCTCTACAATGCTTCTCCTCCAAAGGGTAGGTGATGAAACCCAGTGTGAACCTTACTGCTTCAGGCAAAAGCGTTTATAGAGTCCTTTGGTGGGAAAAGACCTCCAAGATTGAGTCCAATCATGCCTGTCCACTACCAAACCAGATCCCTGAGCACCTCATTTACACCTCTCCAGGGACGGGGACTCCACCACCTCCCTGGGCAGCATCTGCCAGAGCCTGAGAGCCCTTTCAGTGATAAAATTTTTCCTGCTGTCTAATCTGAACGTGTCCTGGTGCTACTCGAGGCCGTTTCCTCTCATCCTATTGCCTGTCGCGTGGGAGAAGAGACCAGCAACCACCTCACTACGACCTCCTTTCCAGGAGCTGCAGGGAGTGATGAGGTCTCCCCTCAACCTCTGGGCTGAACAACCCCAGCCACTCCTTGTAAGCCTTGTTCTGTAGACCCTTCCCCAGCTCCGTTCCCCTCCTCTGGATGCGCTCCAGCCCCTCAATGTCCTTGTAGCAAGGAGCCCATAGCTGAGCCAAAGCAAGTGTCTATCTGCCTGGGGAGGGAAACTAGTGTGGAAACAAGCTAGTACCTGACAGCTCAGCAGCATCGGAAGGGTGAGGCTTTATTCCTCCCTCTAACCCAGGCAGATGTTTGTGCAGACATCCCCGGGCAGTGCTGGTGGCTGTCCCCCTTCGGGCATCACCTGCTTCGGCAGCTTCAGTGACATGTAAGTAATGATCTCTTCCAACGAACCGCTCCCTGCTTCCCAGAAATAGCATTTGTCTCCAATGTCTGCTTTGATTTATGTCGAGTTTGGATGCTGCTAAAAATAATCCTCCCACATGCTAAAACTACATTGTCTCTGGTTATTGTACCAGCTTTGTGGATGAAGCACCTCTATAAAGAGGAGTAGAAGGGTGCTCAGGTGGTGGTGGGGAGCAGCAGTTGCTTTCAGCGTCTCTGCGGGTGTCAGGGGGTTGGAGCTGGATGGGCTTTAACGTCCCTTCCAATCCAAACCGTTCTAAGCTGTTTGTTCTTTGCCTTGACCAGGCTGCTCTCCAGGGGCAGGGATAGAGTTGCCATGGTTGGGTTGCCCCGAGTTAACTCCCAGGGAAAGGCACCAGGCTGATTCCTAGGTTGCCCCTGCCTGAAGTTCATGTTTGTCCCCTAGTCTGGACACGCAAGAGTTAAACACGTCATTTAACCTTAGTTTTGATCAGAACCCTTTGATGGATGGGCAAGGAGTTTTAGCTGGCAGTGAGGAAGCCTCCTCCTACCCCACAGCTCAGTTGTTCTGGAGCTTTGGGTACTTGGATTTATTTTTAAAATACCATGAGCTGCTCTTGTTGTTTATTAGGGAAAAAAAAAAAAACTCGGAGCCTGTAAAATACAATTCCCTAGGATAGAAGGCTAATCCTCTTATTTCTACACATTTCTGGATGATTAAATAGCTGGATTATTTAAGTAGTGATTTGTTACTAGATTGCATCATCAAGGAGATCTAAGGCATAAATATTAGCTCTGGGCTTTTGGCTCTGTGCTGTTGAAAGGGGTAGAAGGTGTTCTGCAGACAAAAGCCAGAGAAATGAAATTAAATGAGCCTGTGGTGCAGCGGGTCACGGCAAAGCCCCTAAAACCACACTGGCTCGCAGAGCTTTAACCTTTACAGAGAGCACGCACGGTAAGTACCGTCAGCTTTGCCTGGTAAATCTTGTAACCCACTGTTCTGCAGTGAACTGGCTCTTCTGCTGCACTCAGGAATGGTTCAAAACCATTTGTTATCTTCTCGGGCTTGGATTAGCCTTGCCCTGGTGCTGCTCCAAGCCCTGACGAAGGGAGCACAGGGGGAGCTCGATTGGAGTCTCCCATCCCTGAGCCCGTGGGGATTTGCACCAGCACTGGAGGGGCTGCCTCTCCACGCTCTGGTGGGTGGCAGAGGGTGCTTGGTTGTGTTGTCCCCAGCTCTGCTCCCTGAAACATCTCCAGCCCCCCCTGAAACGGGGTGATGCAGCCTTTGAAGGGCAGCTAGAAACTCATTGGAGGTGGTTAATGAAGGTGTTGGAGATGCCTTGGAGAAGAGTGGCTGCACGGAGCACCCTTTCTTTTGGCACGCAGGAAAAAGTGAATGGAGGAGGACCTCCCAATGCTGTGCTCCATCACTCACTGCTAGTAGTCTTCTCAATGAGTGAATTCCCCGGGATACAGATCATAGAATCACAGAAACACCAGGTTGGAAAAGACCCATCGGATCATCGAGTCCAACCGTTCCCATCAATCACTAAACCGTGTCCCTCAGCACCTTGTCCACCCCGTCCCTCAAACCCCTCCAGGGAAGGTGACTCAACCCCCTCCCTGGGCAGCCTCTGCCAGTGTCCAATGAACCTTTCCATGAAAAATTTTTTCCTAATATTCAGCCTGAACCTCCCCTGGCAGAGCTTGAGGCCATTCCCTCTCGTCCTGTCCCCTGTCACTTGGGGACTTATGGGACAGATCTATTTGGTGCTGCTGGAAATGCAGTTATTGCGGGTTAAACACAGGCATTCGCACCCACGTGGCTGTTGCAAGACTAGATGAGCCTGTGCTTGGAAAGAGCTGTGACGGGAAAGGTGTCCAGCGGGAAGGGCATCGCTGCGGTGTTTGCGATGGAGCCCGCTGGCCGCTGGAGCTGACGGTCTTGGCAGCCTGGAGCTCTGAGGTGGCTGGGCAGAGGATGCTCCTGTGTTTGCCTCCGTTAGTAGTTAAAAGTCATGACAGCAAGTAGAAAGCCAAACACAGGAGAGCAGGGAAGTGTCTCCGCGTACAGAGCTGGCTGGGGCTAATGAGATATTGCCCAGACCCAGCTCTTTCTTGCACGGAGCAACCCAAAGTGAGCTTTGAAGCACAAAGCAGGGAGCCCAGCGCCCTTTGTTAGCACCCATGAAATCTGGTGTTCTTCAGGGTGGGGGTTATGGAATAAGGGAGAAGAAAGGAAAACCTCACTAGTGGGCAGCTTGGAGAGAAACAGGGGTCCCTGGATGAGCATCGTCCTCCTCTGGTCCCTGGCCAGGCTCTGGCTGTGGGGGTGATGCTGTGAACAGCCCCTTACCTTCTCCCTGGTACAGCTGCACCTTTCCTCAAGATCAGGACTGGTTCTAATATGCCTAATTAGACATGGTTGTTTTGCACTAATTGGTTATTAAACCTTGTGCATGTATTTGTCATATTGAAATAACCATTACCTGCTTCTTACCTGCCAGGCTGTGTTTGCTCTCGCAAGCTCTACAGAGTAAATGCTATGAGGTGAAAGGATCTTGACGTGCAGTTATAAACTAAAAGCTACAATGCAAAAGGGTGAGGAGATAAAGGGAAAATAGGATGGTTTAAATGTCAGTGGCAATCACTTTGACAATAAATCCAGCGTAGCAGTGACTTGGAGCCTGTCAGCACAAGGTGATGAGGATAAAAGCATTTGGAACACTGCTGTGTTTGCACCTCCAGCCTTGGTTGAAAGGTGGTGGGTGGATAAAGCAGGATATGGAGCTGCAGGTGGAGGGCTGTCAGCATTACAAAGGCTGTGGCACTGTGCCACCTCTCTGTACTATTCACATTTTCATAGAATCATGGAATGGCTTGGGTTTAAGGGACCTCAAAGCCCACCCAGTTCCATCCCCCTGCCATGGGCAGGGACACCTCCCACTGGATCAGGGGCTCCAAGCCTCATCCAGCCTGGCCTTGAACCCCTCCAGGGATGGGGCAGCCACCCCTGCTCTGGGCAGCCTGGGCCAGGGCCTCCCCACCCTCACAGGGAAACATTTCTTCCTAAAATCTCATCTCAATCTCCTCTCTTTCAGCTGAAAAACGTTTCCTCTCATCCTCTGCAATCCTTGATTAAGAACCACTCCCCAGCTTTCCTGGAGCCCCTTTCGGTTTTGGAAGCTGCTCTAAGGTCTCCTCAGAGCTTTCTTTTCCCCGGGCTCAACAACCCCAACTCTCGTGGCCTGTCCTCCTAGCAGAGGTGCTCCTATTTTGGCACTTCTGGGGTGAGCTGAGCTTCCCTGAGCCCCGACTGCTGCTCAGGGCTGGGGAGCCCAAGGGATGCACGGCTGGCTTGGGTTCAGCCAAGGTATGCAGAGAGTCTTGAAGAAGCTCCTGCTGTTTGGCAGTGGGTCTGGGGCTTTGCTTCTTTAGTTTCCTTGAATCCTCTAGCTGGAATCCCCCAGATTATTCCCAGCCAGCCGAGTAATTCAGATGGGTGTTAGGAGTGTTGTGTCAGGTGTGCTGCTGCTGCTGTCTGAGCAGTACAGAGGGCTTAGGAAGAGGACTTGTTCACTAGGGAACATGGGTTTGTTTCTAAATAGAGAAGAAGAAGAGTGCGTGTGACTTCGGCTCTGGATTAGGGACAACAGGGCTGGGGTCCTGGTCCTGGATCCAGCCCTGTTCAATGTCTTTATCAATGACCTGGATGAAGGCATCGAGTGCTCCCTTAGCAAGTTTGCAGATGACGCCAAGCTGGGTGGAAGTGTGGATCTGCTGGAGGGTCGGGAGGCTCCAAAGGGATCTGAACAGGCTGGAGCGCTGGGCTGAGACCAAAGGCATGAGGTTTAACACGGCCAAATGCCGGGTCCTGCACTTGGGGCACAACAACCCTGAGCAGCTACAGACTAGGAGAAGCCTGGCTGGAAAGCTGCCAGGAGGAGAAGGACCTGGGGGTGTTGGTTGACAGAGACTGAAAATGAGCCAGCAGTGACCCAGGTGGCCAAGAAGGCCAATGGCATCTTGGCTTGTATCAGAAACAGCGTGACCAGCCAGTCCAGGGAGGTTCTTCTCCCCCTGCACTCGGCACTGGTGAGACCGCACCTCGAGTCCTGTGTTCAGTTCTGGGCCCCTCACCACAAGAAGGATGTTGAGGCTCTGGAGCGAGTCCAGAGAAGAGCAACGAAGCTGGTGAAGGGGCTGGAGAACAGGCCTGATGAGGAGCGGCTGAGAGAGCTGGGGGGGTTCAGCCTGGAGAAGAGGAGGCTGAGGGGAGACCTCATTGCTCTCTCCAACTACCTGAAGGGAGGTTGTGGAGAGGAGGGAGCTGGGCTCTTCTCCCAAGTGACAGGGGACAGGACGAGAGGGAATGGCCTCAGGCTCCGCCAGGGGAGATTTAGGCTTGAGATAAGGAAAAAATTCTTCACGGAGAGGGTGGTTAGGCATTGGAACGGTCTGCCCAGGGAGGTGGTTGACTCGCCTTCCCTGGAGGTGTTTAAGGTGAGGGTGGATGAGGTACTTAGGAGCATGATTTAGGGATTGGTGGGAATGGTTGGACTCGACGATCCAGTGGGTCTCTTCCAACCTGGTTACTCTGTGATTCTGTGGTTTTCTTCCTGCATGCACTATGCTAAAATAAATGGGTTTGGATGTTTTCAGAGCTGTTTGATGGAGGGTTGGATGGGGACTGAAAAGACAGGAGCGCGGTTGGCAGGCTGGGCAGTCTGCAAGGGGTTGGGTGGATGAGGTTTAGAAGAAATGCTGAACCAGCCCAGAAAAACCTATGATAATAAGAGTATTTTAAACACAGCACTGATATTAAAATCGATGGGAATAGGAAGGGATTTGCTGTGGACTTGAAACCCAAGCGGAATTGGAGAAGCACAATCCCTCAGCTGCTGTAAGAAATTCAGTTGAAAAATAAGACAAAGTAAATATTTACTTGAGCTTGGGCTATCCACATGCTTTATTGCAATGGGAATCCTGAGCTCTGGTACTTTAATACTTTAATCTGTTGTGTTGTTGGACCCTTTGACAGCAGGATGGGGAGCGAGGCATCGCCGGGCCAGCCCACGCCCGCATCCCCCTGGCTTCACGGACACCTCTTGTTTCAACACGACTCCTGCTTTTTAATGAATTCAACCTTTAATGCAAATTACATTCTAAATAATGAGTAATTAACTTTATCAAATTGACATTACCGATTATAACAAAATGTCAACACTGCCTTTCTAAACAAGGCAGAGCTGCTATTTGCAGAGTTGGGGAGACCGACCTGGTAGGAGAATTTAAGATGAGGGAGAGATTTAGATGAGATCTTGAGAAGAAATGTTTTGCTGGGAGGGTGGGGAGGCCCTGGCCCAGGTTGCCCAGAGCAGCGGTGGCTGCCCCATCCCTGGAGGGGTTCAAGGCCAGTTGGGATGGGGCTGGGAGCCGCCGATCCAGTGGGAGGTGTCCCTGCCCATGGCAGAGGGTGGGTCTGGATGGACTTTGAGGTCCCATCCAACCCAAATCATTCCACGCTTCTGTGATTCCGTTATCACTTTGGTGAGCTGGCAGTCCTGATGTGACTGAAGTTCATTGCATTTGACAGATAAAGGAACAAATGATCCATTGCTGGGGCTGTGTTTTCTCACCTGCTGCTTTTCCAAAGGGCTCAGGATGTTGGATGCACACGCAAAGGATGTCGAGGTGGGATGCAGGGCAGATGTTGCAAAAACTGTTGTGTTATTCAAGGTCAAACTTACAGATAGTTCCATCTTTAAATGGTGCTGAAGTAGAAAAGTAGCTGATGGCATTTCCAGAGGAATAAAATACGGGGGGAAGAGGTGAGGCTTGGGGATGAGGATTCAAGCTTTGGATTTGCACCTTTCCACCTTCCTCTCACAGTCTGGGTTTGACACCTCTGCTTTTATAAAGGAAGAAAAATAGGTTATGGATTAGAAAAGGTGGCTCTGCAGTGGAGGTCAGGCCCCGAAGGGATGCACATGGCTGATGGAAATGGGCAAAGTTGCAAACTGGAAAGCTCTTTTATAAAATAAAAAAGTATTGAACTCTCACATATGGGATGAAAACCCCTTCTCTGCGTGCGCTGGCGACAGGGTGGTATATTTTCTGATTACCTAAGAACTAAAGTTACTCATTTACCTCCCCTACCCTCGCAGGCAGAGGTTAATGACTGCAATAAGGATAACGATAATCCTCTCTCCTGAAAGCACAACTCTGGGACTGTGGCATCGGAGCAGAATTCAAACACAGAAAACTCCCGGGGCTCTGCCCCAGCGCTTCTCGGGAAGAAAGCAGGAATTCCAGGCAGTCCTGGCTGATTCGGGGTGTTGTGCAACAGCTGCAAGTTAAACATGAGGAGCCGGCAGCCTCCCCGGGGCTGTGAGGTGAGAGCAGAGAGCCCTGCCTGCAGACAAATCCAATTCTTCCATGTGATGTGGGTCACATTTTTACAAGGGATCATTTTCATTAAAAAAATCTAACTGTGTCCTGGGCTGCATCGAAAGCAGAGGGACCAGCAGGGTGAGGGAGGGGATTCTGCCCCTCTGCTCCGCTCTGGTGAGACCTCACCTGGAGCCCTGGGTCCAGTCCTGGAGTCCTCGGCACGGGAAGGACAGGGATCTGCTGGAGCAAGTCCAGAGGAGGCCACAGAGATGAACCAAAGGCTGCAGCACCTCCCTTGTGAGGACAGGCTCAGAGAGCTGGGGTTGTTCAGCCTGGAGAAGAGAAGGCTCCAGGGAGACCTTAGAGCAGCTTCTAGCGCTGAAAGGGGCTCCAGGAAAGCTGGGGAGGGGCTCTTGATAAGGGAGAGCAGGGATAGGATGAGGGGGAAGGGTTTTAAGATGAAAGAGGGGAGATTGAGATCAGATTTTAGGAAGAAATTCTTCACGCTGAGGGTGTTGAGGCCCTGGCTTGGGTTACCCCATCCCTGGAGGGGTTCCAGGCCAGGTTGGATGGGGCTTTGAGCCCCTGATCCAGTGGGAGGTGTCCCTGCCCACGGCAAAGGGGTTGGAACTGGTTGAGCTTTGGCATCCCTTTCAACCCAAACCATTCCACGATTCTATGATCCTATGACTTGAATTAGAGCTTGAGTGTTCTAATGACCCATATGCAAACAAAGTGGATTTATTCACTTTTCTGAAGGTTGCTGTTTAAATTCTGGTAATGCAAGAAGATGCCAAAGGGATTTCTGGCCTTTCCTTCTTGATTAACCTCTGGGCAACAATAAACAGGATAAATTCCAATTTAAAGGATAAATTATTAGGAATGAGAAAAAAATGGGAAAGGAGTTATAAAACCCCAGGAAGCAGTGGGGCTGCTGCTTTGGAGGATGTGAAACCATTAAAAAAATCCACTTTTGATTCAATCAAAAAAAATTCATCTTAAGATTAAAGGAAAAAAAAATCCCAAACCAACACATTAATCTCATCAGTGGAAATAATCACGTTGAGTCTATGATCTTAATCTTTTATGTCGTACACATCTGGAAAAGTAATTCAGGGGGAATAATATAAACTCCAGCTAAGCTGTCTAAACCCAACGAGAAAGTGATTTCATTGACCTGCGGCTCGGTGGCCCTTTGTCACATGCCTCCCTGGAACAATATTGACTTTATAACACCTACACTTTGTTCTCTTCCTTAACAGGACAGTGGCTGAGTGCTGGTAAAACAAACATCACATGCTCCGTGGGGCTCCTACAAGGTTTGCAATCAAGCTCTCTCTAATAACTGCTTAAATACTCTCATCAAGCTTGTCCTTGCTGTTTGTTTTAGGACACAGTGTTTTTCTCTCCCTTCTGTATTCCTTCCCCGCGAGCGATAGTCGGAGCTAGAGGTCACGCAAAGCACAAGCAGGTGCTGGGTTTTTCTCTTTCCCTGGGTTGACTCTCATCGAGGAGGGGATTTGGCTCTGGAAGCATCGCTTTGTTTTTAAGGTTGGCTAATCTGCCCTGAATATGGCTCCTTGTTCGCTCCTGGCAGGTTTTCAAAAGCAAATGGAGCAAATGAAAGGTGACAAGAGAAATAGGAGCTGGGTTTTTTTTTTTGCAGAAAGAGGGGCATCTGTGCAAAATCACGTTCACATTTTGCCTTGGAGGTCAGCAAGAACCAGACTAGTTGCTTGTGAGAGGATGGGGAGTGAAGCAGAGAAGCCTAAGTGGCCACATACCCCTGCCCCATCCCAGCAGCTTCCTCGCTTCTCGGGTCTCGTTCTCCTCCTGGAAGCTGAGGATTGATGCTGCTGCCTGTTGGTTTCTTACTTCACTCAAAGCTGCCTTTTGATTGCTGTGGAGGTAGAGCCTGTGCTTTTAAAGCAACCGCTGTAACGTGCATGAGGCATTCTATAGGCATAGCTCTGGGGGAACTGTGGTTGTTGTGTTACAGAATCATGGAATAGTTCAGGTTGGAAGAGACTTTAAAGCCCACCTCTGACTGGATCAAGGGTCTCAAAGCCCCATCCAACCTGGCCTTGAACCCCTCCAGGGATGGAGCAGCCACCCCTGCTCTGGACAACCTGGGCCAGGGCCTCCCCACCCTCACAGGAGAACATTTCTTCCCAAGATCTGATCTCAATCTCTCCTCTTTCAGCTTAAAACCAGTTCCCCTCATCCTATCCCTGCATTCCCTGATCAAGAGCCCCTCCCCAGCTTTCCTGGAGCCTCTTTCAGCGCTAGAAGCTGCTCTAAAGTGTCCCTGGAGCCTTCTCTTCTCCAGGCTGAACAACCCCATCTCTCTCAGCCTGTCCTTACAGAGGAGGTGCTGCAGCCCTTGGATCATCTCTATGGTTTCCTCCGGACACGCTCCAACAGATCCGTGTCCTTCCTGTGCTGAGGACTCCAGGACTGGACATGGGGCTCCAGGTGCGGTTTCACCAGAGCAGAGGGGCAGAGTCCTCACCCTGCTGGTCCCACTGCTTCGGACGCAGCCCAGGACACATTTGGGTTTCTGGGCTGCAAGTGCGCGTTGCCAGCTATTTGGTAATTACCTTAACAGGCGCATGACCCCCTCATCCTCCAAGTGACTGTGTGGATTTCGAGGGCACCTCTACTATGTAGCTTCACCCCTGGAAAAGCACCCCAGGATAGGATGCTGTATGTTACCCCTGGCACTGCGTAGCCCCACAGGCTGGGTACCACAGGGGCTGGGAGGGCAGTGATGTCAGATACCTGCATAACTTCAAGCACTGGGAGCAGGGCTGGAGGGGGAACCAGTGCTGCTTCCACAAAATGCTGCCTGGACCAAGTGTTTCCCAAAGCAATAGCTCTTTACAACGCGTTGCTCTCAGCACCAGCCCCGATGACAAGTCTAATACAGCCTGTTGCATTCCTGGCTCGCTCACCTCTGGCAAGCACGCACCCTGAGCAGCTCGGCTGCGTTTCCCAGCCGTTTCCCCACAAAGCTGCTATTATACCCTGACAAGGCTGCTCACATCCCCTCACTCTGATCGAGCGAGCCATGTCATGCGTGCTGCACCCAGCTCCTTCCACGTTAGCGCTGGCAAACGGAGCTTTATTATCAAATAATGTCTTGCCTGGTTTTCTCAGGGCTTTGCAGGAACCCGTGCCTTGTCCCAAATCACGCTGTGTGCTCTGTAGGTGGCGGTTTGGTGGGGATGGCAAAAGGAAGCAGCCTGTCCAAGCTGGGTCAGGATGGGTGCCCGAGCAGGGCTGTGCCTCTTGCAATCCTGCTGGAGCCCAGCGGTTACTCCCCCTTGCAGAGCCAGGCTCGCCAGCTCACGTGCGTGCAAGTAAGTGGTTATTTTACTGAGCTAACCTATTGCCGGGCTGGGGATGGGAAAGAAGATGCTGCGCTCAAAAGCACCTTTCCTATCAGAGACGTGCAGAAGTTCATGGAGGCTTCAAATACAGCCCTGGAATGACTTCTTGCTCTTGGTGGTGGAGAGCAGAGATGAACCCCCTCTTCCCTGGCTGCAGCAGTGTGGGGACACTGCCTAGTGGCAGCGGTGCTGCTGCTCGGCCCCGTGTCCTGCGGGTTGAGGAGCAGGTGGCTGGATGAAGGTTATTCCGTGCAACTCCCTCCTGCGCGGCACAGGCAAAACGAGTCAGTTCTGGGGCTTCGAACACCGATAATTGTTGTGCAGACAGGGGAACCGTCCCCCATTCTCCCCTCAAATAGATGCTAGAAATTACAACAACCCTAAGAAAGCTCTGTAGGTTTATCCTAAAGGAGCAAGAAGACCAAGCTGAGGCTGCCACAGTTTCTGAGGAAGATGGGCCAGGAACTCCAGCTTCCCAAAGTCACTTGTTTTGCCTTCTTTGTTCTTTTCCGTGTAAAGGTTACCTGCTCCTGTGTCGTCAGCTCTCTCCTCATGCATGCAAGGCAGCTGCATCCCCACGCTACAATCCCTCAAGGCTTCCCTTTAATGTCAAGGTGACTTTTCTGTTGTTAGCAGCTGGGGACGCGTCTCCTGAGCCATCCCAGCAAGGGCTGTCTGCTTGCAGGGGCTGCCCCAGGAGGATCTCGCTGGCACTGGGAGAATGGAGCAAGTGCCTTGGGTGGGGGGCAGTGCTCAGGAGCTGGAGTTGCTCTTGGCGCCTCCAGCGCAGGGAGGGATTTCTGTAAGGTTGGATGCCTCAAATCCCAAGCCCTGAGTCTAAGCCAGACAGTGTCTTGTCCCTCTCTCCTGCAGTGTCTCCCTGGCCAGCCTGAGGTGACACGAGCGGTGGTCCCCGGGCAGCACGATGCCCTCCCCAGCCTTGCATGGAGCCAGAGCTGCAGGTGGGAGGTGCCCATGGTGAAGGATGCAGGTGGGATGTGTCCCTGATGCACCAAGAGCGGAGGATGAGAACTGGAGAGTAAAGGCAAGACGTCCTCAACTACCCCCACCAACCATCGTGTCGGTTCCACTGCCTGAGGATCCGGGAGGTTTATTGCTCCCCTCCTGCCTGGTTGCTCCTCCAGCTCTTGGCAAAGCAGGAGGGAGTGGTGGGGGCTGGAAAGCATTCACACCACTGCTGCTGGGAACAGGGTCCGTGTTTCCATCTGCTTATGCCTTGGTGTCCTGGCTGAATGCAGCCCTTCAGCCGCTGCGAGTTTACTCAGCCTTCTGGTTTCCTCTAGGAAATCCAGAGCTGGTCAAAACAGATTGGAGGCTCTCAGCACAGAAAAGGGCTCTGGGTTGCTTGCTCCTGGGTTTGCTCAGGTAGGCAGGAATGAGCATTGTTGGGTTTAAGAGATTCTGATTTTTGCTCTATGTGACCAGCCTGGCTCAAATTAATCAGATTACACGTGCTCTTTAAAAGCAAGAGAAAATGCTGGTTTTCTTCCTTTCAAAAAAAAGAGACTTTGCTTGTGCTGAAGTGCTTGTTTTAATACGGTGATCCCCTGCACGCTGGATGCTTTCCAGGTGTCACAGCCTGGCAGGGGCCAGCAGCAGGTCCTGCTGTGAGGCTGCCTGAGCCCCTCGGTGTGTGTGGTGGGGTCTGGGCTGAGGTGAGCATGAGGGTAGTGATTTTGTGTAAGATGGGACAGACCAAGACACAGGACCTGAGGGAGCCTGAACACATAAATATTGCTCTAGGCAGAAAGCAAGTGCTCCCAGGCTGTGCCTGGATTCCCATCCGCCTTAACCCCCTCGCGGAGCAGCTTCCCCTGGGGTTCCTGCCCTGGTATGGAGGGGTTTGCATCCCTGTGCCCCTTCTCCCCAGCGAAGCGGGGTCACCAGCCGCTCTGCTCTCATGCTGGTGTTGGAAGCCGAGGCTGTTGTTTTTAATTGGGTTATAATTTTACCTCCAGCCAAACAGTCCTTAACCCAATGCTGATGGTTTTCTCAGCTCCCGGTTTCCTTTCAGCAACTGGAGCTGGCCAAATGCACTGGCGGTGCTGGAGAAAGGGCTTTTGGATATAAGAGGTGGTAAAACACCGATATTAAATCCCCAGCACTGTAGTAAATCCAGCCCCAGACCAGCTTCTCAGCCTGAATGCTGGAGTAGCTACTCTGGAGGTGACCTGAACCCCATTTCCCAGAGCATCCATGGCTCCTGGGTGCTTCCATCTCCTCTCCACACCTCCATCCTGATTCAAAGGTCAAAGCCCTGCAGTTTCCAGCTTCCTCACAACGCAAGGAGGAGGAGCAGGCATTGATCTCTGCACTCTGGACCGGAGGGAACAGCAGGAAGATGTGCTATGGGGCTAGATTGGACAAGGAAAGGTTCTTCACCCACAGGGTAGTGGAGCACTGGGACAGCTGCCCAGGGACACCGTCTTGGTGCCAAGCCTGACAATATTCCAGGAGCTTTTGGCCAACGCTCTCAGATCCACGGTGTGAAGGTTGGGGTTGTCCTGTGCAGGGACAGGAGCTGGACTCGATGATTTTTGTGGATCCCTTCAAACGCAGGTCACTCTATGATTCTATAACATTTCAGAATAAACCTTCCCCTCACTCTAATTTAAGAAAACCTGCTTGCACCTTCTAGTGAAGCTGCCACCTTAGGGGGAACAAATCACAAGCATCCCAATCGCTCTCCTGCCAGCCAGCTCGCTCTGCCTGGCTCAGGGACCGCTTCATCCCAGCAGCAGATCAATACGGAGGCCTGGGTGAGGAGCTGGTATTTAAATCACCGGAGAGACCATTTAAATGGGAAATCAGTAAGTGAAGTGTGAGATTGATTTTAAATAATTTTTATGGCTGGGGACTTCAGGCTGCTGTCAATAGTTCTGCATAAATAATGAAAAGCATTAAAAGGGGGTAAATGTGACGGACAGTGGGCCTAGATAAAGCTTGGGGCTGGCAGGGTTGCAAAGCACGGGGAGCATCGCAAATCACGCTGCTGGCAGGAGAAGCCGCTGACACACCATTTATCCTCCTGAGCTGACAGCACCAGCCCTGGCCTTGCTGGCACTACCGGCAGCAAGGTGCTTATTGAAGCAGCGCTGATTTAAAAGGAGGGGGGGAAAAAGAGTTTATGATAGGAAATGATGAGCTGGGCAGATTTTCTCTCCTCTCCCTAAGTGGCACGAGTTGATTTGTAGCAGCAGCAGCAGCAGCAGATGTTCCTGCAGCTGCAGAAAGCCGTGGGGAGCATCCTGGGGGCACGGGGGTTGCCGTCCTGTCCGAGCATCAGCTGAGCCCCAAGGCACAGGGCTGGCCTAAAACAGCACTGAGTGTCTGTGGGTAGCTTGGGATGAGCACTCATCCTAAGGTTCCAGTTCTCAGCAGGAGCATCCTGAAGCCCCACTGCAGTCAGAGGGTCTCTGGCTGCCTCCCTAGAATCATGGAATGGTTTGGGTTGGAAGGGACCTCAAAGCCCATCAAGTTCCACCCCCTGCCAGAGGCAGGGACACCTCCCACTGCATCAGGATGCTCAAAGCCCCGTCCATCCTGGCCTTGAACCCCTCCAGGGATGGATCAGCCATGACTCCTCTGGCAACCTTCCTCAAGAGTCATTTCAGCAGCACCTATAGGTGCTGTCCCCGTCCCAGGGTCTGTTTATAAACCATTGACATGTTTCCCCACTTCCATCTTCTGGCCAGGATGACACCTGCTTTCACTCACCTGCTCCTTGGTCCTGTCACAACATCTCTGAAACAATAACTGGGCAGTAGCTGGCACTAACTCATGAAACATCCATTACCTTGGTCTGTGCAATCAAAAGCCATTTCTAGTAAATGTGTTTATTTTGTACTGAATTACTCACAATGCTGCCAAGTACAACCACACCAGCTGTTAATTAGAGTTTAGCTTTTATTACCAAAAAGTCTGCTCTGTTGATATGGAAAATGGGAATAAAAAGTCATTTAACCTATTGTGATGTGAAAATAAACGATGACTTGTTGGTTTAATTAAATAGTCTATTTATCTAGCTGTCAAAGTGTTTGAACATACACAGGATTATGAGCAGCATTACCGGGGCTTGTCTCCTGTTGTCTGAATAATCCATGGTGTTTGAAGTGACAGTTACCTGCTAAATGGCCCATTGAACTCAAAATGAATCTTTCAGCAGGAAAGTCCGAGACATCCTTTTGCTTCCTTTGCTCTCTGATGTTTGTTTGCTTTCGTTGCCTTCAAGCACCCAGGAACTGGCACCTTCTTCCCACCGCGCTCATGCAATTATCCCTGCTGCGCAGCAAGGGGCATCAGCATCAGCCCCTTCCCTGCACCCTTGTGTGTGTGCACCTACTCTTCGCTTCCCAAAAACATCGTCCAGGGGGCTTGTCCCAGGCTGCCCAGAGAAGTGGTGGCTGCCCCATCCCTGGAGGTGTCCAAGGCCAGGCTGGATGGGGCTTGGAGCCCCTGATCCAGTGGGAAGTGTCCCTGCCCATGGCAAGGAGTTTGAACCAGATGGGCTTTGAGGTCCCTTCCAACCTAATCCATTCTGTGACTCCTGCTGGGCTCATTTTGGGATGTTGCTATGGGTCGCATGGAAGAAGTCAAACTGAGGTTTCTAGTATGGGCTCTGTATTCATCTTCTGCGCCGTACGCTTCAGGATAAATCTGCTAAAGGAGTTTCTTTATGCTCGAATCTGATGTTCTTTGTGCATTTTCTTTGTTCCTGTAGCTCTGTCTTGGCTCACCAGGAAAAACACAACCAAACAGAGATCCAGGATATGGCTCGTGGTGTACCCAGCACTTCAGGACTTCCAAACAGGGAGGCTTGGATGGCTGACGTGGGTAGCTGGTGGTGCTAAACTGAGCAGCTCCCGTGCTTCTCCTGCGGGGAAAAAGAGGGTAAGGAGTTCTTCGAGCGTTGAAGGGAGAAATGCTTTTAAGGGACAAGGGGAAATCTGGTGCTGGGAAGGGTACGAGCATGGCCTCCGAGCTCGCAGGAGGGCAAGCAGTTTGGCCCAGCGGCTCCAGGGCAAAAAGGCATCTCTGCTGGGACACTGAGCAAGGCAGGAATGTAAATCCCGCAGTTTCCAGGGTGCTGCTTTCAATTACGAAATGAGATGGGCAGCAAGGGAGCTGGAGCTAATGTGATTCAGAGGGTCCAGGTGTGGGCTCAGAGTCCGTTGTCAGACAGAGCGTTGCAAACCACCCTGCAGGACACAAGGCCTCTTTCTGGAGGCTGTTCAAGGATCTTTACTCATCTGTGGCAGAAATGGCCTTGCTATAGCTTTTTTTCCTTCATCCTCTTAGAGAGTATTTCACCATCTATCAAAGCTGGAGGGGAGATTCCTTCCCCAACAGGCTGAGGAGGGGAGCAGTGAGGTCCCACCAGGGCTGGGTGGGAAACAGACACATTTTCTGTCTCAGGTTCCCATTTGTTTAATGCGAAACGGCCAAACTAGTGCCACTGGGAATATGTTTTGTACTTGAGGACATGGAGTTGTGCTCCTGGCATCGGTCAGGGGCTTCTGCCAGTCTCTCCTACTGCATCTCCTCCCATCCATCAGTCCTCCATCCTATTTCCCATGCTTCTCTTGGACTGGGAAGGTGATGAGCAGCCTATCATAGAATCACCAGGTTGGAAGAGACCCACTGGATCATCGAGTCCAACCATTCCCATCAATCACTAAACCATGTCCCTCAGCACCTCGTCCACCTGTGCCTTAAACCCTCCAGGGAAGGTGACTCCATCACCTCCCTGGGCAGCTTGTTCCAGTGCCCAATGACCCTTTCCATGAAAATTTTTTTCCCAATGTTCAGCCTAAACCTCCCCTGATGGAGCTTGAGGCCATTCCCTCTCGTCCTGTCCCCTGTCATTTGGGAGAAGAGCCCAGCTCCTCCTCTTTGGGCAGAAGTTCCACTAATCTTGTCATTGCCACATTTTCTCATCCTGAGGAGCTGGGAGAGGAGCAGTCTGCCTTGAGATAGACACCAACAAAGTGGTGCGCGTTGTCCATCACCACCTCCCCTGTGGAAAACAATTTCAGCTGCTCTCCCACCACAACCCTCAGATGACCAGGGTGCTCTGACCCTGCCCAGGGCAAAGCTTAATTGCACATCACTCTTTCTGGTGCTGGCCCAATGCTTCCTCTTTAAATCCTGTAGCAGTGGCAGAGAGCACACGCGTCCTACGCAGAACTCCGTCTCCACGAGAGCACTAAACTTGTCACGGCTGTTTACTTATGCTTTCGCACTGTTTGTGTAGTCAGAAGTCTTGATCTCATATTTATCTCCTCTTAAAACAGCTACAGTTTATAGTTTAAACACATTAATCATTTCCAAGCCTTTAAAGGGCTTTTAAGTGGAGACACTGGATTTGTTTGCTGTTTAATTTTTATTTTAAGTCTCCCTTCCGAATCAGGAGGCAAGTGCTTTAAAGGACATCGAAGGAGTGCACTCTCATATAAACTGTGCGACGATAAGGATGTTCCCAGGATAAGAAAGTCCTGCAGGGAGCTTTGTTTTGGGGGGGACGCTTCCATGTGGGAGCAGCAGCTGGGTTCTCATTGCTTGAGCTGGTTTGCCTCTGCTGAGCTGTGTTTTTCTGCAGCCTGTCCTTGGGGGCAGGGTCCTTTCCCAGGGCACAGGGCTGCTTGGGTTGCTCCTGAGTTCATGATGTTCAGCACAGCGGAGAGATTTGTGCCCTGCAGGCCAACGTGGCCTTTCAGGTGATGTGTGTGGTGAGCACATTAAGGGTTAGGGAGATGCTGCCAGCCTGGGTTTGTGTGGTCTGGCTGTGAGGGAGGTGCTGATGCATTTAGTGTTTAGTTGAGCTGAGCGGCTCCAGGACTTGGATTTAGTTTTTTTTACGATCCCTGGGTCTTATAAATAGATGTTGCAGTGGTTTAGTTGAAGTTTAGAGATGATTTTATGGTGAGGTTGCCCAGGTTAGCTGTGGCTGCCCCATCCCTTGAGGTGTTCAGGGCCAGGTTGGATGGGGCTTGGAGCCCCTGATCCAGCGGGAGGTGTCCCTGCCCCTGGCAGGGGTTGGAACTGGGTGGGCTTTGAGGTCCCTTCCAACCTGAACCATTCTGTGATCAGAAGTGATGGCCAAGCACATGATTTGGGGTCTGTATTGCCATTCGAGCCATTCTGCTCCCATGATGCTCTCACCCTGCCCCTGGCAAGTTGAAAGCTCTGTGGCCGACAACACCAGCGTCGTTCATGGTCATGGGCTTGGAGGAGGGTGTTCAGGGAGGAGAACTTGGTTGTCCCAGCTCAGCTGGGAGCGAGCAAGTGATGCTGGCTCTCCTTCAAGGCACTGCTGCAGTCCCGCCAGCGAGACGGCGCTCCAGAACGCTTTTGGTAAATACTGACACGCTTATTAACAGGGAGGAAAGCAAGAAAATTCATGCAGCATCCATTTCATATAGAAGTAATAAGCATTGTGAGGGACTAATTGCTTCAGGGCATCCGTCAGGCATACAAAGCCTCTCATTAGTGAGGGGTTGTGACCTCAAGGCATCAGCACTGAACTGAAATGCATGAAATAAGGCTGGTGGTTTCTGTTAATCACCTGCAACCAGGTGTAAGGGCTGAGAGGTATGGGCTGGAAAAGCAGGATTTGAGCAGCTTGTCCCATTCTCACTGGGCTCTGTGGCTGCAAAGCCCTGAGCCACCCGTCCTCGCTGGCCATGGGTGTACGGAGCTCGGTGCTGTTAATCTAGCACCTTGCACAAGTCAAACCTGTGAAAAGCAATCAGAGAGAAGGGGCTGCTTGTCCTCTCACCTCCCAGACTGTGGTGGGGAGGGCACTGGCACAAGCAGGACGTCAGCGCCACCCTCACACCTCGTGTCCTCGTCCTGGGAGGCACCGGGTGCTTTGGCGAGGGAGGGATGCTCATGAATAAGGGCACGTTTTCCACTGTTCCTCAATGCAGCCAAGGTGTGAGATGCTGCCGTTTAATTGGGGTGTTGATGTTTCTCCTGCAGGGGTGTAGGAGTGGGACCCTTCTTGCAGACCCGTTTTCCATGAGCAGCTGTAAAGGTGGGTTTGCCAGAGCCTGTTTGCCGTGCCACACCAAATTATCGTTTTTATCCTTGAAGTCCTGTCCCGGTGCTGCAAACGGATCCAGATATGGCAACACTGAGCACATCTGGATCTGCCAAGAGGCCTAAATGAAGCAAAGTGTCCTTGTAAAAGGATCGTTGCTGGGACGGGGTGAAACGTAACTTCACAGAGTGTGGTGGAAACCTTGATCTGTTTTATTTTCTCCTGCCCTTTGAGATGGATGTGTGGCTGCATCCCACATTGGCAGGGCTGGAGCCAAGACCTGAGAAGGCTTGCCAGGTGTGGATAAACAAGGATTTACCATCTCATTGACTCGTGAAAGGGAATTGTGTCAGTGCTGGAGGGGCAGCAGGGTTCTGAGCGTTATAGCAATGGCTCGTCATCTGCACAAGAGCTCTGGGAATAAGGCATTCCTCCCCAAAACTCATCCTGCACCAAGCAGGCATCCTGCCGGCCACGGTGCAGAGAAAGCCGCCTTGATCCCTCAGGGCTTTTTTTGGGAGCTCCATCACTTCCCAGCTGGTGAGCTGGACATGAGAAGCCCTTCTCCTTTATAGCAGCTGGTGTAAAGTAGCATTTGAAGGGCTGACCATATTTGAAGGACATCCCAAAAGAAGCAAAGAAGAGTCTATGTGTGTTTCATGCAGGAAATTCCCCGTTGATGGTGAGGAATCAGTCTCAAGCCACCCCATCTTGGCCTGTGAGGTGGGTTAACGGGTGGATTGGGAGAAACAAGCGGGCAGTAATCCTGGCAGGGATCCAGCAATGAGACCTGGCACTCTGGCAGGTGATGTGGATTTGCCACGCTCCCTTGAGGGCTGTGGAATCCCAAACCAGTGCATAAATTACAGCGAGGCTTTGCTAACCTGGTGCTCGCACCTGCTGGAGGCAGCTCCACGCCAGTGCCCTCTGCTACGTGCAACCAAACCCATTTGCCCAGCAAGAAAATAATCCCACTGAGATGAGGGCAAAACCCAGCAGAAACCCAAGGCGTGGGGTTTGCCAGAACTCTTTTCACCCCAGATGACCAGAAGGAAGATCTAAATATATTATTAAAAATATAAACTCCTCATTATGCTTTTGGACCAGTGCTTCTGTGCTCCTTTGGTGCTCTGCGCAGGGAACATGACCTGGGCTCTAAAGCTGTGGCTCCTGGGACCCCCACGGGAGGAGGTGGGAGCAACCTTTGCTCCAAACGAACGGGACGCCCTTGGGAAAGCTTTATGCATGACCAAAAGTCGGTGAGTTTGTCCCAGATATTCCCTTTTGGGCAGAAGCAAGGGAGAAGCTTAGATTTCTCACGATCCGGTTTCGTGCTCCAGTTGTATGGCCAATGTTTCTCAGCACTGCTGCACATTTGTCTCTTTTTCTCTTCTCTCCCTGCAGTCTGGGTAACGCTATGGATATCTTTAGTTAACTACCTTAACCGTAGCAGCTTTTCTCCAAAGCATTTACAGGCTCCTCAAGTTTCAGCCTGCAACACTACCGTGGCAGCAGTGAAAGGAAAACCAAGAAATGGCTTTGGGATGCTGGAAGAAGCTGAGGTCTGCAGCAGTGATGCTCAGGTGAGGAGGAACGGCTGATGCTGTGGGAGGAGAGCACATCTCTGTGCACAAGAGAGCTGGCTCTACCCACCTTCTGCTCCTTTCTTCCTCACGTTTGCAGGATCAGCCCCTAAATGAAGTAGCAACAGGTGTACAGGTACTGGTGCTGGTTGGTGCTGCTGATGGGATTTGTGCTGTAGGTCCCAGGAGGGTTATTGACCCGTACTTGACATCGTTGCTCCAGGAATGACCTACCGTGGCTGACAGGGCTGGGAAGCGTGGTGGGAATTCACCACTCTCCTTGCCCGAGGACATGCCACATCCACAGAGCATCAGGGCTGGTGCCGTGGGCTGATGAGAGATGAGGCCCCTCTGCATTCTCCTGCCTTTGAGCTACATCCTCCTCCTCCTCATCTCTAAGGCGGAGCTCAAAGTTGTCTCTGGAAATGCAGTAGGTAACTGAGCAACGAGAAATGGCTCAGCAAACCTGTGTTTTATCAGCCCTTGACCCTTTATTCTTGGAAAGAAGAGCTCCCCTGGAGCTGGGAACAGCTAAACAGAACCTCTGGAGAGCACATATATCATTTCTGTGGATGATTTTCTGCTAAGACACCCCGCTGGGTCTGCAGCCTTCCCGAGCAATCCCACCAACACACAACGCAGCCACCTGTGGTTCCTCCACTGCCCGAGCAGGGACGCCTAACGCCGAGAAAGCTGGCTTCATCTTCCCACCACTGTGCAAATATTAGCTAATTAAGTGGCAGCAACCTTATGTAAAGGACACTTGCACTGTCGATGTCTGCAGCGACAGCAGGTTTCAGGCAGGACTGATTCCCAGTATTCATTTGCAGGAAAGAAAAAGGTGGTGTTGGAGCTGGCCAAGGCTGGGGGGGGTCAGCTCTCCCCGGTGCTGCTGCTTGCACCCAGGAATCTTTCTACCAAGTGAAAGACCAAGTGGGCTTTACTGTGCTGAAAGTCCCTGCGCCCAGGAACTCAAGAACCCCTCTTGCTTCCTTCATTAACTTCTAGCAAATCAATTTTGTGACTTGCTATAGAGGTCAGTGCACCAAAAGACTTTTTTTTAAATATAAAAACATTGTAAACAACCGAGGCTGGAGGTTAAGTGTTAGGTTTGCAGCTACGAGACCTCCTCCAGGTTGTGCCAAGCAGCGAGGAGACTCAGTCAGCTTTTCAGGGAGACCTTAGAGCAGCTTCCAGTACTGAGAGGGGGTACGGGAAAGCTGGGGAGGGGGTCTTGATCGGGGCGTGCAGGGACAGGATGAGCATTTTAAGCTGAAAGAGGGGAGATTGAGATGAGATTTTAGTATGAAATGTTCTCCTGTGAGTGTGGGGAGGCCCTCGCTCAGGTTTCCCAGAGCAGTGGTGGCTGCTCCATCCCTGGAGGGGTTCAAGGCCAGGTTGGATGGGGCTTTGAGACCCTGATCCAGTGGGAGGTGTCCCTGCCCATGGGAAAGGGGTTAGAACAGGATGGGCTTTGAGGTTCCTTCCAAGCCAAGCCATTCTATAATTCTATTGCTTTAACTGCAGAAAAATACAGTTGATTTTCATACAACTCCTATCGTGACAAAAAAACCCAGTTTGATCAGGACAAAATGAAAAATAAAATCTGAGCTTTGCTCTGGAAACCCTGTCCTTTAAGGGCCTCTGCAGCTCCACAATTGTAACAAGTGCTTTTTCCATAAGATGTCAGTGTGGCACAGGAGTTTAGATGCTTGTTTGTCAGTTGTGCGAGTAATCCATCACAAGGAAAGGATGGAAAGCCATCTTCTTGATGGACACCAAGTTTCAGCTCATTTAGAGCTCACAGCCTTCATTTTTTCATTGGTGGAGAGGTGAATTGCTGCTCTGATCCAGTGCCATAAAAGTCAATTGTTTACTTCCAGTGAGTTAAAATCAGTATGAGATGTGCCCAGCCAGCCCAGGTCTCTTCTCCTACCTCTGCGGGTTCAGCATTTTTGTCCTACTGACTCCATTTGACTTCTTTTGTGTGTCAAAAAAATCCAGCCTCAAATTCTCTTTCCTCCATTCTATGCATTTAGAATAATAAGGAGGAGCAACTTTTGGTGAGTTAATAATATTCTGTCTCTCTCTTATGCACCAGATGTAACCAAAATAGGGAGCGAAAGGTGCCCACATTTAATGATGCTTTTGGCTTCCATGTGACTTCAACGATGCATTCGGAAAGGAAGGCAGGACACCACAGATAGGGTAAATGTGAATATCTGGGCAGTGTTTTCTCTGACCCTTTCATGGGATATTGTTCCTTCAGAAGCCAACGCGTGGGGAGAGCTGGAGAGGGCCTTGTGTTGGGCCAGCCATGTGCTCAGAGCCAGGTACTTTGCTGGCTGAGCTGTTGGTGAGGCCAGAGGAAGAAATAAGACTTCTTAGAGAAATATAATCTTACAGCAAATGAGGAAACCAGCCAGGGTTCCAAGCCACAAAATGCAAGGAACAAACTCACAAGACTGCGGTTCTAACGCAGCAGGGAGTTTTATTGAGCTCAGGGCTGTGTTGTGCTGGTTAGGCACTATATTTTTTCTTGGTATCAATATTTGGCTCCTAATGTGGGACTGAGCTTGTAACTACAGCTCTGCGCCAGCTCCTGCTCATTCCAGCCCCATGGTCCCACGGAGCTGCTGGGTTGTTCTCCTCGGGACTCCTCTCCATGATGTTCTCCACCAGCTGTGGTTGCCACCCCTGGAGTGAGGAGAGGAAGGATGCTTGTCCTTCTCATCTTGGCCATCTGCAGGGAGATGGGCTGGTGGTGACAGAAGCTTCCTCATTCCTGGTATGGGCTTAATTGCCCCACTGACGAAGCTGTGCTTGTCTAAGGGTTCTTAGGTTTGGATTTGTTAGGAAGGAGTAGCTCCAACGGCCTCTGAAACCCTCGGAAAGCCTCCTGTTGACCTCATTAAGGACTGGATCGATGCCTAATGGCAAAGGGCTCTGGCTGTAAGTGCAAAGCTCCAGCCTCTGCTCCTCCAGTGACAAGGACTTCAGGGGCCGAGGGAATTTATTTCCTCTCCGGGTAATGGGCACGCTTGGATTATTCAGATATTGCACAGTCCTTTTCCTTCTCTAGTTTCAATTTGGTATTTAAATCCAGTAATACGTGTAATAATCTGCATGTCTGGGATTAATATAATGTTATATGTTTCTTGAAAGCCTTTCTGATCCCATAGTTAATTTAATCTTTTATTACCATTAACTAGCTCATGTGGTGTCCAGCAAGCCCAGGGAATGCACTTTCCAATACCAACAGATGACAAAGAGGTGAAAACATAATAGCAGATGAATTCCTCCTTTACCACAAAAGCAGCAACGACAACAAGACTCCAGCAAAGAGCCTTCTCCTGCTCGGAGAGCATTGTCTCACAGGCAGAGCACGTACCGGGCTGCCAGGAAGCAATCCTTATTGTCTAGGCTTTGAAATGGGAAAGCAAGAGATTATTGAAAGGCATATCTCTGGCCTAGGAGCAGCCTGCACTTAACAGCTATCAATGCACGAGTGCCAAGAGGGAAACGTTAACCTCCCTGGTGCCAAAGAGACTCCGCGGATCCATTCTTTGGCTGCTGCGCAACGTTATAAAATAGAAATAATGGCATGCTGGAGGAGGGCCATCTCGCTGCTAGAAATGCTGCTCTTGTGCAAATGCCAAGGCCCTACCCCTGGATTGTGAGCGTCAGAGCAGCGGTGTGGCCGTCCCTGCCAGCCTGGGTGCTGCAGGGAGCTCGTCTCGCCCCGTGCTGCAGCTTTGGGGGTGACCCCAGCATCCAGCAGCCGTCCCTGCGGCACCCATCCTGCCGCCGGCGTCCCCTTCGGGTGCTGCCTTAAACTGGACCCTCGCAGTACTGAGGAGCCCTGGGTGTGTGGTGAGGCTGTGTCTGGAAGCCCCCACTGCCGATGTCCCTCGGCTGACCCGCGCTGCTCAGCCAGCTCGGCGCGTCTGCCCGCAAGCTGCAGTTGAACTTGGAGAGATCCAGCACTTTCATTAACCTCCAATCGGATTTTTTTTGCCGGTGCAGCTCACTTCTCTCGCTAAACCGAAGCAGTTCGGCACAGTTTGCAATCTCTGACACAAACTCTTGCTGGGATAACACTGGCATTGGATCCAGATGGGGAGAGGCTCTGCTCCGACGGTGCAGAGGGAACCCATTAGCAGCGCGCCGTTTTCCAAGGAATTCCTTTCCAATTTCCTTCCCGATTATACCCTTCATTCCCAAGCATGAACCCTCCCCTGGTCTCCCTTTGGTTTATCTCCAACACTAACTCTCCTGACCTTGCATATTTTCTTCTCGCTTCATCCTATTTTGGCAATTCTATTGGAGCTGCGCAACCTGGAAGGTCTATGCTGGTGGTGAGCAGGTCTGTGTGAGGTGGTTGGGTGCCTGTTCTGAGATGTGCTGGAAGATGGTCCGTGAGGTGCAATGGGTCAGGAGACCTCTAGGGGCTGATTTGCCTTCAATGCAGCATCCTACAAAAATATGGCACCAGCACAGGGCTCGCTTTTCATGAGAAACTTTTAGTTGCAGCTTCTCTGAGCCGCTTCAGATGGGATGAGAGAGATGCTTTCTTCAGTCAGCGATGGAAAGTCCTTTAATTTCTGCCTCTGCCAAACCTCTGAAGATCATCATACTATTTTTAAGTGTTTCAGTGCAGCAGCAAATTGGCTTTGAAGAACAGGGCTGTGTGGGGTGTGGGGAAAGGCTTGGAGAGAGGAGCATGGAGCTTTGGGCAAACTTCCCTGTGTGCCTGCGTGGAGAGGTTTGTGAGCCTGCTTGCTTTCTCCCTCATGGAAGCAGGACCTGCCTGCACCCCAGCCCGTTTTCCAGCACTGCTTTACTTGCACCCAACCTGACTGCTTGCCACAGCTCTGCCACTGCCCTCTTTCTGCTGGCAGCCGTGCATCTCCTGCTTCTCATCAGGAATGCTGTGCAGGTAAGGAGCAAAGCATCCCCCTGTGCTGCAGCTGCTGCGTGCTGGGACTGCTCCTCCCCAGCCCCAGCTCGGGACACTTGACTTCTTGTTTCCCACTGAATACGTACCTGTTTACGTATCCCAGTGTGATGTTTGCTTGCCCTTGCATCCACAGAACACTGAGGACTCACATTCAGCTTGTCTCCATTGGTCCTGCACTTGGGACACAACAACCCTGAGCAGCTACAGAACAGGAGAAGTCTGGCTGGAAAGCTGCCGGGAGGAGAAGGACCTGGGGGTGCTGGTTGACAGCGACTGAACATGAGCCAGCAGGGGCCCAGGTGGCCAAGAAGGCCAATGGCATCTTGGCTTGGATCAGGAACGGCGTGGCCAGTAGGTCCAGGGAGGTTATTCTCCCTCTGGACTCGGCACTGGTGAGACCGCTCCTCGAATCCTGTGTTCAGTTCTGGGCCCCTCACCACAAGAAGGATGTTGAGGCTCTGGAGCGAGTCCAGAGAAGAGCAACGAAGCTGGTGAAGGGGCTGGAGAACAGGCCTGATGAGGAACGGCTGAGAGAGCTGGGGGTGTTTAGCCTGGAGAAGAGGAGGCTGAGGGGAGACCTCATTGCTCTCTACAACTACCTGAAGGGAGGTTGTGGAGAGGAGGGAGCTGGGCTCTTCTGCCAAGTGACAGGGGACAGGACGAGAGGGAATGGCCTCAATCTCCACCAGGGGAGGTTTAGGCTGGACATTAGGAAAAAATTTTTCATGGAAAGGGTCACTGGGCACTGGCAGAGGCTGCCCAGGGAGGGGATTGAGTCACCTTCCCTGGAGGGGTTTAAGGGACAGGTGGACGAGGCGCTTTGGGACATGGTTTAGTGATTGATGGGAATGGTTGCACTTGACGATCCGATGGGTCTTTTCCAACCTGTTGATTCTATGGTTCTATGATAATCCCAGATTCTTCCTTGAAGGTACTCGGCAGCACTGCAGGACCCAAGCAGTGATCACACACTGGACGACGCATTTACCTTTGCCAACAGGATGTTCTTACTCCAGGTTGCCACTCAGAGAGCAACTCAGAGATCTCCTTTCCCCACTTTTTCCTTTCCCAGCAGAGATTTGATGCCACCCACATGCCGTGTTTTGGGGAGAGGACCTGTGCTTGGCCCTGTTAGCTCCACCCTGGGGGTGACAGATCATCCTGATGGGGATAGACTCTTTAACAAGGTCTGTCATGACAGGACAAGGACTAATGGTTTTAAACTAAATGAGGAGGTGTCTATACTGGATAGAAGGAAGCAATTTTTTACAATGAGAGTGGTGTAACACTGGCTCAGGTTGCCCAGAGCAGTGGTGGCTGCCCCATCCCTGGAGGGGTTCAAGGCCAGGCTGGATGGGGCTTGGAGCCCCCTGATGCAGTGGGAGGTGTCCCTGCCCATGGCAGGGGAATTGGAACTGGATGGGCTTTGAGGTCCCTTCCAACCCAAACCATTCCATGATTCTATGATCGGGTTGTGGCAGCTGGTGAGACCACGTGAGACAGGATGGATCTGTCTGCGCTGTGCCACTTCTCTTGCTTATCTCTGCAAGGTGAGGTTTTAAAAACTGAAGCTGGAGCAGGGCTGCGTGCAAATTTGACCTTGAATATGTAGCCTGAGAATTTTGTCTTGCATGCTACCCAAAAAAGACTAAGTGATGCGCTAGGGTGGGGTTAGGTATCAGCCACAGTCTGACAAAATGCTGTTTAAACACCAGCTTCCCTGGAGCAGCGCACCTGGTTTGCAGACCAAAATCATAGAATCATAGAACAACCAGGTTGGAAGAGACCCACTGGATCATCGAGTCCAACAATTACAGGCTGTAAATGCAGGAAAGGAGCATTAAAAAAGGAGTTGGTATCATCAGGATGGCAAATGGGCTTTCCACTGGTTTAATGAGATTAGCAAATGAGCTGGTAAAGACTGGGCTCTGGTTTTGGAGCTGTAAGCTATAGCAGAAAGAAAACTTTTGGAAAGTGTGGTCTCCTCTGAGGTCTGTGCCATGGGGAAACACAGTGGTGCTTTCCAAGCCTCAACTGTTTTTGCTGGGCTAATAAAAGTTATAAGAGATGCAGGAAAAGATGCAGTGGACTTGGGCTGTATGGGAGCCAGGACCTGAGCTGAAACTGCAGATCTGGGCCCAGCTTTAAATAAACCAGTCCAAAACCCAGTTTGTGGCAAGATGCTGTGCAGCAAACCCCAGCCAGCATCAGCTATGAGCTCTGGGGGTGTGGGAAGCTGGCAGAGCCAGCCAGGAGCTCTGTCCCCTGACTGCCTGCAAGGGCTTTAAAAGTGTTTTCAGTATGAGTCTGTTTTTAACTTGTTTTGTTTCTTTTTTTTTTTTTTCTCTGAGGAAAGGGTCTGTTCGGTGTGCCCAGGTGGCCAAGAAGGCCAACAGCACCCCGGCTTGGATCAGCCATGGGGTACCCAGCAGGGGCAGGGAAGGGATTGTCCCCCTGTACTCTGCGCTGATGAGGCTGCATCTCAAATCCTGAGTTCAGTTTTGGGTCCCTCAGTACAAGAAAGACATTGAAGGGCTGGAGCGTGTTTAGAGGATGGGAACAGGGCTGGTGAAGGGGCTGGAGAACAAGGCTTATGGTAGTGGCTGAGGGACCTGGGGCTGTTCAGTCTGGAGAAGAGGAGGCTGAGGGAATCACAGAATCACAGAATAACCAGGTTGGAAGAGACCCACCGGATCGTCGAGTCCAACCATTCCCACCAATCCCTAAATCATGCCCCTAAGTACCTCATCCACCCTCACCTTAAACACCTCCAGGGACGGTGACTCAACCACCTCCCTGGGCAGACCGTTCCAATGCCTAACCACCCTCTCCGTGAAGAATTTTTTTCTAATCTCAAGCCTAAATCTCCCCTGGTGGAGCTTGAGGCCATTCCCTCTCGTCCTGTCCCCTGTCACTTGGGAGAAGAGGCCAGCACCTTCCTCTCCACAACATCCCTAGGAAGACCTCATCGCTCTCTGCAGCTCCCAGAAAAAAGGTTAGACTGGATGAGAATAGAGGTCTTTTCCAAACAAAATGATTATATGATTCTAGGGAGGGTGGGTTGTGGTGGTGAAGCAAGGGCAGGTGAAGTGGAAAAATCACAACCTGGGAAAAAAATGGCTTTTGCATCCATCTGGGGAAGGCTGCTAATTAGTGCAGAGACACCACACCAGGGAACACCGTAGGAGAGGCAGGAATCGGCAGTGCTCGAATTTGAGATGATGAGGGAATATTAACGAGATCTGCTAAACTTCACCTTCAGCCAAACACATGAGGAAATGCAGGATTTAGTACTGAAAAACCTGACTGAGCAACGCTCCTTTCTCCAGCCCTGGTGCCTTCTGCCTTGCTCCCGCCCAGCTCCAAGAGTGAGGAGAGTGGATCATGATGGGGCAGGGTGCTCCCTTGAAGGAGCATCACCCGTGTTTCAGCCTGGCACAGCAGCCCCCCGGCAGCCGACGAGCTGTACAACAAGGTGCACGGGCGTCTGGTCACGGGGGGGGATATTTAAGTTTGTCCTTAAGCCCCTCACGCGCTCTGCTCTCGTGGTGGCTTTGGGAGTTTTGGGTGCCTCAAGTGTCTGTCCGTCGGTTCTTAGACATGGGAGCATCTGGAGTGCAGCTTCCCCACTGCTGGAGGAGCTGGGGGCCGCAGTGCCAGGCTGGGCTGCATTTTTCACTGCTGGTGACGTTACTGTAAATAAGGGCTTCGGCGTGTGCCGAACTGGGGTTTGGGGAACTCTTGTGTGTAGCTGTGCGGGACCAACCCCCTCCCCAAACCCATCTGCCGGGCAAAGCAGCTCGAAAGGAGCTTTTCTAATCAGTGGCATAATTGCTCTAGCTCAGCAAGGTGTGTCTTTATTGCACTCTAACACATGCCCTGGTATGTCTCATTGTTTAATGGGTACTTGGCGTATCCGTGGTACAAGCCTGCCTGGGACCCATCGCAGATAAACTCGCCCTCCATTAGCATCAACTGGGAAGTTTTATGGGGTTGAAGAAAAATATACCTGGGACAAAGTGTTGCTTCATATCTTTGAGAAGTAAGACCTAAGAGGCCTCCCGATACGCAGTAAGAGGATCATCAACCATTAATATGAAGGAATAATTTGCCTCTCAGCCTCTTTAGCGCAGGGCTGAGGGATACTTTCTAAGTAAATATAATACTCAGCTGTCTTCTTGGCACGGCGGCGAAGGGCAAATCCACTTCCTTGGCAGATTATAATGATATACATTAGCCACCCAATTTAGTGAAAAATATTGTTTTCTCCTAATTAAGCAAATTGTTGCAGGCTAGGTCGCTGACTCCTGGGGAAGTTACAGTTTCTGCCTTCTAGGCTGGCTGACAAGAGAATAGATTTATCTCCAATTCAGATCACTAGAGAGGGCGCTTGGTGTTTTATTACCACATGCAACTTTCTGGATGTTACTCAGAGATTAATGAAGAAGGGAGGGCGGGGGGTGAGGGGAGTTCAGCAACAGTCTGTGCATGGCAAATATTAATTAGATTTCATTTCATATGCAGATGATGCAATCAGCTGTGAAACGCTGGAGATAACACTTTTGTCTAGGTTTGTTTTTTGACCTTGAGAGGCCCTGTTCCCCCCTCTCCCTTCTTCCTACACATCAGAATTCACATCTTAATTACGCTCTGTGATTTCATGTGCGCAGATTAGTGAATGTTAACACATGGGATAGACAAGAGAACTACCTGTGGGTCAGCTAACTCTCACCCTGGAAGGATCCTTGTGTGGGATAGTCCCACTGCCCCAGGGAGAAAGAATCATCACCAGTTCCTCCTTCCATTGGCTTGGAATTGGCTCATGAGCTCACACTGACTGACTCAGCAGTGTTGTAGCTGGGGGAGGTGAGAGGTGGCATTTAGCTGGTGCAGGTCTGGGCATGGCAAGGTGCTGTCCTGAGAAGGTCCCCAGCACCCTGCAGAGGCTGCAGGCATCACCTCCTGCACCCAAGAGCCCTCCTTCGGGGTCATGATGGGGAAGGTGTCGTGGTATCAGCCCATACCTCAGTGATCATGCAGGGAAACCTAGGCTGGGAGCTGGGAGCAAGCTCAGCATGGCTCAGGGATGCTCAGGATAGTGTTTGATAGGAATGGTTGGATTCAATGATCCGGTGGGTCTCTTCCAACCTGGTGATTCTATGATTAACATTTACGGTAGTTACGATAATCATCTTCCTGAACAGAGAGGGTAGAAGTCACAAAGGACTTTTAATCGTGTTTTATTTAGGTTTTGAGCTTCAATGGCTGTCTGGGATGCAGCTCAGCATGTACCTTACACGCTTCGCTTGGAAACAACCGCCCCCAGCGCTGATGCAGCAATGCAGCCCGGGAGAACCGGGCAGGCTGTGAGGAGCCCACCTCCATCAGCAACACAGGTTGCCCAGGGAAGTCTTGGATGCCTCATCCGTGGAGGTGTCCGAGGCCAGGCTGCATGGGGCTTGGAGCAACCTGACCCAGTGGGAGGTGTCCCATGGCAGGGGGCTGGAACTGGATGGACTTTAATGTCCCTTCCAGCCCAAGCCATTCCATGATTCTATATATCTATCTCCGTGTTCTGTCTTCATATATGTGCACACATGTATATGTACATGTATGCGTTACATGTAGAAGCACCTTTTAGTGTCCCGTAGCAAAAACGAAGCTGGTAAAGGGCATAAATTTCCTCGATATCTCAGCAGAGCAGCTCTTGGCCAGAATTCCAGCTTTTTATTAACATTTGAGTCAAAGCCTTCATCCACAGTAGTATTTTTTTTGTCTTTAAGTTCTTAGTGCTTATAAATGTCATCACCCCTGGCTTTTATTTTGTTCCATGAACTCTCGTAGACTCCGGGAAGCGGCGGTGGTTTATTGTTGTAAGGAGCTGCTCGGTGGATCGGGAGCTGCCAGCCCCGGGTAGCGCCTGGCGAAGCCGCCCCTGTGCTAATGCACTATAAATAATCATAATGGAAAGAGACGCTGTCAGCTTAAATACATCAGGCTTGTTTTCTCACTGAGTGGCAATTTGCCCTGTCATTTATAGTTATGCAAAGTAAGGGTAAAACAGTAATATCCTCATCTGCTAATGGCTTACAAGCGGCTGCCGAGCCGGGGAGAGGTGCGTCCGATGCGAGGAGCCAGGAAACTCCTTGTGGCTGGCACCGTGGGCTCTGACAGCTCATCAGCTTTTCAGACATCTCCAGTCAGATGTGTTTCCTTGTTGCTTGTTTTTCCAGCCCTTTGCACCCTGGGCTCCTGATTTTCCTTATGCTTTTAAGCGAAGCTATTATTCCAAGGGATGGTTTTATATCAAAGCTTGTTTAGTTGCTTCGTTTTAATAGGCATTTTGTCTATAGCATCAGCTTTGCAAAATTGCTTGGGGTGCTTAACATGTAAATGAAGTTCTTTCTCCCTGTAGGAGCCCTGGGGATCACCAGTCTGCTCTCAAACATGCACCCCAAACCCACAGCACCCAGCTGGCACAGGACCGATGCCCCCAAGCTGCTGCCACGGGCACCTGCACACTGTGAGATGCTGGAGGAGGTAAGGGGGGGGGCTTTCTATCCTCAGCAAAGATTCTGAGATGTAACAGATTATAGAATCATGGAATCATTGAGTTTGGAAAAGACCTCTGTCCTCGTCCAATCCAACCACCAGTCCAACTCCATTGTGTCTACTAAACAGTGTCCCAAAGTGCCACATCTACATGTCGTTTGAACCCCTCCAGGGATGGAGACTCCACCACTGCCCTGGGCGCCTCTGCCAGTGATTCACCATTCTTTCCATAATGTTTTTCCTGTCCTGGCACAACTTGAGGCCGTTTCCTCTTATCCTATCACTTGTTACTTGGGAGCAGATCCCAATCTCTACCTCACTCCAACCTCCTTTCTGGGAGCTGCAGAGAGCAATGAGGTCTCCCCTCAGACTCCCCTTCTCCAGGCTGAACAACCTCACGTCCCTCAGCCGCTCCTGGAATCCCTGGGCTCCAGCCATTCCCCCAGCTCCGTTCCCCTTCTCTGGACTCGCTCCAGCCCCTCAGTGTCGTTCTTGTAGTGAGGGGCCCAAAATTTAACGTAGTATTTGAGCTGTGGCCTCACCAGGGCTAAGTGCAGGGGCATGATCCCTGCCCTGCTCCTGCTGGCCACTCCAGGGCTGATCCGGGATGCTCTTGGCCTTCTTGGCCTCCTGGGCCACTGCTGGCTCATGTTCAGCTGCTGTCAGCCAGAACCCCCAGGTCCTTTTCTTCTGGGCAGCTTCCCAGCTGATCTTCCCCAAGCCTGGAGCGTTGCACCGGGTTGAATCCGATTCTGTGCATCAGCTAATTACCGAGCAGCCAAGCTGCCTCCGTCACTGAACACGGCTCTTTAGTAAATGCCTCAATAAGTAACAAGGAGTTTGCTCCGTCAGCGGTGTTAGCGTGAGCTGGTGATGCTGCCTTTCTCTGGGGGAGGAGGAGGTTCTTGGGAACGAGTGGTTTATGCTGAATTTCTCACTCTCTTGACCTACCCCTGCAGGGATCGCAGGCACCACACAGGCTGGGGCTCGCCCTTTCCAGCCCGTTCTGGCTTTGATCCCCACAGAGGATTTCTTCCAGGTAAGAGGTGTTTGCTTGCCTCCAGGATTAGCTGACAGTTGTTTCCTTGGGCTCCCCATTTCCCAAGGGAGCAGCCGCGGGTGATGCCAAAGCGCTTGTTTGGTCCGTACCACCAACGTTGCCTTTGCTCGTGTGAGGAACCCACCTTGGTCCTGTCGGGTGCCTGTGGGTGCTCAGCTAAACTGGAGGAGGAATTTGGCTCCTCTTGCTGGTGTCAAGGTCAGAGCGACCTGGGTTTTGAGGCCGATTAGGGCTGGGGGCATCTGGTTCTGACAACAGAGGAGCGTTTACAGCCACACAACAAACCCCTGGTTGTCAGTTTGCTTCAAAGTGAATCATCGGTGGGTGCATGATCTGCGTAGCCATCGGCTCGTGGAAGCAGGATTTAACAAGCCATAAGCAACGGTGGTGACAGCCCCAGCTTGCCCATGGCCTGAGGCAGAGTCTGGGATCTAAACCTGTAATTCCAGCATCACTATTTTTCACCTTTTGTCTCTGATGGTCCAGGCTGAACATCCTTCTACCTGGCTCTGCCCCAGATTTACCCCCACACCGTGATGCCCAGGCAGCAACTCAGCAGCATCAAGCTCATCCCTTGGGATGCTCTGCTCCCCTGGGAGCAAACTCATCCTTTGAGTATTTAATTGATTCATCATTTTCTGCCTCCCCTTACAGGTACGAGTGTTTTCCTAACCCTTCTAATTCATGCAAGCTTGTGTTTTCCCCTGTGGGGCTTTCTGCCCCCCCTCCCCTGTGCACAAACAGACAAGATAGCTTAAGACCTCTTATCTGCAAAGGAAAAAGAAATAGTCTTAATCCCCATTTAATAACATAATATCAGCAGGTAACATGTTCAATATGGCAAAAGAACCCCAGCACCAGGTCAATAGGGTAGCTATAATTTTTAGCAATAAACAAAGCCTGCTTTTAATTACTTCTGTGAAATTGCTTGATCCGTGCATGATTAAATATTCATTCTGTGTAACTAGACAGTTTCTTTGTATATAGATCCATATTAAATTTAGCTGGCATCCTGCCCACACTACACATCTAATAAATTCCTTTTAATGTGCTGCAGCTTTGAAGACGTTTTCCCTCCCCTCTCTCCCCCCACCACTAATTTGTATAAAGAGCTGATGCCTCCACCTTACCTGGGCGACCATGGGATACACATGGAATCTTTTAGGAAGGGAAATGGTGGAATTTGGGGGAGACATGGGAAAAATAAACCTTGTGATCACTCAGTGATAGATCTGTTATGGGAAATAGTGACTCCCAGACCTTGGTTTTTTCCTGACTTGCCAGCTAACTACTTTTGCAGTGCATGCAAGAGGGAAAAATCCCTCCTTTTAAAGTAAAGCCAGGGCTGATGTAAATATTTATGTAATATTTTATTACAATCTGAATTTACTTCTTGATTGAAAACATTTCCTAGAAGCCTTGTGGAAAATCATATTAATATGGAATTTAAGTGGCTTGATTTTTTTTAATGGTTTAGCTATGAATGCTGATGTCCATAGTAGGGCAGGGAAGCTGGATCTCAAGGTATGAGATCGGTGTGGGAAGCTTGCAGATGAATGGATCTTACCTGGATTTAATGCCCTGCTGAGGAAAAAGCTCATACTTGGGAAACCCTCATCCTCCCCAGGGCTGAGGGCAGCTCAGCCCATTACCAGCATCAAAGCCTCACTGCTTTTTCTATTTCTTTTTAATTGCATGAAGGTGCGTTGATCAATACAGTGTGATGTTGGCTTAAGCCATGTGCAAGCGAACAGGCACATGCATCTCACATGAGGGCTGTGGTAATGAATAGGATTGGGATGTCCCCCCAAACACAGCCAGCTCCAACATTTCTTCCTGTCTGCTTGGCACAGGGATGGGCTCTAGGCTCACACCAGGGATGTTCCCCTTACAGGAACGCCACCAGCCCTCCATCAGATGCGTGGGCTGTTGAGTGAGCTCCATTTACCCTCTGCTGCTGAAGCCAGCCCAAAAGCTGTGTGTATTTGTACAAGAGGTGATGGGTGAAATGGCTCTGGGTGCAAGCCAGCAGGCTGCTGAGGTGTGTATGTGCACATGGCCAGTTCCAAGTGGTGTCCCCAGGGCTCAGTGCTGGGTCCAGCCCTGTTCAAAGTCTTTATCAATGACCTGGATGAAGGCATCGAGTGCACCCTTAGCGAGTTTGTGGATGACACCAAGCTGGGTGGAAGTGTGGATCTGCTGGAGGGTCGGGAGGCTCCAAAGGGACCTGAACAGGCTGGAGCGCTGGGCTGAGACCAACGGCAGGAGGTCTAACATGACCAAATGCCGGGTCCTGCACTTGGGGCACAACAACCCTGAGCAGCTACAGACTAGGAGAAGCCTGGCTGGAAAGCTGCCTGGAGGAGAAGGACCTGGGGATGCTGGTTGACAGCGACTGAACATGAGCCAGCAGTGGCCCAGGTGGCCAAAAAGGCCAATGGCATCTTGGCTTGTATCAGAAACGGCGTGACCAGCAGGTCCAGGGAGGTTCTTCTCCCTCTGTACTCGGCACTGGTGAGACCGCACCTCGAATCCTGTGTTCAGTTCTGGGCCCCTCACCACAAGAAGGATGTTGAGGCTCTGGAGCGAGTGCAGAGAAGAGCAACGAAGCTGGTGAGGGGGCTGGAGAACAGGCCTGATGAGGAGCGGCTGAGAGAGCTGGGGGTGTTCAGCCTGGAGAAGAGGAGGCTGAGGGGAGACCTCATTGCTCTCTCCAACTACCTGAAGGGAGGTTGTGGAGAGGAGGGAGCTGGGCTCTTCTCCCAAGTGACAGGGGACAGGACAAGAGGGAATGGCCTCATGCTCCGCCAGTGGAGGTTCAGGCTGGACATTAGGAAAAAATTTTTCAAGGAAAGGGTCACTGGGCACTGGCAGAGGCTGCCCAGGGATGTGGTTGATTCACCTTCCCTGGAGGTGTTTAAGGGACAGGTGGACGAGGTGCTGAGGGACATGGGTTAGTGACTGATAGGGATGGTTGCACTTGACGATCCGATGGGTCTTTTCCAACCTGGTGATTCTATGATTCTATGTGAGTGATTCAGGGGAGTGCTGGACATCACTCAGGGTCTGCTAATGGTCAAGGCTTGTTGGGCTGGGCCTGATCTCACTGACAGCCAGCCTTTCAGACGGGCTAAATTCAAGAGTTGAGCTTTTGCTAAATGTGACAACTTTTCATTTAGCCCAGTGAATCCCTCTCACCTCCAACTAAAGGCAGTGGACTGTACCTGGCGCTGTTCCTGACGGCATTCCTGCCTGCATCCCTCCCCAGCACCTCGCTGGGCATCCTCCTGGTGTTGGAAAGACCAGGGAGGGGTCCCAGCTTGGCAGAATTTTGAAGTTCCCCCACAGTGAAAGGCTGGGGCAGGCTGGGAGGGTGAGCTGCTTTGAGATCGATGCCTCAGCTGATGGGCTGAGGGGATACCCAGCTGTGATTTAAAGGCTCCAAGTGATGCCAAAGTGACTTGCCCAAACAAATAGCAGCAATGATTTGTGCTCCTCTACTTCCAGAAAGAAGAGTAGGATGGTCATTTGTTCCATCAGGCATTCTGGATGAGAGAGGGTCAGTTGGCTGGGCCAGATTTAAAACCAGCAACGCTTCCAAGTAGCAGAGCAGGGTCCCCCGGATACGCCTGATGTCTGTGGCACTTGGGGGTCTTGGTGTCACCCATCTGTGGGTGCTCCAGCACAAACATCTCCAGGCCAAGCTTCCATCTGTCCTTGTTTGGTTTTCCACCACAAACCTCTTTATTGATATTGCAAATTGACTGAAATAGCCAGCAGATTTTACAATTAATAATGTATTTGTTCCTGTCATCAAGACTGCGTTGTTTAATGAAATCTAATTCAGCAGAACATAATTACTCAATAGGAAAAAAAAGTCTCTTAAATAATCAAATCTGTGCTGATAAAGCTCAATCCACTCCTGCTTCCAAACCCAGCAGCTGAGATAGAGGTTTGGTTGTACCTGCAGGGCAGGGCAGAGGGCTCTGAGCATGGAGCTGCTGCTCAAAGCACAGCCCTGCATATGTCCTTATAGTGAAATTTATCCTCAGAATGGTCCTGTTTCTGGCTGAATTCACAATATTAATTAATGAGCCTGCATTTCAGCCTAGAACTTCTTAGCCGTTATCTTCCGTGGCAGCAGCTTCTAGAAAAGCCTTTCTCCGCTTTCTTCCTCCTTTACTCTTAATCTTGCATTCAGGCTTTCCCAATCAAACCAAAAGGATGTTTCATCTAATGAGGATGCCACGAGTGTTTAAGAAGCATTATTTATATTGTATGGTACCAAAAAAAAAAACCACTAATTCCTTGGAGGCCCAATGCTTAAAGCTGGGGTAACAGCCTGGGTTTAAATTTGCTTATAAGGAAATACAGGAGCTGTAATGAGCAGGCAACTCAGCTAAAGGACTGGGAAGCCAATTAGCTTGCTTTAAAACATTGTATTAATTAGAAGGAAAACAAAGGCAAAGTTTTTAAAGATAATTGCTTCTTTTGAGTATCGGTATTCTTGATCCACGGTCGTCTCATAAATATGCGTTGTGATACAATCCTTTAAAAAAACATGCTCTCATTAATAACGAGCACAAAAAGTGCATAAAGAGTTTGAATTTATGACATGAAATAAAACAACAAAAAAAAACCAACAACAAAAGCAAAGAGATTTGGCTTAAAAAGCTCAGCCTGGCACTTAGCTATCTCCTGGTGTGCCCAGGCACCGTGGAGTGCCCAGTGCTGCTTATTGCTGCCTACAAATCCTTGAAAGGAGGTTGGAGCAAGGTGGGTGCTGGTCTCTTCTGTGAAGTAACAAGCAATAGGATGAAAGGAAATGGCCTCACGTTGTGCCAGGAGGGATTCAGATTGGATATTAGGAAACATTTCTTTACTGATGGAATGGTGAAGCCCTGGCAGAGGCTGCCCAGGGCAGTGGCAGAGTCTCCGTCCCTGGAGGGGGTCAAAAACATGTAGCTGTGGCACTTGAGGACATTGTTCAGTAGGCACGGTGGGGTTGGGCTGACAATTGGACTGGATGAGCTTAGAGGTTTTTTCCAACCTTAATGATTCTATGATTCTAAATGAGCCCTGGGAGGTGAGGTCCATGAGGGCTGGGATGGGTCACTCTGGGAGCCAAGCTGCTCTGGATGGACCCAGCAGCACCGTGGACTGGGATCAGGGCTGCTGGGCTTCATCCTACTGGACCCCAGTGTCCCAGAAAAACACACGATGAATGTTGGCAAAGGCTGTCGTTGGAAACCTGGCTGTGGGGGTGGAAGATGGGAAGTGGGTTTGTTTAAGCCAATGGAGCTGCAGGGTCCCCTCCTCTGGATTAATTGGCTTGGGGAGAGCAGGGGAGGACGCCTGCCTGCGTTGCTCTGAGCAAGCGTGGCTCTGTGGCCTGAGGCGTGCTCAAGCAATTTCCTGATGTTCTAACCCAACAGAGAGCACGCAATAAATTACCTAAAGTTTGAAACTCTTAATTCTGCAGTTGTGCCCGAGTTTGCTGTGTCTGGCACCATAACAAAAAATGAACAGGGTCCCCAGGCCCCTCTAAAGCATCCCCGTGCAACAATTAGGATGAGCAGGAACTGATCAGATCCAAGAGGAAACATAAAGATGGTTCTATTCCCAGCAAGAGAATGTAGGCTCTGTGCGCGAGGATGACAACGGGTCCCTCCGGTGAAACAGAGTGGCTGTTTTTGAAGGGAAATATTCCTGGGGAGGGATTTCCCGTCACCTTGCAGCCTGAGGAGCCAATACCACATCAACCAGCAATGCTAAAAATGAAAACGTTGAGAGGGTGAGTAAGGACAGAAAGGTAAATTTATCTTCTCTTTCCCCCTCCTTGAGGTGATAAGTGCTACCCGTGTTCCAGGCTTTGCTGGAATGTTGTGCTTTAAGACTAAACTAATAGAAGTTGCTAGTGTGTGCAATTTGGTGCTTATGCTGTAAAAACCTGACTTAGTTGTCCCCTATGGCTTTATTTATGGAGAATTACGCTGTCGAATGAAGAGTGTCGCTGGAAGCGAGCAATCCATGCTTAGAGCCTTTCCTGGGAAATGCTGAAACTGCTCTTGTTGTTCAGTCAGGCTGCTGCCCTCTGTGCCATTAGTGATGGGAAAGGGCTTCGTCTGCTGTGGTGGTGGCCTCGTGCAGTCAGTCCTTCACTCCTGGGGAGGTCGAGGCTGGGTATTAGGAAACATTACTTCACTGAAAGGGTTGTCAGCATGGAACAGGCTGCCTAGGGAAGTGGTTGAATCTCCATCCCTGGTGGGATTTAAAATACATGGGGATGTGGCACTTAGGAACTTGGCATCGTAAGGTTTACGGTTGGATTCAGTGATCTTAAAGTTCTTTTCCACCTGAAGTTGTTCTGTGATTTTGGTATGACGTCCACCTCTGTCTGCTCTTGGTGAGGCATTGGGAGCTAGACTTCACATGTGAACTACACCTGACTGGATAACACTGTGAATGTCTTTAAACCTCCATCCTGCTGCTGGTAAAGCTTAGAATCATAAATCATGGAATGCCAGGTTGGAAGAGACCCCAAGGCTTATCTGGTCCAGCCTTTTTAGGTGAGCTATAGTTTAAATGAGTGGGCCAGCACCCTGTCAAGACGAGTCTTAAAAGGTGTTTAGCATAGAGGAATCCACCCCTTCCCTGGGCAGGTGATTTCAATTTTCACTGGAACACTTGTAATGTTTAGATATTGTATGCCTAAGGCTGCCCTCTCCAGTGTCTTTTGCCACTCCAGAAGGTCGTTTCCCTCCTAGTCTCTCTCCACTCACAGGCAAAATAAAAATTTAAAAGACATCTTTAGTTGCCAGACAAGATGAGACATGAGTTAATCAAAGTATATGTGATATTTTGAAAGCACATGCATTAATAAATTATTGTTCTCTTATAACTCAAGTGTTGTAGGTTCAACCCAACACCAACTGAGTGCAGTGTGATGCGGAACCAGCAGCACGTTCCTCCTGCTTAATTTCACTCATTATTCCAGTAATAAGTTGTTGTTGTATGAGAAAACAAGATAATTACCAGCTACCTTTTGGGAGGCAGCTACAAGCAAAAATTGCAAACTATATAGCGCATTGAATTCATTTTCTGCCATTTTGCTTCCCTTTCCAATATCCCTCAGGGTAAATAGGCTCTTCTGGCTCCTGCCATTTCCTTTTCATTCCAGGCTTTGTTAAGAAAATGAAGCTTCAGAATTGAGCATCTCGGCTGCTTTTGTGACTTGCTGATGCTGTGCGTGCGGCTGGTGAGGCATCATCCCCGGGCACCAAGATGATGCACATCAGGCTGTGTTTGGCATCTGGATAAGTTTTCTCTTCTCTCTGCCGTTTTGGTGTCTCCAAAAGCACCTGGCACTGCTCTTGCCTCAAATTCACCAGGAATTAGCCAGGTAAATTCTACTTTCAGAATACAAGTGCAATTGGCTGGTTGCTCTGGTTGCACACCCAGCTACCAAAATCACGTACGCAAGTTGGGTAACCGTGTGGAAAAGCTTACCTCAAATCACCGTTTGCAGGTAAGAACCTGATTTTGGCACGTTCACCAGCCCTGCTGCCATGCACGCCTTGGTTCGCAGAAGGGCATGTCCCGCTCCAGGAGCTCTGGCCATCCAGGAGGGCACCAGACCGATAAAGCACGTCCATTGTGTGTCTCAGGAATGGCCAGCTGGGCCAGAAACCTTCCCAAATCCTGCTGGCAATGCTGCCCTTGGCTTTTTCCAGCTGCAGGAGGGATGTTGGGGCAGGATGGGAGCAGCACCGCACCGCCAGCCAGCAGGGTACAGACAGACAGAGCACAGCCAAGGGACACATCTGCATGTAAGAGCAGCGTTGGAAGTGGCCTGAACTTTCTGCAGGCTTTAATGCTCCAGGTAAGCATTTAAATAATCTTGCCTCTATGTTTTTTTTTTTGTGGTATGGCTGCTCCAGAAATGGCCAGAGAGATTTAAAATCACCCTAGAAGAAGAAACATTAGAGCAATACCCAGTGTAGTACACATTCTTTTTCTGTCTGTCTTCGTTATACATTAAATCCATGGAAACTGGATTTAGAATAGAAATGCTGGGACAACCTTTGCTCCTGTACCGCTACCAGCTGATGCATTTGCCACGCATCTTTTCTTCTCTCTTTCCTCCCTTCCTTGCTCTCTTCTCTCCCAGGGGGAATGGATGCTGTGCTTTGTCTGGCATCACCCCTAAGGCGAACAATTTTGTGTTAAAAGCCTGGTGGCCCTCTATTAAAACACACCAGGCTATGACTCTCCTCCTACCGTGTCTCCAGCTCTCTCTCCCTCCAAATCATGGCAACTGCCCTTCTTTTCTCTTCCAAGAGCCGCAGTGTTGCTGCCTAGCCTGCAAGATCCATCTGCAGTGCCCGAAGGACGCCTTCCAGTGCCCACATCCTTGGGCATCAGCCAAAGCACGGGCAGCCTTGGGAACTCACCCTGTACGACGGGACCTGCCGAGACCAAGGAAGACCACGTGTAAGTCGCGAGTCCCACTAGACTTTCCACAGCTGGAGCTGCAGTTTGGAGGAGGTGTCCCCACGAGGAGGGTTTGCTCCTGGCCGTTGCTCCACGCTTCTCCTCCCAACTACCAGTTTCGCAAGACGCTCAGCTATTTTGAGCAAGTTGGCTCAAAAGTTTTATCATCTTTGGTCTGAAACTTTTTGAGGGTGATGTCCTGAAAGTAGCAAGGCTTGAAGGGTTTATATTCTGCCTGTGCAGGGGCTGGCTTGGATAGTGGGGGAGATGCATTACTGGGTTTCCTTCCTTCTTTCTGGTTGATTTCATAAGCTGGTGTGACTGGAACAGGCCATTGCGGTGCCGAGTGCTGCCTAAGTAGGGCCCAGCATTAAAGAATAATGCTAATTTTTCTTAAGGGTTGGCAGTACTAATGGATTTTTTTTTTTTATCACACTATGTGCTTTGTTCTTCTGCTCGGCCAGCGAAGAGCAGACACTTCCTAAGCAAATGTGCAGCACATCAGCGGAGGGTGGGGAAAGGGCAGGGATGCCCTCACCCACTGCTCTGTGGCAGCTATTGTAGCACAGCATTTTCAGACAAGACCTGTAGAATCATAGAATGATTCGGATTGGAAGGGATCTCAAAGCCTGTCCAGTTCCAACCCTCTGCCATGGGCAGGGACACCTCCCACTGCATCAGGATGCTCAAGGAACATCCAACCTGGCCTTGAACCCCTCCAGGGATGGGGCAGCCACCACTGCTCTGGGCAACCTGGGCCTCCCCACCCTCACAGGAAAACATTTCTTCCTAAGATCTCATCTCGACCTCCCCTCTTTCGGCTGAAAACCTTTCCCCCTTGTCCTATCCCTGCACTCCCTGACCAAAAGCCTGTCCCCAGCTTTTCTGGAGCCCTTTTCAGTACTGGGAGCTGCTCAAAGGTCTCCCCAGAGCCTTCTTTTCCAAATATCTCCTCCAAACCTCCCCTCTTTCAGCTTAGAAATGGGTTACCCCTACTCAAACAGTGCCATAAAGCTCATTTGCATGGCATGTTTATCAAACTGGTATCTCAAATTTTCCCTGGGGTCACTGGAAAGTTTCCCAGTGATTGTAAGTATGTGGATGTGACCTATGAGAGTGCACAGCAAGGAGCAGAGGGTGGACAAAGCCCTGAGCACAGGTACCCACCTGAATCCGGAGGGCTTGGCATGCCATGAGCTCTGCCACCTCTTCCTGGATTTTATGCAATGGGAAACATGCACTACTCAGGTTTAATAATTAATCAGGGATTTATTTAAGGCCATCACTGCCCTGTGCTGCAGTCATGATTCATCAGATACGTTCTTATAATGTGTACAGTGCAATTTTTATTAGAAGGCACTTCTGAAACAAAAAGCTGGTCGTTAGCTGTTTGTATTCAAACCCATCGCTGGTTACCGTGCATCATAGGTCAATATACAGGGATAAAACAATCCCTTTTCTTCCCTAGCAATGATTAACCCATCTATCAACAGTGCCTGTTTAACATCTTTTATTATAAACAGTCGTTATTTGCAAGTATAACCAGATGGGCAGATAATCTAAACCATAACTTAGAATCTATCTTACTTTTTAGAGGCCAAACTTAATAATAATAATAACAAAGAAAATGTCATAGAAATGCCCATGCAATCACACGCCCAATTTGTGCGAGTAATTACCTTGATTACGTGTGTGCTGGTGGTAATTGTCACCGCAGATGGTATTTGGATGCATGAATGGTCACTGGCGCATGCAGAGCCTCCCTGCGTAACTGCACCAGGGTAATTGCAATGCGGACGGGATGCAGATGGGATGTGGGTGGGATGCATCCCATGGGATGCAGCACTGGAGCCCGGGCTGTGCCAAACTGGTGTCCAGCCCCCGGGAGCTGCAGGCAGTCAGCGCTGGATGCAGTGTGGGGCTGTTTCAGGCTCATTGATAAAGGCTGCGTGGAGATGGGAAGGATGCTGCAGGGGTGTCCGTAAAGGCAATGCTACCTGGCTGAGTGTCCTGACTGGGAAATGCCACGGGCAGCTGGCAGCAAGCGCGTATCATAGAATCATAGAACGGTTTGGGTTGGAAGGGACCTTAAAGCCCATCCAGTTCCAATCTCCTGTCATGGGCAGGGATGCCTCCCACTGGATCAGGTTGCTCCAAGCCCCATCCAACCTGGCTTTGAACTCCTCCAGGGATGGGGCAGCCACCGCTTCTCTGGGCAACCTGGGCCAGGGCCTCCCCACCTTCACAGGAAACCTTTTTTTTCCTGAGATCTCATCTCAATCTCTCCTCTTTCAGCTAAAAACTCTTCCTCCTCATCCTATCCCTGCACTCCCTGATCACAAACCCCTCCCAGCTTTCCTGAAGCCCATTTCACTACTGGAAGCTGCTCTAGGCTCTCCGCAGAGCTTTCTCTTCTCCAGGCAGAGCAACCCCAAATTTCCCAGCCTGTCCTCATACAGGAGATGCTGCAGCCCTCAGATCATCTCTGTGCCCCAGATTGTGCCACTCCAGCAGAGGATCCATGTGCCACCCTGTTAGTGCATCCATGGGCTCCTGCTTGCTGCAAACCCCTGTCCGCAGCTTAGAAGAATCAAAGCTGCCCACTGCTGTACTTACCAAGGGAGGAGAGAGAGACTTAGGAGGCAGTCTATCTAGAAGTTACTATTAATTTTTATTGCTGCATGGATTTAGAGATTTGGAAGAAGATAAATTCCAAACAGCCATCCATTACCAACCCGACAGCGTAGCTTAAAGATAACATTTACATTCTGACGGTGTTTATATATATCTGATCCCACTCAATCTGCTCCCTGTTCAAACTTTTTGCCACCTTCAGAAGGATCAATACCTACATCAAAGGTTAGATGAAGGTGGCCAGATTCTTTTAAGCTGTTTGCATAGCCCTCAGTTTACTGTGCTAACACAGGCTGGTACTTCTTCCAATAACTCTGTTTGCCTTGTATTAGGGTTGTTTGCTGAAACACCTAGCAGAATCCAATAGAGGACAGGCTTTCTAAACATTTGGTCACATCTGTCAATCAATAACACCAATCGGTTTCCTGATACAAACAGCAAACCCGGCCAAATCTAATATTTGCCCAAACTTTTACTGACTCTTGCTGGTTTTAAACAGTAAAAGGCAACTGAGCAGACATCGGCGCAGAAAGGTTCTCGTTAGTGTTTAACTCTGGGCAAACACAGCATAATTCCAGCAATGAAAGGAGCAAAATCAAACAGTGTAATTATTGTCCCCTTTTTATTTGAGATAATTTGCTTAAATGTACAGCTATTATCTGTTAATATGACGAGGGGTAATTAGAAGGGACCAAATCAGGGCTTGGCTGCGACTCACATGCAGGCACCCAGCGGCGCAGGTTTCAACTCTTGAACCTTGGCCCTTGGGCTGCGAGCGTGTTTGTGCAGGTGATCTTGGAGCAAACAGGGCGATGCTGGTAGGGTGGAAAACACCTGACTCAAAAACAACGAAAAGAGGCAAAAGTACCGAGAGGACTCTGGGCAAATCTGAATTCCTGCCTAAAACAAAAAGGAACAATAGAGGCCACATATTTTTCTGGAGTGATTGCCAGGCATGGATGACCCAAGGTTCTTCCATTAAAGCAGGTGATGTTTTTCATCCACAACTGAAATAAATCAAAGCCAGGCCAGCCTCAATTATCCAGATGTGAGTGGAGCTGTGGGACAGAGGCCAGGTCCAGCCCACAGTGGAAAGCTGGGAAGAGAAGCAAAACCAGTGCCAAGCCAGGGGATGGAGACACCTTCATGTTCATCCCTGGTTCCTGGTAAGATGCCCCCAAAAATTAATACCACACCTCCTACCCAAGCGGCTACTCTCACTGAAGCTGGATGGGAGGTGGAATGTGACAGTGTGGTTCATCTTTAATTCATGGTGTTGTGGAAGGAGAATAAGTGGGACAGAGAACGCTCTGCACCGCGTTTCTTTTGGGTAACCAAATATACCCTTGTGATAAGTGACAATTCTTCTAAAAGCTTCTCTTTGCAGGAAAGGCATTACAGCTCCACTGCCTCAGAGAGTTATTTTCCCCAGAAAAGGAACCTAATTGGGCTCTGATCGAGAGAAGAGAATGCCTAAAAGAAGCAGAGAACAATATATTATCCAGCTAACAGCCTTTTAATTCTGTATGCACAGGGTAACGATACGTGGGACATGTAGTCGCTTTGTTTATTGCAGTGCACTGCTAAATATTAGATAATGGTGGTTAGAGAACACTTTTTGTAGGGGAAAACAACTAAAGCAAGCAGGACGTTTGCTGCCTGGTGTGGAGAGGCTGTCACACTGCAAGTGATGAGGACAATGCTCCCCAACATATGTAAATGTGTGTGAACAGCCCTTGCACCCACTTGGGTGGAGTGAGGCAGCTCTTTCGGCCAGTTTGGGTTCATTAGCAGCTCCCAATGCTCCTGCCCAGGGTCCCATGGCAGGATGAGCCCTTGCTCATCTGCCTCTCAGCAGAGGTGTGAGGGTGCAAGCACCATGTCCTGGCTCCCGGCTGCTGCAGCGCCTTTGGCGAAGACTGTGTTGGTATCACCTCAGGGTATTCAACTTTCTGACCCCAGCCCCTTCCCCCTGCAGAAATTGTGTGGGTTGGAGCTGAGCTCTCAGCCCAGGGTGTGCTGCACCCACAGACATCTGCCTTCTTCTGTGGGACCATCCCTGCCTTTGAAACAGCCCTTGTACCCATAGATGTCGTTTGGGGCGAGAAACGGAGAGAGCTGCCACATTGGGACACACGCGTGTGCCATGCACGGCAGAATTGCACACACACGGATTCCATCTCATAACATTTCAAGAAGCTGAAGTCCAGAGGAGCCCCAACTGGTGTAGGGGCTGAGGCACGATGCGTGGCAGCAGATGGCAGTGGCCCCATGTTCACTGCCCACCCGGACAGCCCCTGGCAGCTGATTAACATATTAAGTGCTCAGAGAGTTGCAAGATTTGGGGCTTTGGGGACCTGAAATGAGCTCTCTCCTTTTTGTTTAATGTCAGGTGGAAAGATTTCCATGTAATGGCGTAGCTCCTGGCCTTGAAATTCAGTCTGAGCTGTGCAGCTGAGGGATTGGAATCGCTTTGGTGGCCACCAAGCCCACCACTGTGGCCATCGCAGCCGGGGTTTGGCTGCATGGGGAATGTCTGGGCTGGCTTCAACACTGTGCGTAGAGCAGCTGGAGGGACGCTTGGGCTGGTCTTCATCTGCTTTGGAAACTGAGGTTGTGCCCTGTGCCTGGTTGGCACCAGGGTCCTGGAGAGGAGCACAGTGCCTGAAGATATGGCACATATCCATGGTCACACGTGGTGCTTTGAGACACAGGTCAGAGGCTCCTGCAGATGGGTCTAGAAGAAATATTCACCTGTGGAGAAACAGGGCTCCTGACCTGAGCCCCAGACACATAAATGAGACCTCAGTTATAGTTTATATCCAGACTGCTCTGATTTGCAGGCTGAAAATTACCTGCATTGGACCTCATTTTCTTTATCAGTTTATTGCTGCAGTATTTTCTAGACACCAAGGTGAATCGGAGCATCACATCTCATCTCATACCGTCTCGAATGTATGTCTTCAAGAACATTAAGAGTGTTTGGTTTACTACTGAGCAATTAACCTGGATGCTCTGGGTTAGGAGCTGCCGAGCATCCATCGATCATGGGAAAATGTAGCGGGAGGGAGCAAGGAGGCCATCAGAAGCCTGTGAGAGTGAAGCAGGTTTCCTTGTTGTGCCTGTGTGGGTGGAGGGGAAGCCTTGGGCAGAAAGCCACCATTGATTTCTTCCCTGAGCTTTGCGATCTGGCCAGGATGCAGCTTGCACAAGAGGAGGAGAGGTGACTCAGCTCATGTCAAGAGTGGCTGGAAAACCCTCTAGGAGCTGCAGCCCTCCTGCTGTTCCCCCTCAGCTCACCACATCCTGCAGGAATAGCTTTGCTCCAGGCAGCCTTCAGCACACAAGGTGCATCGGTGTTGGCCCAACACGCTCTTTCGGAGGGTTGCACAACAGCGCGACTCCTCTGAAGCGCTCCAAGTGAGGGCCAGTGGCTGTCCTGCTGCCTTCACAGCGAAACCCTGGTCCTGCTGAAGTCAGTTGTGAAACTCCTTAATTAAGAAAGCTAGACTGATTTTGCCCTGCCTCGTTGCTCCCTGCTATGCCCTGACATGCCGGCCAGCGAGGTCGTGGCTGTCCTCAGCTGACAGGCAGGGTCTAATCCTGCTGCCCTGCCCTGCTCAAGGATGATGGATGCGCTCAAATTGGTGCTTGCACTGAGCTTAAGGCCAGAAAAGAGAGTTGTGTTATCTAGAAGAGGTACGTGATGTGGGAGAGGTACGTCATCTAGTGTGAGCTCTGCTGCAGAGGGAAAGAGATGTTGATGGTTGGACTGGAGGAACTTAGAAGTCTTTTCCAACCTTAATGATTCTATTCTGTGATTCTATCAAACCCCTGTTAGTTCATGCTAGGAGCCAGTTTTATTCCTGTGGGTGAATTGAGCTCAGAAACAGTGAAGGCACCCAAATCCAGAGGTGATGGCTGTGCCAGATGTTGGCTGGAAATGCTGGAGGTCGAGGATGGGACCCATCAGCCAACACTATAGGTGCAGAAGGAGTGAAGCTGGCCATGAGCAGAAGGTGAAGAGCAACCCCAGGGCGTGCTGGAGCGACCCCTGGGAGAGGGGGCACTGAGGGGATTTGTGGGGAAGGGCAGCAGGCAGGGTGGAACCCAGGCAAGGCCACATGATTTCTCCTGGTAAAGCGCTGCCAGAAGGCTCCTGTAGATAAAACCTTGTTGAGGCTTCCAAACCACAGCAGGCTAATTGTAACTAATTATGAAGTGTAACTGTTTGAACAGCAAGGTGCTTTGACCTGAATAACAAAGAGGGACACAGCAACCTTCCTGCATCCCTCTGCGCCGGGGTAGAGGGCAGGACTTGGGAACAGCGGGGGACCGTGCTGATATCTTGGTCCAACAAGTCACTGGGAATGAACCCTACAAGAACAGGCTGAGAGAGTTGGGGTTGTTCAGCTTGGAGAAGAGAAGGCTGTGGGGAGACCTTAGAGCAGCTTCCAGTACTGGAATGGGGCACTAGAAGGGGCTTCAGGAAAGCTGGGGAGGGGTTCTTGATCAGGGAATGCAGGGAGAGGATGAGGGGGAATGGTTTTCAGCTGCAAGAGAGGAGGTTGAGATGAGATCATAGGAAGAAATGTTCTCCTGTGAGGGTGGGGAGGCCCTGGCCCAGGTTGCCCAGAGCAGGGGTGGCTGCCCCATCCCTGGAGGGGTTCAAGGCCAGGTTGGATGGGGCTGTGAGCCCCTGATGCAGTGGGAGGTGTCCCTGCCCAGGGCAGGGGATTGGAATTGGATGGGCTTCTATGTCCCTTCCAATCCAAACCATTCCATGATTCTATGACTCTACGAGAGCAGTCAGCATTTTCATCTTTAGGCAGATTAAAAGCCTGCAGCAGTCACTGAAGGTTTCCCCTGTGATCGTGCAGAGGGAAAACACTCCAGGCTGGGAGCAGGAGAGCCTAATTGCTCTGATTATTAAATGCAACGGTGCAAAATACAGCGGCGGCATGATGGGAAGAAAGACAAGCCCAGCCCCAATACCCACCAGCCCACCCTCCCAGCTGCTCCTCACAGACCAAACCCTCCCCTCTGCCCCCATGCCTGCCCTTCACCCCAGCAAATGGGTTTATTAAAGCTGCAGGATAACCCTCAAATTATGGCTCTTCCCATATTTTCCTGCATACAATTGCTGCCTTTGTGGCAGGCAGGGACTGGAGGCATCAACGCTGGGATTTCCTCTTCCCTTCCCACCCTCCTTAATTTTTACTTTCTGCCTTTGGCTAAAATTCCAACACTGGTTTCGCGTTCGTAAAGCAGCGTGAGACCTGAAATGAAAGGTGCTACGTAAGCACAAAGCATAATTGAGAGCCTGTGTGACGGGCTCGCTAGAAAGGCGTGGATAATGGTAATGACATTAATAGTAGCTGCTGTTTGTCACTGAGCAGACCCGAGGCACAGGCACGCCCAGAGAGGCTAATAAAGACAAGAGGGCTTCAGTCTACAGGCTGGCTTCAAATAATACAGTATAATAATGCCAAAATTGCTCTCCAAACCCTGCCATAGTCTTGCTCAGGGCTCAGGTACAGCCAGTGAATCTTCCCTGGGCATTTTCCCCGTACACAACAGCTGTAAATACGCCTTCATGAAACCAGGTACCAGCTAGTCTCCTGCTTTTGTTAATATAGGAGTGCTTTTATGAGTCAGTTACTGCCCAGCTGGGGTTTGTCTCCATTTTTCTGTCAAAAATAGGGAGGCATCTGCCTTTTCTGACAGTTGCAGAGGTTTGGAGCAGAAGTAGTTTGCTTCAATGGCCTGTCGCCATCACTCAAGTGCCAAAGGCGTATGCTGTCCTCTTGGTTAGCAGTTCCCCACTAGAGCACCAATGGTTCCCCGAAAGAGAGTGCTAATTTCAGCAAAAAATACTAATTTACTGCAGCACCACCCTGCCATCGTTGCATCACCCGCCTGCCTTTGAGTGAAGCCTTTTTGCTCATCAACAGGTTTGTGCACATGGAAATTGAGCTGCTGCCTTGCTTTACTGAGGTAATGGGAAAAGCATCTGAGCTCGGCTGTGCTGTCTCGTCCCGGAGCAGAGGATACCGGAGCACACTCATTAAAACTGTGGGATCGACCTGGATGCAGGGAGATGTTGGTCAGGTAAGGAGACAAGATTTGGTCCTTTCTCCTAAGCTCATCTGAGCTGTGCAGTCTAGGGTGAGGGGGTGATAAAAGCTGGCTGGGAAGTTTTGTGAAAACAGAGTGGGTCTGCTTGACTGTTCAGGGGCTGAAGTGCAAAATGCAATGTCAGAGTGGAGGAGTGTGCAAACACCTTCACTGCTGCAGCATCCAAAGGGCTCGGGTGCAGGAGCGACCTCTTCTCCCTTGGCTGAGCTCATCTGAGACCAAACGTCTTTAGTTCACACACAACACAGCTCACCCAGCTCCAGTAAATTCACAACTGAGAGAATGCTGGGAGTCCTACGGTGGAGGGACCCCAAGGGACCATCCAGACCACCCTTCCAGCAGCCCAGACTTTGGCAGGGCAGGATCTTCTCTTCTCAGACATCATTTAATTTTATTTCAAATTGCATGTGATGAGGAATGTAACTTTGTAGGCATGTGAACATTGTACATGATATTCTCCCCCTTCCTCATGTGAAGTCCTGTGTCCAGTTCTGGAATCCTCAGCACAGGAATCTGTTACAGCAGGTTCAGAGGAGGCCACAAAGATGATCTGAGGGCTGGAGCACCTCCCGTACGAGGACAGACTGAGAGAGCTGGGGTTGTCCAGTCTGGAGAAGAGAAGGCTCCAGGGAGACCTTTGAGCAGCTTCCAGTATGGAAAGGAGCTCCAGGAAAGCTGGGGAGGAGCTCTTGATCAGGGAGGGCATGGACAGAATGAGGGGGAACGTTTTTAAGCTGAAAGAGGGGAGATTGTGATGAGATCTTAGGAAGAAATGTTTTTCTGCAAGGGTGGGGAGGCTCTGGCCTGGGTTTCCCAGAGCAGGGGTGGCTGCCCCATCCCTGGAGGGGTTCAAGGCCAGGTTGGATGGGGCTGTGAGCCCCTGATCCAGTGGGAGATGTGCCTGCTCATGGGAGAGGTTTGGAACTGGATGATCTTTGAGGTCCTTTCCAACTCAAACCATTCTATGATTCTATGATTCTATGATTCTATGATTCTATGATTCTATGATTCTCCTGAACCACGTGCTGATGGAGAAGACTGGGCTTCATTTGCGGATTGACGCAGCTTAGCAGACCCAGCTGGGATCCATCATCAGGTGGCAGAGTACTGGGGAGCACTGTGCTGAGGTCTGCCCGTCTTGCCTGTGTTTCGGGGAGCTCTGTGGCTGGGCAGGTGGTCTCTGCGGTGCATAGAGCCTGGTTGGAGCACTCGCTGTGGTCCTTCTGCAGTGTGCAAAGCCTGCTCTGAGCCCTTGCTGCTGTCCTCTGCCAGGGGTGACCTCCCCTCTGTGGATAAAGCAGAGGTGCCTGGGTGCCTCTCGGTGGTGACTCAGCCAAAGCAAACAGGCAACGGGTGCCCTGCCCGGAGAGCAGCTGAGTAATGATAATTACCTCTTTGTTTCCTTCTTTTGGAGTTATTTGCAGCAGAAAAGCATGTTTGCCTTTTTCTGTTTATTCACACGGTCCGTTCTCAAGTGCTTGCTCTCTATGCCTTCATGCCTTTTATTTGTGACCAGAGGATGAGCAAGAGGAAGGTTTCTCCTCTCTGCTTCCCCCCTGGCCTGCCAAGGGTCCCCTCTGCCTCCCCAGCTGCACCAGTCTGGGCTTTACTGGGAAGGGAGCTGCCTGCGAGACGGGGGCTGCTCTCTGCCTCTGTGTTCATCTGATACTCACACACGCCTGTTTTGTATAAACTAGTGGACGCACGTGGGAGGTAAACAAGGCAATCAGTCTGGCTCAGCAATCTGGAAAGGAAACATAACATGTCTGCAAAGCGAGTGTGAAGCAAGCCGTGTGCTGAACGCGGCTGCTGGGGACGGGGAGAGGACGAGGCAGCAGGTCCCTGTACACCCGACTGGTGTGGTAACCCTCATCACCCTTACAGGATGCTGCGATGATGCTCCGGCTAAGATAAAATCCCCACACAGCCATCCTTGCCCCTTTTTTCACAGAAAGGGTCATTGGGCACTAGCAGAGGCTGCCCAGGGAGGGGGTTGAGTCACCTTCCCTGGAGGGGTTTAAGGCACGAGTGGACAAGGTGCTGAGGGACATGGTTTAGTGTTTGATAGGAATGGTTGGACTCGATGATACGGTGGGTCTCTTCCAACCTGGTTATTCTGTGATTCTATGATTCCACTGCTGCTCTTGCCCTCCTTCCCACCACAGAGGGGCCTCCTCTTGTCTGTCTGTCCATCCATCCGCACGGCACAGCGCTGGGGAGAAGACACAAGGGAACCTTGACACAGGGCAACGTTCGCTGACCCTGGCCCGAAACAAACCCCTTCGAGTCCCACCCAAGGTGACAAGCAGAAACGGAGCCTTTCCATAGTGTTTGCTCTGCGCGAGTACACAATAACGCTGTAACCTTGGGTTGTTTGAACTAGCCAGGAGTGTCATTGCCAGCATTATATTCAACAGTTGTACTTGACTGAATAAGCAGAGGTTTGTTTCTTTTTTTTCCTCTCCCTGTCATAATGGCCCTATCCCATGGAGGGGTGATGGATTGCTTTTTCGGTTGCACATGCTGTTATCGCTGTGCTGTTCTAATGCTAGTCAAACATTTTTGTGAATAGCCAAACTCAATAGCAGCAGTGTTAGGCTGGAAAGTCAATATTGGCTGAGCAAACAAAGCAAATAAAGAGTTGCTATTTGCGTAGCCATGAGTATTTGTGTGCTCTGCTGCTGAACAGGGTACTTTGAAATAATAATAACAAAAAAATGTTGTTTCTTCAAGGCAGGGAATGTTTTTTATTTAGGGTAGAAGAGTCGGCTTTTATTAAAGTTCACGTTTGCTTCCTTGAAAGCTGCGGCGGTGGCGCAGGGGGAGCAAAGCTGGGTGTGCGAGACGGCTGCTGGCGGTGCCGCCGCTCACGCTGGAGCTGTCAGGTCCCCTGACCTTTAACGCTGCGAGAAAAACTGTGGGAATCTGCCAGAGTGGCCGAGTGCTGAAGCAGCAGACAATATTAAGTTATCCATTAAAAGGTGGCTCTTCCTCCTGGAGGAGCAGCTCCGTGTTTCGGTGGTGTCTCTTGGCAGACCCACACTCGCACCTCTCTGCCCTGAGGATGCTCCTCTGCCGCTGGAACAAGGTCCCTGCGTGGGAGCGCCTGCTTCGTTTGGATTTGATTTGCATTTCCCTGTTTCTTGTTAGCTTTCTGGCACTTCTCAAGGTTCACTGCGTGACCTTCTAAACGACACACGCCTATTTATAACCCACTGTCTGTGGCCCGGTGCCACTTCGAGAACCCCTGGAAATGAGCTCCAATAAACCGATCCTTCATTAATATTGGATACACCGATGTATGCACCCAACGTGCGTGCTAAGGAGGGGATGCCACAGCCCAGCTTCGTCCCAGGCTTGTTTCCTTATGGAAAGTATCGTTAAAAAATTTTTCATGGAAAGGGTCATTGGGCACTGGCAGAGGCTGCTCAGGGAGGGGGTTGATTCACCTTCCCTGGAGGGGTTTAAGGGATGGGTGGACGAGGTGCTGAGGGACATGGGTTAGTGATTGATGGGAATGGTTGGACTGGATGATCCGGTGGGTCTCTTCCAACCTGGTGGTTCTATGATTCTAAATATAGATGCTGAGCTGGCTTAGCCTGGGGGCAGCAGGTCCTGACCCCACAGTGCCCCTCTCCCCCCAGGACCCCATCCCAGCTGGGGATGAATGCACTGCTTTACTGGTTTAGTGTGCGTAGCATTTTTCATGCAACCTCCAGCCCAGGATGCTTCAGAGAGATAAATAATACAGCTGGGGGATTAAATAATTGATTCCAAAGAAGGAAAGTCGCTGTGAGGCATAGGCAAAGGAATATATGTATACACACACACACGCACACACACGTGTAGTGGTTTTAGCAGAGCTGGAACAAGATGGGGAGCTGGGGGTAAAGAGCAGGCTGCCTCTTTCTGGGAGGTGCAGGAAAGAGAGCTCTGATGCTGGGGAGGGGGAAGAAACACCTGGAGGAGATGAGATGGGGGTAAGGGCAGTGACAGCTGTAGGTGCCAACAGCTGAGAGCATGCTCACGCCTGGGACTCCTGCAGCCTCAGCTCGCAGAGAGGGATGGTAGCCCTTGAAGAACCCAGGGCAGAGAAGAAAGGAAAGAGTCTGGAAGACTCCCACCAGGGAATTGGCTCTGGGGGAGAGGGGCATGCCTGTGCACTGACTGAGCTATATGCATTTGCTGTAGTTTTCTGCAGTCGCTCTGTCATCAAGTTGTTGCATCCCTGGCTGCTGCACGGGACCCCTGTGGCCATGGCTGTGCTCAGATCTTATGCGTGCAGCCCTCCCCTCCTTACTGTCCATGCTCTGCTTTCCTGGGGCTTCTGGAAACAGAAAAAAAGCCACTACTAAATTCCACTTGGTGAGTCTTGATATCACGAAGCACATTTCCTCTACAATTATAGCTCAGGCTAATGCTGTTTGGAATAATTAAATTCACATGACAAATGTAGTCGCATTAATTTTATTTATCTTGAGTGGGTTAACAGGAACTAGCAATGGAAAAAGTAATTATTTCGCTTCTAGGGCACTGGGACTGCTGATTTGGAAACCTCTCCGAGACATATTCCTTAAATGTGGAATAGCAGCATGTGAAATGCATGAGAAGCTAATACAGTGCATAAAAATGAACGTAATTTCTGAAAAATGGAATTAATGAGGCAATGAGACTGTTTTAATGAGCACAAGGTCTGCAGTAAATGTCACTGTTCCCATGTCTTTATTGTAAATTATAATGTGCATTTTTTAGGAAACCCTGCTTTGATGCTAGCTGGGGGAAGCTGCTGGAAGGGGCCAAGCTCAGCCTGCAGGTCCAGGTTTCGCAGGGAGGATGCACAGCCCATAGTCCAAGGAGCACCCCTCCCCTCCTGCTCTGAGCCTGGCACCAGCGATGCCTCATTATCATTGAATTTCTTTCTCACTGGGCAAACAGGAGGATTTGGTGGTGGAGGCTGGCCAGGAGCAGGACTGGGAGCAATCAGCCTGAGTCCACAGCAGCTCCTGCACACGGTGCTGCACCTGCTACTGTGTCCTAGAGATGAACGGGGCATTGATCTAGCATGCAAATATTAGCCAGGTTGCTGTGTGGAGGTTTGGTTTGATCAGAAGTTCACGCAACTGTTTAATTTCTCTCATTAAATAAGGTGGGTAAATGGCCAATGATCCTTTCCGTGAATTTTTTTTCCTAATGTCCAGCATAACCTTCCTTGGCAGAGCTTGAGGCCATTCCCTCTCATCCTGTCCCCTTGGGAGAAGAGCCCAGCTCCCTCCTCTCCACAACCTCCTTTCAGGTATTCGTAGAGAGCAATGAGGTCTCCCCTCAGCCTCCTCTTCTCCAGGCTAAACACCCCCAGCTCTCTCAGCCGCTCCTCATCAGGCCTGTTCTCCAGCCCCTTCCTCAGCCTCATTGCTTTTCTCTGGACTCGCTCCAGAGCCTCAACATCCTTCGTGTGGTGAGGGGCCCAGAACTTCAAACAAAACTTCAAACAAAATCTGTGACTGAATAGCTGAGGAAGGTGATGGAGTCCTCATCACTGGAGATGTTTAGAAGAGAGGTGAATGAGGTGCTCAGAGATGGTTTAGTAGTGGGCAGGTACGGTTGGACTCAATGATCTCAAAAGTCTTTTCCAACCAAGAGATTCTATGGTTCTATGAATTAAGCCGGAGCAGCACAGAGCTCTGTGCCCAGAGCCAGGTAGGAACAAAACCCTTCTTAAAACATTCATCACCCAAAGTTTATTGCACGTTGCCTTTGCAACTTTATTCCCAAGCATCAGCACTGGGAAGGTTTGGCTCTCCTGGGCAGGGACAGCTGGATGCAGGGCAACCTGATCAGGTGGGAGGTGTCCCTGCCCAAGGCAGGGGGGCTGGACCTGGACGTGCTTCAAGGTGCCTTGCAACCCAAACCATTCCACGATGCTTTAATCTAGGCTTTAACTCCCAGCGAGAACTGCTGTGTGAGGAAGACCATCTTTCACTTTGCTCTTGGAATCTGTCGGGAAATAGAACGAACCTTCTCCCCGCTGCCCACAGCCGATATCCGTACGTCGAGGGGCTGCAGGAGGCTCCCAGCAGGGCACAGCCTGCCAGAGCGTGCAGGGAGCACGTGGGGAGCGTGCAGGGCATCTTCGGTTGGCAGGGCTGTTTCCACTGCCTTCTGGAAAGAAGGGCTGTCCTTTCCTTGACTTTACTCCAGAATCTGTAGAGACAAAACCCTGTCCGAGCTGGCAGGTGGCCTGCTGCTGCAGTGATGGGCACCACAAGAGAGTGGCATTTGCTGCTGACGGTGCAGGACGTGAAACATCATCTTTGCCTCACCTGGCCCTGGCACCTGGTTAGCTAATTAATCTCCGCAAAATATATCTCTGCAGGTCACCCATCAGCCACCTCTGGGTTGGTTTGGGTTATGGAGCCCTCCCGGCGCTCTGTGCTGGGGCCGCTGCGTGCTCTGCTGTGGGGCAGCTTGTTCACCAGGGCACAAAATACAAAGAAAAATCCAGTTTTGACCATAAAATTTCACAAAAATATTTCTCAGTATGGGTCCTTCCTTCTTTTGTGCTTTGGTTTCCCTTTAGTTTAAAAAGCAGGAAAAGGGAAAAATAAATACAAAGGCAGCCTTGAGGAGAAGGGTATTTTTTTTCTCGTTTTTTTTCACCCACTCCCATTCTTCTGTGGAGGAAAGGGGAGAAAAAAGGGTTCAAATGAAAGGAAATGCTTTCATGTCCTTGTAAGGTGCCTTGGAGGTGGTGGGGTGGCAGGCAGGCCTGTGGTCCCCACCCCTGCCCCGCTCTGCTCCCCTGCACTGATGCTTTAGCGCAGGATGCAGCCGACGCACCCGCGATGCGACGGGGAAGCTGGGAGCATCCCAGCCCGGGGCGGGGGACAGAGCCCTTCTAGCCTGCCAGCCTTCTTGGGTTGGTCAGCAAGTGAATCTGAATTCCAAATCAGGCTTTTCTAAACTCAGAAGAGGCAAGAGCTCTGTGACCAGCGTCTCCTGGCAAACGGCTGCCTGTTTACAGACATGTAAATACAACTTCACAATTGCCATAAATCCTATTGTGCAATACTCTCTAGAACCAATTAGATTCTGACATCTGCTTAATGTTTAATTACTTTTTGACGAAGGAAATGGAAAAATTGACAAACACTTTAATCCATCAAATGTCGGCCTTTTGTGAGGGTGTTTATATAAAGCTTACATGCCAACGTCTCTTAATTTTTCTTGCTGCTCTGGCAAGGATAAGGACAAATATTTATATTCCAGGCACACAAGATGGCTTTCATATTGTTTTCATGTTTAACTGATTTCAAATGAACTAAGATGGCTCTTAATGTGGTTACAAGAATTTGCCATTAATTTTCACTTAAAATTGGATCCAGCTTGCTACATGCCTGCAATATATTAAAGTTAATAACGATTTGTTTAGAAAATGCGTTGCTTACTGTGGGATGATTGGCACACGCTTGCTTGGTGGAAACATCAGATTCCTATTATATTATATTTAAATTAAGCTTAGAATATTACACTTATTTTTGGAGGGCTTAATGCGGAATATTTTTGTTAGTGCTATGGGAAAAGATAGCCCAGTGTCACCTCCAAACCCTGGGAACCATAGACTCATAGAATGGTTTGGATTGCAGGGGACCTTAAAGCCCATCCAGTTCCACCCTCTGCCACGGGCAGGGACACCTCCCACTGGATCAGGGGCTCCCAGCCCCATCCAACCTGGCCTTGAACCCCTCCAGGGATGGGGCAGCCGCCTCTGCTCTGGGCAACCTGAGCCAGGGTCTCTCCCCCTCACAGGAAAAACTTTTCTTCCTAAAATCTCATCTCAATCTTCCTTCTTTTAGCTGAAAACCCTCCCCCCTTGTCCTATCCCTGCACTCCCTGATCAAGAACCCCTCCCCAGCTTTCCTGGAGCCCTTTTCCAGTGCTGGAAGGTGCTCTAAGGTCTCCTCTCAGCCTGTCCTCGTACAGGAGGTTCTCCAGCCCTTGGATCATCTCTGTGGCCTCCTCTGGACTCGCTCCAACAGATCCATGTCCTTCCTGTGTTGACAACCTCAAAACTGGATGCAGGACTCCAGGTGAGGTCTCACCAGGGCTGATTAGAGGGAAATGCTCCCGCTTTGCCATGGGATGCTTGGGCTCATCCATCTGAAACTTGGCCTCATGCCTTCTGATGGCTGAGCATCTGTCTGCGCAGCCACCCAACCCCAACCAGGACGGCTGGGTTTTAATTTCCCTCCCCTCTGCCACTTTTGGGAAAGGCGTGGGAGAAGGCAATCAGCCCGGCTCCCTGATATTTCACTTGCACATTTAATAAAAGGAATAAAATATCAGAAACGCAGGAGAACCTTTAATAATTCAGCAACGTCGAGTTGTTTCATTACCTTAATATTTGCAAAAATTGCCAGCAGCTCTTGACATCTTTTCTCGATCACGATCTGAGCCAAAAAAGCCACAAGGAAGCACGTTATATTCACCTGCCCTCATTATGCTAATCACAGCATTGCAAGGCTTGCCTGTAAGTGTCCTCGCTCCCTGTCACGGAAAAAGCAGTGCAGAACGATAAATTTGACCTAGAATAGTTGTTGGGAAGAGAAAAATGCGTAAAGCATGCAAAACCCACTGATCTTACTTATCTCATCTTTGAAAACACTGTTATTAACTGACAATAAATCTAACAAACTTCATAATTATGTTCCTTCTTTCCTTTGAACTCCCATTGCCAGAGCCATTAGCTGGTGCAGCGCTGTGATTTATAAGTGCGAAGCGCCACTAAGTTCGTCAGTTTATCAGCTTTTATTTTAAAAGGCATTTGTTTCCCTGTCTCCAAGGAAAGTCTGCTGCTCCCTGAAGCTTTGCTGAAAGTCTTAATGTGTCAGGTTGTTTTCTTTTCTCTCCCTGCCGAGACCTCCAGCCAGCATCCCAATTAGCCCCGGTGGTGCTGGGATGAGAGGAATTGTCCGCTGGGATCTGGATGGAAAAGGAGCAGGTTTCTTCCACTTTGGCCACCAAAGGGGTGGCAGGTGGTCAGAACCCACGGTTGCTCCTGGGCTGGCGTCCAAGGGGTGCAAAGAGAGCCAGAGTTGGGAAATGTTCCCCTCTTTTGTGGATGTGTTTGTAATCTGAGCCTGAACAGTCTGGGAAATGGGAAGGAAAGCTGGCTAAAGCACCGCCAAAATGTTTTCACATTCGTCCCCTGAATTTGAAGTTGTCTGATAGCTTGCAAATAATGTAAAGTGATAATTAAAAGTCCTACTGCTGCAGGACTGTAGGGCCAACCCGCGTGCTGCTGCTGGGTGATGTCTGCCCCCTGCATCCAGCAGCATCGCCCATAGTCCTCTCCTCAACTGCCCTTACCTGGACCCCTGCATCCAGTTCTGGAGCTGTTGGAGTGTGTTCAGAGGAAGCCACAGAGATGATCCAAGGGCTGGAGAGCCTCCCATATGAGGGCAGGCTGAGAGAGTTGGGGTTGTTGAGCCTGGAGAAGAGAAAGATGTGGGGAGACCTTAGAGCAGCTTCCAGTGCTGAAAGGGGGTCCAGGAAAGCTGGGGAGGGGCTCTTAATCAGGGAATAGAGGGATAGGACAAGGGGGGAGGGTTTTCAGCTAAAAGAAGGAAGATTGAGGTGAGATCTTAGGAAGAAATATTTTCCTGTGAGGGTGGAGAGGCCCTGGCCCAGGTTTCCCAGAGCAGGGGTGGCTGCCCCATCCCTGGAGGGGTTCCAGGGCAGGCTGGAGGGAGCTTTGAGCCCCTGATCCAGTGGGAGGTGTCCCTATTCTGTGATTCTCCTCCCTGTGAGACCCCACGTCCCATGGCTAATCCCCAGTGAGGGGCACAAGAGTGGTCTGCGCGCACCTCTCCTTGAGGACCTGCCACCGGCTCCCCTCCCTGCTCAATAACCCTCCCTCAATAACCCTCCCAGATTTCTTTGGAGCTACCGGCATCATCGTATTTTTTTCCACTCTAATTAAGGTTATTGTTTGTGTTTGGGGGGAGCTCTGAATGCTGTGCTTGCTGACACTCAGCAGGCGCTGAGCATGGGCCAGGCTGGCTCGGACACTTTTTGTTAACAGTCTCTCCAAATCAACCATTTCCCTGCAGGCTTTTTGCTGTCAGGTCTTTGCTTTAAAAAAAAAAACACCCAACATCTACATGAAAAGAGTTTGGTTTCCACAGCCACTCGGCGGGTTTTCCCACTGCCTGTGCTGACAGAAAGGGTTTTTTTTACCTTGCATCAATTACTTTCAAGTGAATGGGAGACATTATGTTATTAAATCCCACCCTGCCTCTCGAGGTGCTTTTAATTTGTATGTTTAGGTTTGAATTTCGTCAGGAGTGCCAAACCTTGTATTTGTTTTCCTTGGGCTATTTTCATTTAGGGTTTCGGTAACTGTCAAAGCCTGCGAGTTAATTGTAGCACACAAGGTTATCTTTCAAAGCTAACTTATATTTCTGTCATGTGCTGGAGCCAGTCCTTGACTGCCTATCTCTATGATACTGTAGTTTTGACTCTTGTAATTATCCTTTGAGTTTAAGCTGATTATGTAGACTTTATAACTGGTGTTTGTTTAATTTACCCACAGTGTGTTGTTTGTACAGCGGCTCCGAAAGTAAATACGAACCTGATTCAACATCTCTGCCTGCTACCAATGGCCGGTTTCCCAAAGATACACTAAAATAAACAGCAGAGGGGCTGCGGGAAGGAAGTGGGGATGCTCGCTTGGTTCCTTGCTGATTGGCTGCCCCATCAGCCCAGCCCCACCAGAAAGAGCTGGATGGAAAAATCTGTATTTTCTTAAGCCAAGGAAACCTATCCTGGGGGCAATCCCCTCTGTGCTGGAGCAGGGGTGTTCGTCACTGGGAGGGTACATAGTGATGGCAGCCAGGGTGGTTGAGCATCACGAGGATGCTGCTGCTGAAGGGAGCAGGGTCTGCACCGCCACACACGGTGCCATCCTGAGCACTTCTGCAGAATGGAAAGGGGCTTGGGTTGGCCCTCGTCCCCCTGCACAGCCAGAGCTCACCATGCTCTCTGGGGCCACACGTGGCTGGAGTGGCACCAGCAGGGTGAGAGGTGATGCAACTGTCTGTCCTCGCAGCGCGGGGGAGGATAAATGGCTTTGTCTGTACCTGCAGCACCCACAGCACCGGGGTTAGGGCAACATTTCACCATGCACCAAGCACCAGCCCTGCAGAGCATCTCGGGCTGGCTCAGCTGCGGCAGGCTGGGCTTGCAGGCAGTCTTTTGTAAATGCATTCAGTTCTTATTAGAAGTAATTAGCTCTTGGAGTGACACAGAGTGTTACACAAGTGTTTGAAGCCAAAGTGTTTTGGTAGCTTCCAGCCCCCTTGTACAGCTCCTCTGGAGGCGATTTGGATGCGGAGCCCTCAACGTGACAGCACAGGTTGGATCCTGCCTGCTTTCCCTGCCAGGCACAGGCACCCGCCAGGGGAGGTTCAGGCTGAACATTAGGAAAAATTTTTCACAGAAAGGGTCATTGGTCCCTGGCAGAGGCTGCCCAGGGAGGGGGTTGAGTCCCCTTCCCTGGAGGGGTTTAAGGGATGGGTGGAGGAGGTGCTGAGGGACATGGGTTAGTGATTGATGGGAGTGGTTGAACTCAGTGATCCGGTGGGTCTCTTCCAACCTGGTGATTCTATGATTCTATCCACGCTGCTGCCAGCCGCGGCGTGGGGCTTGGGCCATGGGAAAGGGGCTGAGAGAGGCTGCTGGGGGTGGGCACCACACTGGTTGAGTTTGCATAGCAACTGCAGGGAACTTCTGCAAGTGACACATCATTAATGAATATTTTCCTTTTCATTAATCAACACGCTTTAAAGTTATTCTTGCACAACTCCACCTTATCACATTAGCCGGTCTCTTGCTGCAACAGGCAGGTTAAAACGTGTGCATCTTCTTTTTGTTTGCTCTTCCAGACCTTCCCCTACCCAGCCTGGAGCCGTGCTTGGAAATGCTGGTCAGTCCAGGCACCCAAAACCTGCTACTCTTGAGGAAAGGGCACCTGGAGAGGCAGAGGCGCACGTAGGATGCTGGAGACACCAAGGAATGGCAACAGCTCTGAGCTGCCTGCAGTGCCACAAGCCAGCCAGGAGAGCTACAGCTCCCAGACCAGGGACAAATCCTGCGCTGGGTCCAGCCACGCTGAGCTGTGGCTGCAGGAGGTGGGTCTGCAAGCTGGGTCATGCACGCTGCGCCGTTGGCAGGGGCTGCTGCATTAATGACACCCGCAGGTGCTGCTGCTCCGGGGAATAAACTGGGGAACTGCAGCTCTTCCACTCCAGCTGGTTGCACTGGGAGCTCTGGGAGACAACAGGCAAAGACCTCTCCTCCCGGGAATGGGAGCAGGGATCGTGGTAAAACAGGAGGTTCTACAGATGGACAGGGCTCCTGACAAAGGTGCAGGCTCTCAAAAGCCTCCCCCTCCACAGTGCCAGCTGCTCTGCTGGCTGTTTTGGTTTGCAAAAGGTGCGAAGTGGCATGGCAGGCACCCAGCATTCCTGCAGGCTCCTTCTAATATCAGGTTTAGACAGACTGGAAAAATCTCCCGGTTGGCAGAGGCGTGGTGGGTGGTTTCCTCTGCTCTCCTCCAGCTGTTGGTGCCGCTGCTTGAGGTCCCCACGACCTGACCCCAGCCCTGCTCTCAGCCCCCTCCGCCTCCCCCTTCACTCAAAGCAGAGGGGGCTTGGTTGCAAAGGAAAAGCTGCTTCTTCCTTTCCTCCTACCCCGCTGCTACAGGCACAGCTCCCTGCCCCCAAGAAAGTTTTGGGGTACTGGGTGTTGGTTTCCCATCCCAGCACCTCCTCAGGGCCCATTGGAAGAGCTGACCTCCTTTTGGTCTCACTTCCACCGTGTTTTCCCCAAGCCAGGCTGGTCCATGGGGTCCTGGAGCATCCCTGGGGCAGCTCTGCCCCCACAGCCCTCCTCAAGCACAGGGTGCGTGGGCTGAGCCCTGCTGCTCAGCATCACTGCTGCAGTCTCCAGCTCAAGGTGTTCCCTGCTTGAGGAGAGAGAAACTCTCCTTTTGCTCTTTTAATGACATTTTTTCATCTGAATAATCATATAATAAACATGCCAGCATGGCCTGCTGGGTCTGGGAGGCTGAGCCTTCTTGGTTGAGCTGGTCTCCTATTATGGGCACTGAGGGGTGGTTGGTGCCTACGGAGGGTGGGAGAGGACCAGAGCTTTCTCTAAGGGTTCAGACCACCCCTATGCGTGCAGTACCTCCCAGGGTGGCCATCAGGGACTGGTCAGACTGGGAAGGTAGGCAGGTGGAAAAGTAGCCAAGGAATGTCACGGGTGTGCAGGGGCTGAGGGGGCGCTCAGGGCAGAGGGGAGAAGATACGCTGCTGTTCTCAGGGCATGCAGGGTGGGCAGATAACCTAGAGAGGGAGAGAAAATTCCTGTAAAAACTCAGCTGTGGCAGCCCAGGGTTTAAAGGAAAGGGTCATGGGGAGAAACCAGCTTTCCCTCTTCTGCTGAAGATGCCCCTGTCAGCTTAGCTTTGGCTGGCAGCCTCTCTCATGCCTCCACTCCCTCCTGCACAGCTGTGGGGAGTTTCAGTCTCTTCTGAGCGCTTTTATCTCTGCAGATGGAAGTGTTTGAAGAGGCCAGAGAGCCAACTAGGATGACCCTAGGCTGTCTCACATCTCTTATCAGTCTCCTCTCCTCCCCCAGCAAACACCTCCCAGCCCCACCTGCCTCTCTTGCTCTCTGCCTGCTTGCAGCACCTCCAAACCTCTCTTCCCCATTAAACACCACTCCTGCTATCAGGGCATCTGCTCCTCAGCTCCAGCCTTGCTCAAAGCCAAGCTCCAGTGCCATAAGGGAGGGCTTCTATGTTATCTTTTTACCCCCAGAGGAGGTTTGTAGAGGATTCCCTGAGCCAAGGCAAAACCTCCCTGCCAGGTCTCTCCACTCAGCACCCAGGGAAATTCCTCCAGCCCTCATTAGAACAGCTCCTCCGGGCAGCCCTGATTACAGGGAGGGAGCTGGAAAGCATTCAGATGTCATTAACCACACTCAGGTTTGTTCTGGAACCAAATAAAACAGAGAAGGTGGTAAGAGCTTCCCTGAGGCGCAGCCCTTTGCTCCAGAGGGCTGAGATGGGATGGCCCCATGTGCTCCATCAGCACAGTCCTGGCTCCACTGGGGCTGGGGTCTTGATCCTGCTGGAACCTACTGCAGCCGTGGAGCTGGGGAAAGGCGTGGGGACCTCTTAGAGCTGCTTTGAGAACCCATTGCATGCACCCAGCCCTCTGGTCTAGCATGTAAATCCATGCTTCTAGTCTCTGGCCTGGGCTGGCATCCTGAACCAAAGGCAATGATGCTGTGTCAACTAGTGCACATTGATATCTGTGTTTATTTATGTGTCATTAAAGACTTGAGACGCATTCTTCTTATTCCACTTACTTTCTACGGAAAGCACTGGATTCTAGTGTTGTGCTGATAAAAGTCCTTTGCATGGCAGGTTAGCCACACCGCCTGCCGCAGGGGGTGGGTAAGGCAGGGGTCCAATGCCCAGGGTACAGCTGATGCCCACCTGGGTGCTCTGCACCCTCAGGGTGCTGTTGGTTCTAGGAATCAGATTTTACTGCAGAAGGCTGTGGAGCTGTGCCCTGGGGCTTGGAACATCACGAGCAGCGCTTGCTTTTCTCCTACTGGTTTCGTAATTGCTCTTTAGCCTTTATTCACATAATTTCATCTCTGTGTGTCCTCACACATGGGTGGGGACAGACAGGGAAGCTGCCTGGTGCCGATGCCCCATCTTTTGGGATAGGGATGAATCCTTCCCGGCACATTGCTATTGGTCTCTATGGGTAAAAACCCCACAGCAGGCTGCGAGACACGTACAGGACGGGTTTTTCCAGGGAAATATCAAGAAGCAAGATTGCACTCAGTCTACTGGAAAAGGCCCAACACCTTTTGTTTTAAAAAGCCTGATGAGCTTCCAGCTCTCCGGCACCCGCAGCAGCGTGGTTAACATCTCTCTCCTGAAACCTGTGCCAGATGCTCTGCAATATTCAGATCTGAGCATGGCTGCAAAGCAGAGGAAGGGTTTTTTTCCCTTTCATTCCTGACTGGCATTGGAGATCCACAGGCTCAAAACCCAAATCTAGCTCCCCTTGCAATTTAAAAGCCTTAAAGCATAGGAAGCCTTATCAGTCAGCCCTTACCTTAATGGATATATATGCAGTTCCCAACCTGTGCTAAATCAATACCTCTCCACAGACGGATGGAGGGATAAATTTTAAAGAATAAGCCTAATTTTATTACTGTCTTGTGAGTGGCCACTGCGTGACAGCGCAGCAGCGGGTTGACAAGAGTTTGATGTTCAGTAATAGCACATCAGCAGCTCCCGGGTCCTTTGATGTATTGTAATAGTGCATCATCAGAACAATGGCGTTGTGATCTATTGTATTGGAGCATAATCAGAGCAATGGGGCTTTGATATATTATGTAAGTACATCATCGGAGTGGTGGTGCCGTGACATAATACCTCAGAGCACTGTCAGAGCTGCCGCAGTTTAATGGATTTCAATAATACATCACTGGGGGTGGGGGGCCTTGGAGCTGCTGTGCTGGCAGGCGGAGGGGCTGCTGCGCTCACTGCAGGACATCTCTGCCTCCGAAAAACCTGACTGGTTCTCCTGAAAGCCAGAGCTTTCTGCAGAAAGTCCAGGAAGAAAGCGCTGGAGCTGCTCCAGGTGAGCGTGACCTCATTTCTGCAGGGGAGCTGTGGGGTTTGGGGACCACAGATTGGAGAATACCCCCTGCACGCAGCCTGGATGAGGAGAGGGATGCCACTGAGATATTTGGGGCTCATGCTGGGGCCTGGGCATGGGGCTTGCTGGGTGCCAGATTCTCTAGAAGCCAGATTTTCTGGGTGCAAGATTTTCAGGGCTTTACTTTTAGAGCAGCCAGCACACCTGGTCTTGCCATCAGCGATGCGTGGCTGAGGGACAGGCCATGTGGTTGCACAATGGTACTGATGCCACCTTCACTGCACAACACTGAGGTTTCATCTTCTGAGTGGTGAAACGGGAGGTATCTCCAGAGGGGCCTCATAAGGTCAAGCCAGCACCGGCAAAAATGCTGGCAATGAGCAGATGGAGAAGGTCCCCTCACAATTCTCCTTCCTTCATCCATTTCTTGCTTATGCACAAGACTGTCGCATCCCCCCTGCCATGCCCTGATTCCCATATCTAAGATCCTACAGCAGCGTGGAGGCATCCCTCCTTCCCCACCCAAATCCTGGCTCCTGTGGCCATTCTCGTCATCTCTGACAGTAGAGTCCTCTCGGCAGCATTTTAGTGGAAAAATATATCAGCTGCCTGGCTGATGAAGAGAACTTAATTTGCTGTCTCTGTGACTGGGACATCCTGTAGCCCTTTAGCATCTCTCTAGGTGGAAGGAGGGAAGGAAGCAGCATGGGTAAGTAGGAAAAATAATGAGAAATTCTGGAAATTTCAGCTCATGCATGCCAATGTTTCACAGCAGCACTCATCAGTGTGACACCTGGCTTGAATTTTCTCTTGTTTTACTCTTTTTGTTGGTTGTTTTTCCTTGCTTTGAGGTCAAGCAGTCACTTGCACCAGCCTGTAAACATAGAATCATAGAATGGTTTGGGTTGGAAGCCCATTCCTCTCCATCCCCTTGCCATGGGCAGGGACACCTACTACTGGGTCAAGCTGCTCCAAGCCCCATCCAACCTGGCCTTGAACCCCTCCAGGGATGGGGCAGACATGACTTCTCTTGGAAACCTGGGTCAGGGCCTCCCCACCCTCACAGGAAAACATTTCTTCGCAGATCTCATCTCAATCTCCTCACTTGCAGCTGAAAACTGTTACCTCTCACCCTATCATCTTGTTTTCTCCTCTTCATTTCAACAACAAAAAAAAGCCATCAAAAATGAGTCTCTGATGAAACTTCTTCTTCTCTTTGCTGACACGGACACATTTCATCTCTCGGAAAGATTTCTCTATGTTGAGGCTTTTTTATTTCTTTCTAAATTACACAGGCTGCATCTAAACATATTTCAAACCAAGAGAAGAGTCATGCTATTTAAGAAATGCCAAAATAAAAATGTTCAGCTTTCCCAAGTCTCTTCCTACGGTATGTGGATGGGGCTGTGCATTGCTGACAGGCTTCCCAAGACCTTTGCCAGGCCCGAGAAGTGGATGTCTGACCCAAAAATGAATTCAGAAGGATGAGGCTGCCAAAAACGAGCTCTTGGAAGAGGAGAACAGCGCTAATATTTGGGAAATTGAAATTCCAGCCATGAAATTGCCTATCATTTATCATCCTCAACCACCTTACAGAGCAAGAAAAACAGGCATTAAGCCTTATTGCTTTTTAAATACTCATGATCTTGGGGAAAAGCTGTCTAATCTGCTTCCTTTAATAAGTATTCTATGAAAATGTCCATGAATAATGGTAATGTTTGTGTTTTTATCTGCATTTACGCATATGAAAAAATGACGTCAGACTGCTGTTGAGATGCTCAGATGACAAAGCCCATCTCGAGGGCTGCTGTATCCCTGCTGCTGGATACCCGGCGCACACCAGGACAACTTTTCCTGTTCTGCAGCTCTATTAAACTCTGTTCCCTCACAGACAGGGACTGAATTAAACTCTCAGCAGAGCCAGGGCAGACCCAGATGATGCAGTGGATTGCCAGGCTCAAGCTGAGAAAAGCAAGGTTTGCCCTCGAAACAAGGAGAAGGTGTCACCAAAGAGCTGTTTTCTGATATAAAGGCTGATGAGGTGCTTAGCACCTCTGCCCATCCGTGCCGTGCGGCTGTCCCTTTGGCACTCCCCATGGTGAGGTGCTGCCTGTTCAGCCTGGAGAAGAGGAAACTGAGTTTCCATCACAGTTTACTCCTTCCTTGCAAGGGGAGGAGGAGGTTTTGAGCTCTTCCCTCTGGCCAGGGGAGAGTTAGCTTGGACATTAGGAAAAGATTCTTCACCCAGAGGGTGGTGGAGCATTGGAACAGCTCCCCGCAGAAGTAGTCATGACACCAAGCCTGACAATATTCCAGAAGCATTTGGCCAACACCCTCAGACACGTGGGGTGGATGTCAGAGTTGTTCTGTGCAGGGACTGGAGTTGGGCTTAATGATCCTTGTGGGTCCCTTCCAGCTCAGGACATTCTATGGTTCCATGCAACCTGCACATATTCGATGGCCACACCCCAAAACTTGCTTGTGTTCCCACCTGGAGCACCACTTGGGCTTATCGCTATGTGTACTCCTAGGGGTTTTCCTTCCTGGTGCTGAGGTCCATGGAGCAGTGATGCTCTTTCCCGACCCTGGCGCCAGCCATCCTTATAACATCTGCAGGTAGGAGATTGTGGGTGTTGGGGGGTACCGAGCTCCTTAAGCGTTTGTAGCAGCACCATGCGAAGCTGTTTAGCGCAGGTGCTTCTGTAATCGTGATGCATTGGAAACATTTGGTGCTCGGTGGCTCTTTGCCTTGCACAGCCACCTGCTCCCACATCTCTGGCTCCAACACAGGTGCCTGCAGCCATCCTGACCTGCGACCATCTCCTGCACGGTCTCTGTGACACAGGGCGCCGTGGGTGTGGGCTGCAGGGGTCTCCTGGACCCGCACAACACCCTGAGCTACCTCCTACCAGGGAGGTGGTCAATGGTTGCTTGATATCCTTTTCCCAAGGGTCTAGGGGATGCTTTTCCCTGCCTGAGCATCAGAGGGTGCTCAGGGAGAGTGCAGAGAGGGATAGATGTGAGTAATGCTAGCTGCTATAGAGCTCTGTCATCGTCATCACCATGAGCAGGCAGTGATCGGAGGGGATGCTCAGTGTCCCAACAGCATCAGTCCTGTCTGTGTTGCTCCCCAAAGCACCACAGAATCATTAAGATTGGTAAAGACCTCCAAGATCATCAAAGCATCAAGTCCAACTGACGCAACGCACCAGCAGCCCTGCAAAAGGCATATATCCCCAGGGGTTTGCGTGTGGGGTGGGCAGCTTCTCCCCATGCTGTGGGGTGCTTGGGTTCCCCCAGCGAGAGCAGATCTCCTCCTCTTCAAGCAGCGTTTCCGAGGCTCCGTCATACACGGACACCAGAGGAAATGTTGGAGTTTACCTGCTAATGGTCAACCACAAGGCAAAAACATTAACAAGAGGAAGAAAGCAAACAAACCAACCAACCCTCGAATGATAGGGGAACATAAATTATCCAGTACTGGCAAGAAATGAAAGTGTTGCATGGTCCCCTGACAGCAATGGGATGAATAACTGATGATGATTAGTTAAATCATAACATTGCTCATGCCATGCATAAATGATGAGCCAACTGCTTGCGATGCCCTGATGAGATGCAGCGTTCTTCGCTTTCTATCATTCCCACTTTGTAGCCCCAAAGAAACTACCACATTTCTGCATTTTTGTGTTATCTGGCACATCAAGCAATGCGACAATGAATATATATTGACCTTATTATAGCAGCCGGCTGCTTGTGCCAGAAGCAACCAGGCATACTTTGCACAAATTAAAGCTGTCAGCATGTAATTTATGGTTCATTGCAAAAGAGGAACAGAACTCTGAGGGGAACATTGTGGTTTGGGAAGCAGGTAGGTAGGCAGATGAATTGCATGATAAAATATCTTGCTAATGATGTGATGTTAAAGCTGAAGTGTCATTTTCATTCTGCTTTGCACATTTTTTTTAGTTATTTCTTGCTTGAGATGATTTTCCCCCTTTCCACAGTTGTTTTTTTTTTTTTCCTTTCCTAAAGCTAAATTACTGGTTATACCTGAAAAGGATGAAGTAGGTGTGATAATTTATGAGCAAACAGCCTTTGTCTGAAGACAATATAGTGGTAACCTGAGAGATGTTAGAGCCCTGTTACAGGGAGTCGTCTACCGGGCGCAGCCAACAGCTTTGACATTGGGGCTGGGCGTGGATGATTCAAGTTTTGCTCCTTTTTTTTTTTCAGACTAGAAAAGAAATAAAATAAAGAAATCTATCTGCGCGCCTTCGCTTCTGTTGACACACGCGCGCGGTGGCAAAACCATACATCAAGAAAGATGCTTGACGTTGCAGACAACAGCCCAGGCACCTACATCTTTTGGATTCATGGATGCTGGGGGTTTCCTGCCTTTTTCTTTCCCGATTGCTCAGCAGCTGAGGGAAAAGGAAAGCAGGAAACAAAGGGGAAAAAAATCTAATTTAGAGCAATAGGTGGGGGAGATGCGTTCGCATGGGATTATGTCACTTTCTATAATGCACGGAAACACGGGAGCAGGGAATGGGAGAGCCAAGCAAGGAGAGGCAGAGGGAGGCTGGAGGAAATGGGGATTTATAGCCTGCCATGCCAGAGAGCTCTCTTTAGTCTAATAAATAAATGATAAAATAATTAAATTCTGAAATAAAACATCACTGAATTATTTAACTGCTCACCTAGGAATAGCTCTGACTCAGCCGTGTGAGTGCTGTTGTTCTGCTACAGGTGCCGCCGAACTGCCAAAACCAACCAAGGACACCAGCGAAGAGTTCTCAGCACGAAGTTAGCTTGGGGCTGGCTGGTTCCTCTTGGGGCAACATCTGAGATCGGGAAATCTGGGATTTGCTCCACCTCGGAGCCAGACCAACACGGCTTGGGCGATGTGGCACGGTGGGAAGGTGAGATGTCCTCACCTAGGAGGAACACGTTGTGTTAGGGACTTGGGGAGTGGGAGATGTCTCTGGTGTTGGGACTTCACGGGTGTCACTGGCCCCGTCAAGCAGAGAGGGTCCCTGAGAGTGTGAGCCCCAGTACCATCAGGCTTCTCTGCCCCCATGCTTGCAGCAGGTTTCTTGCTGCGTCTGTCATGAATTTGGGGTGTCAGGCTCCTCAGAAAGGCAGAAAATCGTGCTGTTGCTGTTTCGGAAACCATGAACACCTGTATGCATTTTACAGAGCAAGACACACGTGCCAGGAAGGGTGCAATGGGGCAAACCCAACCGTGCAGCCTCCAGGCGTGTCCCCTCCATGGCCAGACTCTGTCCCTGCCCTGGCTGTAGATGGAGCTGCTTGGCAGAGCAGACCTCAAGCGGGATGCACTCTGAAATACCACTTTTATTTTCCTTGATCCTGGCAATTTTTCTCCCTGAGATGCTTTCCCGGCTGGGCTCTCTGCCTGCCACCCCTGGGGAGGTATTTTTTTTGACATGGCGAGCAGAGGTTGGGCAACGCTGTCGATGTCAGCGTGCATCCCGCATGGGGCGATGTGAAGGCGGTGAAGGGGAAGACGCCAATCTAGGGTGACGAGGGTATGAGATGGAGGGGGTCTGACTGATGTCACCACATTTTGAGAGGCGACACAGCGGTGGTAGGTGAGGCAGGGTGAGGAGGCGCTGAACAGTGGCGGTGACGGCAGCTGGAGCAGCACAGGGAGTCACTCGTGTGCCTGAGGACAGCATGCCTTTCCTTGACCAATTCAAGTCCCAGCTCTCCATCATCAATACAAGGTAAACTGAGTCTGAGAGCTGGCTAAAGCCCTGCTAAGAGACATCCTGCATCCTGGGAGGGTTTCCCAGGAGGCCATCGGGGCTGCAGCTCTTGGGGATGTGCTAAACTGCAGAGCATGCAGGAAACCCTCAGGCAGGCATCGATAACCACCAACATTGGTTTTTCCTGTTTGAATGCTCCAGTTACTGTATCTGGGTCCGTGCCTCGTTAGTACAGCTGCTTTGCCTGTTGCAAGATGTTTCACCACTGTAACTGGTGTTAACTGGAAGACAACTGCAGCCAGGACTTGCCTTTATCAGGCTGGCTGATGAGTGAGGCTGCTTCTGCCTTACCGTGCTGCTGGAGCGGTTCCAACTGCATCCAGGCTGTGCCATCGGGACTGGCACCCAGGGACCTGGCAGCACCAGGCTCTGCTCAGTAGGGAGCTGGGGAGAGGATGGGAAGCTGCCTACGTGCACCAGCTGGGAAAGCCTGGCCCCTCCCGTCCCTCACCAGCGCCCGGGAAGGGGCCGTGCTGCACCTGCTGGCGTGCGGAGGGTGATGAGCCCCCCAGCTCTGGGGGCTGGAAGGGGGAATTGGCGGTGGACCCAGCCATGTGGTCCCATGGAGGGGATTTGGGTGGTGATGCTGTCTGAGGTGACAGCCCCCCACTGCCCACGCTGCCATGAGAACCATCAAAGTCTGCACCTTCCTTGCACGGAGCACATTTCTTGAGTAAATCATAGAATCACCAGGTTGGAAAAGACCCACCAGATCATCGAGTCCAACCATTCCTATTGAATACTAAACCATGCACGGGTGGATGAGGCGCTGAGGGACATGGTTTAGTGTTTGATAGGAATGGTTGGACTCAATGATCCGGTGAGTCTCCTCCAACCTGGTGATTCTATGATTCTATGCCTCTCAGCTCCTTGTCCACCTGTACCTTAAACACCTCCAGGGAAGGTGACTCAACCCCCTCCCTGGGCAGCCTCTAACAGTGTCCAATGACCCTTTCTGTGAAAAACTTTTTCCTAATGTTCAGCCTAAACCTCCCCTGGTGGAGCTTGAGGCCATTCCGTCTCGTCCTGTCCCCTGTCCCTTGGGAGAAGAGCCCAGCTCCCTCCTCTCCACAACCTCCCTTCAGGTAGTTGGAGAGAGCAATGAGGTCTCCCCTCAGCCTCCTCTTCTCCAGGCTAAACACCCCCAGCTCTCTCAGCCCCTCCTCTTGTTCTCCAGCCCCTTCCCCAGCTTCGTTGCTCTTCTCTGCACTCGCTCCAGAGCCTCAAGATCCTTCGTGTGGTGAGGGGCCCAGAACTGAACACAGTTCAGTGATGTGAACATGAACAGCCCTTCAATTGCATCAATGCACCAGTGGCCCACGCGGCGCTACCCGTGTCATTTGAACCTCCACTCCCCACCCCAGAGCAGTGCCCCGGTGTCACCAGTGAGGCCACCAGCCCTCTGAGAGCTGCACCAGCAGAGCTCTGCCCTGCTCGCAGCTCCAGGGAGGCTCCTGCAGCATCACCCACCAGCCATGCCCTCGCCACAGCCATGGGCAAGACTGGGTCTTCCAAATCACCTCACAGAAAGGGGGAAAAAAAAGAGTTTTCATTGAAAATCTGTTTAAGTTTGACCAGTGCCGACGCTGTCTTTGAACCAAATGTCTCACTGCAGCCAGTGACAGCTCTGCAAGGGGAGCAGTGGCAGCATTCATGAACTATTAGTGTTAAATTATTCCAACAAAAGCAGGCCTTGATGTTTCGTTGAAGTTGATAACTTAAGGATGTGTTTGAAAAGGATAAAAGCTTTGCCTTCAAAGGCTGGCACCTCTTTTGTATGAGGCACAGTGCTGAGTGAATTAACCATTTGGGAAATGAGCACACCATTCTAGAGGCTAATTAGCGAGGTGGGGCTTGTGATTTGGTAACTGAAGAATAATAATAATAATAATAATAATAATAATAATAATAATAATAATAATAATAATAATAATAATAATAATAATAATAATAATAATATTTGTTGACATCCAGTGGCATGGCCAAGTGCTGCCCTGCTGCTTGTATTTCTTGTATTTGCTCCAGGCACGGGCAGGAGCTGCGTTTCCCCAGCACAGGGAAGGATAATCATGGGAGATTTAGGGTGACTGATACGGTCTCCCTGCAGCACTCCAGGTGCATCACCGTCACCTGCAGAGCTGGACAAAGGGCTTTGCTTCCCCCTGGGAAAATGGGACCTAGCACCTACATCCCCCAGTATTGCAGTGTGGCTTACAGGTCTGTAACAAGAGAAAAATAACAATTTTTCTCCCTAGTTTCATAAGATCAGATGGGATGTGAGTGTGGGAGTGCTGGGCTCTCCCTGCTTTGTGCTCATGCTGTCCTTAATTCCCCCCTATGCCTCTCACCCCCCTGGGTTTGTGGGGGCAAAGGCTGGCAGCCAGCGAGGCTCCTGCTGGCAGCAGGATGGATTTTGGGAAGGAGACATGGATGAATCATAGAATCATACAATCATTTTGTTGGAAAAGACCTTTGAGATCATTGAGTCCAATCATACCTGTCCACTACTAAAGCAGAACCCTGAGCACCTCATCCCCCCATCTTTTAAACACCTTCAGGGATGGTAGAAGGACTGAACAGGTGAAAAGGGATGGAGCCAGCAGCGCCAAGGGCTCGTTAGCATCTCAAGCCTTATGAGGCTTTATGAGGAGCAGCTGAGAGAGCTGGGGGTGTTCAGCCTGGAGAAGAGGAGGCTGAGGGGAGACCTCATTGCTCTCTCCAACTACCTGAGAGGAGGTTGTGGAGAGGAGGGAGCTGGGCTCTTCTCCCAAGGGACAGGGGACAGGAGGAGAAGGAATGGCCTCAAGCTCCACCAGGGGAGGTTCAGGCTGGACATTAGGAAAAAATTTTTCACAGAAAGGGTGATTGTGCACTAGCAGAGGCTGCCCAGGGAGGGGGTTGAGTTACCTTCCCTGGAGGGGTTTAAGGCATGGGTGGACGAGGCGCTGAAGGACATGGTTTAGTGATTGATGGGAATGGTTGGACTCGATGATCCAGTGGGTCTCTTCCAACCTGATGATTCTATGATCGTATGCTTCAAAAAACAAGAGCCCCATGTCCAGCCCTGCGCAGCAGTGGGTACCACTCGCTGGAGGATCAACAGCCACGCCTTGTCATCGTGCTGATCCCTGGGGTGATGCTGGCCCTGCGCCACCAGCGAGAAAGCCGTCCTGGCAAGCAGCAGCGCCGAGGTTGGGTTTGCGCCAGCTGACATTGAACCAGGGCTATATTTGTCCGGTTTACACTTGGGCGGAGTGACAGCCGTGAGGAGCGAGAAGTGCCTTCCATTTTCAGCATAATAAAGATATGATGGGGGAAAAAAACTTTGAGAGTGGATTAGCACCCTTGAGGTACTTGAAGCTGTCACTTACAATATGCAAGAGCCGTGGCTTGACCTCCGCTGCACACTAGGGGAGGGGAAAGGGAAAGAAAAAAAAGCCTTGTACAGGATCCCTCTTGCAAACACATGACAGTCCACAAATCAAGGCCAGAACATGCAGAACTTACCCAGTAATTAGTTTTATAAACAACACGATTCAGCTGATGTAACAAAAGCTGTAATTTCAGATTCGACACCCTCTCCCTTTGCCGGGGGCCGGCGGGAGGGAGGTTATTAATAGCGGGAGTAAGAGTTTGTATTTGTCTTCTCCGTGGTGCTTGGGAGGGGGGCAAATGACCTCAGTGTGAAGAAACTTTATTTTCTACTGCCTCTTGATTTATGTGAGGAATCTGTTGCATGATTAGCGCCTATCATCAATAACCAGGCGGCGCGGGCTGACAGCTGCTGAGTGGAACGAAGAAACCCTGTGAAGCAAATAGCTACAAATTTCCCTGACAGCCCTGGTTCGATTACACGGCGTCAGCTGCCAAAACACCCGTTATTACAGGCATGGAGCACCATGAATAGCTGAGCAGAAAGGAGCACGGGCAGCGGTAACACGGGGTGGGATGTTAACACCCCTGGTGCTCCTTTCCATTGGCGAGGGCATTTGGGGATCATTTATTTTATGCCGCCCGGGCTTGCTCCTGCTCTGCTATTTATGCTGTGGGATCACCTCCACCAAGATGAACGGATGCATGACTGGCAGCATTTTTTTCCTCCTCCCTGCCAGAGATTTCAATGCTAGAAATATCAGTGAAAGGCTGAGAGGGTTGGGGTTGTTCAGCCTGGAGAAGAGAAAGTTCCAGGGAGACCTTAGAGTAGCTCCCAGTGCTGGAAAGGGGCTCCAGAAAAGCTGTGGAGGGGCTCTTGATCAGGGAGTGATGGAATAGGATGAGGGGGAATAATTTTCAGCTGAAAGAGGGGAGATAGAGATGAGATCTTAGGAAGAAATATTTCCCTGTGAGGGTGGGGAGGCCCTGGCCCAGGCTGCCCAGAGCAGGGGTGGCTGCCCCATCCCTGGAAAGGTTCAAGGCCAGGTTGGATGGGGCTGTGAGTCCCTGATCCAGTGGGAGGTGTCCCTGCCCACGGCAGGGGGTGGAACTGGATGGGCTTTGATGTCCCTTCCAAGCCAAAGCATTCTATGAAAATAACACCTTTGAAACCAGTTGCCTCTTGCTCACTGTGAGTTCTCAGCAAGGAAAGGATGGGACCCTCCAGGCAGGGTGGAAGAGGCACTGCCTGAGGTTTCCTATAGGAAAAGAATTTTTCCCAAAGCTGGGCATGTTTTGAATTTAAGTTTTCATGTCAAGTTGTGTGCCAGTGTTAGTATTTCATTTTGTTTTGATGTTTATTTCTTTTATTTCTGAAAGCCACAGAGCATGCACTGCCCCGAGCGCTGCTGGTGGAATCTGGTTTTCATCTGCACATGGCATGTCTAAGCAAGGAAATGCCGCTCCTGGGACAACATTTCCACAGGGGAAGCTTCAGGGTTGGGGGAGAGGCGGATTCACCCTGAAAGCCTGGAACTTACAGGCTGCCCGTAAAGAGGAGCAGTGCCTGGATTTGGGCTCTCCAGGCTGCCCTGCAGAGCGGGCTGTTGTGGTCAGGGCTTTTGTTTTCTGGAGGTGGATGAGAAGAAATGCTTTAATTTTCTTTAAAAGTTCAGAATTTTGCCTTTCTTCCTGTTTTGGTATGAAAACACCTCCCATGAGATTACTCATGGACACAAGCCACCAGACTGGGATTTTTCCATCTATCCCAGGACATCAGTGATATCGAGGACTGGTATTGAGGTGAGGGCCAGGCAAGGGGCAAAAGAAAGAGATCTGCCCAAGTTCTGGTGGTTCCCATGCTGCATGGATGGCCATGATGTCCTGGACGTGCACGCTGTTGGCAAGCCACGTACCCCACTGCGGCTAACAACAACCCTGTGCAGCTACGGACTAGGAAAAATCTGGCTGGAGAGCTGCCTGGAGGAGAAGGACCTGGGGGTGTTGGTTGACAGCGACTGAACATGAGCCAGCAGTGGCCCAGGTGGCCAAGAAGGCCAATGGCATCTTGGCTTGGATCAGAAACAGCGTGACCAGCAGGTCCATGGGGGTTATTCTCCCTCTGTACTCGGCACTGGTGAGACCGCACCTCGAATCCTGTGTTCAGTTCTGGGCCCCTCACCACAAGAAGGATGTTGAGGCTCTGGAGCGAGTCCAGAGAAGAGCAACGAAGCTGCTGAGGGGGCTGGAGAACAGGCCTGATGAGGAGCGGCTGAGAGAGCTGGGGGTGTTCAGCCTGGAGAAGAGGAGGCTGAGGGGAGACCTCATTGCTCTCTCCAACTACCTGAAAGGAGGTTGTGGAGAGGAGGGAGCTGGGCTCTTCTCCCAAGGGACAGGGGACAGGACGAGAGGGAATGGCCTCAAGCTCCACCAGGGGAGGTTTAGGCTGGACATTAGGAAAAAAATTTTCACGGAAAGGGTGATTGGGCAGTGGCAGAGGCTGCCCAGGGATGTGGTTGATTCACCTTCCCTGGAGGGGTTTAAGGGACGGGTGGACGAGGCACTGAGGGACACGGGTTAGTGTTTGATAGGAATGGTTGGACTCGATGATCCGATGGGTCTCTTCCAACCTGGAGATTCTATGATTCTAATGCACCCTCTGCAAGTCCTGCACCTCACTGCAAGCAGCAGCCTCCATACGTTACGTTGGAGCTGCCGGGTTGCACCCAGCCTGTGTCTGTGACGCCCAGGCAACCCAGAGCCCCCGGTGACATTGTTTGTTACTGGAAACTTTCCAGGTGCTAATGAAATATTTATGAGTTGAGGCACACACGGTCTCTGATGTAAGGCAAGAAACTGTTTTTATCGTGAAGATGGACTTGAGGGGAACATTTTATTAGAGAGCATGGTCTTGTAAAACATTATATTCAGAAGAGTACGGCATGTGATTTTTCTCCTGCCAAGCAAGGCTCAGGCACTGAGCTGGAAAGCCAAGCTTTTCCTTACTCTGAAGTACGATGCTGCCACAGGGATGAGGTCTAAAGGCAGGGTCTGCTCTGAAGCACAACTGATGGTGGTGAATGTATTTGTTTTCCAAAATAGCATCCTTGTTCTCCCTGCTGGTGTTTTCTCACCCTCGCAACTGCCTGGTTTTGGTGGTGGATGTGACATCACTTCCAGCACCAAAAGGAGGGCTCGGTAAGGCTTATATCATAGAATCATAGAATTGTTTGGGTTGGAAGGGATCTCAAAGCCCTATCTGCAGTTCCAACCCCCTGTCATGGGCAGGGACACCTCCCACTGGATCAGGTTGATCAAAGCCCCATCCAATCTGGCTTTGAATACCTCCAGGGAGGTGGCAAGGTAACCTAGGCAAGAGCTCCCCACCCTCAGCATGAAGAATTTCTTTCTAATGCCTAATCTAAGTCTTCCCCCTTCCAGTTTAAAGCCATTCCCCCTCATCCTGTCACTCAAAGGATGCTCTAAGTTCTCTCCAGAGCCTTCTCTTCTCCAGGCTGAACAACCCCAACTCTCTCAGCCTGTCCTCACAGCAGAGCTGCTCCAGCCCTCAGATCATCTCTGTGGCCTCCTCTGGACCAATTCTTCTCCTGGCAGTGCGGGATGGATTCAGCAGCCGCACTCAGCCAAGCACGATGCTCCAGACCTGACTCCAATTTGCCTGCCGCCTGCTCAGCCGGAGGTGAGCTCTGCTGCTGGCCCTTCTCCCCTGGCACTGGGTTATTTCTCAGGATTTCACTTCTCTCAGCTTTCCTTTTAAATAATGGAAGTGTCAGCTCTGGTTCATGGACTGGTCAACGTTTTAATTCCTCCAGAACTTTATAAGGCAATTTCATGAATTATACAGTGCGGTAACAGAAGGAGCTAAATAAAGATGCAACACTAGCTGTGTTTAATAAATACACCCTGGCTATCCGGGGAAACTATTTGCAAGTCAAGAACACGGCACACGATGATCTAGCTGTCGATTGCAAATTTTTGAGATTACTGCTCGGTCAGCATTATTTTATGCTAAATCCCATCAACTAAAAATAAAAGGAGAAGCTTGTGCACAGGGAGCTGTAAAGCAGAGGCAGCTCCTCCGTGGGCTCCCCGGTGCCGGGAACCTATTGAGCTAACGACCAGGCATAAATGGATAAACTTGCAAGTAACCTCTCAGGAATGCAATTTGTCTGTTTAGGTGATGCTAGGGGGCATTAATAATAAAGGTGATCCTCAGCTACGGTGGATCTTGTGAGGAGCTGAGCAGCCCCTGGAGAAGGAGCAAGAGAGGGTGCACAGGAGGTGCTGGTCACAGAGCTGCTGCTGAAAGCCCACCAGCGGAGGAAACGTCTTTGCTCTTACCGTGCTCAGCTGCTCATGATGGGCAAGAAGACGTTCCTTAAGGAGAGCATTCCGTGCCGTGGGAGAATGGAGCACTGGATGTCAACGGCTGCCTCACCAAGCCTGTCTGCTGTGAGTAGCAGCCACCTCGTTCTTCTGCCTGTCCTGGAGACAGGCAAGGATTGATCCCTTGATGCTTGCAAATCACTTTGGAAATGGGCAGTTGTGCAGCCGTGGCAAGTCTGGAATTATATTAAGGAAACATCCAGCTGCAGGTAGAATTTTACTGTCCTTCTCTGGCAAATGCCACACTCGGCACCCAGGCAAACTCAGGGAAAGGGAGGAGAGGTACTAACACACTCATTCCTCCTTCCCTACAGGGATGAGCTGCCCTCCTGGTCACCTGGAGAAGGTTTTCCCTACGACACTCAGCCCACACGGCCCAGCTAAGTGGATCCAGTGGTGGAGTGGGGGAACTGCCATTCCCACGCGGCCCTGGGATATGCTGCAGCCTGACATGCAGACCCACTTGTTGAAGTTATACTGAAGATGTAAGTAGTAATTACCTGAGCATGATGTAAATGGTATGGAATAAGGGTTGGAATGTTGTAATTTGAGCTAAATTACAGTCAGTTTTGTGACTCTGACTCAGTTGCTCTAAGTAACATCACTTTCTGAAAGTTAACTGCATGATTTTAAGAGGATGTTCCTCTCTAGCAGTGATAACACGGGGCATGGGTATGAAGAAAGGCCAGTGCTTATTCTTATTCCCATAGCAACCAAGGCCACCCTCGAGCTGGGGCTGCACTTGCAAAGAGGGGCCGACAGGGCAGGTGACCCCAAACTGCCCAGCAGAGCATTCCATCCCATATACATCACATTTGGCATAAAATTGAGAAACCATGAGGGTCTCATCCTCTCCTTCAATGGTCAATGTCCAGTGAGGACCTCATCTGTTTGCCCCTCATCCTGAATCTGTGTGTTCTTGAATCCAGTTCCCGACCCCAGTTTCCTCTCAGCTTTGGATCCTTTCCCTCATGTCTGCTCTGCAGTATCTGTGGTGACTCAGTCATCAAGGGGTGGGGGTGAGATCTCATGCATTTGTATATATTTTATTGCTTTCTAATTATTTTCATCATCATTATTATTATTTCATTAAAGATGTAGTTTTAGTTTCCAACCCACAAGTTTTTTTCCTTTTTTTTTTCCCTTTCCAGTTCCCCAGGGGGTTGGGAGGAAGGGAATTAGCCGTGCAACTGCTCAGTTTTAGCTGCCAAAATTAGCTAGGTCAGGGCTAAACCGTGACACCACTCCAGCCCCCCATGCCTCCCACCCTGCTCCGCTCTGCAGCATGCTGGCACCACATCACAGCCACAGAGAGGTGCTTGAAGCCTGCCTGGCTCTGCAAGGGCTGCCACAGCTCTTCCCAACCCCTGGGGGCTAAAGAGGCTGCAGAAAGAGCGATGCCCTCCTGGTGATACCAAAAGTCCTGCCCTCCTAAAGGACTTTGGCCACGGTCACCTCAGCATAGCAGGATTCGGGTGGCACTCACCACTTGGTCAGCCTTGCTGCAGGGATGGAAAATGGGAGAAGAAGTATTCGTATTTGTGCTTGTCTCCCTCCTCACACGCACAGCGAATTGACTGTTCGTTACCAAATTGGCTATACAGACAGAGTGAGGGTGGTTCTGGGCTTCACAGAAATTAGCTGCATTCAATTAAGCTTCTCTCATCGCAACCAAAGCAAAGGGCGAGGATGTTTGCAGCTGCGGCACGCCCCAGGCTGCTAATGATGATGGATTTGAAGGTTGTTTCCTGCAGCTGGAGCACAAACCTGAGCGCTCCCTGGAAGGCTCAGCTGGAGGCTGCAGGTGGATGTTGATATTCTCTTCCGAAGGGTGCCGGGGCTCAGCCTGGCTGCATGTGGGGCTCCCATCAGCACTGCCCAGTGCACTGAACCCCTGCCCAGCAGCAGGACCTCCCCACGCAGCCAGGGGCACACCCTGAGACAGGGAGGGAACTCATCCCCTCACCCTCCTGCAATACTTGGTCCTTGTGCTTGAGTAAGACTTTTACCTTACTGTATATTAAGCTGCTCTCTCTTCAATGAATGACATCGGTCATGGCTGTGTCACCCATTTCACGTGACAGAAATCCCAGTCCCTTCTCCAATGTGAGAGCAGAAAACTGAGTACCGAGAGGAAACTACCATGAAATAACCCTTGGTCATGGGTGAGGAGCACATCATCTGTTTCATTACCTGCTGAAAGACAGTTGCTGTGTGCTGGGGAGTATTTATAAAGCCAAACCATTTAGAGCTCTCTGCCTTTTCCTTGCAAGCATACAAACTGAAAGGTGTTAATAAAGTAGCCTTGATGATCTGAATGATTTATAGAGCAGCGATTCCGTGAATAGGGTTCAAACTTTTAAAGATTTATTTGTTTTCCAGCAAAAAGTCATCCTAGTGGTACGTGATGTATACACCACGTAGGTTAATCATGCTATTTATATCTAGGATAAATGGCTCAGTGGGCAGTGTGCTGGCCGACCAGCTTAGCTTGAGGTTTTCTTAGAGGTTTTTTATTCCTCTGGAAGTTTTGTAATGATTCCATGCCCCTCACTACAAGAAGGATATTGAGGGGCTGGAGTACATCCAGAGCAGGGGAACAGAGCTAGGAAAGCGCTTGAGAACAAGGGTTATGAGAGGCAGCTGAGGAACTGGAATTGTTCAGCCTGGAGAAAGCTGAAGGGAAACCTCATCACTCTCTGCAGCTCCCTGACAGGAGTTTGTGAGGCTGTGGTAAGATGGGTGCTGCTCTCTTCTCCCAGGTAGCAAGTGATAGAACGAGAATAAATGGCCTCGAGTTGCACTGGGGGAGGTTTAGATTGGACATTAGAAAAAATTTCTTTACCTAAAGGGTTTTCAGGCAGTGTCAGAGGCTGCCCAGGGAGGTGGTGGAGTTACCATTCCTGGTGGTGTTTAAAAGACCAGGTGGTAGATGAGGTGCTTAGGCATGTGGTTTAGTAGTGGACAGGTACGGTTGGACTCAATATCTCAAAGGCCTTTTCCAACCAAATAATTCTATGTTTCTATGACTCTGACAGCTCTCAGGAGACGTGTGTTCAAGCCAGGCATCCCACCACTCGAGTGCCTCACATGATCAGGCCATATTTCTTATTAAAAACTGTCTTTGTTCCCCTCTGTGTGCTCTCAGTCCTGCTCGAGCTGAAGCACGCCAGCAGCAGAATGCTATGTCGGATTTTGAAGTGCAGGCAGCTTTCTTTTCAAATACTTCCTTTAAAAACCCCTTCAATATTGCAGCCTTCAGAAGTCTCCCCTTTCTGCCAAGCCTTTACATCACTTTTATCCTTTGTTCTGCTTCCTTTAAGCCTGGTCCCCCTTCCATTATGCCTGCCAGAGGAATCCAGAGTACAAAGATTTCTGCCAGTGCCTCCCTTGCTTTCTGCCTCCCTCCCTCCTCCCCTCCAGCATCCTCTGTGATTACATCCCCTCCATTGCTCTCCAGCTGTTCCCTGACTCCCCTTCAGCATCTGAAGCTGCAAATCACTCCTGCCCCACATATGCACACGGGGTTTGAATTTGCACAGCCCTGGAATCCCAGGGGCTGGAAGGTTTTTCGCTCTCGCTTTCAGCAGAAGCCAGGATGCGGTGGATAATGCTGACTCCCAGTGGTTCACAGTCCTTGCTCTGTTTCCTATTCAGGCGATGAATTGCAGAAGCACTCGTGCTCTTGGAAATTTCACCTGTGCATATAACCAGATTTTTATCCCTTCCTTCCAGATGCTGCAGTTAGAAGTGCCCTTGTACATTTTCTTACAGTTCCCCAGATAATAGCGTTTGGAGTAGCACTTCTTCAGAAAATCCTTGCAAAACCATCTGTGATTTTCTGCTCTTGGATGGATAATTACATTGTAGTGTAGAGCGGGCTTGGGACTTGGGTCTGTTTCCTTGCCTGAAAACTCAAAGACTCCAAGAGGCTGTCAGACACAACTGAAACCCTGCATGCCCGTTCCCAGCCAGAGGCAACCAGGGTGCCACCACCAGCCCCAGTTAACCCAGAGCTGCCCTGCTGGATGCTCTTGTATGGTCACACACCAGACAGAAGCCTCATTTTTTCCAACTCCAGGTTTGGCCCCATGTTTTAAAGCACCCTTTGAAGAGCTGCAGAATTTCTTTGATACCATTTTAATCATCAAATCATGGAAGGGACCTTAAAGTCCATCCAGTTCCATCTCCTGCCATAGGCAGAGACACCTCCTACTGGACCAAGTTTCTCAAAGCCCCATCCAGCCTGACCTTGAACACTTCCAGGGATGAGGCAGCCACAACTACCCTGGCCAACCTGGTCCAGGACCTCCTCACCCTCGCAGGAAAACATTTCTTCCTCAGATCTCATCTTAATCTCCCCTCTTTCAGCTGAAAATGATTCCCTCTCATCCTATCCCTGCACTCCCTGATCAAGAGCCCATCCCCAGCTTTTCTGGACCCCCTTTCAGTACTGACAGGTTGCTCTAAGGTCTCCCTGGAGCCTTCTCTTCTCCAGGCTGAACAATCCCAATGCTCTCAGCCTGTCCTCGTCCTGGGGGTACAAATATCTGTGGTAAGTTCCTTTAGGGCCACACAGCTTTCTTTACTGTTTGTGAATTAAACACTGAGGAACAGTGGCATTTCTGTAGGCAGGACGAAACAGCTGCTAAAAGTACAGCCTTCCTCACCCACCTCTACTACAAAATACCTCAAGGAGTTGGTTCTGAGGGCCACCAGAATTAGGGATGCTGCTCACAGGGCACAGCAAAGGCTCACAATTCATAGAATCATAGAATCACTAGGTTGGAAAAGACCCACCAGATCATCGAGTCCAACCATTTCTGCTGCTGTGGAACATTCCAGATGGAAGCAGCAATGTGGCAACCTTAAATCACACCATGGAGCAGGGGAGGAAGGGAAATAGAATCATAGAATCATAGAATCATAGAATCACTAGGTTGGAAGAGACCCACCGGATCATCGAGTCCAACCACTCCCACCAATCTCTAAACCATGCCCCTAATGGAAATGAAGCCGGAGAGATGATGGAAAAGGGTTTGGAGTTAGTGTGAAGCAAACAGAAGCCCTGAATTGCCCCAGGGGTTCACAGGCTGGCTGCAGAGGAGGGTATAGAGCACTGCTGCTTGGATTGCTTTGCTCAAGACCATCACAGGCTTCTGGGCAACCTGCTGGGCCACCAGTGCTGTGCAGTGATGGTTGGTCCTGTCAACTGGAAGAGCATCTAACTGCAGGGCATTGAGCATCTGCTGCCACGTTGCGGTCCAGCGACTGCACCGGCCGAGGGCTGAGCCAAACGAGCAGTGGGGGCATTAGCTGAGCCACCCGCACGTGCCGCTCCGAGCGGGAAGCACCAGCCCCAGCTCCTTGGGGGTCACAGGAGGCCAGTTCTGGGCTTATGCGGGCAGCAAACCCACACCAGCCTCTAGGATAAAATAACATTCAAAAAAAAATAAAAGGAAAAAAAACCCCGCAGAAAACAAAGAATGAATGGGAATTTGGATATTTGGATGGGAATGGAGCAGAAAGATGCCGGGTAATGCTGCAGCTTGGACGAGGCTGGCCCAGGTGGCTGCCTGGCTGTGATATGCTGATGATCTGGCCTGTCCCTGCTGCCCTGTTCATCCTCACGCATGGCCTGGATGTGGCAGGAGGTGGCCAGCGAGCTCCGAGGCCGCACAAGCATCCCAGCCATGTGCTCTGCCCAACCCTCTGCCTGCCCTGCTTCTCCTGCCTGCTCCCCAGCACTGAGACAGCCCCAATTTGTGACGGGTGTCCCTTGCTGCTAAGCCCATGCCAAGCTGGTGGCCATGGTTCTGGGAGAAAAACCTTCATCTCCCGCCAAGGCGGTGGTGATGGAGACACGGTTATAAATGCACTTGACATTTGTTGGGTTTGCTGTTGTGTATTTAAAAAATAGCAACCCGTTTCCCATCTGCCAGCTCGAGTGCCGTGGAGCGCATCTCCAGTGCAGCCAGACGGCTGCAAAATAAACCTCCCAGGCTCTTTCCCCTCCGGTCGGAGGAGTCATCGAGAACTGCTGGTTGTGCTGGCCCGGGGACGGTGCATTCCTGCTCACCTGATTTATTATCTCAGCGCAGCACACACAGAAGAGGATTCTTCACGGGAAGAAAAGTTGGCAGCTTGAGGCAGCCCCTTGGAAACAGCCAGCGCTTGTCTGCGTGTCCATTCAGAGGAGCAGGGGGAGAAAGGAAAAATACTGTAATAGAGGAAATTTTTTAATAAAGGAAGGCATCAGAGGCACTTGCAAGACTGGACTCCAGCAAGGCAGTCAGGATTCCTGTTCAGGAAGGCTGGAAGAGAGACCTGCAGAGACGAGTTTTGCATATTCTGAAAAGCAAACAGCAGACTCAGCCTTGCTTTTTGGAGAATTACAGGAACGAGAGATGGAGAGGACTCATGAACTCATCCTCCTACTTCCCTCCAGGGCAGAACAGGATTGCTCCCCGGGGGAGATTATTTTTAGCACTCTGTCGAACAGAGTTTTCAACATCTCATGAGACAGAGGTTTCTTTTCCAGGGATTTAGATGTATGAATGATAAACCAAGTTCTACTGAAGGATAGCTTGACCCAGAGACGAAACGAGGATCAAAGCAGTGCTATGAAGTTCAGAAATGTTTTCCTGCATGTTTTTTCTCTCACTAACATGTTTCTGCATCTCTTTGTAGCAAACCTTGCCTGGGAAGGAAGCAGAGGCAATGAAGAGCCCGTTCTCAAGGGATTTTTGTTCTTACGGGAAAGAAGAAATGCAACAATTGCTCTGGAAGGAGCCTCACACAGACTTCCATGTCCTGGGCAAATGCATTTATAGGGAAAAGACGAGGCGCTACTAGATGAGCAGCACATGCATCGAGTGCCCCACAGACTCAGCAGAGGAGGCGAGCCAAGCAGGGGGTTCTGGCACCGGGTTGGGGTGACTGTGCTCCTGCATGGGCCCTGCAGGGAACCTGAGCGACGGCACCCACCAGCGCTGCACCAGCAGGACCTGCAAATACGCTGCTTGAGGGGCAGAGGAGGTTTGAGCTCTCACGCCCGCAGCATCTTTTAAACACAGCGTGAACTAAAGCCGCAGCCTCGGTCTCCTCAGCAGGGTTGGCTGTGGTCCTGCACACCTTGCTGCGTTGCTTGCAGCTTCCCTGCACAGCCCCTCTGCTGCTCTTTAATGGGTCCGGTTGCAGAACCCAGTGGCTGCTCGGCTCCTGCAAAGGCTGCAGCTCAATAAAAAGGAGAGACACACGCCAGGCCCTCTCCTGGACACGTCTATCCCTCCTTCCAGAGACTCTCTTTGATCTTAAAATTAAAATCGTCTGCAGCCTGCATGTGTATATCCACCCAGTGTGGGCTGAGCGATGCCAGCCGAGCGGGGCTTTCGCTGCCCAGCAGCCTTCGGCTCGCAGGGAGCGGCTGCAGGACCCAGCAAAACATTGTGTTTGTGCCAGAGCAACTGCAAACAGTTTGTGAATACTTTCGGTGGCTGCTTTCGGTGGGAGAGGGAGGGAGAAAAGGGGAGGAACTCGGCTTGGATGCTGCCTCTGAAATGATTGTTTGCAGGCCAGTAATTCAGGATGCAGACAAGGCTCCATTGACTCGCCAGTGAAGGCTGAGAGGTTCAGTTGTTAACCCTGGAGAAACGACTGCTGCCTGCACGCTGCGGGGTTGTCGAGAGCTGGACCTGCCGGGTGGGCTGAGAGGGACCTCAAAGCTCATCCAGTTCCAACCCTGCCATGGGCAGGGACACCTCCCACTGCATCAGGGGGCTCCAAGCCCCATCCAACCCAGCCTTGAACACCTCCAGGGATGGGGCAGCCACCGCTGCTCTAAGAAACCTGGGGCAGAACCTGCTCACCCTCACAGCAAAACATTTCTTCCTCAGATCTCATCTTGATTTCCCCTCTTTCAGCTGAGAATGATTCCCCCTCATCCTATCCCTGCATTCCCTGATCAAGAGCCCCTCCCCAGCTTTTCTGGAGCCCCCTTCCATATTGGGAGAACGCTTTAAGGTCTCCCCGGAGCCTTCTCTTCTCCAGGCTGAACAACCCCAACTCTCCCAGCCTGTCCTCGTATAGGAGGTTCTCCAGCCCTCGAATCATCTCCATGGTCTCCTCTGGACTCGCTCCAACAGATCCATGTCCCTCCCTGTGCTGAGGACTCCTGGACTGGGTGCAGGGCTCCAGGTGGGGTCTCAATGGCCACAGGATTTTGTAGTGGCCAAAATCACAAGCGGGTTTAGGTCACGCTGCCAAATTCACTGGCAAAGGGCTTGGCATGACCAGTCCCTGTGGGATTTAGGGCATTCCTCCCGTGCTTTTCCCTTGCAGCTCAGAGGAGGAGGAAAGGTTTGTCTGCAAGGAGCAGGTCTCTGGCTGAATTCCCCACCTTCGGGGGGAGAACTTGTGTCAGTGAGAGTTTTAATTTGTCGTGACTGTGCTTTGCCTGAAAACTAACATTATCCAGGGGTAAGTCAACAAGCAGGGAAAAACCTACCAAGGTTACATTTTACCCACTTTCCCTGCACCTTTGGAGATGAAACTCAAGCTGTGCTGCTAAGTTACAGTGATTTATTGGTGGGCTGAGGAGCTGGGTTTTAAATACTGCATCTTTGGGATGCTGGCAACCTTGCTTCCTATAAATCTTAACTAGGATTTCTAAGCCCTTTTGTGCCAGCTGCTTTCATGTATTCTGAACCTTTTCCGTGCAGTAGCCTAGGAAAATATTGAAACAATGCCCAGAGCAACACCAGGATATGAAGGGGAAAACTTTAAGATGTTTTGTAACTATTTTTTTAACAGAACCTGCCAAATCTTAATTTATCCAGTTTACAACTAAGAGCCTCGAACCATCTGTTTGCTGTCAACTGATGTTTGTTTGGAAAGGGGGTTTATTATTTTTTTCCATCTTGCACTCCTGTTCTTACAACCAGTTTACTGAACTTCATAAATGTCAGCTTTCACGGTTGTTTTGTAAGCCAGTTATGATTTAGGATTTAATCAAAATTTAGCCGTCAGTGTCTTTAATCAATGCGAACGGAGATCAAAAACAAAGGAGCGGAGACCGAAAAGTGAAACATTTAATGCATCCCAACAGCCTTTGAAAGAGCTGTATTTCCAGCATAATAGCAAGCAGGAATCATTATAACAAACTTGAACAAAAAAAAATACCTTCCCAAACTGCTTGGCATGGTTTTTAAAGATAAAAAGGGCTAAGGCAATTTAAGGCTTAAAAGCAATTCCAACCTTTTATCTCATTAAGTATTAAAAATAAACCAGCGTCGGGCACTCTGTGGCTGCGATGGGGCTGTGCTGCAGAGCTCTTGAGGCTGAGATGGGGCTGTGGAGCTCTTAGCTCTGAGGATGGTGCCGCAGGACCTCTTGGCTGAGGGTGGGGCTGATGGGGAAACAACCCCTTGCTGTCCCCATCCTGTCCTCAGGGCTGGTGCCGTGCACACGAGAGCAACAGCATGCTCTCCACAGGGATTTTGGTGCTGGTGCCAGCAGTGCACGCCCAAGATCCACGGATTTACCGCGTGGAAATCAAAAGGCAAGAGGTGGGAAGCACAGCCATTGTTCCCTTGGTAACCCTCCATCCCACTCCTGCCTGCGGTCGGACACCAGCACGGAGCTGCTCCTGTGCACAAGCCCCGTGCGATGCTGCACCTGACGTCTTCACCTCCTCCCAGAGCAGCTCATCCCCAGAGTCCTGGAACATGAGGTTGTTGGGTGTTTTGGGTTCCAACGGGGGCCCAACTGTGGAAAAAACAAATCATCCCAATGGGGATGAAGGAAACGAGCATCTCCTCTGTGATGGCCTGGTCCCTTGGTAGCCAGCATGATGGTCATGGTTAATGATGCATGTGGCTCAGCGGAGCTGGTGTGGGTCAGGAAAACCAAATTAGTTGGAGCGTCAAGTGAAGAAATAACCTGAAGGAGCAAACCCAACCGTAGAGGGGCTCACTGGTTGTCACATCAGGGCTGTGAGCATCCATCTCCCACTGAGCTCCAAAAACGCTCCTATCCCAGTGACTGAGCCCCGTGGATGCTCTCAGGGTACCTACTCCCTGCGGAGGAGGAGAGGCTTTGCACCTCCTCAGGTGCATTTTGACCAGGGCAGAGCAGGAGGGTGAAGATCTCCCTCATGAAAATGCTGCTGCAAGCAGCAGGCAGGTGAGAAGCTCCCTCCCTGCTTGCTCATCTCCCTCGACTTCCCAAGCAGGCAAACCCCGATGCCGTTCTGCGGCCAACAGCCGTTCCGTGCATTTGCCGCCCCGGTCGCTGCGGTTGCTGCCTGTCCGTGGTTAACACAATGGGAGCCCGCGTGCTGGGAAGTGTTACCCACGTCAGGAAATCAGGGATTTATCCCTGCCTGAAACGCAGGCTCGGCGTCGCCCGGCCTGGCAACGAACAGCCAGCGCTTTGCTGAGCTACTCCATAAAATTCCCTCTGAATCGAGGGAAATGGGTTTTTTAAATCAGTTTTAAAGGCCCCCAGGGGCTCTACATATCCTCACAGGCCTTCCTCTTTATTTGTCCCCTTATTGTAATCCCTTCCACTTAGGATGTTCGGGCAGAGCTGAACATCTGGCTCTCATCACACCTTCTCCTGCCTCCCTGCTCAGCACCAGGGCTGGGATGGCTCCCAGATGTTGCAGCGTGTCGATGCCCCATCAGCCACTTGCTCTTACCGTGGGGGACAAACAGAGGCGGGTTCGAAGGGGTTGGTGGTGAATGAGTGTTACCTGCCGGTTAGGGACACGCAGAGGCTCGTGCATGTTCTACACGCCTGCCTTGGAGAGGTCTCATTTTGGGGGAAACCCTGTGCTTTAGAAGTCATCCTGTGCTTCAGAGGTTTCCCTGTGGCTTGCGGCAAGCGTGGAACAGGCATTGGCCTGGCTGGTTGTGAAGGCAATGGATGGTCTTTACTGCCCTCAAACTAACCTCATCCCTCTTATAGGGCTACTTTGCTTTATTTTTTGTTAAAGGCATGGTGGTAGTTCTGGGTCTCCATGTGCTGGAAGAGGAGGTCAGAAGGGCCAGCAATGAAGCTGCCGTGGTGTTGTCTCCCAGCCTGTCCTGGAGCTTGGTAACCATGTGTCAGGGTCCTGCAGCACTTCTGCACCCTAGCCATGCGAGTTACGCGTTTCCGCCGTCAAGATCTGTTCAAAACCACATTTGAAGTAGAAGCATCTTCTCCCACTGAAGCAGGATATGTCCCTGCAGCTTTTGCTGTCGTGGTTGTCCCTGGTGTTGGTAGTTGCATGCTGTGGGAGATGAGAAGGCATCTTTTCTGGTCTGCAGTGCTCCAGCTGCGCTTGGATACTCCCAAGCTACTTGATGCTCTCAACGAGTGTCTCCTCTAGGGGTGGGACCTCCTATGATGTCCATGAAGCAAGCTGTGGCGTTCTTCAGCATCCTGAAAGGGTGTCAGCCACCCCAGTATTTGCTTGTAGATGAGTCCCCAAGAGGTCCCAGTGGGGCTGGTACTCACCCAGCCTGTCGAGATGCCCAGAGTTGTCAGCAGGTCTGAAGCCTGATCTGGAGCTCTTTGATACTCTGAGGGTTGATGTAGCTTTGGTTCATCTTTTTGTCATTGATAGAGCGTGTTTATCTAAAAAGGAATCTAGTTTTCATTATTGTGGATTCGGGGGCGTTTTGCTCTGCATGCCAATGAGTGGGAAAGGAGCCGAGCTGGAATCCTCTGGAGAGGCTGCTCCTTAAAACGCCCTCTGCAAATAAATGCCTCAGACAAAACAGCTCTGCTGCCCTAAGGCATTTCGAGCCTCACTGAACCTTCCTGGAGGAAGGCAGCAGATCAGAGAGCCAGGATGTCTCCAAGGCAAATGAATCTGTTCTCATCTGGTTTTCCTCTTTGATGCATTTGTATGTTAAGGGCCCTAAGTGCTCTTTTAATGGTTCTGGCCCTGTCGGAGAAGCTGAGGTTTCTTTGCTTTCTTGTTTCATATGAACTTCCCTCCACAAGGCTCCCTGACAGCTCCTTCTCCTGGATGGAGATTGCCAAGCCCCTGTGCCTCACCAGCCCTGAGCTGGGAATATCCGTAGCTTCCAACAGCAATGCTCAAAAATGCATCGTGTCAAATCATTTGCCTCGATGGCTGGGGGGTCCCAGGAGAAGCCCAGGCTCTTAATGACAACAGTGGCAAAAAATAAGTCTGTCTGGTGTTGGTTATGGAGGTGCTGGGATACTCAGGCTCGGACTTGACTCCAGGAGGGTGCCAAGCTGAGCACGGAGTCCTCCTCTGGTCCCTCCTTTAGGACAAGACAGAATGGCCTCAAGCTGCACCAGGGGAGGATCAGATTGGACATCAGGAAAAATTTCTTCATGGAAAAGATTATCAAGCACCTGGCAGAGGCTGCCCAGGGAGGTGGAGGAGTCACCGTCTCTGGGGGTATTTAAAAGGAGAGCAGATGAAGCGCTTAGGGATATGATTTAGCAGTGGACAGGTATGGTTTGGCTTGATGTCAAAGGTCTTTCCCAACCTAGTGATCCTATAATTCCTTCCCTGAGCTACCATGCCAGCTGGTCTCTAGTCTGCCTCACTGGTTTGTTGCCCATGCACTGGAAAAAGAAAGAAATCAAGGGTGATGTATGATCATGGTGCCCCTGCAGCCCTCTGGTCCTGTTGTTCTGGGCTGATGCTGGTGGGACCAGCTCCAGCTGTGGAGATGCTTCTTCTCCCTTCTCCTGCACACGACTACTCGATCCAGGGGCTTAAGATGGGTAATACTGAGCTATACAAGTACCAGGTTTGAAACTCAGCATGTGTGGTGGCTCAGAGGTCTTTCTGTCCTATAGATGCAACTCCTCTGCTAAAGCCTCCCTTGTGCTTCTTCAGTATTCAAGAAGTCAGATAGGGCTGGAGGAGTAAGACAAGGAGCTGACAACTAGGAGTACACAGGGGGGCTATTATAGGCACTTTTGGCACTAACTTCAGCCAGATACTCTATTTATCACCCTGGGAAGGGTCCTGGCCTCCACCACTATGGGGCTGGTAGAACTGGGGAGAAGCCTTCTCTCTTGCCCTGTGCTCCTGGAAGCAGTTACCAGAGGGCTCTGCAGGAGTGCAGCCTGCTTGGTGTGGGGTTTCTCCACTTTCCCACAGTGTCCAAGGATGGTAGGGCTTTGATTAAATCCATCTGAGGGAGAGGTAGGCTCATACCTCGTACCTGCCTGGTGCTGAGCTTGGTGCAACCCTGGGATGTCACTTAGTACTGTCTTGGAAACATCTGGGATGCAGCCAGTCTGTGGGGCGGCTGTATCCAAGTGCTCCCAGATTTCCCTTTCTCTGTGGCCTGGCAGGGGGCTGGCAGGAAGGCAACATCCCTCTGCTCTGTTCTGGCAGGTGAAACAGGGAGACAGGGAATTGGAATCATAGAATGGTTTGGGTTGGAAGGGACCTCAAAGCCCATCCAGTTCTACCCCTGCCATGGGCAGGGACACCTCCCACTCAATTAGGTTATTCCAATCCCCATCCAACCTGGCCTTGAACACCTCCAGGGATGGTGCAGCCACCACTGCTCTGGGCAAGAAAACCTGTGACTTCAATTGCCTTAAAAAGCAGTTTCCCTGGCCTCTTTCTTGCATGTGGGCTGCATTTTTAATTAGTTTTTTAAAACATAATTTTAAACTTCTTTCTTCTGCTTGCTTTTTTATCTCAGCTTAGGATGCACAAAGCTTGACTATTTTGTTCTCCTAGTCAGCCGGATGATCAAGGTTTTTGCAGTCTACTAAATTATTAAAGGAAACTCAGTTACTCACTAAATATTATTGCTTCCATACTGTCAGGGAGAAGATCACAGTAATATTTTGTTAATTCAAACATCTTTCTCTTTCTCTGAGGCTGTTGATGACAGGCAAAGCGCTTGCATAATATACAAAGGTGCTCGTTACAGAAGGAGGACATAATTAATTTTAGCGGTAGCAATAAGTCTTTGCTTAGCTTTGCTTTGCAAAGCAGGATCAGGGATGTGGGGCTGCCTGGAAAGTCTTCTCCATGGCTTGGTTGATTTTTGTGATGCGTTGGGGGTGATGCGTTTTGTGCAGCTGATGCAGTTGGATTGTGATGGTGGGGCTGCCCCGCGCATCTCAACTGCTTGCTTGGCTGAAGATGGGCTGGGAGGGGGATAATAGAATCATAGAATCATAGAATCACCAGGTTGGAAAAGATCTGCTGGATCATCGAGTCCAACTATTCCTATCAAACACTAAACCATGTCCCTCAGCATCTCATCCACCCGTCCCTTAAACCTCTCCAGGGAAGGTGACTCAACCCTGTCCCTGGGCAGCCTCTGCCAGTGCCCAATGACCCTTTCCATGATTTTTTTTTCCTAATGTTCAGCCTAAACCTCCCCTGGCAGAGCTTGAGGGCATCCCTTTCAGCTGCAAGGACAGCAGGGTCTGGTGTGTGCCTTTTGCAGAGAAACTTGCAGCAAAACTGTGCCTCTAGAGTTGGGGCTCTTTCAACCAAGCTGTGCCTTGTTCCTGGGGGGCACAGTGCGCCCCACACGATGATGGGGAAGGCAGCCCAGCTCCCACCACCTCTGCCGCGCAGGGATGGGGCTGTGTCAGCACCCCTTGGGCTCTAAGGGGTGCAAACCTTCCTGCATGCCCTCACCCAGAATTGCTCAGCTGCTCTTGTAACCCCTGGACTGGGGGATGCATTGTCCCCTTGGGAAGCTGGGGACAGAGGGATGCCTTGTCCCACTCTGGACTGCTGGGGGAGCAGAGGCATTCCTTGCCCCCCAGGACTTCTTGAGGGGCAGAGAGGCGCCTTGTCACCCTCTGAAGCCACACGTGGGGCTGCAGCGTGAGAAGAAAGGGCTCTGCTGCCATCAGCATCGCGGGGGGCTTTGTCCATGCCCTAGCTGGCTGCAGACATCCCGGTGGGACAGTGGCACGTCCCTGGCACGGGGCAGACACAGCCAGGCTGAGGCCGTTGGGCGATGCTGCCACGCACGGCTGGGCTCCGTGCGGCTGTGTAGTTGTATTTTCACACCAATGTTTTTGGTTTTTTTTTTTTTTCTTAAGTCATTACAAGCTAAACAGCTCAAATAGTCTTCAAGGTGAAATCTGCTTTTCATTACTCTGTAAGGGCACTGCGGCTTCATTTTCATAAGTTACATTACCATATGCAGCATTATAGTGCTTTGCTCTGCTACATATTGTCAACATTAAATAACCTCTTTTTGTGGTTACATCATAAAAATTCTTTAGATCTTGGAAGCAGACTGCGAATATTTGCATATGTATATCTTTAATTTTTGCAGAACAGGCTGGCTACCAGATGGGCGAACCAAATAAGCTTCCAACATTTATCTGAAAGTTAGACGTTTTCCTGTGTTGTGAACCGCAGAGGAAACGCCGTGGTTTGCAGCCACGCTGAGCTGCTGCCAGTCCCTAACCTTCGAATATTTTCACAGGGAGGGGGGAAAAAGGAGGGAGGGAGCCTTTTCCTTCAAACCAGATGGCCATATGGAATCAATAAATGGCAGTTTTCAAAAGTTTGTTTACTTAACATTGAATATAATATGCCTTTGTGGTCCCTGTGCACAGCAGAGAAATGTGATCCAGCAACCGAGCTAATGAGGACAAGGAACGCGGCACAAACCTGTGCCGGTTAGTGGCTTTTTCTGTGTGTGTCCTGAGCAGCTGATGGGCTTGGTGGCCTGGTCCTGAGCAGCTGATGGGCTTGGTGGCCAGCAGGCACACTGGGCACCACGCTTGGCTCCCAGCATCACAGGGAGACGAGGCATCTCGAAGCCCTCACAGAATCACATGGAAACAAAGCATCCCTCTGACACCCAGCATCCCAGGGGAACGAGGCATCCCAAGAGCGGCTGAATGATTCTGGGTGAGGGGATGCAGGAAGGGTTGCGCCTTGCAGAGCACTGAGAAAAGCGGGCACAGCTTCATCCCCGTGGGGCAGAGGTGGGGGGAGCTGGGCTGCCTTCCCCATCATTGTGTAGGGTTCACTGTGCCCCCCAGGAACCGGGCGCTGCTCAGAGAGAGAGCCCCAAGCCTAAGGGGAACAGTTTTGCTGAAAGTTTCTCTGTATCAGCCCCTAGAGAGGAGGGTGCTGGGCTCTTCTCCCAAGTGACAGGGGACAGGACGAGAGGGAATGTCCACAAGCTCCAACAGGGGAGATTTAGGCTGGACATCGGCAAAAAAATTTTCACGGAAAGGGTCACTGGGCAGTAGCAGAGGTTGCCCAGGGAGGGGGTTGAGTCATCTTCCTTGGAGGGGTTTAAGGGACAGGTGGACGAGGCGCTGAGGGACATGGGTTAGTGACTGATGGGAATGGTTGGACTCGATGATCCGGTGGGTCTCTTCCAACCTGGTGATTCTATGATTCTATAATTCTATGATTCATGCACCTGCAAGGACCTGCTGGGTGTGGGGGTGAAGATGCTCTTCCTGGGAACACAGGGCAGGAATTACGTCTTATTCATAGACTCATGGACTGGTTTGGGTTGAAAGTGATCTTAAAGCTCAACCTCCTGCCATGGGCAGGGCCACCTCCCACTCAATCAGGAGGTTCAAAGCCCCATCCAACCTGGCCTTGAACCCCTCCAGGGATGGGGCAGCCACCACTGCTCTGGGCAACCTGGGCCAGGGCCTCCCCACCTTCATAGGAAAATTTTTCTTCCTAAAATCTCATCTCCATCTCCCCTCTTTCAGTTTAAAACCAGTCCACTCATCCTATCCCTGCACTCCCTGATCAGGAGCTTCTCCCCAGCTTTCCTGGACCCCCTTTCAGCACTGAGATGCTACCCTAAGAAATCCCAAGGGCCCAGTTTTTCTAGTTACAGTCCAGATTTCAGCATTTGAGGTGTAATGACCTTTTTTGGGGTGTAAGAATCCTGCCCCTTTTCCCACCCACATCCCTAAAACCTGAGCAAAAAGGCAGGCTCAGCTCTCCCCTGCATGTGAGAAATGCCTGAAAACTTGTAAGGTATTAATCTTCTGCCATAATGATTTTGAAACATCCCAAATTATACAACCAGCACAGCAAAAACAATGCAGCCTTGTCTTTAAAGCAGCGCCTCTCATTACGGCAATCTGTCATCTGCTAATTCGGCAGAGCCCTGATGGAGAGAACTCAGATCCGAACTATTTTAAATGATTCCTGATGACATACAATGGCAAATCTCAGCCGTTATTCCGGAAACGTAACATCATTTCTTCTGCTGCCTTCAACAAGGGGCCTTCCGCCGATATTAATTGACTTCTAAGTGGTTGCATGTGTTGTCTTAGCGTTATTGCTCAGATCTCTGGTTTGAAACACTATGCGAGCGAGAAATCTCATGCTCATTAGAGGGGCTGATCCAGCTCCAAAGGACACAGTGTGGTTTGCCGGGGGTGCTGGGTTTGCAGCAGAGCACAGTTTGGTACAGCCCATCAGAGCCCTGTGAAGCAACTGTATTTTCCAGCCCCGAGCTTGGCCATCCCTGCCTGCATCCCCTCTGCCATCGCTGCCTTGAGCCCCGCAGCCCTGCACGAGGGGAAGACTTTGAGATGACCCAAATTTGTCCCCAAGAGCCACGCGTGTCAGAGGGCAAAATGCAGAACAAGGCGTTCACCGCACTGTCAAGCACTGCTGTTAGAGAAAAAGAGAGGAAAACCCAAGATTTCGTAGAATCATAGAATCACCAGGTTGGAAGAGACCCACTGGATCATCGAGTCCAACCGTTCCTAGCAAACACTAAACCATGCCCCTCAGCACCTCGTCCACCCGTCCCTTAAACCCCTCCAGGGAAGGGGACTCAACCACACACCTGTTCCAATGCCCAATGACCCTTTCGGTGAATTTTTTTTTCCTAATGTTCAGCCTAAACTTTGGGAGAAGAGCCCAGCTCCCTCTTCCCTACAACCTCCTTTCAGGTAGTTGTAGAGAGCAATGAGGTCTCCCCTCAGCCTCCTCTTCTCCAGGCTGAACACCCCCAGCTCTCTCAGCCGCTCCTCATAAGGCCTGTTCTCCAGCCCCTTCACCAGCTTTGTTGCTCCAGGCAGTTTCCAGCCAGGCTTCTCCTAGTCTGTAGCTGCTCAGGGTTGTTGTGCCCCAAGTGCAGGACCCGACATTTGGCCGTGTTAAACCTCCTGCCGTTGGTCTCAGCCCAGCGCTCCAGCCTGTTCAGATCCCTTTGGAGCCTCCCGACCCTCCAGCAGATCCACGCTTCCACCCAGCTTAGCGTCATCCGCAAACTTGCTAAGGGTTTTGGTACAAAACTTCCTAATTCAGATTTTTCCAAAGATTCCTGTATCGCAAAGCAGAAATCTTTATTCTTGCTGAGAGACGAAGGATAACGCAGGGGTTTTCCTGCTGCTGTGGAAGCGCATGGAATGGGGCTGTGTGCGTGCGTGGCTGTTGCAATGATGCTTCGGTCTCGTGTGATGTGTATCCGCCTGCACCGCGCCTGCCGCTGCCCTCACTGGAGTCACGTTCCACCACTTTCCCCAGGACAGGTAATGGAGAGGCAATAATGTGCTTGCAACGGAGAAAAAGTGGGTTTGTGAGATGCCAAAAAAGTGTATTTTGTTCTGCTAAACCCGTCTCTGTACTTCTTCCAGGTGAAGTATATGAAAATCCTGCTCAAATGATGCGTGAGTTTCTTCTGAATTGGGCTGCGAGCTGATTTACTGAGCTTGAGGTGAAGCCAAGTACAGCAACCGGCCGGTTTCATAAATTATGAGAAGACGAGGAAACCAATGATGATCCATAAAATACCATGAGGCCAATAAATAAAAATGAAAAGAGAGTATTTGAATGCTCTTCTTGTTCAGCAAAGCCCCAACTGTTGCTGGGCACATCCCAGGGGGCTCTCAGGAATGTGGCAGGGATGGGCTTTGGGCAAATCCCATCCCAAACATCATGTTTGTGTTCTCTTGTGCTGCTTCCTCTCCACAGCTGGTGCCTGTGGGTACAGGACTAAGGATAAAACCTGGAGGGGACAGAAGAAGAGGTCTGAGAGAGAAACCGCCTGCAGGCTGATAATGGATTCCTGAAGATGTCTTGTGACACAACATGGGTGGCAAGAACCCACCCTGCAGAAAGAGCCTCAGGGATGTGTGAGCAAGCCCAGGGATTCTCTGAAAGATGCAGAGCAGCTCACCTGGAGCAGCCTGGTCTATAGCAGGAGCTGGGAGGGGGGGATGCTGACTTGGGTCCCGGCTGGAGGAAGGGAGCTCGTGCAGGGCTGTGCCAGGGGTTTCATCCATTGTGATATGTGATGACTGGGTCCTTTCTTGTTTGCAGATGGCTATGAAGTACACTGAACTGAACACTGTCAGGGCTTGATTTGTCATAGAATCATAGGTTTGGGTTGGAAGGGACCTAGAAGCCTGTCCAGTTCCAACCTACCACTCAACCAGTGGGCTCAAAGCTTCATCCAGCCTGGTCTTGAAGACTTCCAGGGATGGGGCAGCCACCACTGCTCTGGGCAACCTGGGCCAGGGCCTCCTCACCCTCACAGGAAAACATTTCTTCCTAAAATCTCATCTCAATCTCCTCTCTTTCAGCTGAAAACCGCTCCCTCTCATCCTGTCCCTGCACTCCCTGATTAAGAGCCCCTCCCCAGCTTTCCTGGAGCCCCTTTCAGTACTGGAAAGCTGCTTTAAGTTCTCCCCAGGGCCTTCTGTTCTCCAGGCTAAACAAAAGAGTTGTCACTAAAGGTTTAAGCAGGGATGAGAACAGCCCTGCTCTGTCATGAACCTGCAGCTCCAGAGATGCCAGGAGCCGATCCCTGTGCTGACGGGTGAGGCTGTGGCAACGTCACCCCTTCCCTTAAGGCTGTCTCTGCTGTCAGGATGGGAGCTCTTACAGAAACAGGGATATTTTTGGTGTTAAAAGCCTTCGGGAGACAGGATTACTCCTTGGTCTGACTTGTTCTCATGGCCAGAGGTGTCCTTGCCTCCGCATCCCTCTGCGGCATGAGGCACCCCTACAGCACCCAATGCTCCTCCCTGTGTGGCCGCCCGGGTCTGGGCAGCAGAGGAGCAGGGCACCTTGGACATTGCTGTCCCATATAGATTATATTTTCTGTGCAAATCAAAGTCACTGGGGAGACCAGGGTCGGGTGCAGGAGCACCTGAACCACTGTATTTGTCTTCAATGGCCATTACCTCGCTGAACACGAGCATAACTCTTCTGTGCATAATTCAGCGTCTTTGTACTTTGTCGCACTTTAAATAGCACAGCAGAGCAGAGAAATAATTATTCTTTTTGGTTGGCTGGGGTTGAGTCTAAATCTACACGAGCAGTGGCTGCTCAGGGACTTTCAGTGCTTGAGTCAGCGATCTTCTGACTTTGTAACTTCAGGAGGGGACAAGCACTTTGCCTTTATCCTTTTTTTTAAAAACAATATATAAAGACAAAGATATAAATCTGTGGCTGCCTTGAAGCATAAATAGCAACAGCATGGCTAACTTGCTTTGCTGCTTGTGACCCATGAGAGGGCTTTTCTGCTGTAATATTGCTTTGGTCAGCTATGACCAGCTGTGGCAAAAAGCAAACCAGCCCAGCACCACCTCTGTGTCCCTCCTAGGGGCACGTGGACAACGCAGGATAGGAGCAAAAACGAACAGCAAGCATCTTGCAGCCAACCCTATCCTGGGCTGCATAAAAATCAGGGGGACCAGCAGGGTGAAGCAGGGGATTCCGCCCCTCTGATCCACTCTGGTGAGACCTCACCTGGGGGCTCCGCATCAGGGAGGATATGGACCTGTTGGAGTGAGCCCAGAGGAGACCACAGAGATGATCCAAAGGCTGGAGCACCTGTGCTATCAGGACAGGCTGAGAGAGGTGGAGTTCAGCTTAGAGAAGAGAAGACTACGGGGAGACGTTAGAGCAGCTTTCGGTACTGAAAGGGGCTCCAGATAAGCTGGGGAGGGGCTCTTGATCAGGGAGTGAAAGGATAGGAAGGGTTTTCAGCTGAAAGAGGGAGAAGATTGAGATGAGATCATAGGATGAAATGTTTTCACCTGCAGGAGTCATTTAGTGGGATGTTCCCTGTGTTGTCCTGCTGCAAGAGGTGTGTGGGAGGGTAGGGGCAAGGACAAGTTGTCCTGCAGGTCCCCTGGGCTTTACCTCTGGGGTCCTTGCTGCTGCTTCACTTGTGCAGGCTGGCAGAGGAGTCCCTAACTTTCTGACAGCTATTGGAACTCTTTGCCCTGGCTGCAGGTTGTCTTCACTAGGGCAAAAAAATATCAGCTGAGCTGCTGAGTCAGGGCAGCTGCTCCTGAGCTCCAAGCAGGAGTGATAAGGAGGCAACAACACCAAACTGGAGGCTGGAAAGCCGGAGTCTCAGGGTCAGGATCATAGCCTGCATTTATAGCCAATGCAAAATTGATCTTTGCTGTTTCCAGGCTCTGCAGCCAATTAAACCTCTTGCTCCTTCTCCATTCCTGGGGCAATTACCACCTTGCACCCTGTAACTTGCAGCTATGAGTAAGCCAAATTCAATTTTATCTAGAGTGTGCAACATGAACTGTAACTGGGGAGCAGTTTCTGGCGTGTTGTCCCTCCCCAGCCTGACAACCAGTTTTACTACCCAGCAGGGAATAGACTGATCGCTCATTTACGGCTGCAATCATCTCCCTGTTACAGCATTAGGAAGGAATGAGCACCAAAAGCCATTATAATTAAGATCTCTCTGGAGCTGACAGTAGAAATAGATGGCATGTGGAGCTGGAGCTCTGTGGCTCAGCTGTTTCTTTTCGAGCTGTCACTGGAAAATTACAGAGGCTGACAATCATATTTTTAACGCAGCAGGTCTAGGTAATGTATATCCACCTTGTGCTGGGGAGCAGAGGCTGCTGCTCTTGGAGCACACCCCGGGTGCTGTGCTGGGCTGAAAGGGCTGAGCCCTCCCCACTGCATCCCTCCACCTCCCAACCCCTGGATTAATGTGGAGCTGAAGGTCTAGAGCATCTTCCTATGGATCAAACGAGCATCTGCTGATAAGTGTGACCTTGCAGCAGGGACCACAGGTGTAGGACAGAAGGATCCCACCCAGCGTTTTCCCCAGGGCCCTTAAGCCCCACTAACCCTTGAGAATGCCCTTACAGCCAGCGTGGCTGTGGTGTGTACCTGGAGACACTGGGAGATTAAAAAACTATTTAAAATTCCCATTTCTTGTCTTCCTGTTGAGCTTGTGAGGCTGCATCAGGACTGTGTGTTAGCCCAGCCATGCAGAGATCATAGAATCATGGAATAGTTTGGTTTGGAAGGGACCTTAAAGTTCATTCAGTTCCAACCTCTTGCGATGGACAGGGACACCTCCCACTGGATCAGGGGGCTCAAAGCCTCATCCAACTTGACCTTGAAAACCTTCAGGGACGAGGCAGCCACCACTAGTCTGGGCAACCTGGGCCAGGGCCTCCCCACCCTCACAGAAAAACGTTTCTTCCTAAGATCTCATCTCAATCTCCCCTCTTTCAGCTGAGAACCATTCCACTTATCCTGTCCCTGCATCCTCTGATCAAGAATCCCTCCATAGCTTTCCTGGAGCCCCTTCCAGTGTTGTGAGAACTCTTTAAGGTCTCCCCAGAGCATTCTCTTCTAGGCTGAACAACTCCTACTCAGTCAGCCTGTTCTTGTACGGGAGGTGCTCTAGCCTTTGGATCATCTCGGTGGCCTCCTCTGGACTCACTCTAGCTGATCCATGTCCTTCCTGGGCTGAGGACTCTAGAACTGGACGCAGGGCTCCAGGTGAGGTCTCACCAAAGCAGACCAGGTTAGAATCCCCTCCCTTACCTTGCTGGTCCCACTTCAGAAGTTGTAGCTCCGGTTACGGTTGGCCTGCTGTGTTGAGACCTGTGGGGCTTCATACCTGAGAGACTGTTGCTCAACAGAGATGCACGATTGGAAACAACAGATGATACTTTCCCAATTATTTCATAATAATGGGAGCCACCCCCCCTGCCCCTGGACAGTAAATACCATGTGGTGATTTTTTAATTGAGGCAAGAGCTGGGTTTGCTGCCTGTACAGACACGGAGCTCAGCCTGCTGCCTGTGCTCCTGCTTGTGTTTTTGGTTTTTCAGAGTGATCTCTCTTCCCTCTCACAGCAAGCTTTATGTCTCACAGGGCTGCGCCAGCGTGCATCACCTCCCTGCTCACCACCAGCATGGTCCAAGCCAGCCTAGACCTTGTCCTCCCAGTTTAAATCTGATGTGTGATGCATCCAGGCTGGTTTCTCTGAGAATCATAGAATCATAGAATAACCAGGTTGGAAGAGACCCACTGGATCATCGAGTCCAACCATTCCTATCAAACACTAAACCTTGCCCCTTAGCACCTCGTCCACCCGTGCTTTAAACACCTTCAGGGAAGGTGACTCAGTCACCTCCCTGGGTAAAGAGAGGTGACACTATGCAGCATATGAACCAGACTGGGAAGATCCCCACTACTTTGACAGTTCTTCAGTTCAGTTTGTCTTTCTCCATCACCAAAAACCAGGCATGCTCCCCTACCAGTTGTGTGTGGAGCATCCTCACCCCCTAACATCATACACCATGAACATTGGTGGATTCCTTTTTTAACATCTGGGTCTTCAACAAGAGCTTGCAGCCCAGCCAGCATGCAACTGGTTCAATAATGAGGTGATTTTAGCCCTGGGAGCATTTAAAGGCTGTGTAGATGCCTTGGGGCACAGGTTTGGGATCAAACATAAGAGTTGGGGCTGCTTTTACCAGTATTTTAGAGCCCCTTCCTCCACCACAATATTAAAACTTCAGAGCCAAATGGTCCTGTTCCTCCAGCTAACACTGCATGGAAGTTTCTTTTTAAGCTGCAAATGAATTATTGATGCAATTATTCATTCTCATTTAAATACCTATTTAATGGCATTTAAATAACAGTGTTCAGAATGTGTCTACAGTTTACACAATAATTTGGATTCTGAACTTTATACCTTTGTTTCCTCCCCACAAGAATAATTGGAGCTCATCCATTTGGAGTGACAATTGTAGATAAGTATCACTTTTTTCCTATTGCACATGTGCATTATCTAAATATATTAAATCACTTACTCAATTTTAATTTCATTTGAATGATTAATCAGTTACTTGGCTATAATTATTTGTGTTAAGGCATCTCCGATTAGAAAACAGAGCAAAGAGACAATTAGGAAAACAAGTGTGTTGAAAACCCATCAGATCATCTTGCAGCACGTGGTTTGGGATGCAGGATGATGATACTACCACCAGCAGCCCTGATGCCGCTATGAGAGGCACAACCTGCTGGGATAACTTGGAGCTGGAAGGCTCAGAATATCACATAATCATAGAATCATTGAGGTTGGACAAGACCTCTAAGCTCATCCAGTCCAGCTGTCAGCCCAACCCACCATACCTACTAAACCATGCCCTGAAGTGCCACATTCTACACAGTTTTTGAGCACCTCCAGGGATGGAGACTCCCCCACTGCCCTGGGCAGCCTCTGCCAGTGCTTCACCATTCTGTCAGTGAAGGCATTTTTCCCAATATCCAATCTAAACCTCCCCTGGTGCAACTTGAAGCCGTTTCCTCTTGTCCTATCACCTGTTACTTGGGAGAAGAGACCAGCACCCACCTCACCACAACCTCCTTTCAGGGAGGTGCAGAGAGTGATGAGGTCTCCCCTCAGCCTCCTCTTCTCCAGATTAGGCAACCCCAGGTCCCTCAGCCTCTCCTCCCAAGACGTGGGCTCCAGGCCTTTCACCAGCTCTGTTCCCCTTCTCTGGCCACACTCCAGCGCCTTAATATCTTTCTTGTACTCAGCTTTCGGAGTTGCACTGTCATTAAAACACCTCGTTGTTTTTATTTACTGGCAGGCTTGGAAGGCACCGAGCACACGAGCGGCAAAGCACAGCTGGAGCTGAAATTCCATGTTTTATATCTATATATATCTCTGTGCCGGAGCATTGAGCAGAGCCAGATGTTTCTCCCCTCCCGCGGCTTGTCAGCGTGCGGCGGCTGTTGTGTGCAGCAGTAGTTGTGTCAGTGGTAGGAGGAAGCAGACACACATCGGGGTCACAGTGAGCTCCAGCAGATCCCCACAAGATTTATGGCTCAGCCTTCCAGCTGGAATGCGTTTGAGGTTGGGATGTGCTGGCGGGGATGGATGTGATAGCAGGGATATGCGGGTTCCTGCGGGTGATGCCCTAAGCCCTGGGTTGTGGGCTGGGACTGAGGGGGTACCCCAAGAACCAAGGGAACTACAGAATGGGAAAACACTTGGAGAAGCCCCCAGGAGAGGAGAATAGAGAGGTCCCTTTCCCAGAGAGGTGGGATGCTGCTCGGGGCTGCTCTCCAGTGCCTTTCCCTCAATCCCGTGGCATCAGGGCCAAAGTGGGATGCTCCATCCCCATGGGCAACGTGTGAGCAACAAGCCTGCATCCCCCCCAGCACCCTGCCCATGGGTTTCCCATGAGGATTCTACACCATTAATTATCCCCGGGGGATTCTTTGCTTACCCCAAGTGACTGCAGCCAAGCGCTCATCTTGGAGGATTTCAGTGTGGTTCCTGTTCTTGGTGGAGGCAGGAGCACAGTAATTGGGCTCCAACGTTACAGCTCAGGTGGAAGAACCCCACGCACAAACTGCACTGGCAGCGTCCTCGTGCATGGTGACAGCGATGACAAGTGTTGCTGACCCAAGCTGACATCGCCCTGCTCCTCCCAGCACAGCCAAGCCCCCCAGCCTGCGAAGGCTCCAAGTTTCCCATTTGGAGGTGTGGCTTGGCACTGCCTTGGGTGAAAATGTGGCATAATGAGCCAAAATGTGCACTTATTGGCATCCGCTGGTCCAAAGCTGGCTGTCAGCCAAGGGTCTGGCTCTGTCTCCAGCAGCAGAAGAGATCTGCTCTTCAATGTGTCATCCAAGAAGTGATGTTCCTGGGCTGTCAGACCCTGCTCACCCTTCACACCCGTGGATGGAGGTGCTGGAGTCAATCCCTCTCCCATTACAGACCTGACTGTCCCCGAGCTGTCCCCTGGGGCAGGCAGGGTGTGCAGCACTGCAGCTCACATGTGGCCTTGGACATGCTGCCATGCCTTTTATTTTTTTTACAAAATGACAATCGTTTTGCTTCAAGGAGGAACACTGGAGCCATCCCAAATACCTCTTCTTGTTAAAGTGCCGCAGCACTTGCTGGCTCAGTAGAAAAAAACAAGTTTCTATTTTGCTGATCATTACCAGAAGCAAAGAAGTGGGTGTTACTGTGTGAAGAGCAAAGTGACTGCTGGGTGCATGGGAGCTCCCACAGCTGCTCACACCAGCTCAGTGTCTGTGCCAGGGCTGCACTGGTACAACAGCAGAGAGGGGCTGTGCTGAGGAGGGTGTGTGCTTTGCAGCCAGCATCATCCACAGCAAGGAACAAGTCAGAGGAAGAGAGTCCCCTCAAGGTCTTCCCAAGGCACCTGCTCCCTTTTACTTAAGAGGAAAAATATCTTTCATTTATCTTAATGGTCTGTTAATGGGATTGGTGTCACCGGGCTGGCCAAGCCACCAGCGAGACGTAGGGGTCACAGGCTCCAGCACATCGCAGTAACCCCGTGTGTTTGGGGGCAAGCACTTTGGCAGCAGAAGAGCATTTTACAAGCTCTGTGTTTACTTGGGTTTCATTTTCTTTCTTATTTTCACAGCTCTGCTCCATTAATCTTCTTCGTGGCATCAGTTTTGCGATGCCTCGCTGCGCAATGACTTCAGCAGCACTGTGCATCTGCTTTTTGCTTCTTCTTGCTGAAGGGCACAGCCGAGAGGGGGTTCGTGGCAAGTCAGATCATGCGCTTGGCTCTTCTTATGGTACCTTCCAGCCCATGACTCCAAGACTCTTCCCTCCTGCACACTTCAGGAAGCAAAACTGGATATAATCCATACACGTGACTGTCTTTTATGCTGAGGAGGCTCGTGGCTGGAGGCTGTAAGCAATGCTGGTACAAGTGCCTGCAGCTATTGCTGTGCTCTTCTGGTCCATGAGTATCGTAGGGATTGGTCCAAACTGATCTAGATATTCTTGGAGCCCAGGCAGTTGGGATAAAACTCCTTAACTCCAGCTCATTTTAATTAAACCTTACATGGAACAGCTGCTGCTGAGGTGCAGCTTCCCTTCACCAGCCTGGTACCTGCTTTGACCCTGGCAGCAGATGCAAAAGCAGGGTTATATATCCCAAATAACAGACTTTTGCATCCTCTCAGATCCCAACAGGCTTGTTGGGCAGCCAGGTCTGGCTTGGGCCACCCTGGGCAAGCTCCAAGGCTTTCTCCAGGCAGATCAAACTGGCTTTCCCATCCAGCTTGCCAGAGTGGAGGCTGCACAGAGCAGCCAGCCCATATCTCACCTCTTCTGTGGAGCAGTCCATCCAAAGACCTACGTATGCAAGGTAAAATCCCAGAGCATTAATTCATAGAATCATAGAATGCTTTGGGTCAGAAGGGACCTAAAAGCTCATCCAGATCCAACACCCTGCCATGAGCTGGGACACCTCCCACTGGATCAAGATGCTCAAAGCCCCCACTATCCTGGCCTTGAACCCCTCCAGGGATGGGGCAGCCACCACTGCTCTAGGCAACCCCATCCTCACAGGAAAACATTTGTTCTATAATCTCATCTCAATCTCTCCTCTTTCAGCTGAAGCCCATTACCCCTCACCCTATCCCTTCGTTCCCTGATCAATAGGCCCTCCCCAGATTTTCTGCATCCCCCTTTAACACCAGAGGCTGCTCTTAGGTCTCTCTGCAGCTTTTTCTTCCAGGCTGAGCAAATCAAATTCTCTCAGCCTGTCTTCATATGGGAGGTGTTCCAGCCCTCAGCCCATCTCCGTGGCCTCCTCTGGACTCATTCCAATAGATCCATGTCCTTCCTGTGCTGAAGACTCCAGAGCTGGATGCAGGACTCCAGGTGAGGTCTCACGAGAGCAGACTAGAGGGGACAGATTTATCTCTCTTGACCTGCTGCTTACACTTCTGATGCAGCTCAGGATGTGGTTGGTTTTCTGGGCTGCAAGCGCTCAATTAATTCCTCCCCGCAAGATTCACAACAGTGCTGCTATTCCCAGCTCATCTTAGTTACGTAGAGCTTTCTATAGGTGAACTTGTTTACTAGGGCTGTGATCATCCTAATTGAATTGTCTTTCATGAGCCATCTGGAAGCCCCAGGTGGCATCCAATGCTCCTGTCTCTGCTACCTCTCTCCATGCAATGACTGGAGGCGGGTGCTCCTGACCTGGGGGTTCCATGGGAACCGTCAGCAAAAATCAATCTGCCTAATCCCAAGAAATGACCGGGTGCAGCAGCAGCCCTGTAGTTCCAAGGAGATTAAACTAAAGGCTTGCATTACACCACTTGGAAGGGCTGAGATTTACTTGGAAACTGAATCACATTAATTAGCATTCTGCTAATGGCTGTTTTGTATAAATATAGCGTGCCTTAATACCAACACCAGTTGCAGGTTGACATATTTAGATCGTTGATATCAAAGTCATTAACGCCTCTCCGTGGTAAAACCTATTCTCAGTTGGGGCTGCAAATGGGATTCCCCTGAGCCAATCAATCTTCCTAAAGCCCGAGCAGCGCCTGTTGATCTTTAGCCATCGACTGGATGTGGCTTCCCAGAAATGTGCTTGCATCTGTCAAAATTATAAGCAGCTGGCAGGCAGCAACAAAGGTCAGATTCGCTGCATGGGTGAAAATAGGATCTCGGGACAAGAGACGCTGTTTAGCAGCAGATCAGTTCGGGGCGTGCTATTAATGGTGCAGCACAATGTGTGAGTGTGTGTTGTGGTTTGAGGTGAAGTAGAATCAGACTTCAGCTCAGTCTCGACTGAGTAACTTCATTTTCTGACAGTTAAGTGCGTGGTTTTCAGATGGTGTTTCTGTCTATCAGCGGTAACACTGGGCACGAGAAGAAGGTCATTGCTGATACTTATTCCTATAGAAACCAAAGCCATCCTTGAACTGGTGGAGCTGTAAGTTAGAGGTGGAAAAGTCACACCTGCAGGGGAGGACAGGCAGGGAAGGTGACCGCTAATGGACCAGGGAAGAATCCCATCCCATACACCTTGTACTTGGTATAAAACCAAGAAGTCACAAGGGGCTCGCTCTCTTCTTTGATGGCTGATGTCCAGTGAAGACCACATCTGTCTTTGATCCTGATCCTGGATCCTGCACTCCTGAATAGATTCCTGAGCCCAGTTCTCTCCTAGCCTCTGACCCTTTCCTTCTGTCTGCTCTGCAGTGTCTGTGGTAAAGGAGTCATTGAGGAGTGGGGGCATCACGTCGTATTTGTTTATATTTTAACTTTTATCATCATTTTCTTTATTCCTATTTCATTAAAGCTGTAGTTTTAGTTTCCAGCCCACAAGACTCTTTCTTCTCCTTTCCTTTTTCCTTGGGGTTGGAGGGGGAAGAGATTTGGGACTGCAGTTGTTTGATTTTAGCTGTCAAAATCAGCTAGGCCAGCACTAAACTGTGATAGTGTGTGTGTCCATTCCTGTAGGCATTTGTCCATGTGGCAATTATAGATTTATATGTAACATTTCTCACGTATCCCCTGTGGCCCTGGAGCTTATCCAGGTCTTATTAAGACTTCATCACATCAAAGGCTGGGAAAGGGCTGCCTGGGTTTAGGAACTTGGAGTGCTTAACAATTATTTTGCACTAATTCACTTCTGAGTTATTGTTCATTATTGCCCTGATTAAAAGCCTCCTCGCTTGAAGGTAACAGGACCTTTTAAAAACCGATTTTGGGGGGTATCAGCATGGCAGGAGCTACAGTTACTGTACATATTAGTAATACAACGATGGTAATTATTGCCCTTAGGGCAGCAGAATGTCCTCTGCCGGGCAGTGCCAGGACCTGTCCCTTGGGCCACGAGGCAGCCCCCCCAAGGGCTGTAGCCGTGCCAGGGGTACAGAGCCTTGGGGACCAGGCAAAGCCCAACACCAGTCACGGACACGAACGACGGCTCTTGCTTTGAGCAGTCAGGAGCGCTGATCTCTGCTGCCCATGGGGGATAGATTGGGTTGTTCATGTGTGAACATTTCCCAGCCCCAGCTCGCAAGGCTGGGAGTGCTGGCTGTGTAGGAGCGACTGGCATCCTACAGCATCCCCTCGGTGTGTGCTGCTCTGGGATGGAGCAGATACCGCGCTCAGGTGCTTGCAGGACAGCGCGAGCCTCCTCGGTTGAGGTGAAGCCCTTGGTCAGGCTGACTTGACCCGGCACTCATGCTTTGAAGCCAGGAGTGCGGTTTCATCTGGGGTTATTATTAGATTGCAGTGACAGGGATGAAGCAGCGTAAGCCCAACTTCTGAAGTATGCAAATGCTGATCTCGTCTGGAAGACCTTGCTCGTTGGTGTAATTTAAGGCCAAGCATTTTAGCTTGGGAGTTTTAATTTTAAATTATTAGTCTCTTGGTTACCAAAATCAGGACAATGTGGTAGTCGCTGCCTGCAGAGCCCATGCTGGGGAGGGCAAGAGGGTGCTCAGGCACGGAGTGTTTAAAGATAGCATTCCTGGGAGGGATGTGGCTTTGGAAACTCATCCCCTCTCCCTGGTGTCATTTCAGGCAAGGCTGCGTCATAACAAGGGTAATCATAGAATGTCCCGAGTTGGAAGGGACCCGCAAGGATCATCAAGCCCAACTCCTGCCCCTGCGTGGGTACAGCCCCAACATTCACACTGTGTGGCTGAGGGTGTTGACAACATTCCAGAAGCATTTGGCCAGGCTTGGCACTGTGACTGCTTCCCTGGGGAGCCGTTCCTGTGCTCCACTACCCTCTGGGTGAAGAACCTTTCCCAATGTCCATCCTAACCCTCCCCTAGCACATCTTCCTGTCGCTGGTCACCTGCAAAGAGCACCTACTCCTCCTGCTCTTGTGAGAAAACTGCAGAGTGCAATGAGGTCTCCTCTTCTCTGGGATGAACAGACCAAGTGACTTCAGCTGCTCCCCATATAGCTTCCCCTCCAAACCCCTCACCAACTTGGTGGCCTTCTCTGGATGCTCTCAGTAGTCTTAGATCCATTTTATTGGATCACTGCCAGGGGAGGTTTAGGCTGAACATTAGGAAATTTATTTTCATGGAAAGGGTCACTAGGCACTGGCAGAGGCTGCCCAGGGAGGGGGTTGAGTCGCCTTCCCTGGAGGGGTTTAAGGGACGGGTGGATGAGGTGCTGAGGGACATGGTTTGGTGTGTGATAGGAATAGTTGGACTTGATGATCCAGCGGGTCTTTTCCAACCTGGTGATTCTATGGTTTAAAAGTGTCAACAGCTTCCCTGCAGATCCATGTCATCCACAAACTTAGTTATTAAACCTTCAAGTCCTGCATCCATGTCTTTTATGAAGACATTGAAGAGCGCTGGCCCTAGGATGGATTCCTGCAGAACCCCACTGGGGACTGGTTGCCAGCCAGGTGTAACCCCAGTTACTGTGACTCTCTGAGCCCAGCCTACCAGCCAATTGCTCCCCCAATCACCCCTCTCACTTGGGAGTCCAGCCCTGGCAGCAAGACCATCATTTTTTCTTGCATGGGAACCTGCACACATGCCTTGTTTACATGTGTGAGCTCCGAGTCCAGCCTTGTCCTGAGGGATTCTGGACGGAGCATCCCTTCCCAAGGGCAGCCTGTGAGTTAACACTGCTTGAGGGGAATTCTCCCCCCTTAACCTGCAGGGAAAACACATGGAATAAACTTCCCTATGCAAAGAGGGGAGAAATTCCAGGCAAGAAATTGAAATGGCCTAACAATAGCAGGCACTTATTCTGACAGTGAGTGACTTTTTTCAGTTGTGAGGTTGTTCCTGTAATAAAATCCACCCTTGGCTGGTAGATTTTAAATAACACTTATCTCATGGATTGAGCCAGACAGTATGGAACGCTGAGGTCCGTGCGTGGCATGTCTTTCCTTTAATTATTCCTCCCTCCTATTTTGGGTGTTTGGTAGTGAGCTTTGAAGCCCCAAAGCGGCTGCAGATGGCAAATGAAGGCTTTTAAAATCATATGAATCCATAAAGGTGATAAATAAAAGTGAGTGAGAGCCCTGGAAACTGCATGGAATGTTGTTAGAGTGGACAGGGCTTGGGAAATATGTTTGGTGTGAACAAACAGAGGTATCTATTAATTTTTTAATTAAAAAAGGAGATGAGAAGGTGGTAAAAATACCTGTCAGTATAAAACTGGCTGGCATAATTTATTTTGTTGGAGGCCAGGCAGCTGGAGAGAGCTTTGGATGCAATCCTGCTCCAAAAGAAATGTAAGCAGAGGAAAAGATTATCAAAAGAGGAAAGGCTTTAATAAACTGTGAAGTCCTGATTGCCTACTGAGAAGCAAAGCTTAATTAGAAGATTAAGCAGTTCTCTGGTTGTGTGCACTGCTCCCTATGCAGTAGTCCTGTGCCAGTATTGGTGCTGAACTCTCTCCTTTGGCTTTCCTGTGCCTACCACCGAGTCATAGAATGGTTTGGATTGGAAAGGACCTTAAAGATCATCCAGTTCCAACCCCCTGCCATGGGCAAGGGCACCCCCAAACCAAAATATGGCTCTGTGTGCAGTGGTGCTGTGCTGGGAGGCACCAGGATCGGCACTGAACTCTCTCCTTTGGCTTTCCTGGGGCGTAAAATGTGGCCGTGCCTACCACCCAAACATGCACTGGCTTCCACGGCTGCCCCTGCATCCCCCAAGAGCACAGTGCTGGCGTCACCAGCACACACTGCAGGCTGAGAATTGGGCTAGGAAGTGGGTAACACCTGGGAGAAGAACCTGCACGTTGGCTCCCTGCTCAGTTCTAACATTTAAGGTGACCTTAGGGATGCTCTGCTCTCTCCCTTCCTCCTCTGCCTGCCTGGAGCCTTTCCTGGTTCTTTCTGCACCAAGCACAGTGTCTGCTTCAGCAGCTGTTCTTGGGACTGTTTCTTATTTAATTGGAAGGGGGAAGATTTAGATTAGATATTAGGAAGTAATTCTTCACAATGAAGTTAGGGGGGCCCTGGCCCAGGTTGCTCAGAGAATCACAGAATCACAGAATGACCAGGTTGGAAGAGACCCACTGGATCGTCGAGTCCAACCATTCCCACCAATCCCTAAATCATGCTCCTAAGCACCTCGTCTACCCTCACCTTAAACACCTCCAGAGACGGTGACTCAGCCACCTCCCTTGGCAGACTGTTCCAATGCCTAACCACCCTCTCTGTGAAGAACTTTTTCCTAATCTCAAGCCTAAATCTCCCCTGGCGGAGCTTGAGGCCATTCCCTCTCGTCCTGTCCCCTGTCACTTGGGAGAAGAGGTCAGCTCCCTCCTCTCCACAACCTCCCTTCAGGTAGTTGTAGAGAGTAATAAGGTCTCCCCTCAGCCTCCTCTTCTCCAGGCTGAACACCCCCAGCTCTCTCAGCCGCTCCTCATAAGATTTGTTCTCCAGCCCCTTCACCAGCTTCGTTGCCCTTTTCTGGACAACCTGGTGATTCTATGATTCAGATGAGACACCAGGGTTTTATCTGCTTGGGAAAAAGTCCAGGTTCTCCAAATGTTGCACCTTGGAATACCATGGTTTAAAACATATAGACTTCTAGGAAGTTCTGTCTTGTGAAACTGTATTTGTGTCTATTGGTGAGATCCTTGGCAGAGGCAGCCACCCAGCACCCTGTGTGTTCCAGCAGTGCAAATCCGTGCTGCTGTGTAGAGACGACCCTAGCAAGGTGCTCTGTGACCTCCTCCTGGGCTGGCTGTGTCCTGAAGGTGCCAGGAGGTGTCCCGGGGCCCTCACAGGCTGTTGCTGCTGTGTGTTTGAGTTGAAAGCCTTGCTGCTCCCCACACCATCGTGAGCGTGGGTGCTTTTTGCACCAAACTTTTCCCATGTTACTGCACCAGCCCGTGACTCATTTGCTTTCTCTGTGCTAAGGTTGTGGAGCTGCTCCTGCTCCTCCCAGGCTGCCCCCACGCCCTGGCTGCTGCCTCCCAGGTGCACTCCTGCTTGCTTGTAGCTGGAGCACCTCCCTCCACAAAGGATGGATCATCATCCTTGGGGGTCGCTCCTGCCAACATGCAGCTCTCTTGGATGCTAAAAGCAAACGTTGTGCTCTAGCAAGTGGATTGGCTGGGTGTTGCAGAGACCTTAATGCTCTCTTCAGCTCCCTGAAAGGAGGTTGTGGTGAGGTGGGTGCTGGTCTCCTCTCCCAAGTGACAGGATGAGAGGGAATGGCCTCAAGTCGCACCAGGGGAGATTCAGATTGGATAGCACAGAAAATTTCTTCACTGAAAGAACGATGGAGCATGGGGGCTCCTGGGAGCCAGGGAGGACCTCATCCCACAGGCAGGAGCTGCCCCTGGCCTCACCATGCTGTGGGCAGTGCCAGTTCCCTACCACCCTGGCCACTCGCTTTCTGCAACAATGAGGATGCTTCAGAAGGTTTTAAAAAGCACCTCCCATCCCTTCCAAACCCACACCCATGCAGCTCGCAAAACCTAATAACACCCGGTTGAAAAACATACTAAAACCAGAAAATTTATGTAGCATGACCCAAATTGAATTATACATTACAGCACTATAATTGATTTTTTAGAAGAGAGATTAAATTTATTTTATGCCTCACTAACTAACAGCTAGATTTACCTAATTGCTTGGAGTGCAGAGTTAGTATGATTCATTAAACCCCATACATGCCTGGGTACATTACACTGTGACTAAAGCTTCCCTGCTTCAAGCAATTAAAGTGGAGAAACTTGGGGCCTCATAAGTAATTGAATACAACAATACAGCTTGGAGTTGCAGGGGTTGTCTTATTAAGTCCTTCAAGCCAAAAAACAGAAGTTTCCCTCCATTCTCCAGTGAATCACGTTGTGAATTTTGCTATGACTGGCATTGTTTTCTCCTATTGCCAAAAAAAAAAAAAAATGGTGTCTATGAGACAGATTTCATGCCTTGCTTCACAGTTTAATTTTATCAATCATAACATTTAAGAAAAAAATTGACAGCAGTGAGTAGACATCCCTGCTATTCCAAGGAGAGACGTTTTGGGTAGGAACAAGTAACATTTGGTAATTATATACACATTGCAAAAATAAAGGTAGCAATTTAGTAAAACAGGAGTGGAGAGAAATTATCATTGTAGCTGGCAGGAATAAATTAGAATTGTTTGGCACGCTTTAATAAAATCCTACACAGGCACAAGTTTCTCTCACAACAAGAAGCGGTGGTTGTGGAGCTGTGTCAGATGGTGGGGAGGGTCTCAGGGGGAGGTGGCAGCCTGGTCTCTCTCAGAGTCATTGCTGGCATCATCTCACAGTGGGGCTTCTATGGGGTTTTTCCCCACTTTCCAGCCTAGAAGTCATAGAACTATGGAATGGGTTGGGTTGGAAGGGATCTCAAAGTCCATTCAGTTCAAACTCTCCTGCCATGGGAAGGGGCACCTCCCACTGGATCAGGTTGTACAAAGCCCCATCCAACCTGGCGTTGAACGCCTCCAGGGATGGGGCAGCCACCACTGCTCTGGGTAACCTGGGTCAGGGCCTCTTCACCTTCACAGGAAAACATTTCTGGTGGGCAGGGAATTGTTCTCAGAGCCTTTACTCCTCCTCCTTCCTGAACGCTGCAGGCAGGGCATGAGTTTGCCTGCTCTTAAATTGGTCCCCATCTCTCTCCCATTTGCAGCTTGCAGCTTATTTTGCCAGTGGAACTATTAGAGAAAAGATCCCTTGTTAACATCTCACCCATTGAAATGCTAAATGTGCTCCTGCCACCCCTTCCCAGCAAAGCTCTAAGGGTGCTTCCCAAGGTGCCAGACACACTCTTCTCCAGGGCAGGGCAAACCTGAGGGTTAAGACAGAAGAACATAGAATCAATGGCATGAGGTTTAACACGGCCAAATGCCGGGTCCTGCACTTGGGGCACAACAACCCTGAGCAGAGGTACAGACTAGGAGAGACCTGGCTGGAAAGCTGCCGGGAGGAGAAGGACCTGGGGGTGTTGGTTGACAGCGACTGAACATGAGCCAGCAGTGGCCCAGGTGGCCATGAAGGCCAATGGCATCTTGGCTTGTATCAGAAACGGCGTGACCAGCAGGTCCAGGGAGGTTCTTCTCCCTCTGGACTCAGCACTGGTGAGACCGCACCTCAAGTGCTGTGTTCAGTTCTGGGCCCTTCACCACAAGAAGGATGTTGAGGCTCTGGAGCGAGTCCAGAGAAGAGCAACGAAGCTGGTGAAGGGGCTGGAGAACAGGCCTGATGAGGAGCGGCTGAGAGAGCTGGGGGTGTTTAGCCTGGAGAAGAGGAGGCTGAGGGGAGACCTCATTGCTCTCTACAACTACCTGAAAGGAGGTTGTGGAGAGGAGGGAGCTGGGCTCTTCTCCCAAGGGACAGGGGACAGGACGAGAGGGAATGGCCTCAAGCTCCACCAGGGGAGGTTTAGGCTGAACATTAGGACAAAATTTTTCACAGAAAGGGTCGTTGGGCAGTGGCAGAGGCTGCCCAGGGAGGGGGTTGAGTCACTTTCCCTGGAGGTGTTTAAGGCACGGGTGGACGAGGTGCTGAGGGACAGGGTTTAGTGTTTGATAGGAATGTTTGGATTCAATGATCCGGTGGGTCTTTTCCAACCCGGTGATTCAATGATTAAGGCTTGAAAAGACCTCTAAGCTCAACCAGTCCAACCACCAACCCAACCCCACCGTGCCTACTAAACTTTGTCCTGAAGTACCACATCTGCATGTTTTTTTAACCCCTCTAGGGATGAAGGCTCCACCAGTACCCTGGGCAGCCTCTGCCGCGGCTAAACCAACCCTCCCCGCTCCTTGGCAAGATGCACTCAACTGTTCCTACAAGTCTGGTTCTTGCAGAAGCCACCTCCTCCTCAGTGGAACAACTTGTCTGCAACATTTGCTTACAAGAAACTGGAAGTCCCAGCAAGGCTGTGCCGCGGTGGCTGTCATGGACTAATTTCAGTGAAGAATTTGGGGTGAGCAGACGCTTTGTACAATTAATAGGAAGATGATTAGTAGCCTTCCAAATGCGGGGGTGGAAATGCACACAGCGTTAACGTTTAATGAGCATTGCACAATCCAGGATCATCAGTTTACTCACTTTGCGGAGCCCACAGGTCATAAAATTCAGGTTGGATTGTGTGAAATGTCTTACACAAAGGGCTTCCCGTAACAAAATAAGCCTTTAATTAGCAGAACATCGTGCGAGGCTGAGGTGCAACTTTCCCAGACACATCGCCGGTGACGTTAATTACCGCAAGGCTTTGCACATGCATGATTTATACCTCTTTTCCCTTGCAGTGCTGCTCTGTTGTGTTCTTCTGTGGGGTTTTAACAGGTACCGGTGGGCTGGGAGCACAGCCCCTGCTCCATGGCTGCAGATGCTCCCCTCTGCCTGCTGCTGGTCTTGGCCATGCTCTGCAGGAGCTGTGGGATGAATGGGTTCCTTATCCATGTCCAGTGATGCAGCTATAATTTTATAATCTCTCTTTGCTGCCTTACTTTTGGAGCTTGAAGGTGTTGGATGGCAAGCTTTGAGGGAGGATAAACATGGTGATGCTGGCAAGGAGACCAGTTCTTTAGCTCAAACAATCCTTTTTCTATCCCTGGCCACGTGAAGGCCATGTGTCTAATGAGACAGAAGCAGGTGATGCTAATACTTTAGATTCATCTCAAATGGGGAATTTGAGATGGGGAAGAACCCATCAGCATCCTCTGCACAACTGTCCGCAGCACAGCCCAGGACTCGTGGTGCCAACCATCTGCTGGAACCAGATGTAGGGAGAGACAGGGTTCTATAAGCCATCAGGTGAGTGATTGTGGTATTTTAATTACAACCAAAGCCTTATCATAGGGAAGCTCTCAGTGAAAGAGTGCTAATGGCAACCCAGAGTATGCATTTCATCACCTGAAAACCAGGCTGTTTTTCCTCAGTGAGGTCTGTCACCTTGTGCTTCCCTTTGGCTCTTAAGAGGGTCCTGAGCTGTAACAGCTGTGAAAGAGCCTGGGAGAGCTACAGGTCCAGGAGAAATGAAGCTGCTGGTTGAGGAGATGCAGGTGATGAGGATGATTCCCTCCTGTGATGCTGATCCCAGGCTTTATTTTTTGGGAAAAGAGAGGATCAAGAAATCCATTTAACACAATGAGCTTTTGTGTCCCTGCACACAGGCAGCCCTCTAGCTGGTACCACGAAAGGAGAACATCATTAAGGAATAAGGAATGGCCCTGCCTGGGCTCCACCCAGCTCTCAGGGCTGGGAAGCCTAATTAGAGAGCAGAGATAACCGTGGAGTTCTTGGATGATTTTGCATGGGACTCCAGCCTAGACAGGGTATAAATGTAATTTATTATGCTTATTAGAGAGAAGCTTTTGTGGCTGCAGACAGAGCCCTGTTAAAATCCTTGGAGCTCCTGTCCCAACACCCGCAGCACAGGGTGGGCTCACATTGCAAATTCCCCCCTCAACCCCTAGGACTCTTTGTTCCTGTGTTTGCTTTAGGGTGGTTTTGGGGGTTGTTGTAGGGAATCAAGTACCTGGTGGTGTGGGGTCAACGACTTGCACTGCAGAGCATCACTACAAGGACTGTGGGATGGGGTGGGCTCAGGGGTGTTTGCCCCTGGGAGGGGGATTTGCTGGGACAGATCAGAGGTGGAAACACAGGGTCTGGGACAGGGTTTGTGGCACCCCAAGGATAGCAGGTGGCCAGTTTACATTCCAAGGAGACCACCTGGAAACTAAACCGCCTCCAGCCACTCACAGGGTAAAGCCATGGGGCAGCTGCAGCTTGGACACAGCTCTGCATCAGTTTGCTGCCTTTAAATGTTCCAAAAGGAAGCTTCGTTCTCCTCCAGGGCAAAAGCACCCAATCTGCTCCTTTAAGGCATTTTGCTCATCTTTATTTTCTTGCCTCTTGTTTTTCCCTTCCCCAGTAAGCAACTGCTCTGTGCTTGGCAGCCTTTCCTGCTGCCAGAGGATGCTGAGAGTCGTGGGTCAGAGGGCAATTAGGGGAACCTGTCACTTGCCCACCCCTCTCTGATTAAAGTTCCTGATGTGGGAATCATCATTAACACTTCTTGCCTAATGAATGCAGCTTGTCAAGGATAGTAAATAGGTTTCATGAGGTGAACACTTTCTGACTAAGACGAGGTTTGGGTTAATTAGTCTTAGTTTGCTTTCCCTTTTCCACGAGCAATTTTTGATGCTCTGCCTGAAGGAAAAAAAAAATCTTTGCTAGTGTTTAGAAGTTTTCAGAGGTGTTTATTTCCAAAACCAATATCATTTAATTGTGTTCTGGTGGAAAGCTGGCCCCAAGTAGCCTTGCCATGGGGTGTTTGCTGCAGTGAGGGAGAGATGCCCAACCAAGCCAGGGGCTCAAATAGAGTTGCAGCTGAAGGACAAAGGTATGATATGCAATGACCTGCTTGCTTATAGCTGTTGCTGCTGCTCTTCTAGCTTCACTCATAATCCAAGGAAGCTGCTCCACTTAAAGCTTCCAGGAAAGTCACCAGTGTTTTGCACAAGAAAGGACAAGGGAGAAAATAGGAGGAAAGTTCCAGTGGCCCGTGGAATAGATCTTAATCCCTTGCCTTGAGCATCCTGTTCCCCAGTTTTGAGCAGGACCACTGTCCTTCCTTGTGCTCCACTACCCAGCTTGGGCACTGGCAGTGCTGGGAGCTGCAGATCCAGCTCTGGCTGGGAATACAAACAGGCCTGTGGGGTGGCACGATGGCACTTTAAGAGGGAGCAGCTCCTGGGGTTGAAAACTGGGCTGAGTTTGCATCACAGAAACCCAAGGCCAGTGAGCCAGTCTGTCCTTGCAAAGCGCAACTTGGAGATACAAACCCATATATCCAGCTCTGCGGTACTTTGCAGATCCTTCTGCCCTGTGGTTGCCTTAAGCCTTGGTCTAGGAGGAACGCAGCACCGATAATTGGGGTTAATTGGAACTAACCATGCCCTCTGATATCAGGGTATCAGGGGCTGGTGGAGTTTCGCTGTTTGCATACAGCTTGACCTGGGAGTGTGCCCACGCTCTGCAATCACGAGCTGAATAACCATGTACAGACCAGCCAGCAAACTCTTGCAATGGGCTTTTAATGCAGGTGAGACTTGCAGCAACACCGATCAAATGCAGACCAGAAGTGTGGGCTGATAGCTCTGTTCTTCTGCAGCGATTGCTCTGAGAGACGTGAAGCTGCCCCATTAAACGCTGCAGCTCAATCCGCAGGACATCAGGAGAGGTCAGGGGTCCATTTGTTCTTCTGCTGTTAATATTTTGGACTGAGCCATGCTTTGTGATGGAGAGGTTGCTCTACAACACGTCTGCCTTAATGAACTATAACAGCACAGAAGGCAATTATGTTTTTGTCTAGACCTGTCGAAGACCATCAACAGCACCTCATTACTTTACAGATTGTTAATGCTGTTGGCAGAAGTTGAAGATCCTCCTTGAAAAAAGAAATATATCAGATTTAGTCTCTGTTGCAACATACTTTAGCTGATGATAAATGATAAATAGGGGCTTGTGGCTAATTAGACCTCTCTTTGTCCAAAGGCAGATACATAAACATAAACCGTAACTGGGAGGAAAAAGAGAGAGGAAAAAGCAGAGAACTCGCATGAGGTTTCTTTTAAAGATCATTAGAAGCTTTAGGGAAATTAGGAAATGAAACTGCTGCTGTTGTGTCAGTGCATCTTCTCTGCATATAAGGACCCATGGTCAATGCTTAATCACACCAGGCTCAAGGATTTGGGCATGGGTTCATTAAAATCTATTATTTTTTTCCTTTTTATGTACAAATTGGAACTGATAGGGAGGAGGTGACCCTCAATGGGGCTTCAAATCAGCACTTTTCATAGAATCACAGAACGGTTTGGCTTGGAAGGGATCTCAAAGCCCATCAAATTCCAAGCACCTGCCACTGGACACCTCCCACTGGATCAGGCTGCTCAAAGCCCCATCCAGCCTGGCCTTCAACACCTCCAGGGGTGGGTTCAGCCATGATTTCCCTGCTCAGATTTCGTTGAAGTTTTCCTGTTTTAGAATGCCTGGTGCAATTCCTCATCTTCATCCCAACATTTCCATTCCTGATCCTGTTCCCAAATTCCACAGAGGGGCTGCGTGCTGGCAGAGCCTGGGGAGGATGGAGCTGTGGCTCTGGGGGCAAGGACCAGTCCTGGGGTGGGGGGTCTGAAGCTGACCAGGGTGGGGACCGCTCTGCTCAGGCATTGCAAGGTGAGGCAGAAGCACCCGGGGAAGTGGGATGGTGCAGGTAATTCAGGCTCTGTCAGCACAAACGTTGCGAGAGCAGAGATGCGTGTTGTAAGATGTCAGCTGACAGTAATGGACTTGTTAGGCTGCTGATTGATGACGATGGCCTTGGAAATTGCCAGAAGCTGTTTCAATCTCTGGCTCTGATGCAGCCATGCACAGGGATGGGAAGAGTGCAGACACACTCTGCCCTTTGCACTGCCCGCTGCTGCTTTTATAGCTGCTATACGATGCCTTCCAGACATCTGCCACCATGTCCAGCTGTTTGGTGCTACAGATATTAGCAGTTTGGTGTCCCTCAGGTCTCCTCTCTCTCTGTCTGTGGAGCAGCCCTGGAGGGAAGGGCACAAAAATGCACCAAAATAGTCGATGATGAGTAAGGCTCAGTGAGAAATCTGCAACTGGAGAGATGAGTGAATCATCTTCATCTCAAAAGCTGCATGGTTCTGGGTGTTCTGGCTTTCTAAGTGAGTTCGCAGCAGTAAAGAGCTGCTGTTTATTCAGTGTCATGAGGAGATGTGTAATGATGAAAGGCAGTGTCCCCCTGGCTATCTCCACCACCTTTTAGCCACAGTTGGGTTGAGTGAACGGCAACCCACAGGTTGGTGTTGACAAGGGACCAAATAGGGGCAAGGAAAGGGAAGAGGTGGGAGGGCACTTGAGAGGTTCAGCTTGCAGCCCTTTCTTTGGTAAATCAGCCCATTTCACAGACATTACACAGGTTCATACTCTTGCACCTCACTGGTGCAAGACATGGGTGAGGCAGCTGGACCTCAGTGTGCACAGATGAAATTGCTCATTTCTGTTATGATGCTTCTAAACTGGCGAAGCATGACGAGCAGTAACAGGCAGGCTTGGTTTTCCTGGTCCTTTCCCCTTAGCATGGGTTCTCTTGGATCCATCAGCCCTAAAATGAAAAGAAGAAAATCCTACATGAGAAACCTTGGAGTCACCTGTCGTGCCTTGGTCAGGTTGGAAGGCCAGGCAAACATGGAAGGGGTCATCCTACTGCAGAGAGCATCTCAGGTCTCCTCATCTCTGGACTTTGAGGGGTGAAAATTACCTGTTCTCACGCTGAGGGGCTCCGCACCACCCCTCCCTGGTGGGTGCCTCTCTGCCAGCAACCTCACAACGTCTGAGCTGACACAAACTGTTCATCTCTGTGACCCCGGTCTAATTTAAGTTGTTTATCTCATCTGCAGAAAGAAAATTAGGGGGATAAAAAGAAATCAAATCATAGTTATGGAATTCATTGTGTGTTTATTGCCCTCTATCGTATTATCTCCAGCCTTAATGCGGACCCTGCAGCCACATGGTGCTGCCTGCACCAGGCTTGGCCAACATGCTTCACTTTGACCTGAAGGGATCACTATGTCTTAGGTATAAAATGTTATTTCGCTCCCTCTTTTTCAATCTTGGGCCTCTTTTTAGCAAATGCAATTGGTTTGAATTGTTCTCAGCAGTAAGGTATTTTTTTTAATGGGCTATTGAGCTCAGATAACAAATTTGAAATTATAACACACATGACCTAAGCTAATTTAAACTTAATCTAAAATGCTGGATAGCTATTACCCCAAACGGCTGCAAGAAAACACGCATATGGAGCTGTTGTTTAAAGAAAGTTATTGCAGTGAATTGAAGGAGGCCTCCAACCCGCAAGGCAGTCAAAATCTTAACTGAGAACAGCACTAGACCCTAGGGGTTTAAAGAAGATTTGTGTGGATTAAAATCTGAATTGAAATATCTTTGTGTCTCTTAGGGCCACAAAGCTTGCTGCTTCAGTGAGGCTGGGGATTTTTTAAATGCCCGTTTATGGCCAGGCTGTCATTGAATTATAGAATTATAGAATCATAGTTTGGGTGGGAATGGACCTTTAAAGGTCATCTGGTCCAATCCCCCTGCCATGGGCAGGGACATCTCCCGCTGCATCAGGGGCTCACAGCCCCATCCAACCTGGCCTCCTCCAGGGATGGGGCAGCCACCACAGCTCTGAGCAACCTCAACCAAGGCCTCCCCACCCTCACAGGAAAACATTTCTTCCTAGAATCTCATCTCAACCTTCCCTCTTTTGGCTGAAAACCATTTCCACTCATCCTATCCTTGACCTCCAGGGCCCCATCTCTCTGGCTGCATTGAGCATGGCAATGTGGGTGGAACTGGATGAACGCTGAGGTCCCTTCAAGCCCAAACGGTTCTGTGAGGTGAATATTTGCAGATCGGAGAATCATAGAATCACTGGGTTGGAAGAGACCCACTGGATCTTCGAGTCCAACCATTCCTATCAAACACTAAACCACGTCCCTCAGCACCTTGTCCACCCGTCCCTTAAACACCTCCAGGGAAGGTGACTCAACCCCCTCCCTGGGCAGCCTCTGCCAGTGCACAATCACCCTTTCTGTGAAAAATTTTGTCCTAATGTTCAGCCTAAACCTCCCCTGGTGGAGCTTGAGGCCATTCCCTCTCGTCCTGTCCCTTGGGAGAAGAGCCCAGCTCCCTCCTCTCCACAACCTCCTTTCAGGTAGTTGGAGAGAGCAATGAGGTCTCCCCTCAGCCTCCTCTTCTCCAGGCTAAACACCCCCAGCTCTCTCAGTCGCTCCTTGTAAGACTTGTTCTCCAGCCCCTTCACCAGCTTTGTTGCTCTTCTCTGGACTCGCTCCAGAGCCTCAACATCCTTCTTGTGGTGAGGGGCCCAGAACCGAACACAGGATTCGAGGAGCGGTCTCACCAGTGCCGAGTCCAGAGGGAGAACAGAGTACAGAGGGGTCCCTTGGAACAGGCAGGGGGGTTAGAGGGGCTCAGTCCTGCCCCAGTTTGGCACAGGGCACATGCCAGGGTGCCGGCAGCGATGTGGGATGCTGCCTGGGTGCTTTTGAAGCTGCGTGGGGGGCTGTCAGCGGGCTGGGGCGTGGAGATGCTGTGCCGTGGGAGCAGCCGTGACAAGCCGCGACCGTGAAGCCTCTGTGCAAGAAATCATCCGTGCTGAATAAAATGACAACAGAGCTGTAATGCTTTGTGGAGTGTGTTTAATGAAAATATCAGCCCAGGCCTACGACACGAGGCATTCATGTATAATAAAATGAGGTTCCTGAAACACTTCAGAGCATAAACCATCTGGTCTGCCGCGATGTACTAACAGCTTTGACTAATTTTTAATGCAGGTTTTATGACGGATATGCACATCACGCTACCCATGCATAAGGAAGATCCAGCCTGGCTGCACTTTGAACTGAAGTGACTGATGATGAATTTGTCTCCCATTTTAATTACTTTCTGTACATTAAAGGTGTAGTGGACCATGTGAAGTGCTTTGTCTGGCTTATCCCCTCTGTGTCCCCACATCTCCTTAAAGTGCTGGAGCTGCCTCTGCTCTCTTATCTGCAGCCAAGCGTGCGAGCCATGGAATAGAGGGAGATGGAGTGAAAATTGCCTCGTATTGGACTTGGTCAATAAACACGCTAGGCCACCAGCAACAAGCGAGTTTCATGAGGTTAATTAGTTCTTATTAATTATGTCCCTTGAAATTTCCTGCAGCCGATATGGCAGGGATCGAGACTGCCTGGTGGGGTTTGCAAGGAAAGCTCACCCTTTTCTTCCACACAAATCAGAGCAGTAGCTCAGATTGGGAAAGGCTTTCAAGTGCAATCTCTGCTCTCGGCTGCCTCTCGCCAGGCTCTTTCTCTTTAATGAATTTTTAAAAGACTTTATCAGCTTCAGAACATATTTATATATGTATTTATTTATTTATTTATTTAACCCAACCCAAAAGTGGCACCATTTATCTTAGCAAGACACAGACACTGGGAATGGTGCTGAAAGAGGGCTGGCTCTAGTGGGACCAAAGCCTTAGTAGGACTTTAGCCTGTTTCTCACTGATTTTGCAGCCTTCCTTGGCTTGGCCCTGCTCCTGATTCTCAGCAGAGCTACTTCCCCTAGAAGGAACCAGTTTTAAAAGATGAGCATCACCTTATGTTGATTATTCTGGCCAAATCTTAACAACCGTTCAATGCTTTAGGTTGGGAGGACCATGCCTCCATTTCTTCAACTTTTCCATGTTTTGGACAAAAAAAAGGAGAAGAATGAATGAAACTCAGCCAGGGATGGTGTGGCCATGGAGATATGTTGTTCCTCTTCCCTTCATCATGTCATTGCTCCCCACTTCACCACAGAGGCTCTGGAACATCAGAGCTACGAGTGATTTTCTTTCTGGGTTAGTGATGCTATGAGGATTTTATTTGACAATTAAAAAAATGCAGCAGGACTTCAGGCAACAAGAGGGAGGCTTTTGCATCTCCCCCTTTTCTCTCCTTCCATTGGGCCTGGAGCTGGACAGATCATTAATTGCAAATGCATTATCTAATGACTTTAGTCCTTTGTTTATTCTGAAAGTCATCTGTGAAGCGATCACGAATCCTCTCCCTGGCGTCATCCTTCGGGGATGAATGAGCTTTACTGTAGTCTGGGAATTCGGCTTTGGCTGTAGTTTTGATGCTTGCAGCGTTGTCCTGGTTTTACTCATTGATTGACCAGCTGAAGCTTTTTAAATGGGAGAGGGCTAAATAATGACTAACCTGTCTCCCTAAGTGAGTAACCAGACATGCTGAATTCCACAAACCTTTTGGGATTCACCAGAATTTGAACAAATAAGCCAGAGGCCGTCCCGTTGCTGGAGACAAGCTAAGGTGATGGCCGTGCTGTAAGCAACTGCAGACAATGTGTTTACTAATGGGAATATCCACAACTCAGGGACTTGGTCAATAAGTTTCCAACTGGAAACTTGGATTCCAGGCTCACTGTAAAAATATAATAATTAAAAATTCAATAACAAGGCCAGGCTCAGTGACTGCGCAGAAGGGAAAGCGTCTACAGGCAGCAAATCAGTTGCCAAGGACAGAAACCCCTCCAAGTACAATGTGTTAAAAAGCAAAATGTCATTTTATTGGAGGTTTGCTTCGTCTTGGTAACGAGCACTCAGCTTCATCCCCTTTTCCTGGAGGATTTTAATTTGAGCCTTTCTGCTCCATTCTGAGTTCCATTGTTTCTGCAGAGCTCCACACAAGCATCTTGTGTAGCCGTCGCGGGTCGGTGGTAATGGGGTTGTTCTCCCATTAGCAGCAATAACAGCAAGTTCAGCACTTAAAAACCACGCACTAACTGATTTAAGCGGTTTCATCTCAACCGTGCTCCATCACCAGGCGCAGATATTAAATGCGTCCCTGTCACTGCGTGCAGCTTCAGACAGCTGCTGCATTTGCATACCCTGCTCCTCAGTACAAATGAGAGCCTGCTTTTGAACGCTTCTTTGGGGAATACCTCACAGTTGGCCTTGTTTGTTTAGGAAAATATTTATACAAGTTGTTCTTTGAAGAGCAAGGCTTGCTGAGAGGCTTCCTGAGGAGCTGGGCGCTGGGGAAGGAGCGGAGGAGCTGGTTCAGGCTGCTGGGCTGCCATCGTCGGGGCACCCACCAAGCTTGCTGTGGGTACCCCTGAGTTTGCAGGCTGAAGCTCCTTTCTGCTCCGCTTCAGCATCCTCCTGGACCAGAGACCTGCAGGTCCTTGGCAGGCATGGAGAGGAGCTGCCTGGGCATCCTCTGCTGGGCATCCTCTGCTGGAGCTGACGTATTGTGGAGAGGTTTTCCAGAGCAGAAAGCGATCCAGGTGCACGTGAGAGGGGAAGGTGTCGGACGGAGCTGCACAGACCTCCCACTTCATGGGTTAAATAGGGTGGCTCCTCGAAACGGTGTGATGCACCAACTCTCGATAACACTTGCTACCCTTCTGGCCAGCTCAGTAGATATGTCCAGGGCAGGCTGAGGTCACCCTGAGTGTATGGGGCCAAGCATAGACCTGGTCAAATTCTCCACTTCCCAAGGGACTATCCTGAGCACTGGCCATCCCTGCAGGGCACATGGAGGGGGCTTTCACCCCCCTGAAATAAGATCCGCAAAACCCCAGGGCATCTGGCATGCTGCTGCTGTTGGTTTTAGAGTCATGTGTTGAAAGTGACTGTCTTGTTCTAGCTGGGATTATCCTGGGGTCCAAAGTGATGGAAGGGGTAAGAGATGATGGGCCAAGGAATGCATTTCACATTCGGGTTCTTTATTTTCCTTTGAGAGTGCTACAGTTGGGCAACAGCAACCGGTCTTGTGTTGCTCAGACAAGTCCCAACTAATTGTCCCTTCTGCCTGTCTGTGCTCTAAGTCTGGGGAGCCACAGCGGGTAGCCAGGAGCTCATTGTCAGCTCAGGCTGCAGGGGAGAGGAAAACCATGTGCACGCGTACTTTGAAGATGCGGATAAATGATTGTCATTATTCAAATCAGTCATTTTGCATCTGTGGGTGCAAGGCTGTACTGGGTGGTACCTCTCCTGAATTCTGGGGTTTGGGCTGGCAATGGGACATCTCCTTGGCCATCCCCACGGCAGCATGGATGATTATCAGCCCTGTCAAGGCCCTTGGCTCTAAAGCTGAGACTAAGGACTGCTCCAGGGTCATTTCTCTGCCTTCAGTGGTGGCTGAGCCCCTGCTCCCCATCCACGGCCGTGTCTGAGGAGCTTGTGTGGGTCAGGCAGGGTGAGTGCAGGCAGCATCGCTGGCACAAGGGCGGGTGGATGGTGTTCCAGGGCAGACCACACACATCCCTGTGAGCAATAAGCAACGGAGCTGCAGCGGGCTGGTGTCCCTTCTCTTCTGGTTGGATTTCCTGGGTGATATTGGTAATTTTAAAGTATTTTGTCCCATTCCTTGCACTGTGGCAGGGAATGCTGCAGGATCTGTACAGCCAGGAACAGGCAGGGTGAGGGCAAACTCCAGACCGCTCTGCCTGACCGTTGAATAGGACCTTTTCATTAGGTCAAAAATGCGGCTGAGTTCTTCCGATCTGACTCCACATTTCCTGTTTTCTTCAGAAATCTGGAATGAAAAACACTGAAGCACCACAGGAAAAGTCATTCGCACTCGTCCACTGAAATTCAGGACAGGCAAAAGTTTTCACATGGGTTCCCCTGAGATTCCCAGCCCGGGTTTGTACACACAAGTGGCTTAAATCATCCGAGCACTTACTTGAGCTGGCCTTCATCTCCAACCCTCCTGAGATCAGCCCATCTCAATTTACTGCTTCAAATTTTTAATTTCATTGTTATGTAAGGATAACGCTGCCTTTCACATGCACTGTTGTCTTCTCCTAATGGGACTTAAGTGGTATAAATTTTTATATATAAAATGTGCACTGTCTGCAATTAAATGCAAAGTGCTTCAGCTGCTTGTCCAAGCATAGCAGGACTTGGACCTCTCAGCAGAAAGAAAGGTGCTCTGAGGTATCCTGATAGAGATGTTCAGGCTTGTTTTCAGGCCACTGTGGTGGATTAATGGGCACTGCAGGTCTTAACTTGATCATTCCACTGCACCTAGTGGGGATGGAGACACTGTCCATCCTCCCTACATTAACCTATTGAATGAAAAGGTCAAGAATTAACCCAAACCCAAGGAGGCCAAGGAAATCCAGGAAGGCTGAAGATGCTGGTATCAGGGCAGGCATTTTACATCTGCCTGTTACCACTCAGACTTCAATGGAAGATGGAGAAGCTGGGGAAGAAGCTCTTTTGGGGTAGCTTGTGTCCAAGGAAGGAAGAAACTTAGCAAAGCTCGTAAACAAACACTTGCTGTACAATGCAGTTCTTGGGTTGGTATGGTCCACAGACGGCTGAGAATTGGAATGAACTGGGAATAAATATATGTACAGGGAGAGCTGTGGCATCAGAAAAAGAAAGTCACGATTGCTCTAGTATGGGGCAAAGTTATTTGTATCAGCTGAGCAATGGAAGAGAAGCTGTGGTGTGATAATAAGTAGGTTTATATGAGCTTTGGATAAGGAAAGTTCTGTTTCCATGGCTTTAATTCCAGCAAAATACTCACCCCAAAGCAAATGAGAAATGCATGTTTGTGTTTCAGATGGATTCCGTGCATGCAGAGGGAGTAGGATGTTTGTAGGTTTGTGCAGTTTGATTGTGAGTTTTGGCGTTTATAGCTTGGCTGCAGAAAAGTCTGACTATCATAAATAAGAAAAAGAAGAACAAAAAGCTCCCCCAGGCATAGCGCCCCCCGAAGCATCCCTTGCTCCCCAGGCAAAAGGAAGCTTTGCACAGAAATTCATGTGCGGAGGGGAGTCGGTGCAAGCCGGGGCTCCATGCAGACCTGCCTGCATGGCAACGCTGGGCTGCAACCTCGCCTGCTGCTCCTCAAGGACCTCTCTGCTCAGGGGAAGCCCTCCGCATCCGAGCCAGCTGAAAGCAAACCCACCATCTTTAGCAAAACCATTCCTGGAAACGGCTGGTGCTCCACGCGCTGCTCCATCAACGTCCTTATGGCTTCTCATCCGTCGCATCAGCACCAGCCCTGGGGTTCTTGCCAAGCCAGGAAAGTCTGACAATGAAAGGAGTCCATCAGCACTCTCGCACACATTTCCTAATGCTTGTTCTAACGCTTGAACATCTGGGAGCGATGCATGTTATGCTCCCAGAGTCATTTGCTTTGGCTGCATGGAGGCATTTCAAGCAGCGGGGGGAAGCGGAGCCTGTGTGGGCCAGGGCTTTGCGGAGGCTGGAAGAGGGAAGAATTATTTTAGAAGTACATGACAAGTAATTAGCAGCTTCCTGAGAACTGGAATCAGTTGGAAATTGTGCTGAAGTTTCTTCTTTTTCCCAGAGAAAAATGGCTCTGTGAGAAAATAATTTCTTTTTTATTCTTTCTTCTATTGAGAATTTGGGAGGTCTTCTTAGAAAACTGATACTGTGATATTTTGAGTTGCTGGAAACACCCTTTCTCAGCCTAAAGTTTTCTGCTTTTGGGGGATATGATAGAAAAGCCCAGGAAAAAAAATATATGTAAGGTAATATTGACTGAAAGGAAATGAGGGACTGGAGGGCAACGAAGAAGGTGAGAGAGCTGGAGCACAAGTCTCATGAGGAACAGCTGAGGGACCTGGAGCTGTTTAGCCAGGAGAAGAGGAGGCTGAAGGGAGACCTCATCACTGTCTACAGTTGCCTGGAAGGAGGTTGTAGCAAGGTGAGTGTTGGTTTCTCCTCCCGAGTGACAGGCAATACGATGAGAGGAAATGGCCTCATGTTGCACCAGGACAGGTTCAGATTATACATCAAGAAAAACCTTGATCAAAAGGGTTCTCAGGTACTGGCAGAGGCTGCCCAGTTAGATAGAGACCCAATCCTGGAGGGGTTTAAAAGATAGGCAGACAAGGTGCTCATGGATGTGGTTGAGTAGTGGACACGTAGAATTGGACTCTATGACCTCAAAGGTCTTTTCCAACCAAGTGATTCTATGAAGGACAAGGCTGGTTGTCGATGCACGGGGATGCGGGCAGCACCACATGGACACCTGCCACTGCCGGTCTGGGGCTACTGGTGTCCGAGTGCCCTGCCAGAGCCTGTCCGCATCCAGCAACCACTGAGAAATAAAGACGTGGATGCTTCTGTTAAATTCAATTCTATTTGAAACAACTAGATTCCATGACATAGCTAATTATCAGCAACCGTAGTGGTAAGAACTTCCTTAGGAATGTGGGGTTATTGCATCACCACCCTGCCCTTCACTATTTGTGCAGCTGGGGGACATGGGTGCATCGGTGCTGGATTCATGGGCCAGCATGTCCAGATCCAGCTGTAACGATGCTAATACACAGCTTTCTCTTAATTTTCTATTAATTGTTTGCACTCCCTGTGTGTCTCCAATCCATTAGTTACACTTCCAGGGCTGGTAGCAGGCAATAAATCCTCTGGTCTGCCAAGGGCTCCTGCAACGCCTTTCATGTGATCATCCCCCAAGCTGATGTTTATAATGCAATTGAAGCAATCCGTATCAGATCCCGTCCCTCCGCCCTCCCCTCCGCCAGCTGCAGCATCAGCGCTGCCGGATTCCCCTTGGGGCTGTGCCTGCGGAGGGATGATAAGGGAATCGGATTGTAGAGGCGACACTAGAGGTGAAATCCAAAGATCCAGAATATTTAGTTGTGTTTACCCACAGTAATCAGCTTCTCAAATAGATGTCACTGGGAAAGCTCGCGCTACATTGATTACGCCGCTCCCCGCTTTCTGCCCAGGGGCAAACAGCTCTGATTAATATTTCACAACACTTCCCACCCCCCCCCTCTTTTTTTTTTTTGTGCTCGGGGAGCCTTGATAGAGAGAGACAGAATATTTTACCATCTCTTGTGTTTGCCTGCTCCAGTAATCATTGGATTCAATCACTCTTGCAATGTTTTTATGAATTAATAACAGGCACTTTGGAGGGCTAGCAGGGAGATGGGAAATGCAATCTGTACCACCTTAATGAGCACCGTGGGGACCCGGTACCATGGTTTCCGAAATCCTCTCTGTGCTTCGCTTTAAATCATTGTCTCTAAAATTACCTGCTCGCAGCCGGCTTTCGATGGCTCTCGTTCGGCGCCTAAGTACACCTGCCTCCCCACTGCGCCCTTGCTTTCATCGCAAGGGCTCGTTTGGAAGCCATTCCAATTAATTTTTTTTTCTTCTTTTCCTTTTTTTCCCCCACTTTAATAAAAGCTCACCTTTGTCAGCACTGACAAAATGTTTGTCTTCACTGCCTCATTAGTGTTTGCACTGACCCAGCCGCCGCCACTGGAGCGAGAGGTATGAATCGGTGCGAAGCCGTACCGGCAAATTAGCTCCCGTTCTCCACCACTGGACATGGGAATAAAGTGTTTTAGAAGGGGGAAGATTTAGATTAGACATTAGGAAGAAATTCTTCACGATAGTGAAGGCTCTGACCCAGATTACCCAGAGAAGTGGTGGCTGCCCCATCCCTGGAGGTGTTCAGGGACAGGCTGGATGGGGCTTTGACCAACCTGATCATAGAATCATAGAATCACCACGTTGGAAGAGACCCACCGGATCGAGTCCAACCATATGAAGTATTTATCCAGTGGGAGGTGCCTGTGCCCATGGCATGGGGTGGAACTAGATGGGCTTTGAGGTCCCTTCCAATCAAAACAATTCCATTATTCTAAGATTTTGCTCTGGAGTTCAATGAGAAGGATGGAATTGGGGAAGGGGATCAGCTCTGATTGCCACTACTGCTGCAAAACAGAGGAGAGTGAGGCAGGGCCTCTAGGCAGGGTGAATGTAAGACTTGGTGGTGGGAATCCCTTAATCTTTCAGCAATGTGGAGGGATGGGGCTCCAGCAGGCTCTGCTCTTCACCCTGGCCATGGGGCAGATGGGCCAAGGTGGCTTCAAAACGGAGTTTTAAGCATTCCTGCTCATCTGTGCCGCTCCAGGCTTAACCTGCAGCCCTGCCTCACCTTTGGTCAGATGCCCACTAGCCTTCCCTGCACTCAGATGACTTTCCACCACAAGATAGCCCTGCTGTTCTGCTCAGCAGCTTTGCCGAGGCGTTGTCTCTTCCGCTCCACCCAACTGGAAAGTTGTCGTATGAGATGATGGCATCTCCCAGCCCAGACAGCCAGTGCAGACCTCAGAGGGGAGGATCACACACTGTGCTCTGAGCTTTGCCTGTGATAGTACTGCTCTTGCCACCACTGGGATTTCAGGTTGCCTGTTGACCCCATCCCCGGTTCTTCATGTGGTGCCGTGGTGGATGCAGAGGCTGCTGTGCCCCAGTGCTGCCTGGTGCATCTTCTGCTGCATTTGCAGAGCACCCAGCGATGGTGACATCTCGTGTGACCCTCCTGAACCTGCTGTCTTGTCCCAACAGAGGAGGCTGATGCCCTGACCCTGGGCTCAACCTGTCACCCTCCTGCTGGGACTGAGCAGAGCAGTGCAGATGTGTTGAGTGCTTGGAGCGCTGGGTGCTGGCTCCTGCAGGGACTTAGAGGACGAGAATCCAGACACATTTAAGCCTAGACGTGCGACTGCAGTTTTTAAAATCGTCTGAGTGGAAATTTGGCCACAGGCAGCACAATTGTGTTTCAGGCTTTAAAGCCAACTGGAGTCATTAAAGCACATACTCTGTTCCTCTGGAGGAAACTTAGTTGTTGATAGGGCATGATTTCACAGTGCAAGTGCTGGGTCTTAATCCAGCATGAGTGTTTGTGTGAGTTCACGCCTGAGGAGTTTGGAAATATCAACTGGTGAGATCTGCATCGATTGTCCTTTATTGGGTCCCTGGGCAGGAAAAGCCTTGGGAAGCAGCTGGAGGCGATGGGGAGAGCTTGGTGTCCACCTCTGGGGAGCAGTGTAGATGTGGCACGTCTGTGTGGAGCACAGGCTTGCTCATGTCATCTCTGGGAGCCCAGATGCTCCTCATGTCTTTGGGAAGTGATGCTTCCCCCCTTGGATCATCACCCATGGGAAGGCTCTGGTACCTGCTGGTGAGGACTTCATGTGAGTCACCAGCAGCATCTGCCTGCAGAACCACTCTCCGTCAGATGGCTTTAAATTGGAAGGGGGAAGGTTTAAATTTGACATTAGGAAGAAATTCTTCACTATGAGGGTTTCCCAGGGCAGTGGTGGCTGCCCCATCCCTGGAGGTGCTCAAGGCCAGGTTGGATGGGGCTTGGAGACCCTGTTCCAGTGGGATGTGGCCCTGCCCATGGCAAGGTTGGGACTGGATGGGCTTTGAGTCCTTTCAATCCAAACCATTCCACGATTCTATGAACATCCTGCATGACAAACGCACCTCACTAAGCTCTTCACAAGTGCCCTGATTCATTTCCACCCCCCTCAGCAGAAAATCACCCAGCATTTATGAGCAGATCCAGCAGAGCTCTGACTCTGAAGCCTTCTCAGTTTTCACCCTGCTCTGTTTACTTTCTGGGTCTTTTAAATTGCTTTTTAGAAGTCTGCTCTCAGCCTACAGCTATTTTTGAGCTGTGGCATGGAGATCTTAGTCTGGGTGACTATTAAGTAGTTTATAGAGACTTGGCCAGCGCTGCTCAAACATTTCTGCTGGCCAGACAGGCACTACAGCGCAGCAGACGTGTCGGAACACGCGCGGCAAGTGCATTTGAGCAACACCTACTGAGTTCTAATCGGCTTAAAGTGGTGTGAACTGGGGAGTGCTTGCAATACGGAGAACAAACAGGTCGGCTCGGATGCAATCTGCTGCCGGCGGGAGCAGGTAGCGTGGCCGAGCCCGGTGTGCTGGGATGCTTTGCTCCGGCTGCATTGGGGCTAGGGGGGTGGTTGTGCCTGGCCTGGGCGCTTCGCACAGATGCGCTGCTGGGGAACATCATGGTCAAAGAATTTCTCCCCAAACAAGGTCTGATTGTTAACCTTCCCCACTGAGCAACCAGCCAGGAATTGATTCCCTCCGCTGATTTCTAGCGTGCAGAGCTGGTGTTCCCCACGGCAGGAGAACAACAGGAGCTCCCTGCAGGGGTGCCCGCTGGCAAGGGGCGCTGGCCGTGGCCCCGAGAGGCAGGATGCGACCTTGCGCCACAGCCCTGAGCCAGATCCACGCTGGGGGATGCGTGGGGTGAGTGGGAACCCTGCACCCCTCCGCCTGGCATCCCGGAGCCTGGCATCCCCGGGCACAGAGCATCCCTGTTCTGCCCTCACCTCCGCACTGCCAGCTGATTTTTCTTTTTTAATTTCTGTTTTATTTTTCTTTCCTCTTTGCTCGATGGTGCTGTTGTAAAAGCCCTGAACAATAATAGCTTGCATTTATCCGGAGCAGCCAGCCTGCCAGCTGGCGGCAGATCAGCCTTCTCATCCCTTTCCAGGGCTCTTAAAGACAACTGTCCCCAAAACTGGGGAGTGCAATGCTTTGAGAACTCCCTGCTCTCTTAAATGCCTGGGCACTGATACAATTAATGTTTAGCGCAGCATTCTTGTCTCCTGGTTGCCATTCTCTGCAAAACAATGGGGTGTTTTGCCCATGAAATTACTGTTCTGATTAGGAGGAATATGCCCATCATTAGACTTTCAAATGCGATCCTTCTGAGGCACAGCGCTGGCAAGCGGGCCAAGATTGCTCCGGCGATATTTCTGTTCCTGAAGGAAATGGCAAGTGCAAATAGGGCAATTTTATACACTTACTAGGGAAGGGGATTTGCATTGATGGATGTGGTTGTGTTCACAGCAACAACAGCTGGGGCCAGGGCACACACAGGCTCCACAGGACATGGCAAAAGCACGCTATGTGTGTGTATTTGTATTTATATTTACATTTATATTTGTCTGCATATGTGTACTAATCCACATTTTAACAGGGGCCCAAGCCAGCCTGGGCAGGACAGGCAACTCCACCAGTGCTGCAGCCTTGACCTTGGAAACCCAGGACTTTTTAGTACAAACCAAATATTCCAGGTTTCACCAACAGCAAAGTCTTGTCCCGTCCCTGGAGGTGTTCAAAGTCAGGCTGGATGGGCTTTGAGCACTCTGATCCAGTGGGAGGTGTCCTTGCCCGTGGCAGGGGGTTGGAACTGGATGGGCTTTGAAGTCCCTTCCAGCCCAAACCATTCTATGATTCTGCTCTGAAATCTCCGTCCAGAGGTGTTGGTCTGGGACTGGTCTGTATGGCTACAGTGTGAGATGTGGATACAGGACAGGGAACAGGAGATGGAGCTGCTCGGTGTGACGGGCTCTGAAGCACAACAGCATCCTGAGGTGCTTTGCAATTCCCACTCCAGAGAGGTGGCTCCGTCTGTGAAGGGAGCGTGCTGAGCGTGGAGCAGTCGTGCAGCACGGTCGATGGTTGGACTCGATGATCCGGTGGGTCTCTTCCAACTTGGTTATTCTATGATTCTATGATTCTATGTCTGCAGTGGGATCTCACAGAGGCTCAGCAAGGCTGGTTTTCCTTGGAGAAGGGGCACTGGGTGAGCCTGGGCTGGCAGGGACACAGCAGGGATGCACTGCTGACTTGGGGCTGCTCCTCTTGGCACCACGTGAAGCATTTCATCCTAAAAGGCCTTGTGAACACAGGTTAGGTAAGGTGGATAAAAGATATATTGAGACATCAGCTCCCTGCATTGTGCCAGAGATGCTCCTGGCAGCAGCGGGGGACTTAACCCCTCTTCCCTGTAACCAACCAGGACAGAAAAGCTTCAAGCAGATTGGGTGCAGGGAGAGCTGGGAGCTGTTTGGAGGTCATGCACGGGCACTTCTTCCCCTTCAGTTTTCACTCTTGCCTTCTCCAAACCCTGAGCATTCAGTAATGGGACTGGAACAGGGAGGACCCAGTCCCCACTCTGCAGCTCCTACACCTGGCTGAGCCTCCCTCACTGATAACATGTCCCTTCCTGAGCCTTGGAGAGTTTTTTTTTCCAGAGTTCAGCTGATATAAATTCCCACCGGAGAGGTCGAGGCTGGCAATCAGCTTACTCATTCTTGGCTTATCATCACAAACCTCTGACCTTCAAACATGGCTGGTGCGGTGCCCGAGCGAGCGAACTGAAATCTAAACAGATGGGGATTCGCCAGCGCTTCCTTATTGCTGCCTGAAACCTCCCTGCACTTTCACATCCCCCCTCGACGACTCTACCAGGGATGCCAGTGCCCCATAACCCTCGTCCAGTGCTGGAACGGGGCTGGTGGAGATCACGTGCCGCTTCTCATGGAGCACGTGTCCCATTCTCCTCTACCTTGCAATCCCCAGGAATCATAGAGTCGTGGGATCTTTTGGGTTGGAAGGGCCCTCAAAGCCCATCCAGTTCTAATCCCACTGCCATGTGCATGTGCTCCTGCCCCAGCTGGGATGTGGGTGAGGCAACTGGTGTGCCACTGGGAACAGAGGAATGCAGCAAAATGGAGGTGGGGGGGAGAAATTAATAATTATCTAAACCGCACCCCTATCACTGTTCATCAAAATTTGCCTGTACTTCATTCCAGCCTCTTTTATTCTTCTTGCCTCCAGTAAGTACTTTAACATCCTTTTTAAAAATTAAAAGGGGGAGGGTTATGGAACAGATAAGAGATAATTGCCTGGCTTTGACTCTTCTATTGATGTGAAAATAGGATTGGAATTACTCACTCTGGTTGAAAGGTTAGTTGAAGGTTATTACAGGAAAATTGTTATTCATACATTTTTTCTGTGCTGCTGGATAGCCTCAAAGATTAAATTCACAGAGTGCATAATGACCCATCACAACGGACAATGGTGGGAATAATCTCCAGAGACTCCCGATAACAGAACAGAGACTTCTTTGAATAATTCATGGTTCAACAGACATCCCTCGCTAACAGATTACATGTGAGTTTTCATTAGAAAGGAGATAATTTAAAGTATCTTTAAAAATAACCAGGGTATTTTTAACGGAAGTGGAATTACCATAAGCGTTTATGCAGTTTGTTTATGCTTTCATAAATCTACTCTCCTCCTGACCTTCATGCCATGGGAACAAAACGTGAAGGGATAAAGAAAGTCATTGTTTGTGACAGTCCGCTCTCGTCCGCGTCCTGCTGATCGAGCATCGGTTTCGTATTCCGCCTCACACTCCACTGCCTTCAACACGCAGAGCGGACGAGTGTTGAGAAGGATGCTCAGGCCAACCTGGACCACCCGGTGGTAGCTGGGGATGCTGGTGGAGATCCACAGGGATGGCGTTTCCCGGCCCCTCTGCTGCTCAGCTCCCTCACCCAGCATCCAAATCACGTGCTGGCTCTGGTTAATCTTGTCATTTCATCTCGTGGAGTAGCTATTATGCTTTAAAAGCCGATTGTTTGTTAAAAGCACATATTTATTAAGGTTTAACAGGAGCCCGATACACATCTACTGCATTGTTCTGAGCTGCAACAAATATATCTTAAATAATTAATTGATATTTAGTAAACAGATCATAGTTATCTTCTCCAATCTAAATTAAATAATAATTAAAGCTAAATAATTCGTTGCTACAAGCTGCTTAGATTACAACTTTTACAACAAGGGGGACGAGGTGGTTGGTCGTTGCTGCAGAGGTGTCCCCAGGATGAGGGGCTTGGAGCATTTATCTCCACTTTCAGGCAGGTTTTGGGGTGCCAACAGGCATTGCAGCTTGGGAAAAGGCTGGGATCAGGGACAGGCTGCGACTCCCGGAGGAAAAGTGCGTGACGGAAGCTGTAGCCTGGTCGCTGCCTTCTCGCAGCATCCCCGCTTCTTCATCACTTTCAGGCTTCGCTGCCTCCGTTGTGGGTATAAAGCCAATTATTTAACTGCTCCCAAACTAAAACCGGTGGGGGAGTCGAGATGGTAATTATGTGGTAAGGTAAGATAAAGCAAATATTTGAAAGGTGATTCATTTCCAGCATAGCTGAGTGATGTGCAAGCATTCTTCCAGGGGAGCGTCCGCTCGGGAAATATTTACCTTCTCCCCTCAGGTGGATTTGTGGGCACCAAGCAGAGTAAACATTGGGTAAAGCAACACAGAGCTGCTTAGCAGAAGGCCATCACGTGCGATCTCTCATTCTTGCCTCATTGCTGTTGACAGAGCGTATTTAGAGCACACACGGAGAGACTTTGACCTAAACCAGCTGTTAAAAAGGAAAAAGGAGGCACTTTGCTCTGAGCGACGGCACTCCCTTGGATTTCTGCTGGCCTCCCAAGAGCAGAACCCCTTGTGAACTCTGCAGGAAACCACACTTTCCTTATCTTGCAAAAGATGTTTGCCCTAATTGTCATCTTCCTGCAGCCAAGGGGCTGCCACTGAGGGGCAGCCAGAGGTAAAAGGCTTGGAGGCAACAACTCCTTCCACAGCCACTACTCACCTCTGAGCCAGCACAGGACACTCAGCATTTTGCTCACAGCTTTGGGTATTCCACCCTCAGCCTTCCTCTTGACGAGATGTTTTTGAATACCGAGGATGGAGGGAAGAGACTCGTCCTCCTCTGCAGGCAGGAGGGAGCCCATCAGAACCAGGTTTTCCCCCTCTCCATCAGCTGGTGCAGTCGGAAAGCCCTGGGGCAGACTGGATGACACCCTAAGGCCCTTTCCCAGCCTTGCAGCCCCTGGAGAGAAAAAGTTGCATTTTCACAGAATAACCACAGAATAACCAGGTTGGAAGAGACCCACTGGATCGTCGAGTCCAACCATTCCCACCAATCCCTAAATCGTGCTCCTAAGTACCTCATCCACCCTCACCTTAAACACCTCCAGGGATGGTGACTCAACCCCCTCCCTGGGCAGCCTGTTCCAATGCCTAACCACCCTCTCCGTGAAGAACTTTTTCCTAATCTCAAGCCTAAATCTCCCCTGGTGGAGCTTGAGGCTATTCCCTCTCCTCCTGTCCCTTGTCACTTGGGAGAAGAGCCCAGCTCCCTCCTCTCCACAACCTCCTTTCAGGTAGTTGGAGAGAGCAATGAGGTCTCCCCTCAGCCTCCTCTTCTCCAGGATAAACACCCCCCAGCTCTCTCAGCCGCTCCTCATCAGGCCTGTTCTCCAGCCCCTTCACCAGCTTCGTTGCTCTTCTCTGGACTCGCTCCAGAGCTTCAACATCCTTCTTGTGGTGAGGGGCCCAGAACTGAACACAGGATTCGAGGAGCGGTCTCACCAGTGCCGAGTCCAGAGGGAGAAGAACCTCCCTGGACCTGCTGGCCACGCCGTTTCTGATCCAAGCCAAGATGCCATTGGCCTTTTTACACCTCCTGAAGTGCTGCTCTGCACAGCTGCAGTCCCAGTGGGTTATGAGCTGTGTGCTGAGGGGCGGGCAACCTGTCCTTCCCGGTGGCAAGTAGCAATGTTATTTTTCATCAGGTCCCTCCCTGCCTCTTTTTGTCTTTGCTTGTATCAGCTGATGTTATTTCTGCCCTTAGCTGGGTCAGCTGGCTTGTGAAGAATCCTGCATCACGCAGGGGCTGGGATGCTTGGATTTGCCTTCGAATCACAGAATGGTTTGGGTTGGAAGGGACCCCAAAGCCCATCCAGTTCCAACTCTGCCATGGGGCAACCTGGCCTTGAACACCTCCTGGGAGGAGGCAGCCACCACCGCTCTGGGCAATGTCACCCTCACAAGAAAATATTTCTTCCTAAAATCTCACCTCAATCTCCTGTCTTCCAGCTGAAAGCCATTACCTGTCATTCTATCCCTGCACTCCCTGATCAAGAGCCTCTCCCCAGCTTTCCCAGAGTTCCTTTAAGTACTAGAAGCTGCTCTGAGGTCTCCTCAAAGCCTTTTCTTCTCCAGACTGCTCAGTGCCGCCTCTCTCAGCCTGTCCTTGGATCATCTCTGTGGCCTCCTCTGGACTTGCTGCAACAGCTCCATGTCCTTCTTGGGCTGAGAACTCCAGAACTGGATGCTGGGCTCCAGGTGGGGTCCCACCACAGAAGAGAAGATTCTTCTCCTTCACCCTGCTGTTCCTACTGCTTTGGATGCAGCTCAGAACACGGATGGTTTATGTGCCGGGAGCACATGTTGAGCTTCTCATCCCCCAGCACCCAAAGGCTTTCCCTGTGAGTGAAGAAAACCCTGGCAAACTGAATAAGGGCACACATGCTGAAGGATAAGACTGAAGTCGTTCCTCAGCTCCTGTCCTGTTTCAGGATTAACCAAGAAGGATTCATCCTCACACAGGAAATGAAGCAGTTACGGAGCTTTTATTCTAGTCCCACCCTTCTAGGTATAAAAGCTTGTTATAAATAATCCTCGAGTCTAAAGGATGTGAATGAGGACTTTTATTGATTTAACATGAAATTCTAGCATTTTCCACTAAAGCTTCTGTCAATAAATAATTTTTTAATTATAAACTTAAATTATCAGCTAAGCATGTCTAAACAGTCTCTGGAGTGAGTTCTGCTCCAAGATGTTCAGAGCAACGTTACGGTGGTTTGAGAAAGTTGTTCCCCTTCCTTTTAAAATGCTTCTTCTTTTCCCCCTCGGCCACCTGGAAAACCAACCACCCAGTGCAGGTGTGTTGGATGGGACATGGATGAAATCCAGCCCTGCAAATCCATACCCAAGTGCTGTGACTCATTTCCACCTCTGATACACAATGACAGCACAGTGTTTGATTTAATGCTGCCTTCTGTGATGGACTTATGTGCAAGAACTTCTCTTGGTGTGGTTCAGGAGTGGTCAGGTGCCCCTGGAATAACGTCCAGGACTTTATTCTGAGGGTGGAAACATGTCAGTGCCCGGGGGTGTCCCAGGGGAGGAGGGCTGGCTGGCTCACCACTCATGGCACCAGCCTAAGGATCCTGTTTGCATTTGAGCATCCTAATTTTGCCCACAGAAACACACCTCTCTGCTGTCTGTGCTTCATGATCCAGAGCAGGATCCTTCTGATTCACAAGGAATTCAAGTACTGTGAAAGAGGCACGGAAAACAGGTGTGTGAGATGCTCCTGTGTCATGCTGGCTGGTGCTTTGGCGGTGATGGAGCTGGAGAAGCACATGCAGAGCAGCATCTGCTCTTCTGGCCCTGGATACAGACAAATCGATGCTGTTTTGCTAACTGGAAGGGAAGAGCTCCTCGTAGGTGAGACATGCCCCTCGTTTCAGATGGCCATTGGAGCAGGGCCCTTTGCTTCGCAGATTGCTCCCTGGCCACTCAGAATCAATTCAAGAATTATCTTCTTCATTGCAGGAGGAGATTTATAACGCTCCTCGTCCTGCAGTTTCCCATATTCCCCTAATTAATGCAGTTAATCGAGGCTGTACGGCCCATTGACTGGGTGAGGAGCTGTGAGCAGTGCTGGGTCCCAGCTGAGGGCAGAGGCAAGAGATGCATCACGCTCTGCACCCAGGGGATCCGTGGACTGGCCTGGAATGGAAAGAATTTAGGTAATTTTCTGTTGTCTTTTCTGTTCCCAGTGAAGTGTCTGACCTGCGAATTGTTGCCAGAGACCCTGTGCAGACAGACATGCTGCTCCTCCTGCAAAGGAGTAGCAACTCTCTCTGTGTTTTAAGAGCTCTGGAGATGTTCAGATGAGAGCACTATTGGTATTCGATGGCAATCCTCCTCAGCTCCTCTCATCCTCCCCAACCAGGCTCTCATTTCTCACTTTCTATTCCTCTACCCCGATTAATCTTATTTCATGGATTCCATGACAACATAAGCATCTGAGGATCTCGCTCTTCAAGCCGTTATTGAATTATGTGCAGGGAGATGGGGCTTGCTCAGCCCCTGAACTGCATTAACCTGATTATGCTATGAAGGTCGAATGCAAGAATTAACCAGAGTTTTAACAGCACATAATTCTGCAGGGTGGTGCAGTGGCTGCTTGTCGTGTAATGTAACCACTGCCTTGGGAAGAAGGATTTAATCTTTCCTTCCACCTTCCCTCCATCTGAAAGGAGGAAGGAGGGCAGAAGCCCCCTCCCAGCCTCTCCCAGGGGCTGGTGAGCCGACTCGCAGCCCAGCAGTGTGATGCTTGGATCCCCAGCTAGGCTGCAGCTGGAAGGATGCCCCATTTTTGTCACCACTAAATAAATCACCAGTTTATTTGATCTGGTAAGTGGTCCTCATTTACTGTTGGCAGAAATGAGAAACTGCCCTGAAATCAGCCAGCTTGGGAGCATCCTGGCTCCTTTTTCCCTATCCATGAATGTTTGATTTCAGCAGGCGCCCACTGGAAGGATGCCTGCACCTGGGGAGGGATGCCCAGGATGGCTAATAAAAGAGTCATAGAATCATAGAACAGTTTGGGTTAGAAGGGACTTCAAAGCCCATCCAGTTCCAACCCCTTTGCCATGGGCAGGGACACCTCCCACTGGATCAGGTGGCTCCAAGCCCCATTCAAGCTGCAGCTCCATCACCAGAGCCTGTGGCTGCCCCCTCTTTGCGTTCATGGGGAGCCTGGATCCCCCTCCCCAGCTCTATCCTGGCTGGGCTGTGAAAGCTCCCTGCCTCAGCCTGGTTAAAGGCTTTTATCTGTGCTTAATGATGTGGCCACAAATTTACTCGGAGAAGGTAGGAGCTGTAAATAATGTTGTTTTCTAGAAGAAAGCCTTTTGAATGGGATGCTGTTAACCCTGAGCGTTCCAGAGGGGCTCTCCCTGCAAAGTGCTGGGAGCCCTTGGCTGGCACAGGCGGGACTGGGAGTGTAGGGGCAGCTCAGCATCTGCAGGATGGTGACTGCGGGACTGGAAGCCTGGGAAAGGTGGTGTCCTGCACATCCCTTTGCACCCTCTGGGAATGGGCAGGGCATGTCAGTCCTGGAGGTGCATCCCCTGTCACCTGTGTGGTGGCACTTGAGCTACAGTCACCTGCTCGTGCCCCTTTTAGGGGGGGATGATGTGCAAGGCTGAGCGATGCACCAATCCAGGAGATGCTCCTGATGTGCCTGGAGGGTGAGAGCAGGCCAGGACCTATGTTTGCACTTATGGAATCGATGAGGTGGGGCCTCAGAGAATGTACCCTCTGAACTCCTGTCCTCCTAACATCAACGTGCAAGTGGTGGTGTGAGCTGTAAGCGCTTGGGGCAGAGGTGGCCTGACTCCCACATCACTAATAAATAGTGCAAAAAAGGGGCTTGTAAGCAAAAACTACTCTGTGACTGCCATAAGAGAGGAAAGAGATCCTCCCCGATGGGACGCGGTGCTCTCTGTGATGGGACTGGGTCTTCCCAGGATAATGCATTTGAAGTGGTGGTTGAATTCTGCAGAGCTCCCTCATCCCATGTCTCAAAGCAGCATTCCAGCCTTTGCAGCAGGGCGGCTAGGGGGATTTCCTCCTAGCTATGTCCAAATTTATACTTTACCCTTCCCTTTTCCACTGAACACATGTAGCTTTCAACAGGTCACTTTATAAATTCGTCAGCAGCTGAACAGCCACCTCCTCCACCTGCAGAGCTCTCACTTAGTCAAACAATGAATCCTTGCGAAGAGTTTGGGTTTGAAATTGAAAAGATTCTGTAAAATAAAGGGGTTTGCTCTTGTTCAAATAAGTGAAATGGTGACATTTGCTCTCAGACCATCAAATGACTTGATGCCTCCTGCACAGGGTGTCTTGGCTGCAGCAGGATGCTACTTGCATACCACTGTTATGAGGTTTGCCATTTAAAAATGTTCATCCTCAATCTGAAGCACAGGTAGCCAAAAAAATCCTCCTTTTTTTTTTTTTTTTGTTTTTTTTTTTTGTTTTGTCTCCAGAACCACAAGTCACTGCAACTCCTGCACCTTGAGGGGCTGCAGGCTTCTGGGCGATCTCAGTGTGGGCTTGCAGAGTGGGTAAGGTGCTGCCCTGGGGGTTGTGGCTAGGAAACCACGCATGAAGCGAGAGGGCTGTGCGTTCTGCATCTACCTGCTGGGGCTGCAGGAGGATTTGGCTCCTCTCGGATCCCTGGTCGTCCTGGAACCATCCCTAGAGCATGCGGAGTGAGCATTGAGCAGGCACAGAGTAAGCAGGCTGCACGTTCCTCCCACTGGGATGGCAGGAGGGTTTGGCTGTTCTCAAGCTTCTGATCCTCCTGGAACTGTGAATGGAGTGTGGCGCAAGCACAGGCTGAGCGGGTCCTGCATCCTGCCCACCAGAGCTCTAGGGGAGCTTGGCTGCTCTCAGGCTCTTGGTCCTCCCTCACCAGGAAAGCTGGTGTGCCCTCACCTCCAAGAGAAAGATGCTATTTGGCTCACACACCTAGAGCTGGTTGGACTCTGAAATCAAGTGTTATTTAATTAAGAAATGCTAAGTTTTCTGCTCCAGACCTTGTTTACCATCTGGTATGATGGGGAAAGTGTGTTTTTTTACTCTTTCTTGCTACCAGACCAGACCTGGACCTGGGGATTTTTCAGTGTCAGCATCCATGTGTCTGTTTTTATGCACAGGATATGCAAATGCTAGGTAATTTATGTCATAAAACTATCTTTATTGCAGTTCCCAGTGCTCCTGGTACCAGCTGTGATGAGAATCACTTGGATGTTAAAGTGCTGTTGACAAAATTGTTCCCAGAGGCACAAATGTACAGATGCAGGTCTCCTGCGCTGTCAGAACTCAGGGCGTCGGGAGGGGAAAGACATTGATGCAGCCAAGACCTAGAGGCAAAGGGGTTGTTTTAGGGGCAGAAGGCCTTTAGGATGTGCTCAGACTGCAGGAACCATGGCCTTGGCAGTGCGCCCTGGGATGGGGTAACACCATGCTCTGCCTTTCCCACCTCATGGAATGGAGAAGAATAGCTAGGGAATAGCTAAACCCAGTTTGGGGGGGAGAAAGGTTAATTTAGGAGGAGCTTTCCTTTAGTTTATGACAGTGGAGCATCCCACAAGCACGGCACATCCCAGCTGTTGAGGCCAAGGGGGACCATGGGCATCAGAAGACCCACAGATGGTATGTGGGATGGCAGGGCAGGAGCTCAGGGAGCGGCAGCAGGGAGAGAGAGGGCTGATATCCAGAGGGGCTATAGCTCACTTGCAGAAGGGATCCTGGCAGGAAAAAGGCTGAGGAGGTGGCTGCTGGAGCTGGAGGTTTGGCTCAGCCCTTTGCAGGGAGATGAACCATTCCTCAGCCTCTAGGGAGTGGCAGGAAGAGGTTGTGTGTTGACAGGAGGAGGAGATGTGCCACCAGCCAGCACTTGGCACCCAGAGGAACTGACCACCTAAGGTCTCAGAAAAGTGAAGTGCTGGTGTGGGAAGTCAAGGGTGGCTCCAGGGTGGTTCTAAGGATGCAGGTGGAGATGCAGGAGCAGAGAAGGGCTTGCTGGGACACACTCAGGGACCTGCCCACATGCCAGCTCGGGTTGCATGCAGAATCCTAGAATCACTAGGTTGGAAAAGATCATTGAGTCCAACCATTCCTTTCAATCACAAAACCAAGAGGAGTTATAACTAAGAGGATTGTGTGACCACAAAGGGTCTAAAGTGCAGATGGTCCTGTGTGGCTGGAGATAGCCCTTCTGGCAGCATGGGCAGCGTGAAGCTGCTTGTCCCTGGCCCTGCTCGCCCCAGGAGCAGCACCCTCTGCCCTCTGCAGTGGCCCAGGGGGACCATGGGCACAGCTCTCCTCATCTCGCCGCTCCGCAGCGGCTCAGAGTGGACATCAGCACAGCTCTCCCCATCCTCCCAACACGGCTCAGTGGATCAGGGGTGGGAATGTGGTGACAGCAGAGTTTGGGGAGGAGGAGTTAACAAGCAAGGAAAATAGGAGATAAATAGCAAAAGAATGCTTCAGCCCATTCATCCTGGTGCCTCACTAAATGTACCATGAATGATTCCTTACAGAACTGAGCTGTGTGTACACTTGCTCGGCACTGCAGTCATTGCTTTTTTAGTCAATCTGTCGTGAATGTGTAGCCTTTATTGCTTCTTTTTTTTTTTAATGCAAGAGCTGTGCATCTCTTCAAGTCGAATATCTCTTGCCCTAAGCAAAATTTTCTTCCAGTGCATTGCCCTGAGTCCCTGGTGTTAGGGCTGGGTTCCCTTCGCTCCTTGGATTTCTCTACAATTGCCTCAGATGCCAAGGTTCCACCAGGTTCTGCTGTGGTTATTCTGTCACTCTGTGACGATATCTGTGTTAGTGGCTGTAGGAACTGAGGAAGGTGGCAGGGCATGTCACCACTGCAGCGCCAGGAGCCCAGGAGCACCCTGTGATGCTGTGGCCGTGCTGTGCCTGGTCCTGTGCCCAACCAGGCATCTCTGTGAGGCCATGGACTAGTCACAGTATGTGCACCAGTGCCCCGGAGTTCAAGCTTGTGCCCAACGCATGCACCCAACACGTGCATCCAATGCATGCATCCAGCATGTACCCAATGCAAGCGTGCAACATGCATCCAGCACATGTACCTAATACATGCATCTGGTGTGTCCAACAACGTGCATCCCACACTGGTCCCAGTGTGGGCTCCAACACTCGCACCCCCTTGGAGCCCCCGGTCAGCCGGGGGTCTTGCACACAGCTGCTTCCACGTCCTCACCTGTGGGCAGTGGAGTCACTGCACATGTGCTGTTTGCAGACTGCATCTGCGACATTTTCATGCTCTGGTTTCCTTCTTGGCTGCTTCGGGAGAAAGATTTCTTATTCTTTCTCACAGGGTCACCACGAGGGTAAACGCATCAACGCAGCTCCCGGATGGATGGTGCTGTTAATGCAGAAAGCCTCGCTGCTATTCGTACTCTGGAGCTCGCTCTGAGGGCTGCTTGCAGCTAGTCGTGTATTTACATGCCGCGCTCACAGTCTACAGGACAGATATATTTTTCCCGATACTTTCTTTTCCATAAAAAATATTTGATTGCGGTATTGACAGAGCCACTGATGTAAAAGGGCAAGGAAATATTTCCAAATGGTTTATCTGGCAGCTGTAAATTCCATCTCATGTTGCTTATTGACCTCTAATTGTTTCCAGTAGTAGCGGGAGACAGGAAGATCAATAGGGCCAGGGAGATAGTTAATATCCTCCTGGTGCACTTAACTGTGGTTAGAAAATACTGGAATTCATCTTCCCGTGATTTTTAGCAGGTTTGTAATTGAAACATTGGGCATTCGTATTTTGGACTGCTCTGCGCGCTGTGTTCTGTGTAAAGCATCCGTTTCCCTGCTCACCCTTTCTCCTCACCCAGGACTGGAGGCTTGGAGCAGCCTCCTGGCTCTCCTGTTGCCTTTCCCTGGCCAGCGGAGCTTCAGATATTCCAGATACCCTGATCCAGAGGAGCAATGCAAATCGAAGAGCCTGACCACCTCATTTGCTCTGTGAGAGTGGGGGTTGTGTTGTGTTTGCTGAGCAAGGAGGAAACGCTGTGCCACCAGCTGCAAAACAAACACGCATTCTGCATCTATTTCCAATAACTCACTCGTGTTGGCTGACAAGAGCTTTTCAAGGTCTCCAGAGCCTCGTTGCTTCTCTCTGTTCCTCCTCATACTAACCCAGCCACACCATCTCTCCCCACGTCCCGTAAACACAGCGGTTTGTACGGCACTGTGAGCATCCTTTGCAGGGCCAGGTTGGATGGGGCTTTGCGACTGGTGGGAGATCTCCCTGCCCATGGCAGAGGGGTGGAACTGGATTGGCTTTGAGGCCTCATAGAATCACCAGGTTGGAAGAGACTCACCGGATCATCGAGTCCAACCATTCCTATCAAACACTAAACCAAGACCCTCAGCACCTCGTCCACTCATGCCTTAAACCAACCAAACCATTCAATGATTCTATACAAAAAGGGTTGATTTTGGTTTTGTTGGGTTTTTTTCCCATTTTCAGCTTACAACTTTTAATGCCAAGATTAATGAAATGTTTTCCTGGCACTCTATGAGCTGAAAGGTATGCGTAACCATCAGCTGCACATCATCTGTTCATGGAGGGCTTGCTGTCTCTCCGCTTTGCTTGCCTCAGCCACACATTCTCGGACACAGGCAGATTCTTCACAGAGAGGGTGGTTGGGCATTGGAACGGTCTGCCAAGGGAGGTGGTTGAGTCACCGTCCCTGGAGGTGTTTAAGGTGAGGGTGGATGAGGTGCTTAGGAGCATGATTTAGGGATTGGTGGGAATGGTTGGACTCAACGATCCAGTGGGTCTCTTCCAACCTGGTTATTCTGTGGTTCTGTGATTCTGTGATATGCTCATTCTCTGGGGCAATCACGCTGGGCTGCTGCACCAAACCCTGCTGCCCGTGTCCTTGCCGAGAGCCTCCTTTCCCCATGGCTCCTTGGGTTTCTTCCTCTGCACGGTCCTTGACCAGGGTCAGCAGCTCAGTTTTCCATCCCGGCCACCGCACACACCAAAGGGCACATTTACAACGCAAACATAAGGCTGGCTCAGGAAAATAAGGTTCACCTCACCCACCTGTGCATTTGCAGGGTGCTCCCAGCTGGGCCCTCCCCAACCTGCACCCAGGCTGTGGGGAATGGGCAGCTTGAGCAGCCCAGGCACTGCACAGAGCCTCTCGTTAGCACTTCTAATTAGAGCCAGGTGAAGCTGAGGGATTTAATAATTCCTGTTACTCCACAGCAGACAGGTTTGGAGTTGGGTGGTAGCTTGGCATGACCGAAACAGAACCGCTCTGTTGCATTTGAAAGCAGGGAATGTGACCGGTTTGGGTTTCTTTTAAAAGACAAGGAGGCAGCACAAGCTTTTGGAGACCTCCAGGGCTTGAGTGTAGCTGGCATGAGGCAGGGTATGCAAAGGGCACTTGGCAGGCAAGCTCTCACCAAGTTCACCCAAGTCTTGTGCTCTGTAGCAGCCAAAGGTGAGTCTGGCTTTATAATCCCTTTCCAAACCCTGGAATTACCCAGTCTCTGGTGGGAGCTGCGTGTCCTCCTTTTGTGTTACCCCAGCATCTCTGGATCCTGTAGCGTGGAAGAGGGCTGAGAAGTGGCAACAGCAGCACAGCAAAGTAGCCTTGGAAGTCACCTCATCATGGCTCAGCCCTCCTAGTCCCACTAGCCACCTGCTCCTCCTGGGAAGCGTAAGGAATAAACTCGTGTGTGAGGCTGAGCTGATGGAAATGCTGCTTTTTGTCTTGCATGGTAGTGGAGTTGGTCCATGAAGCGTGGGCCAGTTGAGATGTGCTTCAAACACGACTGGTCTCTCTAACAGGGCACCTTACTTCTGGCTTTCTCCAAGGATTTTTCAAAGTGGGTGAGGATTTCAGAAGCCAGAGTTCTGCCAGAAAGAAAGCTCTGAAAACACTTGAGCATGAAGGAAAGCAAAGGTAGCTGAGCACTGCCCGTTGCACTGAAATATGAGAAAGGATTCAGGCATAAGGAGTGCGGGGTGCATGAAAAAGGTGTCAGCAAGGGCCCTGAAGAGGCAGAGATGGGGGGGTTCAACCTCATCTTTGGGATGGAAATGGATCCTCCGGTGGAGGGAGGCAGAGAGGGACCAGCTGGCTGACCTGGGATCCCTGGGAAGAAGGATGCTTTGGGTGACCCCCCAACTTGCCTTAGGCTGGGAGTGGATAGCTGGTCCCCTTCTGGGCCACCTGCAGGGCCACCAGCGGTCGGGTCGCCCTGACCCCTGGGGGGTTGCACTGGGGTGCTGCTCTCTGGGATGCAGCAGCTTGGGGTCCAAACCCACAGCCGTGATAGTGCAGGTGATGGTGATGTTGTTATTGCCTGCCCAGTGCAACACAAACAGCTCCCCGGCTCTGCCTGTCACCATGAATCACAGCGGAGCAGTAATCTTTCATTAGAGCATTCAGCACTAATTGCTGGCAAAACGCCACGTGCCTATTTTCTCATTTTAACAAAACATTTATGCATGAAAGATTTAATGCCAGGTATCAAGCATATCATTGTAAATTTACCACTAATTAAGCCTAATTAAAATAATTAAATGGCTGTGGAGTCACAATGTGAATTAAAATCACATTTCCTCTTGTGTGCGCCCCACTCTTCTTGCCCTTACTTCGAATTTGAGATACAAATATTTTCCTATTCAGATTCATGCAAAGTGCCTGTGTGGCAGAGGGGATTTAATCATTAAGATAACGTCGGGATTCGATGGCGAGGTTTTCAATTTCGGGACCTCTTGAGGTTTTTCTTCATCTGGATGAAGTATGGACAATTTGACAAATCTGTTCCTCCAAGCAGTCGCTTGCTTTTGCATATTCATTACTCATCGGGTTTTTAATCAAAGTCGCTGATGGACCCTTTGCACCACAAATAACTCGGGCATGAATAATTGATGGTGTTTAGCTGCGGGTTGGGGGGCTACAGGGGGCTGCGGCGCCTGGCCCGCTGCACGCACCACATGGTGCTGCAGATGTTCGGGTTTCACATGTGCACAGCTCATCAAACCCAGAAGCGAGCGGGACCCTTGGGCGGGCGCTGTCCCTCGGCACACCATCTGCTTCCCACCCTGCGCGAGGTGAAAACAAACCTTGGTGAATTGTGGGAGCCGGGCTTCTTTCCCTGCTGCTGGTGCACGAGGCACTCTTGCCTCTGGTTTCTCCTCTTTTTTCTTTCGCTGGAGAGGCTCTAGCTGGAGTTTCTGCCCTGTTTTCACAGCCATGGGTGACCAGTGGCCAGGGAGCTACAGGGAATACTCTGGTGGAGTCAGGAAGCTTCTGGGGATGACTCCAGCTGCACCATCCTCTGCTGAGATGGATGTTTCTTGGAGAAATGAGCCACGTGCCTGGACTGTTTTTCCCCCCCCCCCAGTCTTTGCAGGTGCCCCCCCACTACCACCACCTTCCACTCTTGACAGATGCTCAGGACCCCTGAAACTCCTGAGAAGCCACCGAGCTGGGCTTGGCAGGGACCAGTAAGCACCCTGGCTCCTCTGACAGCCCCTCCCTCGCCTCCTGCACCCCTACTGGGGCCACAGTCTCTGGGGAGACTGAGCTGTGAGCTCCAGGTGACCTTCTGGACCTGGCACAGCATGGGAGTTGGCAAAGTAGTTCCTTCTGCTCCTAAAATCTCTGAATCTAACCAGAACAGTCATGCCAAGTCTTGTGTCAGTGTGTGTCTGACAGACAGACAGAGGAGGTCCTGAATTAGAGTCCTGCTGCTGCAGAAACGGTGGCTCTCCTTCTCATTGAGGCTCCTGAGCTTGGAGGATCACCCCTACCCAAACTCCATCCTCATCTGTGATGAGGTGGTGGCAGCCCTGACAAACCTCTGCTGGTGACACACAGCTTGTCTGCTGCTGCTGGGGACACGGGCGCAGCCCCCCTGCTTTCGCTCTCCCGAAGGCGTTTGTCAGTCGGTGTCAACACACCATGCAGGGGCACAATCTGTCCCTGTCGGATCTCAGCAGTGACATGGCTCTTTCCTTTGTCCTACCGAGCATGGGTGGCAGGAGAAGTGTGGTCCCCAGGGCAGGTAACAGACCCACTGCCAGCAGCCACTGAGCATCACTGTGTGCTCAATGCGCTTGCATGCGGATCAGTAGCATCACTCGACTGTGCCAGTGGTGTGAGGTACCACGGGTTGGATCTCTCAAGCCAGGGTTTGTCTTGGAGGTCCAGCAGCTGGAGTCTGCCTGTATGTGGAGTGGTCACAACAGCCTTTCAGAGCCTAGGTCCATAGAATTGTAGAGTCACAGAATGGTTTAGGTTGGAAGGGACCTCAAAAACCATCCAGTTCCAACCCTCTGCCATGGGCAGGGACACCTCCCACTGGATCAGGAGGCTTAAAGCCCCATCCAACCTGGTCTTGAACATGTCCAGGGTACTCATGAACTCTGTGCACTGAGTCGACCTAACCCATAGCCTCAAAAAGACCACAGGGAGAGAGCTGTCCCCTCTGCCCCTTCTATTCCCCTAAGGAATGGAGCAGGACCCTGCATTTCACAGCGATACTGGTCTCTTGTCTTCATTTTGCAGGAGGAGAGGTTTGATATTCATTATCCCGCAGTGCTTATTGAAATGGGCAGCCTGGCACCATGATCTGACAAGGAGGTTGACAGGGTAAAAGGAAAGGGAGAAGGAGGAGGCTGGCCGGGGCGGCGATGCATTATTTACTGCTGCTGTCGCATGTGTGGTCTCAGCCAGGTCTCTGACGCGGCGTAATGGATTGCAAAGCCCCTTTGTATGCTCGCTGTGGCCGCTGCTATATTTTAGGCTTGAGTCATTCAAGTAAACCCTGGGTGATGTTCTGCACAGCCTGATTAACCTTTTCTTTCCCAGGAACTGACTCATTTTCCCCTCACAGCGTGGTGTCCCTTGCCCTGCACCCTCAGCCCGCCCAGGCTGCGGGATTTCCCTGACTGGCCAGGGAGGAGACCGGGGTGGATTTTGGATACTGCTGCTGGGGTTCCTGCAGTGGAGGAGCAGCGGCTTGGCTTATCGCTGCACCCTCTAATCCCAAATAAACCCCTCTAAGCTCCTTGGCAATGTTGTCTGCCGCAGGCAGCGGCACCGCGGTGGCTGTGGTGGTGGCAGCCGTGGTGCAGGTGGCAGTGACAGTGGTGGCGGTTGGTGGAAGGGGAACCAGGTTGGGGGCAGGCAGGCACCAGGGGCAGATCCAAACAGACACAACATCCTGCTCCAACGGGGCTGAGATCTCCCAGGCTGCAGCGTGGGAGGTTGGTCTTAAATTGGAAGGAAAAGCTGCGTGTTTATCCTTCCTCCCGTCTCAGGCTGCAGAGAAAGAGCAGTGGAGGGTATGGAAGGTGGAAGGGGATGGCTGTGAGCCTATGTTGTGTGTGCAGCCCAAAAGCTGAAGCCCTCCTTGAGCATGGAGGTTTGCCTGCACCCACTGTGCTGGTGGTAACACAGCTGCAAACGCTGCCCAGTTATCTCCTTCGTCTCAGAGGTTTGTGAGATGAGGTTGTATTTCTCTTTTTACAACCAAGGGAAGGAGCAGTTGGGTTTTCATTAAAAAGAAAGCAAGCAAGGAGGTGTTGGTTTTCTGAAGAGCTGCCTGTAATTGCGTCTGTGAAGGGAGATGCTCTGCCAGCCTCCAGGGAAAAAGCCCCTCTAGGGCTATAAATAATTCAGCTACTCTGACACAGGCTGCAAGCACTTCAGCGGAGTTCCTTGGCTGAAGATTAATCTATTGATCCTTGTTTGGTTTGAATCCCGCAGACGGACCTTCCTGCTCAGGCTCGGCCACAGCCTTCCCTCAGAAACAGAGGAGTCTTGGCACCCTCTGCCTCCCCATGATGGATTTCACTGCAGCTTTGGGCCTCCAGCCTGAGAAGCACCTTGCTGGAGTCCTTTATCACCTCTCCTCTTAACTATGGCAGGAGTAGTTAACTCTTCTGGCTAATCACTCCAGAGTTTTACACATGGAATGACAGTGCTTCTCCTCCCTACTAAAAGCAAAATATCATGACATTATCCCCTTGGTCTGATGGCATAAGTGGGGCACAGAGCTGTGTGCCATCCCTGCACCGAGCATCCTCCCAGTGGAGCCATCTCTGACAGGCAAATTTTGCACGGTAGAGACCTAAGAGAAGGGAGAGTTTCTGCAGCCATGGGCAGCTTGGTTTTTTGCTATGGTCCAACCTGCAGAGCAACAGTATCCCTTGGCATGGTGAACAACAATCCTGCTGCACCAGCAGCCCCACAGCACAGCAGAGCACCTGCACAGGTGCCGCTTCTGAGCACCCAAAGGATCTTGCTAGTTATCTTCCATGGGTGCGGTGTCAGGGAAAGTCATGGAACAGGTGATCTTGAGTGCTATCATGAAGCACATGCAAGAGAACCGGGTGATCAGGCCCGGTCAACACGGGTTCACAAAAGGCAGGTCTTGGCAAACTAACCTGATCGCCTTCTATGACAAAGTGACTCGGCTGCTGGATGAGGGAAAGGCTGTGGATGGATCTTCCTGGACCTCAGTAAAGCCTTTGACACAGTTTCTCACAGCATTCTGCTATGGAAACTGTCACCTCTGGCCTGGACAGGTGCACACTCTGCTGGGTGGAAAACTGGTTGGCTGGAGGACTCAGAGAGTGGTGGGAAATGGAGTTAAATCCAGCTGGAGGCCAGTGGGTTTCCCCAGGGCTCAGTGCTGGGTCCAGCCCTGTTCAATGTCTTTATCAATGACCTGGATGAAGGCATCGAGGGCTCCCTTAGCAAGTTTGCGGATGACACTAAGCTGGGTGGAAGTGTGGATCTGCTGGAGGGTCGGGAGGTTCCAAAGGGATCTGAACAGGCTGGAGCGCTGGGCAGAGTCCAATGGGATGGGGTTTAACACGGCCAAATGCCGGGTCCTGCACTTGGGGCACAACAACCCTGAGCAGCTACAGCCTAGGAGAAGCCTGGCTGGAAACTGCCTGGAAGAGAAGGACCTGGGGGTGTTGGTTGACAGCGACTGAACATGAGCCAGCAGTGGCCCAGGTGGCCAAAAAGGCCAATGGCATCCTGGCTTGTATCAGAAACGGCATGACCAGCAGGTCCAGGGAGTTTCTTCTCCCCCTGTACTCGGCACTGGTGAGACCGCACCTCGAGTCCTGTGTTCAGTTGTGGGCCCCTCACCACAAGAAGGATGTTGAGGCTCTGGAGCGAGTCCAGAGAAGAGCAACGAAGCTGGTGAAGGGGCTGGAGAACAGGCCTGATGAGGAGCGACTGAGAGAGCTGGGGGTGTTTAGGCTGGAGAAGAGGAGGCTGAGGGGAGACCTCATTGATCTCTCCAATTACCTGAAAGGAGGTTGTGGAGAGGAGGGAGCTGGGCTCTTCTCCCAAGGGACAGGGGACAGGACGAGAGGGAATGGCCTCAAGCTCTGCCAGGGGAGTTTTAGGCTGGACATTAGGAAAAAAATTTTCATGGAAAGGGTGATTGTGCACTGTCAGAGGCTGCCCAGGGAGGGGGTTGAGTCACCTTCCCTGGAGGGGTTTAAGGGATGGATGGACGAGGTGCTGAGGGACATGGGTTAGTGATTGATGGGAATGGTTGGACTCGATGACCCGGTGGGTCTTTTCCAACCTGGTGATTCTATGATTCTACTTGAAAGTAATTTCACTTTGGGATTTAAATTTGGAAGGGATGGAAAATGGAGATAATATTTTTTCTTGTTTTCTGAAGCATGATGGCTTCTGAGCTATACAATTTGCTGCAGAGTCCTGGTTACCTGGGCAATGTGTCATTCCCCAAGGCTCCAACTGGAGCCTTTGTACAGGTGAATGGCTTTAAATTGGAAGGGGGAAGATTCAGAGTAGTCATTAGAAAGAAATTCTTCTAGTAGAGGGTGGGGAGGTCTTGGCCCAGGTTGCCCAGAGCAGTGGTGGCTGCCCCATCCCTGGAGGTGTTCAAGGCCAGGTTGGATGGAGCTTTGAGCCCCCTGACCCAGTGGGAGGTGTCCCAGCTCAAGGCAGGAAGTGGAACTGGAAGGGCTTTGAGGTCCCTTCCAACCCAAACCATTCTATGATTTTACAGACAGAGATGTGTCATTATAAAGGTATTCCAAGCCACCTCTTCTGGCACAGTGATCCTCCCCTGTGTTGAACACATTGAAAAGATTCAAATGCTTCACATGGATTAAGCATTTGGGTTTACTTGGATTAATTTTTTTTTTTCCATGAATATAAACCATTTTGCATTTCAAAATCCTTCGGCAAACAGAGCAGTTTGTCTTTGTGTTTGCTAATTTAAAAACAAATATTTGCCTGCCAAGCAAATATAGTCTCTTAGGATGTGCTATTAATAGGATAATTAGGCAGCCGGTAATGAAAAGGATTGCTGGTAATTATGGCAAGATTTGTTTTGGCATTTGAAGGCAGAAAGGGAGGCTGAAGTGCTAAAATCTACCTTAGAGTTAATTAGTGCTATTAGAATACACCTGAAAAAATAGGCCAACTAATGAACACTTCAGTTTGTTTTTAAAGAGGCAGTGTGAGGATTTTTTTCCATGAGATATTTAGAAAGAAAACAAAATGCTCCTTATTTCAGATTTCCACAAAGTGTTCCAGGTGGGATGAAGTGTCACTTCCCTGGCTGGGAATCCCTGGAGCAGCGTGACTCAAACCCTGGTGATTCAGGGAGTCCCTTGTCAGCCCAGCAAGGCTTTGGGGTGCAGGTAGGGGATGTTTGGGCTGCATCCAAAGCAGAGGGACCAGCAGGGCAAGGATTCCTCCCCTCTGCTCCTCTCTGGTGAGACAGTACCTGGAGTCCTACATCCAGTTCTGGAGCCCTCAGCTCAGGATGGACATGGATCTGTGGGAGTGAGTCCAGAAGAGGCCACGGAGATGAGAGAAAACTGGAGAACCTCCCATAAGAGGACAGGCTGAAAGATTTGGGGTTGTTCAGCCTGGAGAAGAGAAGGCTCTGGGGAGACCTTAGAGCAGCTCCTGGTACTGAAAGGGGCTCCAGGAAAGCTGGGGAGGGGCTCTGGATCAGGGAGTGCAAGAATAGGACAAAGGGAACAGCTTTCAGCTGAAAGAGGAGAGATGGAGATGAGATCTTAGGAAGAAATGTTCTCCTGTGAGGATGCGGAGGCCCTGGCCCAGGTTTCCCAGAGCAGAGGTGGCTGCCCCGTCCCTGGAGGGGTTCAAGGCCAGGCTGGATGGGGCTTGGAGCCCCCTGATCCAGTGGGAGGTGTCCCAGCTCATGGCAGGGGGTGGAACTGGATGGGCTTGGAGGTCCCTTCCAACCCAAACCATTCTATGACGTGATCTGGCAGTTGGAGGGGGGGTTGTTCCAGCTTCACGTCGGGGAGTTAGGCTGAGGGCAATGTGAAAGGGCAGTTTGTTTTCCAGATGCAGAGCGGAACCCTCTCTGTTATGTAAAGCCTCTCCTTGCTCACTGTTGAACTTCATGTGCATTTGTTGGTATACAGCAAAATGCGGCGGCTGGCCCTGCAATGATTAATTAGAAAATTACGTTTATATAACCCTCTAATCTGTATTTGTGTGTTGCCAAGGGCAGAGGCAGAGGTAGGGGAATTACATCCAGATTAGCTCTGAGCCAAAGGAAGCCCAGATCTGAGATTATTTTGAGGGCAGAAACTGTAAAAAAATGTACCAATTTGGGCAAAAAGTGCCAACATTAGGGTTTGTTTTTTTTTTCCTTAATTCTCCCCTCCCATGATTAAAAAAAGAGAGAAAATGAATGGAGCGAGGTGGTGCCTCTCAGGGGTTACTGGGTAACGGCCTCAGAGCCAGCTCTGTAAAGCAAGAGGTGAGATTATAGAAAAAGCTTATTTCCAGCTGAACATGGCCTTCAGTTTCCCAAACAAAATTGCTTTTATTCTTCTCAACATGTGTTCAAAAAGATTAAAGAGCTGTAAGCTTGCACAGCTTAATAAGAGTATGCATTAGAAGAGTGGCCTGGAACGGCAGCGCAGAACAAGTCCACCCCAGTTCTGGGAGGATTTGAAATCCTGTTTATTGAATTATAAAGAACCTTAAAGGATAAAGGATATTGAAGTAGGGATTTTAATACTTTGTGGTATTTGGGGGAGTTATTCGATCACAACAAATCATTTAAAAAGTATTTGGTTGGGTTGTTTTTTTTTTTTATGGTATGGAAGTGGAGTGGGAGGGAGCAGGGCTGATGGTGGAGAGTTAATTGAAAAATAGGCTGTGGCTCTGATTGCCAGATCGATCTGGAATCTGATCGCTATAAAGAATGCATTTTCTCTGTAATTATATGGACAAATTAAAGATGAAGCCTAAAGGCTTTGGTAGATGCTCTGACAAAGCTGAGCGGCAGAGCCCTGCGTGGGTTTCCTGCTAGGAGGGAATTTTGGGTTAAGCCAATTCTGGAAGGCAAACGTAGCCGAACACATATTTTTAGTGTGTCAATCAGGCTGATATTTAAGTTCCTAATAAGATCTTGGTACAGGCAGATCGCCTGGAAGGGAAGAAGTGTCTCAAAGCCCTACAATTTCACCTCTATGAAGGCTGATCCAGAGCTGCCGGCACGGGAGCTTTGCCTCGCCTCTTCCCATCCTCTCCATCCTCCACGGTGATGCGTGCTGGCAGGAGCGGGATTAACTACAGAGTCCAGGGTCTGCTGGATGGGTGGATTTGCAGTTTCTAAGCAGCCCCCGTTGTCTGTGATAACTTATGCTGTTCTGCTCCATAAGAGGATTGGGCAGATTAAATGAAATCATGAGACATGCTATGCAAATTACATCCCAAATCTGATTTTCTGTTGGGGATTAAGGTTAAAATATTGGGAGCTGTAAACTTTTTCTTGGTCTAGTCTAGAGGGTGCACTACCCAAATGAGTCGGTGAGTGTCAGCTTGCGAATCCCAGCTGGTTCCTTAGGGTTTTCAAGCCTGATATTTAACAGTAATCAAAATACAACACCCCTCTGCTGCTTTGTACAGAGCCTGGCAGCTCTTGTGCTTTCTCCTATGCTCTGCTGATGTGATAATCCTCTTGCGGTGTCCCAGGAACAGACCTCAGCCAGTGCTGGGATGTCTTTGCACACCTGCCTCCACACAGCATCGAGTGAGCAGAGGATCTTGGCTCTTGGTGTCTCTGGTGGTTCGATCACTTGGTGCCGATGCTGGCTACAGATCAGGGCTCCTACCAACCTCCTCCCCACAGCCAAGCTGCTGAAGGCACTGGCAGGGATGCAAATCTTTAATGTTACCCCATTGCTGTGTCTAGGGATCTGCTGGAGTTGCACATAGAATCTTAGAATCATTAAGGTTGGAAAAGACCTCTAAGCTCATCACAGAGATCAGCTCCACCTCTGCAGCAGTTGTTGGTGCTGTAAATCAAAGCCCTTCCCATTAAAGCTCAAAACCACTTGAGGCGGTTTGGGGCACAGGTTTGGGGCTCATGTGGTTTTCCATGAGGTTTGTCAGGATGTTATTAGAGCTGTTGGGGGCCAGATCCCTCTGGAGCTCCCCTATTACATTGCAGCACAGCCAAAGGCTTTATTTGGTTTAGTTTTAGAGGTTTGCTGGGCTGGTGCCTGGCCCCTCACAGAGCCTGTGTGCTTGACTCATCACTGTGGGGTTTCTGAGAGCGTAGCCGTGGAGAGAGCCGCCTAGCTCTGCTGTCACAGCACGACCGGCGCAGGAGGAAGGATCCTTCTCCCTGGGGCCCAGGGGAGGTTTGCTGGCTCTTTTGGTGTTTGATATCACAAGATCTAGGGTAGAAGCTGCTTCATGTAGCATGGGACACGCCGGACTGCACTTTTTGGCTCCTGTGTGCTGTGTGTTTCCTTTTAAACATTTCCAGCCTGGTTCAATTTGTTTTCTATTACCATCAGCTCTGGTGCCTGTGCAGTTTTGTTGATCAAAGCAGAACGTGTTGGCTGACATCGAAGCACTTCCAAAAACCGGGGGACGGAGGGGGGACATGGCCTCTCCATGAACTCATTGGAAAAAACGACGTACCTCGGGGCTGCCTGCCTGCTAATGGGGTGTTTTGGAAGGCACTGGCCCTTGGTGGGACCCGGTGCCTTCATTTCAACACAAGCAATTAAAATTGAAGCCAAAGCGGGTGCATGCTTGGAGCTTTTCCCCTCAGCATGATGCAGCCACATGCCCTGCAAGAGCCTTCAGTGGAGAGAGGAGGATTCCCATGGAGTAAGCGTGGTGGTCTCTTACAGGGGAAAGGGTTGTGATCCCAAGGGGACCTCGCTGCCCGCGGGCAGGCTCCCCACCCTGCTGCTGCCGAGTTTCTCGGCTGCACTGTCTGGCTGGAATTAGGCAACATTAGTGGCCACAGCTGAAGGTTTCCAAAGGCAGATGTAGGAGCTGGCATAGCCTCGCTGGTTTTATTTGGTTTTTTTGATCCATTCCTGGAATGTAAATTAAAGCAGAGGAAAAACATATGGGGCCAAATCCTGCCACTAGATACATGGGCACCCGTCCTGCTGGCTTCCACATCAAGAGTGGCTGCATCCGATGCTCTGCTGACTCCGGCAGTGGCTGCTCACAGCGGGGAGAGATGCTTCAAGGGTTTGGGGTCCCAGGAAGAGCCTCAACACAGAATCAGGGCTCCCCCTCCCCTTGGTTTCAAACCAAGATCCCCTTGTGTCCTGACAGAACAAGGGGAGGAGGGAACCCAGCCCAAGGCGATGTGGGAGTGAGGTACCTAGGGATGTAGCAGGGAGAGGATGTGGTACCCAGGGATGCAGGAAAAAGGGGGTGTGGTACCCAGGGATGCCACCAGCCCCTCACTGGCCTCGGGATTCCTCTAGGCTGCTCTGGCTTCCTGAACCACTTTGGGTTCCAGGTCCTCCTCTGCCCCGAAAAAAGATTTATAAGGTTTGTGCATGGAGAAACCAGCCTTTGCAATGGGCTTCCCAAGCTGTTACATTGCACACATGGGGAAACACGGCATGCCTGTGGCACTGGAATTCATTTATTCAGCACCTCTTCCAGTTAGCCTGATTTAAGCATCCCTAATACTTGATATAGGAGAAGGTAGCTGTCGAGGAGAACAGCCCTGTGAGCTATACACCTTCAGCATCCTCCAGAGTGTGTTTAAGAAGCTGACACTAAATAAATAATACTGGATGAAGATGCAGAAGTGCTGTTCTTGGGTAGTAAAGTGTGGTGTTTAGCAGTCGCCTGGCGTTTCTCCTGGTTTCCATAATGCCTGTGATCTAATCATCCCAAATGTTCTTCTTGAGCAGAAAAGCCTCAGGATATTAGTGTTTAGGATCAGAAAAGCTTCCCCCTCCCGCTCCCAAAATGGTGTGTGGGTGCAAGCTGGAGACCCACGTTGCTGTGTTTCAGCTCTATTGTCTTGGGCCAGGGCATTTGCACCCCAAGTGAAGGGGGAGCAGCATCTCAGCACAGGCTGCACAGGACAGGGATGGCTCAGCACCCATTCATCCCATCAGCTCCAGCATCAGCAGCTGGGGAAGGGGTAGTGGTAGCAGGATCTTCTTCAGGGCAGTTTGATGCATGCGGCAGCAGCACTATTGGGTGTACAGGGCACCGGGAGAAGGGCAAGGGTCTGCTGAAAGCACTGACCAGGGCCATGGCATTTTTGGGGTGCCAGGACTGTGGCATCTCCCAGTGGAGATAAATCAGTGCCCTGGTGCCATGATGTTGATTTCAATGGGCACGGTTCCTTTCCATAAAAATCTCCCCTCTGTGTCTTTTACCCCTTCCCCAAAATTAGGGCTATGATGTCAGGATTGTGTGCAGGTTAGGTTGGTTTGAAGCCAGCCAGTGCTTTCAGATTTGGGAGGCTTGAGGTGATGTCCCTGAACTCATCATGTTTCTTCCCACGGCCAATGACTGCTTGTCCAGCCTAGGTTTTCTCCAGGTTTCCAAATGCCCTTGATTCTGAGTGCTGGGGTGGTGTTGAGCTTGCAGAGCTGCAGAGCTCAGGGTCCTGCAGGTTTCGGGGTCCCGCACTGCTGTGCTCCTGCTCCCTTTGGCTGCCAGTGATGTGAGGAGCTCTCCATGAAGCCTCGAACTGCAGTGGCTGCTGCCTAACCAGCCCCAGCTTGTCTTTGGGGGTTTGTTGTTCTCTATTTTTTGTTGCTGCTCTCTATTTTTTAACAGAAAAGGCTTTTTTTTGCCACATTATTTAAATACAGGATTAAAATGTAACTGCTTGCATTCAAAGGCTGTTGTAAACCATGGTCCCCCATGCTCCTCTGATCTGCCTCAGCACTCGAGCAGAGTCTCTCTCAAAACCCACTTTAAATCATTCCAGAAAATGCCTTATTGCTTCCTTTGTGTCTTGCACATTTACAGGGGGGAGGGACTTTTTATATTCACAGCTTAATCATCGCAAGGGGAGCATAAAGGGTAAGGCATAATAACGTGGGTTTGAATTAAACTTCTAAACTTCAAGCCCCTAAGCCTAATAAGATTAGAGCACGCATACCTCCGGACCACATGAAAAGGTCGCGTTGGCCGCCTGTGCCCTTCGGCTGTGTCCCGCACCAGCCTCCCCTCGCACCGGATTAAATGACGCCTTCATGAAAACTTCCAAGGGATGCTTATATTAATTCCAGAGGAAGACGATGCAGCACAGAGGGTGCACGGAGCTGATGGCTTGGGGCGAGGTTCAGCACCACGAGGGGCACTGTTTGTGGTCCAGCCTTGGGTTTTTCCAGGGTGGCTTTGCCACCACAAAAAGGGTGGGTGGAGGTGGAAAAAGGACTGTTGTGCCCAAATATAGAATTATAAAATCATAGAAGGCTTTGGGTTGGAAGGAATCTTTGGAGGTCATCCAGTCCAATTCCCTTGCAGAAGTGGAAACATCTTTAACTAGACCAGGTTGCTCCAAGCCCCATCCAGCCTGGCCTCGGACACCTCCAAGGATAGGACTTCCACTACCTCTCTCGGCAACCTGTGCCAGTGCCTCACCATCCCCAGCATAAAAAATTTCTTCATTATATCCAGTCTAAATCTACCCCTTCTGAGCCCAACTTAGCTCCATCCCACTAGGTATTAAGGCTTGCCACTTCTAGCAGAGAAAGCTGGTAGGCAGACCATACAAAGAAGGAATTATTTGTGTTGTTGAGTCATTTGGTGATGCCCATCATGTGGTATCCCCGTCCTGGGGACCTCATGCCTGTCCGAGGCAGGAATGTGCCTTTTGGAGAGCCCTGGAGAAGAGACAATCATAGAATCATAGAATGCCAGACCCAAGGTCCAGAATCCAGGACCTCAAGGATTACTTGGTCATACCTTTTTAGTTGAGCTACAGTTTAAATGAGGAGGTCTAGCACTCTGTCAGGCTGAGCTTTAAATGTGTCCAGTGTAGAAGAATCCACCCCTTCCCTGATGAGATCATTCCCATGTTTCACTGTTCTCACAGGGAAAAAAATTTCTTCTGGAATCCAATCAGAATCTCCCCAGGAGCAGCTTATCCCCACTGCCCCTTGTCTTTTCCATGTGACTCCTCATAAAGAAGGTCTCCCTCTTCTTGCCAGACACCCTTTTTGCAATGGGCCACGGTAAGACTTGGCATTTTGTTTCCTTCTCCGAGGCAGGAGATAAAATCCCATTAGCATCTCACTACGAGGAAAGGTGAGGGTCCCACCGCTCTGTTTAATCCCCAGGATCTTCCCCTCCAAGCCATGAAAAATGTATTTCTTTTAACCCATATTCAGAGGCAGTAAAGGAGTTTATGCACCATGGTTTTTCTTGCTGTCAAATAGACTAAGGAGATTACTATGCTGCAAAGCTGATATAAAAGATTTCTTTTAAAGTCACTGATAGAGCTCAATAAATAATGAGCTCTGTGCCTGTGACTGTTTCACAGAGATATCAGACTAAATGGCTGTTACTTAAAGCTAAAAAAAAAACCCAAACCCCAAACTGTAGTGTATTGCATAAAAACAATACCAGTGGGAGAGGACGGGAAGGTCTGTCTGGAGGAAAAAGAAACATTTCAAATTGCTTTCTGTTCACACCTGAATGCGTAATGGATTTGAGCAGCAAGTTTACATACATTTGCGGGAAGAAGTGTGTGTTTGAAAGACAGAAAGACGATAATTTGTGTCTCATTTCCTTGGGACAACAAGAAGGCTGCAGAAATGAGTTTGTGCATAGCCTGTGCCTCATCGATGGACCTGATAGAAGGAGGTGGAGACGAGCTCTTCTTCATAGAATTGCTTAGTTGGAAAAGACCTTTGAGATCATCAAGTCCAACTGTACCTGTTCCCTAATAAACCAGATCCCTGAGCACCTCATCTACCTGGCTTTTAAGCCCCTCCAGGGATGGGGACTCCACCACCTCCCTGGGCACTGACAGTGCCTGAGAACCCTTGTGGCAAAGAAATTTTCCCTAATGTCTAATCTGAACCTGCCCTGGTGCAACTTAAGGCCATTTCCTCTCATCCTACCACTTGTTACATGGGAGAAGAGCATCCATCTCACAACAACCTCCTTTTGTGCTGTTGTAGACAGCGATAAGGTCATCTCTCAGATTCTTTTTCTCCAGGTCCCTCAGCTGCTCCTCATAAAACTCGTTCTCCATCCATTCACCAGCTCTGTTACCCTCCTCTCGTTCCAGAGTCATGCAAACACAGCAAATACAACGGGGTATTTTAAGGGTGCAGAGTTAAAGTGGGATTCCTGCTTCACGAAAATGAGGAATGGCTTCCCATGCACACAGGAGCCCTGCTGGGCGTCACTTCTTCCCATGCACAACAACGACGTGCCAGGCGTACCTTGCTGTCCCCTTGTGGGGTGCTGAGCTGCAGGACCCGCCTTGGTGGGACCCGTGTCCTACAAACCTGCCAGCACCCCACGCCGTGATGCTGGCCAGTGGGTCCAAGACTGTTTTGGGGTTCGGAGCCGGGGGCTGAACGGGCTTTGGGGACGGGATGAAGGCTGCGTTGGGAGCCAGGATCCAAAGCCTCCTCCCTCCTCCTTGCCCGGCTGAGCCTTTGTGTGGGGAACCCGACTGCCAAATGGCAGGGCCGTGGGGGCTGAGGAGGCAGCGTGGCCGCGGAAGGTCTCCATATGCCAGGGAGCTGGGGGAGCTGGGGACGTGGGGCTGCCCCAGGGCCTCGGCCAGCGTGCAGCCCCTGCTAGGCAGCTGTGGGCTGTAACTCCTTATCGCCACTGTCAATAGGATTTGCTCTTTGTCACCGGGAAGTCGATTAGTCCACCAGCATCCAGCCCAAACAGGGACAGAACTGGAAGTGTAATTAAATGTTTAGAAGAAATGAAACAACACAGAAGGAGAAGCATCTGCAGGGGTAAAGCCTGGCGATTGCCTTGCCCCAGCGTTTCATTAAATGTCACTTGGGGCTCAGCCAGCTTTAGCTGCAGCCGCAGCGCGGGCACGTCTGCCTGCGTGACCCTGGCCTGGCACCAGGCTTTGTTTTGGGGCTGTTTCTCTGGGGTTTGGGCTCTGCCTGTGGCACAACACCAGCTGCGGCTGCAGAGAGGGCTTCTGCCCCTCGAATGCTGCTCCTCAGAGGAAAACATTGCTCTGAGGGGCTGGATCTGCAACCCCAGTGCATCTGGAATTGTGTCCATCAGCAAAAAAAGGGGGGATTTTTCTTAAAAACACCCCATATTTGCATCTTTGTGTCAGCTGCAATAACACTGATGTTTGGAGCTAACACAAAGATTTGAAACCACTCCTATAAAACTTCCATTTCTCTCTCTTTAGGGCAGTTACTCAGTTGTTGGTGGAGGTTATCCCCTCCTCTTGCCTGAAGGCAAACGAATAAGTGTGTATTAAGGAGCAGCTTGTGCCTTACCAGGGGTGTGTGAGCTTGTGAAGTGCTGGAAGCCCCACACCTGGGGTCCCACAGCTTGGGCACCTTGGAGATAACGGGAGGAGGGATGGCACGGAGACAGGGGGTGAAGCAGAGTTGGGGAGCATCACTGGGCAGAGAAGGACCCACATCTCCATGGGGAGGGTGGAAGGGGCACACAGAGGGATCAGGGCCACCCACTTTGGGGTTGGCAAACCCACGCTGGTTGCCCAGATGATCAATATTCTCCCCTTCTAATGTACAGGAAACGTGGCGCTTTTCTTCTCTTTGTTTTTGCTTTTCCTTTTAAAGGCTTCATGCATTGAGTATCCATTTTAACCCAGCCTGCCCCAGGGGATTTATAGCTTCTATCCAGTTTTATTGTTGATACAGATCTTTATCTGCCCTGGGCTTATAACTGACATTTAAATTACACTGCAAACAATGAATCAATATTTATGGATTACTGGTCCAATACATTCGCCAAACGAGTTGTTATGGGATTCTGTCTCCCGGCAAACAGGACAATGAGGTCAAGGTCAAGGCTTTGTCTAATGAGAAATAGGCACAGACAGGAGCTGCCAGCCCAATATTGACTGCCTAATAGGAATGCATTTATGTCAGGCATTTAGCCGAAGGTATTGAGCTCTTTGTTAAATTTGCTCATTCTTGTCATTTTCCCGCTGATAATTGCTCATAAATTTAAAGCCCCGAGTGTTTCCCCGTGCCCATAGCAACCTGGAGGCGCGGGGAGCGGGGCTGGGTGCCAGCGCGGGAGGTCGCCCACGCACGCTCACGTGTGCGCAGACTCTCGTGCTCACACGCACGTGCACGTTCCTTTCGCACGCACCGAGGCCAGGCCTGCGTGCCTCTCGTTTCTTTTCCAGCTCTGCTTTTCCATGAGAGCAAGGAGGTGCTCCTGCGGGTGGTTTATCAGCATCAGCAGCTATCGGGAAACTCAACCTGGACTCTCGGAAAACAGAGGAGCCGGGTTCATTCCTGCACTCTACAAACCCTCTCTGGGTTCCAGCCTCGGATGGGAGCTTGCATGCTTTTCTTCAGCTGAAATCAGGAGTCAAGCTGGCCGAAAGGAACATGTTTTTTTTATTTCTCTTTTGCCTTTTTTTCCCCTCCCTTTTGGCCCTGTTCCTGTGTAATTCTGGTGCACATTGTGCTCAGGTATCTGCTGGCTTAAAGCAGAAAGAGCACCGTGGCTGCTTGCTGGCTGTTTGCACTTCTGTGCCACTTAGGCTTTCACAAATACTGATTTATTATGCTTCATGTGGCCCCTGGAAAACAGGGAAGGCTGTGTTTTATTGACTGGAAGGCTAAAATTTGTTAAAATCCAGCTTCTGGTTCCCCCAAGCAGCAAGGCGCTGCCAGCTGGGTGCGAAAGCAAGGTCAGTTGCCTGCTTGATTTTCCCACGCAGCTTCTCCAGACACGTGCACGACTGGCTGAGTGTCCAAGGGCACACAGCAGGGAAAGACACGACAGCTCTCCTAGCTGGGAGCCACTACCTCAAGCCACAGTGCTCATCCCTTGTCCCTCCAGCCACAGCAGTGCTCGTCCCTCCTGCCATCGTGGTGCTCAGCTCTCCAGTGACCATGATGCTCATCCCTCACCATGATGCTCATCCCTCCTGTGACCGTGATGCCTGTCCCTCCTGCCACGGCGATGCTCACCCCTGCAGCTACCGTGATGTCCATCCCTCCAGCCGTCACAGCGGATGCAGCCAGGGCCACGACCGGACTGTGGGGACAGAGTAACTCCCTGGGGAATTCAAGCACTGGGAGGCACGGGGCATTGCTCCCTCCCGCTCTCTTTTCACCCCCAGCCCCTGAAGGAGCTGCACCCCTGAGTGGAAAGGGACAAAGTGGAAAGGAGGGGGCTGTTTCTTTTTTTTTTTTTTTTTGCGGCATTTCTTTTGGAAGCTGTGTTTATCCCCCTTGTTAAACGCCAGATGAAAAGTTTCAAGCCTAAATTAGTTTTGTCCTCTTCCCTTCGTTTATTTACATTATAATAATCCCGCGCCTGCGAATTGTGTCAATTATTCTTTCCTCTAGGCGAGCCAAGAATTCTTTGTTCCTTGCTAGTTTACAAAAGTGAAATATAGGTGAGGTTTAGGACCTTTTAATCCTCCTATGTAATTACTGTTCCCTGCAGACACCGCAGCGGTTTACAATCACTGCGCGGAGCTGCTGGGCTCAGATTAGACACACAAAGTCCCTTCACTTCATCAAAGGTTTCCTTATCTGCCCAAGACAGCGAAACAACAAACGATCCACAAATCTCGCTGGACCCGGTGTTTATTTGACCACGGCTGAAATAAATAAATGTGCTGTAGCCAAACAGGCTGGGGCCGAGCGGTTTCCCTGAGAACGGGGGCTCGGCAGGCGCCTGGGTGGGAATTTTCAAGAGCGTGAAGGGTTAGGGACTACAGTGGGGCTTTTGAAGTGCTTTTTTCCACGTTTTATGAGCCCAAATGAGGATGAAACTAAAATGACACGAAGAAATAATCCCCCATTGAGCCCTGAAAGGATTATTCTAATTACTTTGATTATTAAAGATCAGACAGATCTTTTTTTTTTTTTTTTTTTTCCCCCTTTCCCAGCCTACGAGCAGAAGTAAACCAACCCCGAAACACAAATCCTCTCTGGGAATTGAGGAACGTCTTAAGTAAACAGCGGGAACAAACGGGCTGTGTGACGGATCCCCGGGTGGGGTTGAGGGGGGTTCCTTTGTGCCAACCTCAATAGGGGCTAAACGCCCCCCGAGACCCCGCTCCGCTCGGAGCGAGGGGCCACGGCGCGCCCCTTTCAGATGCAAATCCGAGTGGGGTTCAGCCTTTATCTTGGCTGGAAGATGGTGGTGTCAAGCTGGGCTTGGATGAATAACACGGAGAATTTATGCTTTATTGAGATCTGGGGTGGTTTGGGGTTTTTTTTTCCCTTCCCCTGGAGCCTGTACTGGGGAGGGGTGGGCAGATGGTCCCTCCCGACCCCCCTATTTATCACCCCGCAAAGGCTCGCTGGGTGCGATTCGTTTAAGGGCTCTGTTTGTTTCTGCCGATGAGGACTGTTAATTTGCACAGCGGTCTCATTAGGCCTAAACCACCAATTAATTTCTTTTGTTCTCAATAAGCGGCTGATTCCTAAACATTTCTGCAGCCACAACCGATGGCTCAAAGCCGCTGCGGCCGCGTCCTCCCCGGTCGCAGCGGGTACCCGCCGAGGCGCTCGATGCTCTCGGGCCTGATCCCAGCCCGCAAACCCAGGCCGTAAACGCATCCACCCTGCCAGCGGCCGCCATGAGGCCCGGTGGATGCGCTCATCGAGAGCAGGAGGGAAGAAGCACAGAGCTTTGGGCCTGGGGGTGCTGGTCGACTCTGGCTGAGCACGAGCCAGCGGTGGCCCAGGTGGCCAAGAAGGCAAACAGCATCCTGGCTTGGATCAGCCACAGTACGGCCAGCAGGAATAGGGAAGGAATTGTCCCCCTTGCACCTCAAATTCTGCGTTCGGTTTTTGGCCCCTCAGTACAAGAAAGATATTGAGGGGCTGGAGCGTGTCCTGAAGGGGCTGGAGAACAAGGGTTCTGGGACCAGCTGGGGGACATGGGACTGCTTAGCCTGGAGAAGAAGAGGCTGAGGGGAGACCTCATCGCTTTCTACAACCACCTGAAAGGAGGTTGGAGCGAGGTGGGTGTTGGTCTCTTCAACCAAGTAACTGATGGGACGGAGGAAACGGCCTCTGGTTGCGCCAGGGGAGGTTTGGACTGGATTGTTTTTTACTGAAAGAGTGTTGAAGGGCAGGCAGAGGCTGCCCAGGGCAGTGGTGGAATCTCCATCCCTGGGGGGTTTAGAACTGTAGACGCGCTGCTTCAGGACACGGTTTAGTGGACACTGTGGGGTTGTGTTGGTGGTTGGACTGGATGAGCCTAGAGGTCTTTTCTAACCTTAATGATTCTATGATTCCTTTCCCATCATTTCAACATGTTGAAAATGACGGGGTTTGGTTTTGGTTTTTTTTTTGCTCTGTGCTCCATTTTGGTTTTAGCTGATTATGGGGACGTTCAAGCCAAGAGGAGCTTGTGGCTTGTGTTTTCCAGCTTGGCCACACAATTTGCAGCCGCATTGAGGAGTCCTTGACCGTCTCTTAGCAATTTAATGCCAGAAAGTGTCAGCTTTTGTCTCACAGTGACGCTAGGGCAAGTACTTGGCCTTGCTTGACATTCCTGCAGTTCAGGCTTGCTGCAGAGAATTAAATAGCCAAGGTGGGGTTACAAAACAGCTTGTCTTTCACTAAAAAAACAACAAAATAAACCACACACAGTCGATATAGCCTCTCTGAGAGGGACTCACGTCAAAACTTGCTGCAATGAAGCTCCTTTCTGGAGTGTCGCCTCACTCAGCGTTGCTGGGATTTGTTTTCCTTCCCTGTGGCAGCGGGTTCAGGCAAAACTGCTCCTTTAAAGCTGCTGCCGGGGGTGGGAGAGTGTGGGGCTACGTGTCCCTCTCGGCAGCGGCAGCAGTGCAGTTGGTGCTGGACAACATGGCACGGCCCAGTGCTCAGCCGTGTACCCACATGGATCCTTCCACTCCTTTTGCCTGGTAGCGTTGACTCTGCGCTCCCCTGCATCAATATTTCCTTCCCTCTGCTGTGCACACTTTGTTCTCTCCCAGCAATTTGAAGAGGTGCTGCAGGGAGATAAAAGAAAAGGGTCGAACACAGCTCTTCTCTGTCAACTCCTGAGCCTGACACATCACCCCTTGCCTCGCCTTGGGTACAAACACTCATTTTATCCATCAGTCTCACAGCTACGTCTGCTTTTTTAGACACTTTTTTGTTAGTAGCGGTGGACAAGCTCTTGCCAGCAGCTCAGGTCACATCAGGGGCAGCTGGAGTGCTGCCCTTTGGAGATCTCTGTGATCAAAGCCTGCGAGGTCCCTGTTCGAAGCATCCTCAACAGTTGCCCAGAGCTGGGTATTCATTAAACTAGCCAGGAGCTGGGGCTGTCTTGTCCCATCCCAATGGCTGCAGAAATAGGATGGTAGAATAGAATCGAATCATGGGATGGTTTGAGTTAAAAGGGATCTCAAAGCCCATCCAGTCCAAGCCTCTGCCATGGGCAGGGACACCTCCCACTGCATCAGGGTGCTCCAAGCCCCATCCACCCTGGCCTTGAACACTTCCAGGGATGGGGCAGACAGCACTTCTCTGGGCAACCTGGGCCGGGGCCTCCTCATCCTCCGCGTGAAGGATTCCTTCCTAATGACTACTCTGAAACTTCCCACTCCCAATTTAAAGCCATTCACCTGTACAAAGGTTCCGGTTGGTTTGGGGAAATGATGGGATGCATGGAGTTGCTGGGACCCCTGGACACCCCCATACCCCTGGTGAGTGTTGCCACAGGAGTGTAGTGCCCTACAACCACTCCAGGCCAAGGAGGGCAGGGATGGAGCAGGGGACTCTCCTTCCCACCGTCATATCCACTGGCATAGCCAGTGTGCGGCTCCTTTCCTTGCTCTCCCCACAGCTGCTGGGGTTGCAGACGGGCAGAAAGGTCCACGTCATCTCCTGCTCGACGGCTCATGGGCTGTGCTGTTCCTGAAGGGAAGAGGAGACAGAAGCTGTCCCTGCTCCCTGAAAAACCTGCCTGGCCAAGGGGAACTCAGCCCACCTGGCTGGCTGGAGGGGTCACCTGTGGTAGCATCAGTGGAGGGCTGTGGATGACTGCAGCACCCTGGGGACACCGACATCACCACTCGGCACCCAGAGAAACCTCTTTGGCACAAACTCCTTCAGGCAGATGGAAACAGTCATGAATTTATTCAGGGGAGGACAGGTGGGGAAGGAGCCCGAAGAAGACGAACAGAGACCCAGAGATATGGATGCCAGCAGTGGGTGGGCTAGACGACAGCCAGGACACCTGCTAGGGCCGTGCCGAGGTGCCGTGCTCTCTGGGTGCTGGGGCAGCCTCTGAAGGGACTGCCATCCAGAAGAGTGCCCAGCCCAAACCAATTAACCTTTTTAATATCCTCATATCCTCCTGTGGTCATCCATTACAGCCAATTAAGAAGAGCTGTGGCTCAGTATAATTACCACCAGCCCATAAACTGAGTAGGCAGGCTCCCTGGAAGGGGATGGGGACAGGAGGTGGCTGGCAGGGACACAGGGTGGGGGGTGTTACAGCCCTGGCTTCCCACTGCAGAAGTTTGCGTGAGGGTTCAAAAGCAGTCAACGCTCTCAAATAACAATTGCTTATTGTGTTTGCTGGGTTTGCCCGGATTTATGGTGTCGTCGTGGCCCAACGGCGTAAGCAAACAGCTGCTGGGGAGGCAGCGGCCACCCGGCAGCACAGGGAGAGGCTTGCAGTTCCCTGGGAAGGAGCAGAAACCCTGTCCTCATCCCACCAGTGACCCAGATGAGGCAGGGTTATGGCACCTCCACACCAGGGGCAATGCTCAGCACCCGTCAGAGTGAGCACCCACAGGGTCCCAAGCAGGTCTTTCCTTCTGCTGTTACTTATGTCAATAAATCAGCTGTGGGTATCTGAGTGGGTATCCTCAATTCCCCCCAGTGCTGCCTGCAGAGCCTGGGACTGGGATTACTTACACCCACTTCCAGCCATTTCCATTTGTCTCTATTACCTGGAAGAAAGACACAATGATCCTTGAAAAGGGCCCGTTGTTGTGCTGCACCACCGCTCCTTCACATGTTTCCTGTGCCTAATGAAGACAGATGAACATTATCTTAACCTGTTCCAGCAGTTGTAGGTTCCAACCAACCCTGCCAGGATGGGCAGTAACCCCTTGCTTGCTCTGTTGCTTGTACTGGTGCATCAGTGTGACTGTTGGGGTTGTCCTGTGCAGGGACAGGAGCTGGGCTCAATGATCCTTGTGGGTCCCTTCTAACGGAGGTCGTTCTATGGTTCTGTTCTCTGATTGGAAGCAAGCTGGATGTTCCTGCGAGGGTTCCTGGAAGAATCATAGAATCGTAGAATTACCAGGTTGGAAAAGACCCACCGGATCATCAAGTCCAACCATAGAAGAGTCCTGGCTCACTGCTTTTTGTGTCATGAACTGAGCTTTGCCTTACTTTTATGAGCTGATTTCTCTTCTTCCAGTTGCTGGCTTTTCTGTGAGGCCAGAACTTCAGCCCAGATTGAGTCCTGCTGCAAATGATGCCTTGGGGCAATGAAGAGCAATTTGGTCATTGCCAGGTGGACAGCAAAGACCGCTTCGCATAACATCAGGAGAGACGAGAAAGGTACTGAACTCAAACCCACAAATTGTTTCAAACCAGCGTATTGAAGGAAAAACTCATGCTAGTGGGGATAAAGCTGAGAAGACCTTTCAGAGCTGGACATCTTGACAATGTAGTCCTGGTCTACAGGAGGATGCAGAAAGCACAGGAATGTTCAATAGCTGTTGGTCGGGTGGTTGGGAGGAAGCCAAGGGTTGGGATTGGTGGTTGGTGATGAAAGACTTCCCGGCCCCAGAGTAACTCGAATGAACGTTAAGCGGTTGCTAAACCCAGGGCATGTGGAAATCGGCAGGTCTTGTTCAGCTGTAGCCAAGGAGCTTTACAAACAGTTGGCCAAGGGGAACGGTTGGACCATTAATGTTGATTTTCAATAAGTCTTTGAACGCCGGGGTGGTTCCAGAGGGCTGGGAGGAAAGCTAATGTTGTGCCGGTATTTTAAAAGGGCAAACAAGATGACCCAGGTAATTACAGTCCTGTCAGGCTGACATCGATCCTGGGGAAAATAATGGAACAGCTGATACGGGACTCAATTAATAGAGAGTCAGAGGAGGACAGTGCAATTAATGACAATCAACATGGATTTATGGGAAGCAGCCCTTGTCAAACTCTTGTTCTGTCTCCTTCATGAGATTACAAGTTTGGGGAACAGTCAGTAACGCCAAAGAGATAGATTCTATATTGTCCCAAGCACTGGGAATGTGGATAAAGCGAAGGCTCAGAGCACACAGAAGGTGGCCGGGGGCTCCAGAGGAGCTGGTGCAGGGGACCACTGGAGGCCCACCTGTAAGAACAAACATTGTTCCCTGGGGGGCATGGAAGATGAAGGGGTGAAAATTCACCAAGCTGGGCACAAGCTGACTGTGTGTATTTTAAAGCAGCCAAAAGCAAAGCCTTTCACACAGGAACAAGAACTGGGTGGAGGAGGGACCAGTGTGGGCCAAACCAGCCTAGAGCAGCTTCAAAAGCACTTCTGGGTGCACCTAAATTTCTTGTCTGACCTAGGAGGAAACCTGGTGCTTTCAGGTTATTTAAACCTTTTTAAAAGCTCAACCAGTTTTAAGTTTAAAGCAATGAAATCCCATGGTTTGTAAATGCAAAGGATGAATTCCAGTTTGGAAATGTCAGAAACGAAACATTTTAGCATCTTCAAAACTAAAATCTCTATTCAGACTTTTATTGCTGAGGCAAAAGCTCTCAGCACTTATTGTCCCAAATCCCCAGGGTCGCTGATGGCCTTCCCACCCCGCACTCATGTCTAGGGCCAGGCTGGGGCTGCAGGCTGGGGGACTGGAAATGCAGCTTTGGGGGCATCTTTGAGGCTGGGGCAGGCAGGGGCTGCCTCACTCCTGGCTCTGCTGAAGGGCTGTGGCTTGCAGGAAGGGCTGAGCTGTTCTGTCCAGCCCTGGCACGCGTGTCCCTGCAAGTCTCCCTCCCCAAATCAATCTCTTTGAGGGGACATGGCAGCAGATGGTATTGACCTTAGAAAGGACACAAGGAGCAGCATCCAAGGCTGTTTCCACCACATCCATGCACCGGGATGGGGACCTGGGGAGGAAAAACTTTCAGATGAGCTCCCATCCATCCTGAATCTCCCTTCCTCTGTTGCCCAACCTCATCAGCAATTGAGATGCTGTTGCACCCAAGCGTGGGACGTGCAATTCTGGGGAGCTTTTTATTTAAAGTATTAAGCAGGTTATAAAAACGTCACTGATGATTTGCTCGTGTTTTCAAAACTGTTGTTAAAAATTTACAGTCAGGACAAAATGCAAAAGGAGGGGGTGGGGGGGGGGGGGGGGGAGAAGAAAAACCCAAGCCTCCCGCATGTTTTAAGCTGAGCCTCTCCATAAATTAAAGAGCTTTGCTTGTGAGGGTGGTCTGCAGAGCTGCGTGCCAAAATTGTGTGTGTTCAAAGGGTGAGGAGCATGAGGTTAAGTGTTAGGAAAGGGGAGGGGAAAAGCAACTGATTTAAGAAGGCGGCACATAAAGCAGGCTGAGGTCCTTGCATCTGCCAGGGTGTCTGCACAGTTTCTGGGCCAGGGAGCTGCTGGGGGGTGGGATGCTGGCTAATCCTCACTGCCCTCCCATTAGCATGCAAAGCTATGCTCTTGCTTTGAGGAATTTTCGAACTGCTTTGGGGGATTAGGAGACTGTCGGCCAGTGCAGAGCTTGTGGAGCAGCATCCTGGCCGTTCCCACCTCATCCATACATCAGGATGGGCCCTTGGGGACTCACAAGTAATCGAAATGAAGACCTTTCTAGAGAAAATTGTCCCTATTTCTGCTCCAAGGAGCAAGCCAGGTGCAAGGGCTTGTGGTTCTTATTTATAGATGGAGGGCAGACCTCTGCTCTCTCTCCAAGGACTGACTATTATGGGGTTGCACAAGCTGGGCAAGCTCAGCTCTTGGACCAGCTCTTGCATGGCCAGCAAGGGTGATTTGATGGCTCAGGAGAGCTCCTGGGCTGTGTATTAGCTGGAATACTTGTTTTTGCTATTCAAAAGGCTCCTATTCCTCGTTATCAGAGCAGAGATGAAGCTCATTAAAGCTGGGCAGGGGATGCAAGCGTGGTGTCTCAGCGCTGGCTCATTTCAAAGCAGCATCTGTGCTTTCCGGAGGAGCAGTGAACTCCAGCACAGCCAAACCTAAGCTGACTGGGAATCCCATGGCCAGCAGCAACGCCACAGGAGATGTCTCCCCTTTCTTCTTGTGATGCTACTAGGAAAAAAATAAAACTAAAAAGGAGCCCAAAACCATCCAAAAGCCCCCGAGAGAGAAAAGGGGGCTCACCCACTGTTCTGAGGTTGCTTCGGGGTTCCAGCTGGGCTGGGTGGGAGCTCCTCGGCTGGGACAGCAGTGTGGGGGGAGCCTGCAAGGGAACATGCGGCACAGACTGCCCCAGATGTTGCTGCCACAGATGTTTGGAGCTCTCGAACGCTGCGCAGCGCAAAGCAGCCGTGGGTGGGATTGAGTCCTCCCCAATGAGAGCTTTGATGCCTACAAACCCACAGCGCTGCCTGGCCCCACAGCCAGGTCCCCCCAGGCAGAGTGCTCCATGTCTGCACGCAGCGGGGCCGCATCGCTGCCTCCCCCAGACCCTGCACCCCTCCTGGACCCCGCGCAGCCCAGGGATGGCCACCCGCCGTGGCAGGAGCCACCCTGCGAGCCGGAGCCCTCGCTGGGGCTGGGATGCTGCAGTTTGACCTTGCTGGCTTTGATCTTAATCTTTCTCAGAAACTCTATGTTTTCTGAATCTTATTGACTTTTACAGTTTTACCTCCTACAGAAGTGCATGCTGAAGGCAGCTGGTGGCTTTAGGGTTTGACCAGCAATGATAAGGAGGGCACAAATGATGCCAGTGTGCTGTGCGATGCCGTGACGGCCAAGCAGGAGCTTCCAGACCTGCCCACAGTGGGTTCAGGGTAATGAGGGTTCATAAATACCTCACCTTGGCACGCTGTGGACTCACTGGCTCCCCCAGATAGATAGGCTGTACCAGGGGATAATATATTTATCTGCAAGTAAGGTATGAGGCCACGAGTCCAAAGCTACAAATCCTCACAAGTGAGTATTAATGGATTATGCCTCTGCAATCCATTGCGTGTTCTAGTTATACAACAAAAATTGGGATAATAAAACAGCTCTTAGTGTCAAAATGTAATTAAACCGCTCCAATACACCCTGAGAACAGCACAGCTGCTTTGTGCTGCCATAAAGCATTTTAAAATGGCTGGGCCGTTTGCTTGGGTGCCTAAATGAGAGCTCCTGAATGCAACCGTGGCTCCCGCACCGTGGTGTCTGTGGGGAGGTGAATCCCTCCTCTGATAAATCAGCCCTGACATGCTGATGTGTGTAAACGTGGGTCCCAGAGCCCCTCTGATGGATGCTATCCCCTGCCTCCTTGCTGGTGATCTGCAGCGTGCAGGAGATGAGCCCGAGCCCTGTTGTCGCCTCCTGCCAAAAGCAAAGCTTTAGTCACTCCATGGGGACAGGGTGGGTGCTGGAGGGGGATCCTCTGCACCCCAAAATGTGCCCCAGAGGGGCTGCTGCCACTCATGCCTCTACTGCTGGTGCTGGTCGGAATGTGAACACCAAACAAAACACATTAATATACTCTTGTTAAGGATTTCTAGGGGATAAATGAACCATTAATTAACCTCCTGGCAGAAGCTATCAAACCTGCACATAATAAATACCAATTATCAGTTATAGAGTTCATTCTCATCAACCTCATTAGCATCCCAGGTGTGGCAAGAGCCCATGGTGCACCGCAAGACCTCCCTCCCCAGTGCCCAAACCACCACATGCGGGATGCCTGGGCTGAGCCACCCGTGTTCCTGCATCCTACTGAGCCTGGGGCATCCCTGACTGGGAGAGGACAACCCTCTATGGTCGGCCCTCTGCAGTGGACAACCCTCCGTGGTCTACTCTCCACATGGACAACTTGTCACAGGACAAATCTACACATCCAGCTCTCTATGGGGATAATTCTGTGCAGGGTGGGTTAGGATTAGAGTTAGAGTTAAGGCTAGGGTTAACGTTTGGGTTGAGGTTAGGGTTTGGGTCTTCCCACATAGACTTGTCCCTGCGGATAATTGGCCACGTAGAGCTATCCCACAGAGATCTGACCCTACGGAGGTGTCTTAGACCCTCCCAGATCCCTAGCCAGGAATAAGGGCTTTTTTCCCATGGCGTAGCCCATCCAGAGTTCAGGAATGATGGGATAATTACACCAAGCTGTGGATGAGCACCTCACTCATTCAGTTTTGTGGTGTAGCCGCATCCCGGGGGGCTGCAGATGAATGTGTGTGTGTGTGCACACGTGCACCCGTGCATGCAGTTACCTCTATCATCTCACCCATCTCCTCCCCTCAGGGGTGCTGGGGGTTTTGACTTTTATGTGTAACAATAAAAACTTCCATTGTAGCAAAACATTGGCTGGTCAGAATTAGCCCAGTTAATTCCAGAGAATTGTTTCATCTCAGCTCAACAGCAGTAATGAATCTTTTTTACAAGATGAATTGGTGAACAGCCAGCTTCCTCCAGGGCAATTCCTGCGCAGTGTTGATCCTGCTGGAATTTACCTTGGAATAAAAAAAAAAATGGGGGGGGAGGAGGGGAAGAAAAGAAAGAAAAGAAAAAAGGAAAGGTTTAAAAACTATCAAATGCTACTACTCATAACAACATGTTATTTAGCACAGCCTTTTACTGACAGCATAAAGAGGGGAGCCAAGGCTTTCACAAAAAATGCTCACACAACATTTTTCTCCTAAGCCAGCCCCAGCCTACCAGAAATATGAGGTGCACGTTTTTATCCTCATAGCAGCCAAGAAGCACAATGGGTGCTTGCTAAATGCAGAGCTACCTTTAAAAGTTAACGTGATCTTTGCCTCTGCCTCAAGAATAAAAGAGTCTCACTAGAACCCCGTGTTTTCAGTGGGCTTGTGGCTCCATGTCTCATGGAATGGTTTGAGTTGGAAGGGACTTAAAGACCATCCAGTTCCATCCCCTGCCATGGGCATGGACACCTCCCACTGGATCAGGTTCCTCAAAGCCCCATCCAACCTGGCCTTGAACCCCTCCAGGGATGGAGCAGCCTCCACTGCTCTAGACAGCCTGGGCCAGGGCTTCCCCACCTTCACAGGGAAACATTTCTTCCTAAGATCTCATCTCAATCTCTTCTCTTTCAGCTGAAAACCATTCCCGCTCGTCCTATCCCTGCACTCCCAGATCAAGAGCCCCTCCCCAGCTTTCTTGGAGGCCCTTTCAGCACTGGAAGCTGCTCTAAGTTTTCCCTGCCACCTTCTTTTCTCCAGGCTGAACAATCCCAACTCTCTCAGCCTGTCCTCATACAGGAGGTGCTCCAGCCCTCAGATCATCTCCCCTTCAGTCCCCCTTTTTCATGGCTCGAGATCCCCAAATTTGCAGGATTCATTGGGGGCTGCAGGGCTGGTCTGAGAATCTGAGCACTTGGAAGATATTTATCAGAAAACAGATATATCATATTAAAGCAGGGCCGCACCCCCACCACCCAAAAGGGCAGGGGTCTAATGAGATTTTTGAGACTTTTCATGCTTTAATGAGACTCTTCATGCATTTTAGGGCCAGGAGAATAGGCAGGGGCTGCCTGGCTGGAGGTGTTTGTGGAAGAGGCGGTGACATGCTGGCTGGCACCATGTCCCCTGTGGTTTCCTCCTGGGCTGCTCTGCAGGGGATGGGCACGGTACGTGCCGTCACTTGCGGCCAACAGCCGTGACCGAGGCTGGCAGCTCCCTGCTACCTGCCAGCAGGGCTGCAGGTCCAGAGGTGGTTTGGGGAGGCAGCGAAGGGAGTGGCTGGGTCATCAGAAGAGCAGAGCTTCTCCTTTGGGAGCTGGCACCAGCACCTTCAGGGTGGCTGGGAGGGAGCAGAGTGCCTCATCCCATCCATGGAAGCACCAGCTGGGAAAGCCACAGAGAGTAATATCCCTGGGACTCAGCACCGGTGTGCACCTCGAATCCTGGGTTCAGTTTTGGGCCCCCCACTACAAGAGGGACACTGAGGCACTGGGGAGCCTCCAGAGAAGGGGAACAGAGTTGGGGAAGGGGCTGGAGAACAGGGGTTCTGGAAGTGGCTGAGAGACCTGGGGCTGCTTAGCCTGGAGAAGAGGAGGCTGAGGTGAGACCTTATCAGTCTCAGGAGCTCCCTGGAAGGAGGTTGTCGTAAGGTGGGTGCTGGCCTCTTTTCCCAAGCAGCAAGCAATAGGAGGAGAGGAAATGCCCTCAAATAGTGACAGAGGAGGTTCAAATAGAAAATCAGGAAAAGTTTCTTTACTGAAAGAGTGGTGAAGCACAGGAGAGGTTGCCCAGGGAGGTGGTGGAGTCACCATCCCTGGAGGTGTTTAAGAGACAAGTAGATAAGGTGCTCAGGGATGGTTCAGTAGTAGACAGGTACAATTGGATTTGATGATCTAAAGCTCTTTCCCAAGCAGGTGATTCAATGATTCTGTGATTCCATGACCCCTTCCTGGAGCAGCAGAGATCCTTGAAGCTCTGATGAGCCTGCAGGTTGAAGCTGGCCCTTTAGGTGCTGCCTACACCCCCGCATGGAGGCGTCGGGCTGGATGCAGCAGGTGTAGCTGTCTCAGGGGCTTTGCAAACATCCCAGATGAGTGCTGAGATGTCACCATCAAGAAACAACTCCACGGAGAACCCTTCCTCATGCCGCTGTGCCCAAGCCCCATGCCAGGAGCAGCCTCTCCCCCACAGCAAAGGTGAGGGCAGCTGTGAGCACCGAGTTGGGGGGGCATGGGCCAAGCAGAGCCAGGCACCTTCCTGGGGCTCCAAGTGCCCATGTCCCTTGTGGAAGGGACAGGCTGGCAGGCAGCAGGCACCGGTGCAGCGAGCCGATCCCTCCTGCCGTGCCTGTCAGCCTGTGCTAATGATTTTTTCAGCAGGCAAAAACTCTGCATTGTAGGTTGGGGTTTTTTTGGGGTGTATTGGGGTTTTTTTTGTCTTGTTGGTTTTTTTTTTTCAAGAGAGATTAAGCCAAATTAGTTTTTATCTGTTTCTGCCGTTTTCCGCTGGGATTCAGTGAAGCACCAGTGTCTGAGAAGAGAAAAATGATAAACATCGAAATGCAGACACTCTGAGTACTGTTTTATCTCTGCCATTTGAAGTGATGACACCCTTCAACCAGATAAATAAAGCAACGAGGAGGGGCATGTTGTTAGATGGAGTGTGTAACGAACAGAATCCTCCTTGCCACATTACAGACAATGGGAATGCACAATCATTCATTATAACTCAATTACAGTAATTAAAACTGGTGGGATGCAGAGGCAGAACAGACGAAGGGAGTAGTGCCAGCAGAATTTACACTCCGTGTCATCAGCTAGCGATAACAACAGCTGATGGTGTCCCAGAGCCTCCTCCCACCATCTGTTCCCAGCGCCGACGACGAGGGGTGGCATTCAGTGCCGCAGCGAGTGAACGCCTGGTGGATGGGAGCGGGGTAGGAAAGGGCTCTCAGCCCTCCTCAGCACCCAGCTTGGCTGCCGTGGGCGCTGAGCACTGCCCCTTGGCACCCCAAAGGGCGAGCATCCCTGCTGGAGTGGGCACGGAGCCTGGGAAAATGGAGAGGGAAGGGAGCACCCCGTTATCCCTGCTCCAGACTGCGCGGCTGCCTGCCTGGAGAGCCCAGCCTGCAGGGACCGCTCTGCACCTGGGGTGGGCACGACGTGGTACAGAATGGCACGGCACAACATGCTGCGGCACGGCACGGCACAGCAGGGTACGGCATGGCTTGGAGCAGCATCGCATACCACATCATGGCACGGTATGGCACAGCACGGCACAGTGTGCTTGGGACAACACCCCGTGGCACGGAATGGCTTGGAATGATGTGACACAGCCCAGAACAGCAGGACAGAGCACAGAACAGCACGGTATCAGAGAATCACCAGCTTGGAAAAGACCCATCAGATCATCAAGTCCAACCATTCCCGTCAATCACTAAACCGTGCCCCTCAGCACGTCGTCCACCTGTCCCTTAAACCCCTCCAGGGAAGGTGAATCAACCACATCCCTGGGCAGCCTCTGCCAGTGCACAATCACCCTTTCTGTGAAAAATTTTTTCCTAATATCCAGCCTAAAACTCCCTTGGTGGAGCTTGAGGCCATTCCCTCTCGTCCTGTCCCCTGTCCCCTGGGACAAGAGCCCAGCTCCCTCCTCTCCACAACCTCCTTTCAGGTAGTTGGAGAGAGCAATGAGGTCTCCCCTCAGCCTCCTCTTCTCCAGGCTGAACACCCCCAGCTCTCTCAGCCGCTCCTCATCAGGCCTGTTCTCCAGCCCCTTCACCAGCTTCGTTGCTCTTCTCTGGACTCGCTCCAGAGCCTCAACATCCTTCTTGTGGTGAGGGGCCCAGAACTGAACACAGGATTCGAGGTGCGGTCTCACCAGTGCTGAGTACAGAGGGAGAAGAACCTCCCTGGACCTGCTGGCCACGCCGTTCCTGATCCAAGCCAAGATGCCATTGGCCTTCTTGGCCACCTGGGCCACTGCTGGCTCATGGTCAGTCGCTGTCAACCAGCACCCCCAGGTCCTTCTCCTCCTGGCAGCTTTGGCTTGTACAGCACTGCCAGGTGCTGCCCTGTTGGGACAGGACACAGAGCCTGGCCAGGTCAGATCCCCAGGGCACACATGCTCAGGTGCCACCACCTACCTGCTCAAGGCAGGGGACACGTGTGACCACGGCCCATGCAGGAGCCCCAGGGCAGCTCTGCCAATGCCCTGGGAGCATGGGGAGCGCCAGGGTGACTGTCACAGCGGCAGCGTGAGCGGCCACCCGGCACCCTGGGCAAGCCCTCCCCACGGCAATTTGATAATTGTTGGTTACTCAAAGCACTGTTTGGGCTGACTGCAGGCCCAGAGAGCCAGGCTGGGAAGAGAGAGCTGTGACCACCAGAACCTCCTGGAGCAACGTCCTCTGCTAGGGGCTCCAGGAATGGCACCGTGGTGGGAAACCAGCTGGGAGCACAATCCACTTGGAGTCCCATGTCCAGTTTTGGAATCCTCAATATAAGAAGGATATGGAACTGTTGGGATGGGTCCAGAGGAGGCCACAGAGATGATCCAAGGGCTGGAGAACCTCTGCGATGAGGACAGGCTGAGAGCTGGGTTGTTCAGCCTAGAGAAGAGAATGCTGCAGGGAGACTTTATAATTGCCTTCCAGTACCTGAAGAAGCTTCAGGAAAGCTGGGGAGGGACTTTCTACAAAGGCATGTGGTGAAAGGATGAGGGGGAATGGCTATAAATTGGAGAAGGAAAGATTTAAACTAGACATTAGGAAAAAATTCTTCACTATGAGGGTGGGGAGGTCCTGGCCCAGGTTGCCCTGAGAAATGGTGGCTGCCCCATCCCTGGAGGTGTTCAAGGCCAGGCTGGATCGGGTTTCAAGAAACCTGACCCAGCAGGAGGTGTTCCTGCCCATGGCAGGGATGGAACTGGATGGTCTTTAAGTCTCTTCCAGCCTAAACCATTCTATGGTTCAATGAAAGTCAAGGTGCACCTCAAAAGGTAACAGCTCAGGTTTGATGCTCAGCAGCTGCTGGGACCAAACACCTTCCATGCTCATGGAAGCGTATCACTCATGGTAAGTGGGTGATGCAGCCCCAAAGGTGCCATTTAGCTGGGGATTCCAGGTCATGGCCATGAGATGGGCAGGTACTGGCACAGGTGAGTCTGGGTGCCCCACTGCAATTCCCACCCCATTTGCTAGTGATGTGCAAGGTCCTTGTCTTCACAGCAGCATCAACCAAGGCTGAACTAAAAGCCTGTTAAAAAAAAAAAAAGCCCTTATGAATATATAATAATAAAAAAATTAGTGTGAGGGGCTTGGGATGCTTTAATTTTAAAGCACGGACATTGGGCGCCCAGCTGATAGCATAGATGGGAATTGGATAGACTTTGCACGGCTTCAACACCTTCTCTGTCAGCACTTTCAGAGAGGTTGGAGTCAAACCACATTAATTGCAAAGGGCAACAGTTTGCTGGGAACTGTTGAAAGGCGAAGGGGCTGCGGATGAGGTGCTGGGGGCAATGCCAGGCCCCTCCGAACCCTTCTGCTCCCCTGCACAGGGCTCTCCCAAATCTTACAACAAAGGATTTCTTGCAGTTTTTATCTTTTAATGGTCCCCGGTGTAAGCCCCTCGTTCCATCCAGCTTCAAATCAGATTTAAATGCACTCATAACCATTTACCGCTGTACATTATCGGAAAGCCAAGCAGTTAAGAGCGCTGCTCCTGCTTTTTATTTCTCCCTCGCAGCAGGCTCTGTCATGTTCAATCCATCACGAGGAAGCCCCCGTAGGACGGTACATATGTCCTAGTTCAAGGAAAGTGCTTTGTCTTTGTCAGGGGCGCCCAGGCTGGGAGTGCAGGAACGCGGGTGCTCGCATCCCATGGGTTTGGAGCCACTGAACCCTATTCCCCAAGCCGTGGCGAGCGTCCCGCCTGCAGGCACAGGCACCCCAGGGGCTGGTACCCAACCTGGGCAGCCACAGCCCCGCTTTGGTGAGGTCAGGATGCTCCCTGGGAGCAGCTGAGGGGTGAGAGGGTGTTTGAGGTGGAAGGGCAGGAGGCGACCTGCCTCCAGACTGCTCCTTTCTTAGCTGATTTGGGGCAGGCAGTCAACGCGCCCTGAGAAATCACTCAGGCAGATTGACCTCTCTTGGGTTGATTTGCTGACGTGCTCCTGCCTTCACACACGGGTTTGAAGCCTCGTGGGCTTTGGAGCCTCACTGCAAACCTTGCAACCCCATCCAGCCATGCCTTAACGGTGAAGCAGCCTTCCTCCTCCTCCCCATCACTGCCAGAGACATTGGATGGCCTGGAAACCAGAAATATTCGCTAGCAAACTTGGGGTTTGTTATTATTGGTGATAAGACAATCTTTTTAGAAGATAAAATGATGCGGGAATTTAGTCGCAAATCAACAGTGAGTCCGGAGGAGGCCACAGAGATGATGAAAAGGCTGGAGCACCTCTGCTACGAGGACAGGCTGAGAGTTGGGGTTGTTCAGCCTGGAGAAGAGAAGGCTCCGGGGAGACCTTAGCACAGGTTCCAGTAACTGAAAGGGGCTCCAGGAAAGCTGGGGAGGGGGCTCTTGATCAGGGAGTGCCAAGAGAGGACAAGGGGAACGGTTTTCAGCTGAAAGAGGGGGGATTGAGATGAGAAATTAGGAAGAAATGTTTCCCTCTTGAGGGTGGCGAGGCCCTGGCCAAGGATTCCTCACCAGTCGCCCTCCACCATCACCATCCCTGGGCAAGGGGGACCCTGTCCCCCTACCCCACCACGCAGGAACAACGGCCCCTCACTTTCTCTGCTTGCTTTTATTAACAACTCAGTGCAGGTTTTCAGAGATCAAAGGGTTTATAGACACTTTGCTTTCATTTGCACTTTGTTACATTTACTTTTTTATTCTTTTTCCTTTTTTTTTTTTCCTTTTCTCTCTCTCTCTTTTTTTTTTTTTTTTTTTTTTTTTTTATACAAAAAAACAGTTGCAGTTATTAACAGCTGTACATGTTCTGCTACATACTTTGGTGTAAAGTTGAGAAGTCTGACTCCATTACCCTCCGCCAGCTCTGGCACATGCAGTTCCTTTAATTTCTTTTTTTTTTTTTTTTTTTTTTCGGAGGAAAACAAAGCACCGACTTGCAAACCCGTGACATGCAAGTTGGTGGTGGCCGCACCACCAGGGGAGTTTGCCACGGGATCAGTTCAAAGCCCCCAGTCCCTTCTAACCCCCCCTCATCAATGCAAAGATGCTCCAAGCGCTGCGGGGTCAGATGCTGCGCCAGGGGGTGCACAGGGCTGTGCTGGCCACAGACACCAAATACGAACCCGAACCACAAACCGGGCATTGCTGAACCCCAAAACATCGCTCAGGTACCACCAAACCCCTCAGCAGGTGCCAGCACACGTCCCCTGACAACAGAGGCTCATCCAGAACCATTTTTCTGAGCCAAACCACCCTTAGAACCACTAAATGCAAGTTTAACCAGCTTGCTTTTCCCTTCGTCAGACAATTAGTGCGCGAGATCGATCCCGTCTCCTCCCAGCATACACCGAGCACTAATGAGCCACACGGGGCGGACACCACTTGCCCTTCTTTCTCTTTTGACCAGCAAACGGTGAAAATCTCAAAACCTTCTTATTTTTGATGGGACAACACATCATTTCCCATAAGATCTCCTTCAAAGCCCATCTCGCAGCTGCTTGGAGGGACAAACCAACCACCAGCGCAGCCGGGTATCAACCGCCTCCGCCTCCTCCTCCTCTCCATGTGAAACCGGGTGGGTCTCACCTGAACCCTAACCCTCCTTTGTTTTTTTTTTTTAAACCAGCTTAAAACCAAAAACTTAAAAAATAATCCATAAAAATGCAGTATAAAAATCCTCTTCCATATGCTACAATACAGGGCGAGCGCTTCTGCTACACAAATACTTTTATTTTCCTGTCATGTCTTTTTTTAACTCTTTTTTAACCCTTTAGTACAAAAGGCTGAAACGCCAGCCTGTGCGGGGAGGGGATTTGCTTCATCAGGACTGAGATACTAGAAGACACCAAGACCACACAGCCCACAGGACCCTCTACCACCACCAGCCCCTTCCCCCCCATCGCACACAAACCCTACTTGTTAGTAAACTTTGCTTTTAAAAAAACTTGTATTTTAAAGGTTATCAATTCTAATTTCTTTACTTTCATTTGAATACAAAACACATAAGTTGCTATTATCTTTCGTGGCTCCCTGAGCTGAATTTTTACTATGCTTTCTTTGAAATCACTCCTCATTGCTTCTGTCCGAAGACCAAGAAGGGCTTGCGCAGACAATCCCGGCAGCGTGGGCTTCCCCTTTTTCTTCAAACGTACGAGCACAAAAAAAAAAAAAAAAAAAAAAAAAAGAAAGAAATCCATATATATAAAAAAAGGTGATTGTGTTGCTGATGTCCCGTCAGCAGCTGAGGAGTCCCAGCAGCGTCCCACCATCACGAACACACCGAACAACGCACGGCTACGACAGGAGGAACAACTTTCACCAGTGGACATCTTTGCTCAGCCTCGTCAGGCGCCGCAAGGCAAGGTCGCGTCCAAACAGACGCTTTTTGGGAAGGGGGGTGGGGGTGGGGGTAAAAGAAAAAAACAAAAATAAGATTGCCACCACCAAAACCATCAGTGGAATACAATTACAGCAGACGAAAAATACACAACTAGTGTACCAGGAGGGGTCCCCCACCCTTCCAACGCTATTTACTAGTCCAGTATTTACATTTTTCACAAGTTCTTATGCAGGATGCACCAAAAAAAAAAAAAAAAAAAACCAAAAAGTCACAATAAAAAAATCAAGTCCTCGATAGTGCCACCAAAGCGCAGACGGAGAGAACCAGGAAATAACCAAAAAAAAATCAAAATTAAACCCAAAAAAACCCTAAAACCAAACCAAAAAAATCCGTTTAGGGCTTTGCTGTGTGCCATTATTTGCAGACCTCCAAATAAATCCATGTGTATGGAACGCCTCGAGGCAGAGCCCCGTCGGAGCATGCCGGGTCCGTGGCTGAGCGGCGGGGGCCGCCCCACGCAGCCCCCCCCGAGCTCCCGGCCGCTCGAGTCCTGTCCCCACCGGGGCTGGGAGCTGCCAGCTCTGCGATCGAATCCACCGTTAGTAGATGACCTCGTAGACTGTGGCCTTCTTGTCCCCAGAGCCCGTGACTATGTACTTGTCATCCGCTGAAATGTCACAGCTTAAGACGGACGAGGATTCCTTGGACTGGAAAAAAGAGGGAGGGGAAAGACAACCCATCAGATTGGTTTCCCCAATGAGGTTGCCACAGCTGTGTTCAACCAAGCAGCATAAATGCTTGTGGCACCACCACAGCCCACACCCTGGGTTCTGAATCCGGTCACCCCATTAGGATTTGACCCCTCCCCAGGGTTACCAGCCCCCCGAAACGATGCTGAAAGGGGGGTCCCTGTGCCCTGCCCAAGATGCAGCCTCCTACCTGGAAGATGCTTGCTCCGTAGGGCGTCCTCCAGGCATTGAGCAGGTTGTCTTTTCCAGTACTCACAAACCATTTACCTGTGCCCAAGAAACACAGCATCAGCGGCTGAGAGCTGTTGCCGCAGACCCCCTGGTCCCACAGCACCAACACCACTGGCCGCACCCCGCAGTCAGCCTGCCCCTCACCCTGAGGATTTAGGAGGTGCTGGAAAAGCTGGAGATTTTCCAAAGATGCCAGTCCCAGCCCCTCTCCTGAGAGGGCAGAACCCAGCCCCACGCTCACACGGGGGCAGGCATTCAATCATCTCCCACAACGTGGCAATTTGCAACCACAACTGGAGCCATTTTACAGGGATGAACCCCAAACGCACCATCTGTGGGATGAATCTTGCGAGGAGCTCAGCCCCCTGCACCGCGTCACGCATCATCCTTTGTGCTGTGGTCCTCGCACACGTTCCCACCCATCACTGAAGGAGCTCAGGAGCCACATTCAGGGCCAGAGGCTCATTTGGGGCTGGAGCCACTTACCGCAGTAGGCGAACTTGAGGGAGAGGACACAGCTCTCGTGGAGGTGCAGCTGGTACTTGTCGGGCTTCGTGTGGTGCAGCACCTCCACGTTGCTGCTCTCCATGCCCACCGCCAGCCACTCGCCCGTCGGGCAGTACCCCAGCGAGAAGATCTGGGGGGAAAAAAGAGGGGTGCTCAGGGTGGGGCTTGCACCTATCAGCTTCTAACTCTGCCTGCAGCCCCTGGCCTGAACAGGCACCATCTATCTCCTTGTCCCTGGCAATTCCTCACCGAAGAGAGATGCCAATGGTGATGTTGATAACGTGCTGCTTTGCCTGCTGCACTGGCAGCAAGACCAGCAACGCAGAGGAGAAACAGTCCAGCAGGCAGGGGAAGATGCAACCTGGTCTTTGTAATGCACCAAGTGTCCCCAGAAGCTGAGATGTAGGCACAGCGATGGTGAGAGCTGGCGGATGGCACTTGCCCCTGCAGCACAGCCCCACAGCTCTTGCCCCAGCTCAGCCTCTCCCAGGAACAGGACTTCTGTCTTTGGACAGAAAGCACCTTCCTGGCATCCTCCAGAAAAGGAAAACTCAAGTGTAGAAGGCAGCGAGACTAAACTCTAAGCTGTGGTTACTCATGATCACCAACTCCAGCCTCACCAGCCCTCAAGAGGTGCAGCAGGGCTTGGAGAGGCACATCCACGTGTTTGGAGCAGCTACACACGACCCACGAATGCTGGGGCAGCTCCAGCACTTGCTGAGGGGACCCAAGGTGCCAGCTTTGCTCCTCTGGAAGGGTCTGCAGGAGGCAGTTAGTGCCTGAGCCTTGCTGCCGTCCCACCTGAAGGGCACCCAGAGCCTGTAACAGCCACAGGCATCCCTACCCAAGCACTGCTTTCCTAACAGCAGCTTAATCTTGCAGTGGATCAAAAAGAGATGAAAGCAGCTGAAACGAGAGCCAGGGGAATCCTGCAGCTCTTGCTGCCTTGAACACTCTTGGGTTACACCTGAAGCAGCAGGGACAGCCACGCTCAGAGCGAACAGGGGCCTGCACAGGCTATTTCCCAGTAAGAAGAGTCCCCTTCCATGGCCACACACAAGTCAGCTGCCGAGCGGACTTTCTCATTTCCACGGAGGGATAAACCCCTGCCTGCGGTCTCCGCAAGGGGCTGCACAAGGTCCCAGGAGGGAAGAACATCCTGGCCAAGGACCTCTAAGCTCACCTGGGAGGTGAAGTCGTGCTGCTGGAGCTGCCTCCCTTCCCGCAGGTCCCAGGAGCGCACCGTGTTGTCCAGCCCCCCCGTCCACAACTTCGTACCATCGTGCGAGATATCTATGCAGCTGGCACCGTCCGTGTGGCCTTGGAATTGCCTTTAAACAAACAAAAATACACAAGTCTTCAAGGGGAACGCCTGCTAGTCAGGCTGCATTTACAAGACTTCCCTGCACCAAGCACGCCTGGAAATCCATCCAGGGAGCGTCCTTTGCCAAGGGGAACCAGTCCAGGCGAGCCTGCTGGGCCCACTTACAGACAAAGCATCACAAGATAAGTGTTTTGTTGCCATCCCCGAAGTCCAGAAAGACCCCAATTAAAGAGGAAAGCAACCCCTCTGGTGCTCTCCTGCCACATCCAGATGCGAAGCCGGCTCACCTGACCAGCGTCTGGTTGTGCAGGTCCCAGACGGCGATGTTGCCGTCGCTGCAGCAAGAGAAGCAGACTTTGGCGTCGGGGCTGATGGCCAGGGCGTAGCAGGCAGGGGCGGAGGAGGTCAGCTCAGCCTTGATGCGGGGTGTGGGGGAAGCCAGGTCCCAGATGGTGAGCGTGCTCGCCTCCCCTCCCACGATCAGCGTGCGGCCGTCAGGGAGGAGTTTGCAGGAGCGGATGTAGTTGTCCCTGTTCTGGAGCAGGGAAGAGGTGGGTGATGTATGATTCCTTGCATCATAGGTGGGGGAAAGCAGGGCACACACACTCGGGGACAAGAGAAATCCAATGTGGCTTGCACATCTGGGACGCTCCAGCTCCCATACGAGGCAGCGCTGCCCCGAGCCCCCTTACCAGGCAGTCCAGCTGGGAGATGGGGCTCTTGCTGCCCGGCTGGCTGATGTCCCAGATCTTCACGCAGCCCTTGCCCCCAGTGTAGACGTGCCTGGTGGGGTTGCTAATGGTGACGGCGCACACCACCTCCCCGTGGCTCAGCGTGTTGATCTGCCGGGCATGCCGAGGGATGCCGGGCCCCGCCAGGGCGTCGTGGGGAAAGGGGACCGGCTGCATCTGCCCATCGGCGCTCACGTGGAAGGAGTAGGCTCTGCCAGAGGAGAGCAAACGGGGGGTCAGCCCCAGAGACAGAGCTTTGCCACACACCCAGCGGAAAGGGGCTTGGATGTACCCAGCCCCAGGTGAAGCCCCATGCTCATCCCCATCCTGGGCATATTCATCTCCACCCAGTGCACAAAAAACCAAGAGGGGCTTACGGTTTCCCTCCGGGGATGGACGCCAGGCTTGAGGGCAGGCCCGGAGCCCTCATGGGTGGATGCGGATCAAAACCAACCTGCCAAGAGACACACACACATGGGTAAGACCAGGCACGAGCTGGGCACACAAGCAAACAACTCCCTGTTCGCAAGGCTGGGCAGGCATAGGGACGCTCAACAGCTCCCTCTTTTCCCTTGTTGCTCAGTAGAATCACAGAATGGTTTGAGTTGGAAGGAACCTCAAAGCCCATCCAGTTCCACCCCCCTGCCATGGGCAAGGACACCTCCCAGTGGATCAGGTTGCTCCAAGTCCCATCCAACCTGGCCTTGAACACCTCCAGGGATGGGGCAGCCAACCTGGGCCAGGGCCTCTTCACGAAGAATACCTAATGGTTATTTTTGCCCTGGCAGAAAGGGAAAGGACTGGAGCACTAGCCAAATGTTTCTGGTCCGCAAGGACCAGTGTGGGGCACGTTCACCCTCATCATACTATTCCCAAGCTCCAGGGACAGGAGCAGCCAAGCCACACCCAGCACCCTGGCTACAGAACCCACCATCTCTGCATCAATGGCAGCATTTTGCTTCTTGCTTTGCCTTAAAGCATAGGATTGAATGTTTAGCAAGAGCAAGGGGAAGAGGCCTGCACAACCCTGTGCACGGGGAAAGGATAAACACCAAGGCAAGTGGCACAAATGTTATCACCTCACAGGGAGGTATCTGCCACCCAGCATCCCTTGACAGCAGCCAATTCAAAATGCAGCTCGTGAGGAGCCCCCAGTTTCACAGGAAAGCACCCCCTGCACCCTCTCAGACCCTCCCCACACCTCCCACCAGCAAGAAAAGGAGCTAAAAGTGCTACGTACAGCTCCAAAGCTCACCATTGGCGACCGGCCGTAGGCAGCGGCAGCGGCGGCCGCGGCGCTCATCTGCGGGGGGATGTTGTGGAGCCCCGCGTAGGCGCCAGGGCTGGTGAGCGAGCCGTTCATCTCGTGATGCCCCATCATCGCGAAGGGAGCTGCATAGGAGCCCGCGATGGAGATGGGCGTCCGCAGGGCGGAGGCTGCAGGAGAGACACGGTCAGAGGATGGAGCCTGACAGCATCCAGCCCCGCTCACCCAAGAGGATGGTGTGTAACGGCTGGATCTCCTTCCTCACCCCATCTCTGGTGTGGAGACCACCTGAGCTGCTGGCACCCCTGTCCTTCTACTCAGGCAGAAAGGGAAAGGACTGTTGCATTAGCCAAAAGTTTCCTGTCTGCAAGGACCAGTGCAGGACGTGTTCGCCCCTCCCTGTGCTGTTCCCCGGCTCCCAGTGGCAGGAGCAGTGAAGCTATGCCCAGCACCCTGGCTGCATGGGGCCTTCTCTGCATCAGCAGCAGCATTTTGCTTCTTGTTTTGCCCTAAAGCGTAGGATTGAGTGTTTAGCAAGAACAAGGGGAAGGGAGCAGCACAATCTTGTGCCCGGGGGAAGGATAAACCCCAAGGTCATGTCCTGAGCTGGGTGAGGTCCCTGATAAACCTGAGCTGCCCCCTAAACTGCTGTCTCTCCCATGGGAGGCAGAACCGAGGAGCTGCAAAGAGGGACCGTGGGGGACGGAGTCAAAGAGTGGGCACCAGGGGACCACAGGGGAGCGATACCCACCCAGTGGGTCCATGCCAGTCGGCTTGCCAGGCATCGGCCGCAGCCCCGGGGTGCTACTCGTCCCCGGGGTCGGAGCATCATTCCTCGGCGTTGGAGTGTTTGACTTGAGCCCAGGCGTCGACGATTTGTCATTCTGGATGGAGAAGGGATGAGAACAAGAATGGGGATGAGGTTCAACCACTAGCACCTACTGCTCCTGGCTCAGCAAGTCCCCAGACCCGGTGAGCAACCCTGGCAGCCATGGGTGCCACCCCCCAACCCCCTGGCAGAGCAAAGGACATACGTGGCCCAGGTCTTTAGTCTTGGAGGAGGGAGTGCTGCTGGAGGAGGCAACCGAGGCCGGGCTGTTTGGTGCATCCCCCTTCTTCAGCCCGCGAGCTTTGTCTATGCCGTTCTCCGGGGGCGAATGGGCTGGGCTGACCCGGGGGGTGGCAGGGTCCTGCAAGACAGGAGAAAGCATTGGCACCTGCAGCAGCGGGGAGGGCCCTCTCCGGCTCCTCTTCCACACAGGACTGCGGTTGGTGCTGGGGGGACCCTAAGGCATCTCCCCTCACCCCACAAACTCCCATCATGGTGCAGGGAGAGGAGCAAAACTGTCAAAGCGCCCGCCAGCCCTGCTCACCTCATTGGAGACATCAACCACCAGGTCATCGCTCTTGTCACCATCGCTGTCCTGAAACACAAAGCGAGTCACAATCCGCAGAGCTACCAAAGCCTGGGGCTGAGGGAAGGCCTGGGGACCCAAACACGTTCTGCACACCCCATGCCTTGCCCCCCACAGCTCTCGGCGCCCCAGCTGCAGACCATTCCCCACCACTTACATATCGGCTCATGCTGTCCTTCTCCTCTGCTTTCCGCTTCTTGGAGTCGATGCTGTAGTCTGTGGAGCTCCGGTGTTTCTCGCTGGCTCGCAGGCTTTCCGAGGGTGAAACGGAATTGTTCTACAATAACAAATTAAACTTTGAAGTAGAAGTACAAGGAAATGGGACTACAGGACGTGCCACAAAGAGCCCTCGGGCCAGCACGGAGCCCAGAATCCAGACCTGTCCCAGACTGTTAAACCTCAACGGCAGGGTGAGGCTCCATGGAGCTGGGGACAGGGTCCAGCCTGGGCTGGAGGATGGCCACCACCATTCCAAGTGTCACTTGGAGCCCCAGACAGCCGTTCCATACCAGCAAGGATGCTCATGGGCACCCAAGCCTATTTACTATGAGATCTAGGCATAAAAAAGCGGGGGTGCTGGTGGTTGTTTAGAAAGATAAACCCTGGGAGGAAGCTGTGCGTGACCACAGCAGCTCCCAGCAAGCACTGGGATCCACCAGCAGGCACTGGGCAATGCAGAGATACAAAAAAGCTGTGCTTCCCTAAAACAGCCCCATCTCCTCATTCTCTACCTGCCATACGGAGCATCAGAGCTTCACTCCAGCCCTGCGCAGGAGAAGGGCTTTGCACAAGGGCTGGTACCCATAGCTGCTTGCTCTAGCATCACAGAGCTGGTGTTCATTACGTTGGATAGGGCTCTGAGCAACGTGACCTGGTTGAGGATGTCCCTGCTCACTACAGAGTTGGACCAGATGACCTGTAAAGGTCCTTTCCAACCCAAACCATTCCATGATTCAGGGACCAAAGGAACTACTTCACCCCCACCTGCCACTGAGCTCTGTCTAGCCACAGGGCATCTAAAATTCACTGGGAAAACCCCCATGACCAGGAGAAGCTCCGCTCAGTGGGGGCTTTCAATGCTCCCTTCAAGCAACAAAGCCCAGTAGAGACCAGTATTCTCAGGAAAGCCCCTTTTGCATGCTGGGATTGGGCTGGGAGCAAAAACCACATCACAAAATGACCTCACGAGCGCTGGAGAAAGCCCAGCCCTGCGCAGACGCCCTTCAATGAGTTTCTCTGAGCGGTGGGAGAAATCCTCATCACTCCACATCTCGTAGCGGTACCCACCACCCCTGCTAAGCAGAAACGTTCCTAAGCTCCTCTGCCTTGCCTTTCTTCCCCGGCTGAAAGGGAGAACTAAAGCAGTTCATGTTTCTCCTCGGTTCCCAATAAGCAGCTTTGGATAACACCGGGCTCTTTCTTCTCAGGCAGTCATGCTGAAAACCCCTCGCAGCTACCAGAGACTCATGTCAAGCGTTTAGAGGCATCGATCCATCCAGCCCCGCCGCTGGCCTGATGCCAAGCAACTAAATATTTTTTATTGCGCAGGCAAGGCTAGGAAAATATGAATGAGTAACGCTGATTATCGGGCGCGTTCAACCTCCGCAGGGAATCCTTGGGATTGCATTTTATGGATCAGGAACCTGCCCAGCCCTGACGGCCCCCTCCCTGCCGAAGCAGCAGGTTAATGATGCCCAGTTCCCCTCCTTCCCCCCATAAATGGGGCTTTTCTTTCCATGCGCCTCCCTCTTGGCTCTCAAAAGGCTCATTTGTGGGCTCAGGGATGGCAGGAAACCGCTGCGAAGCTGCGGCTCAGCCGGGCTTTGTCCTGAGAGCTTTACCCCGACATGCGGCATTGTGTGCCCCAGGGCTGGGGGGCACGGGCTGAGCACAACACCCCCCTGGCCCCATCAAGGGCAGATCCCACATTGTGGGCCCCAGGGGTGGGAGACAAGGTCAGCCCCTCACATCATGCAATCCAGAGGTGGGGAGCACGGGCTGAGCAGCCCCCCTCAATCGAGGGCAGCCCCCCACCAGCCTCTACGCACCAGAATCCAAAATCGAGACCCCCCTCCTGCCCTCTCCACCCATGCTCAGATACCGCACCCAGGCAAAGCACAAACTCAGCTACTGTTAGAATGAGATGACAGGGATGCAAATAAAAAGCGGTCGTGCTGGAGGTGCCGGTTGCCCTCCACACCACGGTTATTTAGCTGGTTAGTTAACTGCTTGACCTTCCAAGTCCTGCTTAACACAGCATAATAGCTCGAACCCCATCCCAACAGATTAGATGACCCAAGATAATAGACGAGTGATCAGGAATAAAATAGCTTTCCTAATCGCCACAGGATTTGGAGCTGCCACCAACTCAACTGCACTTGTTCACGGAGCTTAGGCAACTGAAACCAAATCACAATGCTCTGTAGCAATCAAAAAGATTTAAACCCAATCTCATAACCGGCCCAGAGGAGGTGGCTCGACTCATCCCGGCACAGCCAACAGCTCTTCCAGCCAGGAAGCGGTTTCCTGGTTGCTTTTTCAAACAGGACCTGTGCAAAAGGCATCCCTGGAGTCTGGTTTGAAGCCAATCACAGAATCATGGAACGATTTGGGTTGGAAGGTACCTCAAATCTCAATCTCCCCTCTTTCATCTGAAAACCACTACCCCTCATCCTATCCCTACACTCCCTGATCAAGGGCCCCTCCCCTCCAGGTCTCCCTGGAACCTTCTCTTCTCCAGGCTGAACAACCTCAACTCTCTCAGCTTGTCAATAGATCAATCAAAACCACGCAGCCACCAGAAACCAAGAAAGAAGGAGATAACAGCACTTACTGCACTTGAGTCTCGCTCTTTTTGAAGAAGTAGGCATCACAGGTGAGGTCACAGCCAAAATAAAGACAGGAGAGAAAAATACAGCACGTTAGAACAAGTATTTAAGCAGAAAAATAAATGTAAAACTCCTCCTTGCAAGGTATCCTGTCTTGACTCAAAGCCTTTCAGCTCTCTTTGGCTTTGATTTATAATTCCTGTCCCCTCTCCATCCAGCCTCTGCTGCCTCCCGCCCCTTCCTTTTTGGCAGCGTGATTTATTTGGCACAAGACACAGAGGAAAGGGGAAATGCTGTGAAATGCAAATGGAATGGCATCAGCCTAAGGCTCTTGAACCCAAAGTCACTAACTCGTGCGAAGGTCCCAACAGAAAACTTCTGCAGCTACGTTAACGGGATGTGGTTCAGCCCACAAACAGCCTGATTCTCCTGGGATCTCCTGGGAATTCCATAGGATCATGGAATGGTTTGAGTTGGAAGAGACCTCAAAGCTCATCCAGTTCCAACCCCCTGCCATGGGCAGGGACACCTCCCACAGGATCAGGTTGCTCCTAGCCCATCCAACCTGGCCTTGAACCCCTCCAGGAATGGGGCAGCCAACGTTTCCCTGGGCAGCCTAGGAATCTCCCCTCTTTCATCTGAAAACCGTTCCCCCTCATCCCGTCCCTGCACTCCCTGATCAAGAGCCCCTCCCCAGCTTTCCCGGAGCCCCTTTCAGTACTGGAGCTCTAAGGTCTCCCTGGAACCTTCTATTCTCCAGGCTGAACAACCCTAACTCTCTCAGTCTGTCTTTGTATGGGAGGTGCTCCAGCCCTGTGGCCTCCTCTGGACTCACTGTAGCTTTGCAACTGAACTCCTGCATCATTTTATCTTCTAAAAAATTGTCTTATCACCAATAATAACAAAACCCAAGTTTGCTAGAGAATACTTCTGATTCTCAGGCCATCAAATGTCTCTGGCAGTGATGGAGAGAAGGAGGAGGAGGAAGGCTGCTTCACCATTAAGGCATGGCTGGATGGGGATGCAGAGTTTGCAGTGAGACTCCATCAAAGCCCACAAGGACTCAAACCCATGTGCAAAGGCAGGAGCACATCAGCAAATCAGCCTAAGAGAGGTCAATCTGCCTGAGTGATTTCTCAGGGCAATTTGATTGCCTGTCCTAAATCAGCTAAGAAAGGAGCAGTCTGGAGGCAGGTCCCCTCCTGCTCTGCCACCTCAAACATCCTACCAGCCTTCAGCTGTTCCTGAAGAATGCTCCTAAGGAGCATCTTGACTTCACTCAACACAAATGGCAGGGAAAGCTTTAGAATCACCTGGAAGCCACCACTGGGAATTGCTGCAACAGCAGCAAAACCTCCCTTGGCTGCCAAAGCTGAGCTGAGGGGCTCAAGCATCACTTAGGGAAAGCTGCATCCCTCAAAGCGAGAGCCTGTCTCCTGAAGACCACTCCCCAAGGGAAGGGGCTGTAGGAGCAGAGCCATGACGGGACCAAGGTGTTTCTCACACCAGGGGATGCAACCAACTCCTTGCTCTCACCTCTGTGGTCCAGGTCGTGATGGTTTTTCTCATCCTTGACAGCAAGGTGGGCCTGGCTGCCCAGGGCGCCAAGAGCCAGCAGCCCCGAGCTGCTGCCGGTGACCGGCGGGATGCCTGGCGGCTGGAGCCCTGAGGGGTGCGGCGGCAGCTGGACCGGGGGCCCGTGGGCGGCGTGCGAGAGGTGCTGCGCCTGGAGCTGCTGCTGCTGCAATGAAACCACCAGTGAGACGGGGAGGGGGCAGCGGGACCGCGGGCGACGCGAGGCATCGAACATCAGCACAGCGGTGAGAGCAGCGCTGGGAAGGGGCATGCCCAGTGCCACGGGAGGGTGGCGAGGGGTGCCCCACGGAGCAGCCCGGCTCATTTGCCTGGAAGGAAAAGCCCTGTTAGCAGAAGGAACAGAGGGTGCTGCGGGGACAATCCCCACCACAGCTGCCTGTGACACAGCCCGGTGGCACAAGTGCACGCATGGCACGCACAGACCAGGCTGCACGAGTCACCCTGCATTCGAGGCAGTTCCCATCATCACTGCAGGTTCGCTATTCAGTAAATACAGGCAAAAACCCAAAGAAATAGCAGTCAGGATGCAGAAATTGGACCTAACTGGAGTGCCAGTTACTGAACCAGCTCAGAGAGAGGAAACCCGAGCATCCTGGATCCTCAGAGGCCACCTCAGAAAAGATTTACTTATTTGCTCAAGACCACCTTTAAGGCATCTGATGGGGAAGAGAAAAGTGCCCACACAGGACCTCGGCCTCATCCCGCCACACTGCTGTTCCTCACAACCAGCTCCAGTCAGGTTTTCTCCCTCCCTGGTGCCACCATGCACGGCAGAAGTCATCACCAGATCAGGCAGCTTTCTAGCAAGCCACGCGGTACGCAGAGAAGGATCCCGCGGCATGGTGAGCGGAGGCATCACCAACACACCTCCTTGCACGGCGCTCCTCGAAGAGCACAGACAGACAGACACCAACCTGTCACCTTCAATACCGAGGGGCATGGATGGGTAGACAGCCACCAACCTGTCCCTTGCACCCCGAGGAGCACAGATGGACAGGCATCAACCCAGCTCTCGTACCCTGAGGAGCACAGACACACAGCTGCCACTCCACTGCCTTCAATCCTAAGGGGCACAGATGGACAGACAGACAGTGAGCAGGTGAAGGCCCTTCCTGCAAGCCTCTAAGGGGCTCAGTCCCAGCCCTGCAGCCTCACCACTGCAGCACAGCTCAGCTCGCAGCATGGCAGGAGAACACCAAAAACACCTCCCAGGTATGAGACCCTACGCCTACAGCACTGCCATCCAGGAATTTCCTGCGCATCTCTCCCAGCAGTGCAAGGGGACACAACCAGGTGCCCCCAAACTGCTCTGCAGCACAGGGGTGACCCCAGCACAGCCAGATGGGGGTGGGTGACCCTCCCGGGGCTGCACCACTCACTGCAACACAGCCCACAAAACACACGGCGAAATCAGGAGGAGTGGGTTTAACCTGAGGGGGTCTCGCACTCAAGCTTTGCACAGGGCACAGCTCAACCCCACTGTGCACAGAAGGTGCACTTCTAAAGTTTTCCTCCTGTTGTTGAGCAAGGCTGGTACCCTCCTGCCTGCAGCCCCCTCCAAGTGCTGGCAAGCCCCCCGCGTGGCTGTGGCGCAGCAAGGAGCTCTGCTACAGAGCCATCCATGCATCCCTGCAGCCCCAGAGCAGCTGAGGGCAGGCTGCATGTCCCACGTACCCCTGAGTGCACCCTGAAAATGCCCCATGAGCCCAAAAACCTGGCTGCAGGAGGCAGGATGCAGCTTTCCAGAACCCCTATCCCACACTGAGGCCATGAAGCCCACCCACCACCCAGTGCCAGACCCGTTTTAGGGAGCAGCAGGATGGGCACAGTGGAACCAGATGGGTGACCCACTCCTGCCAGGCTCTGTTTTTTAAACCTTGTGCAAGGGGAGAGGGAAATCCCCACTGAGGGTCACAGCTGGAAGCCAGTAGCTGCAGTTTCAGGCAAAGGAGATGCATTATCTTAAAATGCAGCTTCTTCCAGGCAGTGCAGAGCTCTCAGCTGTGTCAGAAGCCAAATCAAGGAGGCCATTAGGCCTCTGCAGTGCTGTTATAGGAAAAGCATAAATCATTGTGTCCTCAAAAGCAGGAGCTTGTTGGCTGCTGCTGGGCTACTCCATCCACAGGGCAGAAGAGGGGACGCATCCTCAGCACCTCCATTTGAGGACGTGCCCTCAAATCAGGAGGCTTTTCTGGTGGGGCGAGGGGAGCATCACGAAGCAGACCCCAGCTCTAGGGGCTCTGCCAGAGGGTGCCAGCACCATGCTGGTGTGTCCCTTGATGGCATGGAGCACAGTCCCTGCCTCCTCGTCATGCACACGTACAGAGATCAATCCCTCCAACGCCAAAGCGAGAGCAACAGAGCCTTGGCTCCTGCTGAAATCAATGAGGCTCTTTATAGTCCCAGTCTCACGTGATTTCCATTCATTGAAGTGGCCATCATATCAGAGCATCACCCTGGACAACGGCCGCGATGGTTTTCCAGCACAGTACACTCCTCTCCCACACGCTTTCCAGGGGCGTCCATCACCACAGGGCTGGAAAGCACAGAGATGCAACGCTTTAACCTCCACAAACTCCAACTTCCACGGTGTGCAGAAACACACGCGCCTCAATGCTCCTCCTCCCAGGAGCTTCCCCCCTGGGGTGAAACCCCCACAGCAGCAGGAGCTCCACAGAAGCAGCAACAGGGTCTCACAGGCATTCCTAGGTCCACACAGCAACACTTCAGCCCAGGAACATCGACCTGGGTCACAGTCTTGGCTCGGCCCCGGGAGAAAACGTAGCTCCAGCTCAAGCAATTGCAGCAGCATCCAGACCAGGGAAGGCAGGGATGATCACCACCCTGAGCTTCGCCCTCCAGCAGAGCAGAAAAACACCGATTTCTTCCCCTTTTTTTCAGGCTGCCAGCAAATAAATCCATCCAATGGCTTGGAGAGTCACAGGAACTGTGGCCTTATGGGGGCTGAGCCCCCTTGCAGCAGCCCTGCTCTGGCACGCAGGGCTGAAAATGAACGTCAATACACAACATCCCACCGTGGCCCGAGATACCATTTAATGTTGATTTTTCTCCCCTTTGGCAGGCAGGAACCAGCAAGTAGAATCCATTTGGAACGTTTCCTTGCCAGGCAGCTCCGTTTCGAAGCCTTGTCCCTGCGTCCGGCGTCAGGGCTGGGCTGCACACAGCTCCATGGAGTAGCAAAGATCACACCAGGGCTGCAGACCTCCATCCCGGCACCACTGGAAAGAGCCGTGGCACAGCCAAGTCGCTCCCACAGCAAGGAGAAGATGATGAAGAGATGAGCCCAGTGCACATCCCAATGGGCAATCCAGGTTCTTGCAATGCCGCAGGATCCCCAGGCTCCGTTCACACTCCTCACAGCCATCTCAGGTCCTTCCCAGCCGCAGTGCTCCACAGTGCGCGTGCACATTAGCCAAGTAAGAGGTTGATACACGTCACTCCCGTGCAGCACTTGGGAATCACATCCTGGAGACTCCATGTAGAGGGATAAAACACGCTTGGGACTCCATAGTGCAGAGGGATGCAGTAGAGCTCAGCAATGCTGCTCACTTGGCACCTTCTCTGCTGAAAAGCCCACCTCCCCTCCCTTGCCCCTTAATTCCTTCCCTTGAAAAAGGTTGTTTTTAAAAAACACGTCACGTGAAGGCTTGTTGCAAACAACTGAGGGGATTGCAGGAGATCTTCAGCCACCTTCACCACCTGTAAAACACTCCTGCGCTAGCAGTCAGCTGCCCCGTGCCAACGGCAGGGCGCTCGTCTCCACACACGATGAGGGTCCTGCTCAAAGCCACACACCCAGCGCAAGGACTCGGGGCGGCCTTCCAGGGCCCGAGACCCCCCCCAAGTGCACCCAAGTCAAAGGACAAGCCCAGACCCACACAGGACGCTGTACACGGGCTTCCCATCTACTGGTGGACCCCAAACTTGGCCAGCAGAGCCCAGGACATCAGCCTGCAGGCAAGGGGCTGTGACCAAGGCACTGCAAAACCAGCCCCGGGTGACAGCAGGGACGTCAGCATTGCCCAACAGGACTGGTTGGAGATGCACAGCTATGGAGATGTTTCCTTCCGGAGCCCCTCGGCACTTGCCAGACAAATATGGTTAAGATATGAAGAGGTTACAATTTACGAGAAAGGCTGGCAAGGAACATCTCGTATGTAGAGTGTTTTTAATTGGATTATGTACATCATGCTTCATGCCTTTGTTAACCGATTTAATGGTTCACCACTTAAGTTCACCACTTGCGTTAAATTTAGTAAAGTAGTGTAATCATTTCCAGAGCTATAACCAAATCAAGGGCTCAATTTCACAGAAGCCTGAAGCAGAGGAACTGCAAGACAATGGCCTAGATGCATAAAATTAACAGTTCTTGACCTCAAAAGGGGCAAAAAAGAAGGTTTTAATGATTTGGTGCAATTGTGTGCGTGTGTTGGGTCTGTTCGTGGCACCTGCACGGAGCTGCTGGTGCAGTTTATAAATAGTCGCCTTCTCTCACTGCAAGGATGTGGCAGAGCCACCCGTTCCCCCAATGCGCTGCGATGCATCCCTGTGAGACACAGAGAGCACAGCCTAGCACTTTGCCCTCTTTGACTCAACAAGTGCAAACAAACACAAGTTCTCTGCCCCACACAAGCAACCCACCAGCAACAAACCGCTGCAGGCACAACAGGGAGAAATTGTTTGCTGGAAATCACAAAACCCCTCTTGGTTTCACGTCACGGGAGGCACAGGGCAGGTGCAGCAGCCACCGAGAAACAGGGATCCAAACCAGCTCCCTGTCTGCCCAGGGCATGCAGTGCATCTCAGAAAAGCTCTGCCCTCTTGAGCCATCGCCGCACACAGCATCGCTCACCACCCTCCTCCCAGCACCACCCTGGGTCCCTGCCTTGAAAAATCACAGTGGAGGAGATGGCTCTCTGCTGCCCGGCCCCCCCAGCACCTGCTCAGATCAGCTCCATGGTCTCCTGCTTGCCCATAACTCCTGCCTCCTGAAAGTTCATCAGGCAAAGCGATTAAACGGCTGGCTGCTTAATGACAGGAGGACACTCACTCTAATCTGAGAAAGCAATTACCTTGAAAATGGGGGTCACGGGCCCCCGCTCATTTACCTTAATTGAATTCCAATATCTGCCTCTAGCTGCCTGGGCTCCTGGCTGTGACTTAAAGCAGCTCATCAAAGCCGAGCATCTCGCTGGCTCTGCCGTGGATGCACCAGCTCAGCTCCCAACCTGCTGCGAAGGTGCGAGGAGCAGGCAGGAGGCCAGGCAGCTGCGAGGTGCTGTGTGTCACCCCAGCTAGGCGCGCTCCCGTGCCCAGACCGCTTCCAAAGCCCCACGGGGAGGGATTTGGCAGCAATCCTCAGCCCCAGGGTTTGCAGGAGCCCAGAGCATGATTCTGTGCTACCCACAAAACCAGAAAAACGTCTATAAAAGTGAATTAAATGTAGAGAATCACAAAGATTCTTGTAGCTTAAGAAAGAACTGCAAGTAGTTACTCAAAAAAAACAAACAAAAATCCGTGGGTTTTGGAGAACAAACACTAAAGGATCTCCAGGGCCACCTCCCCAGGATGCTGGTTGGGGATGCTGATGTCCCAGGGTTAAGGGAGCTCCAACAGAGAACAGGTTTGCTGCAAGACCGAGACCATTATATCAATAAAGAGATAACAAAACATGTTAGTCTTAACTACCCGAGATCTAGGAGAGAGAGCCCAGTAAGTCGGGAGCGGGTAAGTCAATGCATGGAACAACAACTCCATCAGATTTACAGCACATTTCACATCAACAGCACACACAGAGACATGCCTGGGCTCAGGGGTTCCACCAGGGCACCCGGCCCCGCTCCCCAAACACTCCCCAGTCTCATGGACATCGTCGAATTTGGCTAGTGGAGGCTCCCAGAGCCACATTAGTACCCAGGGAGGGGTACTGGGCTGCCCGAGCGGTGGCTGCTATCCCTCCCTCTTGCTCCATGCCAGATTGGGGGAGTTGTGGCGGTCTAGGGGAACCCGGGTGCTGCAAGTTGCCCTTCTTTAAGCCCGCCTGAGAGCAGGATTGCCTCTGGTTATGGTAAATGATAGGAATAAAAGGGGTATACACACGGTGAGAGGCAGATTGGGAAGTCCACGTACCCCGATGATAGCATTCAACTCCGTCATTGTCACTTGCTTGGCACGCTCAACAGCCTGTGCCACTTGCTGTTGGTGCTGTGGGGACAGAGGAGCACAGCTGGGTCAGAGCTGGACACGGGGGCACTAAGCCGAGACGTGATATCCCCCCCATACCCCTGGCACCCCCTTTTTTGTCTATATTTCACTCGTAAGAGCAGCAGCCCAGGTGAACCTCCCTGCATCATGAACCATGGGGTGCACGGGGAGCCTTTTTAGCTCCACAGGTTCAGTGCAGACTCGCACAGCCCAAGGTTCAACAAAGTCTCTACCCCAAGTGTTTTGCAATACACACCTGGGATCTGAGCCCCATTTCTCACAGAAAATAAGCTCCACACCCCTAAAGCCCAAGTCTGGTGGAGCCAGGTCCTTTCTCACTACAGGACCCCCCCTCAGAGGCACAAGCGCTGCCTCCCTGGGGAACCCCCACCCCCCGGGAAAGCAGCATCCCCCATCTGGTGTGTGAAAATGTCCTTACCTCTTGTGACAGAAAAGGCATGATCTGGGCTAAAATCGTATTCAGTCTTTTAGCAATTTCTGTCTGAAAAAAGGGAAGAAGGAAAAAAAAGCAACAGTTAGTCCTGAGCAGCCTCCCACATCAGCACGAGGCTTCCTGGCAGCAGCGTTATGTGTCCCCTCCCTGTCCCTTCCCGTGAATCCCCTCCTTATCCCTTCCCATGTGTCCCCTTCCCGTGCATCCCCTTCCCGGTTCCCTCCCAGCCTCCTACGAAGAAACGGTGAACCCCAGAAGCGATAAGGAAAGCACCTTCATGCTCTTGGGACCATTTTGGTCCCTTTCCCATCAATGGACCAAGGGTCACAGAGCAGCCCCAACCACTTTGTGCCAGCCTGGGCTTCTCTGGCTTCACGAAAAGGTAACCAGGCGCTCCTCATCCTTAGAGCAGTCGCTGCTCTTCACAAAGGCTGGATCACATCCCAACAGTCAGGCCCGCGCAGCCAGAATTGGACACGGGGACAGCCCCTCACCACCACTTTCTGCTCACAGAGCTCATTTGTGGGTGTTGAGCTTCTTCAGCAGAAACCTGGGCATGTACGCACCACCCCACACAGCAAGCATTCATGCAACACCAAGGACTGGTGGGTGCTCGCTCTGGTCCAAGCATCGGTGAGGCCCTTCCCCGCCCCAAAATGAAGCGTTCGGGTTCCTTTTTTCATCCTCGCACCACAAGCAGGAAATTTAACCCATAACGACGCACCCCCGTCAGCCCAACAGCATTATTTGGGAGTCAAACAACAAACCTGTGCCATCAAACTATGGTTTCTGCAACTTGGAATAACACTTCCCTCAAGCGCAGAGGGAGAGCCAGCAGCCTAGTGCCCAGAGGTGCCATCCTGCACCGCACCCTGCACCTCATGGACGCTCGTGCTCAGCACACGAAGCCACCTGCCTGGCTCCCAAGAGTTAATGCCGGCTGCTGCGCTGGCCCAGGCAGCTGTTAAAACAGCTCTTGGTCCAACTCAAACACGGCCTGGGCTGAGCAGCCGTGAGGATTCAACGCCGCAACAATGGCCGGAGCCGAGCCCTGGCGCAGAATCAAACGCCCAGAAATTCCTTCCAACAGCCCCGAGCAGCTCGTTATCAATAACCAGCAATTAACCGGGTCTTGCTCCAGCCTCCACATCAGCAAGGTGCCTCCTCCCCGAGACGGCCAGTAGTTGCATCTCCTTGGAAACCTCTGTGTGCTCCCCCAAACCACCGCTTGCATACCCAGCACCCCAAGGCTTTGTCCTCCCCGATTCCCACTGCTCAGCTCCAAGGTATCCCCAGGATGTGCGCACAGCAGCTGATTAACCCTAACCCCAGTGGGGTGCTGACCCAGAGAGGGGCTCTCAGCTCCATCTACTCCCAAACACTGCAAGAAAAAACTGCAAGAAAAAAACTCAAGTATTCTTGTTTAGAAGAGGAAAAACAAAAAGAGGAATAACCTACAGGCACTCAAGCCCTGCTTTGAGAAACCAGGCCAGGGCACATGGTGTCACAAGACCAACCCGAGGTTAGAGATGGATGCAGGAGCACAGCTGACACGGGCCAGGACAACCAAAAACACAGAATCGCCAGGTTGGAAACGACCCACCAAACCATCGAGTCCAACCATTCCCATCAATCACTAACCCATGTCCCTCAGCACCTCATCCACCCGTCCCTTAAACCCCTCCAGGGAAGGTGAATCAACCCCCTCCCTGGGCAGCCTCTGCCAGGGACCAATGACCTTTTCTGTGAAAAATTTTTTCCTAATGTTCAGCCTGAATCTCCCCTGGCGGAGCTTGAGGCCATTCCCTCTCGTCCTGTCCCCTGTCCCTTGGGAGAAGAGCCCAGCTCCTTCCTCTCCACAACCTCCTCTCAGGGAGTTGGAGAGAGCAATGAGGTCTCCCCTCAGCCTCCTCTTCTCCAGGCTAAACACCCCCAGCTCTCTCAGCCGCTCCTCATAAGGCCTGTTCTCCAGCCCCTACCCCAGCTCACACCTGCAGAGGGAACAGCCCCACAGTGACCCCACAGCCACTGGACTCGCTGCACGGGGTCCCCATGAGCCCTCAACTCGCTGCCAGGCATCGCCTTCACGTGGGCATCACCAGGTTTGGCTTCAAAGCATGAGGAACGTTTCTTGCCATCGTCTTTTCCGAAAGCGACCCAGCGACTGGGTTACACGCGATGCTTTTCGTAGCCCTTCCAGAGATCAGGGCAGCATGCTGGCACACGGGGCCAGGGCAGACGCAGCTAGAAGTGACTACAGCTTGGATTCAGGTACTTTGGCCACAACTCTGCAAGTGCTGCAGCTGCCAGGATTATCAGGGACCTGAAAGCAAGGACGCGGGGCTCATCAGGCGGCGGCTGAAGGCATGGTGCTCCCTGCCCACACTCCTTCGTCCCCACAGCACCAACAGCAAGCGGCACAGGCTGCTGAGCACGCTAAAGAAGCATCAACGATGGAGTCGAGTGCCATCATCGGGGTACGTGGACTTCCACTTGCTGCGCTGGCCAGCAGCAGCTCTTCACGACCAGACCCGTCATCCACCAACCACTCCGTGTCCACAAAACTGGGCTGCAAGCTCAAACTGCAGAAACAAAGCCACGTGCTGTGTCCAAAAGGAGAGCGGTGCAGGAGCACGGGCTGGCATGGTGCGTGCTGCCGGCCACCGCAGCAAAGCAGTGCTGCTCCAAAGTGGCAGCAGTGCCACCGATAACCACCCCGGTGTTCGTATCGCGCGTTGCTCAGCGATAGGTAAACCGCTTTAGAGGCCTTTCTGGCACTGCCGCATCGATTAGATTACATATAAACTGCAGGTCCATTAAATATTTATTCCTTCGGATGAAGCCTATTGGATTCTGGATGCAACAAGCGCTCGGCACGTTGCTCCTCCAACACAGTCGCTTCTCCTGCGAGCTCCTTCTTGCCAGCCCCCAATGAATTCTAGAACGCAATCCTTCCTTGAGGTGCAAACAGCAGTGCCAGCACAAGCAGTCCCTCCAGCTGCGTGTCCAAAGGTTCTTTAGGTGTAAATGGAAAAATGCAGCATCCAAAGAGGCCACCTCCGTGGAGGAGGGAGGGAGTGCGCTGGGTTCTCCCTGGGTATCATCCAGCACTAACACGGTTCAGACAACCACGATGACCCATCGCCTCCATGTTTAAATCCAATTCTGCCCGAACTTCCACCAAAGATTTGAAGAACAACTCGGTGCTCTGCAAAGAGAGAGACTTCCCACGTGGGATTCAGCAAGCGAGAAGAAATTAGATGTCCAAAAATATTATGTTTATGACCACGAGGCTTCCTGTTAACACTAGATTCAATGATCTCTAAATATTTGTTCACTTGAACTTTTCCCATTCCCCAGCAAATTAAACTCTCATTGTCCCCACTAGAAGTTTAATCGAGAGCAAAAGGGGATCCTCCAGTGTGCTGGGAACAGGGGAGGGTTTCATGCCTGACACCTTCCCCATAAGGAGGCTCATTCATCACCTCACCCCAGAGCACAGAGCCCCCTCTGAACCCCCCCAAGCCACTCCTGCCAAGAAAAGCCTCGGTTCCCCGCTGCGGGGTTGCCATGGCAATCCCAGCCTCCACATCCCCTGCGTCTTCGCTGGACCACGGCACACAGCAACGAGATGGGGGCTGCAAACCAGCACTGGGTAAAGATCGGAGGCTGCACAGGGCACCCCGAGAGAACAGCCCAGCAATCGTGCCCCTGGATGGCGCCTGCACCCATGGGAACCTCTCCCAGGATGTTCCTCCCAGGTAATAGGATGCTGATGGCAGCTTCGTACCCCTTGTTAAAAAGTGCAAGGAGTCAGGAGAACCTGAAATCCCGACTAATCCCACGCTGCGCCCTGTGCCTGCCAGGAATCTGACCCACTGCTAGGCAAGAAACACTTCTGGGCGGCATTCTGTGAGCAGGGAATGATCGGAGAACACATTTGCACTGGTTATAAATCAAGAGGTGCAGCACTTTACTTTGGCCACGGGCTGCAAGTCCTGTCACCTGCTCTTAAAATGGCCAGATCAGCTCCCAGCACCCAAAGCACTTAAGGGCACGGAGAGCAGCTACTGGAGCCCAGCCAAGCACCGACTGCAGCAGTGCGTGGCGGCATGGTGTTAAATAGCTGGGGGGTTGGCTCTCCCCAGCAGACCTAGCCCCGTCTGCTCATCTTTACACCTGGACGTGGCAGAGGGAAGCTTAAAAATAACTCTGCCGGCCATCGGTCGCCGGCTACATGGAGCAGAGCTGAAAGGAGCAACCCTAAGCGTGGTCTGAAGCACGGAGTGCAAGCCCAGCTCTGAATGGGGTGAGAGGATCAGGGGGGGAGCTCGCACCCTGGTGTGACATCCTACAGACATCGCTCACAGCCACAGAGATGCTCCCTGCACCAAGCCATATTGGCTTCGGCCTTAGCTGAGCAAGCAAACAGGAGCTGACCAAGCCCCATCAGTGCCCCAGCCCCAGGGCAGAGGACTGGACTGAACCACCTCCCGCATTCCCAGCACTTGGGAGCCTTTGGCATCAGCATTCAGCCGTGCTCTGGGTATGGAGACGCTTGGAGAAACCAACCCTGCTGCCACTGCACTGCAGGGAGCACCCCTGGGCTTCTCAAGTGCTCTGCACAAAACACACGCACCCCAACCAGCACCCTGAGCGGGACAGGTCTCCCATGAACCTACACGGACACCAGGACACCATCTCAGATGCAGCCTCAGAAGAGATTCTGGGCCGCATCAAAACAAAGTCCCTCGTTTAGTGATTTAAATAGCAGGACGCAGGCTGGAGACAAGAGCTTAAATGCACGGCATCGCTCTGCTGACCCTTTCTTCTCTTGAAAACCATGCCGAAACATCCTAAAGACTTTCCAAGACCCCAGGGGCAATGGGGTTGGAAGGTCTGCCAAAGGCAATGGTCCATAGGATGCAGAAACGCAGCACCATCCTTCTCCTGCCATGGTTCACACAGGACTCCCAGGGAGAAGAAACCATCCAAGAGCCTTCAGAGAAATAGGGCTGGTAGGGCTGCCAAAGGTGATGGCCCATGGGATGCAGGAACATGGCATGATCATCATCAAGCCACGTTTCATGCAAGATTCCAAGGGAGAAAATCCCACCCACAAGCTCCCAGCTTCCTCCTCAGCTCCGCCACCACAGCTTGCCACACAAACACAGGGTCTCCAAGACAGGTCTGCATCACCACCCCCTGCCTCCTCCAGCCACCCCAGCTCCATCCCGGTGCTGCGCAGCACCCCAAGACCCTCAGCCCTGGGAGAGGGTGACGGGGCAGCCAGCAAAAGGCAAGAAATAAATCACACTAGTGGTGAAGCACCAGCAGCATTTGTTGAAACCAGGATATTGTCTCTTTAAGCACATGAAAATAAGGCCCTTGAGCAGTGTGGTTCTCACTCCGGCGCACAATTATGGGTACTTTCAGCTGTCTACCACTATTTCAAGTGCTCTCTCCAACCAGGCTGTCAATGGCATGTTGAAAGCTATTTGTGGCTGCTATCGTTATTAGCAAAGTGGAGAGCTTCGCTGATGAGAATTCAATTCAGAGAGGGGGTGTGGAAGGGCAGACAGAACCCCCCCCTTACAGAATTACACCCAGCACCTAGACTGGGAGAGGGCAGAGCTCATCTACGATCCCCAAAACCCACTCAGGGACTCTAAAAGCCCACCCAGAGACCCCAGAACCCCCACCTGCTGCCTCCCACGATGGGAGGAAGAGATGAAGACGGCTGACAGAGATTCCCTTCTACCTTAAGAGGCGCAAGAGCATCACCCTAACAAATTACTTCAGCAAATCATTACCTAGCACTCCTCACTAATGAGCCTGACCAAGGATATTGCGTTCTTGGAATATTCTAGAACACAAACCCCATGCCTCTCATCCCATGGAAATGTCAGGAGGGTTCGGGTTTGTTTCGAGCATTAAAGTGTTTAAGTGCCAACACAAGAAGTGCTTATGAGGAGAGTTCTCAGCCATAAAAACCCCAGCACAAAGGTTCTCCTGCTGAGGTGTCCTGTTTCCCCACATAAAATTAGTCTTTCTTTTGGAATTGTTACTACATTTAGTGATTATCTACAGAGAGCTGAACAGAAACAATGCCAAACCCACTGGAGAACCCAAGTTCCTTTTGTAAAAATCAATTAACCTTAAAAAAAAAAATAAAGAATTTTCAAAGCAAGCTCCCAAGCAGTCTCAGGTTGAGGCAGGCTGAGCCAGGCCTGCGAGCGCTGCGTTCAGCAGGAAGGCTGCTGCAAGGAGCAATTCGCTGTGTTATAGGCAACAAAGTGGGTAGTCACTTCCGAAATATTTCCTTGCATATGGAGTTGCTTATGAAACTGCATTTTTTTTCCTTAACAAGAAACAAAACAAGGGAAGGGGGGGAAAAAATTACCACACACGGCCACATATGCACGCACTTAACATTCAGCGTAGAAGAGATAATCTGTTATATAAGCCCACAGCCAGACAATCCCCTTTTGCTTAAAGATGAAGTATCCATCAATGTTTGTCTCGAGCAGATGTAATCACAAGCAGTCAAGTCTGGAGGGCAGGACACTGCATGAATAATTCAGGCACTCCAGTCTACTTGATTGTGTGCAGATAAACACAAGTCAACCGCTAAACAGGTCAGCTGATAAACTTGTTTGTTCAGGACTAGCCACCCTCGACCAGATGCAGGCAGGTCCACGCTGCAATTAGCGGCGGGGATGCCTCCTGGGGGATGCTGTGTCCCCAGAGCAGGGCAGTCCCTCTCTGGGCATCACTCTAGCTGAGCTCTGCATCCTGACTTCGCTCCATCCCTCTGCTCCCTTCCCATTCCTGAGCTCCCACAGCCCATCTCTGCACACCTTCCAACCCTGAACCCTCCTCTTCCCCAGAGCTGCTTCCATCCCAAGCTCTCTGCTCCCTCCACCCCTGGGCTCTTGCACCCCAAGCCTGAGCTCCCTCCATTCTGAGCTCTCCCCACACCTCCGCTCCCTCCATTCCAGAGCTCACTCCATCCTGAGCGCTCCCCATCCCTCTGCTCTCCTGATCCCTGAGCTCCCTCTCACTTCACTTTCGCCTGGAAGAGCACTGGGAGCAGCTCAGGCTGCTTTGTTTTCCTCCAGCACCATGCACGCTGCTGTCAATTAAACAGCAAGACAGCTTCACCTCCCCAAACTTCCCCCGTCAGCCCAGCACTAGGCACGCAGCATATGTCACCAGGAACAACTCAAGCAGGCGGGGGATGCATGGCACAGGCTGGAATCATCCGGTGGAGATGAGATGCAAGGCAGTGAAGCTCCCTGCGAGGCGCACACCGACCACTCCAGAGCCCCCCTGCACGCAACCGCTACAGCAGGGCAACCGCCACCCTGCAAAATCCGGGTCAGGGAAGGCAGCAGAGGCTCTGCCTGCAGCAGCCCCACCAAAAAACAACCCTGGACATCTTGAGGTTCCTCAGTTACCCTGCAAAACCATTCCAGAGACTTCATTCACCTCGCCAAATGCCGCGGAGAAGTCACGCTACGTTTTCACGCCACAAGACAGAGCGGATGGTCGAAGGCTCCATCCACACAAAGCTCTCACCCTGTAGCCCCGATACTCATCCCACGGTGCAAACCCTCTCAGATCAGTTTTTGGTCGCAAACACGCACTGACAGAAGGGACGCATGCCTCAGGAAACAGCAACAGCTTCCAAAGCTTTGACCAAGAGAAGGAGCTCGACATCTTGCAACGTTATCTCAGCGTTTCCCAGCATCCGCGCAGAGCAAAGCCGCTCGCTCCATCACCAACTGGGTGGCAAGAGCCATTCCCTCTCTTGAAAGCAGCTTGCACCAACGCATGTGTGACTCCAGTCCCTCGAGTGTTTCTGAAGAGGCAGCAGGGTCCGTGTCCTTCCGGATGCCTGCAGAACGCTGACAGGGTTCTCACAGGAGGTCACCGCACAGGAATCCTGAATTCAGGATGCCCGAGGCTTTCCCGAGCTGCGCCCCAACTCCTGTGTGCCCCGACTCGCCCCATGCAGGGGGATTCAGGTCCCACACGGCCCCTGTCAGTGCTCCCCACACGGACGCTTTTGTCCAGGCAGAGGCAACGAAGAGAAAGAACTCAGGATTATCCGCACAGAAGATATTTTTACAAAACTGAAGACTAAGCAGTAATTATTTTCGCTACCCTGTGACTCCATACCAGAAGGCTAAAGGGAAGCGTGCACATAAGATCCGCAGAGGGGCTGCTTTGAATCTCATCAACCGCCTAACAACACTTTCTTCCTTAGGGCTGCAACGCTGCTATTAAGCAAAACCACTTTGGAGTTGAATGGGGCTGATTTGGGAATTGCAAAGTTGATGTCAACTTCTATCTGCTTTAAGTTCTTAATTAGAACTCCTTCTAAAACCAGTAAGCAGCAGCAGCACAAATAATCGGGTCTAATCTCAATAATACTTTATTCCTTTAAGTTTTACCATCATGTGCCCAGCCTTTAGGCTCTTTAACTATAATCTTATCAAGGTAGCACACCACATTCTGCTCCAGCCTTCTATATTTTCCCTTCAGGCGAGTTACATATTAGAGGCGACCGGAAAAAAAAAAAAAAAAAACAGAGAGCACCAAACATTGCTTCATTTTCCAGATGCAAAGACAAATCCGCGACATTGAGCAACACAGCGTAAGATATCGCTATCCCTGAAGATAATTCCCTTCCAAGTCTCACGCTACAGCATGGGGGATGACCTTAGAAAGAGACATCTCGCACCAACAACAAACCCAGAGGGAAATGCAGGAGATAACGATTATTTTCTGAGGGCTGGGAACATGCTACTCTAGGTACCGACCTCCCAGTGTGGAAGGTAATGCAATTTTCACCTTTTCTCACAAACATTCTTTTCAAAACCCAAGTTCCTTCTATATATAAGGCAAAAAAACCCACCAGCCTGCCATAAATCTCCAGTTCCCACTGCCAGGCCACAAGATCCTACTTGGAGTCACAGCCCCCACTGCAGCTCTGCTTCCCTGTTTATTTACAGTGTTGATCAAACTGGTTGATTAGCACAACCAGGGCTTGAGCTCAGGGTGAGAAAAGGGCAACGGGAGTCGTAGAACCACAGCGTGGGTTTGGTTCGAGGACACCTTTAAGATCACCAAGTCCAACCAGTGATCCAGCCCTGCTAAGTCCATCTCCCCAAGTACATCTACTCGACATTTACTCGCCTTTTAAACCCCTCCAGGGATGGTGACTCAACCACAGCCTCTTCCAGTGCTTGACAACCCTTTCAGTTAAGAAATTCCTCCTAATATCCAACCCAAATATCCCCGACGCATCTTGAGGCCATTCCCCCTGTCCTGTCACTGGCTACCAGGGAGAAACCAACCCCCCCTCCTTGCTACAACCTCCTTTTATGCAGTTACAGAGCAGAGGAGATCTCCCCTCAGCCTCCTTTTCTCAAACACCATTTTCCCCCTTGGAATCACTCACCTGTTTGTGCATTTCAATATTCAAACCATACGACATTTCATAGTACTGGAGAATAAAGAAAGGGGAAAAAAAAAAAAAAAGGAGACAAGAATTTGCATTAATTTAACAGGAGATATTTGCATAAGGTCATTACCAGAAAGCATCCTGCTCAAAATTGCCCTTAAAGCTCTCGCAGCCAAGGAAATTATACCTTATAATAAGCAGATGTTTATAGGGTTTAACTAGCATGCATTTACCAGGAGGACACTCCTTTTTTACTCCTGTTTTCTCCTCCTAAGCTACTTAGAAAAACAAAAGAGGCGCAGAGCTGCGAGAGGCGCCTGCTCAGCCCTGGCAGAACAGGTACAGCCCGGAGCCGGGCCAAAAACCCAGATTCTCACTGCGGGGGCAGGGAATTTGTTCTCTTCCCCCACCAGGAAAAAAAAAAAAGGGGTGCAGGGGCAGCTGAGCCAGTCAGACACAAAACTGAGCCCCCCCGCCTTGGGGGCTCCCACGCAGAGAGAGGCTGCTGAGCAACAAAAGAGCCCGCTTTGATCAGAAAGAGGGGGGGAACCTGGGAAAAGGGGGGTAGGTGCCCTGAGAAATTGCAAGGAGAGGATGTCCTGGGAAATGGAGGGGGGCGGAGAGGAGAAAAAGGTGGAGGATACCCTGGGAAAGTGGGGGGGAAGAGAAGAAGGAGCAGGGAAGCCCTGGGAAAGGGGGAAGGGGCGTAGGATGCCCTAGGAAACGATGGGGGGCTACCTGGGAAATACAGGGGGGAAGAGGAAGAGATGCCTTGGGAAAAAAAAATGGGAGGGGGGAGAAAGGGAGAGAATATCCTGGGAAAGGGAGGGAATAGGGGGAGTGGGATGCCCTGGGAAAGCACCAGGGCAACCTCACTCCCGGTCCACTGAGCAGCCCAGGGGGGCCCAGACCCCCCCCAGCGCACACCCCGGACCCAGGCTCACAGTTACAGACCCCCCCCCAACTCCTTGGGGCTGCAGGGACTGGCAAAAAGGGGGTTAACAGGAAACTTGTTCCCCCTTCCAGCCTCCGGCTCCCGGTTCTCCCAGACTGAGGTGGGGGGGACAGGCAGCCCCCTCCCTGCATCAGGGCCCCCAGGCAGGAATGGGGGGAGGTGGGTTCCCCCCTTTTGCAGCACCCGCCTGGGCTCCCAGCTAATGACATTTACAGCCTGAGCCGAAATCTGATTAAAGTCTCTTACCATAACGTAATGGCGCTGCATTTCTGTCTTCTCGTTCGCCAGCTTATCATACTCCACTTTCAGGCTGGGGGGGGGGGAGCAGAGGGTGAGACCCCGAGGGCAGAACTGGGGGGGGGGGGGAGCAGGGATTGGGGGGCAGAGAGGCTCCCCCCGGGCTCACCTGTGGTACTGGGCCTGCAGGAACTGGAACTCATCCTTGATCCGGTCGCAGGATTCGGCCACAGTGAATTTGAAGCCCGGCTGGCCCGGCTGGTGCGGAGCCTGGGGGGACAGGGGGGTGCTCAGCAGTGGGGCTGGGGGGGGGGTCAGGGGAAGCCAAGGTCTCAGGGGGACCTGGGGTCTTCTCTGGGGTCACCTGGGAGAGCAGGATTGGAGGGGAGAGGGGGGTTCACAAGGTTTTGAGGGGAGCAGGAGTCACTGGGGATAGCGGGGGGGGGGCAAGAAGAGTGGGGGGATGTCTGAGGGGAGCAGGGAAGGGGGGGTAACAGGATCTTGGGGCTTCCCAGGGGAGGAGGTGGGAGATCTCCAGGGGTGCTGGAGGGAGGTCTGAGGGTTTCGGGGGTGGGGGTGTCAAGGGAAGGAGAGGGGGGAGGATTTCAGGGCGTCTTAGAGAGACCAAGACTCACGGTGAGGGGAGCAGGGGACTTCGAGGGGGGAGCCAAGGAAGGTTTGGGGGGCTCCCAGACGGAGAGGGAGGGGGGCTTTGGGAGGTTTGAAGGGTCTTGGGGGGAGCAGGGTAGAGATGAGGGTTTGGAGGGGTATGGGGGGAGTGGGACTCACCAGGAGGAGGGAAAGTAGGGGGTTGGGGGGGGAAGAAGTAGAGGAGGGGTTCGGGGGGGGTGGTTCTCGGAACTCACCGGAGGGAGCAGGATGGGGGGGCCGGAGGGGTAGATATTGGGGGGGGGGTCTCAGGAGGAGGCCGGGGTGGGGGGTGGATCTCACAGGTTGGGGGTGTCAGGGGGTGAACGGGGAGGAAAAGGGGGTTCGAGGAGAAGATGTCGGGGTTTGGGGGGGGTGCCGGGACTCACCGGGTGCCGGCCCTGGGGGTACATGGCAGGGCTGGGGCGCGGTCACAGGAGCCGAGCCGAGCTACGGCGATGGCGACGAGAGGAGCTGCTGCCCGGCGGCCACGGAGCGCTCCGGGAGAGACCGAGAACTGGAACAAAGAGACGAGAGGAAAGTCCGTGCGGGGGGCGGAGGAGAGAAAAGGGGGGGGGGGAGGCGGAGGGGGGGGAACGGGGCCGGCGTGAGGGGGTTTAGGGGGGTGGAATGGGGCTGGCGAGGGGGGTGGAAGGACTGTGCCCCCCCCCCCCCCCCCCAGTAAAGCTCCGCACCGGCGGGGAGGCGCTGCGCACCCGCGGAGCCCGGCCCAGCCCCGCCTGAGCCGCCCCGGGCTTCCGAAAAAAAAAAAAAAAAAAAAAAAAAAAAAATTAAAAAAAAAAATCTTAAAACATGAAAAAAATTAAAAAAAGCTAAATCGCTCCCAAAAAAAAAAAACAAAAAAAAAAAACAAAAAAACCAAGGAGGATCCCGCGGAATTCCTGCTGCGAGAAGGGGGAAGCAAAGCCAGGAACTAACGCCGGAGCCATGGAGGAGAGGAGGAGAGGAGGAGGAGGAGGAGGGGAAGAAGGCCGTACACATCCGACTCCCCGGGCGCCGCGGACATGCGAAGCGCCGTCCCCGCCGCCGCTCCCCCCGCCGCCGTTCAGCTCCGCGCAGCCGGTAGCGCCGTAACTCCGCAAGCCATGGTGCTGCCCCCGGGGTGGAAGGAGGCTCCCGCAGCCCCGCAGCCGCTCCCGCTGGAGCCTGGGCGGCCGCCGGAACGAGACAACGCGGAGCACGCGGTGCGGTCCCCGCTGCTGCTGCCGCCGCCGCCGCTGCCGCCGGAGCGAAACGGGGCGGCGGGGAGGGGGGGGAACAAAACCTGGGCGGCCCCTCCTCGCGCGGGCCAATGGCGGCGCCGGAGCCCCACGTGGGGACCGGAAGGGCGCGCGGCCATTGGGCGCCGACGTCACAATGCGAGCCGAGGGCCGGGGCGGCGGCGGCGGGGCTGCCCCTATGGCCACGCCCCCCTCGGCGGGCCACGCCCCCTCAGGCCACGCCCGCCCCGCGCCGCCTCGCGGTCTCCCCGCGGCCTTCGCGCCGGGTTCGGCGGGGGCTGCGAGACGAACGGAACCGGTATTGTGGCTTTTTCGCTCCCAACGAGCCGTGATGTCGCTCCGGCGCGGGGCAGACCGAGCCACCGCCAGGACGTGCCTCCTCCCTCCCTCCCTCTTTGACGTGCCGGTTCCCCCGTTACCGTGTGTTTGCTTTACCCCCCCTCCCCGCCGCCTCCCTTTCAGTGTGAGCGGTTTGAACGAGCCCTACGGCGAGGAGGGGGCGCGGGGCACACGCGCGGCCCCCCGGTTCCCGTGCGGGGCCGGCGCCCCCACGACCCTCTCCGCCACACAAAATGGCTGCCCTCCTCCCCGCCCCGCGTCGCTCGGAGCCTCCCCGCCCCACGTGGGGGCCCTGCCGCCCACCCACCAATGGCTGCGCCCGAGCCGCCGAGTCCCCCCGCGCCATTGGCTGAGGGGGGGAGGCGCCGTCAATCAAAGCCACGCGGGGCCCGGGCGCTGCCAAAGCCGCCCCGCCCGCCATGGCGGCGTAATTAGCGCGGAATGGCTTCTCCTCCCGCTCGAACGAGCCGGCCCCGCCGCGCCGGGCTAAATATCAATTGGATTTGGGGCATCAAAGGAACAGGGTCGCGTTGGCTCCCTGGTAATGAAGCGGTGAAAGCAGAAGGAGGAGAAAAATAAAAGAAAACACTCCAATACGGCCTCAAAACTCACGCGGTGGGGGGGGGGGGGGGTGCGCCCCGGTGCGGGGGGGGCCGCCCCCAGCCCCGGTCCCGCCGTCTCCCCCCCCCCCCAACAAATCGTTAATTGGGCGCTTCCCGGTTGTTGACGCGCCGCGCGGTGTCAGCGCCTCGCGCTCCCATTGGCCCGCGCGGCCGGCCCCGCCCACAGCCCCACGTGGGGCACGGCCGAAGCGAGGGGGCGGAGACAAAACCCGGCGTGGATTCCAGCGCTGGAGCCGGAGCTGCCCCGCCGCGCTCGGCCTGCCCCGCCGCTCTCCTCGCCCTTGGGGCTTCGCTCAACGATTCTCGCTTCCCCCGCCCCTGCTCTGCTCCTGCCCCGCTCCGAGTCGTGTGTCTCCCCTTTGGCTTCGGGGGTGGAGGCCGCGAGTATGTCAGTGTTCAGTTCTGGGCCCCTCACCACACGAAGGATGTTGAGGCTCTGGAGCGAGTCCAGAGAAGAGCAACGAAGCTGGTGAAGGGGCTGGAGAACAGGCCTGATGAGGAGCGGCTGAGAGAGCTGGGGGTGTTCAGCCTGGAGAAGAGGAGGCTGAGGGGAGACCTCATTGCTCTCCAACTACCTGAGAGGAGGTTGTGGAGAGGAGGGAGCTGGGCTCTTCTCTCAAGTGACAGGGGACAGGACGAGAGGGAATGGCCACAAGCTCCACCAGGGGAGTTTTAGGCTGGATATGAGGAAATATTTTCATGGAAAAGGTCATTGTGCACTGTCAGAGGCTGCCCAGGGAGGGGGTTGAGTCCCCTTCCCTGGAGGGGTTTAAGGGATGGGTGGATGAGGCGCTGAGGGACATGGGTTAGTGATTGATGGGAATGGTTGGACTCAGTGATCCGGTGGGTCTCTTCCAACCTGGTGATTCTGTGACTCTACGATTCTATAATTCACGTCAGGTGGGAAAAATGGGATATGTGGGTGCACATTGGGGTGCAAACATGGGGTGGGAAAAGTGGGATGTGCATCGGGGTGGACGTCTGGGGAGAGGTTGGGGTGCACGCTGGGGTGCCAATCAGGGTGGGCATCACGGTGCGCATTAGGTGGGAAAAAGAGGGTGCTCGTTGGGGTGGACACCATGGGGTCCATTGGGGTGGGACACCGTGGTGCCTGTTGAGGTGCGCATCGGGTGGGGAAAAATGGGGTGGGAGTTGGGGTGGACATCCAAGTGCACATTGGGATGCACGTGAGGTGAGAAAAATGGGGTACGCATCGCGTGGGAAAAACAGGGTGCACGTCGGGATGGGCATCGAGGCGCATGGAGGAGCGCAAAGCGTCCCTGGAAGTGCAGCCCCAGGAGATTTGTTACCTGTTCCAGGCAAGTCAGCGTGGGAGAATGTGGGCCCACAGTGCTTTTCAGCCATGCAAGACGGGGTTCCTGAAATCACCTGTACCCAGGGAAACAGCGAAAATTAATGGCAGTTAGTAACCCTGGAAATATTAGCAGTGAAACTGGTACTAATTCTTCCTCTAAAGTGCTCTCCCTGGCAGTTTGCGCTGCTCAGTACATTCGAGGCAACATCAATTTAGCAGAGAAACGTGACCGCTGCTCCCTGTGTCACCCGCTCACATCAGTCCCGGGATTGCAAAGCAAAGGCAGCGGCACCTGAAAAGCCTCCCCTTGGGAGGCCCTTGGGATTGGGACGCACGCTGCCTTTCCTGGCGCGGCAGCTGCCGAGGCTTCCTGCAGGCTGGAAGGATCATCACAGAATCATGGGTTGGGTTGGAAGGGTCCTTGGAGCCCATCCCGTTCAAGCCCTGCCATAGCAGGGACACCTCCCACTGGATCAGGGGGCTCCGAGCCTCATCCAACCTGGCCTTGAACCCCTCCAGGGATGGGGCAGCCACCCCTGCTCTGGGCAACCTGTCCCAGGGCCTCTGCACCCTCAAATCATAATTCTCCAACTCAGGCACTTTGGCCTCAGCACTCGCTGCTGGGTCGCAGATCTGTGTGCATTTCCATGGCTGGGGAGGTTAAGTGATCTTCCCCATGCAGGCTGATGCTAACCCTGGCGTAGAGTTTTTGTTGCTGGGTCACACTGTCTACTGAGCTCCTATTCCCTCCACCCCACCCCATCCTCACTCTGCACTTAATTGAGCTGGAAAAGTGCAAAAATTGGGGTGATTGCAGCAGTGGGGCTGAGCCGGACCCTTTGCCCCAAGGTGCTTTCTGGAGCTGAATTCAGTGGACACGGGGCCATGGGGAGAGCAACAGAAAGCAGCGGGTTTGGGCAGAAAATTCATTTCATTGCTCAAAATAGAAGCCATTAGATGAGCCGCCTCCCTCCCTCGGCGGCACTTATGGACAAATTCTGATTTTTATTTAATGGTTTCCCTGAAAAGGTTGTAATTTTCTTCCCATTCCCATCTCGCTGCAGCTCCAGTGCTGTTGTGGTGAACTCAAACGACCGAGAACACCGCTCGTTAATTGATATTCCTCACGCTAGAACTGAACTGAAATAGCAGATGTTTTATTTTAGCTTATTAAAACTCACCTGGTTGAAAAAAAAAAAAAAAAGAGAGAAAGAGAGGGAAGAACTATTAGGGGTGAAAGGAAACGTTCCAGTTCGTATTGATTTAAAATCTACTTAAATTGATATTTGCACATCCCAATTATCAACCATGATCTCTTCCCATAACTTATTTTTCTTTCCCTGAGGTTTTTTTTGTTTTTTTTGTTTTTTATCCTTAATGAACTCAGATCAAGCCTCAGTGGGAGAAGCCGCCGGCTCCTCTCCCAGCCAGCAAGATGCCATGAGGTACCTTTGTCACCACAGGCTGACTAACACTCAACCGTGCCCCTCAGCGCCTCTTCCACCCATCCCTTAAACACCTCCAGGGAAGGTGACATCTCTGCGGGAGGACCTCTCTAATCCTTACCCTAAGCCTGGCCCTAACCAGAAGCCTAAGTCTAACCCCACTGTCTCCCTAGGGACAGTTGTCCGTTCCTGTGGTGCCCAGGTGCCCAGGCGTGCCGTGTGCTCACGGCTGCGGCACCCTGCGAGGTCTCACACCCGGGGCAGAAGAAACAGGAGATGTCCTCATCCACCCTGCCTGAGAAGAAACCTCGGGCTCGGCTTCTGGGCATGGGGTGTTGTGACACCCTCTCCCGTACTCCCCGCGATGCCGCCCTTCGGGGAAACTGTCGGAGCTGCCCTTCCCCTTCCCAAACGGCTCCTGCTGGGGAAGAATCGCTGCTCGCCGTCCTCCCATGGGTGATGCTCCCACATTGGCTACCTCTGGCTGACCCCACTGGCCTCAGCAATGCCAGAGGCCGGGTTCTCCTGGGGGCTGTGGGAAAGAGGGGAGAAAGGAACCTGCAGGATGAGCTTTGTTGCAGCTAATAGGAGGTTGTGGAGAGGAGGGAGCTGGGCTCTTCTCCCAAGTGACAGGGGACAGGACGAGAGGGAATGGCCTCAAGCTCCACCAGGGGAGGTTTAGGCTGAACATTAGGAAAAATTTTTCACAGAAAGGGTCATTGGGCACTGTCAGAGGCTGCCCAGGGAGGGGATTGAGTCACCTTCCATGGAGGGATTTAAGGGACAGGTGGAGGAGGTGCTGAGGGACATGGGTTAGTGATCGATGGGAATGGTTGGACTCGATTATCCGGTGGGTCTCTTCCAAGCTGGTGATTCTATGATTCTATGATTATGGGGTCTGAATGCCTCCACAGCCACAACCCCCCTGCTCTCCCTGAGCTTCCCAGCAGGGCAAAAGGTCCAAACCAGCAGAAACGCAGCTTTTTTCCCCCTGTAGTTTTTGTCCCCGCTTCATCTGCTGTGTGTGCCGGGAATGCTGGAAGAGGCTGGCGATGGTTTCACACAGCTTCATTTTTGGATTGGCTGTCTGGGTGCAGAGGAGGCGGTGGTGAAAGAGGAGCACACACGTGCGTACACACGTGTACCCACGCCTGCATATGCATGTGCACGCGTGCATGCACACACATCACACATCCTACACACACACACAGAGCCCCCTTGCTGCTCACAGAGCCCCCTGTGTCCCCTGCTCCCTCCACAGCCCCTGGTCCAGCCGAATTCAGGCGAGGCGCAGGCGCTGCTCCGTGTGCGCGGGTGCGTGACGGCGGTTATCGCTGACAGCGGGGCCAGGCCCCGGTCAGCAGTGTGTGTTTGCATTCCAGGTGACACTGTCTGCCCTCTGCACAGGGCAGGACCTTGCCTGCCAAATTCCCTTTAGCTCGGAGTTTACCTAAACAAGGATTTCAGCATTGGGACGGCAGTGAAACGCATACAAATGACTGAGCCCGGAGAGCCCGGAGAGCTACCAGTGAGTTTATTTTGCTTTGTGGGGATGCTCTGGTTTATCAGAGCTTGGCAGTAAGGTTTTACAGCCCCCCTGGTAGGAGGGTCCAATCCTGCAACCGCTTCTGGCACAGCACCTCTGGCAGGGCTGGGCACAGCTAAAAAACCCTTTACTTTTCAATGTTCCTATTTATGATGCTCGAGCACCCAAATACCTGCACAACAGGCTGCACTCTGGCTCCGAGCTTTTTGTTTCTCCTTTTTTCCCCTTCCAAGCAAATCTTGGGGCTCCACGGGGAAAAATGCACCCCACAAACCTGTGAAGTGGCAGAGGACATGGGGCTCTCCTGTGGGACAGGGGTGGGTTCCTGCTGCAGGAACCTGCAACGCAACCTCCTCAAACGCCTCCACAGAACATCTCAGCTCCTGGCAGCCCCATGCCAGGGTCCTCCAGGCTGGTGGCAGGAGCAGGCGGCGATGGGCATTGCTCTTGCCTCCCATGGCCGTGTGCTCCCGCTCTGCAAACCCACAGGAGCATCTCCGAGACGCTACCCGGAGGTTCCCCAGCCTTGGCAGCAGACGGATGGGGAAGAGCGTTGGTTGCTGGTGTTGCCACAGCCCAATTTCCCCGTCCTTTCACAAGCCAAACTCCCACTGACCTCACCCTCATCTGCAGGGTTTGCTTGAGCAATCCCTGGGAGGCATCAAACCTGCTCCAAACCTGCCCCAAATCCCTCCTGGCACTGAACAAGGGCCTGGTTTTCTTCCCTGTCCCTGTTGCAGCTGGGATCAGAGGTGTGAGGAGATGGATATGGGGTGCAGGTGGAGACCTCACCTGGAGTCCTGCATCCAGTTCCAGAGTCCTCAGCACAGGAAGGACATGCACGTGTTGGAGCGAGTCCAGTGGAAGCCACAGTGATGATCCAAGTGATGGAGCTCCTCCTATGCAAGGACAGGCTAGTTTTAATCTGAAAGAGGGGAGATTGAGATGAGATACTGGGAAGAAATATTCTCCTGAGAGGGTGGGGAGGCCCCTGGCCCAGGTTGCCCAGAGAAGTGGCGGTTGCTCGCTGGAGGTGTTCAAGGCCAGGTTGGATGGGGCTTTGGAACAAGCTGGTCCAGTGGGAGGCCCATGTCAGGGGTGTTGGAACTGGATGGGTTTTGAGGTCCCTTCCAACCTGAACCATTCCATGATTCTATGAGTGCAAAGGGTGCTGGAGGGAGGGTGAGCCCAGGACTCTCCTGGCAGTAGAGACATGTCAGAGGAGCCAGAGCCAGGCATCCCTCCTGCCAGGAAAGCCTCAGCTGAAAGCTCTGGCCAAGAAAAGCAGGTGAAGGGATCAGGCCCAGCACTCACTCACAGGCTTAGCTGCAGCTCTGGTCAAAACTCAGCAGCTCCAGCACTGTCGGCTCCATCAAACAACCACCAGTATCCAAACCAGGCAGGGCAAACAGGACTCTGCAGGCAGAGGAACAGTGTTTTCTGCCCCTGCCTGCCTCCCTGCCCCTGCTCACGCCCAGCCTGGGCACTGCCCCACGCAGGGACCCCCTGGATGAACCGTGAGCCGTGACTGTGTTTGGCAGAGGACGGGACAGCATGGGTCTTGCACGCTCAACCAGTGCTGGGGCTTCAATGCTGCGTGGGCTCGTGACGCAGCCACACAGTGCACTTACTCATCTTTAAAGCCAGGCTGCATCCTGGATGGAGAGGGATGAGGAGAACCTGGAGGAGGAAGAGGAGATCGTGGCTGCTCTCAGCAGGGAGAGCAGGTTCAGCTGTGCCTCCCCGGACACCAGAGCCAGGGCCAGCCAGGTTGCTCAGGGTTGCTCATGGGTGTTCGTGGATGCTCGAGGCTTCTCGCCGCCTCCAGAGCCTGTGGACACCCTTCTCCCCACCCTCACCTGCCCTCCCTTGGAGGGGCCAGCCGCTCAGCCCAGGTTCTTGCTGTCTCCTGTCTAATTATAGATATTATATTGCAAATGGCTTTTGGGCCTGCTAATGGTATTACTGGTGTTATTCTCCTACTTGTTAATTATAACCAATTTGTTTGGGATGCCTTCCCAGTTTTCGGCTGTAATTGCTCTCCCTGTTCCCCGATGACTATGACTCAGCAGAAACTCCGCAGTTTCGCTCAGGGATGATATTGCTCTTTGTCTCCCCTGCCAAGCGTGCCTACAAGACGGCTGCCTGCACAGCACGGCTACCACTCCCACCCCACTGGTGGCCACACTCCAGCCTGGAGCTTGGGGAGCCAGAGAGATGCAGGATCGTGGCAGTGCGGGGCTGCCATCCACGCTGGGTTGGAAGCGGAGTGCTGGTGGCATCGCTGAGAAGCTCCGTGTCCTTGGATGTGGAGCAAGTGTCCAGGGGAGCGGGAGGGATGCAGGGTGGTGGTGGTGCAAGGCTGGCACCAGGTTGGAAGTGGGGTGATGGCAGCCTCGCTGCAAAGCTCTGCGTCCTCGGATGCGGCACCGGTCCTTGAATCCTGTGTTCAGTTCTGGGCCCCTCACCACTAGAAGGATGTTGAGGCTCTGGAGCGAGTCCAGAGAAGAGCAACGAAGCTGGTGAAGGGGCTGGAGAACAGGCCTTATGAGGAGCGGCTGAGAGAGCTGGGGGTGTTTATCCTGGAGAAGAGGAGGCTGAGGGGAGACCTCATTGCTCTCTCCAACTACCTGAAAGGAGGTTGTGGAGAGGAGGGAGCTGGGCTCTTCTCCCAAGTGACAGGGGACAGGACGAGAAGGAATGGCCACAAGCTCTGCCAGAGGAGGCTCAGACTGGATATCAGGAAATATTTTCACGGAAAGGGTCATTGGGCACTGGCAGAGGCTGCCCAGGGAGGGGTTTGAGTCCCCTTCCCTGGAAGGGTTTGAGGGACTGGTGGACGAGGCGCTGAGGGACATGGGTTGGTGATTGATGGGAATGGTTGGACTAGATGGTCTGGTGGGTCTTTTCCAACCTGGTGATTCTATGATTCTATGATCACCTGCAAGAGCTGTTGAGCTCAGGCCTGGGGATGCTCATAAGCAGCTTCGCTGAATCAGGGCTGCAGCCCATAAACTATTATGGGATTCTGCTTGCAGAAAGCCAGCAAGGCTCGGTGTGCCTAAAGGCTTAGCCAGGGAAAGGGGGAAATATAATAAACGGATTGTTTTCTTTTTATTATCGCTAAATTCTAAAGTAGTTTGCTCTTTTCTTCCCGGCATTAACTGCAGATAAGTTATTTGGAAAGCAAGATTTCGCCAGAACAGCCATTCAAGTAGCCTAATACACACATTAGAGTCTATTTGCACTTAAAAGAAGTGGGAGGTATTAAATCAGCCTCTGGCCAGATAGTCATTGTATAAACAAGAGCTGTTAACTCCTACTTGATAGCAGTGATAGCAAGGGAAAGGAAAACAGCTCTGCGGTGTCATGACCAACCTGACACAACACGTTTTAGGTCTGGGAGAAAAAAAAATAAACCCCTGGGAGTTCAGGGCTGCCCAGGCCTGGCTCTGCAGGCAGTGATGCTCCTCCTTGACCCCCCATGCCCTTGACCCTGGGGAGACTTCACACTTGGGGTCCAGCATCACGCTGGTACCAACAAGACAAGCAATGCAGCACCTTCACCTCTTCAGGCCACCAGCACAAGGGACAGGGGTGGTTAATAGCAGCTGAAACGCTTGCCAATGGTGGGTCTCCATCTTCTTGGGCCTCCAGCCTCCTAGATGTCCATCCACTGCTGTGTTTCAAGGCCAATGGCATCTTGGCTTGAATCAGAAACGGCGTGACCAGCAGGTCCAGGGAGGATATTCACCCTCTGGACTCGGGACTGGTGAGGCCGCTCCTCAAATCCTGTGTTCAGTTCTGGGCCCCTCACCACAAGAAGGATGTTGAGGCTCTGGAGCGAGTCCAGAGAAGAGCAACGAAGCTGGTGAAGGGGCTGGAGAACAGGCCTGATGAGGAGCGGCTGAGAGAGCTGGGGGTGTTTAGCCTGGAGAAGAGGAGGCTGAGGAGAGACCTCATTGCTCTCTACAACTACCTGAGAGGAGGTTGTGGAGAGGAGGGAGCTGGGCTCTTCTCCCAAGTGACAGGGGACAGGACGAGAGGGAATGGCCTCAAGCTCCACCAGGGGAGGTTTAGGCTGAACATTAGGAAAAATTTTTCACAGAAAGGGTCACTGGGCACTGTCAGAGTCTGCCAAGGGAGGGAGTTGAGTCCCCTTCCCTGGAGGGGTTTAAGGGACGGGTGGACGAGGTGCTGAGGGACATGGGTTAGTGATTGATAGGAATGGTTGGACTCAATGATCCGGTAGGTCTCTTCCAACCTGGTGATTCTATGATTCTATGATCGTCTTGTGTCTCCAGCCTTCTAAATCTCCATCCTCTTGGGTCTCCAGCCTCCTGGGTCTCCAGCCTCCTGAGTGCTGCACAGCCAGGGTCCCCTCCAGCAATGGGTGGCTCTGCGCAGATCCAGGATGATGGAGCTCTGCACAGCTCTGCTCGCAAACCCAGGTATTAATGAAATTTATGAGTCAGAGTGAGCAAAAGAAACTGTTTGCAGCTGACTTCACTCATCACTTCCTCTCCTCGTGCTCGTCTCTCCCGGCAGCCCACTTATCTTCCCCTGGAGCGCTGCCCAACCTCCCAGCCTGATACGACTCTATCGCTAACAGGCCAGAGCATTCAGCACCAGGATTGCTTCTGAGTTTGCTCACTCACTCACTCAAGCACTCTCGAGTTGTTCTCTGTGGCTAATCAAATGTCAAAACAAGCTACCCCTGTGATTTGGAGAGATTTTAAACAGGAAGACATTTACCACTGATACATGAGAACCGCGCGCATTCGTCTGGGGCTCAGCCTGGAACGGGTTTCAGCAATTGCTCGGGGATGGTTTCAGTTGTAGCAAGTATCTGCTGGGCAGGAGCAATTTTGTGGTCTCTCTTTGGAGGAATAATGACCGTAGGAGCCTGTGGCAGTGGTCCCACTGCCTGCCCGAAGCCAGCACTGCTGCCTCTCCCAGGGCTTTGCCTCCCTCGGGTGGGCAGGAGGTGGCTGCCAGCACCCCTCCGTCCCCTTGGCTAATTAAATCATGTTTTATATCCCAGCTCTAAATCATGGAATTTGGGACCAAAGCATTGAGCTTTCAGCATTTGAGAAGTGATAACTTCTGAGCCATCCAGAAGCCCAGGAAAGGCATCAGGGACCTTGCGGTTCCTACACAGCCTGCAGCGCATTGCAGCATCCGTGGAGCCCGCAACCAACCGTGGGCTGGGCTGATCTGGGGGCTGCAGAAGAACAGGACCCTGTGTGAAGGACAGGTTTGATTTCAGAGTCTCTTGGCTGATCTGTGTGCAGCACAGCGGTCAGGACACGCTGGTGGGACTCCAGCATAGTGCAGCCACACTGCTTTTTGTTCTCCAGCCCCAGGAAGGAGCTGCCTGGGAGCTGGAAGTTCGACAAAGGGCTTGTTTCGTCCATCAAGGCACAGTGAGGGGTTCAGCAATGTGGCCTGTGAGGACATGTGAGAAGTTTCATTGAAGCAAGAAGAAAAAGAGGCCTCCCATCATGTCTTATAAGGCGTGGTGTGAGGGCTTGTCCCAAAATCTGCCTGAGTTGAGGGATTCTCCCTTCCCCAGGAGCCCATTGGCCGATGGTTTCCCTCTTGCCAGATTAGCCCATATAGGTACTAGGGCAACAGCACCTCCTCAGGGCTGCGCTCCAGCCCTGGCCAAGGACAACCAGCTCCAAGCTGATCTGGGACCAGCGGGGTTCACACTCAGCCTTCAAAGCCATCTCTTCTCCCAGCTGAAGGCTGCACACAAGCTGCTTACAGGAGCTGCCAGGTTTGCACGACATTCACACTGTGTTTTCTGCTTTCCTCCCAGTACATTTCCAACAAAAAAAATAAAATATCCACAGCTTCCTGAAGATGCTTCTGCTGCTCAGTCTGTTGCTTGTCTGGAAATGAAGCATCTCCCTCCTCAGAAGCATTTATTCAAACACGAAGAGCACACGCACGCATGTCAATCTGAGTGGCGAGCCCTGATGCTGCCGTCAGCCAGAAACCCAGCGCTCCTCTCAGCCTCAGCCAAACTGCCTGCTGCCACGTGCCGTGGACAGGGAGAATGAAGCCTCCTGGGATCCATGGAAGCAAAGGTGGGACCTGGGTATGAGGACATTGTGCTGGGACAATGGAGAGGAGCATCCCAGTTAGAGGATCAGCCTCACCACCTCCCACCCCACTGCCTCAAACAGAACCATAGAATTGTAGGATGATTTGTGTTGGAAGGGACCTCAAAGCCCATCTAGTTCCAAACCCCTGCCATGGGCAGGAACACCTCCCACTGGATCCAGATGTTCAGAGCCCCATCCAACCTGGCCTTGAACACCTCCAGGGATGGGGCAGCCACCCCTACTCTGGGAAACCTGGGCCAGGGCCTCCACACTCTCACAGGAAAACATTTCTTCCTAACGTTTAATCTAAATCTTCCCCCTTCCAATTTAAAGCCATTCCACTTCATCCTATCACTACATGCCCTTCAAAGAAATCCCTCACCAGCTTTTCTGGAGTCTCTTTTCATACTGGAGGCTGCTCTGAGGTCTCCCCGCAGCCTTCTCCTCTCCAGGTTGAACAACCCCAACTCTCTCAGCCTGGCCTCGTAGCAGAGTTTCTCCAGCCTCCGGATCATCTCTGTGGCCTCCTCTGCACCCATTACAACACATCCATACGCTTCTTATGTTGGAGATTCCAGAACTGGACACAGGACTCAGGTGATATCTCACGAGAGAGGAGCAGAGGGGCAGAATCCCCTCCCTCACCCTGCCGGCCACGCTTCATCCGACGCAGCCCAGGATACAGTTGGCCTTCTAGGCTGCGAGCCCAAGCTCCTCCCAAGCTTTAGGTTTCCTGCTTTGCCAAGGGTCTTGCGATGTTCTCCACCAAGCACCGGCTGCAGGGGGCCAGGGCTGTGACTGTGCCACCTGCAGGGCCCATCCTTGCACCGGCTGCGGGGTTAGGAGGGGGCGATGCCGCTGCCATCAGAGGAAGGGCGTTGGGAGCAGACAGGCACAGACTTTGTCCCAGCCTGAGACAAGGAGAATGCTGTGGCTTTGCTTTTAGACGAATGAATGGATTTCACTGTTTGACCAACACTCATGAGAATGCCAGTCAGCGCGGATTTGGCAGGAGGTCTGACACTTGTCAGCTTTGCTTTATAACCAGAGAAAAGCAGCCAGCTCTCCGGAGGAGAATGACGTGCGCGCGTTGCTGTGCGGGTTTGTTCTCGGAAGAATGTGTGGCAACAGAAGATCAAGCAAATACTTGGGGCTGCTACATCACGGAGGACTTTGTCAGCTAGCCGGAAAGTTTTAGAAGGGCTTCGCGCTCTTTTGAGACAGCCAGGCCACTGCCTGGGCTGAGGCGAAAACACAACGGCGTGGGGGTTGTGAATAACAGCAGCATTACTGTGGCATCCGTATGGAGTGCAGCTTGGCCAGCACACCCTCGGAACGGCGCTGGGGGAGCAGTGTCAGCCCCGTGTAGGGCAAGGGTCTGGCATGGAGGAGAAAAAGGAGATAACAGTGTTTTTCTTGGGCATTTCTGCCTGCCTGCCTGCTGCTGGACCCACGGGAAGGGGCAGCTCTGGGGCTCAGCACAGGGCATGGCCCTGGTCCAGCTCCCCCCCAGCATGAAGCAGCCCAGAGGTGCTTGGTACCTGGGGGAAAAGGCACAAGAATTACTTGTGTGCGCAGCCCTGCACCACCAGCAGCCCACACCTGCACCTCAAAAAGGCCTCAGCCTCTGCTGCAGGAGCTGAAGTCACCCGAGTGAGGTGGCTCAGCAGAGACCTGGGGGCGGCGGCAGGGAAACCAGTGTCCTCCCAGCCCAACTCTGCACCGAACTCAGGCAGGATTTCCACCTGGCCAGCATCAGCGCTGTGTTACAAGCCAGAGCAGGATGCCTTCCCACAGCCAGGGCCAGCATCTCTTCTCATTTAAAGCCATCATTTCAGCACAATTCCCATGCAAAAGCCAGAAGCTGGTGCAAAAGACACACGAGATTTACTTTGTTAGCTTTTTAAAGGCTCCCCAGCCTGTGAAAGGGAACAGGGGTCTCTTGGCCTCAAACAGCTCAGCAGAACAGCTTATTCTGCAACAGCTATTCCAGGAAGCTTCTCCCTGTTGACAAAGCCTTTGGAAGTCCAAATGAGCCTTGGGATGGTTCCCTTCTCCTCAGCTCTCTCACTTGCCCTGGGACACAGAGATGCTTGGAGGCATCCAGTCCCTTTGGCACCCACCATGCACCCAAGAAACCTGGAGCCTCTGTGTCCGGGGCCCCTAAGGTGATGCTGCATCAGGAACCAAAAGCCCAGCCTGGAAATCAGCCCTGACCAAACAGACCAGACCAGCTCCAAGTGAATCACTGCAGGTCATGGAGTAAATCACCCTCCTCTCTAAAGGACATCAATTGCCTCTCCCCGAGTAGCTTTGGAGCAGGTCTTAAGGAGACAGGACTTTCTAGTGAGCATTAGAGAGTGTTATGGCTTGCCGTGGTGGGAAGGGTGTGTTGCATGCATGGCTGCAGGGCAGGTGCTCGCTTTTCTTCCAGCAAGAGTCCTCCAAGGCACGGCAAAGCTCTGACCTCGACCTGTGGCAACACAGCTCCTTCTGCTTCGTGCTGACAGCTCAGGCTGATGCTGCAGCCTGGCTTTGCTGTGGTCTCCGTGGCTCTTGAGTATGGGTTTGGTAGGCTCCACCCAGCACCTAATGAGTGTTTGCCTGTTCTGCTGTGCAGTTGGCACCATAGACTCTGCTCAGGAGCTGCACCAGTCTGGGACAGATAAGGGTGTTGCAGGCCAGCTCGGAGGCAGGATGACAGAGCTCTTTGCAGGCTGCTCCTCTGATCTTCCCAGCGTTGCCATTACACCCCGAGCAACCATTAATAACCCAAGTCATTACGGGGTTCAGAGACTTAACAGCTCTCCAAAGTCAAACAAGCAAGGTGGGAGGTTACCTGCTTCACCTCGGTTGCGCAATGAGTCCACAGCCGAGCCAGGAACCAAACCCACACCCAATCACCAGGCCACAGCTCGCCCAGCTTGTGCTCACACCTCGGCCCAGGGCCAGGCTGGGGCTCCTCTGCAGGACCACGGTGCTCGCAGGCTGGGGCATGCTGGTCTCTGAGCTGGCAGGGTGCTTCCCTGCACTGGGACCACGTCCTCAGGGGTCTCGCTCTCCTTTGGACATCTTTGATCTGGGCGTTGTGGTCTGCCTGTCTTCATGCAGTGGATGCATGAAGGAAGAGAAGGATCGAACTCTACCTGCCCAGTCCTGATCCAAACTCCTCAAGACTTGTTTGACCCTCAGTACTGTAGCATCCTCAGACATGTGCTCAGCCTCCGATGGGACAGGAGGTGCCTGGTTGCTCACAATTCCCTGTCCCCTTTCCCATCACAACCTCATCCACTTGCAGCTCCCATCATGTTGTTGTGGACCCCCAGGACAAACCCAGACCCAAGAACCGCACAACTCAGCCATTCCTTGCCCAGGTAGCTGTGAGGCAGATGTGGTCCAGGACGTTTCTACAATGTCTGCATTACAAATAACCCTCTGAGGTGAAGGGAGGGCCGTGATGAGGAACATCAGCTTGGTACCTATGATCTGGGAAACAGGGTTGCCTGGGTTTGCCTGCACGAGCCCACTGACCACCTCAAATGAAAGAGGAGCAGGGAATTCCTGGGATTTGGGGGATTTCATGATTTCCCAAGCATGGAGTGAGACTCTTCGCACCATGTGAGCCTGCATTCCTGCATCCCAGCAGCCTTGGCTGGGGTAGGGGCAGCTCAGGGGAGGCTGACGGTGGCTTATCCTCCACGAAGAGAGGCTAAATCATCCCCTGGCTCCAAACTGGTGTCAGAGGTGGCTGCTCTAAGGGCTGTGTTGGTCGCAGCAACCTCCTGCTCTAAAGGATCATCGGTCCTTAAAATAGCTCTATATCATTAGTTACATCTAATTGAAGGCGTTTTGAATGCAGCCTCCACAACACACAAACCAAATAGGAAATGACATACCATCAAATTAATGCCCCCAAACCATGATAAATGACTGGTTAGATGATTAATGTTTCTATTTCTTGGTTCAAGAGGGAACAATGCTGCCTGGCCCAGCATTTATCTGTGTTGCCTGTAAAAGGTCACCAGGCATCCTCAAAATAAATAGGAATCTTAGAATGAGTTGGTAGGGACCTTCAAGCCTACCCAGTTCCAAGTCCCCTGTTGTGGGCAGGGACACCTCCCACTGGATCAGGGGCTCCAAGTCCCATCCAACCTGGCCTGGAACCCCTCCAGGGACGGGGCAGCCAGCACTTCCCCAGGCAACCTGGGCCAGAGCCTCCCCACCCTCATTGCAAAGAATTTCTTCTTAATGTCCAATCTAAATCTTCCCCTCTCCAATTTAAAGCCTTTCTCCCTTGTCCTATCCCTGTACTCCCTGATCAAGAGTCCCTCCCCAGCTTTCCTGGAGCTCCTGCTCCAGCTCAGTACTGGAGGCTGCTCTGAGGTCTCCCTGAAGCGTTTCTCTTCTCCGGGCTGAACAATCCCAGTTCTCTCAGCCCGTCCCCACAGCAAAGCGCTCCAGCCTTGCTCTGCCTTTGGCTGTACCGTGACGCTCTCACCTCTGCAAGCACCGCAGCCCATACACCTGGGGATGGAGCAGGGTGAGCTTTGACCATCGCCACACCGAAGGTGCTGGGAGCTGCTGCAGCCAGAGCTAGCAAGCAGTGATGACCCTTCCTCAGGTCCCTTTCAGCTTCATCATTATGGACATCCCAGGCTGCCTCGGAAAATCGTTCCCTGGTGAAGTATCTGAGGAAGCCGGCTGTCAGAGCAATGGTTTATTGGATTGGGTTTTGCCATCTGAGAGGATTCTTTGCTACGCTGGCTATTTTATTAAATCGTTAAAAGGCACTTCTTTAATATTTCCAGAAATACCACCTTTTCATGTGGCTGGGGCGGCTCACTGCTCTGCGCCTGGAAACGGTGCAGATTCTCTTGCAGGTTCAAAGCAGCCTGGCTTCCGATATACTGCGTGTAATTAGAGATAATTGGAACGAGCACATTCAAAGGAGTCCAAGGAGCAGAGGAGCTGACTGCACTATCGTACAGCACCATCTGTACCAAGGGGTCTGATCCACTAGGCTGGGGACGTGCTGAGCCCTACCAGCCCCTCAGCACTGGCTGGACCCAAGCACGCAGGGTTGATGGAGCGGGTCCTGGTTATATCTCAGGAATTCATGGTGAAACCCTGCAGAGGGACAGCAAAGTGGGGTGAGAACGGCTGCATCGCAGCCTGGAGATCCCGCAGCTTGTCCCAACAAGACGCTGTCTCTGCGTGGAGATTAAAGTCTGCCGTTCAGTAGCAGGGAAATGCAAATACTGTTTAAACAAGCTGTTAATTGTTAAACCACATTATTTAGGGGTAATAATCACTGGAACACCTTGTACTGCTAAAATGAGGCCAAGAGCTCTCTGGTCATGGGCTCCACAAGAAGAGGATGTGCCTGTTTATGTGACTGATTGATAAATATGAGCAGGCAGAGACAGGGAAACAAGAGAAGAAAGGAAATTGGGAAAGGAAAGCGTGAAAGAAAAGGGGTTAGGGCAACACTTTAGGAGCTGTGGCTTGGGTCTCATGGGGATCCCACAGAGAGGGAGACACCAGGATGGAGAGGGAGATGGTGGAGATGCAGAGGGTAATCCTCCTGATGGAAAGCCCTGATCCTGCTGGTGGAAAGAGTTATTCAGAGCCTGGGCAAGCTGGTCGCCTTCAGAGACCCTGGTGAGAGCATCAAGACTGGCACAGTCCTCAGCAGCTCAGTCTTGGACAATTCCAGCATGAAGGCCGAGGAGCAAAGCTGCCTCTTGCTGGCTGCAGGAGGGTGATGTGTGGAGGCTCTGGGCAGAGTGGCTTGCAGCTCCTCCCAGCAGGTACATGGGCTCTGCCACAAGCAAAGGCTTCAGGCATCCCTGCGCAGATGCTGCTGGTCCCATCTCATCCTAAGAGGACATCACTGAGGAGTTTCTAGTCAAGCATAGAGCCTGCCTGAGCACCAAGCACCGTCCTGAGAGACCAGCATCCAGCACCCAGCACCCACCCTCTTTGCTGCAGATGGAAAGCAGGATGCATCCAGCCATCTGGCTCTTGATGCTGCAGGACACACTCACAGGGCTTTGAGATCAACCACAGCAGAGCTGTGCCAGACCCATATCTCCCCATCTTCCTGCCAGGACACGGGATTGGCAGGAGCTGCCCTCCCCGCTTCCCACCCACCCAGGGACTGAGCTGGGCAAGGTATTTCCTACCTGGCCACAGTGGGAGAGAAGGGGTGGCTGCCCAACCCGACCAAAAAGGGACCCCCAGCTCCTTTAAGCCAGAGCAGAAATGCAAAACACCCTAAAGGGCAGCTGTGACCCTTGCCCCCTGTGCTGTGGGGCAGTCGTGTGCCCCGACACCACAGCAGCCATCAGCACCCAGAGGTCCCCGCGTGGGGAAACCCTTCCAGTGCACTGGGATTTCTTTCCCGTAGGTTTGTGGAAGACAGAGAAACCCCCGGGCAGAACGCAGCTCACTCCAGAGCCGAGTTTTGACAACCAGGAACTCATGTATATCTTGGATTTTAATCCAGTGTGGCTGGGGCCATGTGCAAGATGTAATTTAAGCCCCAGCTCGGGGTCCAAATGTTCTCCAAGTGCGGAGGTTTTGGCACAGAGGTTTTGGGCTGGTCCCAACTTTCATGGCAAATTGAATAATCACATGGGGAGAAGAGAGGAGAGAGAGCGAGAGGAAAAAAGCTATCAACAGTTCTTCCAAAAGGGGAAAGAACCAAAACACATTTTGGCTTCATCAGCTCTGAAACAGAGTTATTTCCCTCAGGATCTGGAAGAGACTTTTGAACCACATTTTCCAATTTAGCTTTTTATTAAAACGAAGCCGTGCCCTGGCAGACCCACGCTGCTGCCTGCCCCACGGAGCTTCCTCTGCCACTGCAACTGTACCTACTGCTACAGCCCCTGCTCGGGCTCCTGGCATCCAAACAAACTTTCCCTTCGCTGTCTCAAAGGCCTCTGGGAGCGGCTGGCTGGGAAGCACAGAAAGAGATCCCTGTGCACATGTTTAAATCACCTACTGTTGTGCTAACTCTCTGCCCTTGTATGTCTTTTAATTATTCCCATGTTTATAGTTCGCTGTGGCTTAAAGGATTTTTTCCCCTTAAATGTATGTTTTCCTGACAATTATCCCTGCTGGCTGTAAAAGCGCAGATGAAGGGATGGAGACGGAGATGAGTCCAGCCCTGAAATCCAAACCTCTCTCCTCGCTGCAGTGCCAGCAGCCAACCCCAGCTCAGCACCAGGACCAGCCCCAGCTCAGCACCATCCCGGCTCAGCACCAGGATCTACCCCTGCACAGCCCCACCCCTGCTCAGGATTGGGGCAAGCCTAGAATCTGTACCAGCACCTGCCTCAGCTCAGCACCACCCCTCTCAGTACATGCCCTGGAGAGGGAGCCCCCAGCCAAGCGAGCCAGGATGAGGCCAGCCCAGCCGGAGGCTGCGAGCTGCCAGGGTTTGTCACGGAGCAAAGGATGGGCTGCAGGGCGACTGGGAGGCACTGTGGGGTGCGGGTCCTGTGGGCTCGTTCAAGCCTGGAGCCTCCCGTGCAACTTCAGCTCCAACGCTCGCATGCAAGCGAGCAAATTAACTCTATGGCTGGGCACGTTCCCCCCACTGCAGGCTCTCTGTGTGCCAGCTGAGGCTCACGCAGGCATGCTCAGCGCTGGCCGTGTTCCTCCTGGCCAGTCGCGGGGTCCGTGCAGCAGCCGGGCACTGTGCTCTGGGCGTGCTCCCCACTGCAGCGGCCAGGCAGAGGGTCCGCTTCGCTTGGCTGCATAGATGCCTTTAGCAGAGAAGTGAACCGCAGCGCTGCTGCTCCACTGCACTGAGCCCTTCTGGCATGCGATGGCTCAAGCAGGAGGGTCTTGATGCCCGAGGGCAACTCTGGGCCCAGACAGGTTCCCTCTGGATGTTCAGGAGGCATCTGGTGAGGTTCCTGCACACAAGCGATATTAAACATCCCCAGCCTCCTGCCACCCAGCCCCGCTTTGCAGTAGGATACATCCCCAGCATCCCTGCAACTGGCACCTCAGGGCATTCCAAGCTTGGCCGGGAACCCTTGCGGGTGGTTGCTTGGGCACAGCTCAGCCAGGAGTGCATCCCATGCACCAGCCAGCAGCAAGCTGGGCTGGGGAGGCCGGCCCCGGGTATGCCCCACGACTCATGTGTGGGTTCAATTTTCCTCACAGCCGTGCCAGGCAGCAGCAGAAGGGGAAGCCCAGGCCTCCCCCCGGCTGACCCCACCGTTTCTTGCTCTGACTCATCCCGCACGGCGCCTGCCTGTGCAGCTGGAAACTCCCGTGGCACAAGTGTGCAGGCAGGGCAGAAAGGTCCTTCGCTGGGGACAGAGGTGTGGGCATGCCAGCCCCAGCCCCGCTGCATCCCAGACTTATCCTCTGCACTTTCACACCTGAGGAAACCCCAAAACCCAGCCCAGAACTCAGCTGAGTCGGTGAAGATTTATACAGGTCTAAACAGCCTGGGATGTGGCTTCTGGGCAGGGCGAGGGCACGAGGAAGGTGGCCCAGAGAGTGACAGGCATTCACAGGACACCAGGGAACAGGGACACGCAGCAGATTACAGTCCCTGTGAGCACCCACCTCCTGCCCCGATATCATGGGACCCGGGCTGGGGACGTTCATCGCTCTCTCGGGCACAGTGGGCTCCTGGGGAGCCTTTGGCTCTGCACCAACCCCCATGCACCGCAACCCCGATAACCCTCGAAGGCAACAGGGAGGTACAATCCCATGATTGGCACACGCCACCACGCTCTGGTAATCCTGCCCGGCGCTCAGCCCCGCTCCGAGGCAGAGCCGCTCGCCTCCCTGCTGCAACAAGGGGAACCCCAGCAGGTTGCAGCAACCTCTCTGCAAACTTCACCCCAGGCTAAAAGACACCACCAGCAAGCTCACGGGTGGCAGGGACGTCATGACGGGCTGTCAGGCCATCACTCACAGGTTCTCCTCTCACCACAAGGACACATGTGCAGAAAAGGAGGCTCCCCTAGACAACAGGCAGGTTCACCTGTCCCTGCTGGTGCTTGTCCTCTGCCTGCAGGCTGCTCCCCATCCCAGCACACACCTGAAGACACTCAGGGTCAGAAACACTCTGGTTTTAAACACCTCTCCTGTAAAGCCGCACCTGAGCCCCTGCACCTGTGCAAAGAGCAGCTCAGGGTGCACGGGGGTGTTTGGTCCCAGCTCCCGTAGAGCCCCCTCCGTCCCCGCACCCTGCCTGGCCCCTCATTAACTAGCATTTCCCTCAATTAGCTGGGAGGCTTCTGTTAATCAGCTACAAAGCATTAAGTCTTTGGCCAAACTCCTCTCCTGCTACTTTGGCAAGGAATTAGGCCTCTATAAAATCAAGCAGCATGAATCTTAGAGATTTACACGGTGCTTTTTTAACAGTTTTCAGTATATTTCAATAGTTAATAAAACTAAACGCTGCTCTGTGTAAAAGGTAATGGATTACAATCGCGTGTGTTTTACCAGCACTCAGTGTGTTCATCTAACACCTCATACGTTCAAGTTGGAATCTATGAAAAGCACTTTGTGGAGATTAAAAGCAGATTTATCACAGATGTGCCTCAACATTATGCTTGGCTTGAACCATTAGACTCCTGGAGTTTAAAGGTTAGGCTTTAATGACTTCAAGGAAGTCGGTTACTTTTTAAAGCTTTAAATAAGCAGCTACAATACTAAAGCCATTCACCAAACAGGGAAGACTGGTTAAGAGCTGCTCAGAGGATGCCTGAGTTACCACTTCAATGTCTGCTCTTTAAATGGCTTTGAAGCAGACACAGCTCAGCGCAGTAGTTTAACCCTCATGCAAATTAATAACGTGTTATTTACCAGATGAAAGTGTTGCCTTGCAAACTCTGGTGGCAGAGCTTTGCTGCGCTCCCCGCATCTCTGCAGGATGGGAACCATCAGCTGCGAACGGCACTGCCGGATCGCTGCCGCCCGGCTGTGGTCCCAGCCACATTACGGATTCACGCAGAGAACTTGCCACGAACGGAGGACAATCAACTTCAGCCTCCAGATGCTCCTGCCGTGTTCTCATCCCGCTGCAGAGGAGGTCCAGATCTCAGCCCTGATGCAGCCGTTCCCAATTTGCTGCCTCTCTGACTGCGTGTGAAGCTGTCGTGGCTGCTAGTTGTGGTTCTGCTGCCTGCTAATGGTGCAGGTCTCCAGCATGGCCAGCAGCTTTCCCTGCCTGCCTCCCTGCTCTCACAGATGGCAGAGGAGGGGCTGAGAGCGTGACCGCAGCACGGTGGTAACCACCAGGCACAACACGCTCCTTATGGACACTTTTCTCGCTCCTATCCCTCAATGTTCCTCCAACAGGCAGTGTTTACAGCTCTAGGGAAGTTGGTGGGTCCTAGAAGGTTCCTCTTTGTGCATCCATGGGCTGATGACCTACAGATGCCCTGGCTGTGCCTGCTCCTCCGCTGGGAAATGGAATCAGGCTCATTTTCATTTTCATTAACATCTGTGATGCTGTGGATCCGATCCCTGTGTGGGAGACTCAGCCTGGATGCTACGACTAGAGGAACGGAGCAGCACTGGGCACGTCACTGGTGGCCTGGGAGAGACACGCGCAGGACTGTGCTCAGTTTTCCTGCTTTCCATGGTCTTGCCCATATCACGTGCAGCAGTGTTGGAGCGCTGGCAGCGCATGATCTGCACCGAGGATGTTTCCCAGCAGCAGATCAACGAGCCCTTGTCCTTGTGCTCCACAGAATGACTCAACACGTCCTTCAACTGGCTCAGACACTGCTCCTGCGCCTTTATCCCAAGCTTTGTGCGTTCCTGGTCTCATGCGCTGCACAGGCAATCAGGATGAGGCCCCAGCATGCTGCTTCTGCTTTTCCCCAGCCACTGTCTGCATACTCAGGCATCCTGCTGAAATCCTTCATGAAGGCTTTCCTGGCTGAACAGCTGGAATCATAAGATGACTGCAGAAATTTATCCTCATAATGCCTTAAAACCCGAGTATTGATCTTCATAAAACCTTCCAGTGCTGAAAGGGACTGCAGCAAAACTGGGGAGGGGCTCTTGATCAGGGAGTACAGGGACAGGATGAGGGGGAATGGTTTTCAGGGGAAATTTAGGTGAGATCTTAGGAAGAAAGGTTTACCTGTGTGGGTGGTGAGACCCTGGCGTACTAGAGTGCTTGGAGTTAGTGGTATAAAGTCACTCAGCTACCGATACGGGTAGGTACTTCCCTAACTATGTGAAGTATGTCCTTGAATGGTTAGTTACCATCACTGAGGTTAAATTTTAAGCATATCTGTAAGTGTTTAATTAGAGTCATTGCCCTCAGGACAGAAGAAATGATGATCCATGCCATGTTGTAAAGTATGTATTCTGTCTTGTATCTTTGTAAAGTATTTATCATAGAATGATGGAACTGTTTGGGTTGGAAAGGAGCTCAAAGCCCACCCAGTTCCACCACCTGCCGTGGGCAGGGACACCTCCCACTGGCTCAGGTTGCTCAAAGCCCCATCCAGCCTGACCTTGAACCCCTCCAGGGATGGGGCAGCCACCCCTGCTCTGGGAAACCAGGGCCAGGGCCTCCCCAGCCTCACAGCAAAACATTTCTTCCTAAGATCTAGTCTAAACCTTAAAATTTCTGCCCATTGATGGAGACCTTTGAAGTCTGCCTGGGATTCTGCAATTAGCAAGGACTAACACATATTGTACAACCTTCGTGTCTGAAGCTCTTTCCAGACAGAATGAACCAGTTGCTCAGGGTTTTCTGTTTTGCAACTGGATTGTGATTGCAAAATGCTTGTCTGCTGCAACACCGCGATTTCAGACAAAGAAGGAAACTGTAAGATTTCTCCAGAAACGGTATTAACACCTACTAAAAAGGAGATATTCCAAATGCAAATGGATTATTAGATTGCTGTAGGCAGACCTGTTACTCATTCAATGTCTCGAGACATAAGAAGCTGCTTGCTCTTCCAGATGTGAGCCATCCTCATTGGTAAAGACCCTGAGCTGTTGGCATGGGGGTACAGGACCAGGATTTGTCCCCGCTAGCTGGGAGCAGTGTGCACGTCAGGAAAGGTGCAGCCCTGACCTCACCACGAGAGCCTCAATTTTGGGAAGAACAAGCCGAACCTGGGGCCACGCTGCTGCCTCGCAGAGCTGCACCCAACCCCCTTCCTTCTCCCCTCACCATCACTGGGAGCCATCTCCATCAGCTCAGACAAGAGCCTCGATTTCTCTGTCCCCGGGCTCCCTCCTGCTGGGCCAGGGTGCTGGGCAGACAAGGACCAGGCAGGGATCTCATCGCTGACAGCACCTCCCTGCATGCTGTGGTGGGAACCAGCCCTTTCACTCCAGTGTGCAGGAGGGAATTTGCATCGGTCCATCATTAGGCGGTAGTTCTCATTGAAAGCAATAAAGGTGCTTAATTTCATAGGGAAAACTTAATGGAGCACTTAGTTCCCATGCGCTGCTTCCCTGATGTTTTATAGTCTTTGAAAGTATGACTTAATAACGGCCAGGAGCCTGGATCCCCAGGTTTCCTGACCCCCTCGGGAAACAAAATAAAGCCTTTTTGGGGTGGGGGTGGGGGGGAGGAAGAAAGAGCAGGTGTTGTGGAAAAGTCAAAAGATGCAAATTCTCCCTTCTCATTAATGATTGTATTTATTCCACAATTCCACCTGCTCGTGTGACGTCTCTCCCGCATGGAGACTTCTCACAGCAGATTAAAGTGCACTTTTATCATTGTTCTGAAAGGCATTTCATAAGGGAACATTAGTTCTCCTACATTATTCTCATGTGTTATAGAAAGCGCCTTTTTAAAATATTAGACAGCAATCGAGATTAATTTAAACCCCATCAAAGATGCACGGCTGGCTTGCTGGAATATTCACCTCCATCAACACTGGCTGCAGGCAGAGCTGCGCTTGGCTTGCCAGGACTGCTCTGCAAACTCCAGGGAGAGAAACACAGAGGGATTTTTGACTACTGGAGAAAGTTTCATCCAAGTGCTTGGAGCCTAGATTGTGTGCCCTAGAGTTGATGGACCTCAGTCAAGCATCACCTCCAAGCACTGAAATGTCTCGGGGCACCAAGCTCCTAGTGCAGATCCAAGGGTGGCATCAAGGCAGGGCAAGGAGATCCGTCACCAGCCCCAGGACAGGTGAATAATTTTTCTGGCCTGATTTCCATCACTATTGCTACTTCTGCACCACAGGAGACTCTCGGACCTCACTGGTATAACTCTTCATCCAGAGACTTGCTCTGCGTATTGCAGCCCAGTGGACTTGGGCAATGCTGTTACTCCTAGAGGAACCAGGACCATGAAAAACTCAGAGTCACAATTGTTTTCCCAGAGCCACAGAATTTTTTAATTATCATTGCTAGAGAAGTCGTGGCTGTCCCGTCCCTAGAGGTGTTCAGGGCCAGGCTGGATGGAGCTTTTAGCACCCTGATCCAGTGGGAGGTGTCCCTGCCCACAGCAGTAGGCTGGAACTGGATGGGTTTTGAGGTTCCTTCCAACCTAAAACCATTCTATGATTCATTTTCATCCCAAATAATTTCTCTAGGAGCAAAAACTTTAGAGCGTTTTTAAATATAAATTGCTTCGACTTTATCGACTTGGCAAACAAGGAGTTCGCACTCCGATCTTGTGGTCATTTTGAGCTGCAGCATTTTATCACTGCACATCAGAGCACAGCAATCTCCCCTTCTTGCTGCCCGAGGGGCCAGATTCAGCGCTGCTTCACTTAGCATTCAAGCCACATCCTCCTCATGGAGGACCTATCAGCCAGATACCTGAAAACACATTTTCAACTCCAGTGAGCAATTGACTTTCAAAGCTTGTGATGCTTGTCAGCATGTCTCCTAGGGCAACAAACAAACTCCAGAGAGCTGCGAGCCAGGCTTCCTGCAGAAGAAAAAGAGCACCAAGGTAGAAGATCCTGCTTGTATTTTAACACTATTTATGGGCTGTGCAGTACATGGAGGGGAGAGAAGCATCCTCAGGAAGCTTTGGTCTGTTTTGCTTGCTGATGCCTTGTTATAGGAGCAGCCTCCTGTCTCTGCACCTGTGGGACCTAGGGAGATGCTGGAACCCACACCTGGGCAGCAGCAGGAGCTCTGCTGCGTCCGTCTTGGCACAGGACCTCCCGCAGAACACCCATCTGGAAGTTCAGCAGCTGAAAGGACACCCGATCGTGCCCCATCCCTGCAGGGGTTCAAGGCCAGGTTGGATGGGGTTTGGAGCAACCTGATGCAGTGGGAGGTGTCCCTGCCATTGGCAGGGGTGGAACTGGGTGGGCTTTGAGCTCCCTTCCAACCCAAATCATTCCACGATTCTCTGATTTTCCGACTCAAGCTGGAGGGACAGTGACCAACTAGGGAAGATTTGTGGCCTCTCTTAAACTCTGCGGTGCTCACGTGTGAAGCTCCCCAGGGCTACAAGGCTGCAGCAGATGGATGCACTGGCTCAAAGGGCCAGGTAAAGGGCTGGCATCCCAGGGGATGCAGCGATGCAGGATTGCTGCCACAGCCAGACCTGGGCAGCACTCAGATTTCTACTCCGCACGTAGCCATGAAGCCAGGGGCCGAACACCTTGCAAATCTCTCCCTGAGTTGCTTGAAGAGCAAAAGACAAGTGCACTGCAGTCTGGGGCTTCCTCTCTGCGTTCATTCCTGCAGCCAAAACCTGTCCATGCAAAGGGGCTGCCATGCAAAGTGACATCTCCATCCCCAGACCGTGGCCTGATCAGACTGATCTTGGACCCTGCTTTCTCAGGCTGGGGGGTCTGCAGACCTTCCTGGGGTGCAGAGGAGAGCAATGCCTGTCTCAGCTGCCAGAGAAGCGCTGCCGATGCTCCTTCTCCCTCAGCTTCCCTGCTTACGCTCTCAATTTATAGAAAGTATAAGAAGCATCTCATTCCCAGCATCAGGCGTGGGATGAATGCTCCTGTTTGACACGTGTTTTGTTAGATTGTTAAGACATCAAACAGGCACCTAAAGGAGCTGCAGGTTGGCAGCCGCCTCCTCACTGGGAGGTGCCGAGTGTCAGCGGGGGGGCACAGCGAGAGGATTGAGTCTAGGGGAACCCCCCTTCCCACCACACAGCCGTGCCCGCAGCAACCCCAGAGTGCTCTGTGCCATGGGTGGGAGCTCCCATGGCTCAGGAGGACCATTCCTATGTTGACGTTATTACCCGATTCATTGCTGAGTGGCGTACAAGTTCCTGTTAAGGTCTCTGTTACTGGGCTACCCAGGCATGAATCTGTCTGAAACTTCTGGGCACGGGATGAAGCCCAATATCCACGTTTCTCAGCCAGCTTTTGGACAATAGCGTGCGATTCTGCCCTCCCTTCCACACCTGCACCAGCTTTCGCACCCAGAGTGGTGGCAGGTTGTTGTCCAGGAGCCACCTGTGCAAGAAGAGGACACGTGCCATGAGAGCTGCCACATCTACAGCCTCGGAAGCGCTTGTAGGTGCCCCTTCCCATGGTGAAAAGGTGGTTTCATGAGAGCAGGGAGGTGCCAAAAGAGGCAGCCAGTCCCTTGGATCTGGCAGGAGATGAGGATGGTGCCAAGGAGTGAGGAGAAGGGGATAGGAGAAGGGACAAAGCCAGGCATCAGCAAGGCAAGAGGATGCAGTTTGGTGTCTGCTTTCCCACTGGGAGGCATAGAGGGCAGGGAGAGACCGAGGTGGTTGAGGGACCTTTCATAGGCCAAGGGGTCCCTGGGGATGAGCATCCCTGGACTAAGGGTCCCACCTCTGCCGCTGAGTCTGCACCGAGGGTCCTCCCAGCAGGACAGAGGGATGTGGGACCCAGAATGGGGCTGGATGCAGGACATGCAGGAGTCCCAGCACCCAGGCAGGGGTCCCAGGACTTTCCCAGTTCATTGGCAGCACAAAATCAGCTTGGAGAAAAGACTGGAGCAGCCCCGAGCACCACGGTTGAGCCAGAGGGTTGGCTGATGCTCGCTAAATGTTTCGTTGAAATGCTTAACTTATTAAAAAAAAAAAAAAAACAAAAAAAAAAACAAGAGAAAAACTGAACAATAAAAAAGCGGAGGTTTGCCTTCGCAATGCTGCCGGGAAGTGCTGACAAAGCTGCTCCTGACAAAGCCCCAGCAGGAGGGGGGGAACTGTCTCTTTGCTCTGCCTGTCTCCTGCTGAACAAGGATCACTTTTAATGGGCTGAATACATACAACATACAGCTGACAACAAAGATGTTAGACTAACCTAACAAGAGAGTGAAACAGAAACAGCACACAGTGAGTAATTAGAATCTAATTAATTTGCATTTCACAAGAGAGTCAGAGATGTCAGAGGGGGAAAAAAAAATATATTCCCCAAGATTAAAGGGCTGGCGGGGAAGAGCGTGGGGGTGAGTGGGAACCCTCAGCACAGGCAGGACTGACACGCAGCACCGGTCGGGATGGGCAGGATGAAATGGGAGCAGGTGGGAAGATGACAGGTCTGGGGGCATCGGCTAACAGAGGTGTCTACGGGTCAGCACGATTATGCTGAAAACATCCAAACAGCAACTTTTTGCTGGCGCATGACATCCTTCCCTCTGCTCTGTCCTTCCCTCTGCTACTCAGCAGCTCAGCCAGAGGAAAAGAAGGAGAGAGAAAGAAGGCGATGGGGTGGCGCGAGCATCCAGCAGACACAGCACAGAGCTCGGCAGAGCCGCTAACGGCGTCACCAACCACGGCTCTCCGCACAAAGGCAGTTCCTGCCCAAAATTAGTGCTTGCAATATGTTAATCTTTATGTTCAACACCCTATTTCTTAACGCTGGCTGTTCCCGTGAGGCAAGCCATCCCGGATCTACATAACATCAAGGGAAGATTTACAGCTTGTTTCCATAATGATGACACCAGGCAGAAGATTATGCTGTCAGAGATGTCGGTGCATCCACACAAGCCCGAGGGAAGAAAAACAACCGTCACCCCCCATAGTGCGATGTGATTATCATCGTCCCTGCCTATCGACAGCAGCCAGGCTGGCCCCGCATCCCTGCCTGCCCCCCTCTGCCCACCCTGGGGCTCAGCTTCCTTAAGGGAAAGGGTGTGCGGGATGGGGAGCCGCAGCGGAAATGGGATGGGGAGGATGGGGAGGCAGAGGAAGGACGTGAATCTACTGGGCTGAGTCCAGACAAGGCCACAGAGATGATCCGAGAGCCGGAGAACCTCCTGTGTGAGGACAGGCTGAGAGAGTTTGGGTTGTTCAGCCTAGAGAAGAGAAGGCTGCAGGGAGACCTTAGAGCAGCTTCCAGGGCTCCAGGAAAGATGGGGAGGATTTCCTGATCAGGGAGAACAGGGATAGGATGAGAGGAATGGTTTTCACCTGAAAGAGGGGAGATTGAGATGAGATCTTAGGACAAAAATATTGGTGTAAGGGTGGGGAGGGTCTGGCCCAGGTTGCCCAGAGAAGTTGTCTGCCCCATCCCTGAACGTGTTCAAGTTCAGTTTGGATGGGACTTTGTGTAATCTGATTCAGCGGGAGGTGTCCCTGCCCATGGCAGCGGGTTTGGAATTGGGTGGGTTTTGAGGTCCATTCCAACCCCAACCATTCCGTGACTCTATAGGTCTATGAAACATAAAAAGAGCATTGACCACCTCTCTGGCAACCTGTATCAGTGCCTCACCACCCTCAGCAGAAAGTTTCTTCCTTAGATGTAGTCTAAATCTCCTCTCTTTCAGTTTAGAACCATTCCCCCTTGTCCTGTTCCTACAAGCCTTGCTAAAAAGTCTGTCACCATCTTTCTTATCAGCCTCTTTCAGCACTGGAGGCTGCTCTAAGGTCTCCCTGGAGCCTTCTCTTCTCCAGGCTGAACAACCCCAAGTCTCAGATTTGGAGGAAGGAGGAGCAGGTACTGCTCCCAGTGTTCCCTGCTCTGGGCCAGGGGCACACACCCCAGCAAGATGCTGCGTGCCAGACCTCCCCTGGGCAGGGAAGGAGCAAGCAGCAGTGGCACATCCTTCCTGGAACTTTCCTATCCAAGTCCCAGACTCTGCATATCCCTGCCAGCCCTCACTGTTGCTTTCACAAGCCCCACATCTGGCACATCTGCATGCACTGCAGGGATGGATGGAGATGCCGGGCCGGTTTGCTGCTCGCTGGCTGCAGCCTGGGGACTAAGGAGGAGCAGGAGGTGCAACCAAATATCAGATGCAATCAAAATGCAAATGTTAAACCTTGCTGTAGGCAGATGTGGCTGAGGGTGAGAGACGCGGGGCAAAGGGAGGAGCAGCATCCCCTCACCCCAGCTCTGCACCCAGGCCAGCAGGGCTGGAGCCCGAGGAAACTGCGAGCAACGTTTCAGCTTGAGAGGAGCCAGGTGCAGCATGCAAATGGGGGAAATCACCCAGGGCAGAGCTGGTTTGGGAGTCACCACCCCGAGGTGGCAGCTGAAAGCCTACGAGGGAGGGGAAGCCCTGGGAAGGGAGAGAAGAAGACGTGTGGGTCGTGCTGGGGGAAAAGAGGGGCTGTGGGAGCAGCTCTCTAAACTCAGCCAGAGGTTTCCTTCCTGCAGAGTGAGGAACTGGATCCCAGGGCCCCTTCTGCCCTGCTGCAGGGGCATTGCAGCATGGAGAGCCAACTCCCAAGATTGACTTCACTCCTCTTCTTCAAACGCCTTGCCCTCCAATTTCGGCTTGTGTTTGCTGTACCAAACCAGCACTGTAAACACGCCAAGGGGATATTTATTTTTCTTGAAAGCAAAATAACAAAAGAGCACATCAGAAGGGAGGCATTTAACTCAGTCGGCTCCCTTCTTTTGTTGGGAATCAAAGTGATGATGATTTGAGCAGGCTTCTGCCAGGCAGCCCACCACAGCGGTGGAAAATGTGCTGCGAATGTCACTCAAGTTACGTCAGCTCATGGAGAGCCAAGAGTTTGGGCAGTGGTACCCGGGTCACACAGGCAACTCTTGTTGCTAACGAGAGATGTGCGGAGGCGTCACAGACAGCACAGGTGACTTAATGAGATGGAGAGGCACGTCCTCTGCAAAGGGAGGGATCCTAAGCCTATCACAGCCCAGGGACACCCCAGCCCAGCCAGACAGCAGAGCAGCTCCAGCAGCACAGTTCCTTCTGTTTTGAAGGCCCCATCCTTTCTTTCTTTCTTCCTCAGGCAAAATAAAAAGAACAAAAAAAAAAAACCAAAAAAACCCCAAACCCTCCCATTGAAGTCAAAGCTTTTCAGAAAACAAACACACTCTGCTGTATCTGAAGTCACCAGGCACCCAGCCACCATCAGGGTGGAGGGATCCAGCCCATAATTTGTAGCGTGAGTGCTATAGCAGCCTTGCCACAATATGATGAGGTCATGACTCATCTAACCACTGAAACCATCTAACCAGTCCTTGTGTAATTCGGAGGCTGGGAAGGGAACACAGAGGCGCTTACAGTTTGGGGTAACTCTTCCTCGTGCTGCTTGGAGAGCAGTGGCTCTCAGGAGCCCTGGCTTGGCAAAGCTGGTTGCCAGCATGATGCCTCCTGCCCTGGGGACAGCTGAGGGGCTGCAGAAAGGCAGCTCTCTCTTCCAGTGCCTGCAAGCCACAAATGCATTCCCAGTCCTGGGGCAAAGCAGGAGGAGATGCATCTCTTGGAAGAGTAGCATTCAATGGGAAAGATGCATGGACTCAATGTGGGTTTGCAGAGACGCTTTGCTGGTGGACTCCAGCTGAAGGGAGGCTGCAGTTGAGCCCAGATCCCAGCGTGTCCTGGGGATCCAGTGACAGGCAAGTGGTGCAAGCATCACCTCCTTGCTGAAAACAAGCTCCACAGAAAGCCATTGTCATTGGCAGTTGGAAAACACGCTGGAGAAATCCCAGAAACTGCCAGCTCTGCCACTGGCCCAATTACAGCTCTGTCCTTTGGGGACATTTGCAAACAAACCAAAGAAGATGAAAGATAAATGCCCCACTCTCCTGACAGCCACGAGCTCAGCTGTGATCCATCCCCACCTCTGGGATCCGTGGCAGACAGCATTTATTGTTCCCATCTCACTGGTCAACACACAGCTTGGGAGCAGTCGGGGCTGAAGAGCAGGGGATGCTCGCAGCTCTCCGCTACCGCTCGCCTCCAGATTCGTCAGCTCACTAAAGACCCAAATTACACACATTTACGAAGCCCGATCCGCTGTTAAAACCTGAATGCGCTACTGCCGAGATTAGAGATTCACTGTGGTAATTATGTTAATGTTGATGTGTAGACGGATAACTGGCAGCAAGGAGTTGTTCTGAAATGTCTATTTATAGAGCGGGGGGGAAGAAAATAAACCTTGCCATCTCCAGGCAAACATATGGGCGAATGAGGCAGACAAATTAAGTGGGAGATAAAAGGGAAAGAAGAAAAAGAAAGCAGAGTCAGGCAAACCCTGGGAGCCAGTACCCGCTCAGCTGGTTCTCATGGGCTGATGCTTGCAAGGAAGATATTTTGAGGTGGGATGACACCTAGTCACAGCCTGTGCCCCCACAGCCACCACCTCCTGGGGCTGAGAGAGGCCAGGCTGGGTGCCTCAGCCTAAGCCCACTCTGCCAACAAGTCTTGTTCTGCCCCAAAAACCAGTCCCCAGGCTGTGGGAAGGCACCTGGGCTGCAGCTGGGGCAGCGGAGCATGTGGAGAGCACGCAGGGAGCTCTCAGGGAGTGCACTGGGCTGTCCTGGAGCTCCCAAACATCCTGACCTCATCTGTCTGTGCTGCTGGGTGCATCACACCTTTATCACAAAATTATTTGGGTTGGAAGGGATCTCAAAGCTGATCCATTTCCAACTCCCTGCCATGGGCAGGGACACCTCCCACTGGATCAGGGGCCTCAAAGCCCCATCCAACCTGGCCCTGAACACCTCCAGCTTCCCTGGGCAGCCTGGACCAGGGCCTCCCCACCTTCACAGGGAAACATTTCTTCCTAAGATCTCATCTCAATCTCCTCTCTTTCAGCTGAGAATCATTCCCCCTCCTCCTATCCCTGTTCTGAGGCTGGGCAGGGTGTGTGGAGCCATGCCAGGCGAGGGATGCTCTGGGCTTGCAGACAGACAGGGCTGGATGACCCATCATTCAGGGGCAGGCACATCCCCTAGAGCCTTAGGGCTTTTGTTTTTTCCCGTGGTTAATAAAAAATCCTGTGATCCTGCTTGAAATATGCCTGGGAGAAATTTCAGCGTGGTAGAAGCAGGGAAAGGGGAATGGTGATTTATTTCCTCCTCGCCTGGTATAAAAGATACTGCGCTGAGTCTACTGAGCTTTGAGTGTTTGTATAAATCTGTCTACTCAAAACATCTCGAAGACTTGACTGACGGCCCATGTAATTTAGCGCACAGCTAAAAATTTCAATCTCCAAGCCTGCCAAGAGCCGGAAAAGACGGCATTGCCTGTATCCCACTCAGTGTTACACCATGGGAAGTAGGTACCAGGATGGTACTCGGTGGTACTCAGGAGGTGCCCAGAATAGAGCTGGGGCTCTGCTAACCCCTCCTACCCCCAAAAGTGCTCCCTGATTTTCCCCATAGGATGGGGGCATTACATGACCAAGCTCAGCCATGCTCATCGTGGGCTTATGGACGTAGGGCAGGCTGAGGGCTGTGGTGGCTCTGCTGCCATCTCCCCGTAGAGGTGATCCTTGCTGACTGAGAGCTGCTGCTGGTTTCACCGCACTTAAATCTCCCACAGTCACTTCCAGGGCACCTCGCAGCCCAGAAAGCCAACCACATCCTAGGCTGCATCCAAGGCATTGGGACCAGCAGGGCAAGAGAGAAGATTCTGCCCCTCTGCTCCACCCTGGTGAGACCCAGCCTTGAGCCCTGCATGCAGCTCTGGAGCTCTCAGCATGGAAAGAGCATGGATCTGTTGGATCACATCCAAAGGAGGCCAAGTATCTAAGGGCTGGAGCATCTTCTGTATGAGGACAGGCTGAGAGTTTCAGGGTCATTTAGCCTGGAGAAGAGAAGGCTCCAGGTAGACCTTAGAGCAGCTTCCAGTACTCAAAGGGGCTCCAGGAAAGTTAGGGAGGGGCTCCTCTCCAGCACAACAATCAGGACACCAGGGAAGGTGAGGGTGGAAGCAGAAATCAGGGTGGTAATGGCTGTGGGAGTGAAAGGGTTGCAGCAGAGGCTCCTATCACACCTGAAAATGCTACTCTTTCTTTTCTTTTCATCTGATGCTGTTACATTCCTGCAGGCCACCCCAGTGCGCTCTTCCAGACGCAGCATTCTAACATGCCATTAGAAAAACAGAGTGCTTTCTCCACTTGATAGCTGGCCTTTTATTTTTGGAACTGATACGTGCAATCATGGTAGCATGGCCCCAGCAATTAGGAAGAAAAGTACTCTTCTTCTCCAGGCCCAATTACCCATCCTATAATTGACATAATTATTATCTTTCACTTTTCTAATAATATTTATTGAACACTCCAAATTCTCATTCTTGGTGAAGCTGCTCTTTGTGCACAGCAATTTTCGAGTCCTAACAGGCTCTGTGCTGGAAGAAGGGATCAATATGGTCTTTAGCAGAGCCCATACAGGATGGGAGGGGACTGCAAAAGAGGGCATGGCTGGCACCAAGCTCTCAGCCTCCAGCCCAGCACACACCTGGGACCAGACCCCGGCTCAACACAGAAGCCCCTGGATCCCCCACTTTGACTCTTCTGAAGCTCTAAGAGACACGTTTCTTGGAGGTTTCCCCACCCAGGTAACCAATTCATCGCCCTCCTACTAGCAAACCCTTTCCTCAACAGCCAAACATATTTTAGATTCATTGAATGGTTTGGGTTGGAAGGGACCTGAAAGCCCATCCAGTTCCTGCCATGGGCAGGGACACCTCCCACTGGATCAGGGGCTCCAAGCCCCATCCAACCTGGCCCTGAACCCCTCCAGGGACGGGGCAGCCACAGCTTCACTGGGCAGCCTGGACCAGGGCCTCCCCACCTTCAGCATGAAGATTTCCTTCCTACTGTCTAATCTAAATCCTCCTTCTTTAAAACCATTCCACCTCATCCTATCACTACAGGCCCTTGTAAAAAGTCCCTTTCCAGCTTTCCTAGAGCCCCTTTCTGCATTGGAAGGCTGCTCAAAGGTGTCCCTGGAGCTTTCTCTTCTCTGGGCTGAATTCCAAAGAAGCTGTGGCTGCCCCATCCCTGGAGGTGCTCGAGGCCAGGCTGGTTGGGGTTTTGAGAGCCCTGATCCAGTGGGAGGTGTTGCTGCCCATGGCAGGGGGTGTTGGAACTGGGTAGGTTTTAAGGTCCCTTCCAACCCAAACCATTCTATGTTGTTCCCATATACTGGAAGCGTATAATGGACAACAGGCCAGTTAGGCCTAACAACAAGCCCTAAAGGTCTTGAGGGCAGGAGGGGAGAGAGGGGGAGAGAGAGAGAGAGAGAGAGAAGAGCTAGTCCTAGTTGTAAGGAAAACATGTGTATTAATTGAAAACAGGAGTTAAAAAAAAAAATTAATTTTCATGTTAGTTTGGCTGCCTGGGGGCCATTGTACCGTATGCACAGACAAGTTATGCAGAATTCCTGCATGGAAATGTGCTTGCTGGCTCCTCCGTGTTTATCATCGCAACCAGAAAAATCTGTCGAGCTCTTCCCTTCCTCCCGGGCTGTCTGGGAGCTCTGGCTGGACCAGCCTGCTCCGGGGAGGAGCGGCTCTGCGGTACAGCCCCAGCTGCTCCTGCGCTTCCCACCAGCAAGGCCACAGGGGATTGACTGGGGATCAGAGCCCTGTTCGTCCCCTGGCTCGAACCCAGCCTTGCAGCTCGGGTTCAGCAGGTAGGGAAGGGTTTAGCTGAACCGCAGGGCATCCTCCCTTGCCCACTGCCAGCCTGGCTCCCTGCCAGTGCTCTCCAACATGCTTTCCAGCAGGGAGATGCCATTCTGGCTGGTAACACCAGGGCCAAGTGTTCCCCGTGGATAGCAGCTTCCACCCAGGAGAGGTTTCCAAGCTGCATCCTATATCCCAGGGATAAAACCTGTGCAATGAAGTACAGCAGTAAGAGCTCAAGTTGAGAGCTTGGGCAGTGCCGGGAGCCCTGGAGGTCAGGCAAGGATCAGCTCTCCTCTCCCCAGGAGCATAGAAGAGCAATGAAGCTGGTGAAGGGGCTGGAGAACAAATCTTATGAGGAGCGACTAAGAGAGCTGGGGGTGTTTATCCTGGAGAAGAGGAGGCTGAGGGGAGACCTCATTGCTCTCTACAACTACCTGAAGGGAGGTTGTGGAGAGGAGGGTGCTGGGCTCTTCACCCAAGTGACAGGGGACAGGACGAGATGGAATGGCCTCAAGCTCCGCCAGGGAAGATTTAGGCTTGAGATTAGGAAAAAATTCTTCACAGAGAGGGTGGTTAGGCATTGGAACGGTCTGCCAAGGGAGGTGGTTGAGTCACTGTCCCTGGAGGTGTTTAAGGTGAGGGTGGATGAGGTACTTAGGAGCATGATTTAGGGATTGGTGGGAATGGTTGGACTCGACGATCCAGTGGGTCTCTTCCAACCTGGTGATTCTGTGAATTCACCCCCAACTTCTCCCCACACAGCCTGGGAGCAGCATTTGCATCCAGCTTGACAGGAACTACATTCTGGCAGCTCCAACCCAAACTACTGCAAAGGCCGCAGTGCACAATCCCATCCTGGGCTCCTGCAAGATCTGCACACATATGAAAAACCTGCATCCACATCTCCTGGTTTGTTTTGTTGTTTTTTTTTTTTTTCCCACCCGTTCTGGTATATAGCTACAGAAAACCCCAAGCCTTGAAAAGATTCAACCACAGCTACAGCAGGAAACCAGGGACAAAACACAGCCCACAGCACCCGTGTCCCTGGCTGATGCTTTATCCTCTGAGCAGCCCATCTCCTCCTAACCCACCGTTCTGAGCCGCATCCAGAAGCCAAAGGTCTCTTCCAGCCTTTTGAATCCAACATATGAAATCACATTACCCTAACCACAGCTTTTTCTTGCATACTCCAGATTATTTATGGTCATGATCTCTTAATTGTCCCAGTTATCTGATAAATGGATATAAGGAAAGGGTGGGTCAGAGTGATTCTTGGCAGAGCACAGCTGTGTCGGGCATCAGAGCATCAGATGCTGTTTTTTGAAAGTCCTCCCAGCTGGAGGTGATAACGGGCTGAGACTCCTGCCCTCAGCCCTGGAGAGGCTCAGAGGGACCAGGAACACCCTTGAACTCACTTTAATGGAAATTTCGCATGCAGAGATTGCACCTGATACATGAATCAAGTTCTTCCATCATCCCCTCTATAGACTATTACCATGTAGAATTGAACAAGCATGGAAAAAATACAGCCTTCCTCTTTTTCCTGAGCTTCTTATTAGCACTAACATTACTGCTCATGCCAGTGTCATCCTTGGAGCACCACAGCAACTCTAGTAACCCTACCTGATAGAAAAGCCAGGACTATTTTGAGGAGCAATGTCATGTTTCCTGCCCTGCTGTGATCTGGGGGGATCAGAGGAGGAAAAGTGTGTGGAGCATCTGCTGCTGGGTGCCTGTCGCAGAGGAGGTGAGGGTAGGTTTGGTCCCGACCGTCAGACCAGGGGCCACTGTTTCCACCCATGGCAGACAATGCCCTCGTTGTTTTTAAATCTGATTCATTTCATCCAGGGGATAAAATTAGAAAATCAACCTAATTCCCAGGAGCCTTGTTAAATCAATACAACACACATCAAGCAGGCGAGGCACAATGCGAGGCTGAGATAAAATTAGACTGAGTCCCCCTGGGTGGGCTGATATCAGCTCTACATTTCAAAATTGGCAGGCACTTTTGCATAATTTATCAATTACAAACAATTTAATTCATCCAGAATAATGAGTTGCAGGGCAGCTTTTGATGAGTTAAGTGACACGGAGGGTGATAGCTGCAGCGGAGTTCAAGGAACACACACTCAGTTGTGCTAGGCAAGAAAATCAAGTGATCCCAGGGACATGGGGAGGGCAGAGGGGTGTTACGGGGGGTGCATCCCCTTGGGTTACTGGCACACGGTGGGGACCCAGCCCCACAAAGCATGGTCCCCATCTGGGCCTCAAAAGTTGCGGATGCTAAAGCGGAGATGACTCCACTGTAGGCAAAGAGACAAACAGGACTTGAGGTAAGGAACACCAAAATGAAATCCAAGGCTTCCCCATCAGCACCGAGAGTTCCAAGCACTCCCAGCACTATCTTGTTGTCCCAGAAAGGGAAACACAAAAAGGTTAAGGGGAGGTTATTTGAAAGAACAGAAGTGATAAAAATCAAAAGCATTTCTTCTGCTGAGAGGGAGCCTTTTAGAAGGTTCTGAAGCATTTCCTTCCTGCAGCCCTCTTTTGTTCCTCTGCCTCTTGCCCCGGTGGGGCCAAGGTCTTGCTCCATCCCGCAGCCCCGCTCCGTTCTCACAGAAAACAATAGCAACGGCTCTGGGAGAAGGCAGGTTGAGCCACACGCCAGGAATGACACCCCCTTTGGAAATGCCTCTGTCCCTCTATATTTCCCCCACGATTGAGCACCGGGATCCTGCTCGTTTGCCTTAATGCTGGCTTACACAGCTATTAAAGCCAAGAAGTTAAGTGGTGCATAATTATGGCATTGTACTTGCTAATTATAATCCCACAATGAAATCAGCGCTTTGCAATGGAGGCCACAAAGACCTGATGGTTTGGAGCAGGCTCATTTCAAACCCCGCAGAATGTGTTGTTAAAGCGATGAGAACTTGCAAGGAGGATTCAGAAAAAGGGGAAGGCTCACAAAAACACCCCTTCAGCCCCATGAACCTCCTCCGTTCGGCGTGGAACTCGCCTCATAGAATCATAAAATAGTTTGGGTTGAAACAGAACATTAAGGTCATCTAGTCCAACAGCCCTGTCATGGACAAGGACACCTCCCACTGGATCAGGGGCTCCAAGCCCCATCCAACCTGGCCTTGAACCCCTCCAGGAATGCAGTAGCCACCACTTCCCTGGGCAACCTGTGCCAGTGCATCACCCCCCCTCACCATGAAGAATTTTTTCCAGTGGGAAGTGTCCCTGCCCATGGCAGGGGGTTGGAACTAAATGGTCTTTAAGGTCCCTTCCAACCCAAACCATTCCATGATTCTATGATGATCTGTTACTATCCCTCTCAGTAGCAGCCTAATAACCCTGTCTGCTTTATATCCTAGGTGCTTGATTTATTAGGTAATTTGTTTCTTCTCTGTGGTGCTGGCCTGCTTGTCATCCGTGTAATGGGATGATGGAAGCGCAAGCTATAGACACCAGGCATTAAAAGCTAGGCAAATATGACCCATCTAAACTCGGTGTCCAAAAAATCGATTCAGAGCAATTTTTGTGCTTTTGGCTTGCCTGAGAGAAGAAATATATATAAAAAAAGACAAATTACAGGGATTCACTGTAAGAAGTCAGGATGGAGGAGGATATGGGCTGCTGTGGAGTCTGGCAGTGGGGTTGGTCTTGTTGGTCCTCTGCCAGCCAGTAAAGAGCCCTAATGCAGAGGGAACCCAGCCTGCATTCTACCCCAACCTATTCAGCCACTCTCCTGTTTAAATGACCCCAGGAAATGTGTGTGCACAAGGTCCAGGACTCGTCTTCATTAAACTGAAATACCTAATGGCTTCTCCATCAATGCTTCCTATTTCGCAGTGGGAGCTTGGTGCCTGCATCGCCCAGCGTGGCTTGGGGAGAGGGACATAAGGGGGTCTGTGGCTCCTTCCCAAGGCAATGTCGTGTCCTCTGTGCTCAGGGTCAAACCTCAGCCATCCTCCAAAAGTATCCGCAGGGGGTTACCCCAGAGTTAATGGAGCACTCCTTAAAGCCCAGGCTAGAAACCACAGCATGCTCTAATTCACACTGTAATTTCTACCTAATAAAGTAATTTACTTGCTCAAGTAGCTGTGCTGGGGAGCAGCATGAATCACCCGACTGGGGAGCAAAAGCAGGGCCAGGTGTCAGCAGGGGGAGGGGTGCAGCCAAGGACCCCCACTCAGGCTCCTGCATCCAGACCCTTTTTATAGCCTGGTGTTTCTGCCCTGGGACTGTGGAATCATCTTGTAGCCCCCAGTCACTGCACTGCTCCTCTGTAGAGAAAGGACATTTGGAGGGTGGGTGAGCCCTGGCTGCCCTGGGAGGCAGCAAGGTGCCAAATGAGCTGGTGATGCCCCTCAGCCCCACTTGCCCCAGCACAGCAAGCTGTGCAAGAGAGGTGAGACGGAACAGCAGCTTTCCTTCAGCTCTGGAACCCTCAGCATAGGAAGGACATGGATTTGGAGCAAGTCCAGGGGAGGCCATGGATGATCCAAGGGCTGGAGCACGTCCTGTACGAGGGCAAGCTGAGAGAGTTGGGGTCATTCAGCCTGGAGAAGAGAAGGCTGCAGGGAGACCTTAGAGCAGCTTCCAGTACTGAAAGGGGCTCCAGGAAAGCTGGGAAGGGGCTCTTAATCAGGGAGTACAGGGACAGGATGAAGGGGAACGGTTTTCAGGGGAAGGAGGGGAAATTTAGATGAGATCTTAGGAAGAAATGTTTTCCTGTGAAGGTGGGGAGGCCCTGGCCCAGGTTGCCCAGAGCAGTGGTGGCTGCCCCATCCCTGGAAGTGTTCAAGGCCAGGTTGGATGGGGCTTGGAGCAACATGATCGAGTGGGAGGTGTCCCTGCTCATGGCAGGGGCTTGGAAATGGGTGGGCTTTCGGGTTCCTTCCAACCCAAACCATTCCATGATTCTGACTCATGGGCTTGTTTCCAGCATCAGCCTCACTCCTCTGCTGAGCTGCTGCTGCTCACAGCTGGCTGGAGCATCCAGCCAGGGCAACAGCTGAGCAGGAGGAGGCTGACATCCACTGCCTCTCTTTCAGCGATTGCAGCAGCCTTAGCCAGAGCAATAAAGATGCAAGACAGATTGGGAAGCTCCGGCATGGCCAGGGCATGGAGCTGCACCCAGGATCTCCCACACTGATAACCATCGGCTGTCAGGGCGTGTTCAACATCAGCAGCTCAAAGGGGATTAGGAGGGATGTGCCATGTGCGCCAAGCTCACCTGCTGCTCGCCCCGCTGGCAGGCTGGTTTTGTTTTCCGCGTGTTTGGATGCACTCCTGGCCATCGATAAGGATCTGCCGCAGCCCTCGGTGAGGCAGCCGGCACACCCTCCCGGGAACAGCTCCATGTCTCCATTCTCAGCTCCCCCAGCCAAGGCATCGCCTGGGAGGTCACTCCAGCTGCCCCCAGTGCCTTCAGACCCATGGAGGATAACACAGAGAAACCCCAAGGGAGCTTGGTTTGGGTCACGAGTTCACACAAAGCTTGGGGGGTCTCCAAGAACCAGCACGAGGGCAGGATGAGCTGGCACACATGAAAAAAAAAAATTAATAAAGCCAACCAGAAGAACCCAAAGTTAATGAGCAGGCTGGAAGTCAAAAGCCAAAACCTGTTTTGGCTGGGGGTTGCCGCCCTGACGTGCCAGACGAGCGGCGAGGCCGGGAGCTCAAGGATAGGATGTTGCTGCCCCAAGGGAGCTTTGGAGATGAAATGGGGTTTGGTAAATATGTGTATCTACCCCAGCCTGGAAAAAGGCTGGTTTGGGCTGAGAGGCAGCACCCTGCTGCAGCCTGGCTCGCCCTGACTCACACCGCTCTCCCCACCATTCACCCACTGAAGGGGGCCCCAAACCTGCCTGCTTTGCTTCCCTGACACTACTTTGCACACCCTGAAAAACACTGAGGGAGCAAAATGAAAAGGAAAATCTGATTTCAGCACTTTCTGCCTTTTCTTTTTTTTTCACCTGCTATTATTTTTATGAGCCTCTCTACTTCGGCTGTGGGGGCCCTCAGAGAGAACGGAGTGTCGCGTGGGTGTTAGCGGCTGCTGGTGCTTACCCAGCTTCAGAAAGAAACGCCAATTACTAATTTCATGGAGATAAGCCATTCTGAAGGAGGAGAAGAGAGAAAAGAAATCTCCCATCTTTGACATGTGAAAGGTGCCTGCATTTATTATTTTTTTTATTTCCATGATCGCTTGTGGGGGCACAAGGACTGTTCGGTTCTGTCCTCAGACAGAGGGGCAGGAGCTGCACCCAAGGGGCATCGCTGGAAGGTGGGGTTGAGATGTACCTGGCTGTATGTTCACACGCACACGTGAACCTGTGCTGATCATAGAATCATAGAGTGGTTTGGCTTGCAAGGGACCTTAAAGTCCATCCAGTTCCACCCCCCTGCCATGGGCAGGGACGCCTTCCACTGGATCAGGTTGCTCCAAGTCCCTTCCAATCTTTCCTCCAGGGATGGGGCAGCCACCGCTGCTCTGGGCAACCTGTTCCAGGGCCTTCCCGATGTAAGCACAGTGCTCCAGGTGTTAACGATGTGGGTCCTGAATCGAGCTGGATGAGCTCCCCAGCCCTGTGAGCCGCGGCGCTGCCAAGGCTGGAGCAGCCACAGCCGCAGCATCTCCACAGCTCACACCCATCCCCTCCGCGCCAGCACAAGGCGATGCCCGTCCCGTCTCCAGCCTGCCAGCCGGCTCCCACAGCCCCGTAAACACCAAGGGCATGGGCTGGGGAGGGAAAATAATGGTGTACGGAATTAATCTGGGTGTAGTTTGCATTTTTATTGCTCTAGCCTCAGATTCCAGCCTACAGAAAGGTTTCAAAAAGGATTAGATGCCATAAAACCTTTAATAATCCTCCCACATCTTACGTTTAATTATTGTTTTTACACATGCAGAGCCAACATGCCTGTAGCGAGCAATCAAGTATCACATGCCACTCCTCCTGCATTTCTGTTCTCCTGCATGTCTCCAGCAGTGTTAAGCCAGCACCCGGTTTTCCACGGCTCATCCCTGCTGTGACTGGGAGCTCTCCTCCTCCCCAACCCTCTCCTCCCACAAAACTCAGCCCAATATAAGCACTTCCCAGCTCCAGTGGAGCGAGAGTGGCAGCCACTGCAGAGGGGACACAGATGCCACCGTCGTGAAGCCCCTGCTCATGGTTGGGGCTGGGACAGGTTCCTGAATCTCAGGAGGCTCCAGCAAGGGGTGATGGTGGGAGACACCCTCACCAGAGCCTCTGAAATCACACTTGGCTGGGAATTGCAAGAAAAAAATCCTCCTCTCCAATTAGAAACCGCCTGTTTGGAAGGAACATTTTGTCGCTAATTTGATGCCATCAAAATTGGGGCTGTTTCTTTGGGGAGAAAAAAAAATCAGACCTTTTAATATTTTTTTATCCACCTGAGCCACTGCTGGCTCATGTTCAGTCGCTGTCAACCAACACCCCCAGGTCCTTCTCCTCCTGGCAGCTTTCCAGTTAGGCTTCTCCTAGTCTGGAGCTGCTCAGGGTTGTTGTGCCCCAAGTGCAGGACCCGGCATTTGGCCACGTTAAACCTCCTGCCGTTGGTCTCAGCCCAGCGCTCCAGCCTGTTCAGGTCCCTTTGGAGCCTCCCGACCCTCCAGCAGATCGACACTTCCACCCTGCTAGGTGTCATCTGCAAACTTGCTAAGGGAGCACTCGATGCCTTCATCCAGGTCGTTGATAAAGACAATAAACAACGGTGGGTAGGTTTCTGTTGTAAGGGAGGGTTAAGAGTAAAATGCATCCTGATCACTTTTGTTAATGTTTCAAAGGCTCCAATGTTTAATAAACCATTTAAAATCACTCCTAGAGTAGCCACCACCCTGCTGAGGTGCCTGAGTGCCTGAGCTATGGGGGTAAGAGAACAGCATGGCCCTCGCTCTGTGCTGGCCACCAGACACCGTGACAGGGCAACCAGACACAGGGACAGGGCAACCAGACATAGTGACATGGCAACCAGACACAGGGACAGGACAACCAGACACAGGGTCATCCGCATCAGGTGTGAATGAACTCTGTCACTGCAGACCCTGCTCCAGCAGGCTCTCAATGAACTGTGGATGAGTATTATCATTAATTATTATCAATTATTATTTGTTATTTTCATCGTAAGTGCTTCTTCCCCTGATTACCTGCCGTATGGTGTAATGGGGGGATTTTTGTACAGTTATTTCTGGGCTGAGGGAACAAGCTGAGGCCAGAGCAGCTCTTCTGCTCCTGTGCCTTCTGCTGCTCCTCTGGGACATGTTGATTTCTTTAGAAATGTTCCTTATTTTAACCTCAGAGCATGGGCTCTCCTGGTCCCCTCCCAGGGTTGAGAGGATGCTCAGGACCTGAGGTCCCAAAGCATCCAGAGCTCAGACAGGCATCGCAATTCACCTCCACACCCAGTTGTTCCTGGCAAGGGGTCAGTTCATGTGTGATCCATCACGTCACATGGGAATGGGGCAAAACACTGCTGGAGCTGCCCGAGGACTCACCTCTCTGCTGCGAAGGGGCCGTGGGGCACCACTGGTGGCCGCAGGGAGCAGCCAAGGAACATAGCAAGCATTGGCCAAGGCAACACATGGGGCAGGGCTGCTCAGATCTGTGGGAATCGCCGATGCCAGTGGGAGGCAGATGAACATCTAAGCTCATTTCTGAACACCCGCATCTTGCCCTGGGATGGATTTGATGAAAAATGTGAAGGAGAAGCAGCAGCTGAGCTCAGATCCACGAGTGGAGCCTGGTCCCTGACCTCTGCAGAGGCAGGGGTTAACTCATCAGCCCAGTGGCTGTTGCAGCTGGCTCAGGGACTGCAGTGCCAGCAGGACACGTGCTTGCCCCACGCCATCTGATTCTGAGCTGCTGCCACCCTATGGGGCGGCACTGGCATTTGGGAGTCAAGCAGCCAGCAGCACCGCTGCCATGGCATGACGTGACACCAGGGCACTTACCAACACCACAGCATCGTGGCCCTGTTCCCTGCGCTGCTGGGATCCCCTTCACGCAGTGGCTATGCTACCCCCAAAGCTGGTCTTGCTGCCACAGGCTGCAGCAGATGCAGTCCCAGCCACCAAAAGCAAGAGACCTGAGCTCAGCTTTAGGATCAGCAATAGCCCTGTGATTTTGGGCTGGATTCCACATTAACCCTCCTTAACCCCTGCTTCCCCAGCCCCACAGCAGCCAGAGATCTGGCACCAGATCAGAACAGGCAGGGGGCCTCCCCAGGGTGCAGACAGAGCTCTGTCTGAGCTGCTCTGACCTCTTTATCCTCTGAAACATCAAAAGTTTTGATCATTCTATCTGTGACTCATTTCTGATGAAGATTTTTCACAGACGAAACTCAGTAGGAGGGACAGACAGGCATGCGGAGCTGCTGCTTCTGCCTCTGGAGATGAAGCTGTGCAGCATCAGCAGAGCCATCACCTGGAAGGAGCCTTTGGTCGTGTTTGGAGGAAGAATGTTTCATACCCACCAGAGCCAGTGGCACGAGGAGTGCCTCGAGGAAGCCCCCCTCTGCTGGGGAAGGACAGACAGAACAACCAGGCGTTTATCTTGGTCAGAGGCAGCATCCCATTAAAACATTGCCCTTCAAGTTGGGCGCACACGGCCAAAAACAGAGCACCCGGTTACTGGCCAGACAAAGGGAGCCTGTGCTCTCGAGATGTTTTATTCATGCACAGCCTTGAAGCACAAACAAGCCCGGCTATTCTGCTGCCCGGACTGGATGCAGCTCTGCCTTTGTGCTCCATGGCTGTAGAGATGGGAACTGCAAAGAGAAGCTGGAGTCCTCCTTGCCCTGGGGGCTGCTCCCCCTCCCCAGGCTTGCTCAGAGCAGGCTAGTTCAGCACCAGAACCTGCATTTGCTTTTCAACTTCACTAGTTTATTGTACTCATACACCTGGCTGCTTCACAAGAGTCACAGGCTTCACTCAGGACCAGTGCTTGGTCCCTCCGTCGTTGCTACTGAGCTGAGTGTGGAGCATCTGTCTCCAGAGAGGACACAGGGATGGTCCCTTGCTCCCCACCCAGCTTCCAGTGGCAAGAAAAAGCTGCTTAAAAACACAGCAATAATAGAAGAGTCAGCCTTAGTCTCACCCTGATTATTTCTAATTGAATATTAATACCATCTTGATCCTCCTTTAATGCTCCATTTAATTTGAATGTTTGTCTTATTTTTCATGCTGGGCAAAAGATTAACTATCCTGGGCACACGTGGTGTTGGGACGTGGCTACTGCAAGCAGGGTTGGAGAGCTATTTCCACGTGGGAAGAATTGCAAAGTCAGCTATCGGAGTCATCAGGAATAAATAAGCAGGCACTGGCGATGCAGATGCTCCGAGCAGACTGTCAGAGCTGGGATGTCCCATCCTACGCAAGGAGCAGTCTTGGCAGCTGCCTATATTCCCCACCAAGAAGCAAGGTGGGCAGTGGTTAAGAGATGCCACAGATCTCCATCCCCATCTCCAGCCACTCTGGGCTTCCAAAGCTGCACAGTGACTCACGGATGGGGGAAGACCCCATCGGCCACAGCAAAGCCAGGTCAAACCCAATGCTCCAGGAGCAACTAGTGCTCCTGTCCATGCATGACTTTGTTTTCCTGCTCAAGTTCTCATTGTTCAGAATTCACAACACGAATGGGGGCACGGGGCAGACAGGCACAAGGTGAAAATAAGAGGGTGAAAAAACACATGTGAAAGCAGCTGTGATGCGAATGGGTGGCACTGTGAGTCTTTGCCCTCCCAGACAAAGCAGGGAACAGTCACCCCCATGTTCTACACAGTGTACTCTTCTCAGCCTGGTCCCAGGCTCCCCAGCCCACACTGTCCTACTCAGCTTCTCCAGGAACACTCGCAGCTCCACAGCCACCGAAGGCTGTTTGGTGAGGCATGAGTAATGGGCTGGTTTAATCCCTTTCAAAATCACACAAACCCTGAAAGATGTACCAGTTGAGGAAGACGTTAGCATGGAAGGCGTGCGGCAAGCAGTGCCACTGCCAGAAATACCAGAGGAATTAGCAAATTGGGTTGCAGCTCTCAAGTGAAACCATTTATCGAGGATGGACTGTTCCTTCTTGTAATCCTCTGTCATCAGCATTCACTGCGAAAATTTAACTGTGTCAGACTCAGGAAGCTTGGTGAGCCCCGGGGCTGGTTCTGTGGGTAGAAAGACTCATTCATTGCCCAACTCTATTTGCAAGTCAAGTGTATTTCTTTCTTCAGCTTGTAATTGCTGAGGACTGGGAATGCCTTTCTGAGCAGCAAGCGGTGGCAGGGCTGTCTGGCGCTGAGGTGTGCTGAGCTCCCACCAATCCTTTCCTCTCTGAAAGGGTTCTCAGGCACTGGAACAGCTGCTCAGGGAAGGGTCTGAGTTACCATCCCTGGAGGGGTTTAAAAGATGGGTGGATGAGGTGGTCAGAGATATGGTTTAGTAGTGGACAGGTACGGTTGGACTCGATGCTCTCCAAGGTCTCTTCCAACCAAATGATTCTATGATTCTATGATCCCACCCTACTGGCTTATGTCCTCCTGACAGACATCTGATTGAGGGAGACGGACCGAGATGTGCCAGGGCTTCAGCAGGGCTTGAGCAAACTTTGGGGGATGCACCTTTCTCCGTGTCACAGTGTTTGTGACACCCACATGGACCTGCAATGCCCTCTCTGTCACTCCCTCCATCGTGGTGACCCAGGGAGCACCTCTGCGATGTCCTGCACTGCGTAGAGTGGACAGACCCTACGTGTCCCTAGATGCTTTAACAAGGGGGACACCAAAAATATCACTTTGATGTCATTCAGGCTAACAGGACAGAAACCTGGTGAAGAAGGAATCTTAGAAATAAGATGTAGCAGCTCTGAGGTGAGCAAAGCTTTGGCCTCCAAAGACAGGAGTTCACCTGGTGTTACGTCAGACCTCGTGACACACAAAGCTTTTCCCTTCAGCATCTGAGTTTGTGTGCCAACCCAGTGCTTTGACCGCTGAATTCTATTGCACCCCAGCCTCCTTTTCAGGATATCACACATCTCTTCCTCCAACTGCCTGTAGATGTGCAGCTCTTTGGAAATGAGTTGCCCTTCTCTTCGGGCTTTTGATGTACCCCACGAGGAGGGTGCGTGGTAAGCATTGCTTCACTGCTATTTGAGCAACCTCTCTGCAAATTCCTTATTATTCATGATAGTATCTTGCCACTTGATATGCATAATAGCTCAAAGGTACCGTTGACTACATTTTTCCAGCTCTTTGATGTGCTAGCGATAACTTGTTTCTATTTCGCAGCCATTAAGCTAGGTGGAAATCATTACACCACGTTAAATGTGGGGTTTGTTCTTTAGTCAGTGTTGTTTAGGTTCCAGGGTTGGTGTTGCAATCTGTCATGCGTGGAAAATATCCTCTTAACCCAGGTTAACGATTCTGGAGGAAGTGAGCACAGCTTCACACAGTTTCTTCAAGATCAGAGATCGAGGATCGAATCCTGCCTGGAGACTCCAGCATCCCAGGCAGGTTGCAGCAGGTCCCTGTCTGCTTGTGCCTGTGCTGCAGGTTGCATGTTTTGCAGAGATGCCTGCAGCATGAACCAGCTTCCCTTCACAGCAGAGGCACAGGGCTACAAGCTAAAGCCACCCAAGAGCAGACCCTATGTGTGCACCTGACAACATTCACTTGAAGTTTCAGTGTCATGTTTGTGAAACTTGACTATGTGGGACACTTCCTCAGTCAAGTTTGGACTTGTAGGGTGCATATTTTGGTTGGGAGTTCCACAGCCCCCTGCCACAGCCAGGCACCTCCTGCCCTTGTAAAAGCTGCTCAAGAAGGGGATGCTCCACCCTGGCAGCCTTTCTCCTGCAGCATCTCTCACGCAGGTCACTGTGTCTCACCACTCCTCTGCATTAACCACCTGCACTGCCGCAGCCAGCTCTAGAAATCACCTGAAGGCAGAAGGGAGAGGAAGGGCATTCCTTGCCCTGAACTTTTCCAAGCATCCGATGGGTCGGCCTGACACTGCACAGCTCTGGAAGGTGAACATTCACGTCACACTCACATCTTGGCAGTGTTAGGTTAAGGGTTGGACTTGATGATCTGGAAGGTCTTTTCCAACCTAAATAATTCTATGATTCTAAGATCTCTGCACCTGGCCCTGACCAGAGCACCACACGCTGCTCTCAGAGCACTCTTCCCTGCAGTGATAACCACATATAACTTCTGATAATGATTTTCTCGGGGAAGATCTATCAGAGGAGGGCTGACCCTGGTGATGGAGGGACGTGTCTCTGGTCTGTTTGGCCTTGCTGACACTAGGGAGGTCAGTCAGCCACACAGGCATCAAACCATCAGCACACAATGACTGGGTTAAAATTGGACAACACAGGCTGCGGCTGCTGACAGCTGACAACGCGTTGGACCATCTCCACGCTACCGAAAGCATGAGCATCTTGTTAGGAAGAGGGTCCTGCCAGCAAGGTGAAGCAACCACCTCAGTCCAAATCCTGCAGTCTGTTCACTCCACAACTGCAAGAACTGGGTGCATCCACCCCTGGGCTGGAGAGATGGACTGGTGCTTGGGGGACTGTGGGAGAGCTCAGGGTCTGCCCAGAGCTTATCAGTGTGTGTCTTCTGGGCTTTTGAGACTTCCTCTTCCTTGTCCTGCAGCAAAATGAGACTGTAAAGCTTGGAATGGCCGTGGCTGCTGCAAGAGGAAACCTCAGGAGCAAGAAAGGGCCAAGGCGAGGAGATGCTTTGGGGCAGAGAGTACCACAGTGTTGAGAGGCAAAGCAAAGCAGAGGGGTGGTAGCTCAATGTGCTCGACGTGAAGCAGCCAGTGGGTACCCCCAAGTGACTGGTCTGCTCCCTGTGAGCCCTGGAGAGGGAAGCAGAGCCCCGAGCACCCATCTGCAGAGCTGGCGGTGTGAGAGCTGGCCTTGGTCTGGTTCCTTGTGCCACAGCCCGAGCACAAAGCCCCTCTGCAATGTGCTGTCCCCAAACGGGGCCATCTGGGTCACACACTTGCTGCTCGTGGGGGCTAAGGATGCACCAAGAGAAGGAGGGACACGCTGTGGCATATGCTACTCCGCACCACATAGGACACGGACAGAGCTCCCAGGTGTAGAGGCACAGCAAAGGCATCCTACACAAGCACAGTGGGTGGTGATGAAAGGAGGGGAAACAGAGCATGGGACAGGCTCCCAAAAAGGCAGAGACCCAGCATCTGGCAGGAGGGAGCCTGGCAAGCAGTGGCTGAGTTCTGCGTTGAGCCCCTCGAAAGCCAGTGTGGTTTTCAAATGAAGGCTGTATCTGTTTTGCAAAACCTCAAACCACCCCTCCCAAGAGTGGATGACAGGCAAGTGAAAAGGAGACAATCTTTGCCTGCTAACCCCTTCGTGCCAGGGGCCAGAGTGGGAACAGGCTGCCAGCGCCAACGCTCGGACCAGCAGAGCCCGTCTCGGCCGCCCACACCGAGAGGCATCTGCCAGCGGCTGCTCGGCTCACGTTTGCCTTCCACGCTCGTTCAGGGGCTTTGGCAAGCTACGATTCGGTTTCGTTTCCTGCTTTCTTGCAGTCTCGGCATATTTGGCCTCCTGTGTTTTGCAACATGAAAGCCTTGTCTATAAATACATCACCCCGTGTCACTGAAGGCTTTGTGGCATTTTCCTGCCTGCACTCTTTGTCTCTTTGGGAACGCTGGGAGCTGGGAGGAGTCCATGAAGTGGACCCTGGTGATGCCAACAGAGCAGCTCCTGCCCTTTGCAGCCCTCGGTGCATGGCTTGCAGCCCAAGACCACAGGCCCCTCTGGATCTCTGTTTGACTTATAGATGCTTATCACAGCCGATAAGGTTATGGCAGCTCTTTGCACAAGAGGAAGGGGAGGTTTCTGCAGCGGTGAGTTGGTGACAAGCCTGGGGAGCAGAGCCTGGGGTTGTGGTGGTGGCACTCGACCCCTAGGTTAGCCCGCAGCCGTACTGCACCCCGAAGGGCTTTGCCAACGCTTATTCCTGGAAGTCCCAAGCACTACCAGGACCTGCCCATTGCAGACACGAAGCCAAGGTCCTCCCCAGGGCTGCTGTGCCCAGCCTACCCTGCTGATGCTCCCCATGGCCTGGGCAGTGCGCCACGGAGCGCCCACGCCGGGGCACGCAAACCTTGCAAAGGATAAACACGTATACGGTAGCAGCCCAATAATTACAGCCCTAATTCAGCAAAGCATCACCACTCATAAGGCACCTAAGCATAAGCTTAAAGTTAATTACATGCTTAACGATCTTCCCTGAATAAGTATGGATTTAAGGCTGTGCTTGGTATCTCCTGTACTTAACTGTGATTCAGCTAAACACCTACCCTAACTCTGCGCTTCCAACAGCCCAAAACCATCACGAAGTGATTTCACAGCTCAGCTCCAGTGCTAGAAACCAAACAGCTCTGCACTTCTCTCTGCAGGCTTGCTTTGTAGATCGGAAAATAAATATCCTTTTGATTCTCATTGCTTTGTTTTCCTGATAGTGCTTCCCTCCCTGTCGGCCAGCGACTTCCAGGCTGATTAGGAGCTGGCTCTGCAGACACCTTGTGCAACGGCTTCTCTGACATAATCAGGTACTTGGGGGTGAAAAACAGAGGCAGAAACTCCTGGGTAGAAACTGTCCCACTGCAGGGTGGTGAGACTGACCTGGCCCCTTTGCACGCAGTCAGATTTTCCACTCTATTTGCATATCTCTGCTGTTTCCTCGCAGCTCGTGCCCGCCTGCCTTTTCCTCCGCACAGTTTCTGCTCAACAGTCGCGTGTGAACCAGGGTCGTGGCTGCCTGTGGTTTTCTCCTCGCCTGGGCTGCACCGCTGCGGCCGGGCTGCAGGAGCTTCTGCTGCCACAGCAGCTGCGCCCGGGGCCAGACCCACCCGCAGGACCCTGCCCTGGAGACCAACAGGAGAGCAAACCCAGCCAGCAGCAAAAATACCTGCGGGTGCAGGTGGTTGTAGCGATTAAATGATAAGAGGGGCTGGTTGGAACAAGCTGGCCCCAGGGTGGCTTCCTCTTTTAGCATCATTTCTTTAACAAATCAGAGCAAGTGTTTTCAAGAGAAAAAGGATTTTGAAGCAAGTGGTTTGGGGGTTTTGCTGCTGAAATTCCCCAGGGAAACATTCCTGGACCCAGAAAACCCAGAGGAGCCACCCAGGCACTTGACGATTCCCTCAGGCAGGCCCCTTACCAAAGACAGCCCAGAGACCCGCCTATAATCTTGTCATTTTAAAGACTTTTTTTGAAAGTCTTTGAGGTTTTCTTGTTGAGTTTCTGGTACAAATTACACACTGTGGTGTGTGTGGCTCTAAAACATGGCTCTGAAATGAGATGCATCTTTGCCAGAGGGGCTGGTTCTCCAATAAAGGCTCCCATGCAGCCCCAGATATGGCCCTGCCTCCAGAAGGATGCTGGATGCTCTCTTTGGCCACAGACTTTACTGGTGGAGGCACTCAACCTCTGTCTGATGGTGATTCCTCATCTAGACCAGCTGCTGGCCCAGAATCCCCACTGGGAACAGGTTGGCTAGACCCTGTGCTGCTGGGCTTCGAGTGCTTGCAAGGATGGATGGAGCTCCACGGTCTCCCTCAACAGCCTCTCCCAGTACTGAACCACCATCCCCACCAGAAAGCGTTTGTCCATCTCTGTCATCCATGGCGCTTTCCCACCTGCTCAGCAGCTGGGAGCAGAGTCAATAGCTAAGAGAGTGCCCAGGGTCTTCCCCAGGCTCTCTTCCCACTTGAGGAATGGCCACAGAGCCCATCCTTCAGTGGGACAGTGTGGGGCGCACAGTCTTACAGCCCCAAACAGCACCAACCCCTTGGCACTACATTTCGGATGCTGCCGCTTGCCCTGTTAATGGTTGTGACAGGCACCTTCTCTGTGCTGACAGCCAGGAGCCTCTCAGAGCTGCAGATAAAGTTATCATTAGCATCTATTAACAATAACAAACAATATCAGCTCCTTTCATTGTTGTAGGCTGGGTTATTAGTGCTGGAAAAACAGCTCCCCTAACACCCTCAGCCAGCCGAGATTCATCTGTGTCTCATTAGCAGAGCCTTCCTCCTTTGTTTGTTCTGTTAAAATTATCTCTCCTCCTGGAAAAACAAAACAAAACAAAACTAAAAACAAAAGCAAGAGCAAAGAACCACTTGTCCATCATTGTACAGCTCACCCTACTGCTGCCCCAGCCCTGAGGGCTCCGAGGGACCAACCCGGGGCAGCCCCATGTGCTCGCCACTGGCTACAGACTTGGCTCCCATGAGCTGCTCCACTCTCCAGCAAAATGCACATCCCAACACTGCTTTGCAAGGAGCTCTGTGTAAAGAGCTGCATCCCGAGAGGCAGAAATGCCCCAGAGCAGGGGGTGGGCAGCTTGCAGCCCTTCTTCTGCTCTTGTCTCCCATTGCCTCCCACCACAAGCTCCTCTAGACATTGCCGAGTCACCTCCCTCTCTTCTTGTCCCTGCCCAAGCCTCCTTTTTGACGTGGACATTTCAACCCTGGGCACTTCTGTGCTCTGCTCCTTGCATCCCACACCACCCCATGCTCAGGGTGAGATGTCCAAGGGCATCCCCAGAACCTGCAGCATCCTGCCTGCACCCCATGCCTGTATCCCATGACTGTATCGTACACGTGCACGCACTGCCTGAATCCTCTGCTTGCATCCCCTGCCTGCACTCTCTGGGTCAATGCACAGCTGGGCTGGGTACCAGGGTGGTTTTCCAGCTGCATCCCAGTCCCCAGGGGTGACCCTGCTGTCCCCCAGGATGTGTCCCCCCAGCTCAGCCCTGCAGTGTGTGTGAAAGCAGTGCTGGCCTGGAGAGGTACAGGCAGCAGGGCAGGACATGAGTAATAGGGATAAGACAGGGCTTTCTCCTTCAGAGCACCCAAACCCAGGGACTTTTATGTTTGCATCCACATCTACTTAACTCCACAGGTTGGTTAATGCTTCTATAAAATTTAATCTCTTACTCATCAGGGTCAGCTCTTTCATTCTGTTGCCAAAGCCACTTGGATATCTATAAAACAAGCCAAAAAGAATCCAAAACCCCAGGGCCCAAACACTTCAGGTTTGTCAGTCAAAGAATCAAAAATAAATTCTATCTACGATCGTGGACCTGCACAGCAGCCTGAGCATCCTGCACCACCAGGACCGAGGGGCACCCATGGGTCTAGGGGGGTCACGGCTCTGACAGAGCAGAAAACTCCAGCCTTGACCCAAATCTGCACCCAGATGACGTGAGGTGAGGTCTCCCAAAGGGCTGTGGGGTGACTCAAGGGATGAGCCGGGTCCCCTGTTCCCAGCTGAGCTGCATGGGGTGCCAGGGTGGGAAGGACACAAATGGCATCTGGGGAGAAGGTGCTCAATGCGAGCTCCTTGTACCAGGGTCAGGATCAGTGCCCAGCCCTTTCCCAGGCACTGTGCTTGATCTGCATCCCAACACTCTTCTCATAAAATAAAAGCTCTGTAACTCTGCTATGGGAGTTAAAATCGTGGAAACCTTTGGTTGGAGAAGACCTTTGAGATCAGCAAGTCCAACCGTATCTGTACACTAGTCAACCAGATCCCTGAACACCTCGCCCACTCATCTTTTAAACCCTTCCAGGAATGGGGACTCAACCAAGCTGGACACCAGCATCACCAGGGCTGTGGGAGGCAGAGGCAATAGTCAGCACCTGAGGGGCAACTTTGCTGCAATACCACAGAACTCTTTAATGCCACCAGGCTGTTTAACAAATCCACCTGAGGCAAGCGAGTTCGGCGCTGTTTAGCCTTCCAGTTGAGTGACAATCACAATTGATCATTCTGGGAGGTTAAAAAATGAAATAAAATCATCATTCTGGAACGCCACGTTTCAGCTGGAGTGGCCTTGTGTCTATTAGCAGTAATTGAGCACTGGGTAGCTGTGCAGCAGTGGTGTGATGAGGGACAGCTTTGGCTCTGCCTGTGAGGTGGGATGGTTTGGCCTTCATTCCGAGAGAAATTCCAGGGTTTGGGCAGAGGGAGACTCTGCCAGCATCCCTGGCAAAGCCACAGGGATGTGGCTGAAACCGCATGGACACAGCACGGCACAACACGGCGTGGCACATGCATAGGGCTTGCCGGTCATGGGAGCTCTGTGGCACCACTGAGGTGCCGTAAGAGCCTCTTGAAAGCTTCATTTTGATCAGGGGTTACAGAGCTCTGAAGAAAGCTGAGATAAAATATTTCGCCTTCCACACGTGTCAGGGATGCAGCAGCCCTGGGCTAAATGAGACGGGCTGTGCCACTTTGCCATATTATTTAGCTGTGCTGGAAATGAAGGATGAAGGTGCTAAAGGGTTTATTTTAGCAGGCAGCAGCCACTAAAGGCTCAGTAATGCACCGAGGAAGAGCTCCGCTCCGCCATCCCATTTCCCATTCCAGTCACGTGCTCCCAAAATTGCAAATGGAGATTTGTTACATTTCATTTGCTCCCATCCCTGGGAAGCCATTTGCGAGGAGTTCACGTCTCCCAGGAGGCTCCATTCCAATCAAAGGGAAAAGAGAGGAGAGGAAAATAACAGTCACGCTACGCCAGATGACAATGATATCTCAGTGCTGATCGCTGGGTGCTGACGGGCTCTACACGTTTTAATAACAGCCGGTCCATGTGCTGCCACAAGGCTGGGGCACTGCTGCCAGGCTGAGGGGTGCTGAGGTTCCTCTCCAAGGCCAAGGGGTGCTGAGATGTCACTGCCAGCCCAAGGGATGCTGAGGTACCACTGCCAGGATGAGGGATGCTGAGGTACCACTGCCAGCCCGAGGGATGCTGAGGTACCACTGCCAGGATGAGGTGTGCCGAGGTACCACTCCCACCCCAGCGGATGCTGAGGTGCCACTGCCAGGCTGGGGGATGCTGAGGTACTGCTCCCACCTCAATGGATGCTGAGGCACCACTGCTAGGCTCAGGGATGTTGAGGTACCGCTCCCAGCCCCACAGATGCTGAGGCACTGTTGCCAGGCAGAGGATTTGCCGAGACATCACTCCCCATCCAACAGATGCTGAGGCACTGAGAGATGCTGAGGTACCGCTCCCTGCTCAAAGGATGCTGAGGCACCTCTGCCAGCCTCAGGGATGCTGAGGTACCACTCCCAGCCTGACGGATGTCAAGGCACATCTCCCAGGCTGAGGGGTTCTGGTTGGTGTAGTTCAGCCCACATCTCTCTGCTGAGCTGGCTCCAGCTGGCAGCTGCTACAAGGCACAGACCTGTCGCCTTGAGTGTCCAGCTTTCCTCTTCCTCTTTGCACGTGAAGTCTGTGCAAATAAAACCTGGCCTTTGTAAACTCAGAGAGGACAGGCTGAGTGGCTGGTTCAACTTAAGCAATTTTAGTTTTACACTGTCCTGCGCTTTACGAACTCTTGTTAACCCAGGGTAGACATGCACAGAAACCGAAAGCAGAGATGGCTGGGCCTTGCTTGCTTTTTCTTTCTATTTTTTTTTTTAGTTCCTCGTTTTCAAAACAATCTTGTTTTCACTTCAGAGCAGTGTTGTGGGCTGTGGTCTGGTGTTATTGATTAGGGCATGTTATTCTGGAGCAGGAAGCTGCCTGACATGCAGCCTGCCTGCTGCTAAATTGAAATCTCCTAATCTTTCCAATCCTTTTAAGCATTGGCAAATGAAAAGGCAGCTCATTGTGGAAAATCTCTGCTCAAGGGGAAGCAAGGAAAGATCTGCCAGAGCGAGAGTAGGATCTGATGTGGGTCAGGGGGGACCCACGTCATCAACTCACTGCTAGTGCCTGGTCGAGGAGCCTGGAGAGGGAGTTGCTCTCCAGGGATGCCCTCGCTCTGCGCAAGGGACATCCCTGGCCTGTCACCTGAAGGATTCAACTGAGGTGCATGGAGACCTTGTTAGCATGACCCTATTGTCCCTGTCCATGTCAGGGGCCTGGAACTGCATGGGCTTTGATGTCCCTTCCAACCCAAATCATTCTGTGATTCTATGATTCCATGAAAACGGATTGAGTTTCTGGTTGTTGGGCAGCGTCTTCTTTTCCACTTCCACACTCTTGGCTTCTTCTTCCTGCCCTCAAGTCCATGACCTTCTCTGCACCCCCAGCCCAAGCACGTGTCCGCTCTGAGGGGTCTGGGGCCACCCTGGGGCCACCCCGGCTGGCAGGCAATGAGAGCCTCTGGGCACAATGTGGCCCACGTGTATTTTTAGCGTGTGATGCTGGGAAAATGAGATCGTGTTCATTAACCTGCACAGCCAGGAATAACAATTGCTTTCCATCAGGTCCTCATGAATAAGTCGCACCATCTGATTTAGTTATTTATATCCTTCCTGCTGGTAAATTAATTAATGTTTCATTTGTAGCACAGGCAGCCCGTTAAAACTGCTTCTCCCCGCTTTGAAAGTGGGCACGTTACAATGACATCTGCTTTAAAAAGTGTTTTTTTTCTAGGAAGATGGATGGTAAACACGGCGTGCTGAACTGCTGGTGATGCTAGTGACCCTCTTGCCATGCCCTACACCATCCTGACAGTGGAGAGGCATGCCCAGGGTCTGTGGGGTGTTTGTACAGTGCAAAGGGACTTTTTTATTCTCCCTACTGGATATTAAGCAATAAATAGCAGAAAAATCATGATCCTGTTGCTGGGATGGGTTTCTGATCCATCCATCCAGCAGTGTCACGGGGACAGGAGTGTCCAGGCCTCATAGGAGCTCAAGATGAAAAGGAGAAGCCTAAAGGAGAAATAAATGTTTCTACAAACACCCTCAAGGAAGTGGGATGAAAGCAGGGGTGATCATTGTCTTATCCTGTGGTAGCAGGCAAAGAGCAAGTTGTTGCAGGGAAGGAGGAAGGCGGTGGGGCAGTGGGAGACAATGCAGAGCTGTTTTGGGGCTGCTCAAGGAGCCTCTTGGAAGGGTGAGCAGAGCCACAATCCTCCTCCCATTGGAAGAGCTGAGGCCGGGCTGCAGGCACAAGAGAGCCCTGATGGAGTTGGGAGGATAAAACCGCTCCCGGGACCACAGGGGCTGATGGTGCCCCTATCAAGGGGATGTAGGGCAGGGGATCAGCCAAGGACAGGCAGCATCAGCAGCTCCCTTGGCATCTCATCCCGGTGCTGGCTCCAGGGTTTCGCATGCCTGCTCTCAACGGCTGCAGGGGGAAACGCCGACAGCAACGCGTGACTCCCTTGGGATGAAGATAAGAAGCTGGAAAAATAAACTGTACTTCCAAGGTCACAGAGGTGCTCAGGGCTCTCCTCGGCACATGGGCTGCTTCCCTTTCCGCTTGCAGAGCAATTGCAGGCAGCTTTGTAATGGATTGAGGCAAAACACTTCTGCTGGGGGAGGGCGAGAACTGGCTTCCCCTAGCATGGGTCACTCCAAAGCCCAGGGATGTTCCATTGTCCCATTCTGCTTGGGTCCCTCCCAGCTGCGCTGTGCACATCCCTGTGCCCGCAGGCGAGCCAGCAGGGCTGCCAGCCGATGGCAGTGTGCCTCTGGTTTGATTATTTGCTCATGGCATCCTCATACACCCAATTATTTTTCATTGCAGACAGTTGCGGTTCATTTGCTTCACCATCGTGCAGGGGTTTGCAGGAGATATTCTAAAGCTGGCCATGTTTTAATTTCCTCTAACAGCATGTTTTACGTGTGCTAAGTAGAGATGAGCTGGAATCCAGCTACGGATCCCAGGAGATCCCAATTATCCCATGAGAAAAGATGCTCCAAAACTGGTCGGGTCAACTGTGCCTTCCATGGCAGTAACCCCCACCCTGCAGATGCTGGTAAAGGGGCCTTCAAGTTCAATGTGCTTCCAAGGATGGAGCTGCTACACGTTGATATGGGGTTGGGAGAGCATTCCAATTGTTCCTCTCTAGGCCTGCCTTTCTCACCCAAAATCTCTCCTCTAACCAAAAAGGATGATCCCAACCCTTCTCCTACCAAAGCCAAGAAGTCCAATTCCAGCCTCTGTTTAACGTGTTTCTGTTTGGGCTGGTCTCGTCCGTGGGTCTGTGTTTGCAGGGGTGTGGATGCCTCAGCTTGCTCAGCTCAGCCCCTATAAACAGCAGCAATAAAGCATGTGCTAGAGAGATGTCACTGGCAGGATTGTTAATGTGTGAGCCTAATGAATATGAATGGTCTCTTCATAAATGTAGCTTTGTGTCATTAAATTCCTTCACACCTCACTGACCGTGGAAAGGTTACTCAGAATTAAATGTAAATCACATATTAACTGGTACAAAACAGATCAGGGTGTTGTTTTTTCAAAAACATATAATTTAATAATAGTGCAGTCTTCCCCTGGTGAAGCTTCGGGTGATGGATTCGTGGCGGTCCCTCACGCGGGGTTTGAGTGGAAGATGGTACAGATCTCACATGATGGGCAACTTACACCATTTTCTTTCCCAAACAGGAGACTTGGGTTCTTAATCATGTTAGCGGCCCAGAAATGAATTTCACCCATGTCACTCTGTGTAATTAAAAGATAAAGAAACGGCTTCTGCTGTGGTAGAAATTAGGAGGCTGGGGCTGGCTGAGGCGGGGAGCACCAGTGCCTGCAGATGCCAGAGGGATGACCAACCTCCCCCCAGACTGCACCTATCAGCATCCTCAGACGCTGCTCAGGACATTCATAAAACCGTAGAACGGTTTGTATTGGAAGAGACCTCAAAGCTCACCCAGTTCCAACCCCCTGCCATGGGCAGGGACACCTCCCACTCAATCAGGCTGCTCAAAGCCCCATCCAGCTTGGCCCTGAACCCCTCCAGGGATGGGGCAGCCACCACTGCTCTGGGCAACCTGGGCCAGGGCCTCTGCCCCTCACAGGAAAACATTTCTTCCTAAAATCTCATCTCAATCTCCTCTCTTTCAGCTGAAAACTGCTCCCCCTCATCCTGTCCCTGCACTCCCTGATCAAGAGCCCCTCCCCAGCTTTCCTGGAGCCCCTTTCAGTCCCAGAAGCTGATCTAAGGTCTCCCTCCAGCTTTCTTTTCTCCAGGCTCAACAACACCAACTCTCTCAGCCAGTTCTCCTACAGGACGTGCTCCAGCCCTTGAGTCATGTCCATGGTCTCCTCCGGACTCACTCCAATAGACGCGCGTCCTTCCTGTGCTGAGGACTCCAGAACTGAACGCAGGATCCAGGTGGGGTCTCACCAGAGCGGAGCAGAGGGGCAGAATCTTCCCTGTTGCCCTGCTGGTCCCGCTGCTTTGAATGCATCCCAGGACACGTTGGCTTTCTGGGCTGCCAGTACACATTGCTGGCTCATGTCGAGCTTCTCACCCCCCAGCACTCCAAGCCCTTCTCCTCAAGGACTGCTCCCATTCCATTCTGCACCTAGCCCGTGTTTGCGCTTGGGATTGTCACAACACAGCTGTAGGACCTTGCACCTGGCCTTGTAGGATCTCATGAGGTTCATGAAGCTCTCTTCATTCCCCTGAGACCACTACACTGATAAACACAGAAATAAGGCATCCTTAATTTTTTTTTTAATTGTAAAAGCATAAGATTTTGCCAATTCCTCGTGCTGAGCCCGTGCAGCATTTGACCCCCAGCCCTCAGTGGGGTGCTTGGCAACGTACAAACACACCCTGCCCACCCAGACGCTCTGTACGGAGTGATGCTCATTGGCACAGAGAGCTCAGCCCAGGGATGAGAAAATCCAGGGCATCCTTAAGACACTCCAGAGAGCCGCCCCAGCTGCCTGCCAGCAAAGCCCTCTAACAGACTGCTTTAAACAGCACCAGCACATCTTAGCTTGTAAGGGAGAGCTCATTAGTCATTAAAGGGCTTTTAAAAATAAAACCATTGAGACTAATCCCATCAAAATTGGAGCTTCATCCTGGCAACTCTTATTAATTATCGTCCTACCTTGCGATTTCCAAAGGCTGGGCCGTCAGCATCTCTGTCAATAAATACAAGTGGTATGAAATTCTCTTGGGTAAGGAGGTGCTCCCCTCTGCCCCTCATTCAAACGTGGGGAACGTTCCCATCCCCTCCTGGCATGTCCAGCCCTGCAGCACCATCCTACTGGCCAGGGATGCAGCTGAGAGGTTTGGTGGGTTTCCCAAGTGGATAAACCCAGTGCTGAGCCCTGGCTAATCCCTCAGGAGTGGCTGCCTGCTCTCTGTGGCGAAGGGAGGTACAGGATGCAGCCGCAGCGTGTCATTATTTCTCTCAAAGTATCAATAATTTCAGGGTTAAAGAAACAAAAGGCTTTTTTTGCTTGTTTGTGTTTTTCCTCCTCATCAATAGCAGGGCCAGGCAGGCCACTTCCAGGCAGTCCCTGGGGCCCACTCAGCTATTAAAGATAGAAATTATATCTTCATAACCCAGGATATTGCTGCTCGCTTATTTATGACTTGCTCCATTTCAAGAATATTTATTCTAGACAGGGAGCCTGATAATTTTCATCCAATCTACTTCTCATAGCTCAGGGCAAAAGAATGGAACAGCTCAATTGAAAGAGCACTTTTCCATTATTGCCAGGTAAGGGCAGAGCGAGCTGATCTCATTCCTGCCCTTGCCTCGCAAGCACCGCTGGATTCGGCTTCTTTTTCTTTTTTTTTCTTTCCTTATTCTTTTCTATTTTTTTCCTTTTTAATTCATCGAGGAATGGCAGCCCACACAACCACTTAGAGGAAGTACTGCATAAATCCCAGTGCAGTAATTACCCATTTGGAAACATGACGCTTTATAGGAGAAAAGGCAGCGTGCCAGGATGCTCAGCACGCTACTCCTACTCCAGCTGAAATCCTCCCAGGGCTTGTAGGCAACGGTTAGCGTCTGCAGTCACAGGCTAATAAAACTAAGCCATTACAGCTGGGGCAGGAGAGCTGCAACCCACAAAGCGGAGAGCTTCTGAGGTGGGAAAAATCCATCCGGGGTTACCAAGCAAGGGGAGGAACCAAAGGACTTGCAGCCATGTGGGAATCATGCAGGCACTGGCCGTCCTGCATGGGCTGCATCCAGACAGCGTGGGTTGGGGCAGCCTGGGATCCTGGGTGCTGTGAGAGGCTGCAGAGACCCGTGGCCATCACTGAGTGATGGCCCAGGAGACAGAAGGATGCCCCATAAGATAGAACGATACCCCATGAGATGGAAGACACCCCATGAGACAGAAGGAAGCCCCATGAGATGGAAGACACCCCATGAGATGGAAGGAAGCCCCATGAGATGGAAGACACCCCATGAGACAGAAGGAAGCCTCATGAGATGGAAGACACCCCATGAGATGGAAGGAAGCCCCATGAGATGGAAGACACCCCATGAGACAGAAGGAAGCCCCATGAGATGGAAGGAAGCCCCATGAGATGGAAGACACCCCATGAGACAGAAGGAAGCCCCATGAGACAGAAGGAAGCCCCATGAGATGGAAGACACCCCATGAGATGGAAGGAAGCCTCATGAGATGGAAGATACCCCATGAGATGGAAGGAAGCCCCATGAGATGGAAGACACCCCATGAGACAGAAGGAAGCCCCATGAGATGGAAGGAAGCCTCATGAGATGGAAGACACCCCATGAGATGGAAGGAAGCCTCATGAGATGGAAGATACCCCATGAGATGGAAGGAAGCCCCATGAGATGGAAGACACCCCATGAGACAGAAGGAAGCCCCATGAGATGGAAGACACCCCATGAGATGGAAGGAAGCCCCATGAGATGGAAGACACCCCATGAGATGGAAGGAAGCCTCATGAGATGGAAGACACCCCATGAGATGGAAGGAAGCCCCATGAGATGGAAGACATCCCATGAGATGGAAGGAAGCCTCATGAGATGGAAGACACCCCATGAGATGGAAGGAAGCCTCATGAGATGGAAGACACCCCATGAGATGGAAGGAAGCCTCATGAGATGGAAGATACCCCATGAGATGGAAGGAAGCCCCATGAGATGGAAGACACCCCATGAGACAGAAGGAAGCCCCATGAGATGGAAGACACCCCATGAGATGGAAGGAAGCCCCATGAGATGGAAGACACCCCATGAGATGGAAGGAAGCCTCATGAGATGGAAGACACCCCATGAGATGGAAGGAAGCCCCATGAGATGGAAGACATCCCATGAGATGGAAGGAAGCCTCATGAGATGGAAGACACCCCATGAGATGGAAGGAAGCCCCATGAGATGGAAGACACCCCATGCAATAGAAGGATGCCCCGTGAGATGGCAGCACCCGCCTCCCTCCCCCCCCAACTCTGGCCAGGGAGAACCTTCCTCCACCTGCGCTCCTGCCGGCTGCGTGCCTTAAATGTCAAAGCCAATGAAGTGTTGAAAAGGCTTTATTGCTTTTTGTGAAGCCGATTAGGAATATCTTCTACTAGGTAAAGAGTAATATTGCAATATGAAGGATGGGGGAAGCTGAAGGCAGCCCTGTGTGAATTCCCCACAGAAACCTCTGTTCTTGCAGCCAGAACAGTTATCAAAAAGACAATTTAAGCAGCATTGTGCTCTAACTAGCTGGAGGACAGGGGAGCCGGCCCTCTACAGTAATCTTTCAGCCTGTAGTAAATGAAATTGCAAAAATATCAGCTTTCCTTCCTGATCTGCAGGGGGTGAAGATGCCAGAAGGAATGGGAGGTTGTTTTATAACCATTAGCTCAACCCGGTGCTCCCTGCCAATGGCGTGAGCTGCCACGGGGCTGGTGTCCGCCGTGTGAGGATGGAGGCAGCTCAGTATCCTCCCATCTGCAGCTCATCCACGATACCACAGCACCCCAGGAGAGGATGGAGCAAACAAAAAGTGCCTGCGTTTCATCTCTGCAGCTCCTACCCGTCCCAAATAAACCCAGTTGTGTCTAAAATGGAGACCTGTGTCACTGTTAGAAAGAAGGTTCATGCAGCCACGAGATACTAGGTTAGATGGCCAAAGGGGTTTCTCAGGTGAAATAGGTGAGTATGGTATGGATTGGGGAACAGGAGCCTGGGAAAGCCACCAAGCGCCATGGGTGGCATGTCACCTTTGAAAATCTCTGTTTCTGAGGTAGGAAGGATTCTGCTTCTGCGGGGTCATCCCTGCCTTGCCAGCACGAACCGTTGCGCGCCAGCACAGCAGGACCTGCGATCGTCTCTCAGATGACTTGCCCAGTCACCTCGGGTGTCATCCTGTCTGCAGAACGGTGCTGGAAAACTAAGGCAGGTTAATGACTCTGGCAGCCAAGGAGGACCTGAAGAAGTAGGTGCCAATCCTCGCTGTTCCTGATAATTATTTATGTAGCACCCTCAATTCACCCCGTGTCTTGGAACAGCAGCACAAGGGCCAAATCCAGCTCCTGGTGGGGACTGCGGGAAGCAGAAAGCCATTTCCACTGGCTTTGATGGGAGCTGGACTGAGTCCTGCGGCTCTGATGACACGTCCGTGAATTTACAGCAAATGCTGCCATTAGAAAAATGATAGCTTCCCAACTCAAAATTACTTACAGATGCATGGAGGGGAAAATTCCCTCTGTTTATTCCTTGGTCAGGCAGACTAAAGAAAACCCTGATCCAGCTGAGATCCCCAGCCTGCCTGTGGGACCCGCTGCCCCCGGTGAAAGGCACAGCAGCCGCTTTGGTGCTCGGTTGTTTACCGCTGAAGGAATTAGCTGGGCTGAGATCAGAAAGCGCTGCTTGCAGATGTGGAGGTCCTGCAGGTCAGTTTGAAACCTGTGCCACTTCGCTGGCCGGCATGCCTGGTTCAATCCTGGCATTCTCTGAAGCATCAGGGCTGGTTGCAGGGAGGGAACAGGGCAACGTGGGCGCTGCTGTCTGTCCACCTGCCCCAGGGCTGCTACCAACCTAATTATATAACCGGGGGAAGGCTTTATAATAGCAATTATTCCATCAGAGCAATTAATTTGTGTCAGCTAGAGGGAGGTGCATGACTCCTGGTGCCTCCTGAGAGGGCAGGCACAACCCACTCCCCTCTCCCCGGATCCCAGTCAGGGGGAGCCAGGAGCTGACCCCCCCTCCAGGCACCCCCCTTTTTGCAGGGAGAAGCCCCAGGGAATCACAAGCTGGAGGGTGAACATGTGGGGGCTTCTCAGTTTCTGCAGACCTCTGGCCAGCAAATTATGGCCACTGGTCCAGCCCTTGCTTTGCCGCTGCTGAAGGCAAGTGGTGTAGTTTATGGATTCTGCCACAGTTCACAGGTCCACAGCCCCTCCTCGGGCCCAGCCACACCGTCCCTGCTGCATCCGTTAGGGTGAAGAGATTAGCTTCAAAGGACAATTTGTCTGCGTCTGATGTAAAAAAGTTCCCTCAGTCCAAGGCAGCTCTGCGATTTGGGGTACGAACTGCTCCCCGGACCTCTGTGCTTTGGAACGATGTACGCCTTGTGCTTCTGGTTTTTGCCTGCCCATTTAAATGGATGGGAGAGCCAGAGCCATCAATTCCTCCTCTGGCAGCCTGGGGGGAAGGCTTCACCACCCCAGCAGTGAAGCCGTGCCTCATCTGGTTTCCTCCCTGCTCACCCTGCTGCTTGCTGCCTGCCCTGGTGATTTACTTACGAGGATGACTATTACGGGCACGCACGGAGGGGCTGTTTATCCTCAATGTGCTGCTGAGGCTGCGCAGATCCATTGCTCAGCTCAGCTCAGCTCCTCTCACTGCCTCAGACCCTTCGAGGTGTGCTGGAGATGTCCTGGCCCAGGTAAATCTTGATCAAAATCCCTTGTGCATCCCTGGAGATGCACCCCTGCACCACTCCCCATGTGCTGCTCCCCCTGCCTGGGGGCCACCAGCTCCCAGCAAAGCCCCAGGCTCCAGCCATGGGCAGCTCAGCTTCTCTCCTTGAACCACCCCTTGCTTGATGAAATAACATCCAGTCTTCAAGGACAGCAAGGATGGAAAACTCTTTAATCACCCCTGTGCTGCACACCCACAGCATCAGACATTGAACCATCTGCATTCCAGAAAGGGCTGTTTTGGTTTTCCCAGAAGTCTTCTCCACCTGGTGGAAGCTGTAAGAGATCATGTTGGAAGCATCTCTTAAAAGAGATGGAGACTGCATTGGTTTCTGCTTCTTCAGGGAAAGCTGGGAAAGGGTATTTGTTTTCCCACCAGCAAGCAGAAACCTTTGTCTCTGCTTGCTCTCTGCTGCCGGAGCTTTCCCAAGACAGCCAAGCCTACGCTGACGCTGCTGGGGAGTTTCCAAGCCCGGCCAGCAGACTCGCTCACACCTCCTCCAAAGGGAAAGCTCATTAAATTGTTGATCCAGGTATCCTTTATCCAGAATCTTACATTCTTATTAGAGGCGTTAATTAAAACAATAGCAGATCAAAGCACTCCGCAGCATCTCATTTGGGATGATGCCTCCTCCTCTCCACAGCCCAGCTTTTGTTCTTGTCCCGTTGAGGTCATCAGCGTCGTTATTGCACCAGCACCAACCTGGGGCAAGATGAGCATGAGCAGCGTCTCTCTCCAGCCCTACGAAAGGGCACGAGGAGCACATGAGCATCTCTCTCCAGCCGTACACAAGGGTGACCTGCTCCCATACACGCCCTGAGAAAAGCATTTCCATCCTCCGGGCAGCGGGATTTTTCCCAGAGGCTCCCTGAATGGAACTGTCTCTCCTGCTGCTCGAGGCATTCGGTAGAACCGTGCTGGTACGGCTCCTCTCTGAGAGCACAGCAAAACACCTCGTCCTGCAGGACCAGTTTAACAGCAGCCCTGACAGACTCCATCTTCGTCCTTGACCGGCAATTAGCAAGTGCTTGGCATGATGGGCACCTCCTCTAACTCCTCTCCAGGCTCTTCCAGCTGCTGCTTATTAACGTTTGTGAGCGCAGCTAAAGCAGAGGGCAGCCTGACCCGGGGAAATGTGCAAGCTTTTATTAGTGCTGCAGATAATTACATTTAATAAGGACACTAGCTTTTCCCACACCAGATAGCTGAACCATCAATCTTCCCTTTAATAATAAAACCCTCTCCAACTCATTTACATTCATTGTTCCTTTTGCAACACAACATTACACACGTAATGTTTTATCACCCCGGGATCTCACACAACCATCTCAGGGCGATGTTCGCATGGCAGCACGGTCCTCATGCCACAGCGGAGCTGGCATCCCCAGCCGAGCCCATCCCTGTCCCCATGCCCAAGGGGCTTGTAGCCATTTGCCCAGGTAGCCACAACCACCTGAGCACACACATCTTGCAAAACCTCTCTGCAACTCCATGACTTCGTGGCCTCCAGAGCAATTACTGACCTGGTGTGAACCCGTGTGATGAGGGTTGCATCCTCACCAACGGGTCTTTACACGAGGAGGCAGAGGAATGCTTATGAGCATGTAATTTTAAGGCAGAACTGATATGATTTTTAGAAACAGAAGTAAACGCATTTTGTGTGTGTGTTGGGAAGCACAGTGTCTCTCAGGAGACAGGGAAACTAATGTATAAATGAATAATAGTGCAGCAAACATTCATCTTCAAAGCCGAAATTGGAGAGTAAAGCTGAGGGTATTATAAATCCTATTTCGCTGCTGCTTCACTGTTATTTGGTGTTGCCAGCTCACACCAGGACAGATATATCAGTGTGGTTTTCTATCTCCAGCCCTCCTCACTGCACCTTGTGGCTTAGGGTGGGCAGCAGCCCTGGCCATGGGACACGGTGGTAGTAGGGGGCACTGCTTGTGCTGGCCTCTAAATATCTTCTCCTGGACTTTAGTGCTGGAAAACACCCGTCTCCTGGCCACGGAGGTGCTGGGCAGGTGTGAGGCAAGGGGGCTTCTCCCACCCTTCCCACAGAATGATGAAGAGGGCTGTGCATCACACTAAGGCTTCCAAGGGCTTTCTACAGAGCTGGGTGGAGACTCCGAGGGCTCACTGCTGTTCCTGTGCAGCTCGAGCACAGGAGGATCAAGCGAGATGCTGGTCTGCAGAGGAAAAGGGAATAAAAAAGACTTGAAAGCTGCACCTTTCCTCCCACCCTGTGATCCCATCTGGCCATCCCTGTGTTCCCAGACCATCTTTTCCCTGTCCCCAGGCCACTAGCCACGGCCAAGCCACCAGTGCCAAAGCCAGCATGGGAATGACATCATTCCCGACAGGACGGCAGCAACAGACAGAGCTGAGGGGGCCCCGTCATCACCTGGCAAGAGGATCCTGGGTCGCCCAGCACTGTCTGTGCTGGCCAAGAAGATCCCCTGCCAAGCACTGCCTGGCCATGCCCATCGTCTCCGTGCACCGACGTGTGCCGAGGTACCAAAGTGCCCGGGCTGAGCTGCAGGCAGCAGGACACAGCAGCCATCCCTGACCGCATCCAGCTCACCCAGCATCATCTCCACCGAGGAAGGGGCCCGCAGCCCCCCGCTGTGTTTAGTCTGTGCTCGGGGCTTAATATCAGCTCAGCCCCATCTCTGACGGCTCAGCACGCCGCTCCCCACGCACCTCCTCTAATCTTCTTTTATTTGACATTGCTGGGATGGAGCAACAGGCCATCCATCAAGTGCCAGTGTATAGAGTGAGAAGTCTCTGCGGGGGCCCGGGTTTAATTAGGAGCTGGAAGCCTGGGCTGGTGATGGGCTGCTCCTACTCTTCACATGCACAGAGGAGCAATAGTCTGGCGTTATCAGCTCAGTGTGTATTGGCATTCAAAATATTCCCTGTGCTGTAGGTTTACCAGCTGGTTAACCTGAAGGGGAGTAGTCATCCCCCTGGTAAACCAGCTCGGCTTTGTTCTGAACCAGGACACTCAGACCTTATTCCCCCAGCCCTCCCTGCAGCAATCAGGGATCCCAAGCCTCTCACAGAATCATAGAATTGCTTGGTTGGAAAAGACCTTTGAAAGCATGGAGTCAAACCATACCTGACCACTACTGAACCACCCCTGAGCACCTCGTCTGTCTGGCTTTTTAACATCTCCAGGGATGAGGAGTCCACCACCTTCCTGGGCACCCTCTGCCAGTGCCTGTGAACCCTTTCACTGAATAAAAGTTTCCCAATCTCCAGTCTACCCTGGAGAAACTTGAGGCCATTCCTTTTCATCCTATCCCTTGTTCCTTGGGAGAAGAGTCCAGCACCCACCTCACCACAATCCTCTTTCAGGGAGCTGCAGAGAGCAATGAGGTCTCCCCTCAGCCTCCTCTTCTCCAGGCTGAACAACCCCAAGTCCCTCAGTTGCTTCCAGAACCCTTGGGCTCCAGCCCCTTCCCCAGATCCATTCCCCTTCTCTGGATGCACTCCAGCCCTTCAATGTCCTTCTTGTAGCGAGGGGCCCAAAACCCAACCCAGGATTTGAGGTGCAACTTTTCCATCCCAGCTCCAGCCGCCCTGGCGTGGGAGAACCAAGGATGGGTCTGCAGATGTCAAATCCTTGTGAGCACCTACCTGGTTCTTCCCCCCAGTGCACATCAAAACAGTTTCCAGACTGGCTGACCAGCCCTGGCCTGGAGCCCCTCAGGCATGGCAGGCACCAAGCAAAGCCTTTAGCACTTTATTATTTTTCCCCAACACTTCTTCCCTAATTTAAACCACAATTTTTCATCTCGGCATTTTTTTTTAACAGTGCCTGAGCCCTGGGAGCAGAAAGGTCTCTTGACTGAGAATCATTCTTGGCACATCTGGAAAAAAAAGCAGGACACCCTCCCATGCTGCAACTCCCTCTCTGACAGACAGGAAAAAAATGCCAGCGCCTCTGAGTACTGCTCCGAAACCAGCAGGACCCACCAGCAGCTGAAAAACACAGCAAAACAAGACAACAATGCTCATTTTCATCCAGTGCAGGGGAATCACAGAATAACCAGGTTGGAAGAGACCCACCAGATTGTCGAGTCCAACCATTCCCACCAATCCCTAAATCATGCTCCTAAGTACCTCATCCACCCTCACCTTAAACAACTCCAAGGACGGTGACTCAACCACCTCCCTTGGCAGACCGTTCCAATGCCTAACCACCCTCTCCGTGAAGAATTTTTTCCTAATCTCAAGCCTAAATCTCCTCTGGTAGAGCTTGAGGCCATTCCCTCTCGTCCTGTCCCCTGTTACTTGGGAGAAGAGCCCAGCTCCCTCCTCTCCACAATCTCCCTTCAGGTAGTTGTAGAGAGTAATAAGGTCTCCCCTCAGCCTCCTCTTCTCCAGGCTAAACAACCCCAACTCTCTCAGTTGCTCCTCACAAGGCCTGTTCTCCAGCCCCTTCACCAGCTTCATTGCTCTTCTCTGGACTCGCTCCAGAGCCACAACTCTGGCCACAGTCTTGGCTGCATAAGGACCAGGGTCAGAGCCGGCACCTGGAGTCCCCTCCTACAGCCCCAGCCTGGCACTGGGCTGCAGCCACGCACCCCGAAGAACCTCTTCTGCTGACTCTGCTGCCTGGATGCCCACCTCCTACACCAAACGCTTCCAGTTTGCACCCCAAAGCCACAGATTTCTTCTGTTCTCATGGCAGCGGAGATGCCCCTGTTCCCCCTGGCTGGTTGGTGATCATGGGTTGTGCCACAGTCCCTGAGGAGCAGATGCTCACCCTGGGCCCCTCATCCCAGCTCCTGCAGTGAGCAACTTTCCCAAATCACTTGGCGAGGCTGCTTCTGAACTGGCTTTGCCTTTGAACACCTTCCCTGAGCACAGGATGTGTTTTAATTCAGTTTAGGCTGTGAAGAGGCAGCCGCTGGGGTGACCGTGTCCCCTCCACTCTGTGTGGTGTGACCAGAGGTGGTGAGAAAGTGGCAGAGGTGTGAAAACAAAGCGATGAACATGTGAGAGCTGGGGCAGCTCCTAGCATGACTGTTATTTGTTTCCCAAGTCTGAAAATCAGCTCAGAAACCCCAACAGAAGCTGAGCAGAGCAAGGCTTGGCCTCTCCATCTCTGCTGTGGTGACTGGTAACACAGGTCCCTCCTCAGGGCACAGCGCAGGGCACGCAGCACATGCCTTCAGGGTTTGTGTCATGGAGAAAAACATGGGTTTGCTGTTGGGAAGAGTTTTTTCATCCTCATTATCACACTGAAGCATTACTTACTTAATTAATTAATTCAAATTGAAATTATGCTGAAATTAGGGAGAGTACAGAAGCCAAGATAGGTGCAGGAGCTGAGCACGGGGTCCAGATGTGTGCTGAAGCCGCACACTGGGTGTAAATGGGTGCAGGAGCCAACTACTGGGTGCAGATGGGTGCCAAAGCCACACACTGGGTGCAAACGGGTGCAGGAACCCAGCACTGGGTGCAGATAGATACAGGAGCTGAGTGCTGGATGCAGTCGGGTGCAGGAGCCCAGCACTGGGCACAGACGGGTGCACTTGAACCCTTGCAGATGTACCCATGCCCAAGCCCACCCTGCTCCTTCCACCTCTGGCCACCCGCTGTAGACCCCAGGAAGCAGTAGATCTTTCCTCACAGCACAGCAAATGTCACAAAAAGCCTAAGTATTTCCAGGCTAGGAGCTACAGGAGGCAGAGTCAGCCTTCCCCTTGTCATGTTTGCAGTCAGGTTTTACATATGGGTACCCATGGCTCTTTTTTTCCCTTCCTCCTAAGCCACTTTCCAAACTCAAACCATTCCACAATTCTATTAAATCACCGCTCTGGGATTTATGTCTTTCTTTTTATCTACTAAAATGGAACTTGGACAGAGTCACCTTTGACACGTGTTATCTTTCTAATATCATGAGCTGGTAATTCCTGCCTCTGCTTTGAGCTCTACACCACTGGAAGCTTGGCTGCAGAACTGCCCCAGCGCAATTCATTCCTCCCCGCGATACGATTCCTCCTCTCTCACGACGATTCTTCCTTTCTCACGCAGCCTTTCAGCCACCAGCTCATAACTATTTGTGCAAGAGCCTCTCCCTCCGGCCTTGCTGACGTTACATTTTCTCCAATGTGGCAGGCAACTTTTTTCAAACTTTTTAATCCCGTTCATTAATCATTTAGAGAAATGTGCAATTACTCGAGGCCAATTACAGCAAATGTGCAACTACTTGAGTCCCATTAGAAGCCTGTATGAAATGCCAAGAACTTGATTAGAGCAAAACCACCACCAGCCCCATAGACTTTAAAAGAAAATATTGTGTGTTATCCTAGCAGGGGAACAGAAATCACAATTTATTTATGCACAAACATCTCTAAATCTTGCTGACAATATGGGAAACCTTTCCTATCGGCCGTAATGTGATTGCAGCGTTCCCTTAAGGAAGAGATGTCTCTCCCTTAATTAAAACAATGCCTGAACTCACAGTAACCTCCTGATTTCATAGCGGGGCTCTGCTCTGATTTTGCCAGAGGGTTTATAATTACCCCACAAGCTGATGTCTGACGCGAGGCTGCTTGTTTTCCAACCATGCCTTGAACCGCGTGGAGAAGGGAGGACTCGGGCTTCCCACTTCCCAGACTGGGCTTTCAGCCCTGAAGATGCAACCAGGACTGGGAAGCACCGTGCAATTCTCTGGCAGCTCCTATGGGACGTGGCCTCTCTAATCTTTGCAACCAATTGGCTTTATTGGGTAATCCGTAATTACACGAACTGTCTCCTATGCAAATCATAAACGTCTCAATCAATCAGCAGGAGCAGCCGTCGACGGGAAGGCAGCATGTACAGAGCGAGCTCGCAGGAGGATTTCTGTCACACGTGGCTTCTAAACTCCTGTTATTTAGGTCAGCATCTTCTGTCCGCTGTCTGGAGGAGTGATAGGTATTACCGCTTATTAGGGATTAAGCCAAGATTTACCAGCCTTTCTTAGCGTGTGGCTCTGTGTGCGTGGACGTTGGTACCAGCCTGACTCCCAAAGTCTGAGCTTTTCAAGGAGAATCTTCAGCTAAGGGGCTTAGGGAGGTGAATTAATTTACTGGGACTCCACAGCTTGTAAGGAATAAAAATCTCTTCTAAAAGTATAATTTTTCTTCTTGTTATTCACGATTACAAAATAATAAGATTGTTTAAAAATCCAATAGAAAGGATGTCAATATTGGCAGGCGATGTAATTGCACAGCACGTGCCAGCCTTCCGTGGCTTCTCTTAATTTTAATTAGGCTAAAATTCACTAATCTTACCGAGTCTGCAGAAGGAGGTTTGCCAAGAGGCCATCAATTGATTGGGATGATATTGGCTTCCTTTTAAGAGCCCCTTGCTAACAGCTATGTAAAGCCTGGGCTTTTAGCTCCTTTCCCCACTCATCTCCGCTGGTTTTTTGGCATGTCAAAAGGCCAGATGTTTTTTATTTGAGAGCAAATTGACACGTTAAATTACATTGTGCAAACAGTAAAGCCAGCCATGAGTAAACAGGCGACGAGGATTCATTGAATTTTATGGGTCGCAATAATGTTTATGTAATTTAACAAATTTATGCTTCGTGTCAGCTTTACCACAAGAGTTATTCATTCCAAAAGGAAAAACAACTTGCATTACAGCCCCCATATTATTCTGCCTCGGAGCCAATCAAAAGCAAAACAAGCTTCAACATGACAATCGCATAGGGGCTCATGATAACATATATCGTGCGAGTTAAACATCGTCGGCGGATATTGCTCGATTTGTGGGGGTTTTAATTCTAATTTGATTGCTTTTCTGCCATCCAGCCAGAATGCAAACAATAGGGGAGACTTGTGCCTCGCCAAGTCTTGCTCCGGCGTTAGTGCTACAGATCCAGGCTCCACGCGGTGCTTTCAGAAGGTCATGTTGATTCTTACCATAATGTGTTTTCCAGGTCCCTGGGAACCTCCAGCAGATTTAGCAGGAATCCTCTATGAATCAGGCTGTCTTCACTCTCCAGTGAAGTGTATACCTAGCCCAGATTTCGCTGGCAATGAACCATGCATTAATATTACAAACTCTTCTGGCTATTTAAATGCAAAATCACATCAGACTGCAGGGCAAGCGAGCAGAGTGGAGCAGGCTTGCTCTGCGCTGGCAGGGTTTATCACATCAGTCTCATTAATGCAGTTTAACACCTTGTGTGCTCCGGGACACGCAGGACGGCTCAGCGAAAGGTCATACTGCAGCAGCGCAGCAGGCGATGCTCTCGTGGGAGCGAGCTGCCGCGCTGCCGGGGCCGGCTTGGCGTGCCAGGCTGCCAGCCTGGCGTGGGTTAAAAGAGAGAAGTTCTCTGTTTTTAGAGCAATGAGGCATGCTAAGCTAATCAGACCTCTAAACTGGCATCAATAACAAATGGCTTTCCACCAACACACACGGCAATTATCAATAGCAGCCGCTGCTGCAGGGGCTGGATCCAGCCAGGCTCTCACACAGACAGGAGAGCACACGGCGATACTTACTGGCAGCTTGAATAGAAGCGCTGGAGAGCAAAGGCAAGGCATCTTCCCACGCTGAAGGGCTCCAGCGTGGCCTTGCTGGAGTCCTCCCAGTGGTGATGGCCACAGGGAAGGTCTGCGGACCTTGCCTGACCACCCACCGCATGGTGAGCCAGGGGATCTGCTTCCTAGGGGCTCCTCTATGATGGAGTTCCCCCACGCACATGGAGTGCTCCGGGGAGCTGGGGCCAGCCAGCAGGTCCATGTCCCCAAGTCGAGTTGATGGATTGATCTGTTTATAACGCCGCCTTAAACACAGCACGATTAGAGCACACCAGCTCTGGGCTGGGAGCGGGCCCCATCAGAGAAGAGGGAACAACTTTCTTTGAGTATTTTTCACCCTACAAAGTGTTGACATGCTTTAAACCAACTGGTAGAAACCCACTGGCAGGGTGAAAGCTTTCCTGAGTGGAAAAGTGCTGTCTCTCCAAGCATTCTTCTGCACGGGAAGGGTCTGATTTGACCGCACGTGGGCCTGACTGGCTGTGAGATGCTGCTGCAGAGAGATGCTGCGAGAGGCGTCGACAGGACTCTGTAGCCCAGAGCACAACCAATGTCCCCCCGGCCCCAGCAGGGCTGGTCAAGAGGAAACCAGGGTGATGCTGGATGGTCACGGCATGCTCATCCCCCATCCCTTGCCCTGCCAGACCTCACGGGTCAGCGCTACCGCAGGAAAAGCTGTAGGTCATGGAGCTGCCAGGTGTTCACCTCAAATATGAAGGCAGCTCAAGTACCTCCAGCTGCTCCTCCACTCTTTGTTTTCCCCCATAGCAAGGTGGTGTCCAGGTTGCCCCAAAACCTCTGCTAGGGGAAGCTCAGATGTTGTCAGTTTAAGAAAAAGAAATCAACATTGTTCACATTGCATATTTCTGGCCTGTCTCCTCTCCATTCAGGGCACCATGGATGATCCCAGCAGCCACCAGCTGCCTGAGGGATGGACTCTCATCAATAGGGAACTGGGCTGCAACTAATTCCTGTGTCTAAATGGCATTTAATACAGTCTTGAAGGAGATCTGTACGTGGGATGTAAAGAGGCAACTAAGGGTTATTGCTGTCAATATAATTAATTTCAAGCTAATTTGAGCATCCGATTAAGTTTAGCATTACCATAAAAACTAAACTGCTATTTAAAACCAGAGAGGGGTTTATTAAATAAGTACTGGAATGCTACAGAAAGCAAAATGAAGGTAATAAAGTCACTTAAAGTAAGTAAATTAAGTGAATGCGAGAGATACCCTTTGATGGATCTTTCCTTCACCCTTCCTCAAGCTGGAGATCTCCCTTCTTCAGCTGTCTTTTCTATACAGACTTTTGAATTTTTTTCTGGATGTACTAAATCTTCATAGAAACAAAATACATGGAGGGGGAAATGGTCCATACAACCATTTTTCTTTAGAAAATGAGGAGAAAAAGGCAAGGAGGAGAGGCGGCTGCTAGCCGAGCGTGTCACCTTGCCTGAGCTGTGCACTTGCACAAGGTCACGGGCAGCTCAGGCAGCTGGGGTGACTGCCTTGGGGCAGGAGTGTGCTTGGGAGAGGGAATGCGGGATCCCCCCTGCAGGGTCCTGGTGTAGGGTGCACCCTTCATCACCTTCTACGTGTAATGAAACATTAGTCCAGTCAGACAGCTGGTGGTGAAAACCCTACAGGGTTTCTCCTACTGTGCCAGAGCCGGCCAAGACAACTTACCCTTCTCCTCTGGGTTCATGTGTCATCTGGAGAAAACACTTATTTACTCTGAAGCCTTAAACCACAAAGCCCAAGATAACACTGATAGGATCTCACAGACATCCAAATTAATTTATACTGCTGTCCTAAGTAGAAGTGACTCCCTGATAGCAGAGAACACTGTCCCTTGGTTAAATAAGGACCTTGGCAGGGATGCTGTGGTGATGGGTCACAGTGGAGGATGAGCTGGTGTTCACTCTACGCTTTCTATAACCTGCTCCCAGAGCCCTGGGCACGGCTTTGGGATAGGGATGGCAAAGGAAAATGAAGGAGTCGCATGCCAGGGTCCTGCCCTGCCTCTGCTGGGCTCAGGATGGAGATGCAAGTAGCTGTGGTCCTCGGCGCTGAGCCCCTCATCCACACGCTCACTGCTTGGCAACATGCATTGTTCAGCCACCTTTGTGGCCTTTGCTGTTTCTGGGTCAAAATCAGCCCAGATGGGTGAACGTGAATCCCAAAGACCTCCAAGGGGAGGGTGGTCAGCGGAAATTTCCAAACCTCCACTACTTCTGGCAAAGGGAATAGGGATGTTCTGAGCCATAGCTTGAGGGTGAGGGTGTAAACAGCCCTGGAAACACAGGGAGAGGGGGGACCTGGGTGGCCTTGCCCCTCTGCAGTGCATGGCCTGGAGTCTGGAGAACAAGGCGAGGGGGTCGGGGATTTCTCTTCACTTGGAGTGGGACCTGAAGCTGTGACATTGCCCCAAATGGCAGCTCAATAGAGTCAGCTTCTGGATACTCTCCTCCAACCATGAAAACACGGGGACACAGGGCACGGAGTGACACTGCACAAATGGTGGGGCTGTGGGGCCCCGAAAGTGGCCTTGCACCCAACACACCCACCAGTTTCCACCAAGGTATCTTGTAGGAGACTTCATCCAAAGCCCACTACGTCCATAAAGGCTTTTCCCCTTGCTCATGAGAGCCCTGCTCCCCCCAGGAGTTTGCCTGCACTTGAGATGGTGACCAGACCAGCCAGATGAGCACCAACACTTACCACAACTCTGGGTAGCTTCAGCACACACTGAACTCCATCCCAAGCCCCAACTTCTCTTCCTACGATTTCCACACAGCTCCAGGGTTCACTGGTAAATTCCATTGCAAGGCTGAGCACAACTTAGATTATAAAACATAACCGCCGGCCATTTCCTTAATTGATTTCTTTTGTTTCATTCTATTCCTCAAAGATTTGTCAACATTCATTTTGATATGCTTAACACTTCGCAAATAGTGGCCAACTTTTTAAAATTAATGAGTTGAGATCGAGATTGAATAACTTCCCTCCCCTACTGCTGCAGAGGGGAGTGAATGCAGGATTGTAGTAAAACATGTTATCAGTGTTTAATTTGTAGAATTGGAGTTATTAAAAAGCAGATCTGCCAGCAGCCATTGGCAGCTGTAGAAACGCTGCTGAACATTGTTCTTGCTGTCATTCTGGATGAGGTCTTCCTAGTCGCTTTCACAAACCCAAAAGCATCACATTTCCCACAATAACGTTGCTGCAGACGAAGTCAGAAAAATTGTGGGTTTGCCAGGGTTCAAGTCAACAAATCAAGGGAGGGGATTCTCCACCTCTACTGCACTCCCGTGAGGCTCTACCTGGAGTCTTGCGCCCAGTTCTGGCATCCCTAGCGTAAGAAGGATGTGAGACTGCTGGAACAGGCCCAGAGGAGGCCAGGAAGATGATCCAAGGGTTGGAGAGACTCTGCTGTGAGGACAGGCTGAGCGAATTGTAGCTGCTGAGCCTGGAGAAGAGAAGGCTCTGGGGAGACCTCAGAGCAGCTTCCAGTACTGAAAGGGGCTCCAGGAAAGCTGGGGAGGGACTTTTACAAGGGCATGGAACAACAGGACGGGGGGAATGGCTTTAAAGTGGAAGAGGGAGGATTTAGATTAGACATTAGGAAGAAATGTTTCCCTGTGAGGGTCGGGAGGCCCTGGCACAGAGAAGTGGTGGCTGCCCCATCCCTGGAGGTGTTCAAGGCCAGGTTGGATGGGGCTGTGAGCGACCTGATGCCGTGGGAGGGGGGCAGAACTGAATGGGCGTTGAGGTCCCTTATAACCCAAACTATTCAATGATTCTATGATTCTATGAAGTCAGAAAATGGGTTTCTCAGAGTTCAAGTCAACAAATCATCAACAATTCTGCTCATAGTAAATCCCTGGGGAGAAGTCATTTTTTAAACACAGCGAACTCTGAAGGGCTGTGCCCTTTAATGACACACAACGTGTCAGCCCCTGATAAAGCATCAGCAGCTAAAGCTGACAGAACCAGTGCCAAATCCTCCTAAGAGCCTCCTCCCAAAGAACACAGTGGTTTGATGGTAGGGGCATATCATGTGTTTATAAGACTCACTCCGAAAAGACATTTTTGAGATAGCTTATATTAAAGTGCAATTACAGGTTAAGTAATGAATTGGCTGGCTGCCTAATGCAGAGAAACACACTGTGGCAATCAGATAATGTGGGAATTAAACAAGATGGCAACAGCTGCTGTGAAAGGAGATGGAACAAGGAGCCTGCTGCTGCGAGAGATGCTTTCAACCCAGGGAAGGTGAATGGGGCCGATGGGGCTCTGCCATCACCCAGCCGCTCAGACTCCAAACAATGAAGACCTTGGAAACCCTACACCAAAGAGTACAATGTGATATCCAGAAAAAAAAGGCTCTTCTTCACCCGTCAAGCCCAAGCTCTTGTGCAGCGGAGAGATCCTGGCTGTCACCAAGGAAACCAGAGATTGCTGGAGCGATCTCCAGCCCCGGCTGCCTGCCGCTCCCTGCAGGGATGGGCGTTTTAGCGGTCGAGTGGCACTCCACCGGCCCGCGATGCCCGCTGCTTCAGACAGGGACACCACTTCAGCCCCAGCATGCACAGTAGGACATTTGTGAGAGGCTCCTCCACAGAAGCTTTCCACCTTCTCACCGTGAGCCTGTTGCAACTTAGTCCTAACACATCACCCTCTGACTTTGCATACACAGCGATGGGTTTGAAGGAGCTCCAAGGGCCACTGCTGGGACTTCTGCACAGAGACTTCTGCACAGCGATGCACACAGGGAGGGACAGAGAAACATCTCAGTGCCACAGTGTGGACCGGTAATTACTCATACTTAGAGCTCTGCATCTGCTCCGGTCCCTCCTGCATCGAAGGTAAATGGAAAAGATACAGGGAAAGGTGACAACTGTCACAGCTGCTGCCCTGCCTGACACGCCCTGCAGGTTTGGCAGATCCATGGGGGAGAATGAGAGCCGAAAGGATGGCAATGGACTTCCCAGCCTGGAAAAGAGATGAGGGGTGGTGTTATGAGATAGCGCTTCAAGCTCTGGATGAATAGACATGGGCAATTAATCCATGACGGCACATAGGGACATCTTTCTACCTTCCCTGGGGAGCTGCTCCAAGGCTCCACGATCCTCTGGGTGAAGAATCTTTTCATAATGTCCAACTTAAACCCCTCCTGGTGTATCTTCCTGCTCTTCCCTCAGGTCCAGAGAGAAGAGCTCAGCACTTGCTCCTCCTCCTCTCCATGTGAGGAAGCTGCAGACTGCAATGAGGTCTCCTCTCAGTCTCCTCCAGGTTGAAGAGACCAAATGACTTCAGCCGCTCCTCACACAGCTTCTCCTCAAACCCCTCGCCAATTCTGTGCCCTCCTCTGGATGCTCTCTGGAAGCTTCATATATGCGAGCGCCACAGTGCTTGATGCACCTTCTTGGCATGGAAAATCTCCTGTTCCTGTACTGCAAGAAGTGGTTTTAAAAGCTCCCAAGAGGAAAGTCTTGTGGAGCCTCCCCAGGCTTGGCTCAGAGATGGTCACAGTGGTTCAGTCCCCATCACTATCCATCTCGCTGCAAAACCACCCACCCAGGGGTGAGCAGGGGCTGGATGAGGAGCAGCCAACAGGCTCTGCTCCTGCCTTCCACCACCAGCAACCCCGTTCGAAATGCGCTGCTCTCGCCTGCGCTGTAATTGCATTTATCCGTTCCCATTTTGGAAACAACAGGGAAGTCAGCAAAAGCAGAATACTTAAGCACAGCCAGTTCTCAGCGATATAATTCTCTTTAATCTTTTAAGCATTTGACAGTATTTGCTTGAAAGAAGGAGCAACAAGTACATAATTATTGCACTAATTAAGCTGCCAAAACACAAGCATGCTGCAAGAGCACCTTTGAAACAGTGAGCTCTCGATTCATTAGCATCTGCTGTAAGCTTATTAATCACCTAACAGGCAATTAGCAAGCTGTTACTGTTTGAGACTAGTATGTAAATAAATTCTTGGGTTAATTTCTTCCTCTGATAATAAAGAAAACATTATGAAAATTAGCTAAGCGACAATGTAAATGATCTTGACTGTTAATTATGTGATGGTGTTACATATGCGGCCGCCGTGCACCAGATAAGGGATGTACCTCGCGCTTTACGCACTGGTTTAAAAATAAAACTGTTGACATAGGTAATAGGCAGGCTTTCTGCAGTGAAGCCACAGATGTTTGCCTTTAGCTAACCAAACCAAACTGCTGAACGACTGACACTGCAGAATCAGCAACCGGCTTTATTTGCAGCGACCGCCAGCCTTGCGATGCCTTGCGCAGAGCCCTGGCTGCAGCTCAGCAGCAGGGCTGGGGGGCTCAGGCCCTCTACCCTCTGCCTGCAAGCTCTGGAACCAAAATCACCAGGATGGGCACCGCTTCCCCAGGAGCCCAACTCTGCACGGCCTGAACCGATGGCTGCAGGCAGCGCGTGGCCACGTGGAAGAGATGCAGATAGAGATGCGAGCAAGCAGAGATGCAGGAAAAGATGCAGGTGGGGATGCAGGCAGAGGCGCAGTGGTGTGGGCAGGCAGAATTGTTGGCAGCCAGAGATGCAGGCAAGCAGAGATGCAGGCAGGGAGAGATGCAGGCAAGCGGAGATGCAGGCAGGCAGACCCACCATTGGTGCAGGGATGCTCGCAGGCTGCACCGTACGGTGGCACTGCTCACAACTTGACCCGGGGCCAGCCATCCAGCACTCCATGTGGATAAAAACTAATAAAATCAGTGTGAAAACAAAAAAAAACGGTGCCCTCCCTGCACAGCGTTGGCCACTACTGTGGGCAGGAGACCAGATGCTTATTCACCCCCTTTCCTGGCAGAAGGATGCTATTTTACAGCCCAAACAAGCTGATTTTTCTGCAAAGCCATTAATTATCTTTGCAAACCCAGGCTGATGACATTGACCTGTTATTCATTATTTACTCGGGCAATAAGCTGTAAGGCTTTCCTTTCAGGTGGTACCACCCTTCACAACCTGCTCTGCTGCTGGTTGCTCACACAAACAGTGATCCTGTGGCAGGGGTCTGCAAAATGGGGCAGTTAGTGAAGCGCTAATTGTTTGGGGAAGCTGTGAGCAGAGGCATTGAGCAGCCTCTGCCAGGGAGCCCTGCCCAGGGCAGAGAGCCCACCGGGACGCAGGCAGTGGGCGATGCCCCAGAGCTGTCCCCTCGCTCCGTGCCACCATGAAGAACAAACCCCCCATTACCACCCCGTGCTGTGAGGGGCTGGAAAGGACATTTTCCCAACTGTCACCTTCCACCGACAAACCCCTGTTCTGCCATGAGCTTGGTTTTACAGCTTTCTCTTCCCCCAAAACCCTCCCAGCTCCTTTAAGCATGCTCCAGCGAACCAGAAAACTAATTACAATGAACTGTATGCCTGTTCAAGTGAGGAATTACCAGCAGCAGAGGTTATTTAATAATCTTATTAATTTAAACTATTTTATCACCATCTTTTGCCCCGTAATTATGCGTACAAAAAGCACGCAGAATATTTCACAATTAAAAGAGGAAGATTAAGGGCGACATGAGGCACTTCCATGCAGCTCCAGCTCCTTTTCCTCTGGGAAAAGGGGTGCTGTAGCCTGTAGGCAGCCTTGGTGCTCCTGCCTGAGCCCTGCCTGCTCACTGGATGACACCAGCTCCCAGTGAGCAACTCATCAACACTAAAACACAGAAATATGTTGGGAAAAAAACCCTTTAAGATCATCAAGTCCAACTGTAAACTTAACAAGTCCACCGCTAAACCACGTCTGCAAGTGCCACATCTACACATTTTTAAACACCTCAAGGCATGCTTGGCTGCTGCACTTTTCTGGATAACATAGGGACACCAGGATCAGGTGGTGGCATCCCAGCAGGGCCACTGAGCCTTGGTGGTGGCAAGGACTGAGCCCCCTCTGCTGCCCCACCATCAGCTCTTTGCAATCAGCACTTGAGATGATGCTACTCGGCCGCTCTGACCCAGCACGGTGCAGCAGCAAAGGTCATGCAGAAAGGTGTGCAAACGTCCTGGGGAAGAGGAATTGTGAGCGCTAAGCGTGCAGACAGCATTGGTGGCAGAGCTCTGTGGCAGGCTGCTGCTTAGGCAGGTCTCTGAGCGCTTTCCTCCAAGCTCCTGAGCTGCTCTGAGCCTGCTGCACCTATTAATTTTTGCAAAGAAATCTATCTCTTACTCCCCATGTTTATTTATTTCCTTAGCTGTTTGAGGGAAGGCAGGATACCTTGGTAGCAAGGCAAGCAGGCAGCAATTTTCATAGGGAATTGCTTTTCTGCCTTTTATTAGCAGCTGTGGTAGGAACAAGCCTTCCCGGGATGATCCATTCTGAGAGAACATTGGGACCTGCTGCTGGTCATGCATATGCTATAACCCAGACACACATACGGAGCTGGTGAGGACAAGGGCAAAGCCGCTGGTCAAGTCTCCTGGGGCTGGTTTGTGTTGCAAAGCTGGGCTGATGCATGAGACATGGGAGCTCTGTCCCTCCCACTGGCACGTCACCTCCTGCAGGGGCTGAGGTGCCCACGTGGTGCTGCAGGAGCTGCAGCTCTGCCGAAAATCTAGGCAGTTAAGCAAGACCTGTGTCCCACTGGCACAGCTGGGACTTGATGTTCAGCCAGGCTTCACCCCCTGCTTGTCCAGAGGCAGCCACCTCACTCCTAGCAGTGGGTCTTGCCCCTGGTTGCGGCAGCATCCCCCTTCCCAGCCCGTGCCCCAGAACTTTTTCCCCATCTGTCACCACTGGCTTCGCATCTCCTCTTGGCCAGCCTGTTGGTGGTTCTTCCATTGTTGGATCCTGGAGGAGGAAAAAAAAATAAAACATCCAAATGCATTGATTTCTGAGCTTGCTTTGACTTGAAAACAAAAGCTGTAAGCAGCACGGTTTCACAATATCATTTTCCATTTCCAAAGGCAAGCAGCGGAGCCTTAGAACAACGGCACAAAACCAAGAAGACAAGGAGGGAAAGGATTGTAAATGGCTTTTAGTACAAATCATGTTTCAGTTTTACAGGCAATGGCCGGAGATCCCTTTAGAGCAATGTGCTAAGAGGTTATTTTGGATCCAGCTTAGAGGCTGCAGCAGTTTGGCCCATTAAAAAGTAAATTTTTCATGTCAGGAAACAATCTCTTGCAGATGGAGAGCTCGTCTGTGAGAATGGAGAAAAAACAAAATAGGTCAGGAAAGCGGTGTGTGGCTCAGAACAAGGCTCCTCAGGAGCTGCTTGCACTGTATCCAGGTCCCTTCTCTGTATCCCAAGTACAGAGGGAAGGCAGCGCAGAGCCACCGTGCTTCTGAGCAGCCTCCTGCACCCAACAGGGAATCAGAGCAGACATTAGACTTCGCTGGCAGCTGCCTCGGCCACGGAGCCCAGTCTGCTGCAAGTGCAAACCATTTGCGGTTACTCAGCCTGAATCACATCAAGGACTTGGGCTCCCACCAGCAATTTCACTGGCTGGATCCTGCTGCTGCACTCAACACAAGATGTTTGCAGAAGGGCCCAGGGACAGATGTGCCTTCAGCTTCCAGTGAAAGGAGGAGTGTCCTGGGCTGCATCCAAAGCTGTTGGACCATCAGGGCAACAGAGGGAATTCTGCTCTTCTGCTTCGCTCTGGTGAGACCTCACTTGGAGCCCTGTGTTTGGTTCTGGAGCCCTCAGCACAGGAAGGACATGGATCTATTGAGCGAGTCCAGAGGAGTCTACGGAGATGATCCAAGGGCTGGAGCACCTCCTGTGTGAGGACAGGCTGGGAGAGTTGGGGTTGTTGAGTCTGGAGAAGAAAAGGCTGTGGGGAGACCTCGGAGCAGCTTCCAGTACTGAAAGGGGCTCCAGGAAAGCTGGGAAGGGATTTCTACAAGGGCATGGAATGACAGAATAAAGGGGTATGGCTTTAAATTGAAAAGGGGAAGATTTAGATTAGACATTAGGAAGATATTCTTCATGATGACAGTGGGGAGGCCCTGGCACAAGTTGCCCAGTGAAGTGGTGGCTGCCCCATCCCTGGAGGTGTTCAAGACCAGGTTGGATGGGGCTTTGAGCCCCCTGATCCAGTGGGAGGTGTCCCAGCCCATGGCAGGGGCGTGGAACTGGGTGGGCTTTGAGGTTCTTTCTAACCCAAACCATTGCATGATTTTATCACAGAATCACAGAATAATCAGGTTGGAAGAAACCCACCGGATCGTCGAGTCCAACCATTCCCACCAATTCCTAAATCATGCTCCTAAGTACCTCATCCACCCTCACCTTAAACACCTCCAGGGACGATGAGTCAACCACCTCCCTGGGCAGACTGTCCCAATCACCCTTTCCGTGAAGAATTTTTTCCTTATCTCAAGCCTAAATCTCCCCTGGTGGAGCTTGAGGCCATTCCCTCTCGTCCTGTCCCCTGTCACTTGAGAGAAGAGGCCAGCACCCTCCTCTCCACAACCTCCCTTCAGGTAGTTGTAGAGAGCAATGAGGTCTCCCCTCAGCCTCCTCTTCTCCAGGCTGAACAACCCCAGGTCTCTCAGTCGCTCCTCGTAAGATTTGTTCTCCAGCCCCTTCTCCAGTTTTGTTGATTCCATGAAACAAAAAAGAGTTGTTTCCCTCCATAAATCCCAGCTTGGTTTGATTGGATCCAAGACAGCTCCTCTCCAGTATTTGTTGGGTTTTCTTGATGTTCCCCTCTGTTCAAACACAGATAATGGCACCGGGCGCTGTGAGCACCGGCGAGCAGTCATCACCGCACATCACCTGCACTGAGGAGATACGGCGTGTGACAGCCAATGCTGTTTGCTTTGAATTTGCTTGAACTGAAAAAAAAAAATGTAAATACAAAAAGCCCTCATAAAACTGGCATTGTTTTTTAAAACTGTTGCTACTAAAATTTTGATTCTAGACAACACTAGGGAAGAGCCATAGCTATTGTAATCAAAAGCAATTAATGGCTGTAATGAAAAACAAAACTCAACACCTGAAGCTGCCCACTGAAAATGGGCTAATTACTTTATGCTTTTTAAATGAAAATTCTACATCTTTTTTTTTCCAAAAGCAGAATCTTTCCTTTCGGAAGACTCCTCTCTCCAGATGAGCCACTGCGGAGCCAGCACCTACCAGCTCTCCCTGTTGTGTGCCAAGGGAACCCTGGGCTACAGCTCTACTGCCCACACACCCTTTCATAGAATTATGGAATCATTAAGGCTGGAATAGTTGTCTAAGCTCATCCAGTCCAACCATCCACCAACATCACCATGACCCAAGGTGCCACACCTGCATGTGTTTTTAACCACTCCAGGGGTGGAGACTCCCTCACTCCCAGTGCTTCACCACTCTTTCAGCAAAGATATTTTTCCTGCTATCCAGCCTAACCGTCCCCTGGCACAACATGAGGCTGTTTCCTCTCACCCTATCGCTTGCTACTTGGGAGAAGAGATCAGCACCCACCTTGCTCCAACCTCCTTTCTGGGAGCTGCAGAAAGCAATGGGGTCTCCCCTCAGACTCCTTTTCTCCAGGCTAAACAACCCCAAGTCCCTCAGCTGCTTCAGAATCCCTGGTCTCTGGATGCTTTACTAGTTCCATTCCTCTTCTTCGGGTGCGCTCCAGCACCTCCTTTGTGTAGTGAGAGGCCCCAAAGTGAACCCAGGATCTGAGGTGTGGGCTCACAAGCACCGAGTCCAGGGGATTGATCCCTTCCCTGCTCCTGCTGCCCACCCCATGGCTGATCCAAGCCAGGATGCTGTTCGCCTTCTTGCCCACCAGGGCCACTGCTGGCTCCTGTCCAGCCGCTGTTGACCAGCATCCCCAGGTCCTTTTTCCACCAGGCAGCTTTCCAGCCGCTCTTCCCCAAGCCTGGAGCGCTGCATGGGGTTGTTGTGGCCCAAATGCAGGATCCAGCACTTGGCACTGTTGAATCTCATACAGTTGGCCTTGGCCCATGGATCCAGCCTGTCCAGGTCCCTCTTCAGAACCTTCTTTGCCCTCCATCAGAGTGACAGCTCTACCCAGCTCAGTGTCTTCTGCAAAATGACTGAGGGAGCGCTTATAAACAGCCAGGGTTTGATATTCTGAGGTGTTCTCGTTGCCTGTTGTCACTATTACCTCTTATAAGCGTAACTAGACATCAAGTTAAACTTGCAGTGAAATGTTTTTATCAACCCAAAATGAATTTGAGTGTATTTTTGTTCTCAGAAAAGGAAAATTTCTGGTTTATGACATTTTGCATGGGGGTAGCTCCATTGTGAGACCCACCCTGCTCTGACAGACATTGTGGATGCGCAGCTCCTGAACGATGCCTGCATCCAGAGGCACCACTTCCCTTCTTGTTTTCAGTTTGTGGTGGTAGTTTTATCTTGGAAATCTCCTTAAGAAAAGTAGATTTTATACACTCCAAAATCTCTAAAGAACCTACCATAACCAGTGCAAGAGGGTATCAGAATTGCACAAGTCACCCCAAATTAAATAGCTGCGTATTGATGGCCCTGTTAGCACACAGCCTCGTTGGCAGCATGAAGGGTTTGGCCACGGGGCTATCGATCCATTCAATATTTTGCTGATTAATCAGGGGCAGGCAGCCAAGACAAACTGTTTGCCCTCTTGGAGGAAGGGATTAGTTTGGAATGAATCAACAGGTGAGGCAAACTCCTACACTGGCAGCGCTAAACCATCCCGTTGACTCAGCGTTTGGAGTCTGTGTGTCTCTAACGTCATTTCTGCTGGTGACACCGTCTGATGGAGGGTCCACGATGTGCAGACAGTGCAAAATCGAGAGCGCCCGCATCGATCACGGGAGGAGAGCCTTGTTACTATTAACACTGACCTTGTCTGGAGTCTCTTCCACAGATACAAAGGTCACACCAAAGCAAACATCTCCCTGATAACGGAGGATGTTCACGGTGCAACCAGAAAAGGATGCAAATGTCCTGGCAGAAAAAATAAAGACCTGGTTGCACAGCTGGTGCCGGGATCCCTGGGGCAGCAGACAAGCCTGCAGCCTCTGCACCCACATCCAGATCCTGCAACAGGCAGAGATGGAGGAAGGGATGACCTGGAAGCATTAACCAAGGGATGCAGGGAGAAGGGTTGGAGCAGGGGTTGCTGCACCATGGGCCAGGGATCCCCTGCAGGGCTGGGCCTGTGGTTCAGGAGGGCTCAGTGGCTTGGGCAGCCTCATCCTGTCTTGGGGTCTTGGAAGAAGCTTGGCCAGTTCTAGCAGACCCATCTCATCTCATCTCATCTCATCTCATCTCATCTCATCTCATCTCATCTCATCTCATCTCATCTCATCTCATCTCATCTCATCTCGTCCCAAGGGGTCTCAGGGGTCTTGGGCAGCCCTGTCCAGGCTCAGGGGCCTTGAGGAAGGCAGGAGAGCTCAGCAAGCATGGGCATTCCCCTCCTGGCACAAGGCTTGGTGAGAGTGGAGGGGCTTGGCTATCTTAGGCATCCTTGTCCTGGCTCAGGAGGGTTCAAGGGTTCTTGGCCGGTTTAAGCAGCCCTGTCCTAGGTCAGGGGGTCTCAAGGGGCCTTAGAGGCTCGGGCATCCCCATCCCAGCCCAGGGTTTACAGTGGGGTCAACTGATTCAAGCCAGGGATAGCTCAACACTCTTCTCCCAGCCTCAATCCCAACAGAACGACTGCCCAACATTTTACAGTGTGTCTAATCCGGCTCAGCAGTGGGACCCAGAAGAAGCCTCTGGATATTTTCTTCCCTCAGGACTGACTGGCTTTCTTCCAGCTCTGGGAAAATCACAGCAGTTTCAGGTTAGTTGGCTGTTACGTGCTGTTACACATACACACGCTCACCTTGTCAGCTTTAGAAAGCCATCAGTCTTTGGCAAGATAACGAAGACCAGTCTCTGACATCTCTTCCCAGATCTAGTGATATTCCAAGCTGCTCTAAGCTCCAGTTTTGATTTTCCAGCAGGCAGCTGACGACTTCAAAGGCACCAGCCCTCATCTGTCAGACCCTTTCCCTCACTGCCTGAGAGCATCTGCCCCAGGCTGGGTGCTGCCCACCCGCCCGTGCTCCACAGGGTGTTCCCATCACAGGGCAGAGACACACGACAGGTCTAGGAGGTTCAAGGGGCTGCTTTTGGGAGGAGAGGTCAAGTCAAGGTTCTAACCACGTTCCCAGAGCTGTTAAACTGCCAGGTCTCTTACAGCAGAGGTGGAGGGTTTGTTTTGACTTCCCCATCCCTGAGGAATTTTGTGCAGAAGATGCAGGCACAAACATTTTGCAGATGAAACTTTCTCTGACTGCTGCAGAAACCAACAGTTTTGCTCAAAACAGAGTGTTTGACAGGGACAACTGTTCCAAAGCCCAGCTCGCCCTGGGGCTGGGAAGCAGAGCACTAGGTCCCACATCATCAGGACTCCCTGGGCAGAGCCAGCAGCAGGTCTCTCTGTGCTGCTCCCTGTTTACACTCGAGCACAAGGTAGGGAAGGAAGAAATACTCTGTCACAGTGTCTCCCTGGGGACTTTACCTCAGACACCCCTAACGGAGCCCGGTTTGCTGATTGAAGCACAGCATGGAGATGGAGTGCAGGAGCACAGATGATGGTATGAAACCAGAGAGAGACTGAATGTTTTCAGCAAATTACCTCTGCTACGAGCCTGGCCATAAAAATCACCTCGCGAGCGAATGTAGCTTTTCTCCTCTCCATGCCCAATCAATTAGCACATGAGTAATACCAGGCCCATTAGGGCAAACTGATGCCGTGGGAGTTATGTCATCTGCTATAGAAATGATTGCTTAATATACCAGTTGGCTCAGAGGAACTCTTACCCATCGCACAACCCCCTAAAATCGATAGCAGCAGTCACACTGCACTGTTTCAAACGAGAATACTGCTGAGTGGCTGAGGAAGCTCAATGTCAGCATTTGTGATCTCAGACACTTACTGGGCTATAAATTATACAAAGGAACAACAACAGCGGAGGACATTTCTAAGTGGGCGAAAGGGTTGGTTCAACTCATTACAGTGGGGCCACAAGTGCTGTGCGCTGCGTGCAGGAGAGGAGGAGTTCAGAGCACGGCTTCCGATGTTCTGCTGCATCCTCTGTAGCTGCATCCAGCCCGGCCAATGTCCCTGGCTCTGCTCTGGCTGGCAGAGAGGACACGGCGATGCTCCCAGAGCAGGACAGGGCACTGTATGGTTAGAGGACACACATGCACATGCACGTCCAGGCACGCAAATGCGAATGTTGGCTGCAGGGAACAGGCAGAGCAGCTCTGTAGACCCACATCATCTAGGGGAGCTGTTGTTAAGTAACCTCAGTTGCACCAAGATCCTACTTGATTTCACTCTGCTGTTGTACCCCTTGTGCTCGACACCATTTCCATTGCTTTAAAATGCGCTTAATAAAGTAGAAAGCAGCAAACAGCAAAGACCTCTGAACTCATCCAGTCCAACCATCAACACATCACCTCTGTGCCTACAAAACCACCTCCCTAAGCACCACATCCACACATGTTTTGAATCCCTTCAGGAAGGGAGACTCTACCACTGCCCTGGGCAGCCTCTGCTAGGATTTCACCACTCTGTCAGTGAAGAAATTTTTCCTAAGACTCAATCTAAACCTCCCCTGGCACAACCTGAGGCCATTTCCTCTTGTCTTATTGCTTTTTACTTGGGAGTAGAAACCAGCACCCACCTTGCTACAACCTCCCTTTCAATAGTTGTTACTAAATATGAACTTGAAGATCTCAACATGATGGTCGTTCTTGGTTCTCCCTTGCCAGCCTCCAGCAAAACGCCCCAACTTCAGCTCCCATCTCCAATACAAATCTTCGCTCTCTTTTTGAATGCTGGGGGAGGTTGGAAGGAAAGCCCAGGCTGGGAGCTGGCAGAGATCACACCTAAAGCCAGCTCTCACCTGCCCAGTTGCGTGCACGGGATGTCCAGCACCAACCATCCAGGGCAACAGGAGACATCAACCACACCAGAAAAAAAACTTTCAGCATGTGAAGAGCAATATCTAAAAGTAGAAGATGAAAAAGCTACTCTGTCTTGCCCTGGGGACGGGGCTTCCTGTTATAAGCGCAGGACAAAGCACTCTTGATATTAGGTCTGCCAGAGGATTTGAATAGGATTGGCCTGGGCTAACAAACTGTGATCAAAGCTAATCTCTGATTAGCTACACTGAGGAGATTTAATTTAGTTTAAAGCCTTACCTGAAATGCAGAACTGGGTATTATTGCATATCTGACCGAGACTGCTGTTGTAAAGCTGAAGTATTTATAGTAGAATTAAAACCTCTCTGAAAGCAATCAGCCAAGGAAGCAGCAAAATTGATTGCAGCCTTACTGGTTCCAAACATTCAAAAATCATAAGTCAGTCCCCAAAATGTCACAAGATTTTAAAATGTAATATATTTTGTCTTATTTTCATTTAGTTTGGGAGACTCGTGTTCATATTTTCAGGCCATGAAGGCTAAAATCCAACTCTCTTCTAAGGAAGCAGATTTTCACCTAACACAATTCCAGGACCTGGGGGCTTAACAAAAGCCACTCATTATTTTCCTGCTCCCATGAGAGATGGTGAAATCCACAGGAAAACTCAGGCAGAGGCTGATGCCCGGCAAAGGTGCAGAGCCTTGGACACCGCTCTCGGTTCGATGCCCACAGCGCCTTTCCAGATGGTCCCAGGAATCTTTCCGAAGAACTACAACTGAGGAGAGTGTTTTCTCACAACTTGGAAAGCCTGCCCAGGCATCAAGGGCTGCTGAAGCACCCAGGGCAGCCCCTGTGCTGGAGCAGGCACAGATCCTGCCACTGGCTGTTCCAGCTTCTGCCAGCAGCATCTCATCCCAGGGAGCCCTTTCCTGGGACTTGGCTCAGCCCTGAGCTCCCCCCTTGCTCTCATCCCTCACTGAGTGCCCGGCGAAGGTGCTGCTGGGATGCACGTGGCAGTATCGGGTCTGGATCTGGCCGCCTTGCCATGCACAGTCTGGGCTATAACCAGGGCTGGAGCGGGCTTCTCCAGACTTCTCCTAGTCCTCCAGCTCCCCACAGACACTTTGCCCCTCCTGCCCACTTGGGCTCCTCAGCTCCTGACAGCAACAAACCTCTCCCATTTCTCCCTCTCTCTTCCAGGCGATGACATGTCTGTCTGTAGGGGATGAAGAAATCACGCTGACACAGTGGCGAAGAATCCCAGATAGGAGCGTGCCATCCGATTGGGCTGCCACAGCCCTAAGCTGACCTTGGCTGGGAGGTGCAGAGTACTGAGGGTTTCCCATGCCAGCATCCCTCCGAGACATGGTTTCCCAAAGATGACAAGGGTGGGCGACCAGGACGAACTCCATATCCACTCCCAGATTGGTTTGGTGGGTACATCAGATGGAGAGAGCTGCACAAGGCAGGAGCCTGCAAGGACACCGAGGTGTTAGAGGCAGCGATGCTGCCTGCCCTTGGAGCAGCTCCACGCACACCTCCACACCGTCAGCTGAGCCACAGGACACGCTCCTGCTAACCTGCGCCAGCACAAACCCCGTGTTCAGCCGTGTCAGCGAGGACGCTGCTCAGCAGCATCAACAGCTGCAGATTTGCCTTGGCTTGTAAACTCGCTTCTCCCTGACAGGGCTGACGGCGCGATCGCTCTTCCCCATGCCGCAAGCTCCTGCCTCGCCAGCAGGAGCAAATTCAAAGCAGTTCCTGCTGGGCACAATGGTATCATAAGCAAGCAGGAGTCAATGCAGTTTGGCACGTGCCTGGTTGCTGGCGGCAGTGCCAGAACTGCTTTCCCATATCCAAGATTCCTTGGGGTCAGCTCATTCTGGTACCCACGCACCACACTGCATTTTCAGGGAGAGCCAGGGTCCACGGGCTTCCTGCAGCATCCACAATATCCTTTGTGCCCCTCAGGGCAGCACATTCCCATCCTAGCAATAGCATAAATTCCATCTGAATTAGGCCAGCATCCCCTGCTCTGCTCCCTTGCTGTTCTGTGCTGTGCATTTCAGTCCCCAAGTGGCTTTCTGGGTCAGAGATCTGCCCTAGCCAGCTGGGCTACAAGGAGGTCCCGTGTGCTGGAAAGAAGGGAGGAGCAGCTGCTGGAAAAGCAGGGCTCCACAAGCATAATTTCCTTGGGAAATCAGAGTAAAGGGGAAAAAAAATAACCATAAGCTAACTAATTCCTATTAGAAACGAGATTCTCTTGCTCTCCTCATCTCCTGCAAGCTTTCTTGATTAGCTAATAAATGATTAATCATGCCAAGAAAAACCAGCTTCTTGTCTCCTGCTTTCATCCACCAGCTGCCTCCAGGGGATTTCACATGTCATGGGCAGATGAAACAGCCTCTCTTGGACCCCACGAGCCCCTCACCACCCCAGGCACCCAGAAGCAAAGGCTGCACCCCAGCCCTGGTCCAGGAACTTGCTACTCATCCCTTCCTCTGCATCTTCCTCCTCTACCATAGTGCATCCTCTTCCTCTCTAAATGCTCTGTAATTTACCTAAGAGGGAACCACATGCATTGATGCCACAGAAACCAGCAGACACGTCTCTGGAATCCGTCGCTCCTGACAAGTACTCTATTTTAATGCTCCTAACAGCAATTTTTATCCTAGCAGTATGTGAAGGCACTTAGATTTCTATGCAGTTTTTACTTTTTAATCTCATATACTTCTTGCTGGTGTCAAAGTGTCACCGTTTAATAGTCTTACTGGAAAAAAAGAGTGTTTCAGATCTTGTTCTATAGTCCACATTGTGAATACATTAGAGAACCACTGAATGATTTAAGAGGTATTTTTATACCTCTGAACATGGAGGGAAGGCTGACGTGGAAGTGCGTGAGGGGCCCAGCCTCACCGCTAGCTCCTGAAAAGCTGGGAAGTGTTTTCTGCTCCAAGTTTCCCTAAGTCAGCAGGGTTTCAGGGGGGGAAAGGCATTGCTGGCGCCTCCTCCTCCCCCAGAAATGCCCTGAGATGCTGCCTAGCACGGGGCACGCCAATTTAACTCTCCCAAGCAATTTTTTCCCCCGATAAGTATTTCATTTCACGGGCACTTAACACCGGGATAGCTGATACCCAGTGTGGGAGGTTACGGTGCAGCAAGAAGAACATGCTCTGCCTGCGGAGCGAGGCCGGGCTCCCATCGGAGCTCACCTAGGTAATAAGGCTGAGCAATTCCCTATGGATAACAGACGCAGGCATGGGATGCTGAGTCTCCCCCATCGGTGAGTCTCTCCCCTAAGACTCAGCACCGCCGGGGGTGGTTGCATCGCTGCCGGAGCAGGGTCTAGCGATGCCACCGTTGGTCCCCACACCATTTCACCCCAAAGCCTTCCTGCCTTCACCCCCCAGGTCCCAGGGTGGACATCTCGTGTGCTTCGAAAGAGGCTCCCAAGGCACCCCTGATAATTAGCGCAAGAGACAGCAACATGGTTTCTGTGAGATCAAAGCTTTCCCTCCCCAGCTGTACGTGCCTTCAGCAATATAATCATCTTGACAACCCCATCAATATGTATTCCAGCTCCACCAATTCCACCCAATTAGTTCACTAATCTCTCCCCGCCCAGACATCACACTCTGGCTGGGCTAAAAGACAGACGATGTCCTCCACCGTTCCAGCAGAACCAGTGGCAGCTCCCTGTGCTGGGACCCAGCTCCCACTGCCACAGGGCTGGACCTGCAGGGAAGACAGGATTGTTATTATTATTATTATCATCATCATCATCATCACTGTTTTAGGTATCTATAAAGACCATTTGCAGCCAGTTTTTTCACAGCATGAAACTCAGTGAGGGCTGGTGTGCTCGGTGGGACTCTGACTTTGAGGGTTTTCCTATTAAGTCAGGTCTTACCCAGGGTCTTGCATGTTCTCCCTCCCCCTACATGGAAAAAATTGCAGATGTTGCCCACCGGCATGGTCCGGAGCTGGGCAGCACCAACGGCTGCTCCGGACCAGCACAGCACCCAGGCAGGGTGTCCCAATGAATAATTCCTGGTTTTCCATGGTCTCCACCAGGGATGTGGGTGCTGAAACCCAAACACAGGGCAGAGTCTGATGGGTGGAGAGCCCCCAAGCCCTGATACCCAAGTGGGGCTGCCAGAGCATCCCCCAGCCCTGGGAGGGATTGGACATCCCCAAGACGGGGCGCTCTTCCCACCCACCTCTTCCCCAGAGCTCAGGGTTCTGTGCTCACTCCCCACGCAGCAGTTCCCAGGGCACTTGCAGGGCTCTGTCCTTCTCCAGCTGCAGAACTGCCACCCCAGGGTCCGGAGTGCTAGCTGTGAAAAGAAAAGGGAGGCAGAATAAAGCCCATTACTTCAGCCAGGGGATTTAGAAGGCATCGTTTGCTACCGGTTAGCTTTGGCTGCCATAATGATCCAGCTCCTGAGATTACCTGTCAAGCCTCCGTGAATTTTAAATAAAAGGTAAAAGGGTTTAACTCGAACACGACTCCGCTGTGCATACAGAAACAGCTCAGCCCCAGCTTCCCTACAGAGGCAGGTACGCTCCAGACCCCGGACCGACGCTGAGCACAGCTACAAATCAAGGGCCAGACATGATTGCAAACATATTCTTTGCTCTTGCCTTTCTTCTGCTACAAAGGAGACTGGAGGCACACATGGGCTTTGCTTACATCTCATTTCAAACCAAATATACACGCACAAATAACGCTGGCTGACAGCTCGCAGGCTTTCTGATCACGCTGCGGAGGAAGACGCCTGATTAGCAGCACTTCTGCAGTGACAGCCCCGCCGGCGATGTGTAGGGTGATCCCTCTGGCCCCAGGCACGAGGCAGCCCGGGAAAGGGGGATGGGGCTCCCCAGGGCCCCCCACGAGCTCTGCTGCCATCGCCCCATCCCCACAGCAGCCCCTGCCTGCGTGAGCCTCGGCCACCCTTGCAAAAGGAGGATGAGGAGCAGCGCTGGTGCTTGGACAGCCTTCCCTTGGGGAGGGGGGGTTGCTCAATTCAACGCTTCTCCCATCACAGATCCCACTGGAAAATGATGGGTCTGGTGAAAGGGTTGGAGCACAAGCCTAGTGGGAGGCGGCTAAGGTAGCTGGGGTTGTTTAGCCCCCAGAAAAGGAGGCTGAGGGGAGACCTCACCACTGTCTACAACTGCCTGAAAGGAGGCTGTAGCGAGGTGGGGGCTGGTCTCTTCTCCCAAGTAACAAGTGATAGGATGAGAGGAAACAGCCTCAAGATGTGCCAGGGCAGGTTCAGATTAGATATTACGAAAAGTTCTTTCACTGAAAAAGTGATGAAACATCGACAGAAGCTGCCCAGGGAGGTGGTGGTGTCGTCATCACTGGAGAGGTTTAAAAGATGGGGAGATGAGGTGCTCAGGGATCTGGTTTAGTAGTGGACAGGTACGGTTGGACTCAGTGATCATAGAATCATAGAACAACAGAATCATAGAATAACCAGGTTGGAAGAGACCCACTAGACCACCCAGTCCAACCGTTCTTATCAAACACTAAACCATGCCCCTTAGCACCACATCCACCCGTCCCTTAAACACCTCCAGAGAAGGTGACTCAACCCCCTCCCTGGGCAGCCTCTGCCAGTGCACAATGACCCTTCCTCTGAAAAATTTTTTCCTAATGTTCAGCCTAAACCTCCCCTGGCAGAGCTTGAGGCCATTCCCTCTCGTCCTGTTCCCTGTCACTTGGGAGAAGAGCCCAGCTCCCTCCTCTCCACAACCTCCCTTCAGGTAGTTGTAGAGAGCAATGAGGTCTCCCCTCAGCCTCCTCTTCTCCAGGCCAAATGATTCTATAAGTCTATGACTGAGCAGTGATGATGCCTGCATTGCGAGCTCCCGCAAAGCAGTTTACGGAGCGCCGTGGAGATGGAGAACAGGACCTGCCAGCTCTGTGCTCCTCTCTGGAGCAATGCTCACCCCAGGGTGGAGAAGAACATTTGCATTTCCCTGTATTAATGCAGGCATCCAACTGGAAGATGTAGATGTCTTTTTAATGCACCTCCGTTTGAAGCCTGAATGCATAATCTCTTTATTGCACGTATACTTTACACATAGACAGTCATATAGAAATCATGATTTACGCAGCTGTGTTATATATGCAGAGGCTCGGGATCCCGTTGCACAGTGGGCAACAATTTTGGTTTTCCATAGCTATTTATTTGCATAGCAGCGACTGCAGATGATTAATAGAGAGTGCTGCGGTCAGGCCGAGCTGAAATACAGCCCCGCTTCCAGAAGCCGCCACGGCATTAATTATTAACTCCCTACAGGAGATTTGCCACTCTCACAGCACCAGACACTAAAATAGTTTCCTACATAAAAGAGCATTAAGTGAAAGCTTGGATAAAGCCGATCGCTCGGCAAAGTGACGTCTCGCTTTCAAGACCTATTGCTCGGCAGGAAAATTTACAATCCTTTAATTCCATTTACAAGGCGGCAACACAAAAGGGAGCTGGAGACGGAAGCTGGAAGCCGAGAGACTGAAGGGGAAGAATAAAATAAACAGGAGTCCAAGGGAGCCAGGATCGGCTCCCCCTCTGAAATTCAGCTGTTCATTAAATTCCAGCCAGGATTAACGGCAGGAAAGCATCGGGTAAAGATTTCGCTGTTGTACAATGGGAAGTATATTAAGTTATATAGGTTCCATCTTGTCCCCATTCAGGGCTAACCGTGTTGTATATATCCAAGCTGCTAAGCGTAATTTGCTTATAAATAATTGACTTCTTGGCGATTAAAATCTCTTGAGGGGCTCTCGGTTTATTCACAACAAGCCTCCTTGGCCTGCCGTGCAAATTAGGCTTTTCAAACCTGTCTCATCTCCAATAGCAATGTGATGAAGAGTGATTTTTTTATCCCCTGTAATAACCTTCAACTAACCTTTAAACTGAAGTGAATAATTTAAATCTTATTTTCATATCAATGGGGGAGTCAAGCCAAGCAATTATCTTTTATCTGTATACTCTGTCGTCAGAGCAAGGCATAATAAAGTTTTCCCAAGTGGGCAGAGCGAAGCAGTGAGAGGAGGAGAGAGCGGGAGCACGATGGGATCTGAAGACATTAATGTGACGATGAATTATTCAGTAATGAGTACAAGATCTGCCATAAAGGATCCGCCAGCACCCTGTGCACGCCACCCAGTGCAATTTGTGCTGGTGCGGGTGCAGCCCTGCCTGGTGGGTGGCCGGCACCTCCCTGCTCCAGAGAATGCTGAACCCCACACCCTCAAGGAGATGCTGGACCGCGCACCCAACAGAGATGCAGGACTACACAGCCCCCAGAGATGCTGGACCACACACCCAACAGGGATGATGGACCACGCACCTCTATGGTGGTGCTAGACCCCACACCGAACAGGGATGCTGGACCACGCACACCCCTGGGGAAGCTGGACTGTGCCTCCTCCCCGGGAATGCTGGACTATGCACCCCATGGAGATGATGGACTGGACACCCGTCCAGGGATGTTTGAAGGAAAAAAAGGTGGGGAAAGGAAACACACACATCGCCTAAAGCTGCAGGGGCTAAAATTCCCCACCATACTCATTAAGATGCTGCCGCCCGTGTTTCTCCCCACGTCCCACCAGACCGTCCATGAGCTGTTTTTTTATTAATTCATAAACTATCACCCCCGTGACTGAGGCCGGTGATTACGGGAGCAGCCGAACACGAGGGCTGGTGAAATATTGCATGCTTCCTACCCAGCCTCTGTGAGGGAAAACACAGCCGTCGCATGAAATATTAATCCCTTCCCTTGGCCGGGGGCAGAGAGGAGCAGGACAGGCAGCCAGCGTCAGCGGAGCAGGGTTGGTGAACCGTGGCGAGTGGGATAAGCCAGGGCAAAAAGAAAATCGTTATTAAACTACTGCATTGAGTGTCCTTGCTAAATTGCCTGAAGACATCTTCGTCTTTTCAAGCTTAAAGGTGGCTTTAACCTGCAGGCGCTGCTGCAGCCACAATTACCCAGTTCTGCCCCAAAGCTTAAGGTCTCTGAATTCCCCTGATAAAGATGCTGGGTTCCTATCTCCAGCTGCATCTCTGCTTCCCACGGGAATTCATAGAATTCTGGAAAGGCTTGGGTTGGAAGGGAAGTTAAAGCCCATCCAGTTCCACCCCCTGCCATGGGCAGGGACACCTCCCACTGAGTCAGGTTGCTCACAGCCCCATCCAACCTGGCCTTGAACCCCTCCAGGGATGGGGCAGCCACCCCTGCTCTGGGAAACCTTTGCCAGTGCCTCCCCACCCTCATCCTGAGGAATTTCTTCCTGATGTTTAATATAAATCTTCCCTCTTCCAATTTAAAGCCGTGAATTGATTTCACGTCACAAAATCCAGTGGCAGCAACATGGATGTCCAGGATGGGGACCCTCCTACCTGACCCATGTGTGAGCCGCACCTAGCGTTATCATTCCTGGCACCAGGCAAAAATCAACGTTACAGCAGGGAGGCAGGCTGCAAGGATTTTCTTCTTTGATTTAGCCACCCATAGCTAGTTGCGAAATCATGAACAACTTGGGAAAATCCCAGCAAGTGGGAGTCCAGGGCTTGCTGCACAAAACAAGGACCTAGGGCGAAAAACAGCAATGAAAGAGAGGGTTGGATTAGATGTCAGGGCAGCTCTGGCACTGAGCATTAAATATCTTCATGTAATCTTTCCACTTAAACCAATGATTAAACAGATTTAGCAGATGATTAAACAAATAAAGATTAATGAAACAAGCAAAGTAATCAAATCTTTATGGGGGAATAAACGCGTGATTCAAAACAATATTAGGACAAATTGTCTAAAACTAATAGTGAATGTGTTGCTTTTGTCTAAACAGCATTTGTTATGTTCTCATTTAGCTGCAATCAAAATATTTGCTCAAACCAGGATGGATCTGAAAATCTAAAACACTATTGAGGCTTAAAAGAAAATAATTGATGTCCTGCAATCCCTGCCCAGCCAGTGGGTTCCCAAGAGCCCAGCACCCTAGGAGAGCTGGGCAGATGCAGCAGCAGCTTGGGATGGGGCAGGGAGCGATGGGGCAGCCAGACCACAGCCAAAGGGACCCCAGCGCAGGTTCCAGCTCCTGCCAGTCCACCTTTCATTTGTTTTAGGGGAATGCCAGGATTTGCTTTCATATATAAGCAGCAGCATTGGGTTTTAGAGCTGTAAGTCTTTTTCTTTCATCAATTTTGCATACAGAAAGCTTCTGTTAGCTCTGAATAATTTTGTTTTGAAAGCTGCTTAAATTTTTGAAATGAAAATAATGCAGGGTGGGATGGAGACTTCTCCAGAGGAACTGCCACAAGGCTGCAGCCCCCGAACACACATCGAATCATGGAATCATGGAATGACTTGGGTTGGAAGGGACCTCAAACCCCATCCAGATCCACCCCCTGCCATGGGCAGAGACACCTCCCCACTGCATCAGGTTGCACAAAGCCCCATCCAACCTGGCCTTGAACCCCTCCAGGGATGGGGCAGCCACCACTGCTCTGGGCAACCTGGGCCAGGGTCTCCCCACCCTCACAGGAAAACATTTCTTCCTCAAATCTCATCTCACTCTCCCCTCTTTCAGCTGAAAACCTTGTCCTACCCCTGCACTCCCCGATCAAGAGCTCCCCCCGCCCCCCCCCCCAGTCCCCTGGGCTTTCCTGGAGCCTCTTTCAGGTATTGGAAGCTGCTCTAAGATCTCCCCACAGCCTTTTCTCCTCCACGCTGAACAACCCCAACTCTCTCAGCCCGTCCCGTCTATCACAGCCATCACACATACTCCTGGCACAGTGCTGGAAATGCTGCTGCTGCAACAACAGAGTTTATTATTGCTCTTAACTTGGAAAACCAATTTCTCGCGCTATTCCCAACGTTTCCCTTCTCATGCCTGACTTCAATGGAAGCAGCAAAACCACCCAGCATGAATTAAAGGCCCATTATGAGGGCGCAGGGCCCAGCAGTGGGACCCATGATCTCTTCAGGGCACTTTAGCATCCAGAGCAATGTAGCCAAGCAGAGTCAAGAAGGGACTCGACTCTTCCAGACTCTAGGCGAGATGGCCACTCACCACATGTAGGAATCGTGCTGTCAGGCCAACAACTCCAGGGGCTTTCAGCTGCCCTCGTGGCTCCCACATGAGCCCACAGGTTTGAGCTCCACATCAGCCAGTGCTGAATGCCTGGCTCCGACTTTCCTCCTAAAACTCAGACAGCATCACCATATGGGAATGGCCACCAAAGAGCCCAAGTATCTCTTTTTTCTCATCTTCAGCAAAAATCAAAGTCAAGAGGAGCTCTGTTGAGTGGAGAGCTCTCACTCCACAACCAGACACGTCTTCTCCCTCACATTCTGCCCCTCCATGAGGTTTCTGCTGCTGAGACACAAGCTCCTTCAGCAGCAAGCTAGCAGGGGAGGTATTAGAAAGTCACGAAGTGTTGATGTTGGCCATGATGTTCACTTTCTACAGATGGAGCAAAACCCCTTGTCAGTCAGCTACAAATATACACTAGAACTACAACCCTCTTGCAGAAGACACCAGCACAGGTGGCTGGACTTGAAGCTCGTGGCTGCTGAGCTGTGCCTTGGATGCTGGCAGCAGTCTTGATCTTGCCAAGCCAGGAACGAAGAGCTGGAGTTGAAGGGGAAGATGAGACACTGACAGGGCAGCTCACTCCAGCACGACGCTGCACATCCCACTGCCCATCCCGCTGTCCCCCAAGCCAGGATGAAGAAACCCCAAAGCCACCTGCTTTGGGGCACAAGCATCATCTCCCATGGGACACCCCTGCCCCAAGCCCTCGCCAACCACTCAGGTAGGACTGGGTGCTGGGCAGCATCCTTATGAGGGGAAATAATGAATCTGGCAATGGAGCTTCTCTCTGAAGCCTCAGCTGAGCCCCCATTCCTTGAGCACCAGGGTGTCTCCGGAGCCCCTGCTGCACCCAGCTTCGGTTCAAACCCCACACTGACCTTCCCACGTAGTCGATGCCGCTGCTCTGCTTCAGCACAAAGTGGAGATTTACATGCAGCATTTGTGGCAAGACAATCCAGAGAGTCCATGACATGAATTCCAAGTCTCCCTCCTCCAAGGAAAGGCTGGAGCCAGCTCAGCATCCCTCCTCTCTCCACTCTCCCCCCACCCCCCTTTTTTTTGAGACTCATTACTATATTGTGGATATTCTCCACTAAAGGGCATCTCTTTGAATGCATTTGCTTTTTTATTAATGTGTGCTAAGACAAGTCAAGCCTGATTATCATGAAGACAATTGCTGAATTCCCTCCTGGAGAAATCTCATCTAGACTGTGTAGGCGTTTTAATTTCAGAGACCCATTAATTGGCACAATTGCTTAAGCAGCTGCTTTCCGTGTCATTTTAGGACCACTTTATGAAAAACAGAGCTAAAAAAAAGAAAGAGGAAGAAAAAAAAAAAAGTATGTGACAGGGCAGAGCTTTCTGCATGGTAACATAATTAATGCAAGGAGCTTCCTTTGAGCAGCAAAGCAACAAAAAGCTATCCTGCTACCAAAATACAGGCACCCTGCTCCGGCTGTGGATGGGGACCACTCTGGTGTGCCCGTGCTGGGGAAAGTGCTAAGCACCTTGCTGGTGCTGCCACAAAGCCCTTGATATCCCAGCGCTTGCTGAAAAATAAAAGAATAAGTAAGAGGTGAAGGAAGCAGCCCAACACGTTCCTCACAGTGGCCTGCAATGCGAGGCGCTCCGAGCAGCCGCTCACCGACCCTGTGGATGCCCAGGGAAGTGGAGGGACTCTGGGGGTCCCTCTCTGCGGTGCTGGGGAGGGGATGGGCAGTGGGGGAGAGCACCCACAGCACGCACAGGGAGGGGATGCGGGGAGTCCAGAGGGCTCTGATCGCCCAGAGCCAACTTGGCAAACAAACTCAGATGCTCACAACGATGCTCGCAACAGCAAATCCATCTGCCCTCAGCCCCCAGCAGCCTCACGGTGCCCCGCAGGGCAAGGCTGGAGTGGGATCTGGTGGCCAGGCAGGTGAGGAGCTTGAGATGGGGGAGAACTGGGCACAGCGCTGAGCATCCGCAAGGATCTCAGTCTCCCTCAAGGTCCCTGTGGTCAGGTGCTGTCCTGTGTGCACCTCGTGTGTGGTGTGGAACGCACAGCAGCACAAGTGCCAGCGTCACAGCTGGCACCCTCCCGCTTTCCATGGCAAAGCTGAGCTCCCAGAATTAGGTTAATTATTGAATTAATAAAGAACAAATCCTTCACTCCGGGAAAAGTGTCCAGACCGAGTTCTGTGCTAGTCTTTGCTACAGGCAAAAACATACATCCCCATTTATTAATAAATAAAGCCATATCAATGCCTTAAATTATCAGCGGAATATATTTGCCAACCCAAAGCAATAGTAGGAACAATTACTTATTAATAAAGCAATAGCTAAATCTAATTACATCCCCATCAGATCCTGCAAGTAATAAAACCACAGTTGCCTTCCAGAGCCGAGGGACCTCCTGACCTCAAATCAAAGTTTAAACCATCCATCAGCTTCCAATACATTCACAGCACATCCAGCAATTACCATCACCTCCGCTCCGCTCCCCGGCAGGGGCAGGGGTCACCCCATGCGCTGCATGGCTGTAAGCTAGAACAGAGCCTTCGAAATCTCATTATCCTGTTAACCATACATTTATCTGACAAGATAAAAGAGACTAGGTGACCAAGCTATCATTAAAGATTAATAGAAAGTATAAAAAATTCAGCTGCAACCAGCATTACTGTTTAGTGCCTGTGATAGGCCTGACAGGATTATTAATCAGGCAGCCAAAAAGATTTAGGTCTTTGCTCTTGGTTGTTCGTTTTAAGTCTTTTGTCCCCACCCCAGCAGCAGAAAGCCCAGGTCAGGGAGGACGATGGCTAATTGGTTCTGCGGGGCTGGGATGGTAACGACTGCGACCAATTATAAAATCACCGGGCGTCGAGGTGACACTGAGGCGAGGAACCTGCTGCAGCCGAGATGCTGGAGCTGTTTATCGTGGTGGCTCCGCGCCAGGCTATTAATGAATTGTACAGATCAATGCCTGGATTAATTTTAATAGAGGGCTACAAGGATCACGCGAGTCCCTGGGTGATTTTCCCCTCATTCTTAATTCCATTTAAGTGTAACATGAAAGATTCCCAGGTAACACCTACACAGGAAGAAACGAGACTTCCCTGTTCTTAAATCTTAAGTATTCTTTTTATTCTGCTTTGCTTTTTTCCTTTTGATCATAAATCAATGTCCTTCCGCCGCTTCCCCAGGAAGCAGGGCTGGCAGGCAGGCTGCGAGCGCTGCCCTCCATTTCTCCACCTGAGAGGAAGAAAAACCAATAAATTACGAAAGGTGCTTTCTAAAACACCTGTGTGGAGAGGGGGTCCCAGGCACCCCCGCTGCTGGTGGCTCTCTGGGCTTCCTCATCCCCCTTCTGTGAGGACCCACAGCCCTCTCTGCTCTTCCTCCAAAGGCATATTTGCATACAATTAGAGACTCGAGGAATGGTCTGGATTGGAAGGGATCTTAAAGCCCATCCAGTTCCAACCACCTGTCATGGGCAGGGACACCTCCCACTGGACCAGGTTGCTCAAAGCCTGCGGGGGCAGCCACTCAGGGACTGCTCTGGGGGAGAAGAGGTTGAGATGAGAACTTAGGAAGAAATGTTTTCCTGTGAGGGTGGTGAGTCCCTGGCCCAGGCTGCCCAGAGCAGTGGTGTCTGCCCCATCCTTGAAGGTGTTCAAAGCCAGGTTGGATGTTCCTGGAGCACTCTGATCCAGTGGGAGGGCAGGGAGTTGGAACTGGATGGACTTTAAGATCCCTCCCAACACAAACCATTCCATGAGTCTATGAAAAAGTGATGCAAATCCCTGTCCAGAGGAGAGCTGGGTGTCGTACTGTGGAAGAAGCCTATAGAGTTCCCTCAGCAGCTCCATCCTGTCTCCCAGGGAATGTACTCATCGGAGGCTATCTCAGGTCAGCAATCCAGTAGAGGACAGCATGGAGCAGAGAAGTCAGGACACGCACCACCAGCTGTTCTCTGTATCTTATAGAATCACAGAATAGTTTGAGTTGGAAGGGACCTTAAAGATCATCCAGTTCCAACTCCAATCTTATGCCTACTCTTGCTACCGGAGGACGCAGAGTGGTTAAACAGACTTCTGACCTGTCCCATTCCACTGAGTTCTCTGTCAAAAACAGTAAACAGGGATGAACGTAATTGAGAGAAAAGCCAAGCAGCGTGTCCTGCCACACTGCGATAGCGTTAGCAGTCACGTACCTCAGTCTGCGTGGTGTAAAATTAATAGATGCTTCAACACTTCACTGCTGCTATTCTGGGGGTGGTGTTTGGAGCCGACACTCTGTCTTCTAATTGACAGATCGGGCTTGTGATCCAAGGAACATGAGTGTTGTCATCACATGAAGCCGTGGGTTTCTCTTGCTTATCTGCAGCAGGACGACTGTCACCGTGCCATCAGGAGCGTTTGCAGCATCCCCTCCAAGCACCCCTGCCCTCTGCGATGGCCCCGCTCCCAGCAATGGATGTTAGAGGGGTCCACACTCCCTCCTGGGCAGACAGAAGTGGGCTCACTGAACCAAAGGCTGGTGGGACCTCTTGTGTTAGACAGATCATCTCCATCTCCTGCCACCAACCTTCCCTGACCCCAGCTTCCACCGCTGGCCCTGGAGCACAGCTCCTTCAAGGAGCCTTGTTCACACGCCCGCACTGGAGCACACTGGGGCCAGGGTGGGGAGATTTTGTGGAGTTTTCCAACAGAACTGCTGCTGCAAACTTCACATTGCTTCCTGCTTGCAAGAACAGGCCATGCAGGCAAATGGGGAAGAGGGCTTTGATTTACATAAGCTTTTGCAATCAAAGCTGAACATGGTGGCGTCGCCCTTTGAGCCAGGATGCTAAAAAGCCTCTGAGAAGCCTGGTTTTGCATCCATCCAGGAATTGCTGTGTAGTCGCTGCTGAAACAAAGATAAATCAATTCCAGTTCTGCAGGACAGGTTCAGGAAGCACAAGCTGGTTAATCCCCATCTGCAGGAAGGTAGAACTTGGCTTCATGTGTCTTTGAAGCTCACAAGAGCAAGATAAAAGAGAAATGCTAAAGCTTTGCAAAAGCCAGCAGAAGGGGGATGGCGGGGAAGCTGGCTGAGCGTTATGGTACAGCAGAGCTCACTCACATCATCTGTGCCTCTGACAAGCCTGGGATGAAGGGAAACCTCCAGCACGGTGCAAGTCCCCTGTGCTTCAGCAAGCAAAGCCAACAAGCAAGAGAAGACCAGCGAGCTCTCCTGGCTCTGAGGCTACACGTCGGCTCCATCAGGTTTGCTCAACAGTTTGGGGCAAGAAATGATGAGTCTTTGAAATACCATTTCAGATTTGTAACACAGTGAGCAGGCAGGCTAGGCTCATGCGAGTCTGAAAGCCTCAGCAAAGGGTCTTGCTCTGGCAGAAGCAAAGCAAATTGATAGGAAGCTCGATTCATCTCAGAGGGGTCCCAGCCACAAGGAAATGGATCTACATTTCAAAACTTCCCAAGGTTTTGTGGTATCCCTGCCCCGAGGGCTGCATCGACCCATTACACAGATGAAAACCAGGTGCAAAAAGCTGTCATGAGGTGAGCTTGGCCTTGTGGGTTTTCAGATGGAGGGTTTAATTTCAGGGACATCTAATTCTAAGTAAATACGTATGACTCTTCCTTAAAATACTCCACCACATCCCATGGAGCCAGCTTCGCCGTTTATCCCGATCTGGATAGGAGCACAATGTTGTGGCTGCCATTAATACATCAGTATTTACCAGATGATCTCCCCCAATTTTGCTGTGGTGTTTGGAGTGCTCTCTCCACGGAGGCTCTGTGGATCTGGCAGGAGCTTTTCAAGTGGCAGTGACTGGAAGTATTTGGAAGAAGAATCCACCCCTTTTCTGGGGAGGAAACATCCAAAATAGGTAGAAGATAAAGGCCATTAATTATTTACCTACAATAGCTCATGGAAAGCTTCTCTGGGAGCCTGCCGAGACCAGTGGGCTCCCATCTTTTATCTGTTTAGCAGGCTGAGATGGAAGAAGAAGCCGGGGGAAAAAAGAGAGCTTAATGACGGTGTCTGTTGATCATCAACACGAGAAAAATGAATTGCTTCCCTGAACCTGAAAAATATCAAACTGCATAAATAAATCTTTTTAAATTATTAATAAACGAATTTACATTTGCAGCCTGAGCATGAGAATTAATTTCATTTCTTATGCTAAACTGTCCAGTACGGCTGATGACTCCAACATTATAAGATGCAGAATTGAAGGGAAAATGAAGGTAAGGGGGAGTGTAAGGAAATACATGCAAAGTGGAAATGCTTGGCCCTAAAAAAAGCCAGTTTCCTGCAGCTGTAAAGTAAAAGCAACTGGAAGAAAAAGGGTCTTTGAGTTGGAAGATTTTTCAGGAATGATGGTCCATCTCTGTCTCCAGTGTCAGTGCACACCCAGCACATCTTCCCCATGGAGGACATGTAGGCCAGGATGTTCACATGTTCGCAGATATTAAAAATCAAACCTAAGCAAAATCCTGGATTGAAGCATCCTTCCCCAAAATTGCCAGCCATCCTCTCCACCCACTGGCACCCCCACACCAAAGGGCCTCTGGTCGCATCCCCCACGCCTGCCAGTCAAAGCACTCGGGCGTAAAACCAGCGCATCACCTGCCTGCTCCCAGGAAACTTAATTAGAAAGTGCAAATTTTTCGTAAAATATTGAATTACAGTGGCGTCAGGGCTGAAATCTTCTCTGGCTTTGCCCTTTATGAGCACTTACACCAGAAACAACGCCAAGAAGCACACAGTGCCTTGGTGACTCCCATGGATGGGAAACTCTGGGCAGAAATGCCAGGGTTTTGGTGCTCTTCCCCATCATCCCAGTGCTTGTCAGGTTGACTGGAACAAGCTTGGATGGTGGTAGTTTAGCAGCACCCAGGCCAGGGCTCGGCTGCAGCAGCTCCTGGCAGCTCAGGGCACAGGAACCACTTCAGCCCTCTCCATACCACAGCCCTTTGCAGCCGACCTGCCTCTCTCTTTGCAATTAAACAACCTCATTTCTTTCCATCTTCCCTCACTGCCTGTGTCCCTCAGACCCACTTCACTCTCCCTCCGCCTTGGACCAGCTCCAAACCACTCACATCCTCCCTGGGATGAAGGACCTGGAGTGTCTGAGCCCCAGACCATCTACCACACATCTTCCCCTGTGCTGGAAGGGGACACGGGCTCTGCTCCCTTCCAGCATCAAGACTGCAAACACACATCCCAGATAGCACAGCCCTTTTTTATTTTTTTTGTTGTTGTTTATCCCATTCTGCTGGGAACTGGCATTTGTGATAGATTGCATATAAAAAACCTCCCTCTAAACCAATCTTTCCCTCAGCTGCCCTTTCACTGGAGCCTGTCTACAGTCTCCTCGCTGGGATGCATTGTTATTTCATGTGATGAGACATTCCAGAAAACGAAATAAAATAAAAATAGATCTTTGGAGGGGCTTTGTTTTGCCTTTTTCACAGCTCCCCCCCGGTTTGACTCCTGCGAACACACTTGTCGAGTTGATTTGCTCACACTGCCTCCTAAGCATGTCCTTGCACCGCAGACACTGCTCTTTTAAATTCAGCTTCTCAGAATTAGAAGAAAAACTTGGCAAAGCAACAATAGGGAAAAAAATATGAATAATCTCAGAACAGAAGTTGCATTATGTGATGTGGTTGCCATGTGGTTAAGTCTGAGAGAGGATCGTGCAAGCGCATTGTGGGAAAAATGATAACAGGCGAAACAATCCGGACAAACGCTGAGGGGTTTGTAATAAGAGGTTTTAACGCAAACCTGGCAATCCCATGCTGTGGCCCAATGCCAAGTGAGCTGTGGGAATCCACAGTAGCTGGGTGGGTGAGTCAGGACGGGGTCGAAGAGGGTTGCGCGCCCTGCGTTGAGCAAACTTTACCTTTGGCCACACGGCTTCACAATTTAGAGTCAGGGATGCTCCACTGCTGGCGGTGCATTCACCTTGGGTACGAGTCCTAAGCCTCAGCAGGGGGAAAGTCACCCTGTAAAGTCATATTTTAAAGTGCGAGAGAGAACACAGCCAAACCCTGAGCATCGATGGCTCCAGCACCTCCTGGCCAGCAGACGGCAGAGCCCTGACAGCCACCACCAACACCAAGTGAAATGCACTTGTTCATGCCAATTGCGGCCGTCCTTTCCCTAAAAAGCCTGAGTGCACCCCAAAATCTCACTTTCCATCATCAAACATGTTTCTCTTCCACAGGTCACCCACCTACATCAGACATTTCCAGTGCACGCCTAAAGTGCAGCGATCAGCGAAAGCCCTGACACCCATCCCCTACCCCAGCCTGGCTCTCACCATGCCAGTCCCAGCCCCTCCACGGGGTTTGGTCCGTACCAGAGGTCTCAACACCTCCACCGCCATCAGAAAGCCATTGGCCATCATATATGTTCATGATCAAGCTAGAGTTGTCTCCAAAGCACCACTTCAGTGGGACCAGCTGTAGAGAAAAGCCAGATTTCAGATAAATTGAAATAGAGGTGGTTTAGGGAAGTACTTACAAACTATCAAACCCTACATTTTGTCCCCCAAGCTGTATAAGCTGAGCTGGGGAGCTGTTATCAGGGCAAAACCAACCCGTTTTCCTCCTACTTGTGTTGTTGTGGTATGAACATGTGAGTGGGAGGGAAGTCAGCACAGTCAGCTGAGCTACAGGAAATTCAGAAAGCGTGGGGAAATGCAGGCACTAAAAAAAAAAAAGGTAGATTCTGTAGAATTATATCAGCAATGTGAAACCAGCTCTTTTATTGCAACAGAATTACGTAGCTTGCTTTTGGCCCAGATGGTGTAACCCCAATCAGCTCAGCACAACATAGAATGTGCCCTTCGGGGGTACAAGTCACTGGAGCTGTGATTCATAGAATCACAGAATCGTAGATTCACCAGGTTGGAGAAGACTCACTGGATCATCGAGTCCAACCATTCCCATCAGTCACTAAACCATGTCCCTCAGCACCTCGTCCACCCGTTCCTTAAACCCCTACAGGGAAGGTGAATCAACCCCCTCCCTGGGCAGCCTCCGACAGTGCCCAATGACCCTTTCAGGGAAAAATTTTTCCTAATGTCCAACCTAAACCTCCCCTGGTGGAGCTTGTGGCCATTCCCTCTCGTCCTGTCCCCTGTCACTTGGGAGAAGAGCCCAGCTCCCTCCTCTCCACAACCTCCTTTCAGGTAGTTGTAGAGAGCAATGAGGTCTCCCCTCAGCCTCCTCTTCTCCAGGATAAACACCCCCAGCTCTCTCAGCCGCTCCTCATCAGGCCTGTTGTCCAGCCCCTTCACCAGCTTCGTTGCTCTTCTCTGGACTCGCTCCAGAGCCTCAACATCCTTCTTGTGGTGAGGGGCCCAGAACCGAACACGGGATTCGAGGAGCGGTCTCACCAGTGCCGAGTACAGAGGGAGAAGAACCTCCCTGGACCTGCTGGTCACGCCGTTTCTGATCCAAGCCAAGATGCCATTGGCCTTCTTGGCCACCTGGGCCACTGCTGGCTCATGTTCAGTCGCTGTCAACCAACACCCCCAGGTCCTTCTCCTCCTGGCAGCTTTCCAGCCAGGCTTCTCCTAGTCTGTAGCTGCTCAGGGTTGTTGTGCCCCAACACACAGGTTCACACAGTCAGGGCCTTGCCCACAGAAATAGGTGAGCAAAAGCAAAGCGTGAGGCAAAGCAGGGAGGCAGCCAGTGCTGTGACACCCTTGAGTACTTTGTCCCCAAGGCACAGAGGATTTGGGGTTCCCACTCCCAACTAACACTGGCAGCTCTGGCCCCAGATGAGCCCCCACGGGTGCAGCTCCAGGGTGCTGCGGCCAGGAGGATGCTGCCATCCTCTCACTGTGCCAGCTGGGGGCTGAGCAGCACCCTCCTAAGTCTGCAACTCTGCAGTAAATTAAACACGCCGTGAAGAGCTGGCAAAGCAGCCCACGTGCTGGCACCTTGCTTTGTCTCAGAGTAATTTAGCGGGCTTTAGTGATAATTCATTCACATTATATTGTGAATAGCGGCTTTTATGAGAGACAAGAGGTGATGAGCTAGTTGGAGCGGAGGCGACTGGCACAGTTGCCACCATGCATCACCGCTCACCATTCCTCCTGGTGCCAGGGCTGCCAAAGGAGCACCCAAGGAAAATTGGTGATGAGTAGAGATGGAGCACAGAATAATAGAATCATAGAATCACCAGGTTGGAAGAGACCCACCGGATCATCAAGTCCAACCATCCCTATCAAACACTAAACCATGTTCCTCAGCACCTCATCCACACGTCCCTTAAACACCTCCAGGGAAGGTGACACAACCCCCTCCCTGGGCAGCCTCTGCCAGTGCACAATCACCCTTTCCATGAAAAATTTTTCCTACTGTTCAGCCTAAACCTCCCCTGGTGGAGCTTGTGGCCATTCCCTCTTGTCCTGTCCCCTGTCACTTGGGAGAAGAGCCCAGCTCCCTCCTCTCCACAACCTCCCTTCGGGTAGCTGTAGAGAGCTACGAGGTCTCCCCTCAGCCTTCTCTTCTCCAGGCTACACAACCCCAGCTCACTCCACAAAGGGGAGGGAAAGAGGAGGCTTAACTTCTACAGAGACAAATCCAACCTCTCAACCCCCTCAGGGTCAGAGGAAAGGGTTATTTAGCTGTAGCTGCAGGGCCACCCATCCCACCACATCCCCTGGCACTGCCACGATGCCTGCGGGGTGAAGGGCTGCAGGCTTGTAGGCTCCACCTGGAGCAGCTCTGGGCCCCCCAGCAAAGTGAGGACCCTGCCTGTGGCAGGATAAGCTCAAAGCAGTAGGAAGGCTGGTGGGTATCGCTGCCACCAGAGCCATGGGGTCCAGGGACGCTGGTGGCACCGTGCCCGCTGCTCTCCTCCTGCAGAGGACACGGCGCCAGGACAGCTCTGCTTCAAGAGTGACCGAGTTCATACAGTTAAAGACCAATGTGAGGTGGCGCGATTCAAAACCCTAATTTGGCCTGATTAAAGCTTAATGATCCCAGCTTAATGATTAAAGAAGTGCCCCAATTTCCTCGTTCCAAGCAGCCCCTGTTGCCAGAGCTCAGGTGGAGCGGACGTGCGTGGGGCAGCAGCTTGTGGAGACAAGGCATAAACCCAGGATTCCGATGACTTGGGCACAGAGAGGAGGACTCATGCAAACGGTTAGCCAGCAAAAGGGAGAAATTAAAGTGCTTTAATGAGGATTTCGGGATGAATAACAACCTGGCAGACTCTCAAGCAGAAGAGAATTGCTGTGTGCAATAATTCGAAGGGCAGAAGAGCCCAGGGTAGTGAGGGTGCCCTGCAGCCCCTGCTGTCCCCATCGCCCCAGCCTCCAACCAGGGTCACCAGCTGAACATCTCCAGGCAGAGGCATGAGGGGCCACACAATGCAGGGAAATGCTCCAGCTCTTTCCAAAATGCACTTGAGCATCCCACAAGGCGGCCTCCCTGGAGAAGCAGAGGCAGAAAATAGACCTGCCCGTCTGCGCCCAAGCTCTGGACCCCATTAAATCGGCAATCAGAGGGGGGAGAGGGGGTGGCCTCAATTCACACAAGGTGCTCTCTTCATGAAAGCATCTTTTGATTATGTTATTGCAGCTATCAAAATATTGCAGAGTTCAGAGCATTCCTCAGGGATCCCCAAGCTCTTCAAAGACCAGAGGACCACGGCTGGGGAAAAAGAAGCCTTTAATTATGTCAGCTTCCATGCCTTTTTCTGCAGTGGAGTTCCCTTTAAAAAAAACTGGGGTTCATTAGAAGAAACACACATGGTTGCTTTGTTCAAACATGGAAAAATAAGGATGATTTTTTCTTTTTATAATAGATGTGCAAATTTGGTTTAGTCCCTGCAGCATCATCCAGGAGAGCAGGCTGAGGGTCTTTGGAGCACAAAAACTGTTCTGTGTAAGTCAGAGCTGCACTCCCACCTCCATTCTGGGTGGAACCATCAAATCACAGAATGGTTTGAGTTAGAAGGGACCTCAAAGCCCATCCAGTTCCACCCCTCTGCCCATGGCAGGGTCACCTCCCACTGGATCAGGGTGTTCAAAGCCTCATCCAGCCTGGCCTTGAACACCCCTCCCTCACCCTGCTGGTCCCACTGCTTTGGATGCAGCCCGGGTTGCAGACGTGGTTGGCTTTCAGGGCTGCAAGCACACGTTGCCTGCTCACATTGAGCTTCTGGTCTGCCAGCACCCCGAGCCTTTCTCCTCAGGGCTGCTCCCAATCCTTTCTCTGCCCAGCCTGGTGCTTGGGTTTGCCCCAACCACAGTGCAGGACCTTGCCCTTGGCCTTATTGAACTTCAGGAGGTTCACATGATCCCACCTCTCCAGCCTGTGTGGGTCTTTGATTTAAAGAAATCCTTTCCTCTAAACCCCAGCCCAGCTCTCACTATTCCCCATTGCTTTCACATACTTCAGCAGTGTTTTCCTTCTTCCCAGCTACTTCAAACTATGCAAAACCACCAGGCAGGACGATAAGATTTTCGGCTACAAACCCCATCATTTTGTTCAGATGTTAATTTGAATTTAAATGTGAAGGCTCATTTTTACACTCAAACCTAAATAGCAAACAGCAGAGCCCTGTTTTGCACAGCAGAAAGCATGGGACAGCCCTACATTTTAAAGAACATATTGAGTATATTATTCTAATTAATTATCCTATCTAGCAAATTTAATTAACGGTCTAGCGTGTGGCACAGCCTGCTGAATAATGTATCTATCAGATCTGCAGTGCTTTTGGAAGCTTTGAGTACTAATAAAGAGTGTTTTGTTCAAGAACTCGCAGGGAAGGATTACAAGTAATTGCCAAGAAGGGTGTGGGCCTCATTTAAGTGACTACATATTAAAAATGACAAAGGAGAGTTTGAAAAAATTCATTATTAATCACAGGAAGAGGGACCAGCTTTGACCTAGTGATTCCTGCCCTTCCCACCCTGCTCCCAGTGCTCTGCAGGGTGAGCGGGCTGGATGCTTGTGGGGCTGCTGAGGAGCGAGAAGGTTCTGTAACTGCCTAAGGCTGCGCGATGTGATGACATCAACTCAGATGTCGGGATGTCTGTCCCAATGTCCATCCCATCCCCAGCCCATGCACCTGCAGTTGTTTGCTGTGAAACAACAAATCCGTGCAGCCCTGCTGCTGCTCTGTTCGAGGCACGAGCAGCAACACAACCCTCACTGCAATCACGCTAACGAGAGAGTCTGCACCTTAATGCATGAGCTTTAGCGTTACTTTTCAAATCCCAGCAGTATAAGAGCAGAGCTGCAGGGGAAGAGCAGCAGGTTGTTGCCATTGTTTTCTAGCCCGGCAGTTTTAAATCCACCGACCCGGGAGGGCATCATGGGGTCCCAGGCTGTGCAGCCCCACAGCAGAACTACTGGTTGCTGTGGGGTAATCAGCAGTGGGAGCAGCCGGAGGCATGAGGAAAAGTAGCTCCAGAGTGATAAGGAGGGATTCAGGAGCTCTGCGGGCACGTTTGTAGCCGCCTCTGGGTAATAACCTCCCACCAACTGCATTCCAAGGGAGGTTCAGGCTGAATATTAGGAAAAAATATTTCACAGAAAGAGTCATTGGGCACTGTCAGAGGCTGCCCAGGGAGGGGGTTGAGTCACCTTCCCTGGAGGGGTTTAAGGGACAGGTGGACGAGGTGCTGAGGGACATGGTTTAGTGATCGATGGGAATGGTTGGACTTGATGATCCGATGGGTCTTTTCCAACCTTGTGATTCTATGATTCTATGATAGACATCGTATCTCACCACGTGAAACCTTTGCCTGGTGTTTAATGGGAATGACAGCAGCAGTTTCTACATCACAGGAGTGACTCTGATGTAGTTCACACTTCCATGCACCAGCTCCAGTGTTAATCAATAGTTCTGGAGAGGCTGGAGTTGCAGGAGCCGCACCCTATTCCCTCTGCATGTGGGGAGCTACCCATGCTGGCACTATGGCCACAGAAGCTTCATCCTGACCCTCAGCCCCTTCCACAAGGCTTTGCCTGTGAGATCCCTCGTGGAACAACTTTTCCAACCCATAAGACAGCAACAGGCAGGAAACCTGTCCACAGTGGAAAAATACAAACCACGAACCAAAATCCACAAGGAAACTCCAAGAAAAGTTGCTTGCTGTAAGTAAAAGATTTCCTGCAACCATTTCCCCATGCTTCCTCCTTTGAAGCTCTGATATAGGTTGAGACTTTTTACCTTTTCCTGAGTGTCGGGGTCTCCATGAAGAGTTTGAGCTTCACAGGGGACCACGTGCCCTACCAAAACACTTCACCCATGCAAACATTCACACTTTAAAAGAAAATTATTTCCCAGAAAGCACTAAAATGCCCCCCAAATCGTTGGTGTTGTAGACTTTCCTATTCCGTATTATTGAAGAAAAACCCTAACCCCCAGTGCTTTCCAGGCTAAATGCTATCATGGATTTTTTTCAGCTGGAGCTGTGAACAGAGCACAAACAGCCAGTGGTTTGTGTCCTTTCACCACACTCAATATTAATATCTAGCCTTCGGTCCCCAGCCAGCACTTGTCTTGGTCCTTGCAAACAGTAAGTACAATATCGAGTCAAGCAAAAGAAGAACCTCCTTTAAAATGACTTCTTGTGGTCGAAGGACTTACAGAAAGCAACTTTTTGATGGGTTATAGCCACAGCGCTGGCATTTTAGCTGCCAATTTTTTTAAACTCCTTGCTTTACATGCCAACAGGGGAAAAAGTCAAACCTGCAGGAATTGCCTTCCCCGGTCTGCAGGACGCTGGCACTGTGATGCACAAATCAAAGCCGTGGCAACAATGAGCAGCGGAGATTGGAGCCGTAGACATTGATGCCAAAAAAAGGCACATTTAAAACCACCATAAAGATATAATTTTTCCGTGTTTTCACATGCAAATAATAAGCCAGGAGAGCAGTGTTTCTGGCACAGAGAGCAAAGCAAGGTTCAAACAGGCAGAGCAAAGGGCACAGACGATAACGTCGAGTTAGAGAAAAGCTCGGGTTTAGCACATAAGCCCTTGTGCTCAGGGACTGGAGACAACCCCTTGCTGCTCCAGCAGTGTCCCCTGGGGAAAGGGTACACGGAGCCCGGGCAGCCCCAGCACTCCCAACACACAGCATTTGGGGTACAAGAGCACGGGAGACATCATCGCCTCCCTGCTGCGTTTGGCACAGCCGGGCTGACACCCAGACCCATGCAAAATCCCTGTGATCACCAAGGGCCAGGGACAGCAAGGATGGAGGGGTTTGTACCATCCTCCAAGCCAGAAAGCACATCTCTTCCTAAACACTGTGATACCTAATGGAGTGGGAGATGCCTCCAGCTGGGCTTTTTGATAGGCATCCCCATCTCCAGAGCTTGCTTTCCACTGGAGCAGGGCAGAGCCAACACGTGTAATGATTCAGGGGATGGTGAATTCAAAATAAAAGGTCAATTATAAATCCAGCTCACTTACCAGCCGAGGCCAGGAGAGAAAGATTTCAAGCCAACAGTGCTGCTGGAGCCCCAATGCCTGGAGAAGGCAGCTCGCAGCCCACACGCGGTCCCCGGCTGGGGCTGAAGATGCGCTTCCACCACAGCCTGTACAGTTAGAGGAGCAACCCACACAGACACGGGAGCAGGCAGCACAGTTACAGAATCAGCCCACACAGATGCAGAAGCAGCCTGCGTGGATATGGGAGCCTGCATGGGTATGGGAACAGCATGTGTGGATGCAGGAGCAGCCCGTACATACTCACCGCAGGAGCCACTCCAAACCTGTTGGTGCTCTGGGTTATGCGCTGTACTATGCTAAACTATTCCTGCAAAAAGATGAAGCTCACATGAATGACGTGGCAAGAGCTGATGTGGCATCAGGGCCCCCTGCACACCACCAGCTCAGGAGATGCTCAAGCAGAGCCACTCAGGGTTGTGGCAGCGGGCTCTGTAGGGCCAGGAGAAGGATTGGTACCCTGGGACTGAGCACCGACTCCTGTAGGATGCACACTGTGCCACGTCCAGTTACTGCCTCGATACACATGCGGTTTTTCACCCACAAACGTCTCTTTTTGATTTCATCGAGTAGGAATGTTGTGAACTTTTTCTTAAAGAACAATTTCTTTCTTGCAATGTCTTCTCCTGGTAGGAGCAGCTCAGTTTTCCAAGGCCTGATTTTTCCCAAAACCAGAAGTGAACCATTGAAATGAAGCAAACCCGCTGCTGCCTTTGTTTCCCTAGCACTGCCTTTCAGAACTTCGATTAAAAATGGAAAGGGGCACCTTTAAAACTTTAATACCATTTAAATGTTCCAGTCTCACTCCTGCACCAGATCGTTCAGTAAAGTAGCTAATTAAAAAATGGCTGCTGTGATGACAGACTAGATTAATAGTTTTTGAAGAGCAGCCAGTGCACCAACTGCTCCTGTAGCCATGATGAAAGCTAATAATGTAGAAAATTCTGCCAATTCTTTTAATTCATGAATATTTAAGCCTGTGAAAAATCTGTCAGATTATAGCACTTTTCTGGTGATTTTCTGCTTAAGTACATTTATGGGCAAATGCCAGTTGCTCAAGAAACTTCAGTGGAATGCAGAGACTTTTTATTGTTTGCATCATCAGAGCCCTTTTCTCTCTCCTTCAGCCGTTTAACCCCTGCCAAGGCAGGACAGCTGGGTGCTCCTGACCGAGAGCTGACAAGCTGGGCCCCAGCTGCACCCTTCACCCACTCACAGCAAGGGAACGGGACGAAGATTTCGGGTTCCACACTAGGATGGGAAGAACCCCACAGATTATTCTCATATAGAGATGTCTTCACTGCACGAACCTGGATCACGTCCCATATGAGGACAGGCTGAGAGCTGGTGTTCACCCTGGAGAAGAAAACTCTGCGGGGAGATCTTAGAGCTGCTTCCAGCTGAAAGGGGCTCCAGGAAAGCTGGAGAGGGACTCCTGATCAGGGAGTGCAGAGATAGGATGAGGAGGAATGGTTTAAACTGAAAGAAGGGAGATTGAGATGATATTTTAGGAAGAAATGTTTTCCTCTGAAGGTGGGGAAGCTCCAGCCCAGGTATCCCAGAGCAGTGGCGGCTGCCCCATCCCTGGAGGTGTGCGGGGCCAGGTTGGATAGGACTTTGAACACCCTGATCCAGTGGGAGGTGTCTGGATAGAGTGGAACTAGATAGGTTTTATGGTATTTATGGTACCTTCCAACCCAAACTATTCCATGATTTTATGAGTTTTTCTACAGTTCCCTGATGTCTCCAGCCTGGGCTCTCCTCAAGGAGCAGGGGCCAGGGAGCCACAAGCTTTTCTGCTCTCACTATTAGCCCTGTATAATTGGACAAGCCTAGGGCTGGCAACAGGAGCGGGAGTGTGGCCGTGGCGGTCATGGAAAAGGGGCTGGTGCTGGCACGGGTGGCAGGCTCGCCTCCCAGCTGGCTCCAGCAAGCCCCCAAACAAGAGGATGTCTGAAGCCATGAGTGCTCTATTGGCAGCAGATTCCCTGGCAGTTCCTCAGCGCGCTCCTTGCTGGTGGGCTGCGCTGCTGCTGTGCCAGGTGACTCACTTAACAGCTATTGAAATAATCAAAATAAATACGCCTGGTGGAAACGTGACCAGCTTCTCTGCTCCTTGAAGCACTGGAGATTGACGCTTCCCATGTGCACGTGACGTGGTGAGAGTAGGGTTATCCTCAAGACTGGAACAGAAGGGATGCTCTTTTCCATCATTTCCAGCATTCTTCCCTCCAAACCTGCCTGCTTTTCAGTACTGAACTACAGTCCCTGTTTTGCCAGCTGGAACTAGAGCAGGATAAAGTCAAGCAGCCAGCAACAGCGACGGGCCCTTCTCCTCTTCTCCATTCCCATCAGGTAAGTTCACCTGGGATGTGAAGAAACATGAGATTGATGGATGGACTCGATGATCTGGTGGGTCTCTTCCAACCTGGTGATTCTAGGATTCTATGAGCAGAGCTGTGAGCATCACAGCATGCCAGTAGGATGCAGCCACAATTTGGTTCCTTGCCCTCCAGCTCCCACAGGAGGTATGGGAGGCGAGGGGAGGGGAGGGAAGCAGGGCAGGGGCAGCTCCCCCTGCTCACAGGCAGCATGAAGGGGGCAGTGAGGGCAGCAAAATGGGGTGAAAAACCACAAATAAGAGGTGCCCAGCTGTACTTAAGTGCCAGATGACCTCATTTCAGAGTATTTTGGAATGTGAAACACAGAGCAACTTTGAAACAAAAATGAGGGAACTCTACCAAAATTCAGAACATGTTCCCTAAAGCTGGAGATGCAGTTCATCATCCCAGGCTGGCTGGCAAAAGGAAAGCCTGCTGTGGCGTGGCATGCCGGGAAGGCGTGCGCTTCCAAACCTCGACACCACGTCTCCTCCGTGCTGCCAGATTACATGAGCCCTTTGAAACGTTCCATAAACATTGCTGCATAATTAAATGCTTACAGGATTTGTAGGCTCTTTGTTTCACGGTGGGGAACAGCTTCTTTAAAGCTCTCAGGGCTTAGCAGGTCAGCCTAACCAAAAGGGCTTTGGGTCCAAGAATAAATGGCCAACCTGAGCTGTGCAAGTCCACCTGGGGAAGCTCTCACCCTGCAAGATGAAGCTGTTCCCAGCTCCTTGTCCCGCAGCAGCTGATGATGCTGCGCTTGCCACAGCACTCACAGGGTTCTCTCTTTGGAAGCCACGGTGAAAACAAGCTTTATGGGCTCCGGGGGGACTGTCGACCTTCACTGAGGGTCCTACTCAGCTGCCGCAGGGATGTGCACATCCACAGCGGGAGGGAGGCAATGCCAGGGCACAGCAGAAAAGCTGAAAGCCCCCTTCCCTTCCTCATCACAGACCTTCAGCCACTTACAATGTCACTTCAGCTGAGTAATAAGCAATTATGATTTAATTACTCCAATGCTCTTCAGCAGTATTCACTGAATAATAGTAGTCACTTTTATGGCACCTCATTTATCCTTCCTCCACTTCTACGGGGTTTATCCTGCACTGCTGAGAGCCTCAGCACCGCCAGCACCGCCAGAGCCAGTCACCTTGCCTCCTGCTCCTCCACGCCTTTGCTCTGCCCACCTCGACACCGTGTGCTCACCCCGACATCGTGTGCACACCCCGACACGTGTGCTCACCACGACACCGTGTGCTCACCACGACACCGTGTGCACACCCCGACACGTGTGCTCACCCTGACACCGTGTGCACATCCCGACACGTGTGCTCACCACGACACCATGTGCTCACCCTGACACCGTGTGCACACCCCGACACGTGTGCTCACCCCGACATCGTGTGCACACCCCGACACGTGTGCTCACCACGACACTGTGTGCACACCCCGACACGTGTGCTCACCACGACACCGTGTGCTCACCACGACACCGTGTGCACACCCCGACACGTGTGCTCACCACGACACCATGTGCTCACCCTGACACCGTGTGCACATCCCGACACGTGTGCTCACCCTGACACCGTGTGCACATCCCGACACGTGTGCTCACCCTGACACCGTGTGCACATCCCGACACGTGTGCTCACCACGACACCGTGTGCTCACCCTGACACCGTGTGCACATCCCGACACGTGTGCTCACCCTGACACCGTGTGCACATCCCGACACGTGTGCTCACCACAACACTGTGTACTTACCAGGACATCGTGTGCTCACCCCGACACCGTGTGCATACCATAACACCGTGTGCTCACCACAATACCATGTGCTCACCCGGACACCGTGTGCTCACCCCGACACCGTGTGCACACCACAACACCATGTGCTCACCACGACACTGTGTGCTCACCCTGACACCGTGTGCACACCCCGATACGTGTGCTCACCCTGACACCGTGTGCTTACCAGGACATCGTGTGCTCACCCCGACACCGTGTGCTCATCCCGACACCGTGTGCTCACCCCGACACCGTGTGCACACCACAACACCGTGTGCTCACCACGATACAGTGTGCTCACCATGACACCGTGTGCGCACCACGACACAGTGTGCTCACCCCGACACCGTGTGCTCACCACGACCCCGTGAGCTCACCATGACACCGTGTGCTCACCATGACACCATGTGTTTACCAGGACACCGTGTGCTCAAACTGACACCCTGTGCTCACTCCAACACCATGTGCTCACCATGACACCGTGTGCTCACTCCAACACCATGTGCTCACTACGACACCGTGTGCTCACCCCGACACCGTGTGCTCACCAGGACACCGTGTGCTCACCCTGACACCGTGTGCACACCACAACACCATGTGCTCACCAGGACACCGTGTACACACCACGACACCGTGTGCTCACCACGACACCGTGTGCTCACCCCGACACCGTGTGCACACCATGACACCATGTGCTCACTCCAACACCGTGTGCTCACCACGACACCGTGTGCGCACCACAACACCGTGTGCACACCACGACACCGTGTGTACACCACAACACCGTGTGCTCACCAGGACACCATGTGCTCACTCCAACACCGTGTGCTCACCATGACACCGTGTGTACACCACAACACCGTGTGCTCACCCCGACACCGTGTGCCGCAGCAGCGACGGCAGCGACGGCGCGGCTTTGCAACCACACACATTTCCCGTCCTGGAAACTCGCAGCTCAGTGAGAACACGACAAGTGCTGCTAATTCATAAATATTTAACACCCAAATCTGCTGCCTCCTGATAGCTTTTTCCAGAGTTTCTATTCTAATACATATTCCACCACCTTCCCCTCCCCACCGGCCCTCCACGGGTTTTTTTTTTTTCCCTTCCTCTTTGCCGGGCACTAATCCAAGTGCTGAGATGACTGTTTCACTTCCCTGCTGTCATCAGTTGTTTTTATCTTATCTGGACCGTGGATGCCAGTCAGCAACCCGCTGCGGTCTTTCCAGTTGAGTCCTGACCTCCGCAATCATCCTCAAGATGTCCTGTAACAAGCAGATACGGTTACTCAACTTGTCCATCAGCACTTCTGGAGAGGAGGCGGGGGGGGAAAATAGAGAAGAAAAGAGAAAATCCCTGCAGAAGCCAGAGCTGACAGCTCAGGGTGGGGAGCAGCCGGGAGCACGGCGGCTCAGCACTGGGCAGGCTGCCCGTGGAGGCTGGGCTTGGAATTTCACGTTGCTGGGTTAGTGGTGGGGCTGATGCTGCACGAGACCACGAGTTCCCCATGGACCCGTCATCAGCACAGCCTCCAAACCAGGCCGAGTGGAACAGCCGTGCAAATATTCCAGTCTCAAGGGGACTGGGAGCAGGAGGGGGATGTGCTCCTGGGGATGTAGGAGGGCTGGGGGGTTCCCTGATGCTCCCCGCTCGGTTCAAGCTGCCTCAGGCATGGCTGCTCTGTGGTGGACACCCTTGCCCAGGTCACCTTGGCCAGAGCTCAGCCTGCAACCCAACCTTCCTGGGCCTGAATCATACAACGCTTTGTGTTGGAATGGATGTTTGCACGTCATCCAGTCCAACCCCCTGCAGGAACAGGGACAACTTCAACCAGATCACAGCTTCATCCAACCCGACCTTGAACAGCTCTAGAGACAGGGCATCCACAACTTCTCTAAGCAACCTGTGCCAGCACCTCATTACATTCACAGGAAAACATCTCTTCCTTACATCAAGTCTAAATCTCCCCTCCTTTGGTTTAAATTCATTACTCCTTGTCCTGTCACAACAAGCCTGGCTAAAAAGTCTGTCCCCAGCTTCCCTGCACCCCCTTTCAGTACTGGAAGCTGCTTTAAGGATTCCACGGAGCCTTCTCTTTTCCAGGCTGAACAATCCCAACTCTCTCAGCCTGTCCTTGTATGGGAAGTGCTCCAGCCCTCGGATCATCTTCAAGGCCTCCTCTGGACCTGCTCCAACAGCTCCATGCCTGGAGGTTATCTCCTCCACCACAGCCCTCTGCCAAACACATTCCCCTTTTTCTTTCCGGACTGCTGCTCCTTCCCTCCTTCGCAGCGCTTTGCATGCAGGGGCACCCACAGACTGCTCCGGCTGCCAGTAGAGGGGAGGAACATTCATCTAGGAGAACAGAAGGCCAAGGTTGTTTCCAGACCTGCAAGATGCCAGCACCACCTGGATGTGGGGGGCCGGGACTGGCAGAGCCCAGCGAGCACAGTAGAATCATAGCATCATAGAATCATTAGGTTGGAAAGGACCCACCAGATCATCGAGTCCAACCATTCCCATCAATCACTAAACCATGTCCCTCAGCACCTCATCCACCTGTCTTTTAAACACCTCCAGCGATGGTGACTCAACCACCTTCCTGGGCAGCCTCTGCCAGTGCCCAATGACCCTTTCCATGAAAAATTTTATAGGAGGTATATAGGTATCACAGGGTGTTCAGCCTGAACTCTGGGCAGGTGCTAGGGAGGAACTGGAGAGCATCCCATGCTCTGCTGCTCTTAACCAACAACGTGGCAACGAGCAAAAAGCACACGGAGAAACAAGCATCACCAAGACATCACCTCTCTGCTCTCCACCACTCCAGAAATGGGCTGTTTCTACCTGGGCATTTCAAACACTCAGGAAAGGGTTGGAGCTTTGTCCTCCAGAGCAGGAACTTTGATCTAGGGACTAAAAAACTTGTTTTCTATCCAGTCTAGACTCCTGGGGAGATTCAGTGCCTGTCCTTCTCCCTTGCCCAGACCCATGGGACTCAGGCCACTCTGCAGGACAAGCCCCTGGGAGCGAGCCCACCCTTCCCCGTACCTCAGTGGCACTCAGAGGAGCAGCAGCAATGAGCTCATCACTCCGACTTAGAAAAGAGCTCCTGCAGGCAGCATGTCTCCAACTATTTTGGGACACGTTCTCCTTCAGGCTGGACCTTTGCATGTTAGGTGTCTTGCAGGGCCAGCCCTGAACCTGGCACAGCAGGTGGGCTGAAGGAACACACACAACACCACAGAACAGAGACATTTGCTGGCTGGGTGCAAAAAACGACAGCAGGACTTCACTCCTCCCATCTCCTAGGGCAGCCAGCAGCAGAGCGAGCACAAGAAGTGGAGGGAGTGCTGGATGATGCTGGCTCGCTCCCTGCCTAGACTGAGCTTCTCTAGAGCCAGCAGCTGCATCCAGACTGTTGTCCTTCACCACGGCTTCATCCCCTTCCCGGCTCTAGGCTCCAGCATCTCGCAGCACCAATTTCCAGTTAATTTATCAGTTTAATAGCAGCATCACCAGGAAGGGCAAAGCAAGACTAGCACTGAGCCAACTCAACTTTATATACATATCACTCAGAGTAAAAATGTCGTGTAAGATTTACTCAACATGCGTTCTATCAAAGTGCTCAAGTGCTGAAGTAAAGGGGCTTTTAGTTACAGCAGATTGAAGGAGGTGGCATGTGGGGAAGGAGAAGAGAACGGATGGATTTTAGCTCTGCCAGAAGCTCTTGTTGCTTTTGCATCAACATCTTTATTTTCTAAGAGAGGATTTAAGACCTTGTTGTGTATAAACAACCAAGACTGGAGTAACTCGAACGGTGAGGAACTGTAAAAGGTTATACTGAAAAATGCTATTAGTCTGCATGAAATAAGATTCTTCCTAGAAACATGACACTGAACATTTAAGGGAGGGGGGAATAGCTGTAAAATGGCTATAGAAAAGGAGTTACAAATTAAATATAATAAAAAGAATCCTTTTTGAATGAGATCTTAATTTAACCTCAACATCATGACCATATATTTCAGGAAATTAATCCCTCGGCCTCCAATAAATCCGAAGTATAACGCAACCACTTATGGTTCAGCAATGAGCCATTAGCATGGGCTGCAGATCCTGCCAACCCATCAGAGCCATCATTTAGGAATGTGCTGGATTAGCCGGCTCTAATGCAGCTCAGTGGCAAGCAGGGTTGCCCAGGGCACAGGCCACATCAAGGACCTGCACCTTGCTGCTAAGGCTCTGCTGGGTTTTTGTTCTGCTCCATCCCAGCACTGTTGTGACACGGTTCCCGAGCAACCACCTTGCTCCTTGAATCATAGAATCACCAGGTTGGAAAAGACCCACCGGATCATCGAGTCCAACCATTCCTATCAAACACTAACCCATGTCCCTCAGCACCGCGTCCACCCATCCCTTAAACACCTCCAGGGAAGGTGAATCAACCCCCTCCCTGGGCAGCCTCTGCCAGGGACCAATCACCCTTTCTGTTAAAAATTTTTCCTAATGTTCAGCCTGAACCTCCACTGGCAGAGCTTGAGGCCATTCCCTCTCCTCCTGTCCCCTGTCACTTGGGAGAAGAGCCCAGCTCCCTCCTCTCCACAACCTCCCTTCAGGTAGTTGGAGAGAGCAATGAGGTCTCCCCTCAGCCTCCTCTTCTCCAGGCTGAACACCCCCAGCTCTCTCAGCCGCTCCTCATCAGGCCTGTTCTCCAGCCCCTTCACCAGCTTCGTTGCTCTTCTCTGCACTCGCTCCAGAGCCTCAACATCCTTCTTGTGGTGAGGGGCCCAGAACTGAACACGGGATTCGAGGAGCGGCCTCCCCAGTGCTGAGTATAGAGGGAGAAGAACCTCCCTGGACCTGCTGGTCACACCGTTTCTGATACAAGCCAAGATGCCATTGGCCTTCTTGGCCACCTGGGCCACTGCTGGCTCATGTTCAGTCGCTGTCAACCAACACCCCCAGGTCCTTCTCCTCCAGGCAGCTTTCCAGCCAGACTTCTCCTCGTCTGTAGCTGCTCAGGGTTGTTGTGCCCCAAGTGCAGGACCCAGCACTGGGCCTTGTTAAACCTCCTGCTGTTGGACTTGCGCGCAGGAATAACCCAGGAGAGGCCGTGGGGAAGGCGATGTCCTTGGTTGGTGCTGGACCCCAGGGGAAAGCCCTGCAGGGCAGTGGATGCTGCTCTGCTACTGACACGCAGGGCTCCCAGCCTCCACTAACACAGTATCCATTCAGGGCTGGGTTTGTGAGGCTTTCAAAGCAAAATAATTGAGGACAAAAGTGCAAGTGTAACCTTCCTCCAGAGCCTTTCCGAGCCCTCTCCGCTCCACCACACGCGTTGCCAGCTTGGCACCAGGTTCTCCTACATATGCCCCACAATGAGAAAAGTAACTTCTAATGAGTCAAGACTGTAACCTTGCTCTGAGAGCGAACATATGCCACCGCAGCTCCCTTGGCAAAGGCACTTGGAGCCGGTTGTTGGCACTTCAGTGAGAGCTCTTCCCATCCAGGCTGTAGACACTTTGGGGCTCTTGATAAGGAACACGTAGACCAGGTGAAGCTTTGCAAGCTTCAAAGGACCTGCTGGCAGAGCCTGCTGCATCCCTGCTTTATGTCAGAAGCAGCCAGGCGTGTGAGCAGCCAAATTCCTCTTAGGGAAACGTCCCTGCAAACTGTTAGGGGTGTTGTAGAGCAAGAAGCAATTTGGGTGGTAAAAGGCATGGTTACAAACACCAACCACCCCATGCATTTAGATGGGTTGATAAAATCAAGAGAGTGCATGGATGCAGAGAGCTGCAAAGCCTCCACCCTCTTCCCAGCTTTGCTTTCCATACAGCAGAAGCAGAAACGTGTCCATCCTAATGGGCACCCCTGTGCAGAGCAAGCCCAGAGCTGGTCGAGCTAGAAAATGCCTTTTTGATAGGGGAAAAATGAAAGTTCCCTGTCTGAAAGCTTTTTTGTCAACCATGTAAGTTTAGGACAAAACCCCAACAATAACCCCAAAAACATCACTGAAAAAAGGCAAAAGTGCAGTTTTTGACGGGGAAATCACAAACAGGGGGACAAGATCTTCCACTGTCTCCTCTACGCACCCCAGCAAACCCCTTTCACAAAGTACAACCCAAGCCCAGCATGGCTGAGCCACCACGGGGCCAATGGGAGCCAGGTGACCACCACATCACCCCTCTCCAGCAGAAAACATCCTCCATTTAGGGAGAAATCTTGTATGTGTGACGACACAAGGGGTTTCCCACCTGCAGAAGCTGCCTGCAGTTGGAGAAGGCAGAAGGTGGGAACACAGGGTACTCTGTTTTCTCATCAACCACCAAAGTTCTTATTTATTGCACAGTCCTGTTCCCAAATCGCTCTCTTGGTTCTCGCTGAAGCGGATGCTGTGGTTTTCTCGTCTGAAATAAATTGCGCAACAAACTCAGCCCAGCGTTGAGAAGCATTAGCTAAAGCAAAGCAGCTCGAACAGTGCTGGTCCTGGACGTCCCACTGGGAGCCTTTCAATTGATGGAGCTACAAGAGATGAAATATTCAGTAGGATTAAGAATTTGGAGGAGGTGGAAATCAAAGTGGAAAAGAAAACAAGTAAAAACAGCTTAATCTAGCCTTCTAGCACTAATTGTCACTGGGATTCAGGCTAAAACAAACACAACAAAATGAGCTGCCAATTTGAAAGGGGATGGAAGAGGACTAAGAGGATTCCCATCACATCGAAAGCAACATTTTTATCTCCACGTGTCCCCAGCCAGCAGTGGGCAGGGGCCAGGAGGCAGCAGGCAGGCAGGGACCACCTCATCCCTCCTGCCACCGCTGTGGTCCATGCGGGCAGCGTGTCCCAGCCACGTGAGCAGGGTCCGTCATTCCCGCATGGGCAGCAATGCCTTTGGCAAAGGTGCCACCGTAAGTGTCCCCAGGACCCCTTGGGCAGAGTCCGGGCTCTGCAGAGCCCTCTCATCACTCGCAGCCCTTGTGCAGGAGGAGCAGAGCCCAACACGTTGCCCTCACGCTGCTGGGACTGAGTCGCAGGAGAGGCAGATTATCTTACAGCCGAAGCGAGTTATCCAACACTGCAATTTAAGTTGACAATTACATGGTAACCGACTTGCACACAAAGAGAGGCTCTGGAAGTATTCCCAGAATACAGAAGTCTGACAGTATCCACCCAATTTGTTGCAACAACAAAGAATACTGGAATGTGTCCTTTCATTTGGCAGAGGAGGATCTTATTTTTTTAGGCTAGGTGGAGAAATTTAGCCTGCTATTTAAGGCGCATGTTGTGCCTTGAGAGTGACAAGCCAAGAGTTTCACTAGAAAGCCAAACTCAAACACAAATTGCATCCTGCCACCCAAGAAACTGAATTGCACTAAGGAAAGAAATTAGCGGGGCTGCATCTGTTGTTCAGGCCTGCGTTTGAGTCTTGGGAAGAAAGAACTGGGGGCCTCTCGGAGCTCCCTTCCACATTCCCACTCTCTGCACCAGCTCCAGGAAAAACACCACCTCAAGAAGCATCTTCCTTTTTTTAAACGCCCCCTTCACAGCAAAGCTGGATCGCTTGCAGGTTTCTGTGCTGCTGGAACAGATCCAACGCGGCAGCCGAGCGAACCAGCCCATTTTGCCCTCCCAAGGAACTCAGCAACTCCCCAGAGCCCCCCAGCTGACAGCTTCCAGGTTCCAACTCAGGAATCAGGAGAGCCATGATGTGGCCATTTGCCTTGCAAGTATCAAAAAAACAGAGTGTCCAGCTTGTGCGGGGAGGTGAAAAGCCAGGACTGATGGCACAGCACCAACTGTGAGAATTGAGTTGAAAGAGGGGAGATTCAGATGAGATCTTAGGGGAAGAAATGTTCTCCTGTGAAGGTGGGGACTCCCTGGACCAGGTTTCCGAGAGCAGTGGTGGCTGCCCCATCCCTGGAGGTGTTCAAGGCCAGGTTGGATGGGGCTTTGAGCAACCTGTTCCATAAGAAGAACATAGAAGAATAAAGACTTCATATCTCTAGCACAGACATAGAATCATAGAACCATGGAATGGCTAGGGTTGGAAAAAGCCCATTCGGTTCCAACCCCTGCCATGGGCAGGGACATCTCCCCTTCGACCAGGTTGCTCAAAGCCTCATCCAACCTGGCCTTGAACAACTCCAGGGATGGTTCCTCTGGATTGCATCCCTTCCCTCCACCATGTCAACCATGCCGCACAGCTTGGTGTCATTGGCAAATTTGCTGAGGACGCCCGCAATCCCACCGTCACTGTCTCACATAGCTAAGGGCACTTCTCTGTGTTACCCCACCTGCTACTGGCTGTGTGGAGCAAAGCTGGGACACTGGCAGCCCCAGGGCACTTCCACATCACCAAGCTCCTTGGCCTCTTTCAAAGGGTTCCATTAAAAGATTAGTGGCACAGGCATTTCTCAGGATGTTTGTTTTTTTTTTTTTCTTATGGCCTTGCTACTGGTGGAAATTAGTCAGCTTTCCAGAGCAGAAACCTCCAGCCATAGCCACAGTTCTGAACCCGGCTCATCACTGCCATCATTCCACAAACCACTTCCTTCGAGGTTCCTGGCAGCCAGTCCCCGCGCACGATTGAAGAGCAGGAGTACGGCTGGTGGTAAGGAGCGGTGCATCCCCAACCCTGCGCTTTGGTGCCAGTAGGCAGGTCAGGCAAAGAGGGGGAGTTGCAAGATGTGGGTGCATGGAGCAAGGTGTGGGAAAGGAAACAGTGCAGAGAGGTGTGAGGTTACGGCTCCCCAGGGCACTGCAGGAAGACACGGAGAAGCTCCAGCCCAAACCAACAGGACTCAGCTCACCAGGATTTTGGCCACCTCAGCCCCAGTCCAGCGCTGGGGCAACCACAGATCCCACGCCTGCTCCATTAGCAGCCCAGGCAGAACCAGCTCACGCCTGCCTGTGCAGGCAGCACAGTCCCCAACACAGGAGGAATCTTTCTTAGGGGGTTTATAGCCCCACAGATCTGCCTGGGCAAGCTTGGAAGAATTGAGGGACAGCTGAGCCACCACAGGTGTCTGACAGTAGCTTTGGTGCCTTCCCCTCCATCTCATGGTACTGGAGATGCTGAACTCCTGCACAGGGACAGGTAGTGGCCTTGGGGCAGGCAGAGCCCAGCGTGCAGCACGTGCAGCAGCACCGACCACCTGAATTGTGCCAGCAAGCTTTCAGTAAGGAGCTCCGAGGCAGAGCTGCTGACACTAACTCATCAGTATCATACTCACGCTCCTCACTTTTCCCTGCAGAAACAAAACCGGGGCTCGCACAAACAGGATTGTGGGTGCAGAAGTTGTGGATGAGTACAAGGGATGGCACAGCACTGGCAAAGAAGCCACGAGTTGCAACTGCCCCAGACACAGCCAGCCAGCAATTTGCACTCAAAATGAGCATTTCACAAGAAATCACTGTGGACAGGAATGTGCAGCACTCTGCTCTATCTGTCAGCTAGTGGTTTAGCAAACTGCTGCCCCACTGCTGCTCTCGTCTCCTATCTTCTCCTTCCCCATCCTCGCCACCCCACGCCTGCCCTGCTCCCCATCTGCGAAACCTTCCCACCCGGCAGAGGCAAAGCCCAAATCTCAACCACTCCACCATGGGTGCTTTGTAAAAGCCGGGGTTGAAAAATTCAGAGCAGAGAAAAGAAAAAGGAGAAGAACTTGAGGGATGCTCAGAGGAAGCTGAAAGCAGAGGGGGAGGAACCCTGTGAGTTCGCCCAGCTTGCTGCTCTAGAAATGGCACCAGGCTGAGGGTGTGAACCACCCACGATGAGCAGAACCCCGGAGCCGAGGTGGAAGTCACGGCAGCCAGGAGGGATGCAGAACTGCGATGCTGGCAAAACCCTCCTCTGAGTTTCACAGGGACCAGGAGAGGCAGGCGTGGGCTCAGCACTCCTGGGCTGCTGCAAGGGTGCAGGAAACGCCTGTGCAGGATGGGAGGGAGATGAGACAACTTCACCCTTGTCAGGAACCTCCTTCCTCCTTCAGCCCCAAATCACCCCAGCACTGCAAGAACACGGGCAGAGCCTGCAGCCACCAGCTGTCCCAGCATCACCAGTGACTCCTGCCCAGGACCCAACCCTACAAGGGACACATTGGGCCACATCACCCACGAGAGGCAGGACCAAGCCCTCAATGGGACAGGAGCTGCATCAGAACCCAGATGAGTTTCTCAAATTACTCAACAGAAACCAGCTTTGTTCCGGTGAGCCCTTGAGCGGACGCAGACCAGATCACGTCCTGTGCTGCAGTCCTAGGGGAGCGGAGATGTCCCTGTCCCCCTGAGCTCATTGTCCAGGGCTCACAGCAGAGAGGAGAAGCAAGACCTGCTTCTCCTGCAGGAGCATGGACCACTTGCACCCACTGGCAGCCAGGGAGTGGGTGGCAGTGAGAGCATCACTGCCTGCCGGGGCCACTGCCAGCTGTCCCACCACAGAGATTCGTTTTCTGTAGAGAGGATCTCAGCTTGAAGGGGCAGGAGGAAAAAGACTCCCCCAAAAAGCCAGAAAACAAAAAGAAGCCACGGCCACATCCTGCCTTAAACTGTCACTCGTGATGTGTTATTTGCTGACAAGGATGCACGAGGAGCAGTGCTGGGGGCGGGAACTCTCCTCCCCTTGCCAAGTAACACTTCAGCTATGAGTCAATTGACTGAAGCCGCAAATCCATTTGCTTGTGAGCACAAAAACCACAGCAACCCATGCTACTTCTCAGGATCACGTGTGCCACCACCTGCCTGCCGCTTTGCCCCACTGCGGAGGCGCTGGCTGCAAGAACCCCTGTGAGTCACTGCTTTGCTACCAAGTCAGGAGGAGGGGAAACAGTGCTGGGTGGGGGATGTAGAGATGAGGACATTGCATTGCCGTAAGTAAGCCAGGAGGGTAAGGCTGTGCTGGGTGCCATCCACCTCTTCCCACGTTATTGCCCCTTGGCATCCTCATTTTGCAGCCTGGGCTCCCTGGTCCATCACCGTGCAGCACCACAGAGCGATGTCTGAGTGGAGCATCAGCCAGGCACTGACCACAGCCCCCACAGCCCCCATCCACACCAGCTGGCAGGGAGATGCTGGCACCGGCGCGGGGCAGCGTTGGACCCTTTACCTGGTGTGGGGCTACGTGGGGTGGAGGCCAAGACTGGGTAAGTCTCCTGGCATGCGGCATTTGGAAAGCCTGGTGCTTTTCCCTGTGGGTTAATAAACACTCGACGTGGGTGGCTTGTGACTCACGAGCTCTGTTGCAGAGTGCTACAGGTGCTGCTCGCATGGAGAGAGCCAGCAATTAAGCACTAGAAGAGGGAAAGAAAACACCAAGCAATTAGAGGCTGCAACCATGAGCCGGCTGGGACTCTGCAGGAGGTGCTGAGCACCCTTGGGATGGTGCTGGGGTCTTCACTTGCTTCCTCCATGAAACACCCATGAGACAGCAAACAGTCACTGCATCGCACACCCCCCCCCGGGCCACCCCTCGTCACCCATTGGGTGAAGCTGTGGGGCACGAGCGGCACAGGGAGCGGCTGCGGCACTGCAAAATTGCCAGGGCTGTTCACGGGACAACAGAACTGCTCCATCACCACATCCAAACCAGGTGGGTTTGGTGGCTTTGCACCCAGTTCTTGCTCCCAGGAAATCTTCCCCACAGCCAAACAGAGCAGGGCAGCCCTGGAGAGGGTCTGGGTAGCTTTGGGCATCACGGACATCCCAGGTCCAAGTGCCAGCACAGCAAAGTATCCCCTAACAAACACACGGTAGTTGTGGGAAAGGCTCGGAGACCACACGTGCACCATGCACCCTCCCTCCAGGCTGCACAAGAAGGGAAAATAACCCCGAGTGCTGCTCAGTGATGCAGCACCAAGTGCCCCCGCACAGCCCCGGGCACGCACCCGCTCCCTGCCCGCAGCCGGGACGGCGCAGCCTCCCCCACACAGGGCTCAGGGTTCACACGGTGCAGCTTCTCCTCCCTACAAGCCAGGGTTATGCTCTGCAGCTCAATTAGCAAGAGAAAAACAATTACGCGGTAGAAAAACACGCGAGAGAAACAGTTAAGCGTGTTTCTGGGGGGAGATGTTATCTGTGAAGCAAAATTGTACTCTTAGGAGCTTTGACAGGTTTTGAATGTTTTATTGTGGCACTACATCAGCAGGAGAAAACCCACACTGCCAGCGAAAGCCACATCCCTGCAATCAGAGATACCACCTCTTCCCACCTCTGCTGTAAAACCAGGGCTGCAAGCATGCTCCCCACCTTCCCCACGTCCTGCTCAGCACCTTCCTCATCTCTCGCTCAGCATCCTCCCCACCTCCTGCTCAGCATCCTTCCCAGTTCCCGCTCGATACCTGCCCCATCTCCCAGGACAAAACAAGGACCAGGAATGGTTCATGGGCAGGGGATCACAGCTGGAACAAATGGCTGGGGCAGTCCAAGCACCTGCTGGCCTTACAGTCAAAATTCCCAGCTCTGAAGCTGTTTACATGACCAGGGCTGGTCTCTGCCCTCTCTGGGTCACTACACACTTGACCACTCGATCAAAGGCAAAGGAAGGACTTGGCTCAGCTGTGTTAATTCCTCATTAGGGCCATTTCCCTAGCAAGCACTTGCAAGTGCAGAGGTGCCTGACCAGCAGTCCTGAGGTTCAGCAGGACCCAGCATGGAGCAGGGGTTTGGAGACAGCACAGGGAGCCCCCATGTCCCAGCGTCCCCCAAAGCCAGGCTCCTGAACCAGGTGCTCTGACGCATGTGGTTGGCCAGAACTGAGGTGCAAAACAAGATGAAAACAGCAGGAACAGCCCAGTTAGTAAAGGCTGGGATGCCTCCTAACCACACACCCTCAAATCAAGGCTGGGAGCCCCAGGGGTCGGCTCCTGCCCCATTGCGATCCTGGGATGCAATGCAGGAACCCACCCCACAGCCTGGCTACACTCCCCAGCCTTTCCACCCCAAACCTCCTCACAGCAGAGATCTCTCTGTGTAGACCAGCAGCAAACAAACCCATTTCAAAGAGGCCACCAGCACCTCCAGGGCAGGAATACTCACCACCCAGGTTTTTTTATTAAAGCAGAGGCTCTGGGAACAGCCACGTGCATGCTATCCCTGCTAAGGATTTTGCTCTTGGCTGCAGGTAATAAACTGTGCCCCAAGTTGGCTCAGCAGGAGCAGCACCCGCTTCAAAACCAAGGCTGCGCTGGCATTCATCAACAGCAGCGCTGCCTCAAGGAGCCTCTCCCCTCCCTCCGATCTCCCTTTCTCTGTGTTAACCTTTTTGGCTCCTTTATTAAAGCAACTGAACAGTTTAGACTCCTTTTTTTTTTTCCTCCCCCTTTCTCCTGTGTGGTTCTCGCTGTAATCTGCCTTGAATATTTGATGTGGAATCCCTTGTGAGACCAAGAAGTGTTTTTTATGGGCGCTGGAGGAAAACTCGCACAAAGCAGAAGTGGTAATGAGTACCCCTGAGTACCCTCTCGCTTTCACAACCGCCTCTGTTTAAAAATGAGAAGAAGTTGGGCAAGTGGTTTTCATCGGGGAGCGGAGCAGCCTCTCGCCCCCAGCAACGCTTCGCCTTCCAGTAGCTCGGTACAGTCAAGCAACACTTGTTTATTCCAATTGAAGCTGACACCAGCAGCGGTCCAGCCCGAGCAGAGGAGTTCATGTGTGTCCTGCTTTATTTCCAACTCCGATTAACAGCACCTCTTTAATTCCTAATGGCCCATTCTGGGATTTGCAGGCAGTGTTCAAACAACGGTACAGGCTGTCTCTCTGCCTGTCCCTCTGCTCACGTATCCCCTCTGCGACCAACAGCATGATTTTGCACAACGCAAGAGCTCTCATCCCAATTACATGGGATGAATTCACAGGAAGATTTTCATTGCACACACACACGCACACACACATTTTTTTTCCCATCCAAGCCTCTTAATTTAACACAGCAGACACCATCCCTTTCCTTTTCAAAGGCAAAATATTCCCTTTCATTTCCAGACCCCTGTACATCATAACCCAGAGCAAACTCCACACAGAGCTGCACAGCGATGCTACGGCTCAGTGTCAGAATAAATAGCTTTGAGAAGTCCTGGGGGGGATCTCTGCTCATCTCAAAAGGATTTTGCCCCCAAAGCACACACCTGCAGGGCTCCCAGCCAGGCTGGCAGTGGGACAAGGAGCCGCTCTGCACACAGAGAGACAAGAGCAGGGCTTTGGCAGGGTGGCCGTGGCAAAGGCTCGGGGCAGCTGAAATGCTGCGGGTGCTTGTGCCGCCCTGTGCCTGCAGCACCCAGCAGGGCTGGCTGCCTCGCAGCAAGCTGCCTGATAACAGGATCAAACAGAAGACAGGCTCGCGGATCCTCCAAGAACAGCAGGATCCTGCTTCACTTGGGAGCCTGATGGAAATGGCTGAGCAGCAGATGCTTTCCGAGGCCATGGCTCATTCCCAGGGGCCATCGCAAACCAGCCATAAAGTGGAAGGAGAGACAAATCCATGGGACAAATACGGCCTCACTGGTGTCTTGCCAAAGCCTTCTCCATGCTGCCTGTAGGAAGAGCTGGAGCCAGGACTCGGGATTCACAGAGCTGAGGCTTTGCAGGGAGCGCCTGGCTGTGAGCGCTTGGCTGAGCCCAGCACCGAGCTCTGTTTTGGAGGCAGGGGGTTTGACTGTTTTGGGGAGGCTTAACCAGTGGATTAGTGCAGCTTGGGCAGGGCTGGGGAATCTCCCACAGCTGCTGGGACTTTGTGTCTGAATACCACGGGCAATTTCTCCCTCCCGTGCCTCTGGGCTGCCATACAGAACCCCTCACCCGTGTGAGACTCACAGCCCAACCCGACGGTGGGATTATCTTCCTGGCCCTGCCCAAACCACAGCTGCCGCTGTGCAGAGGCTGTTTGCAGGTGACCAGCTGGCAGGAGGAAGCACCCACAGGGTGCCCGCAGCTTTCCAGCCTTCCACGGGGGCTGTCCTGCCACCGCAGAGAAGCCATGGAGAGCGGGGTCAGGATTTGACCCAGGAGGCTGCAGCACCGCAGAGATTTTTGTGCAAGAGCTCCTGAGCCACATTGCACACCAAGCACGGCAGCAGCCCCTTCTCTGCCAGCAGCCCCCCTGTTTGCTCCATGAACCAGCCCAAGGCTGCTGGAAGGAGGGAGAGCGAGGATCACAGAATCACAAAATCACAGGTTGGAAGAGACCCACCGGATCGTCGAGTCCAACCATTCCCACCAATCCCTAAATCATGCCCCTAAGTACCTCATCCACCCTCACCTTAAACACCTCCAGGGAAGGTGAGTCAACCACCTCCCTGGGCAGACTGTTCCAATGCCTAACCACCCTCTCCGTGAAGAATTTTTTCCTTATTTCAAGCCTAAATCTCCCCTGGCGGAGCTCTCGGATGAACCAGCACATCGTAGCAACATGGGAAAGGGATTTGGTTTCCCCCTGGGCTTGCTCCCATCCCCACACTGCCATGCTGCAGTAGGATCAGAGAATGCTATTAAAATAGTGTCATGTTACCTATCAATAATAAATGACCAGAATAAATTCACTGCTCTCTGCTTAATAACCCTGCAGGATTTCCATTTAAATATCTGCAGAGAAATGAGTCCTCATTCAATGAGCCTTTCAGATGAATGCAAGTGCTTCGTTTGCAGAGAGGCAGCCCAGGAGAACCCTAGCCCAACTTTTAATGAGAAAATGCTTTTCTCCTGCCGCAGGACTAAGCTGCAGCAGAGGGAGGAAGAATAGCTTGGGACGGGTAAAATAAACTCAATATCAGTGATGTGCTCCTGTTTAGATGCAGCCTGAGCATCTCCAGCCCTGTGTCCCCATCAGGTACTTGCAGCTGATAGCCACTAACACTACTGATCCCTGGCTCCCTTGGGCAGTAGCAACATCAGGGTTTCATGCCCAGGGACAGCACTCAGGGATATGGCCAGCAGGAATACTGCAGAACAACAGTGAAGTTGGTCCTGAGGTGTTCCCAGCTCATAAGAGGCTGTAACAGAGCCCCTAAACCCCAAGGCTAAGGGATGAAATTAAGCTACCAGATCCCATCTGACCTGCCCAGTGTGAAGAGCAGCAATGTTGGAAAAGCATGGCCCATCCTGCTGCACACTAGCCCCCAGGTAACCTTACCGTGTCCCAAACCGCACTGGCCTGGGGGATGCTCTGCTCTTTCCTGGGCGTGTTTTAACTCTACTGGCTCCTGGTCAGCGTAGCAAAGATGCTACTGGCTCAGGGTGGCTGTGTGTTTCAGGTGGTGGCTCCTGTAGGGGGATGGAGCACGGTACCCTGGATGAAAGGCACACCTCAGCTGTGCCTTTACAGAGTAAGAAATCCCACGTATCCACCGCCACAAAGCAGTCGACCAGCACCAAACCACCCTACTGCAAGCAACACCAGGTCAGCGCCCTCCTCCAGGCAGGCAAAGCCTGCAAGGGCACAGCCCATCCTAACCCCGCTGTGCCCTGCAGGGCAGCAAAGACCAGCTACCTCTGTCCAACGTGGGGATGTGGGACGCGGGTCCCAGAGATGCAGAGAAACACCTTTGCACCAGACTCACTGCCCTGAGCAGAGAGCAGCAGCGAGCAGGCACAGACTAGAGCATCCCATGCCACATGCCTGGCTGATGCAGCCCCTGGAGGCCTCATGAAGAGCTTCTTTTTGGTCCTTGCTACAGAGAAGGCAAGTGCACGGGTCAGCACAGTTTCTTTTGCTTCAGTGTTCACATAAAGCAAATTCAAAAGGGAGAAGAAAAGGCAGAGGGGATCTGGGGCTACGAGGATCACGCTGGTGCTTTGAACATCGGCATCACCCACACAGCTAATGCAGTGCACGCCTGAACTGGTGGCTCAAAGGCGCAAGGGGTGCAGTGCTTGAGTGTTCCAGGAGTCTCATTACCCCCCAGCTCTGTCTGGCTCCCCAAACCCTGCAAGAGGCTTCCCACAGGCAGCCAGCCACTGACCTAGACCCTGCGGGAAATGGAGCACTGTGGGTTGAGAACAACCCCAAACAATCAAACAGGTTGGTTATTTGCAGCGTTTACTTCTATCTGATGGAAATCCAGATCTGAAGCAACTTTCCCTCCTTGCTACATGCCTGAGCAGTGCAAGTGCATTACGCTTCGCTCTAAGAGCCTTGTGGAAAGGGTGGAGGAGGAGCTGCACTCCCTGAAAGATCCTTCTGGTATCCCATCTCCTGCTTCTTTGCTTTCCACTCGCTTTGCTCTCTTCCTCCCCTCCACACAGCCCAGGCTCCCATGCAGAGAGCACGGAGGGTCGATGCTAAATGGCATGGCAGCCTCACCAGCCCTCAGCAGCAGGGGCAGCCCTGCACAGCCCATCTGTGTCCTGTGCTGGGGCACACGTGGTCACCGTGAGCAGCAAACAGGCATCGCCTGAGAAAGGCACATCGCGCTTCCAAAGCCGTGTGAACAGCAGCGCGAGGGAGAAGATTCTCTATTCTGCTCTCATGAAACCTCACCTGGAGTCCTGCTTCCAGCTCTGGAGCCCTCAGCACAGGAAGGACATGGAGCTGTTGGAGCGAGTCCAGAAGAGGCCACGGAGATTATGCAAGGGCTGGAGCATCTCCTATACAAGGACAGGCTGAGAGAGTTGGGGCTGTTCAGCCTGGAGTAGAGAAAGATCCAGGGAGACCTTAGAGCAGCTTCCAGTACTGAAAGGGGCTCCAGGACAGCTGGGGAGGGGCTCTTGGTCAAGGAGTGCAGGAACAGGATGAGGGGGAACACTTTTCAGCTGAAAGAGGGTAGATCTTAGGAAGAAATTTTTTCCTGTGAGAGTGGAGAAGCCCTGGCTCAGGTTGCCCAAGGAAGCTGCCTGCTCCATCCCTGGAGGTGTTCAAGGCCAGGTTGGATGGGGCTTTGAGCACCCTCATCCAGTGGGAGGTGTCCTGGCCCATGGCAGGAGCAGTTGAAACTGGATGGTCTTTTAGGTCCCTTCCAACCCAAACAACTCTATGATTCCATGTCCCAGCGATGAGGGACTGAGCTCCCTGTCCCCAGCCAAGCCCAAGCCCAGAGCTCCCACCAGCCTGGAGCCAGGCACTCACTTTGCTGCACCGTCCGTGCAGACAAGCATGTCAGCGGTGCTGTTGTGTGTGCCTTATTTTGCTTTTTAAACATGTTAAAGCAGACTGTTTCCCTCCTGTTGCTCTCAGATGTGGTTGAGTTGTTTTCGCCAAAACTTCCCAAATACAAAGTTTCCACCTAAAGCAGACATTACCCACAGAAGGATTTCCCCCCAAGCTAAGTGTGAAGTTATAAGCAACTAAAACTGGATTTAATAATGGGAAATATTCGTCATTCTTGTATACAGGCCTCTGAAGTAAAACCACCTTCAAAGAAAACATCCTACTCCAGAAAAGCAGAGTTTGTGCTGGATGCTCACTGCTTTTGGGACCAAAAGACATGGAAATCTGGGCTTATATTCCCTTCACATGGACACAATCTCAATGTTCAAACCTCCTTTCTTTACAGGCTAAAAATAATCGAAGAGGTGTGTTATTGCAGCATTTTTTGAAGATGTGCCCAAGCCATCTTTCTCCCAAAAGTTTCCCAGCGTGGCAAGGCCCTCCACCCATCAGTCCATGGGCACAGAATGGTCCTGTTCTGATTTCCAGTCAAAACCATTAAGGAGATGGATGAAGGTGCCTTAAAGTGGCTGCAGGAGGGTGGTGGGAGGGCAGTGCTTCGGGGCAGCACGGCCGCTGGGAGCCATCACCATCACACAAGAAACAGTTTTGGAGCTCACGTACACGCGTTGCCTCTAGACAGCAGCATCTCCTGCTGGCTCCCATCACCCCTCCACCAGATATGCATGGAAATATCAAAGGCGGGAGCATCCCTGGCACATCCAATTTGCCATCTTCCCACCATCACTTCCACAGTGAGCAAGGTTTTCATTTCACGAGGTCTTCAACATCTCAGAGCTTTTTGTTCTTCAAATCTAGACACTAATTAAATCCAACCAAGGAAAGTTTGGGGGTTTTGTGCCTTTTTTTAAATCAGAAATCATGAGAGAAATATCAGTGAATTTGAAAACATGGCAGAGTATCAACAGCAACGTAACTATTCAAGGAAAGCTTCTCACGACATGCAGTCATAAGACTTGCACTTCATGCTCATGATGAAATTGCTTTGAATTACACAGCCTCCTAAATGCAAAGCTCCCATGAGAGCAGGGTGCAGCACCAGAGTCCCGGCGGGCAGGATCAGGCAGCAACATGTGTTTGGAACCAGAGGCTCCTGGGTTGGGGTTTTGGAGCTGCAGGAATTCGTTAAGGGACATTGCACAAGCTGCATCAGGTATGGTGTTTTCCCAGAGGGGACAAGGTGCTCTGGGAAGGGCAGCTGAAGGTGCATGTTTTCCAGGCTGTACCGATATCCACCCATCTCGGTGCCCCTCCGTGACACCCACGCATGGAAGCTGGGGTTTATTTGGGCTTTCAGGGCTGCAGGTTTTCACCAGTACATGAGGCTTGCCAAGCGGTGGGGAAACAGGAAAAATAAGCAGAAAGGTGTAAGTCCACTTCAATCAGGTGTGGTGCACAGACAGATCTCTCCAAGGATGTAAGAAGGGAGGAAAATCAACAATGCTCCAGGTTATTTCTCTCTCCCAGGGATCTGGGGCAACAAGGAGGACCACAGCATGCTCCAACAGCATTGCACATACCAGATTCATTTCAAATTTGGGACCAAAACAGCAGTTTGCCTTGTCCGCATACAACCTCCACCGCTTCACCTTAGGGCTATGAAACAGCAAGCACAAGACGAGTGATCTATGGTTGGACTCGATGAACTGGTGGGTCTCTTCCAACCTGGTGATTCTGTGATCCTGTGTCTGCTTGATCTGCTGGAGGTGACACAGGGTGCAATTCTTCCCCCCCACCAGCCCTGAGACCTCCTCAGCAAGGGGACATGGAAAGGTGCAAGGTTCAACCATGGCAGCAAGTCCCTGCTGATCATCCCAAACCACTGGTACTTGCCCAGAGTCCTTGGAAAAAACAAAGTAAATAACATCCCCAGGCTCCTTCAGCCCAAAACCAACATTAGACATGAGAAGGTCTCAGCCTGACCCAAGGACAATCATCTAAGAGGCTGCCCATGCCCAGGAGAGCATGCACCCCAGCTATGACAAAGTGGCTGAGAAAGGACAGAAACCACTGCAAGTTCTGACACAGTTTGTCTCAGACTTTCACAAGTGCATCCGCTACGCGCTTGTACTCTGCCATTTCAGGGAGAGGTGCCCGGGGGAAGGTCGTGCTCTGTAACCTGACATCAAGGTACCTCCTCAGCCAGGGAATTTGTGATCCTCACTGATACACTATGATGCCTTAAAGACACTTCTCTGTATTCTTCCATCTTACACAGCTCTTCTCTGCTAGCCTGGGAGGTGCTTTTAGATGCTGTCTCTCCTTTAAATGGAGGATCACACGGCGCAGGTAAAAACGCAGCTATTTAGAAGTGACAAATCTCCAGTTTCCCCAGGAGCCGTCTGCAAAGCACGGGGCTCCAAGCAAAGCTCCTCTTACCAGAAAAGAAAGAGGAAAAAAGAGCAATGCTTCAAAAATCAGAGCTTCCTCTACAGGGATTAGAAAGGAAAAAGATGCAAAGCATCCCATAAATTCCCACCTCTCCAAGGCAGAGCGATGGAAGCAAGATTATGCAGTTGTCTGACAAGGGCAGTGTGCAGTACGGCACTTTCCTCCACGACCATCACGTCTTCTCCCAGAGGATTTGAATCATAGAATCATAGAATCACTAGGTAGGAAAAGACCCACCAGATCATCGAGTCCAACCATTCCTATCAAACACTAACCCATGTCCCTCAGCACCTTGTCCACCAGTCCCTTAAACACCTCCAGGGAAGGTAACTCAATCCCCTCCCTGGGCAGCCTCTGCCAGTGCCCAATGACCCTTTCTGTTAACAATTTTTTCCTAATGTTCAGCCTAAACCTCCCCTGGTGGAGCTTGAGGCCATTCCCTCTCGTCCTGTCGCCTGTCCCTTGGGAGAAGAGCCCAGCTCCCTCCTCTCCACAACCTGGTTCCAGGTAGTTGTAGAGAGCAATGAGGTCTCCCCTCAGCCTCCTCTTCTCCAGGCTGAACACCCCCAGCTCTCTCAGCCGCTCCTCATCAGGCCTGTTCTCCAGCCCCCTCAGCAGCTTCGTTGCTCTTCTCTGGACTCGCTCCAGAGCCTCAACATCCTTCTTGTGGTGAGGGGCCAGAACTGAACACGGGATTCGAGGAGCGGTCTCACCAGTGCCGAGTCCAGAGGGAGAAGAACCTCCCTGGACCTGCTGGTCACGCCGTTTCTGATCCAAGCCAAGATGCCATTGGCCTTCTTGGCCACCTGGGCCACTGCTGGCTCATGTTCAGTTGCTCTCAACCAACACCCCCTGGTCCTTCTCCTCCAGGCAGTTGGAGCTAATGACCCACTGCACAACAAGACCCAAGCCACATAACCCAGCAGCCTCTGGTAATGGACTTCCCTGTATCTGAAGGACTGATGAAAGCACACAGGGAAAGGAAATACGTGTAGAAATCAGGAAATCAAGCCTATGAATAATGTATCAATCAACAACCTCTTCTTCTGGGTTCAACAAGTACTATTCAGAGGGCTCAGAAAAGTGATTAATTTCTGATATTGTTAAAATCCACACCAATTTGGGGTTTAATAGACATCAAGTGCTCTGATGGGCATCAGGAATGAAGTCTTTAAAAGAATCATATTTATTTCTAAAGAAGAAGCTTTTTTATTTATGCTTTAAGCCTGAAAAAAAAAAGGAAAAATCAGAACAGAAAGCTTTCTGTCTCTCTGCCCAAGCAGCTCCCAGGGCAGCAGTGGCTTGGAGCAGGGACACCAGGCTCCACGGTGACAGAGCTGTGTGGTGCTGGAGTCAGACCCTGGGCCCAGCGTCCGCAAGAGGAAAGCATGGAAGAGAACTCAATTAACCATCCATAGATACCCCAAGCACCCATCACTGGTGCTTCATTGAATTGCAGAGAGAGCAATAAACCTCCCTGGCCTCCTAACTCACTGATTTGGGAAGAACTGAGGTTAAGGTGATGCTAATGGGACTTGCAGAAAGGACACGAATGCTTCTATTGAATGTCTACAACATACCAAGAACAAACACATCCACTCCTGGAGAACAGAGCAGGATACTGCGATACTCAGCACTGGGAACAGTTTTCAACAAACAGGATCCTCCACCTTCTGGAGCCCAGGAGCAGAAACTCACAGAAAGCGAATCCCCGGGTGTCAGGGCAACAGCAAAGTAAGGTCCTTGAGCACTGAAGCAGAAGGTGCTACCACTTGTTCCCCAACACCAAGTGCAGGACTAATAGATAGTAGGAGATACTACTTACTCATCAGCAAGGTTGGGATGGCTGAAGGGCTTCCAAAGTTCGGCTCCATAATTTTGCCTGGAAAAGAAAGCAGGGGAGAAGCCGTCATCCTTCATCACGCTGCTTCTGTCAGCCACCTAAATGCAAAATACAGAAATGCCCACAGCTGATGACTGTGCCTCATCCTTCTTTGTGCAGGCAGCAGTCGGGTAGGGACCCTGCCAGGTCCTCCCCGGTGTAGCCTGCAGCTCTGCAACGGGCAGATCCCCTGCCCAAACCTCCAACAACCCAACCTGCCAAGAGAGCAACAAGGAGGGGGCCAGCAGTGGGGAGAAGTACCACTTCACCCACCCTGCTCCCCTGCAAAAACCCTCACAAGGCTTCGCTAAGCAGCAACCTCCTTGCTGTGTCTGCAGGGCAGGTGCTGATAAATGGCTTTGTGCCTGTGCCCCGGAGACCCTGCCTGGCCCAGCTCTGATCTGGGAGCTGCCAAGCAGCACGGGGGCGTCTGCAGGCTGCCCTGAGCACTGCTGCCCAGCCGGTGTGGGGGGAGAAGAGGATGGTTGCTGCAAACATTCCTCATGGAAGCGTCCTGCATGGTGCTGAGCACCAGCGCAGCTCAGCACAGCTCAACGTGGCACTGGACGGCGCGACTAAGAATGCCTGGAGATTGGGAGCCTGGCCCTTGAGAAGAAGGCATCGCAGGGAGCCCTGGGGTTGTTTAGCCTGGAGAAGAGGAGGCTGAGGGGAGACCTTATTACTCTCTACAACTACCTGAAGGGAGGTTGTGGAGAGGAGGGTGCTGGGCTCTTCTCCCAAGTGACAGGGGACAGGACGAGAGGGAATGGCCTCAAGCTCCACCAGGGGAGATTTAGGCTTGAGGTAAGGAAAAAATTCTTCATAGAAAGGGTGGTTAGGCATTGGAACGGTCTGTCCAGGGAGGCGATTGAGTCACCGTCCCTGGAGGTGTTTAAGGTGAGGGTAGACGAGGTGCTTAGGGGCATGATTTAGGGATTGGTGGGAATGGTTGGAGTCGACGATCCGGTGGGTCTCTTCCAACCTGGTGATTCTGTGATTCTGTGATTCTTAAACCTCGCTTGTGATCCTCAAGGCATCTGACAGCAGAGCAGCTCTCCTGCCTGTGTGCGCGAGGAGGGGATGGCAGGGCAGCGGCTGCATTTGAGGGCAGCAATCTCGGTGATTTGAGGGCAGCAATCTTGGTGGTTGTGCTATTTCTCCCCTCCCAGCTCCCTCTCCCTGCACAGGCAGCACCAAACACTCACGCAGATGCCAAACCTGCATAAAACGGAGGATGAATTCTGGGGAATTAGGAAATTTCCATTTCAATTCAAATACAAATTAAACTCGAAGTTGTCATCAAAGAAAAGACGAAGATGAGGATCAAAGTGATGCAACACTCTGGGAAAGGAAAAGATTAAAGAAAGTAAATTGAACAAGATTTTAAAGAGATATTAAAAGGTGTTAATGCAAGCTAATGCAGCTAATGAAGAGAAAGGGAGGCTATTCAATTAACATTTGCAGCAACGAGAGGAGAGCTTTCTACACCTCCGCTATAACATCAAAGGGTGGATGCTACCTCTTATTAAAAGGGAACATAGAATATTTAAAAGGCAGAATAGATTAAAATAGATTTCAGATAATTACGTCTACCTCCATAATGGCAACAGTTTATCATTATATTCCGAAAACAAATCTAATAATATGTGCCACATACTGCGGTTAGAAACATTCTTTGAAGTGTTTCAGAAAAGCAGCAATTAAACTAAAGAACAGACAGGTCTGTGGTTTCTCGGGGTAATGGGAAATGTCCAGCTCAAGCTGTGAACTTCACCCTTCACCCCAGCTCGCTCTGCTGGCTTCCACCAGCTGAAATGCCAGGCAGCAGCCAGGAGAAGGGGAGGATGCTCTGCACGGGAGGCGTGAGCCGCGATCTTCCCCGCCGAGAGGAGACCCGGCGAGCCCCGCTGTGTTATTAATACAAGGTGATGGTCGCATGCTGGCAGCCAGCACGAGCGCGTGCTCGCAGGGACCTTCAAGGGAAATTAAGAGACGTGCGCTATAGCCAGAAGGACCAACTGCTCAGCTCCCACCTTTGATCAGCAGACCCTGATGTCCTCCCAGTGCTCACCCTGGCACTGTCACAGCAACGCCGCCTCTTCCCTCCCGGCCTCACCAAGAGGGGACAGGGGAGAAAAGCCTGGCGAATGCAAATGGACAGACAAAGCAGCCTGACAACCCACAAGAGCAGAATGCCAATCCAAAAGTCTCCTCCTAATCACTCCTCTCGGGCTGTGGTCCTGCTGGTGGGGAGGATGCACCGCACGTCGACGCAGCCAGCTCTGCTGCCGAGCCCAGCGCCTTAACAACGGAGATGTTGTTTGTCTGGTTTTGAGGAATAATTAGAGATAAAGTTAGTATTTGCAAACACCTCGAAACTAAACAATGAAGGCCAAGTACAATCCCATCTCCCTGCATCACGGTGGATGCCATGCGGATTGGTGTGGTTTTAGCAGCAGGGATTGCCTGCAGAGCTCTGCATCACCACAGGGATTTTTATTGTCACAAAACAAGAACAGAAGAAGATGTGGAAAACCCATGTCTTGGGAAGAGCAGAGGGCTGTGATCTTCCCACTGTGCTGGGAAGCACCCAAGCGCCCAGGGCCCAGCACAAGAACAGCCAGGGCTTTCAAGGCCTTTCTGCGCTCTCCACCGGCATCCCCAGCTCATCCCTCCAGCACGCTCCCACGGCACAAGCGCTGCCAAGGCAGAAGCAAACACCAAAGCTTTCTGAAAGTTATTTTCTTTCTGGTTAAGGGGGGAAAAAAAACAGACGCTGCATTAACCCCCAGGCGAGGTGTCTGTGAAGGAGAATTGATGTATTTTTCATTTCCTCCTGAGAGGAACGGCACTGCTCCCAACTCCTGGGAGCCGGCGGGCTCCCTGATCATGTATCCCCACGTGCAGAGAAGCCAAAACCACCTGAAGCACCCAGCACTTGGGGCTTTCAGGAGACTCAGACAGATTTGTCAGGCACTTCTGTGGCTACTGGAGGCATCAATTAGTGTCTTCAGAGACCAGTTTTCTCATATTTGGCCAAAAAGAAAAGAGGCAGTAGAGAAAGGTCCTCTTTTGCTCTATTTTCGAGTTGGATTTTGTGCTTCATTTGATACCAATAACAGAAGAGCATCTGTCAATAGGGAGGTACTGTGAGCAAACAGAGAGGTGGTGGCTGCCCCATGCCTGGAGATGTTCAAGGCCAGATTGGATGGGGCTTTGAGCACCCAGATCCACTGGGAGGTGTCCGTGCCCATGGCAGGAGGGTAGAACTGGATAGGTTTTGAGGTCCCTTCCAACCCAACCCATTCTATGATTTTAGAGGTGGTAAATTAAAGATGCTCTGGCTGGCTTGAATTTTGCCCTCATACCAGAACCCTGGTAACACTGGGCAGTAGTTTGTCAGCTCATGATGGGGGAGTAGTCATAGAATCATAGAATCTCCACATTGGAAAAGACCCACCAGATCATCAAGTCCAACCATTCCCATCAAACACTAAAACATGTCCCTCAGCACCTCATTCACCCATCTCTTAAACCCCTCCAGGGAAGGTGATTCAACCCCCTCCCTGGGCAGCCTCTGCCAGGGACCAATCACCCTTTCCGTGAAAATTTTTTTCCTAATGTCCAGACTAAACCTCCCCTGGTGGAGCTTGAGGCCATTCCCTCTCGTCCTGTCCCCTGTCACCTGGGAGAAGAGCCCAGCTCCCTCCTCTCCACAACCTCCTTCCAGGTAGTTGTAGAGAGCAATGAGGTCTCCCCTCAGCCTCCTCTTCTCCAGGATAAACACCCCCAGCTCTCTCAGCCGTTCCTCATAAGGCCTGTTCTCCAGCCCCTTCACCAGCTTCGTTGCTCTTCTCTGCACTCGCTCCAGAGCCTCAACATCCTTCTTGTGGTGAGGGGCCCACAACTGAACACAGGATTCGAGGAGCGGTCTCACCAGTGCCGAGTCCAGAGGGTATCAGTCCCTGGCATCACTACAGCCGCAGGAGCACATAAAAGAGTTAGATCCGGCACTGCAGCTTTGAAGCAGCTCATGCAGGTGGGCATTCACACGGTCTGTGTTTCATCCTTGCCCTTCCCTGCTCTGAGCTGTACTCGGAGCAGTCCAGCCCTATGCTTGCCAGAGGCACACACAGCTCTTATCCTGCAGGAGATCCCCCTTCCCCAAGAGCATTTCTTCCCTCTCTTCTTTTCCTTCAGGAAAGGAGTCTCACGGGTGCACAAGTGGGTGCTTCTGCAGACAGGGCTCTCCAGCAAAGCAAACCTTTACTTTGCAGTAATTGAGTGTTTCCTTGAATCAGAATTAACAAAATGCAGAGATTTTGGGACATACCGTTCTGCCTGATGAGCAGAGGAGAGGCAGGATCTCTCTATCTAAGCAAGGGCATATAAAACACACTGAATTAGCAGAGCTCGTTATCTCAAGTGCCAGAGGATTTTGTCGAGATGCAGCAGCTTAATAGCACAGCATTAGCCTGGTGACCTGTTCACCTCCACCAACGGAGCGTTGAATCCGCTCCTTCTCTGCTATTAGGAGCAGCTGGAACACGTGCGGTAATGACCCACCTGAGGATGCCCTGCCCGCCCCTCACCAGAGCCTGCTCAGACACCCAGCATGGAAAAACTCCTCACCCCCGTCTGACGGAAACCTGGGGTCTGGGGATCCTTTCACAGGCAAATGTCAGCTCTGATGGAACATCTGAATTTTCCCATGGGAGATGTCTAAACAAAACATTAACATTTTGACTTAAAATGTCATTTCACTCTGGTTCTTCAATTAAAAACAAAATGACATTTCAAGTCAAAACATTGATTCAGAACTGATTTTTTTGTTGTTTTACTTTAGAAACTGGAATTATATCTCAGGTAAGAGAGACAAGAGAACGGCTTGTTCAGGAGCACTGCTTTTTCCCAGATTAGCTGAGCAAACACCCCAAGAAACCCAGATTCTGTGGACAACCAGCTTTATGAGAGGTTTTTTTCATTTAAAAATGTTCCACTAAGAAGATGCTTGTTCCCGAGCTAATTCACATCGTCCCAGGGAAGTGAAGGGATGCCTTCACCCTATGTGTGTCATGCAAAGCTCTCCATCCCTATGGTACACGGGCTACACCGCAGGCACAGGGCATCCCATGCCCAGAGGATGCTGCTCTTCTCCGTTCCCGACACTGGCCGCCCAGATAGACCCCCTGCCTGTGCCCATTGTCACCACAAGCCATTTGCTTGGCACTTAACACCATGATCACGGTCAGATTTTTCCTCCGGTAGAATCAGAGTCAAAAAAAAAAATTCCCTGAGCAATTCTCTGGCAGACTTTAACATCCTTTCCTTGCCTGTTTTGTTCTCTCTATATATAAAACATTCTTTTACGCACTACAAAAATACTTTGAAACCAATTTATCCTTAAACATTACAAGACCTTGTTCCTGCAGCTGCAAAAACATCTGGGAGCAGGTTGACCTTTTCCCTCGGGAGGGCCGTGGTGTTGCGGTGTGGTAACTCGTGGCAAGCTTCTAAAGCGAGAGGAAGATTGCAGACTGTGTTACAGCGTCGGAGGGAGTATCCTTTGCTGCAATTTAAATACAGAATAAGCAGTTACCAGAACAAGAAACTATATGTTAGAATGTGGTGAAATGTTCACAATAAACTTAAAACCATACTGAATTCTCTTGGTTTTGGCCCTCGGTGCAGACTCCAGGCTCAGTTTATATCCATCACGGGGTGCAGAGGGGTTGTTTTGTGAGCCAAGTCAGACTGCTGGTTTTATTGTCGGGTGAAGATTGTGAGAAGTTCCACTTTGTGGTGTTTTCACATGAAATTCAGTCACTGCAACAAAGTTTGCTTGGGGCTTTGGACTTGCCAGAAGGGGATTCCACTCCCAGGCAGCAGCGTGGATGCCTCGCTGGCCAAGCTTTCATCTGCTCCAACACACAGCTCTGGATGACTCTAGGAGATGAGAGGGACAGAAGGATGGACTTTGGGAGCACTTCTGGCTTGTCCTGGGCCATGACTTTGGCTTATCTAGAGCTTTAAGATGAAAGAATGCATTGATGTGGAAAGACATACGAGGTCATAGCACACAACCTGAAAGTCCTCAGTTCTTCCGAAGAAGAGATCACATGTTCTTGAGTCACAGGAATGAGCCCACTGTGTGGAAATGAGGCACAGGTACTAAACACGTTGTTATTCTCCTTGCACTGCATGAGGGGCAGAGGAAGCCACAGGATCGCATCTCCATCTGCCGCAGCCCTCCTGCGTGCATTAAACAGGATCAGTGGAGATGCTCTATAGGCAACACCAAGGAGAAGAGCAGCCACAGTATTTGCTGCTTTGAGCAGGGCACCCGTCCCAACACGCAGCACAGGCAGAGGGTCTCAGCCAGGCTAAACACACGTCAGGGTGTGAGCTGGAGCCAGGGTTCCCCACGGACCCCGTGCAGCTGGGACCCGGTCAGCCTCACCGGCCTCGCTCACATATAACCATCTCATGCAAAGTGTGACCTTTTCAAGCAGGAGACTTAAGGCCCCTCGGGTTGGGATGTGCAGTCTCTGGCCACCCCAGCCATGCACCGCAACCTGCAGCTGGGTAGGAAGGTACCTACCACCTTCTGCTCTCCCAGGAGCTGACCCCACAGCTGCTCTGGCCCTCCTAGATCTAACTGGACTGGGGCCCCTGAACGTGACCATTATGGAAAATCATGGCAGGTCTTGGAGCCTGGATTTTGTGTCCCACCAGACCAGGCTGACGAGGCAGCCGAAGGACACCGCAGGCTGACAGCTTCAACCAGCATCTCCTTCACCACTTGTCCCTAGCACGACGGGTGCTGGCAGCCAGGAGCCTTGCAGATTTCCTGCCGTTACACGGCGTTCCTTTCCCGCGCAGTGAAGGAACTGTCACTTTGCTCTAATTAGCCAATTAGATCCCCAATTAGCTGATGCAATTACGCCAAGGAACTGATTTCATTTAAGAAAAACCTTACTCCTGAAAGCAGACGGAGCCTGCCCGGCACCAGCAGGAGCGGCCGGTGGCTGCGGCACCCGGGCTGCAGCAGGGCTGGCGGAAGCACCTCGGCACGCGGGGAACAAACAAAGCGTCATCCCAGCAGTCGGAGCAGAATCAAGCGCAGGGCGCTCTTCGAACCCACAAAGATAGGTTCCCATCAACAATTTGTTCTTTAGAAAGAGATCAGATAATGTAATCAGCGTGGCTCCATCTGTTGAAAGGACGAGGGAGGAGGGAGAAATAATACTGCTTATTTACATTTTTCTGCTTTCTTGATGTAACTTCTAGATCTAATCAGCACCAAGCTGTGCTTTAATTGGAAACATATAGCAGACGTGCATTTCCCTCCAGCTCATTTGTTTCTACAGCACACAAAATCATCAGTGAAATGGACAAGGTGGCACTCAGCATCCTCCTGCCTCACCTGGGATTGGTCTTCCCACTCTATACAGTGCTGGAGCCACTGCACGGACCGCAGAGTCCCCACACAGCTCCTTCCTATGCCTCTCAGGAGCCAGAAGATTAATTATGGAATCACCAGGTTGGAAAAGACCCACTGGATCATCAAGTCCAACCATTCCTATCAAATACTAAACCATTCCCCTCAGCGCCTCGTCCACCCGTCCCTTAAACCCCTCCAGGGAAGGTGACGCAGTCCCATCCCTGGGCAGCCTCTGCCAGTGCCCAATGACCCTTTCCATGAAAAATTTTTTCCTAATGTTCAGCCTAAACCTCCCCTGGCGGAGCTTGAGGCCATTCCCTCTCGTCCTGTCCCCTGTCACCTGGGAGAAGAGCCCAGCTCCCTCCTCTCCACAACCTCCTTTCAGGTAGTTGGAGAGAGCAATGAGGCCTCCCCTCAGCCTCCTCTTCTCCAGGCTAAACACCTGAAAGGTGAGGTGCTGGGAGGCATTCAGTCAGTTGGACAACCAGTGGGTTCGCAGTGCGCTGTGGAGCTGGAGTTCTGGAGGAGATCACATCGTCGTGACTTTGAAGCCTCAACTGAGCCCCGCGTTTTGACTTGGCGGCTGCGAGCCCCATGGCAGGAGGCAAAGGAGCCTGAGAGCGAAGCATCCTCCCCAGAACAAGAGAAGCTATTTTTGTACGACAATGGGAAAAGCTGCTCTCCACTCAATGTGACTCGACAAGCACAATATCTTCTCCAGCCCTCCAGCAGCTTCAGCTGTAAAAGTCTATGCAGATATTGTGACCTTTTAAGAAGGCACAGATCTGCGAGGTTTAAATAGCACTCGCAGGCAGAGCCTCTGCCAGACAACTCGTACACAAAGCACTCACAGAAACCATTTCCAGGTCAGCAGAGATGAAGGAAGAGGAGTGACCTTCGCCAGTGAGGCTGAGCCCAGAGCCCCACGACCGCAGGCAGATGGTACTGGAGGTGTTGAACAGCGTGAAGCCAGGTTGTCACTGTCACACCAGTGGGCACAACCTCATCTGCCATCGACACTTTTGAGCTGCAAATTAGCAGCCAAAAGCTGTTAAGTGCTCGAATTGGTGCACAGTAGTCAGAAAGGGATGGGGACAGGGTCCAGACAGCCAGTCTGCTCCCCAAAGCTTCGCGTAAAGGCAGAGATAATATGTGTATGCAAGACAGGTCATTAGAGGACAGAGCTGTTTGCACTCCTCCTTTCCCACAGCCCTGCTGGTGGCTCAGCTTGAAAATTCCCCAAGCTGGGCAAATGCTAACACACTAAACTGTGGTTTATGTCACCTAAAGCCACTTTGCAAAGTCTCAGTGATCTGCAAATAATTAAAAGAGAAAGCAATCAATCTTGTTGTTCAAAACAGTGATTAGCCTGGGAGAACCCAGTATTGTAATTCTGCGGGCACCCAGGGGGAAGATGCTGCATGCATAACGATAGCTGCAGTTCTCACAAGTTCAAGGACCACAGGGTGTTCTCCGGTTGTGATGGGAATTTCCTATCGGTCTCTGAGGCTGTGTCATCCTCTCTTTCACAAGCACTTGGACAAAAGGAACAGAGAAACCGCTTTGTCGCTTGTCAGAGGCAGCCTGGCCCCAGCTGCCACGAGCACCAGTGCACTTGTAGGTGGCTTTTCCAAGGGGGTGACCCAGCTGTGACGTAGAAGAGGGGATGCAGGAGGGATGAGAGCCAGAGCATCACCAGGCCTCCTGCCAGGCAACTGCTAAAAGCTGGTCGTGTTTGTAGAGAGAGACAGCTCTGGGAGAGGCCAGGAGAAGGCTCCACCCGGACAGGTGTGGGACAGGTGCCAAGGGAAGTGCTGCCCTATTTTTCTGGGGAGACCTTGGACCAGCTTCCCAGTGCTTAAAGGGCTCTGCAGGAAAGCTGGGGAGGGGCATTTGATCAGGGAGTGCAGGGATAGAATGAGGGGGAAGGGTTTTCAGTTGAAAGAGGGGAGATTGAGATGAGATCTCAGGAAGAAATGTTTTCCTGAGAGGGTGGGGAGCCCCTGGCCCAGGTTGCCCAGGGAAGCTGTGGCTGCCCCATCCCTGGAGGGGTTCAGGGTGAGGTTGGATGGGGCTTGGAGCCCCCTGATCCAGTGGGAGGTGTCCCTGCCCATGGCAGAGGGTGGAATTAGATGATCTTTAAGGTCCCTTCCAACCACAGCAGCACAAGCAGTTGAGGGCAGAAGCCAGTCACCAGCACTCACTACATCTCTGAGAGCCTGGCTACCCAACCTTCACCCAGTCTCACCACCTGGCAGAAAGCCCAGCAGATCCACGCACAAATAAAATCCTCCCTGACTACTCCTGGCCAAGAAGAACAATAAAAACCTCTTCGCAACCAGGAGGGACCAGCATACACACATATGTAGGTCTGCGTAGCACTTCCTACCCACCTTCTGTTGTGCATTTGGATGTCAGACGTTGCATCTGTGGCTAAAGCAACCCACAGTGATTGAGAAGCGATTGCACAGCGTTTTGACGGGGCAAGGCACAGAGTTCTGTTTTGTGTATCATTATGGGGAGCAGCAGCGGTTTCGAAAGCGCAGATCTGGCCTTACCACAAAGCGAAGAGGAAACGGCAATTATTTGTTGATGGTTTTTCAAAGCCCTCAGCCAAGCACAACGCACAGGCAGCTCCCCTGAGCCCCATCAGCCATTGACTTTCCAAAATCTGCCACCAGGAGCTTGCTGTCGCTGCTCCAACACTGCTCATTTCATCTCCTACCTGCTTCTCTCCAGCACAGGGAACACCCCTACCAAGCCAGTTCCCAGCGTGGCTATGGGAAGACTTGGCTGGGGGAAAAGTAATATTTCAAAACCAAACATGGACAAGGTGCTGAGGGACATGGGTTAGTGATTGATGGGAATGGTTGGACTCGATGATCCGATGGGTCTTTTCCAACCTGATGATTCTATGCTTCTATAAAACAAAAAAAAAAATGGGGAAAAAGGCAGAAAACTTCTCCCTCAGCCCCCCTCCCAGCCCAGAGCCACTTTAACCAAGGATGTATCAGCCTGGAGAAAGGAGACTTATCAAAGGAGATGAAGATTTCTGTGCCCAGGAAACAAACTCCACTCAAATAATAAGGAATAGTTTGGGTTGGAAGGGACCTTAAATATCATCTAATTCCACCGCCTGCCATGGGGAGGGACACCTCCCACTGGATCAGGCTGCTCAAAGCCCCATCCAGCCTGGCCTTGGACACAGCCACAACTTCTCTGGACAACCTGTGCCAGTGCCTCACCACCCTCACCATGAAGAATTTCTTCCTAGCATCTAAACTACATCTTGCTCCTTCCAATTTAAACCCATTCCCCCTTGTCCAGTCACTACAGGCCTTTGTAAAAAGTCCCTTCCCAGCTTCTCTGCAGCCTCTTCCAGCACTGGAAGCTGCTCTAAGGTCTCCCAGGAGCCTTCAATTCTCCAAGCAGAACAACCCCAATTCTTTCAGTCTGTCCTCATAGCAGAGGTGCTCTAATTTCCACCAGCTTTCCAGGGAAGAGGGCAGGCTTTTCACCTGCACTCGGCACATCATGCACTGCCCCCGGAACAGGGCACTGGACGGCACAGGAGTACATGGAGAGCTACAGTGAACTTGGAATCAGTTCTCACGCTTTCACATCCCCATGGGGATTCTCCTCACTTAGTGCAGCATGGAAAATAAGGACTAAGCAGGCAGCACTATCTTTGGCACAACAGAAGGAGTCTCCCCATGATGGGTTTCTTCCTTCTACTCCACAAGGGAATAAGAAGCCAAAAGAGATCTCTACTCAGAAGAAATTTTACCCCCGAATGTGAAGGCAACAGACCTGGACCAGACAAAGGTTTTGTTGTGTTGATGCTCAACACAGCCCACCTGGCCTCCCTGTTGTTTGTGGAGGTAACACAAACAGAAGACTGACAAAGCTGACCATCACACAGGCAAACCAAGACCACGCGAGCTTTCACTGGAGCGCAGCACTCGTGGCTGGAACCAGCAGCCCACCACACTACAGGGCTCTTAACAAAGACCCACACAGCATCAGAACCAGCGAGCGATGCAGGAAACGGCTCTGTGGCAGCAGAGCTCCCGGTTAGTGGAGACAGTGAGTCAGCCCAAGCTCCACCACAAAGCCACAGCCCAACCTCAGAGCTCCTCAGCGCTCTTCACCCTGACGGTCCCTGCATCCATCCAACAACTGGGCTGGAGGTGGAAGGTGCAGGGCTATCAGGCAGCTGCCTTCAAGGAGCAGGGTTCAAGCTCTCCTCACTGCACAGACACTTTGCAAACGCTCCTAGCCAGGGCGGGCACCCTCTGCCTCGCCTGAAATGCCAGGAGGGATTTGCATACGAGGCTGGAACTTGTGGGAGCAGCGCTAGGATCTCGCAGGAGGCAACAAGAGGGGCTGGCTGAGCGAGAAGGACTCAGCTGCAATTAGGAAGACAATTTTCTGTAATGTTTTTATTGGGAGGGTTTCACATGCCAATGGTCTCCAGAGGCGGAATTCATGCCTGTGAGGTTTTGCTTCTCAGCCCATCCCTTTGTGCGATACTTAGCTTAAGCAGTATCTGAAAGAATCAGGCTCTCTTATTATCAAAGCCACAAGCCATCTGGTTCCACTTTCCTGGGGAAAGGGAATGAGTGGAAATCTGGTTTCACTTGGGTTTTCCTTCCCTGGGTTATGGTTTGCTCTGTGTTTAATGTTGTTACTGCAATTCGATATTTGGGCAGTGGGTGGCCTGTTTCCCCCATTTGAAACTAATTTACAGCTTTGTCTGGCAAAATTGTTGCTTCCAATCAATTAGCACTGACACAGAAATTAAACCATCCTGGGGTCTCGACATATAAGGAAGCAGGTCCTCAGTTGTTAGAAGAAATTCTCTGTTCAGTGGGGATTCTGGTGCCTCACCCTTCCCCTGTGTCAGGACGGGGTTTGATGTTTAAGGATCCAGGCTGCATTTTTAAAAGGGATTTAACAGGCGAGGTTGAGATCCACCGTGGATGCTGGTTTTGTTTTACAGCCATGACCTTGTTAAGGAGAAGGACAAACAAGCCAAAAATGGAACATTAATAAATAAACCCTGAATCCATCATAACACCCACCATCACCTCAATCACTTCCTCTCCAAAACCACACAGGACTCCCCAGCACCTTCCTCTCCATCATTTCCTATTAGCCTGCTCCAAGGACCATCTCCCTTCCATCAGACTCCAACACACATTTCAGCTTCTTCCCAATGGCTTCAGCTCAGTGTGACCTGCAGATGGTACAATGGGATTCACCACCCAGAACCCCCCAGGACTGCTCTCTTCCTCCTCTCCTAACGTATTTTAGAAACAACCCCTGAGGTTGATATGAGAGATGGAGAACAATTTATGCCAGGAGTGCTGAGCCAGAGCCTACACTCCTCCAAAGACAAACCATGGATGGCTGAGCTTGCTTCAAAGGCAGTAATCGCAGTCACAGAGACCTTTGGCTCTAGAAATTGAGAATGTGGAGTCCTGGAGAACAAATGCTGCCCTGAGACAAAGGCAAGAAGGCTCCATGGCATGACTGGCAGCAATGGGATTTGGGCCCAGAACTGAAAAGCAACACAACTTGTTCAGTGCAGCGATGACACCCTTAAACTTCCCTATTAACAGCATCAGTCAGAATTCCAGTGTTTATTTCTGATTGAGTCCTATGGGGAGCACCAACACTGGGTATCAACAACGAGCTTCCACCCAAAACAGGACTCCAAACCTCCAGGCAAGGCTTTTGGCTCTAGATCCAGGAGACAAGCATGAACATTTCTCAGCATCTACAAGCCCAGGGAATTCATCAGTCTGCTCTCCACTCCCTGGACAGGGGGTATGGTCTGAAGCCCTGGGTTCCATACGTTTCAGGACAAGGTTTAGAGAGACAGAGGACCCTCAGCTTTTCACATCCCTTCTACAAGTACTATGACCTTCTCTGCTTTGCCTCCCCTCCTGTCCATGGTCAGATGGCACCTCGAACAACCGCATCCCAGTTCGAGGCAGACTATCCATCTGGTAATTTCAGGAGCAGACACTTAGAGCCAGGTCAGGAGCTCACATCCTGGTCAGGCAAATCTCTGTTCAAAGCTGAAGCCTCCCAAGCAAAGGAGAGTCACCAGGGCTGCTGCAGAGCCACGCTCAGCCCAGCCAGGGCTGCTGGAAGAGGACAGCATGCCAGCAGGCTTCATGCAGAGGAGCAGCACAACATGCAGGGAGCTCTGAGGAACCAGCATCATCCCATCTTCTCCATAGAACTGGCAGGACCTGCCAAAGACCTGCAGCAGCTGGGAGACCACCACTACAACCCTTTCCAGCGGTCACGTGCGCTGCCAGTGTATTGGGTGGAGGCAAACTTGGCTCCAAGTGCTTGCTGAACACCAGCCTTGACCTGAGCCCTTTGCTCTTCCAAACTCTCAGCCTTCTCTGCACGTAGGCTGTTGCATGAGCCTGAGCACCACTGCTTTGAGACACTGCCATACAGCACTAGCACAGCACAGACACCTCCTGCAAGAGCTCCTGCACAGCATCTCGTTTTCCAGACCCAGCAGCTGCCAAGAAATGGACCTTCTAAACCTTCCTTGAGCATCTGGACCCTCAGCAGAGCTGCAGGAGCGTGGGTTGTTTAGAACAAGCAAACAAAAAAAAAAATTTCTAACCTCTCTCTCAACAGGAAGAAAAATATTTTTTTAAAGTATTGAAGTTTTTACAGCTGGTGAGAGACAGCAGCGGGGTGGCGGGTGCTGGAGGCAGCCCTGGCCAGCAAGCTCTAGGCAGAGTAAGAGCATGGGAGAATATTGAACTAGAGAGGAAGAAGAGATAAAACTGAGATAGCTGACCACCTGGTGCTCACAGAGAAAGGCACCAAAGCCTCATGGCTGAAGATCATAGAATCATGATACGGTTTGGGTTGGAAGGGACCTCAAAGCCCATCCAGTCCCACCCCCTTGCCATGAGCAGGGACACCTCCCACTGGATCAGGGGCTCCCAGCCCCATCCAGCCTGGCCTTGAACCCCTCCAGGGATGGGACAGCCACCCCTGCTCTGGCTAACCCTGGCCAGGGCCTCACTACCCCCAGGGTGAGGAATTTTTTCCTAATGTCCAGTCCAAATCCTCCCTCTTCCAATTTAAAGTCATTCCCCTTCATCCTGCCACTCCATGCCCTTGCAAAAAGTCCCTCCCCAGCTTTCCTGGAGCTCCTTTCAGTACTGGAAGCTGCTCAAAGGTCTCCCCAGAGCCTTCTCTTCTCCAGGCTGAACAACCTGAACTCTCTCAGCCTGCCCTCATAGCAGAGGTGCTTCAGCCCTGGGATCATCTCCGTGGCCTCCTCTGGACCCATTCCAACAGTTCCATATATATATATGGATGCATATATAAGATCCACCAGCTATAGCTGGGAAAATTCCCTGGCTTTGAAGACCAGGTCTTCCTGGAGACAAACAGCTCTAATCCACACTCCTGAGTAATTCTCTCTTTGGCAACACATCATACCAGCATCGATTCAAACCTCAGGGCAGCTGCACTGGCTTTAATCTAGGCTTTATTTTTGTAAACTGCAGTTTCAAGGAGAATGCTCGCAAAGTGGATCTGGGGATGGGTGGCAGGGAGCAGAGCCAGAATCACTAATGTCTGCAGTGGAAACACTTGAGCTTCTTCAAGCACAGGGACCAAATGTGAAAAGCTTTGATCCTAAAATGCTAACAGCCCTGTGGGAGAGAAAAGGGGTCAACGTCCTCCACTGCTGCTAGGGCAGCTCCCTCTGCTGTCTTTGCTCACCAGCTGTTACCCACAGACACAGGTCAGTTCCAGATGGGCTCACAGCAGTATTTCATCAACATGTGGTCATTAGTCTCCTCTGTAAAGTTATCACCTACGAAGAAACCAGTCTCCACAGAAAACAGACTTGAAAAGGCAAATGCCATCCAGGCGACTCCATTCGGCAACCAGCTGGATTGTCCGCAGAAAATAAATTATGTCCACAGGCTATTGTGAAGGCAGCGAGGAGTCGATCTCTGTCTCCAATACCCCTTTCAGACGTGGCCTGCTCAGTGAGGATTAGCAGAGGAACCAGCGTGGTGGACACACGGGGCATGGCAAGAGCACTGCCAACAAGCATGTTCTGACTAAGAAAGCCAAGTCCACAGAGGCTGGTTGGGCACTACCCAACACCAGTTCACCCAGTGCCACGTGCAGTGACCATCTGGTCTCAGATTCCTCGAAGGATGCTGCTTCTGGATATTGGTAAGAAGCGGCTCTGGTCTTAGGGCACGCGGCAGAATGCTTCGCCTCTTTCAGAAGAGAAAGATGCACCCAAGCACTGTACAATGGATGCTTCCCCGAGCTATTGCACTTGGCTGAGCAGGTCCAGCTGGTTCCACTGTGAACAGAGCTCCTTGCCAGGCTTGTGCTGGAAGCAGCACTCCTCTGCCGTGAGAGAGACTGAGGATTTCTTAGATTAGAACCTATAGTTGACCCTCGATTCTTAGCAACTACAAGTGCTTTTAAGAGGGAAACAAACAGTCACTCTGACATCTTTGGAAATTAAGAGATCAAGTATTTCAGCCTTGCGATAGCTATGAACCATAGCAGATACACTGCTGCTCTCCAGACATCCTTGTTTTCTCAATAAAGGAGTAATTCAATAGTCCGCCTGACTATCCTTCGCGGGGTTTAAACTGTGTTAAACACTCTCAGATTGAGAGATTAATGAAAATGTCTTCAAGGACATTCAGAACCAGGGGAGATGCTCAGAGAGCAGCCAAAACAGCAGAGAAGCTGGTTAAGCGAGCTGTAATGCAACCTCCAGCACACATGGCAGACAGTGGACGTGCAGCTCCTTCAGACGTGCTTCTTCATAGAGCACTTAAAAAGCAAACCTCACTGGTTTCTTTGCATCCTTTCACCACACAAATCGGGTCTAGGACCAGACCAAACTGCTGCCAGAGCAGACAGAACGCAGGAGGGTGATGAAGCTAGGAAGGATTTTTTTTTTTTTATGAGTGGCGGACCTTTGCCACATCTTCATCTTGCTTGCAACGCTCCTCCTGCTTTCAGGTGATGTTCTCAGCCACCTAAAGCAGTAGGGTTTGTAACAGCTGTCCCTGAGCTTTCAATTACTCTTGGCACAGATTTCCTCTTGGTTCCCACTCCCTCCCCAGTGCTACCTTTGCCTTAACTCAGTGTCACTGAGCTCAGCACTCCTCAGAAGCAGCCTTTGGGCAGAAAGCTGCACAATAGCGACCAGCTTGCGCTTGTCCCTGTCTCTGGCACCATCTGCAGGTTGCAGGGCCACCCACAGCCCGGGGCTCCTGCACCTCCCCTCCCCAAAGGGACCAGCCCAGGGTGCAGGAGAAGTAGAAGGGTCTTCTAAATTGCCTGTTTAACCACCCAAGAGCAGCACAGGGCTGACAACTCGAAGCGCAGCCAGCACAGAAGAATGCTGCAATATGCGATGTAATAATCTCTCCTATTAACGTGAGACTCACTCCTTTGAGTTCATTCAGAGAAGCAAAAGAAAACTAGTAAGAGTATACATGAAAAGGGCAGCGTGCTGCTCAGAGATGTCAATAGAGAGCTCACTCGGCATTAGCCAGACCCAATTTCTGTTACAGGAGATGTTTCACAAACCTCCAGCACGTTCATCCTCCCAAGCCCCCAGAGAGACACGGCAGCGCTTTTATCTTCAGCGCACAGACAGCAAGCTGAAGTGAAGAGGGATTTGGGGACCAAACCCAAACCCGCCTGCGGCAGGTCCAAAAAGCCAAGTGTCTCTCCCAGCTTCCCATGCAGAAGTCCTTTGTGACTGGAGCACCCAGGCTGCCCGTGCAGATCTGTCAGCAGGGGGTAAGTAAACATTTTCAGGTCTTGTGGGTTTTAGATGACTTTTAGGAGCCTTGCAGGGCTCAGGATCTGACCCTGCACGCCCTTGGGCACATGCCCAGCGCTCACGAGGGTTCAGTAGAAGTGCTCACATCCAAAGCAAGCCCACAGCAGTATTTATAAGACAGGGCTGAAAGACACCTCAACGAGGTTCAAATAGCACCAGGAGGAAATAATGTACCAACTTATACAGCCTGAATCCCCCAGATCATAGAATGGTTGGGGCTGGAAGGGACCTCAAGGGGCTCAAAGCCCCATCCAACCTGGCCTTGAACACTTCCCCAGGCCCAGCAAAATTTTATCCCTTCATCCCCAACCCAATACCACCCTCTACTCTCATGTCTAAACCACAAGTGAACAGGCCAAGCGTTTATACGCGGCAGGAAGACAATGTTTTGGGGCATACATGGCCACTCCAACCCTCCCAACATCTGCACCCCCATGGCCAAGCCTCCAGGCAACACCTGGTGAGCACATCACCGCAGTCCCAAGGACTCCAGGCTCGTGCTCCCCTTGGCCTGACCGTGTTATCTGCTCCATGGCAGATCCAGGGTTCAGCCTCTGTGAAGAGGAGGGGATGAGCTTTCCAGCACTGGTTGGAGCACGTGTCCCTCTCTCCATGAGCTGCCGTTTCACTCACACCATCGGCTGTCACAGCCCCTGCTGACAAGCCACTTACCAGCAGTTATCAGGCTCTGGATGGAGCCAGCAGAGTTTCTTTCTCATTCTTTAGAGAAGGAAACAGCTGTGATAGTTATGGGGAAGGAATGGTGGTGAAAAGCAACCACTGGCATGGGGCTGAGGAAAGCAGGGGGGTCGGAAGTACTAAGAATCCCTGGTTCAGGCAGGAGAGGTTGGTGCAGCGAGGCTGCTCTGGTCCAGGGCACCTGGCACTTTGCCCACCTTGCACATGCAGTGAACAAGCCTAAGGATTTCCACCTCCACTGGGAAGCCCAGCTCCCCAGGCGCTGAGCCAAACCCACCGCAGAAGGCAGCTTTTCCACAGCGACTGGAAGAGGCGTCAGTTCAAGCTCCCACACCCCGCGCTTGGGTGGGAGCAGGCAAGGGGAATTCTTCACCTCGCTCTTTGGCACGGCGGAGGCTGGCTGATCTAACAGCTCCATGGCAGTCAGACAGCACCTCCCACAAGGCAAAAACAAACAAGCAGGCATGCTTCTGAAGAGCTTTTGGCTCTGGCTTTATCATGGAATGTGCTGAAGATTCAACGTTTCTAGTTCTGCTGTTCTGAACACCTGTAAGTGTTTCCTCAAGTATCAACTCAGCATAGCTTGGTGCTGAGGAAATTCCATATCCAAGACCTGCACTGAGCCATCCTGCATCTTCACCAACGTACTGGTGTTAGCAGCAGTTCAGTCATTATTCTGACGCTGGATACCACCCTTCGAAGAGGCAGAGCCCAAGCATGGACAGGGAAAGAGCCCTCATGCCACAGACTTTATCACCTAAGAGATTTCAAAGAAAACATTCCCAACACAATGAGAAATGCCACAGGATTGGCACGTTTCCTCTCTAAAGATTATACTTCTTTTCTGCAACAAAATCAAAGCCAGACTCAGCATCAAATGATTAAAGGTTAACTAAGACTTCAAACAAGCATCAGATGATGGGTCATTCTCCTAAGAATTAAGGAACATAAACGAGGCTTCGGGTTTAATGTCTGCATTTAATTAGGGCCATGTCTGAAGGCGATGAGCAGAGAAATCCAAGCTTTGTTACAGATGTGCAATTCACTCTGGAAATTCTTTGGAAAGGGAAAATATTGCTGCACCTGCTAGGTGCAAAACAGGAATGATTTCTCAGCACTGCGGTAAAAGTGTCCTGAGTTTGGGGTGAAATCAAATTGGATTTATTTTGAAGTAAGCGGCAGATTCCAGTAAAATACACTGTCTTTTTATTCTATGGGAAACAAGGTCCGCTGGCTTAGGATGTGAGAGTGCAAACACAAAACAGGCTTGAAGAAAACTTTGTAGAGCACACTGCACTGAGGTTGGGTTTCTCCTCGAGAAACTTGGCCTTTAGAGAATAGAAGAAACCAACACAAAGAGGAAAGCAGCACAGCCCACGCTGGAAACAAGCATCTGCTTCCAGGCACATCTTTTTCACACTTTTCCCCACCCCTCACTGAAGCCTAAATCACAGCAGCCTTCTAATTAAAAGAGGTGGCTCAATGCACCTTTTTCCTATTGATCTGGAGTCAACGAGAAACCATAAACCAAGAAATTAAAATAATAATTTATAGCCTTTGGCCTGGCTGCCTGCTCGCTCTGCTTGCCATATTGTACACAATGGTTCCCCCCCCTCTGCTAGTGCATAAACTTGATACAAAAAGGAGGAAAAAAACCCACCAAACCCCCCACGCACAACGCTATAAGGCTTCCTCTAGAAACCAGCGCTGAGGATGGATTTCAGCTCACCCTTCGTCTGATCTGGAGCCAATCCTGGGTTCCAATCATAACAGAAAACAGCCCAGATGAAAGGCCAAACTGGGTTTCTTTCCAGCTCCAGCCAGGTGTACAGCTGGCACCGGCAGCCTCCGACGGGAACGTGTTCCAGTGAAGACATGTTAAAGCAATAAAATGAGTAACATGTGGCTAAAAACGTCTATTCGTTTCACTTCTTTTCTATAAATGAGTTTTCCCAGGGCAGTGTTTTGGGGTTTCTTTTTAACAGCATTCAGTTCCACAGTCATCACAGGGCTTCCAAGAAAGAGTGATCCCTCCGAGAGGTTTGAAATGCCAGCGAGCATGTCTCTTATAAACTAATAGCCTGTTATTTACAATTGCGAGTGGCTCAAATAGCCGATTTAGAACCTTCAAACGACAAAAATTCCTCGGAGGCAAGATGCCAAAGTTGAGCAAACAATTTGTATGGTATGTTAAGTGTAGGGGGAAGCCATAGAGCTTGTAATGAAGCCGGGTCTTGTGTTTCCACTCCGAGGCGGGCAGGATGAAATGCGGTATGGCACGCTACCGAGGGAACCAACAAACCACAGTGGGGTGGGTGGGAGGAAAAAGGGGGAAGCGAGGTTGGATTAAAATATTATTTGCTGTGGCTTGTTGAACAACATGACGTAGTTATTGCTTGGGATGGGGAGGAGAGGGGCCTGCAAAGAGCATGGAGCCATCTGCTGCTCATCGGATTCCAAAGCAGATTACAGAATCCGTGTGTGGCTTGGTTACTTAAAAAAAGAGGAACTTATTCCTGCTGTCTGGCCCATACAGCAATACCTACACGTGACAGCACGAGAAGGAATATTGTGGTCGGCCCCCTGTGACACTTCAGAGCAGGTTTCAAAGAACAGTTGCTGTGATGGAAATGTGGGAAATGTGATTCTGTGATTCTATGAAACACGCGGGGAGCTTCCCCAGGGCAGGCTGTGCAAGGCTGCCCCGAGGGCTGGGTTTAGGTGCACTGAGCCTCCAAACAAAGAAGAGTAGCAAGTCTCAGCTATGCTTCCAGAAGGCACCTGGGTGCCATACCCCATGGAATTACTTACCTTCGTTGGAAAAGGCAGCATGAAGAACCTATAAAAGTGGAAGGAGCTGGGAGCAGGCATTAAAGCAGCCATATCAAACTGCTCCTAGCACACACCAGAGACCTTCACAGATCACTCTGAGCACCAAGAGGAGTTAACAGGGAGCAGGTTGCTTGGCACATGCTCGAGACACCAAGGAGATGATGTTGAGTCACTGCCAGTGCAGTGCAGAACAAAGTTTCACCACCCAGAGAGCATCGTGCTGCTATTTAGAAGCACAGAGGCATAGAGGCAGTAAGCACTGAAAATGAAGAACAGCATCTACGCCAAAGGACAACGCTGGAGTGAGAACAAAACAGGCACAAAGCTGGCTGTGAACCAGCTAGGGCCAGAAGCAATGAGCACCAGAGCCATGCTGCTTGCATGGCTTGGTGGAACAACAAGTACTTCCCTAGGGTGGTTGACAAAGGCACCCAACCTGCTCCTGCTTCCAGGGAGATCATCACGGTGCCAGGCATGCCAAAATCTGAATCCCAGCAGAACACGGCTTGAGCTACTCCCATGGCAAAGGCGCGAGGGGCGGCTCTTGCAAAGTGCCTCTCATGAGCTCTCCCCATACAGGCAGAGTCACCCAGGCAAGATGCTCACATCAAAACTGCACATGAAATGTGGTCAGGCTTTATCAGGCCTTAAAGGAGCTTGTGGAGGAGAAACAGAGCTTTCAGCCTCCAGACTCTCCCAGCAGTACTTGCAGGGTTTGTGGGAGTCCAAGCCCTGGTCTCAGGGTGTCGGAGTGTGCACAATTGAGCTGTTAAATACGACGTGAAAAACCCAGGAGCGATCCCAAAGCACAAGGCTTCCTGCAGACCCAAGCAGCTCTGCTTCTGCCGGGTGAGTGCACAGCCACCCCTTCTTCAACAGAACCCGATCACATTGGGATAGGGCAAACTACCTTTAAGTTAGATTTAATCACAAAGTCTTCCCAAATCATAAGCATTCAGAAGTCCTCCTTTCCCTAAACTATTTATTAACAGAAATTATCATTTCGAGAAGTTTTAGAATCACTTATTTATTTTAAAAGAATGCACCTCGCACTTATTCTCTACCTCCTTCTCTCTGTACCATGCAACATTTCCATAGCAAACACGGGAAGCTTTGAAGAAGCGCCCACACAGCCAGAAAAGAAATCTCTTCACAATACCTTTTGACCGGCTGCAAAGAATATACCCCACAGCAGGCAGGTTTCTTCCTACACAAATGCCTCTGCCTAACAGCATTCATTTCCTACCCATTCATCCTGGCTGCTGATAAAATTCAGGACACCATGCACCTTGTTACCTTCCTGACATTCATACTAGGCAATGCTCATAGTACTTCAAACCACTCAGCTCTTTTGAGAAGCTTAGAGGCTGGGAAATCGCCGGCACAACCAGGTCTTCACAAGCCTGAGCTTCCCATCACCCACAGTTAATGAACAGCAACATTTTCCCTTTCTGTTTCCACAAACGGTATTCATAGAATCAGAAGGTGGTTTGAGTTGGAAGGGACCTCAACGCCCGTCCAGTTCCAACCCCCTGCCATGGGCAGGGACACCTCCCACCGGGTCAGGGGGCTCAAAGCCCCATCCAACCTTACCCCGAACCCCTCCAGGGATGGGGCAGCCACCGCTGGGCAACCTGGGCCAGGGCCTCCCCACTCTCACAGGAAAACATTTCTTCCTAAGATCTCATCTCAATCTCCCCTCTTTCAACTGAGAACTGTCCTCCCTCATCCTGTCCTTGCACCCCCTGATCAAGAGCCCCTCCCCAGCTTTCCTGGAGCCCCTTTCCATACCAGAAGCTGCACTAAGGTCTCCCCAGAGCCTTCTCTTCTCCAGGCTGAACAACCCCAACTCTCTCAGCCTGTTTTTGTATGGGCAGTGCTTGATTTGATGGCATGATAGCTTGAGTATCGTATTTGATTATGGGCTGAGGAGCAGCCCAGGCTGCAGAAACCCAACAGTCTGAACATGAACCTGTTCCAGAGGAGTGCAGATGAGCTGCAGCTGGGCCGTATCCAGCCTCGCACCGGGCGTGACACAGGACAGGGTGCTGTGCGGTTCAATACCCATCAGTTCCCTGATATTGAGCCTCGAGAGGTTCCCCATTGAGGCACAAGACTACACAAACATCATCCCACCTAAGAATTCAAAGCGCTCTGTCCCACGGCCCAGCTCCAGCCTATTTGTGAAGCTCATTTCTTCTTCTGTCCACCCAGAGCAGGTTCCCAGACTTTCAGGATAGTTAAGACAGTTGCATATCTATTTTGTCCTGATGAGGCAAGCCAGCTGGCAGAGGTGATGCTACACCTTCTTGCAGCCTCAGAAAGTCCCTCTGCAGTATTTTTAACCCCTCCTGGGCCTCTCTATTTCAACAGAAATACAGGAGCACCTCCTGCCCGAGACGGGAATACACCAGATAAGCACGTTCCTGGGGAAGTGTTTTGTATCAAGGTAGAGCCAGAACCCTCTTGCCAGTTTTCCCTCCCCCAGAACACTTGTTATCCAGTTTATGACTCGCCGTATCAGCACAGAGCGAACACTGCCAATTAGGAAAGTAAGCTGGCACAGAAACCCTCAGAGCCACAGGGCAGAACATCATCTCTGCCAGTGCCTACAGGCAGCAGCACTGTAAGTACACTGCAATTAAATGCATTTGAAACTAGCAGGGGAAAGCGTGCTTCTTTCAGAGACAAATCTGATAAGAACCTGGCTGTGGCTGCAGGATGCCTCACCTCTCCCCCTGCAGTCCTGCAGCTGCTTGCTGGAACAGCAGGGGTGCCAGTGAGGGTCCAGAGCCCCCTCTACCTCCTTAGCTTGCCTAGGGAACTGTACAGCCTTCCTCCCTCTTCCTCGTCTCAGAAGGGATGCTGAGAAGGTAGCCACCATAATAGCCACCATAAGCACAAAGCCGGCTCATCCGAATAACCCTGTGGCCAAACCCAGACCTGCACAGAACACTTACCTCCACACCTCACTCAGCTTCAATAAAATAGGAATAAAACCAGCTTGCAACACAACAGCCAGAGACAGACTACACTGGAGACATCAAATCATTTGATTGGAAAAAATGTTTGAGATCGAGTCCAACTGTACCTGCTCACTACTACTCTCTTTTTAAGCATTTTAATCACTTTTTCAGCTCTGAGGCATTTGATTCAAGTTGAAAACACACTCTAAGCAAGCAGGCCAGAAGTGCTGATCCTGTATAAACCCCTAAGCCAGTCCAAACACATTCCAGAAGCACTGGCACATCAACTTTGCCCTGGCAGGCTCTATGCCAGATCAGGTAACCTCTGTCCTCAGCCCTAGCTTCATCTGATTGCAGCGAAGAGGTTATGCCAGAGCAGGTACCATCTGTTATCCCACAGCTGGCACAAAACCCATGGAGCCAGCGCGAGCTGGGGACTGCCTGTTCTAGCTCGTCTGACAAACACGATGACAGGATCATGCTTGAGGTAGACAAATTTGTACTGCCAGGTGATCTGACAGCACACAGGCACGTCGTTAATGATCTCTAAACCCCCAGTCAGAAACACTTGGAACATGGCCCACAGTGCAAAGCTATTGCTGTGAATTCTGCCTCATCCCAAGGGACATGGACAGCAAGCATGGACTTCATTGAACAATGGAGGCTAAGAGCACGGTTGGATTTTAAAAGGCAGGAAGACAAGGAGCAGCAGATCAGGTTGCCCTGACCAGAGTGATGCTCCCCTGAGCTCCATTTCCTCCCAAGCCAGGAAAGGGATAACTGCCAGAAGTAGCTCTAAAGAAACATTTCCATGCTTGCTCCTGGCCACACGCGTGACCATACAGCCAGTAAACCACAGCAGCCGGCACAAGCTGCCACCAGGACCCAGTTTCTGGGACACAGCAAAGCCTTTCACAAGGGAGTAATTGCAGTGTCCTTAACCACGGTGGCTGTCTGAGCAGACTGGCACTGATTAAAAACAGAGCTCTCCTAAGCAGACACCCACATCACTGGGGTGGGGTTGTGCTGCTCAGTTGTTGCTTTTATCTTTTTTTTAAGGTCAATTCAATTAGAATGAATTAAAAATACCCTTTAAAACCCCAGCAGATAGTCAGTGTTTTCAAAGGCACAAGAGCACTTCAGAAGCAGATTGGTTTATTTGTTCCATGTAATTTACTTTAAAATGCATCCCTGGATTCCCCATCAATTGCATTTGAGATACCGCAAAGGTGACCTGGGAGGTTTTTAAATCACATGCTCCGTCAAATGCCACAAACAAAGCCATCTGACAGCAAGAGCTGGGTGTGAGGATCAGGGGCATAGGAGCTGTGCTGGGGGTGTCCAAATAATCCCACTTTGGCATTCCAAGGTCACATTTCCAGCAAGGACAACAGTAAACGCCTGCAGAGAGCCTTGACTGAGAACTGGAAGAAGCACCAATAAAGCGGAAGAGAACAGACATGCACTCTGAAGCTGCTGAAGTAGGTATGAAAAGTAAATCTGTCCTTCCAGCTGGGGCAAATCCTTCAGAGTGCAGCTCCTCCTTCCTTAGGAACCTCTAGGAGGGGTAAGCAATGGTCTGTCCTTCCCATCAGCAGCCCTCTCCCCACTGGTGCACAGGGGAACCACCAGGGAACCTCAAGAGCCCTCTTGGGCAAAGGAATTGTACCTTCCTCCCTCAGCTCTTTTTATGCTCTCATTCAGAGGAGGAAAAAAAAATAGGATAAAACTGCCAGGATTCTTCAAAGTTGCCCAAATTCACGTAGTTCTGTACTTCACTTGCTCTCCCCTGGTAAAGCTGGAGCCCTAGGAGAACCCTGTTAGGCTTTACAGACCCTGCTCTCCCTCCACCCTAACTCGTTCCAATTTTCACTCTACACCAAAGAGCCGCCTCTCCCCTCATGACTACTTCAACACCCACTAGTTTTCTTTACCTTTTACCAATCATAGGTTGTGGGAGACTTCACTGGCAGAGGCTGCTGGGATAGGTTTACGTTATTTCTGCCTCTGACTTCTAATACAGAAATATGCATCAACACCAGAGGTCCCATGTTTTCTGAGTGCCTCACACCCATTCCTTGTACACGAGGAAAGTTATCAACACAGAAACTCCAGAGAAACCTTCAACAGCCTAAGGGTGGCAGACCTAAGAGCTGAGACATATATACATGGCTGTCTTTTCTTAGGATTTATAGCTTCAGATCAGGACAAGCTGCAGGCAGCTCAGGATCCCTAAAAGGAGACAAGGCCATTTCTTTCTTTCTTTAGGTTTAGGACACTATGAAAATCATCATTTGACAATCCAAGCCCTACTGCTGGAATCCAGTCAATGCTGGAATTCTTAGATCCTGTGAGATCAGCATTTAAAGGTCTTGCACCAATCACCCACACTTTAGAATGGTGCTTCTACAGCCAAACACCCCTCTTGCAATCCACTGCAAAAGTTTCAAGTCTCCTGTCCATCCATCAGCAAATAATTTTTGTTCTAGGCACCTGGTTTCTGTATGGGAATTCAGACCAGAAAGCAGCTCCTTCTTTATCACAGAATAGTTTGCGTACGAAGGGACCTCAAAGCCCATCTAGTTCCAACCCCCTGCCTTGGGCAGGGACACCTCTCACTAGATCAGGTTCCTCAAAGCCCCATCCAGCCTGGCCTTGAACATCTTCAGGGACAGGGCATCCACCACTGCTCTGGGCAACCTGGGGATCAGGGCCTCCCCAGGCTCAAATTAATCTGCTCCTCAAATCCCTCACCCATTAGAAGACGCTCTAAATGTGGATCCTGTTGCAAAAAAGTGTAGTGGAGAGGGGGCGATTTGTGCACTGCAGAATGGCTGCTGTTGGAGAGGGAAGCTCTGTGCTTTATCAGGCAGCACAGCCACTCAAGAACCCATCTCCGAGTATTATAATCAATTTTGCCAACTTCTACTTCAGCCAAGCACGATGCACACTGACCTGTTCTGTAACTGTTTTCAACGTGTATCATTCTAGCATTAGAAAATACTCATGCACACATCACTTCAGCATCCTTCTCAGAGCAGAAGCAGGCATTCTGGAGTAATTTTCACTTCAGATTTGAAACAAAAATGCAGAAGCATACATATTTCCCTGTCTTACTGAAAGAAATCAAAGACGTATTTCTACATGTGTTATGGGCTAAAACTCAGCTGGGAATGCCCCTGTTTCTCCAGCTTTATCATCCCAGTAGCAGTGTTGCATCTTCTCACCAGACAAGCCAAGACTGTCCTGCTCAGAGAGATGCAGGCTGCCAACTTCTTAAACACAGTTTGGCAGGTCTCTCGAGATCTCCTAACCCAACCCACTACCAACAGAAGTCAGCATCTTCACAGGCTCACCTTGGTTGTCATCGCATAGCAGCTGGAGCAGAAAAGGCCACTGCCTTTTAGTTCATTCTTGAGCTAAAATTAAAACTTTTCAAAGCGTGATGCAGCTTGCAGGTGTCCACCCCCAGACATCACTCTCCTTGCTGGAGCTTTCAAGCCTAGAGGACAATGCTCACTTTGATTTTAGGCCATGCACTGATAGCTTTAATATCACACCTCACCACCCATTCCACCATTCCCAGCGTATTCCTGTAACAGCTCACCGGCTGGAACACATTCCAGTTTCATCATTTCAAGTCAGGTCTATAAATACTTAATAGGTATTTCTCAACCCATTTCTTTTAAGAACCTCTCCATTATTCTCGCTTGCAGCAAGTACTCCTTTTAAGTCCTTGGCCTCCTGTATACACACACACTAAAACAAACCAGCTTTAACCGTTTCCCTGAAGCTCAAGCCATTTTCATATTCTGGGAGGGCTTTTATTCTGGTACCCATCTTCTGAGAGGATTTTAATTCTGGTATCCCACAACTGGCGCTTTTCCCTGTCCTCAAGCTTCTATTCAGACTTTTTCCCTATTGAGCTGCTCATTGATCATCTACTTCACCTCCCCCATCCTTGCTTTCTCAAGAAAACCTTCACTACTGCTTCCAGAGGAATTTGCAAATCAGAATACACCAGGATGGGCACATCATCATTCTTTTTCATAGCCTCAGTGTTCACAGACAGCTGTTTTAAAGCAAAGGCACGAGTAATCCCACCCACTGAGCCCCAGAGCTGCCTGAAGACACTCGGCAAAGTCTGTTGTGACCAGTTCACACTACAGCCTTATTTGTCCTGTACTCACCATTTGTGTCAATATCTTAAACTCCAGCAAATGGTGTGGCCAGACAAGACACCAGCACCCAAAATGACTCTTACACTACCCATGACCCTCAAGACATGAGGAACCTCTAAACAAATCCCATCTTACTTTGAAATATCCCACTTAGATTACAGAACTCGATGCCCTACTGAGTATTTTTAAAGTCTTCTCCACTGTATCATAAGAGCACATAAGCAAAACCCTCGGCATTTAATGAAGCGTAAAGCTAATTGTTATGAAATAAAACTAGCTGTTCACTAAGTGGAAAAACATCACATTTTCATGTCCTGTTTTCCTCTAAAATGTATTCCCTTTTCATCATCTTGCACACTTTGCAAATGTAAAAATAAATATTCTTCACAACAGAGTGCTGGCTTGAAGGCTACGAGTCCAACCATAAAAAGCTTCACAATTTAATGGCCCTTAAATGCTCAATATCTTTTCCACTTAATGTAAAATCCATCTGATCTAATAGCTGTGACTGAATTACATGTATGTTTTTGCCATTAAAAGTTAATTTTCTGAGTTGGCAGAGCAACACAAGCATTAGATTTTAAAAAATAGCAGTAATCTCTAAACTTTCCAGGATTCAGAGATGCTTCCAAGTCAGCTACTCAAAACAAAAAAAAAGTATCACAGAACCACAGAAAGGTTTGGACTGGAGGGGACCTTAAAGCCCCATCCAGCCTGGCCCTGAACACGTCCAGGGAGGCAGCAGCCATAACTTCTGTCATGACCTAGGCCAGCACCTTTCCACCCTCATTGTGAAAAATTTCTTCCTAATATCTAATCTAAATCTTCCCCCTTTCAATTTAAAGGCACATCCCCTCGTCCTATCTCTACAGGCAATTGTAAAAAGTACCTCCCCAGTCTTCCTGGAGCCTCTTTTCATACTGGAAGGTGCTCTAAAGGTCTCCCTGAAGCCTTCTCTTCTCTAGCCTGAACAACCCCAGCTTTCCCTCATTCAAGCAAGTTCATATGCTTCACTACCCAGATTATTTTGCCAAACCATTTACAATTTCTTTACCTTTTACAGAATTGACCACTACAATAAAAAAAAAAGAAGAAAACATTTTATTGATAATGAAATAAGGGAGAAATTTAGAAAAACGTACATAGAGCTCTCTCAACAAGGGAACATACAATATCAAAAATACGTCAGTTAGTACACCAAAACAAACGCTCTCTAATAAGTTTCAAGTAATGTAATCATAAGAGAATTTGGCTAAAAAGTAATGTATGTTCTGAGATGCTTTCTGTAATAGTCCTCTAAGAAATTAAAGGAAAGCAGCAGTAGATCTGTTTAGCTACAGACTTATTCAGTAAATATATTAAGGGTATTTCTATAGCAAAACCTGCCCCACACATTCACCACTATATCTGTATCCTCTCCTCTATGGGGCAATTCAGTTCTACAAAACTCTGCCCAAAAAGGGACAATAAAGGACTTAACAGCACTAAAAATATGCAGCCCAAGACTGTGAGGTACAGCTTGTTGGGAAGCCCAACTGACATTAAGCAGATACCTCTGCACTCTGACTTAAGTCCTTGTTTTTTCAGTAACACGGAAGAGGAAGTTTGTCTTTTCTGCATCGAGATGCCAGATTCTGACTTGCTAGGTCTCAGCACGTGCTTTCAACTGAGCAGACAGAAGTTAACACAGCTACTGACAGCACTTGCTCTGTTTGCCACATATGTTATCAGGCTCATTGTTCAATCACTTCCTTGAAACAGTCCCTAATTTCATGTTTTCATTCATAAATCTTACTTATGGGAACACCATCCTTCAGTTTAAAATGAAGCCCTGTCTCACTTAACAGGTAGATTCCAAGCAAATAAAAGTTCTCATTTCATTAACCCTTACTATTTGCATCTTTCCCCATAAATAAGGTTATAGTACAGAATTTACAGTCAAGAGGAAGATATCTTAAACTTCCATGGGATAGTGTCTGAAAATCCAATAGATGAATTATGTAGTGCACAGCTTAATGAGCTGCTCAGCCCACACCTACGTTAGGCACAGTGAAGAATGAAATTATACCGGAGGACTATTGCATTTAGACCAAAGTGCTGCTCCACAAACCACTCCAGTCCTACTGTGTGAGCCCTACAGTAATCAGTATTAAAGCATCTATGAGAAATCTTGGGGGAGGTGGGAAGGGGAGGCAAACACAAGTTAGTGTTTTGATGGAAAACCTGATTTTTAAGTCTTGCAAAAAGCAAAGGCACTACATCTTAGGCTTCTATTTAAATATAAAGTCCGTAACTTGGCCAGCCAAGTTACAACACATACCTGAATACCTTCCTTCTACCTCTGTGGCTGACTTAAGCACGTCATAGTATATCTTGAAGAGCTTACATGACAACATAGCCACTTCCTCTTAATCATGAAAGGAGATATACAGCTACAATACTCAGACAAGCTCATTTGACCATAGTTTATTCTTAACCATACCATGAGAGTTCAAGTTGTAGGATAAACTGGAGTTTCTGGGTATAGGCCTTACTTATTAATAAGTGGTCAATCAGACATCAAAATAATTTACCCACCATGTCATCATTTTGACAGTTAGCTCATATATTAATGTTAAAAGATGTTCTACATCTTTTATTAATCTAATGAAGGAAGTGTCAGATCTGAGACTTCATAGCCCTATTTTAGTGTTTTATAATAAGAAAATACTTCAGCTTCATAATTTGTTTCATATTTGGAGGTTCTAATTGCAGCTATACCATGATAATTATATAAATCTCATGAAGGTTATCGCTACCATAATCACAGCACTCGTGATGCAGCACACAGGATGCAGCAGCCTTCAAGAGCAATGGCACTAAGCACATCAGCAAACCAGTCCCTGTCTCATTCGAATGATCTGTAGTAAAGCAGCTTGGACATCTTCATCCATGTGGCCCTAGAGCAAGCAAACACTTTGTTATAAGAAAAATCCCATGAAGTGTCAACCATCCATTGCTAATACTAGGAGATTCCTCCAAACTACCCAAAAGTCTTAACTCTCTGCAGTGTTTTCAACACTCTAGGGAATCCTGAAAAGCTTTAGGAATCCTGCTATTTTTACTTATGAGAGAAAGAAAGGTCTGCCTCTGAGACAGCAGTTTCCTTTAAGATATTACGATGTGGGAGAAAATTACTCTTCCTATCCACCAGACTCCACCGCCTGCTCCTGGAGCAATGGCCCCTCTTTCGAATGCTGGAGTATCTAAAGTCATAAGACTCAAATTAGCTGATGAGCTCTTCGTCCAGCAAGAGCTACTGGAAAGTTAATGCAGATTTATCCAACTCCTACTCGATTTCTCTCCAGCATTACCTGGGATGATGCAGAACTAACATGCTCACACCAGCAGACGCTGCCACCCTTCAAAGCAGGTTATTATTATACATAATTGCCAGTTGTCTAAGCATAATAAGAAGAGGGCACCGTAAGACTACAGCTGCAGTACGTGTTTGCTTTAAAACTAAATAGCTAAACAAAAACTGTCAACACGAAAGTAGACACTTGATGCTGGTTTCAAGCTTATTTGAGGTCTTCCAGCACAGCAGTTAAAAACATGTCTCAAGAATCTCTACATTGAGATGACAGAATAAAACAATGCGAATTTGGGACCGTCATACCTGTACAGCACTAAGAAGATGCGTCCGATAAACTGAAATTACTTCTTGATGCTGCCTTTTAGCATCCTATAAAAAGACAGGAAGAGGAGGTGAAGTCATTAAATTTTTAACACCTACCTTTGCCTTTTTCCAACTTGCTGGGCTTGGTCTTGTGCATTTACAGACTAGCCAAAGCAGAATTTCAAGGTTAGTCAGCTGTACCCCCTTCATTAATCAACAAAAAAGTCACTGCTTCAGGGTTTTTTTTTTATTGCTTACTTGTAGCAAAGCAATTTTGCCAAAGGGCTATCAGAGCCAGGCTGATTTAGCGTGTCAGCCCAGGTGCTGAGATTAAAAACTTGTCTCACTAACAGCATTAGCTATTTGTTTAAAACCATCCAAGTTAAGAGCGCTTTGCTTTATAAGGGTCAAGTTTGCAAATGCTATTAAAGATGTAGACTACTCTGCACAGATTTACAAATAACTAGCTTTGCTCACATATGCAGCTTTAATTATGAGCTTTATTGAAGTCACAGGGGCCACAAACGTGTCTGTGCACAAAGTCATAGCAGTTACCATAAAGCATTCCCCTTTACTGTTAGTACTTAATAAGCAATGTACTCTGCAATGTCTGCAGACAAAGGAATAGGAAGTCAAACATCGTAAGAATGGACCACATCACTTTCTCTTAAAGTGAGAAAATACACAGCTAGTGTTTTTTTCTGCAAAGAAACATTACCATGGAACTTGGATACAGAAAAAGTCTTGGCATGAACTATAGAAGCATATCTCAAACACATTCTCTCTAAATTGCATCCTTTTAAGCTGGACAAGTTCCCAAATGCTGCAACTTTCATGTGCAGAAGGAAGCAGATTTTCAGAGGAGCAAGTAGTCGGCACCAGCGGGTGGGGGCAACGAATACTCTAGTTCTGAAGTCCAAGCCTACAGTCAGTCCCCACGCTCCCCTAGTCACGTACACATTGCCTTGTTTATACCAGAAACCACAAGCAATGCTACCACGATTCAGACAATACCTCGCATGACTACTTACAGCTAGCTGCTGTTGCAGTGTTTTCACTTGATTCTGAAGCATCTCAACCTGCTGGTTCTGCCTCTTCGAGGGAATCCCAGTGGTGTATGTCAGTTGAGACAAGCCATTCAGAGCTTGTTTTAACCGCTCAACATCATTAAGCAGCTCTGTTATCTTTAAAGAAGCACACAAAAACCTCATTTAAGGATGTGTCACTTACCAAGAACTGAATATTCTTTAACATCCTTTCAAGACTGCTGAAGGACATCAAGCATTGAAGGGTTTTTGTCCCAGCATGCCATGACACTGGCTTAGAGACTTCACAAAGTCTCTAATGTTCACATCCTAGCACTGAAATCTGTAAGGTATGGACCCTGGAGGTCAGTCAGCACCATGAATGACCTATATACTAAAGGTACACCAGGATGATTTCTAAAGAGAACAATGAGCCATCTCAAGGTGAGCCAGAGATGCTGAACGAATCAAATTCAGCTCCAACAGAAGAATCAGCTTATACCTCAGAAGACTAAAACCCAGCTTGGACATTTTAAAAGAGGTCAAATAACAACATGACATGCCTGAAGCATACAAGGAATTAGAAAAATTTAGTATAATGCTAACAAACCCAGGACTTCATCTTAGCAGATCTAGGCCAGTCCTGGGTACCCAGCTCAGTACACAGTTGTGCCCTAATACTAGTTGATGCTCCTGCATTTTCAGTTTAGCAGTAAGGAACTAGCCGACATCCTACCTTGTTATCTTTGGCTTCCACTTGCTTTGCAGATTCCTGTATTCTCTTCTGCAAGTCAATAATTGTTGTCAATGATTTATCACACCTTTCTTTCTGGTCTTTAATTTCTTGCTCGATACTGCAGCTCTGTAACTGAAGCAACTCCTTCTCATCCTTTAAAGAAAGCTCACTCTTTTTAGCTTGCAAAGCCTCCTTGCAGGCTTCCTCATACTTTTTATTCATATCGGACAAGTTCTTGGCTATGCTCTTAATCTGGGCCTCCAGAGTACTCTTCATGGATTTGTATTCCGACATGTCAATCACTTCTTTGCTCTCCAGGTCTGTTAAAGCTTGCCGAGTACACTGAATCTCAGCCTGCAGCTTCAAGATTTCCTCATTTTTAACTTTGTTTTCATCTTCCTTGCCTCTCAAACTGTTTTTGATGGCTACAATTTCTTGTTCTAGACTTTCCTTCATTTGCGTATACTCTACCAAAGGCACTGAAGACTTTTTTAAACCTGACAATTCTTGCTGTAGTTCTCCCACTTTTAGGGTCTCTCTGTCATAACATTCATTCTTATTTCTGAGGGCTTCCTTCAGATCCTCAATGGTGTGACCAAGAGCCTTCTTCAAGGCTTCAATCTGCTCCACCGAAAGCCGCTGTGCCTGCACAGCTATGGGCTGCTGGCTACTCTCTTCCACCTCACCTTCCTCTTCTTTCACACCCGTGTATTTCTGCAGCAATTCTCGCAGCTGCTTGTTCAACTCCTCCATTTTGCTTACAAACATTTTTTCCACTTCCCGGGACTTCTCAGCGAGGATGTAGTTCTGCTGCAAATCGTTTTGGATAGACAATATGCCATTCTTCAGCTTTTCATTTTCTTCTTTACACTTCTTGGTTTCCTCCTCACTTTCTCTGCATATCTGCACCTGTTCCTGCAACTGCGCTTTTAACTCCTGCACTGTGGCTTCAAAGCTTTCCTCTTTGTCTTGCAGCGAGGCAACTGGAGCATATTTTGATTTAATGCATTCTTGAATTGTGTCAAGTTCCTTCTTTTGGGCTTCCATTTCTGCATGCAACTGTAAAATTTCCTCTTGACCTCTCTTATATTCAGCCATAATCGAGGCATTGCCCTTCTGAAGTTCCTCCAAGCTTTTATTTAAAGTAGTCACTGTAGTTTCGTGCTCTTTTAAGCTTATGTACTCGGTTTGTATTTGATTCTGTAAGAGCTTCACCTTATTTTTCAGAGTTCCATTTTCTTCATTTACCCTTATGAATTCTTGCTTTATCTCTTCAGTTTTCTCCTTCAGATCCGACAGCTCCCCATTAGTCTTTTCTAGTGTGTTAGTCAAGGCTGTTTTAATTTCCTTATGTGTTGCAGCCAACACATACTGATCCCTGAGAGTCTCTTTTATGTCTGCATTTTCAGAGACAAGTTTGCACACTTTTGCCTGTTCATCATCGTATTTTTTCTGAAGCTCAACAAGCTGCTTTTCAAGTTCAATACCATTAGATTTTAAAGCTTCCATTTCTTTTTCATGTTGCTCTGGAGACAGGTACACAGCTTGGAAGTGGCTGATCTTCTCACTTAAGCTGTTCTTCTCTGCCAGCAACTCTTCCGCTTCTGCTTTGCTTTCATTGTACTTCTTCGTTATTTCAAAAAGCTTCTTGGTCAGGTCACCCACAGTCAGATCATTTGTTTTCTTCAATTCTTCATGAATTTTTAAAGGCACATTCTGGCTTTTAATTTCAGTTTTCAGCATTTGGATTTGCTGCTTAAGCATCTTGTTATCAATCTGCAATCTCTCGAGCTCATTCTGCAGAGCCTCGTTCTTCTGCGACAATTCAGAAATCATCTTCCCAAATTCCTCATTCTTTTTCTCAAACCCACTCCTCATCTGTTCATGCTCTTCTGGCTTTATGTGCTGAGCAAGTCTGGCTTTCTGACTCTCACATTCCCTCTTTAAAAGTCGAATCTCTGCCTGCAGTTTTTCATGCTCTCCTTCCATCTCTGCTAACTTTCTGGCTTTCTCGTTCACTTCGTTTGATAACAAACTCTTCATGCTTTCAAATCTCTCTGAAGTCACACAGTGGGCTAACTTTGCTGCTGTTTCTTTGAGCTGCCCTTCTAACTCCGTGACATTTCTCCCCCTTTTATCTCGCTCCATCTCCAACTTAACAAGTTCCTTCTGCAAACTTTTATTTTCCTCTACTAGCCTTCCTTCATCTCTCTTGAATTCCGCCACCAGCAACTCATTCTGCTTAATCTGGTTCCTTAGTTTTCCCACTTCAGCAGAGGCTCCTTCATACTTTGCTTTCATTTCTTTCAACTGATCCTTCAGCTCCTCTGTTAGTTTGCTGTTTCCCGAAGCAGCTTCACTAGTCAGGTGATCTTTCAGAGCAAGAAAGTGGGTCTGCATTTGCTTAACTTTGCCTTCAGAGTCAAACATTCTTTTCTGCACATCTTTTAAAGCATCTTCCAGTTGTTTTATCTGTCCATCAGATTCTGCCTTGGTTCTTTCACACTCCGATGCCAAAGCTTTGCATTCGGATACCTTGTGAGACAGTTCTCTCTGCAATTTGCTGATTTCTTCTTTTGCTGCACCATAGCTGGCCCTCATGCTGTCAAGTTCTTTCTTTAAAGATTCCTTCTCTGAACTGGAAGACTGGTTTGGCACAGAGAGCTCCAGGGGTCTCAGCATAGACCTAGACTGAAGATAAATCAGCACAAAAATGGGAACACGTTTACAAGTTTGATAATTCATATACATAGGAGCTGTCACATACATAACTGTCTGAAACATGTGCTGATATGAGCATAAAATTAACGTGTTTCCTCAGAAAAACACTAATCTCTTCTTGCCTATGTTACAGAACACTTGCCTTACAGATTTTAAATCTTGAATATGTTACTATTTCCCAATCATCAGACCTTCCTGACAAAGTGCAGGTATAGTGTATTCATTTCATTTTCCCTTGTTATTCTTATTTAAATCACTTGTCTGCCTATAAGAACGTTATTAACGGATTTCCCCCATCCCTCAAGCACGTGAAAATAATTTCAAAAGGAATCAGAACAGGAATCTGAACAGTATCATGGTTAACAGAACCTTTTCTCTGAAAATGCTGAGGAAGGGTGTCATTTAACATGCTGTCCAGTAAAGGATATATCCAAAAATGTTTTGCCCTCCTGGAAGGAGGCGAACCTTTACCTCCCCGCCCAGCTACGTGGGTATGACACGCTGCAGCCATGCTCCAATGATCTCTCTCACATTCCAATGCACAGAAGTTATCATGACTTCCAGACGTGACTAACTTAAAACCACTTAATTACTGCTTTGGACATAGCTCAGGTTCTTCATTAACTGGTTTTTCGTGCCCACTCACACATTAATTCATTTATAAACTTCAACTAAAAATAAAAAAAAAATCCTCAGACCATTTGGAAAACCTGATGTAAAACATTGCAGAATAAACTGGATTCTTCTGTGTTACCAGCAGAACATACAACACGCATCTATCAGCAAAATCTGGCAGGAAAGCATAGAACGTACAGATTTACGTCTAGTCTTACTCACTTCTGAAAGCATTACAGCTGAAATACTGGGGTGTAAGTAGTTTGTTAGTTAGGACCAATCCCTGTCTTATATGACTCACTGTAAGGGGTCTGGGTGACCTTGTATATAACAAAGTTAGGGCTTTAAAAGGCAGCATGCTCTGAGAAAACAAAGCTGGAAGGAAATTGTTGTATAGTTGGCAGGAAAATAAAGTCTTCTGGATTTCAGCTGAATTCAAAGTAGAAAAAAATGGAATTAAAAACTAATTGCACTTTACACTGACTGCTGATTCAGTTTTAGGAACGCTCATTGCAGACGATTCAGCATCCATTCTGTAGCATAAAGCCATGTCACATATGTAACTCTAGAGGGCACCAGCAGTCAGAAATAAACAAGGCAGAGCAAGTACCAGTGAAAATGCTTCATTTAGAAGCGATGTTTAAAATATGCACGTTTATAAGTATATTCAGCTTATCCAAGCATAACTATCTTAACGTTCTCTAAAGTGGCAAAATATGTATTACCTGTGATTCCGCAGCAAACATTTGACCCTGTTTAAGTAATAGGTCTTCTTTTCCTGGATTTGCAAAGGAAAAAGCATTTAGTCTGTTTAAGAACAGTAACTCATAATCACAAGAACTATGACCTTCCTTCCTAATTTTGTTGGGTTCATTTGGACTGCACTAGGCTGCAGGTTGGTGTTTGAGTACTGGGTATTAAAACAACTCTGCCTTAATTAAGTCACCTAGGAAGTCTGGACAAACTCCTCCTCAGGAAAATATAGACTTATTATGCCAAGCTTGGTATAGTTCTACAAACAGTCCTGAAAGCTGCCCTGAGCAAGCTGCACGTCTGCACATGGGCACACCAGGGAAAAGCATGCCCTTAAACTCCAAATAACTGATCTTTTCTGAGAGCAAACAGCTTTCATGACACCTCAGGAAAGATTAATTAACATTTTAAGTTACCTGCGTGCAAGACAGGCCTGTAACCAAGCTGGACACAGAAAACTTAAGTTTCTGGAAATGGAATCATATCTAATAGTAGTGTGACCTGAAGTCTTGTGTTTAAAGTCACTGTCAAACCTGCCTACATTCAAGCTTTCCCGATGACCACAGTTTTCTTGTCAAGAGCGTTAAGATATGAATTACAAAGGGGAAGACTCAGGTGATCTTTCTGAGCTTGTTTTCCATGTGATAAGATGTAGCAGAGTTAAAACACACATTTCACAAGACCAGTCATAGAACCTTTTGGTTGGAAAAGCCGTTTGAGATCGAGTCCAACTCTACCTTTCCACTACCAAACTCTGCACACCTCATCTAATCATCTTTTAAATCCTTCCAGGGACAGTGACTCCCTGTGCGGTCTCTGCCAGGGCCCGAGAACCCTGTAATCAGTTGCTCGTAAGTGAGGCTGATCAATAGTGCACCAGCACTCAGGCACAGCACAATCGTCCTGAGATCAGAAACATGCACAAACACATTATGCTTGGCTACGGTTAACACCAACAAAAGGAAGAGGTGACAGAGAACAACCACCCTTTGTCTATGTATTCCAACACTGCATTACAGTTTAAGAACTATATATACTTACTGTTACCAAAGTTACTTCCAGATCCCACAAAGTCAACCTGAAAGCAAACAGTAAGAAACACAAAGCTGAAGTTGAAATTTCATTTCAAATTTTTTCTCTTTGTTAAGTGAGGGATTAAAGGACAGGGACAGCTATGGCAATGAGATAATAATTTAAGGCTTTCAATATTGTCAAATTGCTCAAGTATTTACTACTGTAAATATCAGTTGCTAGATGACATTTCAGACCAAGTAACATACTTCATAATATTTGAGCTTGGCTTTGAGAGTTTCAATAGTTCTCAGGCTTTCTTCCTGCTGTTTTTCCTTGGTAGTTAGGATTTTCTTCAACTCATCTTTCTGAAAGAGAAAGAGCACCCGATAGCCCAGGTCATGACAATGACGGATTTACAAGATCTCAGGCAACTTTCCAAAATTCTAGGGCAAATTTCAACCAAGACTAGCACTGAAAGGATCCCCACATTCTTGATTCTGAAGTTCTTCTACAATACTGCTCCTCTACAAGAGGAGACTCGGAGAATGAGTCAAGGGAATACAAGCCAACATAATTTATTATTGGCTAATTTATTAGTCTTGTATTGCTGAAAGTCACCAAAGAGATATTTAATAAGTCGTTTTAAAGCTGGCATAGGGGTTATAAATAAATCGTAGTAATACAAATGCTTAGCAAATTGAGTACATATCAACAGACATTACATTTTGCATTTACAGATAGATTTTCTTTTCTCTAGTTTTAAATACCATTACTTAAATGCAATAATTGCTTCCCCTGTTTCACAGTTCTATTACACTTTAAGGTGATACCGTACCTCATTTTCAAGATCATCTGCAAACATTTGCTCCTGCAAAAATAACAAAAAAATCCCCCCCACAAATCATTTTTTTCAATACTGTTCAAGGGGCTCATGCATAGTTCATCAGCTGACAAGCCTACCCTGCTTTCTAACCCTGCTCCTGACTATTCCCCTTCTCTCAACATCTAACCTCTGGCAAGAGAAATAAAGATAAACAGCAGCTAAGGTTGTTTAACACAGCAATGTTTCTTGACATGCATCCTAGGAAACTGGAATCTCTTTTCAATTACCCAATTCACACCCAACTAAAGCAGAAGAGTGGAGGTTTTTAACAGAAGTTTGCTGGGTTTGGAAAGTGGGTATTCAGGAGTTTGTGGGGTTGGTTGGTTTGTTTTATAAAGGCAACGCTTCAGAGATGTTCAGACAAGCCAAAAATGAGTATTCTTTCCATACATTTGCTACTTTCAGCAGATGCTGTATATCATTTTTAAACATTCCTCCTGTAAAAAAATACAGTGATGGAACAAACATGAGCCTCCACAAAGAAAAAAACCAAACTGTTCTTATTTTCTTTCTCAATTTTACTGGTAATATCTAGAACTGTAAAGAGGGAACTTATTTGAAAAACAAGGCTTCAGATTTGGGTGAGAAAATCCCTATTGAAAACCCTTGCTTTCATTTTTGTCAATTGAAGGCAATAACAGCTGGGAAGTAACCGGTGGCTACAATAAAATACTGACACAACACATCTACATTTCACTGTGCAGATGAAGCTTACTCTCCACATTACAACATACCAGAACACCTCATGGTTCACGTTACATGGGAAAGTGTAGCCATAAATGTTATTGCTCAAATTTATAAGTATCGGTGAATGGTGTTGTAACGTGTAATCACACTCAAAACGTAAGGAGATGAGACCAACAGCTTTTGCAGCAGGAGAGAGAGACATATACAGAAATAATTCACATCAAAGCAGCGAGGTCCACATCCTAATTACACATCCTCTCCTTTCTCCTTCCACCATCCTCCACTGTCAGTATCAGGTGGTTATCACAGCTTTCAAGTCAGGTTATTTCAATACCAGCTTTACCTCATTCAACTGCAGCTGCAGCCCACTGATTCTATCCAGCAGCATCCTCTGCTCCTCCTGCACTTCTCTCATTCGATCTTTCAAATCTTGATTTTCTAACTCCAATTCCTTAAAGAATAAAAATTAAAACTAAACAAAAAATACCACATGACACACACTGGGAAAAATAAAGAACCTGAATCAACACTTTTAACAGCCATTAAAGACACCAAGTCTTGTTTAACAAGTTCCCTAATGATTTTGTGGCCTTACTCCAGCTGTTTCATTCTGAAGGTCTACATGAGCTCAGGCTCCAGAGCCTTCAAGCTTCTCAGTTCTAGATGCTCCTTCTTGTTTAAGTGAACAAATGGGTTTGAAAGTAAGAGCAGAGTAAGATTACATTCTATGCTAAGAGCACTCAAGAGGCTGCTTATCTTCTGTCTGTTAACAAGTAAAAATAACTAATGTTAAAACACTACCTGAAACCCAACCACTGCATGAAGCACAGCAACCTTTAAATACGCCAACTGCTCCTGCAGCCACAAAAATCACCCTTGTAACATACAATAAATCCAGCACATGAACATGATAGGTCTTTGCACCATCCATCTGCCCAGAGCTCACGTGGAAACAATGAGGACCGTTTAACTCCTGCCTGATAACTGCCACCTTAACCACGTAACTACTTCAGCTCAAAGCCGAGAAGATGCATTTAGAGGGCTTTATCCTTTAATTACAAAACATTTCAGAAAGCAGGCATCAATTTCTCAGTGGTTTTATTCTCCATAGCCTAAAACATCATTACCTTTCTGAAAACTGTAATGACATAACAATGAAATGAAAAAATTAATGCTGTTTGTAGAACAATTATGACAGGTTATTTTTAGTAACAAACACATATCACTTGAGAACGTTAAAAAATAAACCTTCCCGTTTTGTGACCCCGTAGCTTCACTACAGGCAAATGTAGACCGAAGGTCAATGGATAGCAAAAGCAAAGACAAGGCAAGACTTGCAGCTATTTATTAAGGAAAAACCCTTTGTCTGTGTAAAGTTTACACTTCATCTGCATAACTGCCACATTACACAGTCATGCAATTAAGTTTTAAGTAAACGGCAATATATACGACCTTCCTTAATGACATGGCTAATGCTTACTTCACAAGCACATATTGCCTTCAATATGTCTGGTTCATTATGCATAGGAGAATAGGCAAGTCAGAAGCCCTTCTCTCTTACCTGAGCGTTATGTTCCTTCTGATACAGCTTGACATTCACCTCCTCCTGTGCGCGCAGCCGACACCACTTCTGTGACATATTGGTAATCTGTTAGCACAACAATAAAGCGTCAATTTTGTATCTCTAGTGTGCTCCGAGACATCCGTTTCTAGGGACACGGGGCTGTGCTCAGCCTCCATTTTGGCTCCCACAGGGGGACAGTACTCCCAAAATTCACATTTTGACAAATTGCTTCTCAGTAAGAGCTCATTCAATCCCACCCAGAGAGTTAATGGGATGCTTGTCAAAGCTCTAATCCTGAATATGCACATCATGGAATATTTTTCAGATAGAAAGAGACACATGATCTGATTACAGAAGGAATCTTCCAAGCTACACAAATTCAAAAAATTCAGACCTAGTTTTGCAACATAGCACAATCTTAATCACCCTCTTGACTTTTTACAAGGACATGTAGTGATGGGAAGGGGGAGAATGGATTTAAATTGGAAGGGGGAAGATTTAGATTAGACATTAGGAAGAAATTCCTCACTATGAGGGTGGGGAGGCCCTGGCCCAGGTTGCCCAGAGAAATTGCAGCTGCTCCATCCCTGAAGGTGTTCAAGGCCAGGTTGGATGGGGCTTTGAGCAACCTGATCCAGTGGGAGGTGTCCCAGTTCATAGCAAGGGGGTGGATCTGGATGGGCTTTAGTGTCTCTTACAGCCAAAATCATTCCATGATTCTCTGATTCTCTCAACCCATATACCATTTTCAGGCAGTCAGAAGTAAAGAGCTTACATTTTACCTTTTCCAGTTCCATACAACTACGACATTACTCTTGTACTATCAGTCTCTCCAAAGCCTCTCTGAACAGATTTAAGAGACCTCACAACCATGTCTCAGAGCTGAAAAGCAGCATGTCAGTATAAAGAAGTGGCAAGAAGCCAGTGTGCTCAAAAAGAGCATGTAAACGTTATTTGACCTGTGGCACACACACATAGCATCAATCATTAAGTAACAGGCCTGTCAAGCAGCATCAGGCACTTATTTAGTAATATAAATCTTGAAATTACAACACCTTGAAATATTTCCCAATTATTACATTGTCCACTGTCAAATGAGGCACTGATGTTGGAAAAAGAAAGTGCTACACATTCATCAGTAGCTTAGGGAAGATATTATAATCATGAATTGCCACTATAGGGCAGCTACCAAGGCTATTTACTTCACAGCAAAGACATTAAGGTTCATACCACAGCTCTCTAATCTTTCTGTGATACATACTGATTATTTGAATTCAAAGGGGAAAGCCTTGTTACGTCAGTTAAAGACAATTCAGTTTTATTCCCTACGTGCCCTGACCCATTTTTAAAACAACAGGTATCCTCATCTTATATTGGGGACATCATTGCAGAAAAATGAACTTTTGAAGATGCTGTAGTGACACAAAAATCTTGCTCAGTGATAGCTTGTTTCCAGCTCTTGACCGCAGAACATTTACTGGCCGTAGATCAGTCTGGAACACCCCCCATCTTCCAGGGCCCTTTACTGTAAGAGCTGAAGGGCATAATGATCCAAAACAATGAAACTTCACTGACACCATGTGTCCTCTTATGTCCTCAGAGAAGGTCTTTACGAGATACTCAGCACAAGCAGCCTTACCTTTTGTTCAAGTTGCCCTCTCTTCACAGTATCTCTTGCTGAAAAAGCATCACAAAGACAGGAAGTTAGGAAAAGTGTTTCATTCAGACTCCTTCACGAGACTCAACTAATTCTATCAAGTTTCAGTCTTGGGAAGACATTTCAAGAAGTAGATTCATCACCACTCCCAGTTAATCAAATATGGAAACATTCAAAAATATAAAGATTTTCTATAAATAAGGCTAAACAACCCCTATGATCAGTGCAATGTCAGGTTAAGGAATGTTAATGCCTCAAGATAAAGCCTGCAGTACCCTTAAAAGCTTTACTAAAAATGTAACCCAAAAGTCTTCTTTGCCCCCTCCCAGACAGGCAGTTTGTCACCTTTTTGTTCAAAGGACTACAGCTGCCCTCCAAAAAACAGTTACCGAAGATAGCAGTGGGAAGAGACCAAATTCAAGTGAAAGAAACTTCTATGGCCATATTCTTCATACCTTTGCTGGAATCCTCAACGGCAGCTTTTATCAAAGCCAAAATGTCAATATTGTCCCCAATTCTGGCATAGTAAGCACAGTCATGACCAAGACCATCGGTCAAACTAACATCCGCACCATTTCTGAGCAAAACTTCTACCGCATCCTTGCAGCCGTATTCACAGCCTAACATTAAGGCAGTCCTGAGGGTGGGGAGAAACATTGCATTCAGAGACTCGGATCGCACACTTTAATGGAGCAATAACTTACAGAAACAATCTATCATGCACTTGCGTCCAATCATGGAAACTTGAGTCAAGGGATCTTTCTTCTGACAGGACTGCAAACTGCTTTAAAAGGTCATTTAGTCAATCTTTAAATATTTGTTAAAGAACAAACGAAACCACTATAATACAAGTACTCCTATGAAACCCAGCAGAAGTTTACTGTCTTTGAAAGCCACCTAGTCTTTTGAAGATTTGTGTTATTTCTGGCTTTCTCACTTTAGGTACAAACACCAATAGACAAGACAAACATTAGAAAGTTTAGACAAAGCTGGGACAAGTGCTTGGCAGAAACAAGCCTATATGTATCTTAGACACAATAAAAAGTGGCAAGAAAGGCCATGCTCATCCACATTGTTGAACTGGCACATCTAATTCTGAACTAAATCCCAGGTACTTTTCCACTGAATTTAGTATATTTGTTCTGTAGCCTGAAAGCCAAAGGACAGCTTTCCACCCTTTAAATGTCAGCAGGCGTTCTAACAGCACTCTGCATGCGCTACCTGTTTTGTTTGTCCCTGGCATTAACATCCGCTCCTCTGTCTATCAGAAGCTGACAGACTGTGGGACGACACATCTGAGTGGCCAGCACCAGCGGTGTCCTCCCGTCCTGAAGAGAGGAAGGGGAAAAGCAGTAAGGAGAGGGAGAGCAAGCAAAGAAAGCACAAGAACTCCAACAGGGTTTGTACAGGAAAGAGCTATAAGTAGCTACTTACTCCATCTTTTGAATTCACCGAGGCCCCATGGTCACACAGCAATTGTATACTAGCAGAACAGTCTGACATAGCTTTCAAGAGGAAAAAACAAAGAACAAATTACGCTGCTGAAAGCAACTTTGCCAAAACCCCAAACTCCTCCTCAGAGCTATTTGCTTCACAAAAATTCATGCAACTAAGTTAAAGGATGACAAGGCTCTATGGTGTTGTTCTCACATAACAATCTCTAAAGCACATGAAAATGCTAACTCTCCTGTTCAAGACACTGTGTGGCACAATGAGCATGCAGACAACTCAGAGTAAAGGTATCTTAATCTAACACTACTGCTCTAAAACATAGCTTGCAATACTTGCTTAATATCTTACCAGACAATTCATGGGCTTTAGGAGACACTTCCAGGCCTAAAATCTTTGCTAAGTCTATTAATAAGCTTGTTGTTAAGGATTAATGTCATAACACTAAACATTTTCTCCTACTAAAGTTCCCAGAATTAAAAGAGAAGAATTTGGCCCATCTGAAAATTAACCCATTAATTAAATTTAGATTTCAGCCTATAGTTACCAGAAAAGCAAATCTTTTACCTGCATCATGAAGAGCAGTTCTTCCTTGAAGATCCACATTTTCCGTTGGACAATTGTACTGTTAAAATAAGGAATCCTGGTCATCCATTAGGATTCAGATCACACTTAGAAAACATGAGACATTTTGAGGTTTGAATTAAAGCAATAAAGCGACTTAGAAAAACAATGTAAGTTTGTAGTTCATAAATACAACATATATGAAAGAGCGCTATTGGTACTAAACACATATCAAAATGTCTGGAGGTAAATTAACATGAAAATGTTTACCCATGATTGTCTTATTTTTAAGAGAGAATGAATTGTTAAAAAATAAAGGAGAGAGATGAGTGGCAAATCCTATTTTGGAATAATATTAAGAGCATCTTTTTTTCTTCTCAAGAATAAAAATCATACCAATGGACAAGTTGCAATTTTCAGTACCTGTAACAGCTTCTGCAAACATAGAGGATGTCCGTATTTTGCAGCTAGGTGCAATGCATTCCTACCTAAAAAGAGACACCAACATGGATCCAGGTAGAAATACCACACAAACTCAACACTCCTACGCTGTTTATCAAAGTCCATTTCTAATCATATAACACTAATTTATAATAAATTTGTACTTCACTAGAGCAACAGCAGTTTCTTCTGCCTCCTCCATAATTCCATAGGCTTCATTACTTCCTACATGTTTGACGTATGAAACATCAAGAGGCACATGTCCAGATGAACACCCACAGCAGTTTTGATACAATGGCTTCCAATTTACCTGCCATGTCACTTTGATTTCATGGAGTCATAGAACAGAATCATGGAATAGCTTGAGTTGGAAGGAACTTTAAAGCCCATCCAGCTCCAAACCCCTGTCATGGACAGGGACACCTCCCACTGGATCAGGTTGCTCCAAGCCTCATCCAACCTGGCCTTGAATACCTCCAGGCAAGGGGCAGCCGCAATTTGCAGGACTGGCTGTGACCAGTTTCCTCCGAGTTCAGCAACACACAGATAATAAATATTTTTGCAAGTGACAGGAAAATCCACAGAAAAAACAAACATCTATCCCTACAGCTTAACTTAATCCCACTCAATTTGTACAAGTTGCACTTGGACATTTAAAGAAGCCCACCTGCGGCATCAGTAGCTGTGATATCAACTCCATGAACAAGGATGGTGTTCAAGCAATCCAGGTTTCCCTTTGACGCTACAACATGGAATCTAAAAGTAGAACATAATCTTGCTTAAGCACAACTGTTTTATAGACAAAAAAGGTAATATTAACGAGGACAGTCCAAGCAAATAACTGTACACCAAATGCATTATACAGTATAAAAGAGGTTTGGGTGCCGCCCAAAGCTGGATAAGAGCAGATTCCACTTTAAGGAACAAGAAGACTTTTTGGAGAAGTAGTCATTATTTACCTTGAATTAGTGAACCAGGTGAAAAACCAAAATGCTTCCCATCTCTCTCTAATATTCAAATATAGAAAGAGCAAGTATTTAAATACCGACCTTCACTTTGAAATGAAGATTGTTCATGAGAATGTGACATTCTAGCTATATGGCATTCTACTTTAGATAAGGCTAGAATCTACCATGGTGTATTTCATAGATTTATCCATTAAGAAAGAGCAGCAGCAAGATTTAGGAATTAAGTTTCAGTAGCTTCCCAAAAACCACTACTGATGTACTGGAAGTTACTTACGCAGATCTCCCTTCCACATCCAGTTTAGCAGGACTGACTCCTTTTTTGGCAAGGATTGATGAAACTTTTTCCACATCACCCCTTTCAGCTGCTTTCATTAACCTGTCATCATATTTGTTCCAGTCTGTGTTCAGCTGTGTAAGAGAAAATTCAAAAAGCAGGTGAGCTTACAGTACACTCAATCTACAAAATTAACTTCATGAAGAGTTTGAATCATATGCGATTGGGGAGATACAACAAAAAATATCTTGGTTTGCAAACAGAATCATATGTATTGAAGTGTTAAGAGTTATTTATGTATAACATCACTGTAACGTTTCAATCAGACAGTTAGCATTGAACGTACAGTGCTCCAAGACAGCTGACTTAGGTCACTTTGCTCCTAAAGGAGACCTCTAGGATCAAACCTCTTTGGCTTTCGTCATCCTGCTTTCTTCTGTCTAACAGGACCAAAACTGGAGCCACGCACAGTAGCTTCCTATCATTTTCAAATAGATTTTTCAGACTGCTTCTCATATGAGGCTGTCTTTGGACACCTCCTTCTGGCCCCTCTTTATCAGCTGTGTGAGGCTGCCAGGACACCTATCTTTTCACTGCAACTTCACTTTCTCTTTTCTCCCCAGGGATACTTGAGATCAGATAGAACACAGAACTATACCCCAGCCCTGCACGGTACAAAACAGAATGCTGAAATGCTGCAAGGCATAGGTACACGCGACATCAATACAGAAATGTACCCATTAACAACTCACAAACTGGCCATTCTTAAACAGATCTGAACCATTAGGTCCCAAGCAGTTTTCAGCCTTCAAAATCTAATGGATGCGCTAAAAACACAATAGGACACAGCTTTTCCTGACTGTTCCAAGGGTCAAAATTCAGCTAAGTGTGATATCGAAAAGATGAACACCTACTGAGCTGCAGAAAGAAATGCAAAGCTTATAGCTTTAGGTTGCCTGCAAACAAAGCAACATAGAATGCAAAGAAGGTACAAATCAGTTACAGAGCACCATGCTCTCAGTCTCAGGCATTTATCACCCCCTTGCTTTTTCCCATTTACTTCAAATTTAGAGTTTCGGGCCACAGGCCAAGCATCCCACCCCAAAACAGAGCTTGCTCTCTTTGTTGCCAAAACATCTTTCCTGAAGTGCTTTACTCTTCAGAGGAAATTCTGTTCTGTAACTGAAACCTCAGAGACAAGCTGAGCACTGATATTCAAGAAGCTTAACAGAAGAAAGAGGCTTATAAAGGAGAATTTTATCCAAATCTAACTCTACATAGCAAAAGAATTTAATGATAATAGCAAGATATATTCAGCCTGTAGAGGTCCATTAAGTGACTCATCACTGGGGATCACAAGCCTCACTTAATAAAGAATATTAAGACTGGTAAACCAAATAATTTCCAAAATAAAGCAGCTGAAGAGTAGCTGTAAACATTTTTGTTTCTTGAAGTGAGAACACAGCCAATTAGTCCCATATCCTTCATACTGAGTTCATCACAACACACTCCACCTCCTTGTAACATCAAACCCTCTACACGAGGCTTAGCAATCCTCATGTGAGAGCAAGAACAAAAACAACGGATAAAAAACCAAAATCTACATTAAAAAATAGTTACATTCTCTCAGGATTAAAACTGCCTTGCCAGCAAAGACCAACATTTTCCAAGGTCTAATGTGATAAGGTCTGGAAGATCCATGCTGAAGAGCACTGATGCCAGTCAGACAGTTCTCAAACCAGTCAGAGCTCCAAGCAACAGCAAGGGCTCACCTTGCACCAGAGCCAGCGCTTGCTAGGTAAAACAGGAGATATAAAACAGAACAGAATCCAAACCCCACTGCCACCACCCCACTGCTGTTACAAGAATTTGCATGAAGGAGCTGCAATCACAATTATTCCCCATCCTCATGATATCAACAAGATCACAGTAATCAAAGTCTCGGCAACAGCTTATTCAGCACAACACTTGCTAGAAGCGACAAAGTAGCAGAAACAGGTAATAATGAAATTACACCCACTAGTGCTGCCCTGCCAAAGAGCATTACTGACTGTCAATCTACTCAAACATCCAATAGTATAAAAGCCAAGCCAGCCTGGTTGGCACAATGAAGTTCCCATGCTGCTGACATCCCTGTTGCCAGCGAAAGTTGTCCACATTGCTGGGGTGGATGGCATTCCTCCACAGCCTTGGAAAGGCTCCTCAGCTGCAAGCTACCTCAGTAGGCAAGGCTTATGACTTGCTTTTAAATACCTTAGAAACTACACACAGATAGTATCAAGCACTGTTCCCTCCACATTCTTTTGCATATGGCTTTTCACATCCTTAGAGGAAAGCGATCACATCTTGCATGTTTGCAACTGGGTTCAGACTGCTGAGTTTCAGACTCACACCTTATACTGGCTAGCACAAACACACACGATCCTACAGAAAACCCTTCACCAGCCATTCTTTCTTCCTGTTTTGTTAGTCTTCCCACTAATAAGAGCATTTTTAATTACTAACATCTCAATAAGTGTTTTTCCCTCTGCTTATAACACTTATGGAGCAGATACAGTCCACTTACTTATGATGGACTAAATCCTATATTGTTACCCAAGCAATCAGCATTTAAAGAAAACTCACAGGAAGAGTTGTTAGACAGATACATCTCTCATTAATTAAAAAGGAACAGTTACAAAACATCTACAACATTCAACCTTACATACATTTGCAGTTGTAAATGACTGCCATTGATAGGAAATGCAAGATACCTACTGTGTCTTTAGCTGCACAAGAAAACCAACAACTCATCCTAGAGCTCGCAGCTCCTCGCTGCCTGAAGCAATCAGTTTATCACGCACCCCACTACAAACTGCTGCGGCTCACAAAGCACCAAGCCAGCGTTCCAACAGGCTGCTTCAAGAAATGGGTTCTCTCCACCGCCCTGAACTCATTTTTTTTCCATCCTTCATTTAGCTCGGATCCCCAAGCGTATTTTCCCCATCTTCAGGATCATCTTCAGACTTCATTACTCTGAAAACAGCACAGACTACCCCTGGGCAGAGGCCAGCAAAGCTCGTGTGGGTTCGGCCACCAGCCTGGACTCTCCCCACAGCACCCCAAGTTGCCCTCCCAGAGCTCTTGTCTGTGCAGTCCCAGCCTGCCAGCGCGACTCCCACCCCGGTAGATATTGCCCAGATCTGAAATATCTTGTAAACAATACGTAGACAGTCTCCTCAGCTCAGATCTATTTTCTGATAACCCAGCCCCGATAGACGTGCGACAGAAAGCAATAGCTATTAATACATTCCCCGCATGCCCGCACCCTGAGTAATGCTGGTTAGATTTAACGTTAACTAACGAGACAAGCATGTATGAAACTTTACTACAGTGTTGTTATGTTCTGCAGACATGCAAACACTCACTTTAAAATAACAAACATGTTAGTCAAATTAGCTGTCACCTGACATTAACGAAGGTCATACTCATCACTGCTAATAACACAGGAGGACTGAAATACTCCCAGGAGTCATTTTTTCCCATTCTGCCACACCACTAAGCTGAAACCAGACTCGCGATCAGACTTGACAGTTACAGCCACGGAGCAGATGGAACGCACGATCCTATTTTGACAGAAATGTAACCCATTTTAAATTAGAAAACACACATGCCTCTGCTTTAAAAAAAAAAATTTCCTTTCACAGTGATGAAACCCATTCTGAATAAAACCTGGTTTCGGCTTTCTGCCGCTGCCAGCCTGTCTCCCAACACGTTAAATGAGAGGAGTCAGGAAGGCTGTCAAAACATTAAGTAGACAGCATAATGATTAACAGCGGGGGAGATGCAGACTCACACAAGCTTTAAATTTAAACGGAGATCTCCCAAGTGCCCTGTTTAGAGACTGGGTCAACATGATGAGCAATGCTCTGTTTTGTCTGCGGGAGAGAAACATGATGCATAGCCAGGAAAACCACACACACCCTGGAGAACACACATAAGAGACTGCAAATAACCTAATAAATGGGTCTTCTCAGCAAAGGGATTTTTAAAATCACTCATATTTGCACAAATTCGCTCTTTCCCAGTAACTCCTAACCTATTCCATATTGCTGGCTGTAAGCACCAGCCCTCTGCCTCGCAACACTAACACGTATGCCAGAAGAACCTTCCAAGACTTCCCTGCAGGAAGTGTCCATGTGAAAAGTCCTCCAAAAAAGCACAGTGATTACCAGAATGACTGTCACCTCAAGTTATTTGCTGGTCAGAAACAAGTCTCTTCAAGCTAAAAATGGTATTGGGAGGGGGCGGAAATACACTTCACAAGTAACAGCAACAGCAATAAAAAAAACCCCACTTGATAGAATCACAGAATGTCTTGAGTCAGAAGAGACCTTAAAGTCCATCCAATTCCAGGCCCCTGCCATGGGCAAGAACATCTCCCACTGGATCAGGCTGCTCAAAGCCCCATCCAGCCTGGCCTTGAACACCTCCAGGGATGGGGCAGCCAGAACTGCCTTGGGCAACCTAGGCCAGGGTCTCCCCCCATCACAGGAAAATATTGCTTTCCAAGATCTCATCTCAATCTTCCCGCTTTCAGTTTCAAACCATTATCCCACATCCTACCACTGAACTTCCTGGTGAGAAATCACGTAGGTAAGACTATGCCTGCCGGTTGAAGCCTTTGACCCATTTCTCCCAGGAGTTTCACTTGTCTCCACTGTTATCTGCCTGCAGACATTCCTGACAACTCGTGCACTGCAGTCAGCCTGCAGTCCCTTTACGCTGAAGATCCTCTGGAGACAGTCTTGACCACAACATTTAGGATTGCTAAACCACATTCCCCACTCCTGCCCAGCCTAGATGAAGCCCAGACAGCAGATCTCAGGAACGCTGCTTCCCTGGCTCGATCAGCTCTGGGCAGCTTTGGTAAACACTGCCCAGCTATAAACTCACATCGATTAAAGCGTTCTCCAAGGCAGCTGAATTTCAGAGAACTCCAAGGGTCTAAAGTAACAAAGTCTGTTGCACTCTCGCAGTGGAGCCAATGTTTGGAATCTAACTCAAGTTTGCTTTTTCAGAACAGAGACCACCACCCAATATGCCAGCAGCACAGATCTTTGGAGATGTCACACATCCCACCGATCCCTCGCTAAGGCTATACTGCCTGTTTTCTGTTAATGCAAAGCACTTGGTTTTCCTAAGCTAAGTCCGCCAGGAATTCTGCTGAACTCCAGGCTTCCCAAGATAAGGGAGTATCTCATGTCCGCTATCTGGCTAGGATCAAAAACATTACTCGTTCCTATCAGCTTGGATCAGGTGTGCTCTCAGCCTAAGGGCATTCATGGGCAGATACCTCAAGGGTCTGCACACAGTCCATACATCCATCTGGCACTGTAATGCCTTCTGGAGTGTGGCAGAGACCTGCATTCACACCAGCACACTCCAAAAAAGCACATACGCTGAACAAGCACAGGTTGCTTTTCCAAACACTCTCCTAGCTTTCAATAATTCAAACTTCTCAGGCTGGGGAGATTCTACCTACACACTTGACTCTAATGAATGGCTCTATTAACCAGTTTTTCCTCAAGCCCAGGTAAGTAGCTCACATCCTCCACACACTTTGGGAAAGGACCGTACAACTTCACTATACGCTGCATAAACAATTATCCGCTTCTATTCCCTCTGACCCCCCTTATCTTACCAGATATTTAAGTTAAGCTGCTTTACCTACCAGCAGTCCGCATCTTGTCAGTGTCTTTGGGCCATCACATAGCATTAGATCCTGTGCTGTATGCAACATTCAATCAGCACTGACTCAGACAGCAAGCAGATAAAGAATGTCACCATTCAGAAGAATATAATGCATATGTCAGAACCAGAGTTTATAAGACAGACTGTCTTGGAAAACAAACCTGTTCCTCACCCATCATTACAACTGAGTATTTAAAGATGAGAGAAGCAAGAGCACTAATGATGGCCACCAGCGGTATTTACACTCTGGGTCTATTCGATACCCAGCCTAATTACTCTCACTTCTCTGCACAAAGCAAGAGAAGACGTTCCAGTTACCAAGGGTAGTGAGAAGGGTGCATCACTGCTGGCGATTAAAGCCATGGGGTGCTACCAGCAAGGGTAGTTTTAATCGCTACAGAAGATAAATGTATGTATTTGTACACTGCTGACAACCTGAGAAGCAACTCACAAAGTTGATGTGTAGAGTTTATTATTGTCATAGGATATATATTTACCAATAAACATAGCGCTATACTTGGTGAACACCAGCAAGAAGCCCCTGGGCACCTTCTCCTTTTCAAAGAAACTAAAGAACAGCAGGCAGAGGCCCTGAAGCCATGCACAGGATCCCCGCATACCCCACCACCCACCCACCCGCATGTTCCCACCAAGGAGCTCCGAGCAAAGGAAGCTCTTTATTAGCAATCCCAAGGGACAACAGGAGAGAATAATACTGGGGTTACAGGGATCCAAAAGGGGCAGGAAAATGGAGATCTCAACTCTGAAGGCCTTTGGAAAGCAATCCGGAACACTTTAACCCAAACAGCTCTTCTGCTGAGATTTTTTTTTTTTCCTCAACCCAGACATTCTCCACAGAGAAATTCCAGCAGCCAGAAGGGAACTTCCAAGACCTTTTAACGCTAGCAAAAAACCCTCAAGAGGAGACTCCTGGTCATTAGTCTGACCACAATCTTTGAGGCACGTGTCCTGTTCGGGAATTAACTGACCTTATTAAAAAGACAACACAGGGCTAGAACACAAGAAATACTGGTCTTAACATTATGGCAAAAAAACTGATTAACTAACTTGTTGCTGAAATAGAAGTATTGCTCAGAATACTTCCACCTGAACTGGGAATTGCTCATCCAGAGTCTGTAAGCGCTTTTGCCTACAGAGCTGCAGAACACTGACTACCTAAATAAACAGCATATTTAAATAAAGCATGGACAATCTCTGGCAGTCATCTAACCCACTTCGGAAATATCCATTGTAATTCAAAGCAGATCTTAAACCTTTCAGCCTGAAAGCTGACATAAACCTGTGAAAGCGAGCACAGCTCCTCGTCACTGCCAGGCTGGGCAGATAATCCTATTAACAGGAAAACCAAATGGGACACATCCTCCTCTAATGCCATTAGTTGGTGACATAAGCAGATAAAACACCCAGAGAGCAAAGAGCGCGGGTAAAAGACCATGACCACCACATACAGCAAGGGCTCACCAATGTATGAGTGCTCCTAAAAATTATCTGGGCAAACACACTAACATTATGCAGTTATAAAACTAAAACTGCAGTTCCTGAAGTCTGGGAAGCTAATTAGATAAAACAATTCTTGTCAAAGAAGAGATTATTAATTTTAGACCCATCTGTGTCAAGATACTAATTTTTCCATTTGTGGTCCCATTGTTTCCCTGCAGGCACTTGCTGATGAAGGAGTTGCTTGAGATGCGTGCGTGTGACGTAGCCGAGCACAGACTAGCAGGACAGGCTCAGCACACCAACCAGCCCGTGCATTTCATCCTCCTGCTCTCTCCAGAGTCCAGAGTACATTTCTGACCAAACCCAACGCCTGATCAGACACACCCCACAGTTCCACACAGCACAATGACGGTTGCTTTTGAAGGAGTTTGATTTATTTCAAGACCACACAGACTGACAAAACAAAAGGATCAGTCAGACTTGATGAAACTATTTAGTTAAGCTATGTACCAGGCACAGCTGCCCCTACAGCACAGATGCACCTCAGCTAACACCCATCCACCTCGCCGGCTTCAGCTTATCCACAAGCTGCATAGAACATATTGTAGATACCAGGTTTGGGAATGAGTTACCCCAGATGGGGTGGGGAAATTGCATTCCATATTTTAGAATCCTATCTTGCTTATCAGGATTTGTCTGTGTTCACATACAAATGTTTCGAGTTTAAAACCACAGAGCAAGTTGTGCTGTTTAGTCTCCATAAGGAAAAATGAGACACATGTCAAACACAGGGCTCCTGTTTCACCCAGCAGGCTCCCACCCGCAATGCGTTATCACCTCATTCACTGCAGTTTCTCCATCTACAGAAAAGATCACCCAGTGCTACAAAGTAGGTGAGTTTTAGCCTGTGCAGGGATCAGACCCAGAAGCCTTTCACGGGCCATGCTAGCTTTGGGCTGCTCTCAAAACGCTCATCAAGAATCCACATTAACAGTTGTGCTGTTGCATGGCTTATTTATATGTAACTGCATCCTGTAATTAATACAGAAAATAGTCTCCTAACAAACAGTAACCATCAAAACCTCATTGTAAGCACTCCTGATTTTAAGTTTTCCTTCCTAATACAAATTAGATTATCTCATCAAGATCGAATTACTAACTATCAAGAAAGTGTTCAAATCTTCTTCTAGCAATATATGCAACATCAAATAGTCCTCCCAAAATCATCCTAAAGGCTGTAAATCTGCATCAAATAGCACTCTGCTCTCTACAAAAGCACCATGGACCCAACTGCACAGCCAGGTTTTACTTCCGCATGGCTGGGCTGGAGGGAAAACCTACCAGCACAGACTCCAACAGCATCCAAGCTCCAGTAGAAGTCGAAGAACCCCACATGCAGCTCCCGAAGGAGGGAAAGGCTGCTGAAATGGTTAAAAATATTTACAATTTTGTTTTTAAGCACAACTTCCAAAAGGCAATTCAAGTGCACTCCATTGATAGAACAAGGGGAGACCTTATTGCTCACTACAAGTACCTGAAAGGAGGTTGTGGAGAGGAGGCCTCTTCTCCCAAGTGACAGGGGATAGAACAAGGGGCAATGGCCTCAAGCTGTGCCAAGGGAGGTTATCAGAAATAAATTTTTTACAGAAAGGGTCATCAGGCGCTGAAACAAGCTGCCCAGGGTGGTGGTTGAGTCACCATCCCTGGAGATGTTTAAAAGATGGGTAGACACAGTGCCCAGGGATATGGTTTAGGGGCAGATAGGAATGGCTGGACTCAATCCAAGAGGTCTTTTCCAACCTGGTGATTCTATGAACATCCCCACATTCTCAGCCCTGAGACACAGACCAACTTGGACCCTGATAAAAGTGACCAGAACTACTCATACACCCTGGAGACAAACCCGGGGGGTTTGCAGCTGCATCACAACATAATCTGTAAAGGACATTATGTTAACTGCGGCCAGATTTACACATGGAAGAACATTGCTTCCTTTTACTGCAAGTGAAGCATCACACATTTCACCTCAAAACCACAGGGAAGCCCAGGGATCTCGGGTCCTGCTGCAGCCCAGCTTCGCCCTCAGCAGTGCCCTGGAGAAGGTATTGCCCCCTTAAACAGGGAAAAGGCAGCACAAGGTCAGAGTCCAGCTTTGCCTGCCATTAAAAGCAGCATTAAAAGTCCAGCCACATCACTGCCTGCCTCGGAACTCCAGGCCAACCATTAGTTCAAAACTGCGGGTTCCCAGGCAAGGACCGATTGATTTGTGTGCTTCCATTAGTTAATAACAAAGCATCAGAAAACATTAAGGGGTGATGGAGCATAACATGACTATTGCATTCATCACACAGAGAAGCAGCCTCAAGTACACAGCATGGAGAAGGGAAGACACCGTTACAAGCTAACTCTATCCTATTCGGTAACCATTAAGTAACGAAAATATAGAGACAATACCAGTCTCTCAGATGTTATAAGCTTTTGCTTGCTAATAAATATTAACATTCAGGTACTGACAAAGTACTATAGAGGTTGTATCCGAGTAAAATGTCAGATGAACCTCAAATAAGATAACCGAACAGCTTTACTTGTATAATTATGCCTGCAGGTCAGCTAAGAATGTTTAACTTGCACACAAGCAGTCACCATACCTCAAATTTTACAAGTATCTTTAACTGCTACATTCCAATACGATAAAGCATTGACAAATACTTCTCTTTAAGGAGCCTGAGAATTACAGTGCACCTGTAAACAGGCTGCACCACAAAGCTTTTGTTGAACTACAAATTGCCTTGACTAACCTCCTGTTTCTTCAGCATCAACCACAAACATCACACAAACCAGCACCTAATTTCGTTTAGCTAAACACAAATGAATAACAAAGGTTTTTTTTTAAAGAGCACACGCCTTAATAAAGCTCCCTGGAACCCAAACATGCCCTAAAGAACAACCCCAGTCAGCCCAGTATTTGCCATTGGACTATTACAAATGGATTCTCAGCCAAGCTGCCTGAAGATGGCATCGTGAAGCCACCTCAGGTTGCCCACAGCAGACAGGAGGGAGGCAGGAGGGAGGGCAGAGCAACTTTGCTCCAGTCAACAGCAGCAATGCTGTGAAAATTCTGCTGATGGGTCACAACATTGTGATCAACAAAACCTGTTTTGTCTTTGCCCAGAGCGAAGTCAAGACAAAGCACCGTGAAACTTTATTAGTTTACAAACTGGTGTGTACCACCAGCAGCGCAAGTCTTTTCTTTCATTTAGGAAGAGATCTTGAATCTTCAGTTAAAACTAGGTTCCAAACATCTATTTTTCTTACTTCATTTCTCCAATTACCGATGTGTATTCTACAGCACACTGGTGCTATAAATCATTTTTAACAGTTATTCTGCTGTGCATACAAAGATAGAGTGTTACTGATTAATTAGCAATTCAGACAAATTGTATTCTTCCATTCCCTTAATAAAAAGGGTTGGATTGGAACAAAAGGTGGTACCTCCCCTCTCTGCTGCTTACAGGGCAGGAGGAGTTGTTGAATTGTGTACTGTGCCCACAAATTTCTATTCCTTACACAGCGAGGAAGCGTCACCCATTGAACAGAACTGGGCAGCCTCCACAGGAAAATGTTAATGCAGCCTTGAACAAGTCCAGCTGTCACCAACTACAGAACTCATTCAGGTACTAATTAAATAATCACAGATCACCACACCAGGGCAAGTGCTCAGATGACTACCTTTGTTTCTTGCACAACCATTTCCGCTAATTATACATGATGTCCAGTTTCTCCTAAATAAAATTCAGTATCACTTTTCCCAGAGGAGAAAAGATTGGCAGAAGCTTTCACCTGCTTTTACATCCGCTCATTTTCATGACTTGCTGGTGCTCCAGGCAGCACTGCCCATTTCTGAAGTGTGTGCGTAACTGCATGCGTAACTCGCGCCTTTGATGTCGTATCTCAGGACGCAAACAACTCCAAGGAGATGCAGCCCTGGCTCTGCTCAGTGCTACAGCTCCAGGAGCCCTACGTTTCACAGTAAGCAGCCACCCAGCAAGCAGTGCAGAAGCCCCCTTCCCTAAATTCCAGACCTCATCACAAAGGACAATGGTGAAAACTCTCATATCAATAAGACAACGCACCTCAAATTTAACAGAGCAACTCCGTGGCTGCTTGCCAAGTGTTAAAGAAATAGGTATGCAACCTTTTCCCCCTCCCACAGGCCAAAAGTTAGAATCTCACCAGTGAAAGGCAATGAGCAAAGGTCTGAAACAAAAGTTTTGTAGAACAAACCAACCTTCCCTCATTCATCCTGCACTTGGGGCACAACAACCCTGAGCAGAGGTACAAACTAGGAGAAACCTGGCTGGAAAGCTGCCTGGAGGAGAAGGACCTGGGGGTGCTGGTTGACAACCAACTGAACATGAGCCAGCAGTGGCCCAGGTGGCCAAAAAGGCCAATGGCATCTTGGCTTGTATCAGAAACAGCGTGACCAGCAGGTCCAGGGAGGTTCTTCTCCCCCTGTACTCGGCACTGGTGAGACCGCACCTCGAATCCTGTGTTCAGTTCTGGGCCCCTCACCACAAGAAGGATGTTGAGGCTCTGGAGCGAGTCCAGAGAAGAGCAACGAAGCTGGTGAAGGGGCTGGAGAACAGGCCTGATGAGGAGCGGCTGAGAGAGCTGGGGGTGTTCAGCCTGGAGAAGAGGAGGCTGAGGGGAGACCTCATTGCTCTCTCCAACTACCTGAAGGGAGGTTGTGGAGAGGAGGGAGCTGGGCTCTTCTCCCAAGTGACAGGGGACAGGACGAGAGGGAATTGCCTCAAGCTCTGCCAGGGGAGATTTAGGCTTGAGATTAGGAAAAAGTTCTTCACGGAGAGGGTGGTTAGGCATTGGAACGGTCTGCCAAGAGAGGTGTTTGAGTCACCGTTCCTGGAGGTGTTTAAGGTTAGGGTAGATGAGGTGCTTAGGAGCATGATTTAGGGAATGGTGGGAATGGTTGGACTCGACGATCCAGTGGGTCTCTTCCAACCTGGTTATTCTGTGTGATTCTGTGATCTTCTCAAGAAAAAGCAACCCATGAGCATTCCATATTTGCTTCTTGTACATAGAGCCACCCACAGAATGTCTGACTTGACTGGAAGAACACATCTCCTGAACATGAGCGAGATCAAACACGCGCTTTTAATATTAACCTTTATTTTGGCATCTCAAATAACAGCAGCACCTGCCCCTGTGGTCACCCCAACAGGATGAACTACATTAATTAAAATCTACCTTATAAACTTCGGTGAATGAGGCATCACCCATCACCTCTGACCGAAAGTGAGGAGCACGCCCTCAAGGCTTCGTGCTCCACAGAACTTGGTATTAAATTCCCAGCCTACACTACTGCAAGTGACAAACATGTGCCTCACTATTACAAGCACTGAAGCTACCGAGCAGGCTGCTCAGATTGTTTTCCAAGCACCAGCTGCCAGCTGGAGTTGGCAAAACCAGAGAATTCCATTTTCAGACAAAACATTCTGGAAAATCGTGGAATTTGCAGTAACTATCGTTCTTACTTCCTGCTGCTTTTCACAGCTTCCCTGCATCACCAGACAGGTAACAAAGCCATTACCTAAAGGTCAACCTCTAAAGACAGAGGGCAAGTAACTATTACCTTAACCCAGAGGAAAATTATCAGCAACAGGATGAAGAGACGAAGTTTCGCTCCTCTCCCCAGGAAACAGCACTGGGTGGGGACAGGAGAGAAGGATGGAGTTTCTCAAACAGGCAGCCCTTTTACGCTCCTTTCAGGCAGGATCCATAAAGCTCAGGCTGGCAGCATTCCCACCCACTTCCCTGCCTTCCGAACAGTAAGAAACAGAGACCTGGCTGTACCCCATTCACCCTCCCTTTGGCTTCACCATGATCCCCAACTCACACGGCTGAATCTTTCCCCCGTACAGAAGGTTTGTACATGGGTGTTCAATTACCTAGTAACCAAAATCTGGAATAAACAGGGGAAATGAGTGCATCAAGGATACAAACCCAGTTTTTAAAGGATCTCAGTGCAAGAAGTCATTTGCCTTCACATATTTTAGAATTATTTCAGCTCTTAAATGTATTCAGGGTGCTCAAACCTACTTGGAAAGGAAGGCTTGTTGATCTTCCACCTATGGAGATGGAAAATCTCCATGTCTATTCAAAAACAAATATGGATGCTGTAAGTGTTTGTTGAAAGTTAATTATTGTAAGATTACTCTGAAACAACAAACAGTTCAAAAGTATAGGACGACGAATGAATAACAAACTAGCACCAGCCTACACACGATGAATTATCATAACAGACTTGTGAATCACTGCCCCGCAGAGCGAAGGGCTCGGCACAGCGATGTGCTTCCACACGGAGCTGTCATTCTGTCAGATGAGCTCGCTCAGCAGTCTACGAGCCGGAATATCTACATATCTTTCAAATGAGCTATGGTTTTCAAGTAATAGCTTCAGATCCAAGGCAAATGCGCAGGAGTATTTTAAAGAGAGCTAATAACTTAAAAGGCAACTGATAAAAGTCAGTGTATCCTATTAACCTGCCCTTTTCCGCTATTCTACATGGCCAGCAGCAAGTTCAGCAGATCAGCACGGGAAGACAGCAGTAAACTCAGAGTGTGACTGCCACAGCAGACTCAGAGGGAAGCATTTACTGAATGGTGATGATTAAAGATGGTTTACTATACAGAGTTATTCCCCAAAACAGCTCTCTTCAGTTACAAAGATCTCTCTCGTTAACAGCCGTCGGCAGAGATGAACACACATCCCTTAAGGTGTTCAAGGCCAGGTTGGATGGGGCTTTGAGCAACCTGATCGAGTGGGAGGTGTCCCTGCCTGTGGCACTGGAGGTAAAACTGGATGGGCTTTGAGGTCCTTTCCAACCCAAACCGTTCTACGATTCTACGAATGAAGTAAAAATGAAAACCCATAAAGCCAATTACCACTAATCCAGATTTTGGAAGCCACAAAGAACACAACACTGACAATCACACCATCACAAAAGGACCTCATTTCCAGAGGTGGCAGACCCCCAGGCCCAGTATTCCCAGGCCAGATAACCAGAAATCACAACTGTGCAAAGTCACCAGCCTCTCTGAAAGCTTTCTGTCCACTCTCTAAGCAAACCCTCCTTCGGCACACAGGGACAGGGGTTCCAATTTTGAAACAGAGCTATTAATGTTGATAAGGGCAGTGACAATGCCATGCACACACATCCCTACAAGCCCTAGGGCAGGCTGCCAGCCAGATCTCAGCACTAGCTCCTAAGGCTCTTACAGAAAAGAAAAAAAAAAAAAGATAGGTGTTAATTCCTGCTGAGGCCAGAAAGCAAAGCTGAAGACAGAGGGAAGCTGCAGTTCATCCCGGGCAGCCTGAGTGGGAGCCGAGTGCCCAGCAGCGCCTCTTTCCACAGGCTGCCTGCCCTGCCAGCCCTCACACACCCACCCCAGGGGCTCTCACTCCTCCAGTGGATCCCCAGCTCACTTAAGGCAGCATCCCAAGACTCCCTCAGCCCCACAACAGCCCCCAGCTCCCTCCCCCAGCCCCATAACAGCCCACAACGCCTGCTCCCGTCACCCCAGAGCCCCCCCCCCCCCCAGCATCCCCCTAGACATCCTCCTAAACACCCTACACCCCCCAGGCTCCCCCTTCCCAACACCCCCTACCCCCCCGATCCCTCCCTCCCCACAGCATCCCCCCAGCCCGCCCCAACACCCCTCACCCCCAAGACCAACCCTCCCTACAGCATTCCCCCAGACACCCCCCTCCCAACACTTCACACCCTCCAGACCCCCCTGTCAACACCACAAACCCTCCAGACCCCACTCCCAACACCACAAACCCTCCAGACACCCCCCTCCCAACACCACAAACCCTCCAGACACCCCCCTCCCAACACCACAAACCCTCCAGACACCCCCCTCCCAACACTTCACACCCTCCAGACCCCCTCCCTACAGCATTCCCCCAGATACCCCCCTCCCCACACCCCTCAGCCTCTCCTCTCCCCTCAGGCCCCTCTCCCCACACCAGGAGCAGGAGCCCCCTACCCCTGGCGGAGCGAGGGGAACAGCCTCTCCCCGCGCTGCGCCCCGACCCCAGCACGCACCGCGCTGCCCGCAATGACCGCTTCGTGCTTCTTGAGGCGGGACTTGAGGCTCTTCATGGCGGGGCCGGGGCGCCGGTACCCGCGCCGGCCCCGCGAGGCGCTCCCCCCGCCGCCACGGCCGGGACGCGCGGCGCCCCCACCCTCCGCGGCTCCCTGTGCCCGCCGCCCCGCCCACCCGGCACCCGCAGCCAATCAGAGCCCGACTAGGCGACTCGCAGCCAATCAGAGCCCGCCCTCGCCGGCGCCGCGGCCAATCAGTATGCGGAACGGGAGGAGGGACTTCCTCGCTTTTTAAAAGGGTGGTGAGGGCGGGGCCTGGCGCTGTGCGGATCCGCCCACCCGCTAGGGGGAGCGCGCCGCGGGAGGGGCAGCGGCGGCAGGGGCGGCGCTCTGGCGCGGAGGCAGCGCCTCGGGGGCGCCTCAGGGGAACCATAGAGGGGGAACCGGGCGGGGACACCATACAAGCTCCATACAGAGAGGGGGCACCATAGAGTCTTCAAACTGAGGAGGGTTTACCTAGAAAGAGGTCGTAGAATCACCAGGTTGGAAGAGACCCACCATATCATTGAGTCCAACCATCAAACACTAACCCATGTCCCTCAGTGCCTCGTCCACCCGTCCCTTAAACCCTTCCAGGGAAGGTGACTCAACCCCCTCCCTGGGCAGCCTCTGACAGTGTCCAGTGACACTTTCCATGAAAAACTTTTTCCTAATGTCCAGCCTAAACCTCCCCTGGCAGAGCTTGAGGCAATTCCCTCTTGTCCTGTCCCCTGTCACTTGGGAGAAGAGCCCAGCTCCCTCCTCTCCACAACCTCCTTTCAGGTAGTTGTAGAGAGCAATGAGGTCTCCCCTCAGCCTCCTCTTCTCCAGGCTGAACACCCCCAGCTCTCTCAGCCGCTCCTCATCAGGCCTGTTCTCCAGCCCCCTCACCAGCCTGGTCGCTCTTCTCTGGCCTCGCTGCACACAGAGAGGGCTCCGCAAAAAGGGCACCACATCTCCTTTTCATCCCATTACTCACAGCCCTGTCACACACAGTGGCACTCCACCGGGAAGTTTAAGGTCATGCACAGTTTTGAGACTAATTACAACCTATGGATTGTGTTTAATCTCTAAAACCTTGCTTATTACAGCTGGGTTGGAGCTATTCAGCTAATGCATCATGCTAATATAAGCAGAGCTCAAGGTAAATGTCACCTCTCTTTAATCAATTCAGGCAAACCATGTGTTCAAACACTTTCGTTTCTCTCTGGGTAAGCTGTTTAGAGGTAAGATACCTGGTGTCTTTAAATATACACTGTCAGTTTGTGCACATCCTGCAGTGCTGGGAAGTACCTGCGTGCTGCAAATTGACAACCTTCCCCAGACAAGTCCAATCCCCAGTCTAACCTCATCCAAAAGGGATTAAATTTTGAACCATTTGCAGAAAAGATGTTCAAGCTCTGAATGCCATTTAAAGTTTTCAGCCTTCTCCTTAAAGAGCCACGCTTTCAGGCAACCCCTCTCCTTTCAGGAGCCACCTCCTTTGCCTCTGTGGATGCCTCCACACTTTGAAGGCAGTGACAGAAAACCCAAGACTGACTTATTCTCAGAAGCCAACACTTCTTGACAGCAGCGCTCCAGCTCTCAAAGGCCTTTGAGTGCCATTTGAATCCCGGTTCCCACGACTGCAGCCTGGCGTTGCCACCTGACCCTGCCTGGCACAAATACAGGCTGGGCAGAGAATGGATTGAGGTCCCTTCCAACCCAAACCATTCTACAATTCTATGAAATCAAAGTGGCAGCAGCACCTGGAAGCTGGTGGGATCAGGATTTCCTGCTTATTTTCTATTCATGGCAATACCAGCAGTGGTTTCCTTTAGCTGAGCCAAAGGTACGGAATTAAAAAAGCAAATTCCTTGAGTGCACCCAAACCACAGCACCTCAAAAAGGTGTTTGTGCAAGGATCTGCACAAACATGAGCCAGCAGCGTTCATGTCTACTCATGAATCCAAATGCAAAGCTAAACCCCAGCACCAGTCTAACCTGGGGCAGACAAACTGGTTCAAATTGTTCAGATCTGAGCCATCGTCTGATGAGTTGTGACAGGAAATAGTTGCTTCGTTGAAAATAAGTTTTATCACCAGAAGATTCAGCTTTACAAAATATTATCTGACTTTCAGGACCAAGATAACAGCAGTAGCTGCTCCTCTTCCCACCAAATTCACAGTGTTTAAAGGGAGCTCCTACCGAATCACTCCAGCCCAAGTGAAAGTGGAATTTTAACAGTAACTCCTTGCTCCCCTGTCAGTGCTGAGAAGCTCCACACAGTAGTTCAAGTGCCCAACCAGTTCCAGAGCCATTCCTTGTCCCCAGATAGTCACATGCATCCCTTCGTTTGCACCAGCCAGCTGGGGCTCTGTTCTTCAGCATCCGCTGTGGTAAGAGGACAGCATCTGCCTTGTGAATCAGCTCCCTCCTGCCAGAGTCAATGGCAGGGGAAGCTTGTCCCCGTCACATTTCTCGCTAACCAGCCAACCTTCCTGCCTCAGCAGCACGTACTGCAGCTCTTGCCTTTGACTCAGCAGCCCAAGCTAGGCTGTGGCAGTGCAGCCTGGAGAGATGTCCCCGCTCTGGCCCTTCCCCTGACCATCCTGCCAGAACTGTTTCCTGATTCTGGAAACATCTACTACAGCCTTTTTGTCCTGGCTTCTCTCTTTGCTCTCCAAATTAATTCAAGCTGCTGCTGATTCTTGGTGTGTAGTTCTCACTACATCACCCCTCTCTGCCTATTAGCCTCATTTGTTCTGCAGGATGCTCTCACTATCACTCTGTTACTGGCTCTTGGCATCCATTGCCTCATTCCCCACTTGTCTGGCTAGACTTTCTCTCGGCTCCCTTCTAGGTGCGACAAGCCAATGCAAACCAATCTGCTATGGCTTGTGTTTGCTTTGCATGGGCACAGGCAGTAAAGCCCAGCCTGACGGTGGTGAGATAAGGTCACTTCACTGCTGACAAAGAGAGACCAAATGGTTTTTGCTATTGCTAGAGATTTGTTCCACTGTCTCCTCAACAACATGTATTTCTTTCTCTGTGACTTTATCCTTCAACAACAGGTTTCTTTGGAACAATGACTGAAACTGGCTGTTCATCTCCTTGTACACAAATGTAGGGTTTGGTGGATGTGCATTAGATCACAGAATCATAGAATCATGGAATGGTTTGGGCTGGAAAAGACCCTAAAGTCCACCTAGTTCCAACCCCCTGCTATGGGCAGAGACACCTCCCAGAATCAGGTTGCTCAAAGCCCCATCCAACTTGGCCTTGAACACTTCCAGGGATGAGGCAGCCACCACTGCTCTGGGCAACCTGGGCCACTGCCTAACCACCCTCACGGGGAAAAATTTCTTCCTGAGATCTCACCACAATCTCTCCTCTTTCAGCTGAGAACCATTACCCCTCATCCTGTCCCTGCACTCCCTGATCAAGAGCCCCTCCCCAGGTTTCTTGGAGCCTCTTTCAGTACTGGAAGCTGCTTTAAAGTCTCCCCACAGCCTTCTCTTCTCCAGGCTGATCGACCCCAGCTCTCTCAGCCTGTCCGTGCTTGTGCATCAGCAATACTGCGGACACGGCAGCAGTTGCCCACTCTCCCAGTGCTGTGGGTGGTCAGGCACAGGGATAGAATCACCGAATCACCAGGACTGCTGAGCATGGCAGGGCTGCACGCGCTATTACACACTGCGTGCTGTTTCAGTAACCGCGGCTAAAATCTGATCCGAACCAGCAGCTTATGTAGCTCAGAAACTATCACGCTCTGTATCTGCTCAAATATTTCATTTTTGTGACAACCTTTGCTTACAGCAGCACAACAAAGGGGATATTTATTCCAGCACTGTTTGTGTGATAATGTACTGAGTTAATGACACACAAAATTTGCTGGCCGGTCCACTAACAGGCATGGGATCTAATTAATCTCTGGCAAGTTCCTCTGAAATAGAAGCGTGTTGGCCTGCGCATCTAGCAGCTGAGAGAAGCTGATGGGAGCCAAGCTGTACAGTGAGACAGGAGGAGGGAATAGCAACACCGTGGTGGAGGTTATTTTGGAGTTACTGTGCCAATGTCTGCTTCTGTTCTATTCAAAGAGCAGCGTTTGTGTCATTCGCTTACCCACAGTCACAGTTCAGGGAGAACTCTTTGAATCCGGGTGACAGACAAGAACAAAGCTGGGTGTTCGCACATGCCACAAAGCGAGGTGATGCCAAATTCCTGAGCCTGTGAGCAGCAGAGACAACTGAGCAACAGTTTTCCATGTGGACTATAACTCCAGGATCACTCCCTGCACTCACTGACACCTTCTCTGCAGCCACACAGGGAGATGGGTGGCATCTGGGTGGCACCTCAGAACAAACCACCTCATGGTAACTTCTGTCTCCACGGAGAGGCTCAGCAAGCTCTGGTTCTTAGCTATTTTATCATAGAATCATAAAACTTTTAAGGTTGGAAAAGACCTCTAAGCTTCTCCAGTCCAACCATCAACACACCACCATTGTGCCTACTAAACCATGTCTTAAAATACCACATCTACATGTTTTTTGAACCCCTCCAAGGAATGGTGACCCTACCACTTCCCTAGGCAGCCTCTTCCAATGCTTCAGTGAACAAATTGTTCCTAATATCCAATCTAATGTCCGCTGGCACAACTTGAAGTCATTTCCTTTCATCCTATCACTTGTTACTTGGTTGAGGAGACCAGCACACAGCTCGCTACAACCTCCTTTTAGGTAGCTGTAGAGAGCGATGAGGTCTCCCCTCAGCCTCCTCTTCTCCACGCTAAGCAGCCTCAGGCCCCTCAGATGCTCCAGACCATTCACCAGCCTCGTTGCCCTCCCTTTTTGTTGTTAGACAGAAAAGCAGATCAGGCTGGATAGATCACAAGCATTTGACCTATCAGTCAGTTTGTAACAGGACATAAAAAGCAAACCCCGACATGACTGAAAGGGAAACACCTCCCTCACTTTCTATTTCTACCCGGGTCATTACGTTACCCAGCCACTTCCTGCATCGCTTGCTGCCTTAATCATCTGGATAAATTAATCTCTATGCCAGGCACACACATGGAGGATATAATTTAGTCTCTCTTTGCTCTCGAGCCCATGAAGATTCTCGGTCTTCACTGCAAGGATACAATGAGGTCTTGTTCTCCCAGGGTCTCACGCCCATGTCAAGCACCTCCCGGGAGCAGCCTGCAGCGACGGCCACGCAGAACCGAGCGCACAAGCAGATGCTGGCGCTTCAGGCAATACCCGGAGCTCTGCCTGCTGCTGGCTCCCACCTTCCCCTACGACGGCTTCTCTCCATCCCCCAGCTGCACTAGCCTTGTGCGCACGAACCTGCCCCCACGTCGCTGTGCTGGGGACAGGGAGGAGGCATGGGCACAGGTACGAACAAGCAAGCAGCGGGAAGCCTCTAACAACACCAAGCCGAAGCAATCCAGTGCCCAAGGTTTTGTTTTACTCCTTTCACCCCAACTTCAGTCTGGGTTCCAGGAAAGGGAGAAGGGAGGAAACATGTTTAGACGGAAACCTCCATGCAGCCAGTGTTTACACACTGTGCTCCCAAACCAGCCTGGCATGATGCTGAGCTTAGGATAAAACAAAGCAAGTGCCAGCCTCTTGGGAGCTGAATTTAACGAAAGCTCAGCTGCCAATTTGGCTGCTCTCGCTTATGACTAGCGGCTATTTCAGAACAGTGCCTGGCAGCCACAGGGAGTGCTCGGCCCTGCACATGGAGCACGGTGCCCAGGCCAAGCCTGTCAAGAAGAACCGCCCGTGCGTGACCGACAGGGTAGCAGTTGGAATGGGAATAAGTGGGATGCGAGTTTCCAAAGCTGTGTATCAGGTCAGAAGTGGGTGTAGAAACCAGAGCTGCTGCCGACTACCAGGAGAGCCAACAGAACAAGCTGTCCTGTGCATTCATTACTGATCAAAACACACCCTAGAAGAAGAGAACGCCCTAAAGGAAGGGAATCTGTTTTGGCAATGAACGCAGATAAAGCAAAGGTTGTGGATGAAGATTGACACAGAACAACTCCTCAGTTTTACGCACACACACTTGCAGAAAGTGGCTAATTTAAGTGTCATGTCTGTGTGAGGCTGTAGCACCAGGCATAAAGGGAAGATGTTGAAATACCTTTAGGGAAGACATATATGTAAAGGCATCGCGTCTTGGGTCTCTGAGCCTTGTCAAACACCTCTGCAGCTGAGAGAAATCAAATATGCTTTCAGAGAAGTGAGATTGTTGTGATGAGGCAACAGCCGGTAAACCTGTATTTTTAGCACTGTGGTCCACAGCATCTGTGTGATAAATTATAGTAATTAAGGAGCACAGTCCAACAACTGTTAATGGAGCTGAACTTACAAGCAAAACCAAAGGCAGCGTGTCACTTACAGACAACAGTGTTCACCCAGAAAGCTGTGACTGAACTGGGTGTTCGTACCCAGGATGGGAACGCTGCATAGCCAGAATTAGAAGGAGAAGTGGGTGTGAGAGACGTATCAAAAACTTCGCACATTCACACATACATCAGGAAATCATCACCATTAGGTTCTGATTCTCTTGCCTGCTGCCGAAAGACCCAGGCAGCAGAAACCCCAGCTGGGGTTTCTGCTGCCTGGGTCTTTCGGCAGCAGGCAGGAGCTTCAGTCTGATAATGCAACTTCTTTAACACAGGAGCATCTGTCCAGGGGCCTCCTGGGATGCAGTGGTACCCTGGGCAAAACTGCAGAGAAGGAAACAGCAAACAATGTGCAAACAGAGCCCCGTGGATTAGCAAGGAGTTCAGGACCGGTTGTGGAGGCAGAAACCATGAAACAAGCATCTGGAAGCATGGAGATCCTGAACTCGCCCTAAAAGTACTTCCTGAATATTTCACGGCTGCACCTGAAACAGGGCAATGGCAGGACAAAGCCCCATCACCCATGGACTGGTTTAGTCATAGATAAAGCCTTACCATAAACACAGTAACGGGGAGGACAGACAAATGGAAAGGATAAAGAGAAGAGATAAGGAGCCTAAAGGAATGTTAAGATCAAAAGGAACTTAACCAGACCTGAATGCCTTCCAGACCAGCCGGGGAGTAACTGGGGTTTAGTGACTGATTCATTGGCAGTGAAAAAAGAGAAAAATGTGTCTCTGTGAGAGCATGTAGTGTGCAAATTCATTTGAACACTAGCTGACCTGGGGACAGATCTTCAGAGTGAGGACGCTCTGCTTGCGGGGAGCCAGTCCATTTCAGAGGAGAACATCTCCAATAGGTGGTTGTCATTTGCACGTCGTCGTTCTCCATCCACACTGGGTGAGTTCTTCTGGCTGGCTACACTGGAAACCAGAGCTCCTAGGCAACACCGGTCGTGGTTTCCAAAGCTTTAGCGGTGGAGTCAGTAGCAAAGGGAAAGCTCTTCCTGATCTGCTTATCCTTGTATGTATGATATCCGGGGTTGGATCACCAACAGCTCGGAGCCTTCTTTAAGCTGCAATGGCTCAACAGTGAAACTGGAGCCCCTTGACCTTCAGCAGTTCCCTCATCCCATGTCTCCTCTTGGGACCTCCTGTCAGCACAGAAGAGATCCTCGGTTCATTTTTAGGTTGATGAGGAGCAAAGCAGCAGGGTCTCAGGTTAGCAACCATCTGGGCACAGATATGCAATGTAATAATAGCAACCACAGCGTCTGCCACAATAATCCTAAACAGCAGTGTTTCCTGCAGCCAGAGAAACACCACGCAGCTCTCCAAGGCTCACAAAATAGCTCTATTATTTCTGCCATACTCTGTCTGCTCTCCATCTGGCCTGGTCAGTGGGAAACCAGCAGGGTTTGAAATCCTGCCTCCTGCTGAGATGGCAGCTGAACCAGCAAAACTGGGAGCAGCCTGGGTTTTGCAGGAAGAGCAAGAACAGAGCTGCAGTGGAGGGGAGGAGGAGGGTGGCTGAGGGATGCCACCTCTTGGGAAACGCAGGAGCACCTGGGGTGACCTGCAAGGCTGGCACACGGCTGTTGGCTCACATGAGCACTGTCCAGTTCCTGCACCTGCCCATTTCATGATATTCCTGCAAAAAAACACCTTCCGCCTGCATTTACCGCTCCCACTTGGATGCCAGCCGAAGGTAAACAGGGTGTGAATTTCCTGTGAATGGGATTTCGTTCTGGAAAGGAGCTTTGGCTTATGCTAGGCAGCAATCTGTACATGAACCCAGGAGCTGACCTCGTTGCAGAGCGGAGGTCTCAGCCCTCGGAGCATTTCTGGGAGAAGGCAGCATACTGTGTCCTAATTCCTGTGCTTCACCATGCTGGACAAAGCACCCGGCAATAAGAGGCTGCCAGAAATACCTGCCCGTTCGGTTCAGCGGCCACGTAACATGAGCCTGCGCCCTGTGCTGAGCTATTCAAGGATGGATTTTCTCAAAGTCTTGTCATTTCACGAGAGAGGAAAAAAATACCACCCATGGGTCAAAGCATCCCAATAGCCTGAGAACTACCCTGAAAAGAGTCCTTTCCTCTGCCCCTTTCACATGCTTTTGCACGTGACAAGTGTCAGGGTGCACTCAAAGCAGACAGTCAAGAGCTCCTCTAGCCCCACCGCGATGGCACCACACACACGCCTCCCAGCATCCCACACGGGCTCTCAAAGAGCACATACCCCTGGCTGCCTGGGAGACTTCTCCTCCTAGACTTGGTCTCCAAATCCAGGGCTTATTTTACCTGGTGGGGCTCCAGCCCCACTAAGCAGTGTCAGTCTTCATCTCTTTTGGGTTTTGTGATTTGACCGTACTCGTTTTCTCAGTTACTCAGATTGAACAAGCAATCCACGTTGTAACTCCGTTGATAATATAACCTCTGTCCTGCTACAGGACAGCCTCCGCTCACAAATTCCCCCTCACATGCAACGTGAGAGGTGTTCAAGAGCAGCTCTGCAGCCAGGACCTCTTGGACACTAAGCTGTAGAGCAACAGCTGCCCACGTGTGTGCGATTGCACCCCACCGCTCCCCTCCACCGCCCTGGATGGCTTGGGCAGCGTGCATGGCCTGTGCAAGGGGAGAGAGAAGCATGGGTAAATCCATTGCTGTTCCAGTATTGCCAGAGCGGGTGATCTCTGCCATAAGGATTTCCCCCACATCATATTCCATTCCACAGCAGACACTGCCCGGTCTACATTATCCCTGTGTTCCCAGCTCGAATGAGAACGGGACGAGTCTGAGTTTCTTCAGAAATATTAACAACAAAGACTTGGAAAGTGACGGTTGGGGTAAAGCAAGAAGTGAAAAGCATTGAAACTGCAGACTGAACAAAATAATGCAAAATAATAACAACGTGTTAAATATCCCAAACTCAGAAGATCACAGTCAGGCACAAAGCTTTTCCTTCTGCAAACTTCACAGCAAGGAAAATCGTGGAATTATAGAATCATTAAGGTTAGAAAAGATTTCTAGGCTCATCCAGTCCAATCATCAGCCCAACTCCACTGTGCCCACTAAACCATGTCCTGAAGTGCCACAGCTACAGTGTTTTGATGGAGAAGTTCCCACTGCCCTGGGCAGCCTCTGACAGGACTTCATCACTCTTTCAGTAAAGACATTTCTCCTAATATCCAATCTAAACCTCCCTTGGTGCACCTTGAGGTTGTTTCCTCTCATCTTAATGCTTGTCACTTAGAAGAAGAGACCAGCACCCACTTCATCACAGCCTCCAGCACAGAGGTTTCAGTGAGGCTTGCGGGTCCATGCAGGCGTGCATGGATGTGGAAGGAGGATGAGATGTGTGTCCTGGTTTGCACACTCAGTTACCCCTCACCCAGACCAGACCTGGAGAAGAACCATCATCCCATTAGCCATCCAGGCTGCCCTTGTCTCCTGCAGAGCCATTCCTCCACCTGCCTCCCGGTGACCCAAGGCTCTGCCCCACTGGATCCCACTGGTCAGATGTTTGCAGGGGTGTTGATGCTACCACTAACAAGCTGCTGCTTTCATGTGTCCTCAGAAAAGCGTGCCAGGCTGTGGGCACACACCACTGCGCTCTGATCTACAGCTGCTGCATGTTTGGGCATTGTTGTCGTTGCTGCTGATGGGGGAAAGAAAATTACTTGGATTTTAAATCAAATCCTGGAGCAGGAGACCCAAACACTGGGGAGAAGAGGCTGCTGCCAAGCTGCCCCAATCCAAGCACTTTCCTCTCTGTATTCAGCATTCCTGTTAATGATATTTGGACCACGGCTCATGTTGATTGGCATTTCCATGTTATCAGAATTTGCACATAATCTTTTCTCCAGCTGTAGTAGAGACCAGAAACACACCATTTAGATTTGTTCGGTTGCTGATTAAGCCTGCTTTTCAAGTTCTCACCAGCCAAAGCCACTGAGAATGGAGAGCTACTATGTTTAGCTGATCTTAACATGGATCAATTCCTAACCGCACAAGCAGTGCCCTTTTCCTATAAACCTCCACCTGGATAACAAGATTCTGACTACAGGCTAATCCTAGGGTGGAAAATCAGCAGCAGGTTATTGGTGCGGAGCACAGGAGGCAGAAGTGAGGACACAAATGAGCACTGCACTTTTCAGTGATAAAGCACTGGCAACCGCCAGCCCATAAATAATACATCTAATTTTACACCTGCACCCAGGCTTCTGTGCTGGGAATTCAGCACAGATATTCTGCAGCCTAAAATTAGAGCAGGTTACAGACATGAGCGCTAACATGTTAAAAGTAGAAACACGCCAAGGGATGCTATGTTCTCGCCCCATCGCTCCAGCCTGTGCCTGCTTGGGGTCAGCAGGAACGTACCAGACACCACTCGGGGCTTCCGCAGTGTTGGGTTACACGGCTTGGCCAGCGTGGCATGGACACAGCAGCCAGTGCTGCCTCGGTGCTCCAACTGCAGCAGCCCCCAGCTGCCACTCAGGAGGGGAGAGGTATTGGGGTGTCCTAAGAAGGCACCCAGAGGAAGAACTCTAAAGTCAACCACCGAAACTTCCAGCCACCTCTGTCAAACACCGGCTGTGCCGGACAAACCTGCCGTGCTGCACATCTCAGCTCTACCTGGCCCCATCCCTCCCGCAGCCTCCCACTGCCCCTTGGCATTGTGGCCGGGAGCAGTGCAGGGAGCCGAGTGTGGGTGAGCAGAGGGAAGGGGGGCTCCACACCGATCACTGGCAGCACCCCATGACAGCAGAGCACGGCTGCCAGACACGAGGTCTCCATCCTACAGAACATTCTCCTTCCATTCCCAGCCTGCTTGTCCTCCTCTCACCTCTGCCTGCCTCAGTTTCCCCTGCTCCTGTGGCAGCTGATTGCATCTCTTCAGGTGTTCAGAGGACAGGCTCAGGCACCACCTTTTGATTGTTCTGGGATAGCTGGGGTTTCCTTCATTTAAAAAAGAAAGAAAAAAACCAAAAAAACCCAAACGCTTCATGATGCACTAGTGCTTGATCAAAATTAATTTGTATCTGGGGTGCTGAGGGATGAGAAGCTCAACAGGAGCTGGCAAAGCATTCAAGGTCCCTTCCAACCCAAACCATTTTTTCATTCTATTAATTCTCTGGGCATGAAAAGTACCACTATTGTGTGTAGCTGCATTTGTTTGACAGACATTACTGGGGCACCAGAGAACCTCTGCTGAATGAAGATGAGAAGAGTGATTTCTGGAAAGCAGAGGGTCCCTTAAACCTTTCCAAGTTCCCTGGAAAGCAGCAGGGAAGAGAAGCACCTGGACCTTCGTGGACCTTTACACACACCGCTGATGCTGGCTTTATGGCAGGACTGGCATTTTATTCATCCTGCCGTGTGAGCAGGTGAGGTTGTGGCTGCCACACAGGTTACACCGGGGCATAGAGACATCAGAGCAAATTACAGGGAAGAGCTTCTGACTTGAAGCTGCTGTGAGAAAGAACAGGAGAAATGACACCCCAGCCACTCCCAAGGGCTGGTTGCTGAGAGCGACAGACCAAGAAACACGCAAGGAAGGCACAAGCAATTAATTACCCCACGTCGGGAGGAGGATCATTGCCTTCACCTGCAGCTGGGTTCAAGGGGAGGCTTGGAGGTTCACATGGGTCAGGCCTCCTGAACGGCAGCCCTATCGTGCTGGTTTGGGTGCGGTGGAGATCCTAGCCCTGAGCTGACGGCAGGACCAGGACACCAGGACCGGCAGAGTGCAAAGGGAATCCACATTCCATGTGCATTTCAGGTCTCTTTTTCCTTCCTTCCTCGCTCTCTCTCATCCTCATTTCTTTAAATGACAGGGAAGGGCAGGTTTCCACAGGTGGGGACCCAGGGGGTCTGTAGGCTCTCCCAGCTCTGCTCCTCACCACCTCCCTGCACGCTGGCAGCTGCCAAGCCCTGTGGTGCAGGGCTCTGGGGCGCACGGAGCACTCCTCTGCACTGGAGTTGGAACAAGGGCAAGATTTCACTTCCCAGAGGACAACTGGAACATGCACAGAGGGAAAACATCTCAGCTTCTCTGCTGGTCCAGCATTGCCAGAATTCCCACCCAGGGATGTTCAAGGGGCCAAAGGCCTCCCAGCCTCACGCTGCTCTGGGAGCCTCATTCCTCTGTGCAACGACAGCATCACCTTCTCATGCAGGGAAAAGGCACTTGGAGAAGTCAGAAAGGCCAAGAGCTGCAGCTCTGCCACCCCAGACCTTCGCTGGGAGGACAGGGAGTTTCAAACAAGGCTGTTTGGTAGTGACTGGGGAATCACTCAGAGTTCAAAACTCCATTCCAATGTGGCCGGCAGCTGCATGCTGGCATTTTGAAAAGTGAAAACTTTAGGGCGAAACATTGTTTTTGTGCAACATTCTCCAAATTTTAACAAAACCAAAGCAAAACTCCAAAACTTCCTAAAATGTTGGTGTGCGCCCCCCGCATTCCCCCCCCACCCCCAACACTGAGGACACTTCCCTGCAGCCACCTCATGTGTCCCTGGGAAGGGAAGGAGAAGGGCAGAGAAACAAGAGAGAGGGAAAAGAAAGCCAATAGAAAACAAAAATTACACAGCCTTGTGTTCTCTGTGCAGAATTTGGTCAAATGCTCCATTTGCTGCAGTTTTGTGAAACAAAATTTCTCACACTTCTCCTCAGAATCCTAAGTAGCTCTGGAATGAATACAATTTCTCCTCCGTCTGCTCTTAGAAACGTTCATGGCAGGAGCAACGTGTGGCATCCTGGGGGGAAGTAGGGCTGCAGAAATCCAATTTACTTGGGGAGAAGCGGATTGCAGTTTCCTGACAGTCAGGAAGGCAGCACGGGCAGCAAACCCCATCGCGAGACCGGGAGGCTTGAGAGCCACCGGCACTGCTGGGAGCACCCGTGGGTCCTTTGGGGCAACAGCCAGAGTGCTCGGGGAGCGTGCTCCGTAGGTGCCCTCTGCTCTCTACATTTCTCCGCCGTTCAACTCACTAATTCCTACTTGTGTGACTAATTAACAGGAGTGAGCAGGGCAAGGCTCTGGCATAATCCCTGCGTGGCATTAGAGTGTGTGTAGAGCCCAGTAAGTACCTGTACTCAAAGCCGATTGAGGTTAATAGGGAGCCACACGCTGCCGTAATGGACTTGGGACCTGTGAGCTCTTTACTCCGTAGCACAAGCTCCTTCGTTCTCATGTGGAGGCAACGCAGGCAGTTCCAGCATCTCCAGCTCCTTCCCACATGCTGGCTCCCACATTCGCAGGCAGCCGGGATGGAGCAAGGCAGCTCTGAGCAGCTGCAGGCAATACCTGCCACGCGATCCACTTGCACCAAGGGCAGGGGAACAGTGCTGCTGGGCTGTGTGTGCCCCAGCTCCCGTGGCACAGCCCCGGCCCCAGCACATCCCAAAGCACTGCAGACACCGCACACGCAGGGCAGAGCCGGAGAGGACACCAGGGAAGCATTCACAGGGGAAGAACTCACCGGTAAGGATGTCATGGCTGAGCATGAGTGAAGTCGGACGAAGCTCTGCACTGCCTCCTCTCCTCTCCTGTCTGTCCAGTAGAGTCGGAGCAACGGCCAAGCTCACGGAGCAGGGCTGGTGGAGGAGCAGCAGGATTTTATTTCACACAAGCACTGGTCATGCTGAGCAGGCTCTAAACAGCAACAAGAGAACAAGGCAAGGATGCACCCAGCCCTCTGCACCTCGTGGTGCAGGAAATCACCCTCAGATTGGAGCAAAGGAAGGAAAAAGGTGAAACAATGCATGTGGCAGGATACACAGCTGAAATGCTGGCCACTGCTTCCAGCCACAGAAACAGGGTCACCCAGAGAGGCACAATTAATAACCACTGCTTGCTGACAACCTTCTCAATAAAATAACTTCCCCTGTGTAATGGCACCTTCTGCCGGAGGGTCCTTGGCCCGTTAAGCAGCCCCTGGCTCAGTTGCCCTGCCCTGTGTGCCAGGAAGGAGGCAGGGGCTCAGCACGGGGCATGTGGTGTCCCACCTCAGAAACCTCCTTCTAGCCCACCCGCGCTGGGCTCCAGTGATCCACACTTGCAAACACTTCATTTCCTTCTCTATCAATGCTGCTCCAGCTCCTCTGGTGGGTACAACCCTCTCCAAAGCACCAGCTGGCACAGATCCTTGGCTCCATGAGCACCCACAACCTCGCTGGGGTGGGCATCAGCCAGAGGCACCCAGGGCCTCCGAACTCACCATCCACATTTTCTAGGGATACTCAAACCAACACAGGGGCACTGGCAAGGTTCCGAACACTCACCCTTTCCCATATCTGGCTCAAAAGGGACTCAGCTGATGAGGGAGACCCATCCCCACCAGTGGTCGGCCTTGAAGCTGAGAGGTCGCTGTGCCTCGGGACAGACCACACAGCCCAGAGGTAGCTGGCACAAAGCACATGGCTCACCCTGCCAGAGACACAGCCCATAATTCAGCAGGACTTTAACTCGCAGCTCAGTGTGAAACAGCTGCCTGGAAGAAGACAATTAAAGCCTCAGGCCAGGGAGAGCTCATCCTTCCCAGGATCTTTATTTTGGCACAGGCTGCCCAGGGCAGCAGTGAAGTCTCCAGCCCTGGAGGAGTTAAAAAACCACACAGATGTGGCACTTTGGGACACAGTTTAGTAGGCACGGTGGAGTTGGGTTGATGGTCTGACTGGATGAGCTTAGAGGTCTTTTCCAACCTTAACGATTGTATGATTCATGAGTTCAACACGGAAGCAACAAGCACCCTCCATAAAAAAGGGAAACCCTTGTGACCCTCGCGGGGTGTAGGCTTTGGCTGAGGTGGGCTGCAGGCCAGTGCCACCTCCAGCTCCTCTTCCCACTGTCACACAGCCTCTCCTGCTCTCAATTTTCCAGCAGCCTCCCACGGAGCTCCCACCAAGGGATCACCAGATCCATACAGGCCTCGGGTACCCTTTTCACTCCTGGGGCAGTCTGCCAAAGGATAAACCCATTGTTCAGTCTCTGAACACAACCGTGGCTCTTCGTCTGGGTAATCGCCACCATAAAACTAACGAGCCTCAAGAAGCTGTTCATTAAACAGGGAAGAGCAGGCAAGGACGCAGCAGGCAGTGGAGCACACATCTTCTGTCACCCAGGCAACTCCTGGGCCTCTCCTCCCACCAGCTCAGAGCTGGAGAGGGACCCCACCATCCCCCTTCACTGCTCTCCCCCGCGTGCCTGCCCCCTGTGCCCCTCCAGACCAATTCCTACACCTCAAAGCGCTGCTTCTCCCCAGCACGGCCTCTGTGTCCATGGCAACTTCCCCTCACATCAGTACTCAAGGTTGTTCTTTTCCATTGAACCCATGATCCCTGCTGCTTCACTGAGCAATTCCTTATCCTTTGTGTCAGGCAGCCCCGCGCTGTGCAAAACAGAATCTGTTTAGTATACAGAAGGTCAGAGGGTGGGAATGACCCAGCTGGATCCTTTTCCAGGCACCACCAGGAATGTGAGCCTGCATCCTGGGCTCAGGCCAGCCCGCTCCCATCTCCCCACGTAGCTGCTCTGGGAAGGGTGCACCCTGGCTTTCGGGGAACGCCTGGGTGTGGGTGTCCCTGCAGAGCCCCCCTTCCAGCAGCTGGGGCAGGGGAGGCTCCCCAGCCCCCACGGGAAGGGCACTCGCCACACCAGCACCAGGCAGGGCTTTGGCAGAGCCCTGCTCTGGTCCCCAGACCAAGGTTTCCTGCAATAATATCTGTGATTAAAGCCTGGTATTTTGCCTAAAACAGCAGCTACTCCGACCACAGCCAAGTTATGCAGCACCTGCAATGGATGTGAACGAAAGCCTCCTCCATCAGCCACCCCGAACAGCACAGCCCTCGTGGTAAAGGGGTGCAGGAGGCAGCAAGACTAAATTTAATGCTTCGCTCTCCACAGATGAAGCCGCCTCTGTGCCACTGACGCAGAATCACTGCAGGAAAGCATCTGCCAGGAAAGGCAAACCTGGTGCACTGAATTCAGCCCGGCTGCCCTCCCCTCTCACTGAGCGGGGAATTGGCTTTCAAGTGATGAAGTACAGAGGCACGAGTTTACAAACAGAAAGAAGCTATGATAAAATTGATCTAAATGAGCCCTTACAGAAATGTTTAATCGGCCTAAGGGCAGGAGGAGACGCAGACAGAAGACCTAAACAGGAGATGGCTCCTCAACAGAACGTAGCCGAGAGGACTGGAACCGCGAGTTGGCAACACCATGATGCCTGGGCACAGACAAGCTGCCTTGGGAAATACACAAGGAAGCAGGGAAAAGAAACAAAAAGCAGACAGGACAAACTTACACAACAGTGTCAGCTATGTATTGTGCAGCTCAGAGTTAATTTCATTGGTGACCTTCCCAGAAAAAGGGCGTATGCTTGCAGGGAACTTGCAACATCGAAATGAGAGATAAGCTTTACAGGCCTGATATTGTCTCGGAGTCAAGCACAACACACATCTGCCCAGGAAAAATAATACACACAAGGCACTTGCAAAGCCAGGCTCTCTCCCTCCCATCAGCATTAGTTCACATTTCCCTAACAGCCATTTCCCTAATACCGCTCTTTGCAGAAGTATGGAGACAGAATCAGAAGCACAGGGGGAATCATAACGACTCCCAGGAAGCCTCTAAAAGCAGCACCCTGACAAAGCAGTGCAGGCACAGCTCCACATCTGCCCTCCAGTTGACTGTTGGAGATGCTGCTACACATTTAAACATTGAATTAGAGCAGAGAATGACAGAGCCAGGCACAGCGCATTCCCAGGGCTCAGGCTGTTAAGCCTTTTAGGAACTCTGCAATAAATGCAGTGACATTGCATTATCACCACTTACAAACTACAATGACCCCAGGGGTAAAGAATCCACACTGCCCACTAGAAATGGATGCATGGGCTTTAACTACTGGTCCTTAGAATTAAAAGGAACACAGCATCTGAGTTAATACTGCAGAATGTTATATTACTCTTAACTTACATTGATCACCCTCAACCGGCCACTGCCATAAGGGCGGGACTGATGCAAATCCAAATGAGAGACAGTATCTGAAATTAAAAAAGTTTATTTGAACGTTTGTAAAACACTGTGAAAGGACCAACATTTCCAAGACACTACGGTACAATAATGGTTAGAATATAAAAGTCACAGTCCTTCAACCACCTAAATAACACCATAAACATATGGAGCAAACGTTTCACTTCCAACACCAAGTGAACTTGCTTGAGTCAGACGAATTTACAGCACCAGCACTGGGTGAGCCCAGCCCTCGGGGGCTGGAGAGCCTGTGTCTGTCACCACTACGCAATAAAGCAGGGTAGCGAAGCACACGGTAATGTCAATACAGACCCACGAGCACTGATGAGTTCATACAACGACATACCATAACGCGTCCTTTTTACAGTCCACCGAAACGAACAGCAGCGAGCCAGAAACACTGGAGAGCGCTCGTTCAACTCCAAGCTTCCGCTTTGGGAGGTGAAATCCGCTGGATTTACAAATGCCAGTTCCATTTGAAACACACAACTTTATTCATTTTATGCTTACATAACTTGTGCAATCAAAAGGTGAAGAACGAGATGTGGAAGGGGACAGTATCACACGGATCCAATTATCACTGGTATTATACTGCTTTCCGATGATACTCAGGAGGAGCTACTTCATAGTCACTGGCACTAAACAACGCGGAGGAATTCTTTGCTAAATACCTATAAAACCAATGAAAAGATTAAATTACTCTCTTTCTGGAAGCCTCTGTTGTTTAGCAGAGTTATGTGTTTGCTGAGACCATGAAACATGATTTCAAGAGCTGCAAATCAACACATCTACTAAAAAGTCATCTAGGCAAAGCGATTAAAGATTTGACAGCTCATGTCCAAAAAAATCAATTCCAAACAAGCTGTCAAGCAAGTCCAGCTCTGAGCAAGCACAGGGAAGTTAAGATTAACAGGATGAACAGTTTAAGGTTCAGTCAGCTGCTGTACCTCACATTGTTTTACTACTGATCATACTCCAAGAGGCAGGGACAAGGAGCAGGACACCAGAAAGTTCTGTCTGCATAAACGTAGAACCTGAGGGGGTTAGTGAGTGATGGGGAGAGCAAAGCAAGCCATGGTCAACAACTTTCACAGCAAGATAAGTTATACACCTTTACTTCTCAAATGGATTCAGGGACCTCTGGTGAGGCTTCATCTTTCTACCTTTACAGCTGAATGCCCTTCAGCACTTGCATTTACTTCACACTTACCCAGAAGACCATGATCAACTCGAGAATCTAGGACCACTCCAAGACAAGTCTACCATGGAAATAAGGCTGATTCATTTCTAGCTCTGCTGCAGAGCCATCTTGGAACTGTTGAGGGTTTTCTTTCAACTTCCAACAGTTTATCAATCACAGATGTAATGCTGGTATTGACTGGCAGAACAGCTTAATGCTTTGTTAACTTAGTTATTACAAATTGGTATTTCCAAATGCTATCAGTACACCACTGAGGCCTTGTACAAGAATACACTGAACACCTCTCTCCTCTGCATTTAATTCATAAGTGGAAGCTGACAGCTCCAGTAAAATATGACCAAGAGAATCTGCCAGTACAGCAAAAGTGAAAAGCTGTACCAAGGCAGTGAGCTGGCAGAGCGGAGTTGCTTCACACCACACAATGTCCCTACAACTGCACAAGCATAACACCAGGTCCCCTCCAGCAAGGTACAGATGCACAGAAGCTGTTGAAGTCATGCTTGTACATATGAGGGAACACGGGAATGGCACCTCAGGCACTGAACTGAAGTTTAATTCTGTTTTAGAATCTCACATTCGGGAAAGACTGGCAGGAGAACTCAGCAGCAAATGATTTCACAGTCCCTTACAGCAGAAAGGAACTCAAAGGTCTGATTATATTTTAGAGCCCCCTTTTGCATTTAAGCCTTGTATTATTTAGGGTGAGGATTTCAGTCTAAATATAATACATAGAGCACCACAGTGCAGAGCACTGAAGCTACAATGATAGTTTATGCCAGAGATAACATTAAGGTTCATCAGTTTTTAACATGTGCTCAATTGCTGTTGAGTAACTGTTGTGTAATTTAATAGTTTGCTGTAATCTGCTTTGTATAGCAACTACAAATGCTTCAACATTTGTTTTGAAACAAGTAGCAGACTTGGACAGTTTAGTGCAGACCACGAGATAAATAAATAGACCTTAACTAGCAATAACCTCAGTATAATTGGGGAGTAGTCAAAACCAGTCTCACTCATGTGCATACAGCAGAGTTTGAGAAAGCTTCATCATCATCATGCGCAAGCCCAGGACAACAAAATGTATATATACACATGCACACACACATGTCACATAGCAACCCTTCACTGGAAATTGGCCATGTGCTTATCGAACAGCTTCTTTCTTGCTGAAAGACTTAAAAAGTACTTACTTTAAGAAGTCATGCAAATAGTTTAACAGCAAAGCCAGACTCTTCTCATCCAGAGGAGTGTAAGCAAGCATAGCTCCAATTCGTACTGTTTCAAAAGAAGCAGCACTTGTTAGTTGTAAACCATGACTTCAATAAGTACTTGAGTACAGTCTACGACTTATAGGAACAGATAAAAGCAGCCTAGGAATCCATTCCAATATACACAGATTCACCTAAATTAAATAGGCTGTTGAATTCCCAAACAGCTCTGAACACTCTAGGTAGATGAAGTAAAAACAAAACCACATGTTTCAGAGCTGCCGGTCAGATTCATGCCATTCATACACACACAAACAAACAAGACTCAAGACAGCAAAAGAAAGCGTTTGAATGCTTCCAATTGCTCTTCCTCCATCTCCAGAAGTCATACTCACCAAACAGCCTCAGCAGGTGTGGGGCACCATACACTTGGGACATTGGAGCATCTGGGTGATCCGCTAAAATCTCAGCATACTGGGGTCTCTCAAACTTGTACAGCAGCTGAGTTCCCAGCATGACATTGAAGTACTCTTTAATTCCAGCCACAACTTCGTTGACTGCATATTCCCTGGTAAACAGACAGAACACCACAAGTCTTGCTTTAGCGACTGGATGAGACTTCCTTTAAAAATGAACTGTTCTGAACTCTAAAAATTCAGGCAAACCAATAAAAGCCTTGCTTTTAGTCACTGACTCAGAGATATCACAGCAGTCCTTTCAAAGCAATGCTAAGTATTTATAAGGATACTCACCAGCTCTTCTGCTTCTACCACAGTTAAACTGATGTGAGCTAGGATTAAAGTACAATACTATAAGTACTCACACTGAACTCTAGCTTATTGGAAAGAGGGAGACACCCGATACTTCAGGCAACTGACCCTTTCTATCTACACCTCAATGTCACACTCCTGCAGGCCTCCACCTCCACAATGAATAGAAGAATAACTATGCTGGAATTGACAGTGGCACTGCAAACCTGAGCAGCATAACCCTCGTTCCACCCTACAAAGAAGTTCAGAGCAGACATTAGGAAAGTTACATAAACAAATGTTATATCACCCGGAAAAGTCAATAGCACACTTCCTCTTGAATGGAAGAAAACAACTTCACATTTCAAGTTTCTCTCCCTTTAGAACAGGAAAGCTTCACTCAAGAATAAACACACCTTGTTTGCTGTCGGGGCTGGACTGCTGGGGTAATTACAAACAAGAATCTTCAAAGCCATCACCACAAGGTAATTAGCATTGCCCATCCGATTCTGATAAGTCATCCCCCATCTCCCTGTCTCCCACCCCTCCACCCACATAGTAACACTTTGCTCATCTGCTAGGTCACTTTTTTGATTGTTTGTTCAGCTTGTACACAGCAACTGCCAGTGACTTTACTCATCCAACACAGGAAGCTTGAGCTAGAATGAAGGGCTAGAGAACTATTCCCTTGGCTTAGACCAGCTTCCTTCAGGAGAAGGTTTAGGGAAGGTGGGGGAACCAGAAATAACATCCACAAAGCAGAACTGAATTACTTCCTCAGAGATTTCTAAACTATTTGATCACTGGTCTTCAACATGAAGCTGGACACTGGGCTGGGATGTTTAACAACCTCACTAAACTTTCCACAGCATACAAGTCCAACAACAACAGCAAAAGCAGTATTTAACTTTAGAAATGACCACTACTTACTTGTTATCAGTATTTCCTCGTGACTTTTTGTAGTTTGCATAATCCTCTAAAATGGAGTCAACATTCTTCTTGGCAGGAAGATAGAAGAGCTACAAAAGAAAGAAGAAACTGCTCTAGTTGTGCAAGTTTAGTAGCGGTTTCATAAGAAACAAGCCATGACACGTTAATATGTATTAAGTTCATGGAAGTGCTTTATACTTTTAAAATGGAAAGCAAAGTTTAGTGTACTATATCAGGAAGCTTTACATGGATCCAGCCTGGCAGACATTACAATTGCTACCCTGTGCGACAGCTTTCTGCAGTGCAGTGGAATGGCTTAAGAAACTTGCAGGACTCTGCAGCAAGCGACACAAACAAGGCTGGAAGGAGCTGAGGTAAAATGTACATCACACACAATGTTCCTACAGACCAGTTAGCTACCAACAAAGCAAGCTGTTCAAAGCATACCAGCAGGCCAACGACGCATAGAGTTAACACCACCCTTAAAGCTTAAATAAGTTTAAATTATTTGCCTTATGCTTGATTGGACCAAGCCTGTCCTACAAATTTACATGCAACTCTACTGAGCCACAGTCTGACTCACAGGTGACCCATGGCTGAATTCCGACCAGAACAAGAACTGCCAAGTAAGCCACCAGGCTGCTGTCAAACCCTGCAGGAGCACTGTGACTACACTGCACTCAGACAGGATGGGAGACTCTAGTTTCAGTGTCCTGGCCTGTAGACGGACAGGTTGTTCCTTTGACAAATTACCTGCTTCTGCCTAGTGATCAAGTCCCAGTCATCTACCAGCCATGGTTTCAGCTCCTCTGGGATTTTCACCTTTACTTCAACTCTGTTCATAAATGTTTCTTCCTGAAAAAAAGTGAAACCAGACCAATTACTTTCATATAACTGTCCAGGCTAAGAGTCAGACATATTCCTTGCTTTCACAACTGAAATGCACCACTGGACTGTGGAATTACTAAAGTAACAGGCTCCTCAGGGAACAAGACATTCCTATCCAAAATTCTGTGAGAAAAGCAGAAATACATACACTTTCAACTGTTGGATCTACTCGAGCCCTCTTCTTCCTAGGGGGCTGAGGAGTCTCGCTGGTACTGCTCCCTTCTCCAGTTCCTGGAGCTGCACAGAAAAAGAGACATTGTGGTGCTTCAGAGACCTGGGCAGTCAGTGAGAAATAGCACTGAAAAATGACTTATAAACAGGATTTAAAAGTATGACTGATCTCTCTTGGGTCAGGTCATTCTCAGTTGTTTTTTGATTTAAATATTACTTGTATTCTGGAAATCCCACACATTTGTGGCAGTTTCAACTGCTATATTTACACTAATCCCAAAATGGAGGATTCTGCACTAAAAGCAAACCCATGTCAGTATCCTATGTTCTTCAGAAGAATTTTTTAAACCAGCAACTCTGCTTTACAGATACATTACATCAGCACCTCAATAAGCAAATGTAAGTTTGACTTCAATTATGTCAACAGATCCATGGAGGCGTCACTTTGGTTTTTATTTGCAAAAGATCAAAAATCTCAGACTGAAACGAGAAGTTTGAGTACAAACCAGAAAAGTGTGCATTCCTCCTGACCAAGAGGAAGAAGAAACAACTGAAACCCAAGAAAACAACGCAAGGTGACAACAAGTAAACTTAGTTGAAGTAGATTTAAGGTCTTATTCCAGCTAGGAATCCTTCACTAAGGATATCCACTTACATACAAAAAAAAAAAAGTCATACTTACTTTTCTGTTTGTTCTTTTTTGTTTTCCTGCAAGAAGAACACAAATTATTGCAAACACAGATAGCAATACCTCAAGAATTGAAAGTAGGAAGCCAGAAAAGTTGAGAACTCAGTTGCCTACAGAATACTTCGCTAAAAGGACATGAAAGACATCAGATACGATTTAGCATCTGTTCTGATACTACAAAAGACTTGTCATGTAGCAGGCTATAATTCACCATTTTGGGGGGGAATCACTAAACCTAAACCTACAAATCCCCCAAAGGCATCCCAAGAACAAAGGAGTATTTAAAAGCAGTACTGACTTGACACTTCAGGCAAGCAACATCTTTTCATACATTTCATACTTTCCAAGTGCTCTTGGAAAACTGCACTAGGTTTGTAGGTTTATTTCTGTATTTCAGAGATCACTTAGAGACAGGATATGGGACAAGGAAACAGAAGTGCAGGGAATCATCAGAGAAATCTCAGTTTGACTTCACTGAATTAACTTCCAGTAAAGTACTGAAAACACATGGTTTCACCACAACATTTTAAACAGCTCTGTCAGAATTATAAGCATGAAGCTGCACAGATTGCCTATACCAGCTTTTAGGGGAGATCATATTTCTGGCAAGTGTAATCATTAGGATCAGTACTAAGTAGGATTGTCCCTAATATTTATCTTCTTCCAAATGCTTCTCTCAACTGTTTACTGTTTCTAATTTACAGACTTCACATTCCTCTAAGGTCCCTATCAGTAGTCCTTATTCCAAATGAACAGCTGTACTTCCAAAAATCTCAAGGACACCTGGAATACAGCATATACAACAAATATTCAGGTAGGTCACAAATATCAGTGACAGAATTAAACTATCCTAACATGTGTTTTTGTTATTATGTGAATTTTGTATGTTTACTAACCATTTTCAGAGCATTTTAATTAAAAGCACTGCTACCCAAATTTCAATGGGCTCACAATTTATAAGAGTCCAGTTAAACCTCTCAAATTGCAGATTGTGTGGATAGAACTCTGCCAATACAAGATTATTCCCTTTAAAGTCCCCCACTATCTCGAATGACTCTTGTGTCCAGGCTTGAACTGGGTTTATCTGGATGAGGAAGCAGGCAGGGTTTCTAGGAAGGTCTGAAGATTGGAAGAGTAAGGCTGTTTGTCTTGAAGCTGGAAAACAAGCATTAGGCTTAAACTGCAGGCAGAATAAATATCATCTCTCTCCAGGAAGAGGGAACAACTGCCAAGTCAAGGCACTGATAATGAACTTGTGTATTGAAAAGAAAGTCTTTTCTTCCAAACCTAGAGTAAACAAGGAAGAACAGGGAGTACTTTCCAGAACTCAAATCACAAGACAGAAGTGTTAAGCATTAGTCTGGAAGCACAGTCTTATAAAACTGGAACAGACTGGCATTATAAGGTACTTAAAGAATACAATTAGCACAGTAAACCACATCTCTGTTACTGGAGCACAAAGTCCAGCATAAATCATCCTAGGCAGCTGCCTATGCTCTCGCACCTCATTCCCTATATTTCAAGTCATATGCCTCTGCTTTGAGTCAGAGCAGCAATCTGTTTCCAAAGTCTAAAAGACAATTCTGGGTTAGGGAACACACAGAGAGAACTAAGGTTAGAGACAAAGCATTTGGCAGAGAGCAATTTTGATAGCCTGCACCACAGACTGCCTGGAATAATGCTCAGCTGCACAAGGTGGAGTGCTGCTGGTGTGTGTGGTGACTGAAGCACGCAGCGCATTCGACATTCAGGAGAGAGATGCAGCATCTGTATCAGAGGTTACAGACAGCCCTATTGATAGAAGTTGTAGTCTGAGAAGCTGAAATGTATTGAGGATCGGTTAAATCATATCCTTTTGTGCCACTTCACAACTCTATTAAGAGCAGCAAGCCCTATCCTGCTGCACAGAAGCAGAATAAAAGCTTTCATTTACTTCTTAAACAGCAGGTACAGCCCAGCTGCTATTTTTCATTCTTGTATTTCCCTATTGACTGGCATTTGCCACTGAAAACTGACAACATCACTAAAAAGCAGCATGGAAGTTTCAAGGAAGCTTTTATGAGAAGAGTTTTTAATTAAAGACTGAACAGAGGTACAAGGGGCTACGGATCTCACAGTTCAAACACAAGGCCTGCACCCCACTGCAGTCAGATGCTACCTCCTCAAAGAAGCAGGGCCAGCAATCATTTCTGGTAGAAGATATGCCAGCCCTCATTGTGGGGCTTTGAGCAGAACAAAACCATACATTTGCAATAAGAATATTCAGATATTAGGGGTGAAAGTGTGAGGCTGAATCAGAAAGCAAATAATAAATGAACTATGGACATAACCATCTGAAACAAGATAATCAGTGGAAAACAAACAGCACTACAGTTCACCACAATGAAATGCTATTAAAGATATCAAAGGTGACAGACACTGAAGGAAAATAAGCGCTCCATACAACAAGAGCATAATCCTGAACTTCCAGTCTCAGTATCTGAGAAGTCAGACTATGTTCACCTATTTTTCTTAAACATTTTGTCAGAGGACTACCCGCTTGTGGCACCAGCTTGTCTGTGGTGCCACAGTTCAGCAGGCTGGGGGCAGTGTAGGAGCAGGCACAGGTCTCCCTCGCTGGGGTGAAGTCGGTCCCCAGAGCTGACTTTGGCAGGAGGAGGGGATGCAGCCGTTACCCCCCACCTGCTGGCTTCCAGAGCTACCAAAACAGACATGGGGAGATAAAGGACTCAGAAGGGAGGAGCTGAGGTCTCACCTCCATGCTCGCTCTCACTCACACACTTCGATTGGACCAGCCTGAACCATGCGGCCTGGACCACGTGTTCCTGAGATTATCTGCTGCGTTCGATGTAGTGATGTCTTTCCCTCTCTCTCTCTCTTTCCCCCGTGCCCCCCCATTACCTCGTGGCATGCTTGTTGGGTCAGATCCTAAGGACTTGGGTTGCTTTCAGGGACTCATTTCCATAACTTTGGGTGGTTGTACCCCCCCATGTCTTTTTTGTGCGCCCCGGTATCTTGGTGTGTTTAGGTTTGCTGGAGCCAGAAATAAATACTGTTTTGATAATCACCCTGGGAGTGACCTTATTGGCCTCCAGATCGCCACACAGACAAACAAATCCACTTTCCCCACCCCAGTCAGGGCCGGACACAAGCGTGTGGCTCGTGGGTCCGGGTTGTGACAGTATCCAAAACAAGACTGCATTCATAAGCAAATGAAGAGGAGCCCAAAGAAGACGATATACTGAAAGACTGCACTCCACCTCTCCAGACATTCATCTGAAGGAAGGGAATCAAGTATCTGTCACAGAATTCTGGGGCCATCTCAAGAAGCCAGCAATCTTTGTACAAGACAGCTGGTGTTAATGCTCAGAGCTCTGAACAGGAGTGTCTTCCGGGATGATTCCAGAAAATGGCCAGCAGAAACTAAAAAAGGCTTCAAAAATACAATTCACCGCAGATAAATGACATCGGGGGAAAAAAAACCAGTTCTTTGGAAGTTTTACTTCCTTCACAATGGTCAGGAGTCCATGACCAGGCAGATAAACATTGTGGACAACAAGTACTTCACTTCCTCCAAATCTATATGTGCCTTTTAGAAGGACATAAAAGTTTGTTAGAATCCCCCTACAACAGCTGGTTCAGATGCGAGCAGCAGAGAAGGAAGGCAGCTACCACTCAGTCACAGCCATTTGAGATCAGTACATTTGTAAATGCCAGCTAAAGGAGACCAGGTGCCAGTTTACTGAAGCAACAGGTGTAATTAAGCATAAAGTCTCTTCTAAAATGGGGTAATTGGTTATAAAACAGTAAAAGATTCAAGTGTGAAAAATAACTATGTTGTAAGAAAGAATGAACTTGGCCATTATTGCTCAAGCAGCTTGGTCACTAACTCAACTGAGAGAACCATCAGGATTCAGATAAACCATCAAACATCATTAATAAAAGGAAAAACAACCAAGGTCCAGATGATATACAGGCACGTCTCCTCTGCTTGGTCACACACCTTGACCTTGGAAGGCACACAATAAACCAGAAGAGGCAGAGAGACAAGAGGAGAGCTGGAAGTGTGCAGCAGCTTCTACTGGGCAGGCAAGTCAGCTTGAGGAAGCCCAGCTTGGTAGGAGGGGAAATGTAGCAGAGATATCAGTAGCAATAAAAGGTGAAGCCTGAAGAATGAATCAATCTTTCCTCAAGGCAGAAGAAAGACCAAAGCAGCAGACATCAAAAAGACTGGAGGAGTCATCCCCTTTTTTCCCCTCTTCAGTTCTGTACTGAACTACAGTGAGAATACAAAGAGGGCGTCAGCAGTCCAAACGGTTCCGTATTTATTAGATATGACAATCCTACAAAGGGTTATAAACATAGATGCAGCCTGCAGCTCTCAAGGCCCTGAATTACAGGCTGCTAGAAGCAAAAAGGGTGTTTGGGGCAGAACACCATTCTAGACTTGACTCACTTGATTATCCCTAAGCACGTTACTGGTGACCAGACAGCAGAAAAGGTTAGGAAACCCTCTGGCTTGAGCCAGTGCAGCTATTCTGATGCTGTTACAACCCTGGACAGCTGGCACGTAGGCAGCGTTCACTGGCTGCTTGACACGCGGACAGCTTGAAGTGCCCTGCGAGAGGGCTGCTGGCTGTGACAGAGATAGCAGGGCTGCCGCAAGAGATTTGCGGCAGGAACACGTGCTTCCAAGTAGCAAGGCCAGATTAAGAACAAGACTGCTATGAGAAGAAAACCAATAACTCCAAAGGCCAGATACTGTTTTGAAAGCATCTGTTATGAGACTGCTTGCACACAGATAATTTAAAACCAGATGCTATTCTCAGGTTTATTATTCAGCAACGTATCTTCGCTCCAGAGCACTGTCAGTTTCCCTCCTTATTTTCAAGCTCCCATCAACTCTGATTGTTTGCTGATCTTTTGCAAGTTAATCGTATCAGGCCCATCCAAGGTAGCATCAGCTCTAAGAAGTTTGAATTCAGCCGAGCCTGAAGAAGCCAGTACCTGTGTTGCACTTCGTTTTTAGCAGCCTGCTATAAGCATAGACAATGTTTTCTATGATAGCTTCTAGTTATCATAAAATTAATAATTATTTACAAAAACCCCAATGTATCCAACCCACATTTCATGCATGATTCTATTTGATCCAATATTGCTTACAAACCATCCCAAAAGCTTTTTCAATGAGCTTGCAGTTTAAGGAAGCAGTTACTCTGAGCGGACTGGAGCCAGCAAAAGAACCAGAGTACGTTAAGGAGCAAGTTCAAACCTTACATTTTAACACTGGCTCTCAGAGCAGCCTCACTCTCCAGACTCACAGCAGAGAGCACAGGTTGTTACCGGTTTCCATGGAAACAGAATCCCAGCATGCAGACCAACTGTAACCTTCTAGAAACATCCAGTTCCAAAAATCTGCAATCAAGTTGTTCTCCATTTCCCTTTAAAGAGTGGAGGCACTGAATTCATTTGACTACTCATGCTGTACCTTATGGCAAGTGAAAAGATACACGTTTCAGGAAACTAAAAACTGGTCATCCATGCTGGCTTTAAAAACCAAACCAAACGATGAACTATGGTACTTATAAATAACTGAATTGCTACCAAAGCTTACATTATTACATCTGAAGACTTTAAGAGTCTCTAAAAAGAAATCTATGAAAGCAAGGAGATCTGGATTTCAGGATGAAAATCCTGGTTTGACAATCCATCCTTAACTCACCGCGTCGATATTGTAGGGGTCTCCAAACAGCAAACAGTATGCGCTCCATCTCGTCTGAAAAATCTAGGCACAATGGGGGTTGAGTTAAGGAAAGAATGTCAGACCTCATGGTCAGCCTTAAAGAGAATCGATTTAAGATTCAAAAATTTACCTTTTTGGCAGCATATCATAGTCTTACTGAGCATTCCTGGAGGATAACCTGGGCTTAGATTGTTATTTCCTTCCCATTATTGTTTGTCTATCTGAAGAATAAGTTTCAAAATCTAAGTTACCTTTCCCTTCGTTCAATCCTCCAAGAATGCTACAAAAGGTAAATTTTGAGGCCCAAAGGCATTACCCTTTTAGAGTAGTTACATGATCAGTTTTTCCCCCTCCCCACCAGCAGTACTTTATATAGCTACAATGACCTTAGCGTCACAACAAGAGAACAACGCAGAAGTCTTATTTTGGAGCTGTATTTTGAGGTTTTTGGAAGCCATCTTGTCTTTAGCTGTAAGCAGGATGCAAGCAGCAGTACTTCTGTCAATCAGTATCACAACCCTGCATCACTGCTATCATTCAAAGCATTTCCTCTCAGCCTCCAAATAGGGAAGAAAAACAGGGAGACTTTGTTGAAGGAAGCACAAGTATAATTTAGAAGGATGCATTGGAAGCTGGTAATGGCTAGAGACTAGGAGCAAGATCAGTGCAACAAGTGTATGGGACCCTGTTAAAAGTAATCCTCACAACACAACTGCTGTTCTAATGACAACTGTTTTCCTTCTTCCCTTTCATAACTCTGAAAATCCACCACCAAGGAATTAATCTTTCCAGTCACCATGAAACAGAAGTGCCAGAATTAGCTTACTGCCTGTTTGCTACGCTGGGAACAGCCACCCATGCTTACCACAGCGATGACAGCGAAGAGCAAAGCCACTCCCTTCCCCCAGCTTTTTTCAACCACAGTAAAGACAGACATGGTAATGCACTTTCAAGCTTTAGAGCTACCCAAAGATTAAGTTACTCAAGATGAAGTAATTTCTGCTGTGTGGGTCTCCCTTGGATGCTATGTTATTAGGTACGGCTGAGAGGATGCAGCCAACTTTGATTTCACAGGTTAACATTAAGCATTTACTCAGCTGTAGAACAACTCATGCCACTGCAACCAGCCTGAACCACCACGATGACTAAAGCTGGCAGCACAGGGAACCTCATCCTGCAGTTACTACTGGGATGTGGTCTATAGTGCAAGTTGTAGATGTTTACAACTGAGTCATCACTACCTGTATCCAAGTAACACGTGAAACGAATTCTGCTCCCACTGACTAAAACACAGGCTTTGGGTGCAACAATCCCATAACAGCCAATTCGTAATGACCATCATTTAGATCTCTTTTAATTAGATTTTAATGACACTCACTAGGAGCTGTCTAAGCAGACATTTTGTTTGGGGTTTTTTCACCCCAAATGAAAAAAAAAAACAAAAAAAACGGGTGACCAGATCCCTGCCAGAGGCCATCCTGAGCTGACAGAACTCGCATGTCAAACTGGAGGGGTTAAAGCACCTCAGAACCTACCTCACCTGCTCCACGAGGGAGCACGCACAGTGTTTTAGCCAGATCCAGCAGACTTCCTATTCCAGAGACCGAGAGTCAATTTACAGCCTTAGCAAGGCTTCGACTAATCCCAAAGGAAATTTGCATTCAGGATCTACAGAAAAAAAAACCCCAACTGCATCCACTAGCACTGCACCTCTCACATCAACAATATGTCTCTCGTAGCATCAAGCCGCCCATAAATGAGACATGAAATCTGAGGCTGCTGCCAAACGCTTTTAGGAATTGGTGTCATTTCAGAAGGTTCCTCATGCAGACCAGAATCATAAATGAAGTTAGGAGAACAAAACACTAATGAGTCTTACACAATTAAATGAAGCACTAGCCCTAACAGAAGAGTTTCATGGCACATGAGCAAAGCAGTAGAGCTGCACTGATTGAATGAGAATCTGAGCAGAACACCAGACAAGCCTATGCCTCAAACCAAAAAGGATGAAATGAGAGAAATCTAACAGTTACCTCCTGGAGTTATTTTTTCTAATAAATGTCTGAGCTTGCTTCTGGTCTCTTAAGATGCAAAACCATTTTTAATAGCATTTAGTTTTGTTAAAAACAGCAAAATAAAAACTCTTTAAATGCATTTTAAACAATTGCCCTGTGAGAAGGGAAGGTATTTTAGCAATTTTATTCAAATGTGCTTGCATAACTTGGAAAAATTGTAAAATTCTACATAGAAACAGATTTCACTGAGGTAGATAAGGACTCGCCACTTTTCAAGTGTCAGTTCACTGAACTTGGGAGGAATAGAGTACAGAAGCAGTAGTGCTAGTGTCTACTCGGTACCAAATACCACACAGCCTAGGAGGGCAGTTTTAAGAAAATACTTCAAAGGCCTTTTTGGTATCACAAGAGTTAAACTTTTGCACAGGTTGTGCCAGAAGTAATGCAGTTTAGCCTGCAGAGCCATTCAAAGAAAAATACTAGTTGGAAATCACTAGTAAAACTGACAAGCAAAAGTTTGGGAGCTCTTTGGGTGGGGTTTTTGGGGTGGGTTTTGGTTTTGTTTAAATAAAAAGTTTCTTACACTTCAACATTTTTCTGCTGCAGACCAGAAGTCTTCTTGCCCGGAGCAGCACCTCTCATCTTCCCCTCTGCATATTGTTCCCTTTAAAAAGAGCAAATTCGTAAATAAGGTTTTAATGCAAAAAGAAGCTTGTTTCTCTCAAAGGTCAACAGGTAATGCAAAGCATTTCGAGAATGTCTAGAAAATGGGTTTGTAAATCAACACGTGTCACAAGCAGGAAAAAATTCAACTTAATATCAAGAAGATTTAGGCTTCTTCATGAACACCCATTTCTCCCCCTCCTACCACTCCTGTTACGTTGAATCACACGGAAGCTGCACACTGCTGCTGAAGAATACAAACCAGCTTCTCAGTAAAAGCATTTCTATTGAAGAAATACAAGACAAGCACTCATAACATCGATCTGTTTGTAGGCATCCTGAACTGAGAAGATCCTCAGCCCGAACCAATATATTTTAAGGGTGTTTTCAGTTGTCCGATTTCCACAGCACAAGATGTACAGGATTTCAGGCTGCCTCTCTGTTTCATCAACCTCCTCTTCATTAAAACCTCAATCACCTCTTTAAAACTAAGCAGCAGCTTGTCCTGTCTAAGATGCTATAGAACAAAGGCCAGAATACCTCTGCAAGCCAAAGCATCTCAAGAATAAGTGAGCACACGAACACCTCTTGGAGAATTTTCCCCACCCCCAAAACCTCACTAACTTCCTTTAATATTCAGTTGCTGGGTTGAAGCCGTGTTAAACAAAATACCTACTGACAAGGACTTCTACCAAGAATACGTACTGATTGGCCTTTTGAAGTTCTTTTTGCTTCTGCAAATTGGTATCCACGTATTTGAGCACTCTGCTTTCTGGAACCCATTCATCCCAGCTGAAAAAAATGTATCAAAATCAAGCAATCATTCAAACCATTCCATAACTGTACCCTACATGCAACAGTCAATTAAAGGCTGCACGGAATATGAGCGTGAACCCTGTTTTTCTATCAGGTCATGGACTGGCACAACTAGAAGTGCAAATTACCAAACCTATTCCCCACGGACTGAAGCTGTAAGCATTTTTCTAGGGAAGTGTAAACCTTGGGTATTTCCAGACTTTCCCAAACCTGAAGGATGGGCAGTGGAGGGAGGGGACTCTCTAATTTAAGAAGCATCTTGGGGAGAAAAAAAAATATATTCTATGCTTACTGACTTAAGGGACACCTGTGGCCATAACTATATCATGAAGCAAGTTTCCTTTATCTATTCCAACATTTTATAGGTTAACAAATTCAGCAATAAGATCTTACTGTAAGAAGAAGAGCTCTGATTTCTGTCTGTGAAGGAAACCAAGATGGCATGAATATTTGCAGAATCTGAAGTGAACGATTTAAGAGAACAGGTTGTTGGGGAAATTGCCGTTACAAGAATTCCACTTTGACAGACTGGATTATCTGAGCAATCTGACAGTTTATTCCAAATAAAACATAACAAAAGTGGCCCAGTTATTATAAAGTATCCAAATTAAACTCCGCCTATAAAGAGTTGTGTGCCATATTCATTTCATCGCAATAGCTGCTGTCTTAGAACATCAAAGCATCAAAACCAACATCACTATAGGAGTCTTAAAGAGTTACGATAAGGCAAGCTCAGCATCCAATGTTGGATAAACACCTGCCCAGCTGTACACAGCCCCGGAGCACATTTTCAGGGCAGTGCGTTGGTCACACATCTAAGCCACTTATCTTACTCCTGCCTGTGCAGCTGCGAGAAGCCTTCAGAAGCAGCACTACATAACTGCGTGGCACATCATACTATACGATGAAGAAACTTTTTTGGTGTCCTAACTGTCGATGCTTGCAAAACAAAAATCAACAAGTCAAGCAATTAACAAGCAACAAAGGACCATAATTATAGAAATCAAAATTAAGGAGTCACACTGTCCCAGCTGTCCAAATCTTGCAGCAATGCCACTTTTAAAGTGGTCAATTGGAAGCTTGAAGGCAAGAAAAATCAAATAGCCAAACAAGAGTCACGGCATCACTTGGGGTATCCTTCATCAGAGAACAAGGAGAGGAAGTGTCAAATTGATGTTGCCTCGTTAATATCCAGCAGCCACTGTAAGAACCAATTATATTCCCTGTAACTGCTGGTGTCTACAATAAAACATTCACCTGTCCATTTGGTAGGCTGGGTGCATTTAGAAGAATCGTGTATTAAGCACGAAGTTCAGCTTTCAGTCACTGAGATCGAGATAGACTAAGGTGACTAAGAGTCCACAGCATTGAAATGAAACAAAACCAAACCAAGTAGCTCTCTGAAAGACTCCTAGAGTCTGAGGAGATGAAGCTTTTAATCACAAAGCAAAATATTTCACTTCTAAATTCAAAACCTAGAGGCAGAACAGCAGTCACATGGAAGAAAAAAGCACATAGATGCACTGTCTTCAAGGAAGTATTCACCTTTAGTGGGTCCAAATTTATTTCACGGAGATGCCTTTATTCTCCAGCAATCTCTCCTCTAGGATCTTAACATTTTCACAGAAGTTAGAAACTTTACCTTGCCCTGAGAGGCAAGAACTGAAATAGAGGCTAAACCCACTCCTGTGGAGCGCTCAGCCAGCCTTTTCCATTCAGAACACAGCCTCCAGGAAGGCACACTCATCCAAATCTTTGCTACCAAACTTTGCTGCCCAAAGCGTAAAAGCAAAGTACACTCTGTGTTAGTGGAGAGTTTTGCCTCACGTCAGTAGGGGTTCTCTCCTACCAGCACACAACAAAAGTTTCTGTGCTAAATATTTCTGCCAGGGCGGAATTACAGTAACTGTCTTCACATTGGAAAAACCAGCATTTCTATTGGTCTACCTACATGCTAAGCCAGCCTCTCCGCACAACCAAAGCTCTGAAGGAAAGGGGCTTTTTCCTTCGTGTCACTATAAATCATTGGCTTCTGTATAAAATCATTTTGGCCAATTTCAGAATCAAGCTCCCAAGGACAGGGACACAGGAGTGCTCGTGGTCTATTGAACTCACATTCAAACAGACAATGCTGCCTTTTCCTGTGAAGGAAAATGAAATATTACTTGCATTTTATGTAATACTTACTTTTTATTCCAACCACTGTAATGGATGAAGTATTTCACTTGCTTGTCCTTTATGGCAACCTTTACACACTGGAACAGAGAGGAAAGTTCAGTCAGTACCACAACCACAACAGAGATTCAAATGAGTATTGCTTTTATAGCTTCCAGAGTTTAAACGTGCAAGGATTTCCATGCAAGCAACTGGAATACTGGCAGCTCTTTCACAGCAGAAATAAGTCCTCTAACACAATTTACTGCCTATTTACAGATTTGGAAGGGCTAGGCAAACAAGTGGCTTTGCTCTGCTACCCAAAGGAATGCCTTCACTCACGAGAAGGATCAGGAACTCCTGTAGACAACCAGAACAGTAAATAACTGGTAACTTCCCTACCCCAGGTTAGCCAAACACTGTTCCCTGGAGCACCCACTCACATGCAGGCCCCCACGTCAGGCAGGTAAACTGACCAACAGGGTCTTCAAAAGGAAAATCAATAATATGGATCTCTACAGCCACAGAGGGAGCATTATGTTCAGCAGAAAGTGTTCCAGTAAGGCTTTTCCTAGGTTAAGAATGCATACATTAGGTAAATAAACCCAGTTATTTCCATCAGAAGACTGGCCTATGAATGCATTAGCTTCCCTATATGACAATGGTAAGGCAAGACCATTAAAAGAGGGAGCAGAAACGTGACAAGGTTGCTCCAGCCACTCCACAATATCACTCGGATCAGAAGAGTCCCTCACAAAGTCTTCTGCCTTCTAGTTTAGTACAGCTCTACTCACAGCCTGCAAGACCCTGCAGGCTCCTGAGGAGTCTGTTCAGGTGAGCCAGCACAACTATGCCCGGTGCTGGATAACACCACTGCCTCCTCCTGCCCCTGGAGGCTGGCACGCAAGAGCTCAAGCTACTGCATCTGTATAAAAGCAAAACATTGCCTGAGACATGCCTCTTCCTGCAAAAACACAGCCCATAGAAACAACACCTCAGGTCCCTCAAATTCTCTGCTATACAAAACTAAATCCACCAGATTCTGCCTGGGTAAGGCACCTCATGCAGAAAGTTACCACGTCTTGCTCTGGATAGAGATAAGGTGCCACTTGACCACTTTAAGAGTGAAGTCAAGAGGGTGGTGTAAAATAGGAAGAATCAATCTCTGGCTCTACCTTTTAGTCGCTTTTAAAGGATTTTTTTCCACTGAAGTAAAAAGTGACTCCTAAAAGACATAACTGCTATTTTCTTGCCTTGCTGAGTTACCTCTAAGTATCTGAGAGGGAAGAGCCTTCTGCTGTACAGCACCTTCTCAAGACTTCTGTGGTGACTCCTTCCTGCACTTTGTCCAATTAAAACAAATATGATTGCCAACACAGAGAGGAACACTGTATTTCAGTACTGATCTCCAAATGGCACATATGGAACTTAAGATCAGTCTGGACTTGCAACTCAGAGTAAGGCTACCCTAATCTGCTTTGACACAGCACTGCACCAGCAGCTCCTTTTGACAGCCCTGGAATTGGAGTCACCCAAACACAGCACGTGTGCTTAAGAAGGGTCTCCATGTTTTTAAGAACATAAGTGAGCACAAAGCAAAGAAAATTTGAACGCATTAATGTACAAAAACATTTTCCTTCCTGCTAGAGATCAGAGTGCCTGGAGTGAATCTCATTTAACTCTGCACTGCACAGAGACGTGCAACTACTGTGTCATCATCTTTGTACTGGTGAACACAAGTGCCTCTCCAACCATTTTGCTATGGGAAGCCAAGGATATGATCATCAGGAATGAAATAACTTACGTACTGAGAACCAAAAGAGAAAACCAGATCAAAGTAACAGGAAGAACATCAAGGTTGTTATTCATTACAACCTATGTACAAATCAAACCTAGTTCCTTCTGCCATTTCAGGAGACCAGAAGAATCGAGACTCTTAGCCAGGCAAAAAACTCTCGTGCCAACTGGAAATCCCTTCCAGCACCTGCAAAGCATACTTCTCCAAGATACAAACGTGCAATGTATGGTTCCTGCAGTTAAAAACTCGGAACTGAAGATGCCATTTCCTTTGTAACTTTAATCCAACACTACCCCTTGCAGCACTGTCCCATTTGAAGACCAACTGTACTCAGCCTCCTGCACCTCTGAGGCAGCTCAAACCACAGCTCACTCAGTAGCAAATGCATTAGCACCAGCTCCTACAGGCATGAATGCTTCCTAGCATCCTGGGAACACAGATCTATCAGCTGTTCCACACAAAGCCCACCCGACCTTCAGGAATTCATCAGAACAGTTGTACGGTACTGCTGGGTTATCTGAGGTTTTTCTATAATGCAGAGCTCCAGGATTTCAAACTGTTTCCATACATCATCAAGTTTTTGTTCAGCTTAGTTTCAATCCTTTATCCCATCTAGTGCTGTACAGCAGGTAAACAAATACAATACTTTATTTTCTCGGGGAACAGTCAGAACCATCTGCAGCAATGAGCAGCACCACGTACCTTTGCTTCATAAAGGAGAGGTCCATGAAAACAAAGCACTCGTTCACCTGAAATAAAATTGCAGACAAACATCTTAGAACACCACCAATGTGCCATTCCTGTAAAACATATCTCATCAAGTAAAACATTGCATGAATCCAGTGTCGACCTAGAAAGAAATTCAAAGGTGGATACTGATTTGAGAAGCAGGGTGGTGTTCGGGAAGCAAATTCACTCACAAACAAAAGAGGATCAGAGCTCTGATTATTTAGGCCACGAAGCAAAGACTCCTAGACCTCCCTAGAGAGCACTTACGCAAGCCACATCCAACCTGCCCAGAGTTCTGCAGAACAGCCAGCAGCTTCGGCAAACAACTAGCACCAGAACTCACATTCTTGCCCACAGAGCCAGGCACTGCCAACTCAAGTCACTGACAACCCTAAAGGCTGACAGAGAGAACTCCTCTGAAGCCTTGAACTTCAGATGCAGGCACCAAAACACACTGGCTCAATACAAACAGACCCCTTCAGCCTACATCAGCAGGTAAAACTGTCTCGCTGTAGGGGATACTTGAGTCTCCATGACACAGCATTTTGACTGAGAGCAGGAAATAGCTCTCATAAGAGATAACCACTCTGTACCTTAAGCTTCTGACACAAGTGCCACTTGTGCTCCTTTTCCTGCAGGAAGCACTCCTACACCACCTGGTGTTCCCAGTTCAATGGAGTCAGGAAGAAAGAGAACTGACACTGTCCCACATCCAGCCTGTGGGACAGATTAATGGCAACAGCAAGAGAAATTGATCACTCTGTGGTTTCTAAGTAGGAAGAGATTGTTCTGCAGTCTGTCTTTTCTCTTAATGTCAAGGTCTTATTGTGCAGTTACAGTGTGGGAATCTGAACAGACTTAATACAGGACATCTGAGTACAGATGTTTCCTTCTGGGAGGCAGCAGTGCCTCATGCTTTCAGAGAGAAGAAGCATTACATACTCCAGGATACAGCACACATCGAGCTCTTGCCACTGTTGCTAGGAGTGAGGGGACAGAAGAGGGGGTCACACGAGTGAAAGGGCTGGGAAGGAGGCGTGTGGAATCTAGCAGTCTCACGCGACAGAACTCTGGGCACCTTCTTCCTTGTGAGCAGCTCAGGAATGGGAAGGGTAGGGGAAGGACAAACACATCCAGACCCTGACTGTGCAACATCCAATTGTAAATTTACTGCTTCATTCCTACATTGACTAGGAAGGACTGCTCGTGTTTTAAGACTTCATTATTACCCAGTCTGTAGGATCCCATGCCTTCTTTCCACAGAGCTGAAACAACTGTTCACAGTAAATTTATTTCAACTCATAAAATCCTTCTGTGTATCAAGAACAGAAAAAGATTTAGGAAGGTTCTCATGGAAATATCCATTTTGATACATCAAGTACTTTTATTTAATAAAGAAAATGTCTTTATAATGTTAAGATGAGATCACAAACAGATATATGTTTGTGGAAAGAAGCCTAAAACATTTATCTTCTGTACTAAATCGAGGTTGCTCAGATTCCTACAGCTGTCAACACCATTACAGCCCCAAATTTTTCCTACCTTTCAGTTTCTGCAGTTCATTTGATTTCTCATTAATTATTATTAGGTGAATCATACATTAAAATCTTGATTATTTCTGCAGACTGATAATACCGTAGGTACTAGGCGCATGGCACAGAACACTGCTGCACAACTGAACACGCTCCAGCACAGGCAGCCATGAAGCACAGGCAATTACAGGGTTGTTTCAGCCACCTGGAACAGCCAGCTTCCAGATATCCTTCTGCAAACCATGCTTCTGAAGAGAAGTCATGGTTGTGTGGGAAGTCCTGCTTCAATGCCAGAACAAGGGACAGGGAAAGAAGAGTGGAGTAAGCTGGAATTTTCCGTTGCCTACTGTTCTCATTTACCTATGAGTATCAACCACAACTGTTATCTAAAAAACAAAATGTATGCCAAATAAGAGTTAGGAAAAGCATAATCTTAACCCTTATTCACCTAAGCACTTTGTGCTTTGTTGTAAATAGGGATTCCACTATCACCACCAGCTGTAGTCCAGATATTGCCTCCTGCATGAAGATCCCTCACCGAAGAATCTTCCCTTTCAAGGAAGGGTAAGCCACAGTCACATTTCAAAGGAAAGAAAAATAAAATCCTGACAGTTTTAGTAGATTTCAACAGGTTCAATGCCAATGAATGTCAGTGCCCAGAAGAAAATGACATGTATTTAGAACAAGAGGGGATAGGAATGCCCCACGTCTCACTGCTAGGAAAGACGAGAAAGACAGAGAGACAAAGACTACAGGAACTCATTTGTTCCACGTATTCTCACACTGTTAGATCAGTGAAAGCTAAAAACCAAGCCACCCTCTGCAACAAGGGACTGCAAGTCCTGGTGTCCGGGCCTAGGCTAGTGAGGGCCTTGCTGACAGCTTACCTTGCAGCAATGCTCATCCCAGAATAGCAGCACGCAGAGGCCTCTTCTCTCAGAGAGGCCAGCCTTTCAGAGCCCTGGAACCTCTCCACAGCTGCCGCAGGTTCCCCCCCTACACCTCAGCCTTCAAGGGGGGTCATTGCTGCCCCACCTCAAGGGGGTCCCTTCCCCCACCTTCAGGGAGGGCTCCCCATCTCCTGCCTCGGCAGGGTCCCCACAGCCTCAGGGGGCTTGAGCCCACCCACGCCCCGCCTTTGGGAGTCCCCCCTTCATCTCAGAGCGTGGTGTGTGTCCCCCCTGCCTTCAGGAGGGACCTCAAGGCTCAGGGTGGTCGTCGTCCTCCTTCCTCAAGCTCCCACCCCTCTGCCTCTATAGAATTCCCTTCGCCCCTTGCCTCAAGGGTCCCAGCCAGCAGAGACGCGGCTTTGCCCCCTTTACACCGCTCCCGTTGTCCCGCACCGCGCCCCCCGCCGCCGCCAGGCCGGGAGAACGATCGGGAGCAGCGGGTTTGAAGCCGGGAACCCGCCCAGCCGCAGCCGGCCCCACCCCCACCCCTCGTCCCGGGCTCCACTCCACGGGTCCCCGCGGCTTCCAACCCGGCCTCTGCTCCCGTCCCCGCACTCACCCTCCTGGAATTTGGGCTTGGGGTCCTGCTTGGGCGCCATTTATGAGCGACGCCGCCGCCCCCTCCCCGCGGGGGCCTCAGCGCCGCCGCCGCTGCATCACGCGCGCCCGGGGCTCAGCGCGCGCCGCGCCGCCGCCGTGGGTGCCGCGGGGCATGGCGGGACTTGTAGTTCTGAGCGGGGAAACTCCGCCAGGCAGGCTGTAGTCGTGCCCGGGGCGCAAAGCATTCCGGGATTTGTAGTTCTGCGCCTGGAGCGCCCCGCGAGGCATGGCGGGACTTGTAGTTCTAATAGAATCATGGATTCATGGAATCAAAGACTCATAGAATCACAGAATCATAGAATCACCAGGCTGAAAAAGACCCACCAGATCATCGAATCCAACCATTCCTATCAAACATTAAACCATGTCCCTCAGTGCCTCGTCCACCCATCCCTTAAACCCCTCCAGGGAAGGTGACTCAATCCCCTGCCTGGGCAACCTCTAACAGTGCCCAGTGACCCTTTCTGTGAAAAATTTTTCCTAATGTCCAGCCTAAACCTCCCCTGGTGGAGCTTGAGGCCATTCCCTCTTGTCCTGTCCCCTGTCCCTTGGGAGAAGAGCCCAGCTCCCTCCTCTCAAAATCAAACAGACGCACCGAGGAGGAGGCCCAGCCTGAGCGCGCTGCCTTGATAGGAAAACACCATTTTTCCCTGGCTGGAAAGCTGCCTGGAGGAGAAGGACCTGGGGGTGTTGGTTGACAGTGACTGAACATGAGCCAGCAGTGGCCCAGGTGGCCAAGAAGGCCAATGGCATCTTGGCTTGGATCAGAAACGGCGTGACCAGCAAGTCCAGGGAGATTATTATCTTTCTGTACTTGGCACTGGTGAGACCGCACCTCGAATCCTGTGTTCAGTTCTGGGCCCCTCACCACAAGAAGGATGTTGAGGTTCTGGAGCGAGTCCAGAGAAGAGCAACGAAGCTGGTGAAGGGGCTGGAGAACAGGCCTGATGAGGAGCGGCTGAGAGAGCTCGGGGTGTTTATCCTGGAGAAGAGGAGGCTGAGGGGAGACCTCATTGCTCTCTCCAACTACCTGGAAGGAGGTTGTGGAGAGGAGGGTGCTGGGCTCTTCTGCCAAGTGACAGGGGACAGGACGAGAGGGAATGGCCTCAAGCTCCGCCAGGGGAGATTTAGGCTTGAGATAAGGAAAAAATTCTTCACGGAGAGGGTCGTTAGGCATTGGAACAGTCTGCCCAGGGAGGGGGTTGAGTCACCGTCCCTGGAGGTGTTTAAGGTGAGGGTGGATGAGGTACTTAGGGGCATGATTTAGGGAATGGTTGGACTCGACGATCCGATGGGTCTCTTCCAACCTGGTTATTCTGTGATTCTGTGTGATTCTGTGATTCTCCACAACCTCCTTTCAGGTAGTTGTAGAGAGCAATGAGCTCTCCCCTCAGCCTTCTCTTCTCCAGGCTAAACAACCCCAGCTCTCTCAGCCATTCCTCATACAATCTCATACAATCATAGAATTGTTTGTTTGGAAAAGACCTTTGAGAGCATCGAGTCCAACCGTACCTGCCCACTACTAAACCATCACTGAGCACCCCGTCTGCCTGTCTTTTAAATCCCTCCAGGGATATGGACTCCTCCACTGCCCTGGACAGCCTCTGCCAGTGCTTCACCAGTCTTCCAGTAAAGACATTTTTCTCAGTATCTGATCTGAACCGTCTCTGGCACAACTTGAGGCCATCTCCTCTTGTTCTATCTCCTGTCACTTGGGAGAGGAGACCAGCACCCACCTCGCTACAACCTCCTTTCAGGCACAGTGATATGGTCTCCCCTCAGCTTTCTCCAGGCTAAACAAACCCAGGTCCCTCATCTGCTTCTCATAACCCTTGTTCTCCAGCCACTTCCTCAGCTCCGTTCCCCTCCTCTGGACGCTCTCCAGCCCCTCCATGTCCTTTTTGTACTGAACCCAGGATTCAAGGATTCACCAATGCTGATCCAAGCCAGGCTGATGTTGGCCTCTTCGCCCACCAGGGCCACTGCTGGCTCATGTTCAGCTGCTGTCGACCAGCACTCCCAGGTCCTTCTTTGCCAAGCAGCTTTCCAGCTGCTCTTCCCCAAGTCTGGAGCGCCACATGAGGTTGTACCCCAGTTGCAGGACTCACACCTGGCACTGTTAACCCCATCCCATTGGCTGCAGCCTGTTATCAGCCTGTCCTGCTCCCTCTGCAGAGCCTTTCAGCCCTCGAGCAGATCAACACTTCCTCAAGCAAGCTCTGCGGTGGAAGCGCTCATGCTCCCCCTTCCTAAGGGCGATAAAACATCCGTTTCGTTGTCTGTGATGGCTGCAAGGGCCGTGTGCGGGGAAAAAAATACGAAAGTGAGGGAAGCAAAATGCCAACCCGCCCAACGTGGGGCTCGAACCCACGACCCTGGGATTAAGAGTCCCATGCTCTACCGACTGAGCTAGCCGGGCGCTACGTTTTTTTCGCTTTTTTCCTCTGCAGCACTCGGCAGCGCCGCCCGCGCCGCGTCAGCCCGGCCGCCAGGGGTCGCTGCGGAGCGGCCGGCGGAGGCGGGGGCTTCAAAGCCCGTCCAGTTCCAGCCTCCCCACCCTCACAGCAGAACATTTCTTCCCAAGATCTCCTCTCAATCTCAGCTGAAAACCGTCCCCCCTCATCCTCTCCCTGCACTCCCTGACCAAGAGCCCCTCCCCAGCTTTCCTGGAGCCCCTCTCAGGACTGGAAGCTGCTCCAAGGTCTCCCCAAAGGCTTCTCCAGGCTGAACAAGCCCAACTCTCGCAGCCTGTCCGCATGGCAGAGGTGTTCCAGCCCGTGGATCATCCTTGTAGCCTCCTCCGGACGCTCCAGCAGATCCATGGCCTTCCTGTGCTGAGGACTCCAGAACAGGACACTCCACGTAGGGTCTCGCCAGAGCGGAGCAGCAGGGCAGAATCACCTTTACTCTCCCTGCTGGTCCCACTGCTTTGGATGCAGCTCAGGGCACTGCTGGCTTTCTGGGCTGAGTACACATTGCTGGCTCATGTTGAGATTCTCATCCCCCCAGCACCCCAAGCCCTTCTCCTTAGAGCTGCTTCCATTCCATTCTATTCCATTACGTTCTACACCCAGGCTGGATTTATTTCTGCTTGGGATTGCCTCGACCCTGATGCAGAACCTTATACTTGGCCTTGTTGAACCTCATGAGGTTCACGTAGTCCCACATCTCCAGCCTGTCTGGGTCCTTCTGGATGGCATCCCTCCTCTCTGGATCCATCCTTCTCTGGACACATCCCATCCTTCTGGACCCATCTCGTCCCTCTGGATACATCTCTTCCATCCGTGATGTCAACCACACCACACAGTTTGATGTCATTGGCAAATTTGCTGAGGAGGCCCTCAATTCCACTGTCTGTGTCAGTGACAAAGATTCTAAAGGCTACCAGTCGCAATCCCAATCCCTGCGGAACGCCACTCATTACCGGGCTCCGCTTGGACACAGAGGCACTGACCACAACTCTTTGTGTGCCGCCACCCAGCCAATTCCAGCCACCCAGCCAATTTCCCACCATTTTGTCCCGAAAAGGAAATCAAACAGATGCACTGAGGAGGAGGCCCAGCCTGAGCTCGCTGCCTTGATGGGAAAACACCATTTTTCCCTGGCTGGAAAACTGCCTGGAGGAGAAGGACCTGGGGGTGTTGGTTGACAACGACTGAACATGAGCCAGCAATGGCCCAGGTGGCCAAGAAGGCCAATGGCATCTTGGCTTGGATCAGAAACGGCGTGACCAGCAGGTCCAGGGAGATTATGATCTTTCTGTACTCGGCACTGGTGAGACCACACCTGAAATCCTGTGTTCAGTTCTGGGCCCCTCACCACAAGAAGGATGTTGAGGCTCTGGAGCGAGTCCAGAGAAGAGCAACGAAGCTGGTGAGGGGGCTGGAAAACAGGCCTGATGAGGAGCAGCTGAGAGAGCTGGGGGTGTTTATCCTGGAGAAGAGGAGGCTGAGGGGAGACCTCATTGCTCTCTCCAATTACCTGAAAGGAGGTTGTGGAGAGGAGGGAGCTGGGCTCTTCTCCCAAGTGACAGGGGACAGGTTTAGTCTGGACATTAGGAAAACATTTTTCACGGAAAGGGTGATTGGGCACTGTTAGAGGCTGCCCAGGGAGGGGGTTGAGTCACCTTCCTTGGAGGTGTTTAAGGCACGGGTGGACGAGGTGCTAAGGGACATGGTTTAGTGTCTGTTAGGAATGGTTGGATTCAATGATCTGGTGGGTCTTTTCCAACCTGGTGATTCTGTGATTCTATGAAATTTGGGCGGAGGCCGCTAGGGGGCGGCCGGGGGCCGCAGCGGGGAGGGAGGGGGCGATCTGACCACGCCCCAAAATCAAACCACGCCCCCTAGGGTCTAGACCACGCCCCCGACTACATACCTCATTTTATAGTTACGAGGCCCCGCCCCCCGCTCTAAGCCCCGCCCCCCGCCCCTCCCGCCCCGCTACTCGGAGGCTTCAACCCACCCCCTCGGTTGTACCGAGTCGCTCGTCGCCCGCACCGATGCTGCTCCCGGGCGAGCTCGTCCCGCTCCTCTTCGCCGCTGCGCTGGCGCTGCAGGCGGGCGGAGGGACCGTGCCCACAGGTCCGCGGGGATGCGGGGCCCGGGGTCGGGGGATGCGGGACCCCGGGGGGAGGATGCGGGACCCGGAGTCGGGGGATGCGAGACGCGGGGGGGGAGGATGCGAGACCCAGAGTCGGGGGGTGCCCACGAGCTGAGGAGATGCAGGAGGGGATGCAAGAGGGGGTGCCGGTGGAGGTGCAGGGATGCGGGAGGGGGTGCCGCTAGAGGTGCGGGGATGCGGGACGGGGTGCCGGTGGAGGTGCGGGGATGCGGGAGGGGGTGCCGCTGGAGGTGCGGGGATGCGGGAGGGGGTACCGGTGGAGCTGCGGGGATGCAGGAGGGGGTGCCGGTGGAGGTGCGGGGGTGCGGGAGGGGGTGCCGCTAGAGGTGCGGGGATGCGGGACGGGGTGCCGGTGGAGGTGCGGGGATGCGGGAGGAGGTACCGGTGGAGGTGCGGGGATGCGGGAGGGGGTACCGGTGGAGGTGCGGGGATGCAGGAGGGGGTGCCGGTGGAGGTGCGGGGGTGCGGGAGGGGGTGCCGCTAGAGGTGCGGGGATGCGGGAGGGGGTGCCGCTAGAGGTGCGGGGGTGCGGGAGGGGGTGCCGGTGGAGGTGCGGGGATGCAAGAAGGGGTGCCGGTGGAGGTGCGGGGATGCAAGAAGGGGTGCCGGTGGAGGTGCGGGGATGCGGGAGGGGGTGCCGGTGGAGGTGCGGGGATGCGGGAGGGGGTGCCGCTGGAGGTGCGGGGATGCGGGAGGGGGTGCCGCTGGAGGTGCGGGGATGCGGGAGGGGATGCCGCTGGAGGTGCGGGGATGCGGGAGGGGGTGCCGCTGGAGGTGCGGGGATGCGGGAGGGGATGCCGCTGGAGGTGCGGGGATGCGGGAGGAGGTGCCGCTGGAGGTGCGGGGAATGGGGCGAAGATGCCCACAGGACGCTGCTTCGAGAAGTGGAGCCTGGCAACCCGGTGCCCCCCCGCCGCTGCGCTCCCCCCAGCTGCTTTGGGCTCCTCTCATTCTTTCTCGGTTCTCCCCGTCTCGTCTTGGCTGCTCTCACCTCTCTCTGCCTCCCCCCGTTTTCCCCCGCTGGGGCAGCTGTAGGACGCTCAGTGCCCCGAGATGCTTTGCCTCCAGAAACGGCTTCCAAAAACCATTTCCAAACTGGGATTTAGGAGGTGTTGGGATTTTTTTTATTTTGTTTGCTTGGGTTTCTTTTTCTCCTCGGAACGCATGCATTGAAACCGGGACTGGAACAGGGTCCCGGGGTCGCATGGTCCCCTGTTTCTCCATCTCCACCCCACCCCATCCTGACCTTAATCCTCTCTCAGCGTAAATCTCAGCCCCTGCCACCCCCCAGGGCAGGAGGGTCAGTGTGGGGTCCCGTGCTCCCCGTGCCGGAGAGTCCCTGCTGTGGCCACCCATTACCAACCCCAACTGGTGCTTGGGTGCTTGACCCTGCTGGGCTGCCTGGGGTGCTCAGCTTCTCTCTGAAGGGGTCGGAGAGGGATGGTGATCAGCCCCGGAGCCAACACTGAGCCCCCTCTCTTCCAGAGCCTGGAAGCAGTGACATCGTTCATCCCATCAAGGTTGATGAGCGGGGGTCATTCCTATCCTACGATTTGGCTCACCGAGCGCTTCACCGGAGGTCTCCCTCCTCCAGGAGCAAGTTTCTCGCCTTCTATGAACTTCATTACAAAGGGCAGCCCCTGAAATTCAACCTGAGTCTCAACAGCCACCTCCTGGCGCCCGGCTTTGTCAGCGAGAGGCGGTACGGGGGCATCCCCAATGCCAAGATCCAGTCCCATCCCTACAATTCCTGCCATATGGTCGGGGAGGTGCGGAGCCGGGCGCTGCAGGGAGGCTTGGCCGCGCTCAGCACCTGTGATGGCCTGGTAAGTACCGAGATGTTTAATCAATAAGGGTATAGCAGAGTCTGTGGGAAGTCCTTTTTTTTTCTGCTGGCAGCGATAGCAAAACTCCTCCCGGCAGCAGCAGAGCCAGAATCTCATCGTGCATAGGTTTGATGCAGCTGCAGATGAGCTGACTGTAAATTTCCCATGGATTCCAGTGGTTTGGGAACTCTCTGGAACTGTGTTTACTTGTTTGTGTCCAAATTCCCCGAGGGAGCAATTCTCACGTCGCCTCTGCCTTCTAGTACAGAGATGTAGGATTACGAGGAACCCCTCTGAACACAATATTTGAAGCCTGGAGGTGTTTATGGTTGCGCAACGGAGGTACAGCGAAAATTTATGTTTTGCAAGCACCTTCCCTGCCCTATTCCACTGCAAATATTCACAAAGGTGACAGTGAACTGTGAGAGCACAAATGTGGCTGAAAGGTAAAGTCACTTTCACAGATAAGACTCTCGTGTCCACATTTGGTGAGGCAAATTCAGGACTTTAGCATAAATATCTGTACATGGACATTTCTGGTGGGTGCTGATTCTCCGGAGAAGGCATTTCTCTGTCTACACATCCCTGCAGTCCCTGAGCTCCTCAGTATCAGGCTCACTGCCCATCTGCACTTTATGCTGGGATCTCTTTAGCTTTTTACTTTTTAATGATCAGTCCACACTGGCTTGTTCTCTTTTGCCTGGGTATTTAGAGATCAAATTCTACCCCTCCGCTTTAATCTGGTGAGACCCCACCTGGAGCCCTGTGTTCAGGTCTGGAGTTCTCAGCACAGGTGGGATACGGATCTTTTAGGGTGAGTCCAGAGGAGGCCACAGAGATAATCCAAGGGCTGGAGCACCTCCCATACTAGGACAGGCAGAGATAGTTGGGGTTGTTTCAGCCTGGAGAGGAGAAGGCTCTGGGGAAAACTTAGAGCAGCTTCCAGTACTGAAAGGGGCTCCAGGAAAGCTGGGGAGAGGCTCTTTCTCAAGGAGTGCAGGGGTAGGATGAGGAAGAAGGGTTTTGAGCTGAAAGAGAGGAGATTGAGATGAGATCTTAGGAAGAAATGTTTTGCTGTGAAGGTGGGGGAGCACTGGGTCCCAGTTTCCCGGGGAAGTGGTGTCTGCCCTATCCCTGGAGGTGTTCAAGGCCAGGTTGGATGTGCCTTGAGCAACCTGAGCCAGTGGGTGGAACTGGATGGGCTTTGAGGTCCCTTCTAACCTAAACCATTCCTATGATTCTTGGAAAATTTTGCAAACCTCTCCCATTCCCAGGTTCTTCGGTGTGAGTCTGTGCTAGGTGCAGATGGCTTCACGGTGACAGCTTTGTCTCTCCCTGCCAGAAAGGTGTGTTTCAGCTCATGAACGAGGACTATTTCATCGAACCAGTGTCCACCAGCTTTTGGGAGGATGGAGCAGCACAGCCCCACAGGATATACAAGCGTCAGGCACCTGAGCATGGGGCAGAGCAAGGCAGAAGGCCACCACTGTCATGGGAAACCTGCGGTGTGCAAGGTATTGTCTGTCCCCTTTCTCTTGGATTTTTGCAGTGAAATGGTAGCATTTCCAGCTCCAGGCCAGTCCCGGGTCCTGGGATTCGCATGAAGCATATGGTAGAAAGGTAAAGGGAGCAGGTCCCAGCCTCAGCTCCCTCTGCTAACTCTGTAGAGTTGTTAATTTTAAGCCTCTGCCCTCAACTCCTGCGTTCATTCCCAGCATTCATCCATGACACTGGTTGCTCTCCGCTGGAGTTTTGCAACGCGGGCTGGAGGTCCCTCTGGCCGCATAGGCTGGCAAGAAAGAAAACCCTTGGACTGAGAAATGGGACGAAGAGCAGGGAGGGGATGAACTGTAGGCTGTGGGGTGGCTTTCAGTATGGGAAGCGTGCGGTCAGCAGTGCTGCAGTGCCATATCCCGCAACCTGGAGCTGCTCACACCTCCAAGGGTACCCACATAACCATTCCCATGGGTGTTTTTATTACAGGAAAGCTTATTTAAATTGCAAGTCAGGAGAGCCTGCTGGCTGAGCACCAGGCAGGGGGGGTTGTGGCATTAGTGACTGAAGCCCACAGCTCACGGGAATCCCTGCAGAGCACAGGGCTGGGTTTTTTCTTCTGCCAGTTTTTCTGTATTTTCTTATGCTTTTCACATACACGACTCACAGCGTGCCAAACCTCAGGCCCCTTGCTCTCATCTTTTCCTCCCGCCCCATGATGTGGGGGCTAGGGATTAATTTTGATTGTCTTGCAAACTCCAATTTCTGACCTGCTGGGGTGAAACTCAGTCACTGTCCCAGAGTCTCTCTGTTGCGGGGCAGAGAGGCTGTGCTGGTTCCCTTTCCTTCAACCAGAACAGATGGGTTGGAAAAACTTCCAAACACAAGATTTCAAGTACTGAGGAATTCGCTGCATCCTAGCAGCTCATGAGCACTTTACTCCTTGTCTGCACCAGTTAAGCTGCATCTTCCAGGTAGTGCATCTTGTTCTCCATGTTTCCTGGAGCTTTCTGCCTTTGGAAACTGGTTATTTTTTCCTATAAGCAGATTATCATTAGGTATTCTTCTGTGAATGTACATTTAAATTGTTTAATTTATGGTAATAATCATAATGGCTTCTTGACTTTGAAGTCTATTCATTGTAAATGAATTTCACTGGGTGTATTATGCCCTTTGTGTGATGCATGTGGATATCTACTGCAGACTGGGCTAGCAAAGTGGATGTTTATGCCCTGGAAAGGAAACCAAAAGTCTGTAGGATCTTAATTACTCTAAGTCTTTCATTTTGTACTGATGGATTGCCAGTTTGCCTTGGAAAACACCACACAGCCAGATGGTGCTGGGTTGTCTGGTGGTGTTTAGCTTCTGTCAATACATAGTGCAGCCTGTGTGTACAGCTGGGTGAGTGCTGAAGAGGGGTCTCCAAGGGAAAATGCCATGCACGCCCTCCCTGGGATCCCGGGAGCCCTCTGCACCCATCCTCTCGGCAGTACCTTCACGTCCCAGCTGGAAGCTCAGCAGCAAAGGACACAATGGAAACAGGCTCCAAGGAAGCCGTTGTGATTAAACTGTCAGAGTAGTATTAGCAATTCATCACATTATCCAGATACTTGGGATTTTTCAGGCTGGGGGATAAAAAGCTCTTTCACAGCTAAAGGACAGTATAGTCCATAAAATGTAAAAGTCCATTGTTAACAAAGTAATGCTGAGCCCTTAGAAACTGGTCATAAAAGCAATTTCCACTGTGTGGGATGTGGTTTGTAAAGCCTTTACCCAGCTTGGGACTGACCCTGACCTTGATCTTGCAGCAGCGTCACAGGAAAAGTCTCTGCATGAGAATTCCCAGTTGCTGGTGTGCGTGAGGAGCGGCTGAGCTCTCCTCTGCCTCCTGTTTCGGCTCAGCCCATTTGAATGTTCCTGTTGTTTCTCCTCGGGAAGAAGCAGGGTTCAATCTCCATGTGGCTGAGGACTTCTCTGCAACATTTCCATCTTCCCAGGACACTGATCTTTGGATTTTGGCTCAATGCATCAGTCCAGCTTCGGGGCCACAGAGTTTATCATGTTGGGGAACCGTATCTCTCTGCAAAAATTTGTGGTGATAGTCAGAAACCTCAAGCATCTCCACAGGGTTGCCTGTAAATACCCATACCAACCATGAGCGCTTTGCTCTGGGAGGCTTCATGTTCCCCATGGAATATTGCAAACTCTCTTCCAGACAAAGAAATTACTTCAAATGTTTTATTTGTTTATTTTCTCTCATGCTAATGCTGCTCCCCAGAAGCCTGAGTTCAGAGTCTTCACCCCAGTGGGTTTTTGGAACACACAGCATAGGTTATGGGTTGAAGCATGGATTCTTGTGCTCAGCAACCAAGATTATTTCTTTGAATTAAAGAAGAAAGAGACCTTGATGATATTCTACCAAAGTTGCAGATATTTTTAAAAAATAATCTTGTTTTGCCTTTAATCCCTCAGAATCTAATGAAAGCCTGGAGCAGTCTGAAAAGCGGAGGGAAAGATGGGAACAAAAGCAGCACAGGAGAAGAAGAATAAAGCAGCGCTCCATCAGCAAGGAGAAGTGGGTGGAAACGCTGGTGGTGGCAGATACCAAGATGATAGAATATCATGGGAGTGAGAACATAGAGAAATACGTGCTGACTGTGATGAACATGGTGAGTCCTGGTCCTCTCAATGGCAGAGCCTCTGGCTCTCTGGGGATGTGGCTATGAGACATAAAGACCACCGGACTTGCCAGAACCCATCTCTGGTGGGACCTCAGAGAGCACAGGCTTCCTTTAAGATGTTAACTACATCCATTAGGAGTGAAAGCAGAGGTTTATATTGATTATATTGATTTTAAATGAACATCATTGCGCTCCCAGTGCTTTAGTCCAGGTCTGCATCGGGTCTAGTCTTTAATTTTGGGGCATTCCCCAGGATGTTGTCAGACACCTTCAGTAGCTTCTCCACCAGCTCCTCTTCCCCTGCCCACGTACAGAGCAGCAGCAGAGCCTTCCAGGCGTTATTGCTTTGGCTTTTGCCTGTTGCAGGTGGCAGGGCTGTTCCACCACGCCAGCATCGGGAACCCCATCAACATTGCAATAGTGCGACTCATCCTGCTGGAAAAGGAAGAGGTAAAAAGCAAACATGGTCACTCGCTCTCCCGTCCTGGCAGCGAGGCTGGAATGCTCGGGGAGCTGCCCTTGAAAGCCTGTAAGCTCTCTCTAGCATTGTATTTGCCTGGATGAATTTGTGCAAGATAAATCCAGATGCTTGTGCCTTGCTTCCTTGTCTTCTGCTTGGGCTGTAGCCCTGGCAAAGTGAGGTGGGTACATGGTCAGGGGAGCTGCAGAGTTTATGATAACTCGGCATCACTGGTGGTTGCAGAGGTTTGTGAGTCACTGGCTGTTTGTGTTCCCAGCTGCAGTGGTGGCTTGCAGAGAGCCTGATGCTGCTGAGACTGTCTCCCCAGCTGCATCCTTCACCATCAGCCAGGATGGAATATTTTCCCGCAGTGTTTCTTAACCCCTGGTATCAGATGATTTAACGTTCTAGTTGAATCACAAATGAAAACACAGCAGAAAAGGACAGTATTCCCCGCAGCCTACAACCTATTAACATGGAGCAATTCCATCTGGGCGGCAGTTACTCCCGATTCCACTTTATCTGAGATCAGACCCCTCCCCGCTGCATCCTACAATCCAAACAAGTCCAGCAGTGATATGACAGCGGACTTCCGATTATGTTGGCAGGAGGATCTGAAAATCTCCCACCATGCAGACAACACCTTGAGAAGCTTCTGCAAATGGCAGAAGAGCATCAACATCAAAGGAGATTCCCATCCCCTGCATCATGACGTTGCAGTCCTGCTCACAAGGTATTGTGCTCACAAGCTGGTTTTATGCTGTTGGTGCTCCACTGGCAGCTGGAGATTCTCTGCCAGCCAGAGGAGCAGCTCAGTGGTAGTCCCCTTCTTCCAGCCCAAGCCCTGCCTTACCCACAGAAACAGTAAGATGTAACGTAAAAGATGACCTGGCCCTAATGTCTGGAATTGGTCCCAGATCTCAAGTTTAAACCTGGAGACACCTCCTAGTTAACTGGCAGGTGAGGTTTCCAAAGCAGATTTTCACCGTGGCCCTGTTTCCAAGCCCCAGAATGGCTGGATCCTCCCTAGAGATGTACACAGAGATGAACTCTCCTTTTCCCCTTGGAGGCTGATGCTGGGATTGGCAGAGGAGCTTCTGAGGAGGCCCCTGACCTCCCATGAAGCTCACAGGAATCCATGCCTCTGGCCAAGTTTAGATACTTTGCAGTAAAAACGTAGTTTGATGGCTTCAGGCTGCGGCAGCTTGGCTGTTGGCAGTACAGTGGTGGTTTGTGTGATGATTCACAGCCCACAACACTTTTATCTTCTTTAGGAGATGCACTTTGTAGCAGAAATAAGGCACTTAAGGCCATGTACTTCAATGGAGTTGTTCTTCCTGGGTGGCTGGAGCTCTTCTGCCCTGGACCACAGCACCCCTGGGATGTGCTTCCCCAAGCAATGCAGTAATTGCTTAATTATCCTCAGCATCAGCTTTATTTATACAATGGAATAAACGTAGCCAGGCTGGCTAGCAGCTCCCATTAATCAGACTTAATAATAAGCTAGGGATACTGGGAGGGTAAAGGGGAAAGGAAAGATTGTAAATCTTTCCGCTGCGGAAAGATGTTGGATGTCTCCATTCTTGCTTCTGTTTGGCCAATGTCCGTGTGACTTCCTCCGTGGGCTGGGACGCGTCCTCTGCTCCTTCCGGCACCTCACGTTGGGTCCGGCTGCTTTCAAACCTGCTTTTTGCTCTGTGTCTGTGTTCATTGTCTCCGTCGCCCAAGGAAGGACATCTGTGCAGCAATGAACAGGCCCTGCGAGACTCTGGGTCTGTCCCACGTGGCGGGGATGTGCCAGCCCCACAGGAGCTGCAACATCAATGAGGACACGGGACTGCCCCTCGCCTTCACTGTGGCCCATGAGCTCGGACACAGGTACCACCACCTTCCTCCTCCTCTTCTCCTCTCTGTCCTCTGTGCTGCTTAGTCAGGGCTTGAGGAGGCACAGGTGGAATCTGGGAGAAGATTGCTGAGCAGCTTCTCACTGATGCAAACCTTCCTCTGCTCTAGGGGGAGTTTACCCAGAGAGTTTTGTTTCAGAGTTAAGTTTTTGGTTGCTCCAGGTTCAATGAAAATCACGTAATCAGAGGCAACCTGGACAAATTGCATTTGTATATCATCCTGTGTTGCTGATATTGAATTCATTTTGGACATAGGGTTGCCCATTTAGAAGCTTTAAAACAGAATCTGTGTTAGAGTTGTGCTTGCCCTGATTTCAATTAAAGCTTGACTTGAACATCATAATTCATAATAGATTTTTTTTAATGATAAAAGCACATACCCAGTAAGTTTAATTAACTTGGTCTTGTTCAATATTCTCGTTACTTTTTTCCTGGCTGAATTTTCAGTAAGAAAGCTGAAATAAAAGCTTTGGACAAAGTACAGGGCAGTGTCCCTATGTCACTGAAATGTCCCCCCAACCAGATCCCCCAGTGCTAGTGAGCGAGTGCTGGAGAAGTTGGGATGGTTTGCAATGTCCAGCATTGTGTGTCATTGTGCTGGAAAGCAGAGAGGCTGCGCGGTTGTAGCGGTGTGCGGCTCACCTCTCCTTTGTGGGGCTGTGCTCTTACACAGTTTTGGGATTCAGCATGATGGAAGCAGCAATGACTGTGAGCCAGTTGGGAAAAGACCTTTCATCATGTCTCCACAGCTCCTGTATGACACGTCCCCACTCACCTGGTCCCGCTGCAGTCGGGAGTACATCACACGATTCCTTGAGTAAGTCCTCCCTCCCTCTTCTTCCTTGCTCGTGGGGCGCTGGGGGTGGCTCAGGGCCTGGGGCCGCAGCTGGGATGGACTCACTTAGAAGCGACCCGTGGGGAACATGGGGATGCTTTTGTCTTGCTCGACTGCCCCAGTCCTTGCTGTGAAGGATGGGGGTTAGAACACAAAAGCAACACCAGCATTTGGGCAATGGCAGAGGGGTTGTGGCTTGAACAAATAAAGCCAGAGTGATTTTCTTCAGGGCTCTGCCTGGGGCAGATGATGTTTGCCTGTAGGCAGGAGGCATCATGTGAGGAAATGAGACCAAGCCAAATTCTTCAGTGCGTTTGTTTATTTTTAGCACCCCGCGGCTGATTTTCCAGCCTGTTGTTAATTAGTTCCTAGGAACACAGCCCGGAGATTTACATTTTTCAGCCAGTGTCTTGCACTAGAGAAACACTTTCCTTCCTTGCTGTAGAAAGGTTAGAAAACAGTGAGAACATCAACAAGAGATGGTGATGGGCTGGGCGAGGGACCAGCAGTTACGTGGTGGGGAGGCCGCTTGGGGCTCAGCTCCTATTTCTAAACTATAGCCTGGAATATGTGGACTTGGCCCTCATACAGAGTGAATTATTGTTGATTTATGGCTTTTGGAGGAATGGCGCTTTCTTGTATCTGCAGCATTCTTGGCCCTTTGCTTTTAACCTTCACTTTTGGGTAAAGAATTTCCTGCTTGCAATGACCTTGGGCTGCTATGAGCTGTGATGGGGAAGAAACAGAGCAGCTGGATGCTTCTAAAGTTGGGTTTTAGTCCCTTTGTGTCCCCTCACTGAAGGAACAGCTCTTCCTTAAGAGCGGAGCAGAGCCCAACCGGCGTCTTTCACTAACTGTGACATCCTCCAGGCGAGGGAGAGGCCCATTGCCAGCACAGACATGAGCATATTTAATATGATGCTGGCAAGAGAAGGGGAAAGAGTGAGCCAGAAAATGAGGCCTTGCTGACCTGGGTGTGCTTGGAACAGACCTCGCGTTTGAAGAAAATAAAATCACCCTCGGATGATGATGATTATTTTACAAATGCTGCCAAACATTTGAGCGTCTGAAAACAACTCCTGTGATCGACACTGATACGGCCCCGGTGCTGCGGGTCAGGCACGGGGTGCAGTCTCTTGACGAGACTGTGGGTCGGGATCTGCTTGGACACCCAGGGGTGATGGAAGAGGTCACCTCCTTACTGTGGCAGTGGCGTCTCCCAGAAGAATGAGCATCCATCAGTCAAGCTAATGAGGGAGGCTGGAACGGGATGGGTGGTGATGGTCCTGCGGCGGAGGGACCAATTTGGATCAGGGCATGTCGTCAGCCATAAATCATGCCAGCGCTTCCCAGACAAGCTCTTTTTGATGTTCCATGGTTTTCTCCTCTACGCTCCAGAGGAGTCGGAAGATGCTGTGGCTTTTTGCTCCCTACCCCTTGCCATGACATGAGCTCCTTCCCAGCCCTAGCAGGGAATCCCCTTGTAAACCAGAGTCTGGGGCATGCCCTGCCTGGACCTTGAGCACGCGATGGCAGCAGCTTTGGCACAGCTACAGGTTGTCATGTCTCCCTTCAGTCTTTTCTCTGATCAAGCAACCCGTTTTTCAGCCATTTTGCACAGTGCTGGAGATCTTCCATCACCCTTTCATGGGCTCCTTTCTGCTGATCCCCATCTTCCTGGAGCCGGGGGCCGCATGGTCTTCCCCGGCCCTGCCTGGAGCATCGCTCCTCTGCCTGTTTGGCCGTATCCACTCTTTGTGTGGTTGATTCTTCCCAAGCTCCAATCCTTGGCTTTGTTTTTACTGAATTCAGTCCTGATGTTTTGGGCCCTTCCTCCAGTTCTCCTCGTGCTTTTGGAATTTTAATCCTGCTCTCAAATGCATCTGCAGATCCTCCCAGCCTGCTCACATATGGGGATTTAATCATCAGACCAGCTCCTCCATCACCCAGCTCGTTAACAAACGCACTCAAATAGGCAGAGGCAGTGCAGACCCCTGTGTGTTTTCACTGTGGAGTGTGGTTTATTGTGTGTCCCTGCAAAGCCAGAGGGAAACTCACGCCAATTTTTGCTGGCTCGGTAATGTATTTTGGCTGATTGAAGGGACCAGTAGGATGATTTTAAGATGTTTAATGAGGAAGTAGATTTTAAACATAACACTGGAAAGCTGACAGCGACTCTAAATCACTCCCCATCCCAGGACAGAGACCACTCCCGTAAGCTGGGGCAAGGGAGAAAGTGCCTTGAGCAGATCAGAGTGTGAGGAGGGCTGGGGGTGGTTTTGGGGTGGTGTGTGGGGCCCTGGTATCCAAACAGGCAGCTGCTGGGCTAGCCCAGAGCACCAGTAACATCTGTGTAGTGCAGGAGCCTGGTGCTTAAGCCTGGACTTCCTCCAGTGAAGATGTCATTCTTTCCATTTTTTAGAGGAAATGTTCTTTTTAAGTGTTTTCCACCAGCAGGTAAAGAAAATACCTGTGGAGGTGCAATGCAATGGCCTCTCTGTATGCCTGAACCGGGCTGATACTCTGTCCTGCTGCCTAATCCATGCTTAATTCATCCCAACTCAGCCCTGCATCCCCTGCAGCAATCCTTCCCTCCCCACTGGGCTGGGAGAGGCAGGATGCTCTCACTGTTGAGGACTTGGAACAGAGACTTTCAAGCCCCTGCGCTGCTGAGAGTGACCTGTTCAGTGGTACAGAAAGCTGCTTAAGGAAAAAAAAAAAAGAAAATATATATGTGTGTAGTATTTTAGAGGGCTGTCTCCAGCCAAGCAAGCTGTTTGCAGGTGTCTGGTGCGAACCTCACTGGGGTGGGATGGGAAAGGGAAGAAAGGGACCTGGCCCTGCCTGCATCCCAAAGCAGGAGCTCTCCCAGGCTGCTGCCTCTTGTTTCTGTGTTGCAGTTTTGGGTTGAAAAGGAATCTTGTTTCGTGTTAGTTTAGACCTATTCCCGCTCAACAAGTTGAAGTAATCTAATCTGCTGAGAAACCTTCGCCAGAGGCTCCGCTTTGCTGGAAACAAGTTTGTCGAAATCAACACTGAAAGCAAACTATTGACAATTTCTTGTGTGTTTGTGAAGTATCGTAGCAAAAGCACTCCGAGCAGAATGAGGCAGCCAGGAGTGTCCCCGTGGCTCCTGCTGCCAGCTGCCCTCCTGGCTTGTGGTTAATATCTCCTTACTAAAGGTGTCCTGGCTGGTATGGTTTGGGCATTGTTTGTAGCAGGAGATAGGAGAACAAGTGCACTTAGCTGCTGACCAGCTCCTTTAATTCTATGAACTGGCCGTCGGCAGATGGATTGTGGTGTCTGTGGGGATGTTGCTGGGGTCAGTGTGATGGCTGGACTCAGCGATCCGGTGGGTCTCTTCCAACCTGGTTATTCTGTGATTCTGTGATTCTGTATGAACACAGGGACAGCATCGGAGTGTTGGCATTGAAATATTTGTTCAATGAAACCTTTCACCTTGAACGGCAAAAGCGGGTCTTGGCTGAGGTCAGATCTGACGACCTGTTTGGAAAGCAAAAATCCAAGGTTTATTTCCAGGGAAAATGGCATTTCTGGCTTTCTGTGAGGGGGAGGAGGGGCATCTTGGTGGGGAAAGAGGAGCATGCAAGGCACTGGACTGACAGCTGCACAGAGAAGCTGCTGCTGCCCTTGCCCCTTTGCCTTCCCTCTAGCCTGCGCTGCCTGGGAGCCGTGGGGTGGTTGCTGCGGGAGCGGGACCCACTTTTAGAAACAGGTACCTGCATGTGCCTCCAGTGTTGATTGAAGAGCCAGAGTTCTATCAGCTAGAACCGCTAATCGCTTCTCATCACAGTGGGATGTTTGATTCTTCCATTAGCAGCTGCCGGAGCATTGTGTGGGTGCGGGCCAGTGGTGATGCTGCTCTGACCTCTCTCTTTCAGCCGGGGCTGGGGGTTGTGCCTGGATGACCCCCCTGCCCGGGAGGTGCTGGATTACCCCTTGGTGCCCCCGGGTGTCCTCTACGATGTGAGCCACCAGTGCCGGCTGCAGTACGGCCCCTACTCCACCTTCTGCGATGACATGGATGTAAGCTGAGGTTCTGAGGGGCTCTTGGGGGGCTTTGCACAGTGCAATCCTCTCCCGGCAAGTTAAATTTATGCCGACGTGTTGGCCGATGCAGTAACCATGTCCTGTGCAACTGTGTTTTCTACAGAGTGTCTGCAACACGCTGTGGTGCACGGTAGGGAACACCTGCCACTCCAAGCTGGATGCTGCTGTCGATGGCACGACGTGTGGGGAGAACAAGGTAACGGGCCATCTCTCCTTATTACACTCAGTGCCCCCTCATGAAACCCTGACCCCAGAGCACCAAGGATGACTCTGTGTGCAGCTGCTGCTCCCTGCGAAGCTTCCCGTGGTGCCTTTGTCTGATGCTGTGCCCCACTGGCCCTTCCTCTGGGCTGAGATCAGGCTATGAATCCCCTTGCTGAGGGGACTTGGAGGAAGTTTGGGTCCATTGCCTCATGCAAATTCTTCAACAGCTCTGAATTTCCCTTTTGCTAGAGGTGCCCCAGGCTCTGGCAGAGCCCAGCTGAGCTCCAGGCACCTCTACGCGAGCAGAGCATGGATTTTCATGAAGCAACAAGGGTGCTGGGTTTCAGTGCTCCCCACAGCTGGGCTGTCTGACTCAACATCGCTTACTGCATCCTTAAACCTTGTTTTCTCTTCTTCTGACTTCTCCCTTTGCAGTGGTGCTTCAACGGAGAGTGTGTGCCTGTGGGGTACCGTCCAGAGGCAATCGATGGTGGCTGGAGCTCCTGGAGCTCGTGGGCTGCCTGCTCGCGCAGCTGTGGTGCAGGCGTGCAGAGTGCAGAGAGGCAGTGCAGCAGCCCCACGTAAGCAAGCGCTCGTTGCCCCCAGAGCTCCCCCAGACCCTGTTTAGAAGAGGAGCCCAAATCTTTCTTCTCACCCCACAAAGCCAACAACCATCATCTGGCTGGTGCAATCCTGCCCCTGGCTGCATCGTACAGTGAAACTGTGATGTTGTGCAGTTCCCTGTCTGAACTCTGTGCTTTTGAAATGTTCGTAGGGGTTCGTTTCTCAGGGTTACTCAGCCAGCTGGGCAGCTGGGGGGCAGGCAGAGTTTGCTCTGCCCCCTTGCAGGGATAACTCACGCCCACTTTGTGCTTGCAGAGAGCAGTTGAATATGATTTGAAGAGCAAAGGCTCCATGCTTGGAGCTGTAAAACATATCCAGTGTCCTTTAATGACAGAGAAGGAAAGAAAAATAGGCATTCTTTGAGCCTGCTTCAGAGCTGTTTTGAAAATTCCTGCTGCTGTTTATCACCGCATTTCTCTTTGCAAGCCATCTCTGATCCGGGCTGCCTTCCCTCTGCCTGCTGGTGCTGCAGCCAGCACTGCCTCTCACTTGGAAGCATCTCGACGCTGACAGAGCAGCAGCCTCGTCCATACAATTATTTTTAGGCTTGTCCATCTACTCCTGGGATATCCTCTAGGTTACCAAAATGGCTGTTGTATTGGATTCATTCAGAGCCCCCTGGTGTAACCCAGGTGTCGAAGTGCCCTGGGATGGGGAAAGAAAGGTGGTTTTTGAGCAATGTTCCCATGACTGTCACTTTTCAATGGCTGGAGGAGATCAGAAAACTTCAGGAGTAGCTCTCTTAACAAGCCCAGATGTGCTCTGTGCCCAGCTTCTTCCTTGGGCATGTTGTTTTTAGCACGTGTTGTTGAGCTGTTTAACGAAGCACTTTGTAATCTGGGCCCTGGGTCAAGGGCTGAGCTTGTGTTTGACATGAGTTTTGTGCAGTTGTAGTTTATGAAGTGTGTTAAACACAGCTGCAGGCGGGCAGGAGAGCAAGTTGGAAAAGCAGGAGTTTTCCCGGGCGGTTGTTTGCTTTGGCCACTGTAGGTAAATCTTCAGCTTTGCCTTCTGGATGGAGTGAAGAAATGTGTGCAGTGGGCAGTCCTCCTCCCACAGGCATTTCCTCATGGCTGGGTATGTAAACACAGCCCTAATAATAATTCACTTCATTCTCTTCCACAAACTGTGCCTGGATTTAACTGATTGGGGGAAAGTCATCTCCACGAGGTCCTGGGGCCATGGAGAGTGCTGTGACCAAAGGAAAGGCAACCTTCAGGAGATGGTGGCAGCATTTTGAGAGGCTGTTGGCATCTGGGAAAAACCTATTGTTATTTAGATTTCAAGTTCCTCTTTAAAAAGCCCAGCAGCAGCTTTGCTGTTCTCTTGGGCAGCAGAGGAGCAGAGTTGGCAGCGCATCCCAGGCAGGATGGAGAGCAGCCACGGAGCAGGTGCCTGGCTCATGGGAGTGCTGGTATCTTATCAGCCATGGGACCCGGGATGGTGAAGGAGATGTTTGGCTCCTAGGGAAGTGTGCCTATCTGCAGCTGAGGAGTTGGGAATGGGGTGTTCAGACATGAACACTGACAGTGACACTTGACTTCAGAGCTGTTTTTATAGCACCGTACACTGGGCCTATGGAATTGGCTGTATCAGCAATGTTAAGGAGGGATTGTCTAGAGGAGCAAGAGCCAAGATGTAGTTTATCGAGCTTGAGAGCCATCACTTGGCAAAAGCTGCCTTTGGACCAAGGCCTCACCCTGCATGGTCCTGTAGGGCAGGCATAGCGGCGTCAGGGAACTGATCCAGGAGGGACTTGAGAAGAAGGATGTGGGCCATGGTTTCCATGCATTTCAGAAGCTAGTTCTGTGGAGTGGGGATCCTTCTGGGATGGATGCTGGGTTTATAGCCAGCTTCCTTCCATGAAGGGTGCAGCAGAGCAATGTGTGGGTTATAGCTGGCAGAGATCCCCACTGGGTCCAGGTAGGTTCAGGCTTGACCCAACCTCATCAGATCAAACCTTAGCAGCAGGTATGAACCCACCCTCCCTTAGCTGTGAATATAACGGGAATTTCCCCTTGTGTGGGGGAGGTCTTCGTTTGATAGGACAGAGGATAACAGATTTAAACTGCGAGGGGAGATTCAGATGAGATCTTGGGAAGAAATGTTTTCCTGTGAGGGTGGGGAGGCCCTGGCACAAGTTGTCCAGAGCAGTTGTGGCTGCCCCATCCCTGGAGGGGTTCGAGGCCAGATTGGATGGGGCTTTGAAGCAACCTGATCCAGTGGGAGGTGTCCTTGGCACCTGATCTTCAAGGTCCCTTCTGACCCCCCTTCTGTGATTCTGATTTTCCCTTTTCCTTCCCACGGACAGGCCCAAGTACGGGGGCAGGTATTGCCTGGGGGAGAGGAAGCGGTTCCGGATTTGCAACATCAGGCCGTGTCCCCTGGACAAGCCCTCCTTCCGCCAGGTTCAGTGCAGCCAGTTCAACCCCATGCTCTACAAAGGGAAACTCTACAAGTGGACACCGGTGCCCAACAACAGTGAGTCAAGGGCAAAGCCTGCAGCCCCAGTGAAAATCCCGAAACGTGGTCTTGCGAATGGCTGCATTTTGCTGTTTGTGTCTGTAAGATTTACCTCACAGTGTGTTTATGCCGTATTTTAAATTATGGCTGGGCTTGCAGGATTATTTTATGGTTTTGGAGATGGTTACGCGCCCTCCCTGTTCAGCTGCTCGGATTTAGTTTCTGCCTGTTGGGCTCCCCAGTTAACCCCTGCGAGCTGCACTGCCGCCCGGAGAACGAGTACTTTGCTGAGAAGCTGCGAGACGCCGTCATCGATGGGACGCCGTGCTACGAGATGAACGCCAGCCGTGACATGTGCATCAACGGCATCTGCAAGGTGGGTCTCGCGCTGGCACCTGTGGGGAGGGAGGACAAGGGACCCCTGTGCTGAGGAAAAGCAGGTGGTCATCGTGACCCATCCCTTAGGTGTGAGCCTCGTCTCCCTCCCACATGCAGCTATGGCCTGGGCTGACTCGTTTTGTCATCCAGAAAGCTTTCCTTATTCCCATGAGGTACGCAGTACGGGTGCATTTCAGCCTATGTGGTGTCTTCAAGGAAATCGAGCGCTATCTCAAGGAGATAAAGAACCCTTTTACTTGAAAATAAGGTGAGGGATATGGGAGCGGCTGAGAGAGCTAGGGATGTTTAGCCTGGAGAAGAGGAGGCTGAGGGGAGACCTCATTGCTCTCTACAACTACCTGAAAGGAGGTTGTGGAGAGGAGGCAGCTAGGCTCTTCTCCCAAGTGACAGGGGACAGGACGAGAGGGAATGGCCTCAAGCTCCGCCAGGGGAGGTTCAGGCTGAACATTAGGAAAAAAATTTTCATGGAAAGGGTCATTGGGCACTGTTAGAGGCTGCCCAGGGAGGGAATTGAGTCACCTTCCCTGGAGGTGTTTAAGGGACGGGTGGACGAGGTGCTGGGGGACATAGTTCAGTGATTGATGGGAATGGTTGGACTCAATGATATGGTGGGTCTCTTCCAACCTGGTGATTCTATGAGTCTATGAAAGGGCGTCTAGAGAGGATGCCCTGAAAAAATGATCAATTGGCTAGTTTCCTTGCAAGCTTCTATAAAAGCCATTAGTGGAAACTCCCCCGTCCTCAGTAGTCGTGTTCCGGCAGCAGCGGGCAAGTGCCCGGCAGCAGCTAGAGGCTTTGGGAAGGTCCCATTTCCTCCAGAAATAGGTTGACAGTTACTTCAAAGGCTGTGGCACATCGAGGCACAGGCATGGGCTGGAGGGTGAGCATGGGGGTTGTGATTTCTCTTTGGCACGGTGCGATCCAGCAGCTCATGGAGGTGACAGCACTTTCATCCAGAGCTGGCTGCACGCAGCATCCTTGTGGCCACTAAGCCTCCCGCTGGCTGTGACACCAGAGTTAGACCTGGCTCACGCAGACGATCGCAGCAGATAAACCAGTGCTGCTGCTGCTGTAGGTGTGTGCCGGCAGCTCCTCGGCACCTTCCCAGGGACTGAAGGCTGAAGGCTCCTCGCTGACATGGGACTCTCTCGGGTCTTGGCTGTTGCTTTTATGGTGCAGAATCACAGGGAGGCTCTTGCCCTGCGCAAGTTTCACAGCATATAAAAAGGGTTTGCAGGAGGTGTTTTCAAACAGGGCCAAGGACCAAGGGGTTTTCCCAGCTCAGCTCAGCACATAATGTGTGCCAACAGGCTCTGCTGCCTGGGGACTTGGGCAGGAAAGCTGAAAACAAGATGTGGGTTGTGTTCTTCACTGTGTAGGAACAGCACCACGAGGATATGTTAGAGCTAGAAACCCGTATTGCTGTACACCTGGCAAAAAAAGACTCCAGCTCGCCCCTCTCTCCCACCCACGTTCCTTATTTCCCAACATGTAGGACCAGGGCTGGTCCTGCTGTCCCTCATTCCTCCTGCGTTGGCCACCGGTGGCACGGTGTGAGGCTGGGGGCGTGCGGGGCACAGGTGGCTGACAGGGCTGCCTTGCAGAGCGTGGGCTGCGACTACGAGATCGACTCCAAAGCAGTGGAGGACCGGTGCGGCGTCTGCCGCGGCGATGGCTCCACCTGTCACACCGTCAAGAAGACCTTTGAGGACAGCGAGGGGCTGGGTAAGTGTGTTTGTCTCCATCCCCAAAACACACAGCTGACCGGGGCTGCTCATTTGTAGTGTGGTTTTTAATCCTCACTGATCAATCCTGATGGGATAAGCCCCTGAGCAGCAGCACAGGGAGGTGTGGTGTTGCCGTTCTACTTCTTGCGCCTCAGAATAAAAATAACTCCTTCTGCTTTTTGTGTCTAAAGGCCTGAAAACCAATCTTGTGCAGGCTGGGGCTGGTTTGGAGAGGCTTAAGGGGATTTTGTGGGTCGACGAGGACAGGCTGGAAGTCCAGTAAGCACCTTGCCAGCACCCATGTGGGAAACAGCTCACTCCGCGACGGATTCTCCCAGCAGACAATGCAGCTGGGACTGGTGCAAGGTGGGGTGGGGTGCCTCACAGAGATGTTAGGATGGCACGATGCTGGCACCCGAGGAACAGTAGCACGCACCTGAAGGTGCAGATGGGCTCTGCCCCATCTTTCATTTCCCTAAGGCCAACACTCGGTTTCATCCCCAGGTTACGTTGATATTGGGATTATTCCTGTGGGAGCACGGGAAATCCGGATTGAAGAAGTTGCAGAAGCTGGGAATTTTCTGGCACTGCGGAGTGAAGACCCAGAGAAGTATTTCCTGAATGGTGGCTGGACCATCCAGTGGAATGGGGACTACAGGATGGCAGGGACTACCTTCACCTACAAGAGGACAGGGAATTGGGAGAACCTCACCTCCCCAGGGCCCACCATGGAGCCCGTGTGGATCCAGGTATGATCTGGGCTCTGGAGGTTGGGGTGCATGGTAGGGATGGAGGCAACAGATCTCCTGCCTTCCCATGCGGGGCTGAGCTGCTATGGTCCATTACGGCGCTTCACTGCCATCCGAGCAAGGGGGCCACGTTTCTCTGGAGGCCAACATCAGGAGCAGCTGACCACACACTACTGGTCCAAGGAGTGTATTTCCAGCCCACGCCACTTCCAGCTGAGCCTTGTCCACTTTGCAGCATTCCTCACTATATTTACACAGCAGAGCGCACATAAGGAGAAAGAGCCCCTTTCCTGAGGCCTTTCCCATATCTTATCAAGAGCAGGGGAAGAGCCCATGCTGTTTCTGGCAGGGCTGGAGCAGCCAGAAGAGGCAGTGGGAGCTGGGAGCCACCATGGTGCTGTGTGCAGTGGCAGAGTCATGTTCCATGGTACAAACTCAGGTGATGCTACACCTGGAGAAGTCCTGGCTGCCCCATCCCTAAAGGTGTTCAAGGCCAAGCTAGATGGGGCTTTGAGCAGCCTGATCCAGTGGAAGGTCTTCCTGCACATGGCCGGGTGTGGAACTGGATGGGCTTTAAGGACCCTTCCAACCCAAACCATTCCATGATTCTACGATCTTCAGCGAGGCCAAGCTTTCCTCCAGAGAAGCCAGTGGAAATCATCCCATGGGCAGTGGCACAGCTGGCACCAGGCTGAAATTCCATGTGGTGCAGAGGCAGTGACTGTCACGAAGTTCCATCCCATGAACTCCTGGGACTCCCGTGGCTCTGGCAGTTGTGACTCAGCCCCATGTCCTCTCCTTGAGCAACATCCCTTATCACAGAATCACAGAATAACCAGGTTGGAAGAGACCCACTGGATTGTCGAGTCCAACCATTCCCAGCAATGCTGAGCAGCCAAAGTCTTCACCTTGTGCATTTCTTTCAGCAGAGGCTCAGGAAGAAATATGAGTAGGATCCGGGGCTCGTCTGCCGCCAGGCGCTGCTGTTCATGGGAGCACTGACATGCTTAGCACCCACAAATCATTTTCTGGAATTCATAACCTAATTAAAACCTTTTGACAAAACTGGTTCAATATTCACAAAGAGGTTTTGGAAAGATGCCCTGGCCTCTCCCACTAGAGCTCCAAGAACAACAAAGCTTTGGCAGTAATGGGAGCACTTAGGCTAAGAAAAACAAGGTTAAACTCCCAGCCTGTCCTGAGCGCGGGTGCAGGAGGTGCCCTGGGCAGGATTTGTGTCAACCACAGAAGCCACTTCATGTGTATTTGGAGCAGCAGGAACCACGTTTCAAGTGGGGAGAGACTAAGGATGTTCCTTCAAGTGCGTGTCACCACCACCCGTTGGGACCATTTGCTGGCAGCTCCCTCCTGTTTGTCACAGACCCTTCCAGTGCAGGGATAGGGTGTCACTCTGGAGTGGGTGCACCCCCAGCCACCGTGCATGGGGCACAGCAACCTGCAGCCCCGATGTGGTTCAGCCTGTCACACCTGGTGCTGCCTGGGGCACATTGGTGGCCAGTTGGAGGTGCAAATGGGAACCAACACCAGTAGCTGGCACCTCAAGACAAAATGTGCTACAGTGTGTCCCCAAGGCTGGAGCACGGCACTCTTTGGGACACATGGAAGTGATGAGATTTGAGTCCTCATCTGCAAGGCCAGACCCATGCTGCTGTCCCCTTCCCTTTCTGCACTCGGCACTGGTGAGACCGCTCCTCGAATCCTGTGTTCAGTTCTGGGCCCCTCACCACAAGAAGGATGTTGAGGCTCTGGAGCGAGTCCAGAGAAGAGCAACGAAGCTGGTGAAGGGGCTGGAGAACAGGCCTGATGAGGAGCGGCTGAGAGAGCTGGGGGTGTTTAGCCTGGAAAAGAGGAGGCTGAGGGGAGACCTCATTGCTCTCTCCAACTACCTGGAAGGAAATTGTGGAGAGGAGGAAGCTGGGCTCTTCTCCCAAGGATGAGAAGCTCCACCAGGGGAGACTTAGGCTGGACATTAGGAAAAAATTTTTCACGGAAAGGGTGATTGGGCACTGTTAGAGGCTGCCCAGGGAGGGGGTTGAGTCACCTTCCCTGGAGGTGTTTAAGGGACGGGTGGACAAGGTGCTGAGGGACGTGGTTTAGGGTTTGATAGGAATGGTTGGACTCAATGATCTGGTGGGTCTTTTCCAACCTGGTGATTCTATGATTCTTATGTCACCATCTCAAAATACAAAACACTGACTGATGTTCACCTCAGTGACCAACCAGCACCAGGCTGGCAGATGAGGCTGGGAGCCTCCTTCCAGCCATAACATCACTTGCTCAAGAACAAAGTTCAAGAACAGTGGTGGAGGGAGGCAGAGTTTGCTCAGTGTGCTCCCAATCATCAGGAAGCTCATTCCTTTCCCATGTGCTGCAGACCCAGGGCTCGTGGGGGCACTTGCAAAACCTCCTTCCCCAGCTCTGACTGTGGGGAAGGGGACAGGGAAGGTGGCATCTGGATGTCCTGGGCCCTTCACCATCCTAAACCTTGAGATTGAACTGCATTTGACTGTGGGACTGGGGGGATTAACAGGAATCATTCCAGGCTTTTCATTAGGGGAAACATAACACCAAAGTCCTGGTGGTTCCTGGTGCTCTCGCTATTAGTTTTTGATCTTACCTGACACTTTCACAAGCCCAGTGCTCTCTGAGCCGGGGCAGCTCCTTTGCTCCTGTCCTGCTCCAGCTGTTTGTAACCCCACTGCAGAAACGATTGTGCGCTGCTCCCTGCGGTTCAGCAGCTGGAACCGTTGCTGCCCCCAGCAACAGACAGTTCAAGGGAACAAATGCAGTCCTGGCATGGAGTTGGATGGAGAATGATGTCTTTCTGGCCACATCAGGCAGGCTTTTATCACCGGAGCAGCCCCTGGGATGCAGTGGCCACCTTCTTGACTGTCTGTTGTCTCCCCACAGCTGCTGTTTCAGGAGACCAACCCCGGTGTGCGGTACCAGTACACCATCCAGCGCCCGGCTGACAGCGAGAACGAGATTGAGCCAGCAGAGTTCCTCTGGCGCTTTGGCTCCTGGACCACATGCACCGCCACATGTGGGACCGGTGAGTCCAGCTCCTGCGGGACCCTCGGGCTCGGCCGCCTGGGCTGGAGGAGCAGAGTGGAGCCCCATACTGTGGAGGTGCCCTAGAAATTCCTGAATCTTTGGTTTCAGGAGGTCTTGGGGGAGAAAAGATGTGGCATCTGCTGAAGGTCACCACTCTCTGTTGCACCCACTGCACTCGCTCACTGAACCCCCAACTTTATCAGCACTTTATTCCTTACTTGGTGTCCTGTTACTGCGCTGGGCAGGGAGATGGGGACAAAAGAGCTTTTGAGGAATCCAGGGAGTGCGGAAGGGCCGATCTCCCACCTGGCTGGGCCACTCCAGGGGGGGATCATTTGCTGAGGTTTCAGGGAGCACATGGGAGGATGCCCAGTGTGGGTAGAGCTTGGGCTTTTGCACTGCCCCATGGTGCTAGACTCTTGCTTCCCTCCTTCCTACTCCACAATGCTGCTCATTGAGCATCCTGGGGAACCCTGGGCAGCAATGAAAGGGGACAGCACAAGCACACTGCAAGAGACCAATGAGTGCTTCCTTGAGAACAGCTGCCACTGAAAAAAAAAAGGAATTCAAGGACACTCATGCTTTCCTGGTAGCACAGAATGCCAGGAGATATTTCCTGCCTGTTTCTAGGAGATAGCTGTAGATTTCCACTTGGAGCAGCGAGATTGTGTGAAACTGGCAGGGCTTTTGATGCACATTTATACTGAGAGCTCTTCCCTGAAGGTTTGCATGGGCCCTGCAGCGTGGCAAGTCAAGGAGGATGGGAGCTGAAGGCACTTGATTTTGTTTAAAGCCAGCTTTCCTTTGCAAGATTGGAGTGCTTGGCTTACAGGATAGAAGGGAAATACAGGAGCAAATCAGGCAGGAGTCCAGTGGAGATGCTCACCCTGTTCGGCCACAGGCAAGTGGCTGGAGGAGGGCTGAGCCTTTCTCCCTGGGCTGGATGATGGCGTGGGCTGAGGCGTGGATTCAGGACAGCTCAGGCTGTGTCTTCTGTGGAACCAGTGCCAGGGCCCCAGCCTGGCCGGCCCTGTAAGCTCCCAAGTGCTTGAGCCAGAGCACAACTCAGCAGCTCCAGCGGGGTCGTATCAATCTCAGCTGATGGCAATGGGTAATATTTACAGCTCCTCCGAGTCACGGGTCAAGTATGTGTTGCAAAAAGGAGGACAAAAGCAGGCAGCGAGGCAGTGTGTTGAGGGTGAGGTCATCCTGAAAAATGCTGTCCCGTAAGCACTGCAAACCAGGGGCAGAAGGCTTCGGCGTGTGATTTATCCACAAGCTGGGGCAGAAGGCTGCCAGAAAAGAGCTGTGCTGCTGTCAGCTGGCTCCCCTTACAGAAGCAGCCTCCCCAAAAGCCTCAGTGTGTGTACATACATGGGCTGCGCTGGCTGGATGTGGCTCTGGATGATGCTCTCACCGTCTCCACCACTGGCCATCCTGCCCTGCATGTGTTATGTGGCTTTGGCAGCCCCAAACATGTGGTGCAGAGGCTTTTCACAAGGGGAGGGATGGGGAAAGGCTTTTCTGGTAGTGGGATGTCCCACAGAGCCTCCACTGGCTGCGTCACTGTTAAACCCCATTCAGCAGCTTCTGGAAGGGCATTTTTCTGTCTCTCTCTTCTCCCTGCTGACTATAAAAGCTATAGGAGAGTAAAGGTTTTGCTCCAGAAATATCTGCTGAGCAGCTTGCCCTGCGGTGTCCCTTGCATTGCCAGTGGACACAGCCAGAGGCCACTGGGACCAAGCTGGGGTTGTTGCAGGGATCCGAGAGCCGGAGCTAGCAGAAAGGTGGAGATGTTCTCCCTCAGCAGAAGTGGGCTCTCAATTCCCATTTCAGTTACGGTTTCATTTTCTTTCCCCTGGTTTTGGTGGCTCAGGCTTTACTTCAGGGCCTCATCTCGCCTCCTGGGAGAGGGTGCTGGGTGGTTGGGTTTCCTTCTCAAGCCCTTGCATGTGTCGGCAGGGGTGCAGCGGCAGATCGTGCACTGCGTGGAGAAGCTGGCCGGCATCGTGGAGGAGCGGTACTGCAACGCACTCACCCGCCCTGACGACCAGCAGAGAACATGCAGCGAGGAGCCCTGTCCAGCCAGGTCTGCTGCCTTTCCCCTCACTCCTCCACAGAGCTTTATTCTCCAAAATGTCCTAAGGGAGTGACCAGATCTGGGAGGACTAACCTGTCTCTTACCCCTCCATCCTTGCACTGCAATACAAGCTGCAGTCAGAATCCTCATTTTCCCATGATCCCTGACTCTGCTGATGGTTACAGGCTCACGTGCATCTTGTGCACATATCTCCTGGCCCCAAACACTCTGGCTGAGGCGTTTCCCCTTTCCCGTTTTCCCAGGTGGTGGGTCGGTGAATGGCAGAAGTGCTCGGCCACCTGTGGTCCTTCGGGGCTGATGAAGAGGACGGTGCTCTGCATCCAGAGCATAGGGCTGGACGAGCAGAGAGCTTTGCAGCAAGCAGACTGCCAGCACCTCTCCAAGCCAGATGCCACTGCACCCTGTCACCGAGAAGTCCCCTGTCCCTCCCAGTGGGCTGTGGGCAACTGGTCCAAGGTGAGAGAGAGCGTAGGGGAGGTCCCAGTGTCTTGCAAAGATAGCAGAAGCAAGGGACAAAGTGATCTCAGGGATCCTTAGCCTACCAGAGAGCAATGGGCATGCTCCTGCTTACAGGGGAAAATCATGGGTGTGTTTCTATGGGTTCACTTGGGAACAGCAGCTCACACAAATGGGACTTTCACGGTACAGAGAGATTATAGAATTGTAGAATGGTTTGGATTGGAAGGGACTTTAAAGGTCATCTAGTCCCAACTCGCTGCCATGGGCAGGGACACCTCCCACTGGATCAGGGGCTCACAGCCCCATCCAACCTGGCCTTGAACCCCTCCAGGGATGGGGCAGCCTCCACTGCGCTGGGCAACCTGGACCAGGACCTCCCCAGCCTCACAGCAAAACATTTCTTCCTAAGATCTCATCTCAATCTCCCCTCTTTCAGCTGAAAAATACTCCTTTTGTCCTATCTCTCCACTCCCTGATCAAGAGCCCCTTTCCAGCTGTCCTGGAGCCCCTTTCAGTACTGGGAGCTGCTCTAAGTTCTCACTGGTGCCTTCTCTTCTCCAGACCGAAAAACCTCAGCTCAGAGTGAGCATTCAGAGCATCCCGGAGTGAGGAAGGAGCAGGGAGCTGTTTGACTCTGCCCTGTCATCTCTGAAGGATGCTTCATGCTTGATTGCAAGAAGGGCAGAAACAAGAAGGTTTCAGCCCTTCAGCATGTTTTCCAGAACCATAGGCCTTCCCCTTTCTTTTGGCAGAAGTCTTATAGACAACTCTTGTTGGCTGAAGCAAGGTGTTAGGGGGAAGCCAGGGTTCTGGATGGCCCAGGCGTTGTGTGCTGCCTAGTGGGCATCTGCTCCCCAGCAGTGTGACCTTGCACTGGGGTGATGCTGCCCTGTGGATCAGCTTTAACCACAAGCTGAGGGTTTTAACCAGGAAATTATAACTCCTAATTTAAGCAGTGCTTTCATAAAGTGTTCAGCACATAGACAAGTATTGGGAGAGCAATTAGAGAGCCTGGGAATGGAGCTTGTTGCTAAGAAACAAATGGAATAAAAATGCGAAGAGAAAATTTGAAGGCTAAATGAGAGCTATTCAGAAATATTTATCTCAGGGCCCACAAAAGCCACAATTGCAGGGCTGGGAAAGATGGCTGCAACAGTTTAAAGGGAAATAATGAATTGCCTGAGGGCCTGTGCTGTGCCCAGAACCAGCACAAGCCATCATCATCATTCTCTCTGCTGTTGACATCAACAGATCTGTGGGCGCAGGAAAAACGTCCTTGAGGTTTGAGATGTCTGTAATTTTTTCTGTCCTTCGTTCACTTAAAGCAAGGCCCCTCTTTCTTTTGCGTTTCCACACCACCGGTAAGCAGAGAAATTTGAGGGGCTTGGATGCTTCCCAGAAACGTGGTCAGTTCTTTTGTCCAGCAGTAATAACAGAGGGTTGTTGCTTTTCTCATACTCGCAGGCTGCCAGGCAAAGCCACACGTGTGCCTGAAGCCCAAGAGGTTATTTGTGGTTTGGGTAGTGCAATGAAGGGCTCAAACCCCAGGACTCAACACCTTCAGAAAGACACTAAAGCAATGTGTGTCCAGCTCTATGGACTTCCCAAAGAAGTCATTGGTGCACTCAGAAGCATTATTTGTCTTGTACCCTTGTACACAAGGATTTGCGTACAGGAGCATCCTTCTTCTAGCTGGAGCATGTCCCACTGTGCAGCCTGCTGTGATACCTCCTGCAGTGGTGTGCTTGATGCTAAACCATCCTGCAAGCTCTGGGTGTTCCTCCCTGTGGCTCCTAACAGCCAGTTTCTTATCTGTGTTCTGAAGGCTCTCCCGATAACCCAGCCATGGCAAATAAGCCCCCTCCTTCCCCTACAAGAACTGCTGATATCTGGAATTTATCTCCTGAATGGAGCCGGAGGCATTTGCTGAGGAACTGGCCTCTGTTCTCCCTGATTTGGCAGTGCCATTCCCGTGGGGAGAAAGCAGCTTGGTTGCACCCCTGCTGCAGATGTTAATGGGTGGTGATGTTTTGTTTTAGCAGCATCGCATAGCTGGTGGAAATGCCATGTGATGTTACGGACTGTCCCTCCTGCTGGCACAGTCCTTAGGGTCATTTCCACTCCTACTCAGCATCTCCAGGACACACAGAGCAGGGGAGGTCGCAGCTGGCACGGCACAACGTGGGAGCCTGGCTGTGGGGTCAGCACCTCCTCCAGCCAGCACCTGCCTGGAGGAGACATCCTATGGGATGGACACCCACCCAGGAGCCCACCGTGACTGGAACAGGGAGCGGGGCAGGTTCCAACCAGGCACCTGGACCTCACAGAGACTGCGCAAAGATAAGAAAGGCTCAAAATACAGGGATATTCTGTCTGAGAAGCACATCTCCCAGCCAGCCCAGCCCAGCAGCTCTGCCCACCCACCTCAGTCTCCGAGTTTCCACATGTTAGTGGCTGCATGTCAACCCCTCACCTCAGCCCATCCGTTTTCATCCAAACAGCAGCAATTTCAGCAGCAATCCCCTCCCTTGGGTTTGTTTGCCTTGCTGACTGTTTGTCATTGTTGGCTGGGTTGTGCAAGGCACTTGGACTGATGCTCTGTGCCTCTTGTCACTGCAGACTGCAGCAGCCTGTGGCTCGTGCAGCCCGCGTGAGATGTCAGTAGGGCTGTGATTTACTAACCCAGCAGAAAATGTCTCTGTTCTCCTTTCCAGCTTGTGGGTTCCTTTGATACTGAACAGTCTCAAAGAGACCATCGTGTTGAGCAGGGAGCGTCCTCAACAAAGCCGCTTATTGACCCTGGCTTTTCCCCAGCTAGGGCAACACCCATGTTATTTTCCCCTGCTTCAAAGAATTCTCTTCTAGAAGAGATACAATTCATGGCGATAGGTCACAGAAAAGAACTATTAGATCATCTTACTCAATGCGCTTCACAATATCCATCTCCTGGGAAAAATGTTTCTGGCTGGAGTGCAGGTCAAGGATCACCCTGAGCAAAGTACCCTGTGCTGGGCTGGAACCGCGATAACGCAGCTCCTCTCGGTGACAAGTACCCCCTGCTCCTGGCCTCTGGTATAGGGGACATCCTGCCACAGGTGGGACTGGCCCAGGAGACACCTGGGTAGGTGGTGGAGTGATGTAGAGCCCCTTCTCCCTGGGTGCAATATCGTGGCACGTGGGGCAGTCGAGCACACACTTCAGTATCTCGGAGGGGAGCACGGGTGAGCGGCATGGGCACTGCTGCCAGCCTCTTCCCTGCTCCTCCTGCTGCCACCTGCATCCTGCCCCTGATGTCTGCATCTTTCTCTTTTTCCCAGTGCTCCGTGACGTGCGGAAATGGGACACAAAAGCGTCCTGTTTACTGCAGCAACAGCACTGGAGCTGCTTGTGACCCCGCAGAAAGACCCAGCTTGGAAACCGTTTGCTCCTTGCCGCTGTGCCAGAAGAAATCAGACTACACCAGCACAGACTGGTCTGGCAGTGGGTCCTCCAGCAGAGAGGTGTTCAATGAGATCGATTACATCCCCAGCAACCACATTGCTAAATTTAACCCCTTAATTCCAAGTCTTCCAGAGTCCAATGAGGTCAACATCATCACTGAGGAGGACTTCTCAGCCAGGAAGGGAAACATCTTTGTTGATGATTTTTACTACGATTATAATTTTATCAACTTCCATGAGGACCTGTCTTACTACCCTTTCCTGGAGAAGGAGACCAAGGGCGAGGGGCAGAAGCCAGAGCTGAGCACTAATAATGTGGAGATGCCTGCTGCTGTCCTGCACACCATCAAGCCGGGAGAAGGCGCAAGCAAAGACCATTTGGTGACCAGTGAAACAACCACTTCTGCTTCTGTGCACAGTGAAGGAGAGACAGAGTCTGGAGGTTTAGCCGTGAATGACCTACTGAGGGTGGTCCTTGAGGATGCAGGGACAGCCACTCCTAAATACGTCATCCCCAACTTCATAGGTGAGGAGGAAGAGGACACAACGGTTGTGCCTCACTACAGGGAGCACTCATCTACCCGGAGTTATGACTCTGCAAACAGCCATGACCACCCACCCCTGGATGAACCCCGGGAAGACGTGCTGGTGAAAACCAGTCTTGGGCAGGATGCTTCATCTGTTAGCCCTGCTCCCTGGGCTCCTCGTCCAGCCAATCCCTCCCCACCACTCTCCACAGGCAGAGGTGATGCTGGCACAGACACGTCTGAGAGCCTGGGAGAGCCAGGGAGCAGCGGCGCGGGGCACACAAGCACAGAGGGGCCAGGTAACGCTGGCAGTGAGGAGCACAACTTGGCCAGCTCTGCAGGGAGAGGCCATGAAGACTCGAGGGAAATGGGCCTCATCATCACCAGTAATGCTAACAGTACTGCCCCCGAGGAGCAGGAGGGGTGGGCAGAAATACCGGAGAGGATGGTGGGCATGCATGGAGCGACAACAACTGATGAGCAAGCCCATGGGACAGAGAAGGCAGGTCTTTCTTTCCCCACCCTGCAAGGACTTGGCCAGGAGATGGGACAGATTGCCGGTGGCACCCATCCTGCTGTGAGTCCCCATCCTGTGGGTGCTGACAGGGGCCGTGTGGGGCAGACAGGGCACCAGCCACATCTCCATACCCCCAGGTCCCTGACCTCAGCTCCCTTGGTGGCCACTACAGCCTTTCCAGCAGCAGCATTCTTGTCCCCTGCTGCGGCCAGGCCAGCTACCCAGCTCAGCTCCAGCGGCCTCGCCCAGGAAGATTCCCTGATGCCAGCCGTGTCCATGGTCCCAGCTCACAGCTCTCCCATGCACCCAGCAGGAGCATCACCCACTGAATCCCTGCCAGAGTGGTGGACCAGAGGGGTGTCCCACCACCCAGAGGCAGTTTCACCCAGTGCACAGCGGAATTTCCACGGGACTCTGCTCAGCAGCGCTGTGCCAGAGCAACTGTGGGCAACCACAGGGACATTTGCTTTCAGTGACGGGGAACACAAGCCATCCCAGCCCACACCTGGCCCCCTGCCACTCTGGGAAAAGGAAGAGATAGAGGAGGAGGTGGCTCTGCTTCCATCGTCAGCCACCGTGGCAGCTACTGCAATGCCCAGCTGGGAGGTCGGGAACTGGAGCGAGGTATGTGTTGAGCCCCATTAACAGTGTGATGTGGCTGGTACGGTGATGCGGGGCCTGCCCCTCTCCTGACTGCTTTCTGGGACATTGCTCTGTGCATGCAAAAAAAATGCGTATGGCTCACACGTACTCCAGCTGCCTCTCTGCCTTGTCCTGCTCCCTTGGGCACTGGCTTTGGCAGTGGCTCCCTGCACTCTGCGATGCTCTGAGCTGAGCGTTGCAGAGCACAAGGAGCTGCTGCTGTGTCTGAGCCGCCCAGCCTGGTGCAGTGGTGATGGGCACTAGCAGAGCTTCCTTCTCCAGGAGGGCTGGTTCCCCGTGCACGGTTCCCCCTGCTCAGCAGGGAGAGTCCTGGGGCAGTGGATGGTTGGGCAGTTCTGCCAGTGCATCGTGGGCAGGGAAATGCATCCCTCACCCAAATCTCTGGAGGAGGAGGCAAGCAGGGAGCCCCCATGCCAGGGCTGAGCACCGAAGGAGAACCCCTGGCACAGAAGCAAACTCCTGCTCTTGCAATAGAGGGAGTATCTTAAAATAGGCTGTGGAACAGCAGAAATGCAAATGTTAACTGTAAGGTGCACCAGGGCTGCAAATGACTAAGGGGAAGGGGCTGTGCAGGATGCAGTGAACGGGGAATTATCAGCAATTAAGCCATTATCAGTAGTTATCAGTAATCCTCTTACTGTCAGGCTGCCCCAGGGCTGCTTGCTGCACAGTGTTCACAGCGACAGCCAAACAGCTGCTGCAGCTCACGGGAAAGGGCTTTTATCAGAAAGCACAAAAATAACAACCTTCGGTGTCCCGGAGCACCGGAGACCAAGCGCTGAGGGAGTCTTCTAAGCAGGCTGCACAAAGGACCCATTAACAGTCAGGGCAATGCCTAATATCAGCAAAAATACATGTGGGGTTTGTAAATGGGCTTTGAGCATTGCTTGAGCCGGGGTGTTGGAGGGAGCTCTGCCGCAGGACGGGACCGGTGGCAGCACCATGAGACAAAGGCACAGGGTGTGTTTTGAAAGCCCCACAAAGGCCTTTGAGATGGAAAGGCTGCTACAAAATCAATCAGATCAGTCTGGACACTGAGGACTGGATCCAAGAGGAGGTGGAGGCAGCGCCTTGCAGGTGGAGAGGAGTCTTTACTGGAGATTTTAACACTGAAAGAGCAGGGAACAGGCGGTGCTGGTGAAAGGAGAGCTTTATGAGACAGCAGTCAAAGGGTTGAAGCCATTAGTGCTAATTAATAGAGAGCCAGCAGCACAAAAGCTAAAGGCAGCCCAGCTGCAGAGGTCACCAGCACTGCCACGTTTCCCACCGACCTGTGAGCGGCTGTGACCGGGACGCTGGCGCAGGGCAGACGTTATTGCTGTGGCGGCCTGGGGTCAGGGCATGAGGATCCTCCTGGAAGCCAAAACCTGAACAGGGAGAGGAAGGACAGTCACAGCCAGACCAGAAAAGACTGAAGTGGGTGGTGGAGGAGGGCTTTCCTCCCTGTGTCCCCAAAGCAAGGGCTGCCTGATGTTGGGCTGCATGGAGAGGAACTTCTTGTGGTGGGATGTTCTCCTAACAGGGGCTGGGTCCCCTGTTAGGCAGTGCCAGGAAAGCTCCTCTCTCCGTGCCATCTCACAGCCCTGCCTCTGCACATCCCAGTTTCACGGGCACCCTTCTTGATGCCTTCAGAGGGATTGAGGAGCTGAGACCCCCCCCTGGGACATTTCTGCTGGGCCACAAGGCTCCATCCTTGGCCAGAACCAGCCAAGGGCCATGGGGACGTCATGGTACAGCCAGGCTGGGGCCGGGAGGAGAGGAGAGGAGCAGGAATTGGCCTCATGTGTTGCAGTGTTCGGCCACCTGCGGCGTGGGTGCGATCTGGAGGACCGTGCGCTGCAGCACCGGCAGCGACAACGGCTGCTCTGCTGCCAACAAACCCGTCCCTGCTCGGAGGTGTTCCCTCAGACCGTGTTCATCGTGGCGTGTGGGGAACTGGAGTAAGGTAAACAGGCGTGTGGCCGGTGGGGAGGGTCCCAAAAAGTTCATGGGCAAAACAAAAGCCAGTGGTGCCTGCTCCCAGAACGTGCTCTTGTTCCATTGCCACAAAGGCAGAGGGTAAAGATTTCCACTTGCCATGGAGTTTAAACACCTTCATCCCACAATAATATTTTCATTTTTCCTGCTCTTGGCCTGGTTAAAGAGCCAGGAATTTGCAAAAGGTAAAGGAATCATAGAATCATAGAATGGTTTGAACGGGAAGGTACCTCAGGCCCATCCAATCCCAGCCCCCTGCCATGGGCAGGGACACCTCCCACTTGATCAGGGGCTCCAAGCCCCATCCCAACTGGCCCTGAACCCCCCCAGGGATGGGGCAGCCACCACTGCTCTGGGCAGTCTGGGCCAGGGCCTCCCCACCCTCACAGGAGAACATTTCTTCCTAAGATCTCATCTTAATCTTCCCTCATATCAGTTGTAAGGAAAAACTCCGTGGCTGTTACATCTGGAAGTCAATAGCTTTCAGAGGAGCTTAGTGGCAGTTTTGGAGCTGCACAGACTTTCCTTTAGCTTGTGCTAGAGGAAGAGTTGAAACATGGTTGAATATCAGCTCAACCCAACCCAAAGCAGAGAGTGTCTCTGGGGCACCTTGCCTTGCTGGAGGGATTCCCCCTGCGCTGGTCCCTTCCACCAGTGTAATGCTCCTGTCGTTTCCCAGTGCTCCAGGAACTGCGGCGGGGGGATGAAGGTTCGGGATGTGCATTGCATTGACACCAGAGACCAAAGGCTCCTACGGCCGTTCCACTGCCAGGCTGTCTACAAACCACCCGCACACCTCCCCTGCCAGCGCACGCCGTGCCTGGACTGGTACACGTCCTCCTGGAGGGAGGTAAGGGCTGCTGGGGAGGTGGCTGAGCGGGAGGGCAGCGCTGTCCCCCAAACGTCGCGTCTCTCTTGGCTGGGCACACACAGCATATGTGCCTGTGATGGGGCGTTTTGCTCCTGCAGTTATCTTTCCTCTCTCTTGCTGGAAGCATAGAATCATAGAATAACCATGTTGGAAAAGACCCACTAGATCATCGAGTCCAACCATTCCTATCAAACACTAAACCATGTCCCTCAGCGCCTCGTCTACCCATCCCTTAAACACCTCCAGGGAAGGTGAAACAACTCCTTCCCTGGGCAGCCTCTGCCACTGCCCAATGACCCTTTCTGTGAAAAATTTTTTCCTAATGTCCAGCCTAAACCTCCCCTGGTGGAGATTGAGGCCATTCCCTCTCGTCCTGTCCCCTGTCACTTGGGAGAAGAGCCCAGCTCCCTCCTCTCCACAACCTCCTTTCAGGTAGTTGTAGAGAGCAATGAGGTCTCCCCTCAGCCTCCTCTTCTCCAGGATAAACACCCCCAGCTCTCTCAGTCGCTCCTCATCAGGCCTGTTCTCCAGCCCCTTCACCAGCTTCGTTGCTCTTCTCTGGACTCGCTCCAGAGCCTCAACATCCTTCTTGTGGTGAGGGGCCCAGAACTGAACACAGGATTCGAGGTGCGGTCTCACCGGTGCTGAGTCCAGAGGGAGAATCTCCCTGGTCACGCTGTTTCTGATCCAAGCCAAGATGCCATTGGCCTTCTTGGCCACCTGGGCCACTGCTGGCTCATGTTCAGTCGCTGTCAACCAGCACCCCCAGGTCCTTCTCCTCCAGGCAGCTTTCCAGCCAGACTTCTCCTGTTCTGTAGCTGCACAGGGTTGTTGTGCCCCAAGTGCAGGACCATGTTCTGCCAGTGCTCGGTGTTTGCTCGCCCAGAGCAAAAGCTCAGTAGGTGGAGCTGGGCAAACGTGTGGCCAGGGGTGTTGAGGTGCCTAGGGCCATGCAGATGTTTTTCTGGGGGTCCTGCTTGCTGCCAGCATGGAGGCAGCGGGGAAAACACCTGCTAACAACAGCTGTAGCTGCCAAGTGTGTATTCCACCCTGGAAGTGTGTTCAGGGTGTTTGTAGGGTGAATGATGGAGCACTGCCCATCGAAGTACAGGCTCACTCTCAGTTGGGATTGTTCAGCCTGGAGAAGAGAAGCCTCTGGGGAGACCTTAGGGCAGCTCCCAGTACTGAAAGGAGCTCCAGGAAAGCTGGGGAAGGGCTTTTGGTCAGGGAGTGCAGTGGATGAGGGGGTTGATTTTAAGCTGAAAGAGGGGAGATGGAGATGAGATCTTAGGGAGAAATGTTTTCCTGTGAGGGTGGGGAGGCCCTGGCCCAGGTCACCCAGAGCAGTGGAGGCTGCCCCATCCCTGGAGGTGTTCAAGGCCAGTTGGGATGGGGCTTTGAGCAACCTGATTGAGTGGGAGGTGTCCCTGCCCATGGCAGGGGTTGGAACTGGATGGGTTTTTAAGGTCCCTTCTCACCCAAACTATTCTATAATTCTGTGATCTCGCATTTGCTTAAGACATGATGCATGGAGTGTGTCTACCTTTCTCTTACACCTGCGGCTTCCCTTTCTAATGGCTTCTGTCTCGGCAGTGCTCGGAGTCGTGTGGCGGTGGGGAGCAGGAGCGGCTGGTGACGTGCCCGGAGCCAGGACACTGCGAGGAGATGTTACGCCCCAATGCCACCCGGCCGTGCAACACGCATCCCTGCACCACCTGGGTGGTGGGCTCCTGGGGAGAGGTGAGCGGCCATGCCTGGGAGAACACGGCTCCTCTCAATGGGGCTTTGCACAGCACGCAAAGAACTGGGGGAAACCCATCCCTCAAAATTAAACTGGGTGTTACTACAATGCAGAACTGCTGGGAGCGTTGCTGCTGGCCCAGCGCGGCGTCGGGGCGGCTCTGCGGGGCCTGGGGATGGGTCTCTCCATGCTGATGGGACTTTCCCATTCCCACAGTGCACGGCTCCCTGCGGCGGGGGCATCCAGCGGCGCCAGGTCAAGTGCATCAACACCAAGACGGGGCTGGCCGAGGAGGACAGCAGCCTCTGTGACCACGAGCCCTGGCCTGAGAGCACCCAGAAGTGCAACCTGCAGGACTGCGAGAACTCGGAGTCAGGTAAGCAAGCGGTGCTCTGCAGCCCTTCAGCCCCTCCTGAAAGCTGAGTGCTGGTTTCATTCCCCAGGAGCCTGCATGCACCGTTTTGGATAAATGCTGTGTTTGGGCAATATGGGGATAATTGAGGTTGGTGTGAAAACCACCCAGGCTCTCGGTTAAGGAATATTCTCTGCATAGCAGGCGATGACCCCATCATCAGTTTTACAGAGGAATGATTCATTGTCTTTTATCTCCATCCCCTCTTGTGGCTTGAGAGCCTTTTCTGCCACACGGCACTGGTCAGGGCTGAAGCAGCGATACCTGGATAGAACATCAAGTGTATGTGGTTTGACCATGTGTTGTGGGTCAGGCAGGAATGTGAGGAGGCTCAGCACTGTGTCACAGCACTTTGTCACCGTGCTGTGTCACCTGGCAGGCTGTGCTGATGAGGTTTAACCAGCCCCCTGTTTGTGGGCATTGAGTGAGTGTTCTGTACTCCAGCTGGGATCTGTGCGGACCCTTCGAAGCCATGAAACGAAGTAAAGGATGTGTGAGAACACGACCCATTTCTGGGTCCAGTGACTGGAGATGTTTTTTCCAGCCAAGTTTAGACTCGTTCTTTACTTTCCCTCTCTCCACCTTTCACTTCTCAGGCCCCTGGCTGGGTTGGAGGAGAGCGCCGGCAGTAACTGGCTATGCTGAAAGACGAGCTGCACTCAATTAGTCTTTCCAGGCCAAGTCATGCCCTACGCTCTCCCAGCTGGCTGGTGGCGTGACACTGTCCTGCTCCTGGGAAGGGACCTGAGGAAGGGCCCTGCAGCAGCGTCCAGGTGGGATGGGTGGGTGCCAGGGCGAGCTGGGGTGAGGGCACGTGGTGCTGCTGAACAGGGAGCCGGTGACCTCTACAGCAAGGGCGGTGATGGGGGAGGAAGGAAATTGCTGCTAAAAAGCAATGTGTCTGCAGAAGATGGAGAGGGTGTTTTGTACATGAATTGTGCAAGGCTGGCTTGGTTAATCGATAATGAAGTGGGAATGTTATATCCATCTATAAATGACCAGAACATTTAGGTTGTTTTCCTGGCACAAATGTGAACTGGGATGTGCTTGTCAGAGGCAGCATCATGCAACAAAGGGACCACCTCGCTGCGGTGGTGTGGGACAAAGGGACCTGGTCCAGGAGCCTCATGTAGTTCAGAAAAAGGAAGGCAGAAGGGAAATAACAAGTGATTAAGCTCTCTGACCACTAGAAAGCCATTTAGGAACAAAGATCCAGATCACACAACTTTTAAAACAAGCCTGGGCTCACCATGAGAGAGTCAGAGAAAAAAATGAGTTCCCCAGCATCTTCGGGTATGTCTGAGCAGATGCTCTAGCCAGTCAGTCCCATTCCAACCTGAGCTGTGCAAACTGTGCCAGCTTCATTACCTGCTCTGACTGCAGCCCCTGTGCCTGGCTGTGCAGCGGGTACTCAGTTGGTTCTTCCTCTCACCTTCACTCAGAGCAATCCATCCCAAGGCACCAGACAGTTCCCTGTAAGCTAGAAATCCATGCGCTGCAAGGGTTAACAGCACTTAAACCAAAAAGCAATATAATGTGGGGATTAGATGTCATTGCTATTAGCATGTTAATCATTAATCTACCTTATCGTTTTAATGTGTCTGGACAAAAAAAAAAAAATGCATTTTGTCTGCCCAGATAGAAACATTAGACCCTCAGGAGGTTTCCTGAACAAAGAGAGGACTGAGAGCGGGAACGGGGCGAGCAGGAGGGCATTAGCAGCCAGTGGCCAGGGTGCAGGAGGCAGCCCAGGGGCTGCTCTGCGAGGTCCCCCCTCTGCAACCTGGGACTCTGCTCAGCCCTTTGTTCTTGCCCTGTATTCAGCCATGTTCTCATTAAAACCTGTTTCAGAGAAGGCAGGAGCATTGTCTTTGATTAACTGGGATTTGGAGACTGTGCTTGCTGGCTCTCGGGATGCTCTTGGCCATTAAACTGCACTGTTTCATTGGTTGCGTGACCCTCCTGTGTTTGCAGCTCTTGAGCAGTTCAGCATTTAGGAAACCATTAGTCAGGCTCGCTCAAGAAATGATGTGTAATTCTGGCTATTTTTGTCAAGGGAAAATTTCCATGCCAGGTTTGATGATGAGAGCTGTGGAGCCGTGCGGCGTAGCCAAGGTTGTATCGGAACAACCACTTCGATGTGTAGGAAGCACACAAGTAAATGTAAAAGTCCTGGATAAAAAATGACATAAATGCTCTGGCTGTAACCCAGGGCAGGAAACGCCTCTTGGAAATATAAACATTTCCTGCCAAACCACGAAGAGGGACAAAGCTTTCACATGGCAGGAAATCACAGATGTGTAAATCCACAGGCAGAGGCTCCCAGAAAAGGCATGAGCATAAACTGCAGCCCTTTCCTGTGCTCAAAGGATATTTGCACAAGATTAATGCGGGCTGGAGTGATCCATGTATTCATGTTAAAAGCACACAGAGCCTCTATCTCCTCTAACGGGAAATGCACAGATACTAGAAAAATCATAGATTTGTCTTTGTGAGCAGTCGTGCTCTCACAGGACCCAAAAATGCAAATAACCCCAGCAGAGTTTAAATGTTAAAACCATTATCAGATGAATTTTTAAGAGTGGAACGGAGGAAGCATAAACAAACATCTTACCAGTGATCAGCTCTCTTCAATTAAAGGAGGTCAGATTAATTAGAACCAGAATCCTGTTCTGTTGCCAGGTTATAAATGAATTGAAGATTGCACAGGGGTTATTTTTCAATGTGCCTGTTGTTTTACAGCTGCATCCAGCTGTGAGTGGAGAAGATAAGGCTGGCCATGTCCTTAGAGAGCTCCTGGGGAGCATCGAAGCCTGTCGGGCACTCAGATACCTCTTGTGTGATGCCCCAGCCAGGCTGGGGACATTTACCCGACTCTGAGATGAGGAACTCAGACAGATGCAATTCCAGTGCAGGAAAACCTGCATGGAGCTGAGAGCCATCACCAGAGCAGCAGCCGGGAAAGCTCTGCAGCTCCTTCCTGGTGTTTGGGAGCAAGGAGGACTTCACTCTCCTCCTGGGTGATAGGAGCAGGAACAGATTTGCTGGACCACGGGCAGGGCTGCCGCAGAGATAAAAGCAGCCTCTGGCTTGGGAAAGCTGCCTGCTCTCTGGTCTCCAGCCGTGCCCGAGCATCGCTCTCACACCCACATCAGCTACTCCTGCTACCGGATCATTTCTTGTAACTCAGAAAGCTGGAAAAGAACACTCACAGCGTGTTTATTTCTGTGTTTAAGTATTGAGCTTTGGTTTCCGTCCACCTTGGAAAGGAACTGAGCAGCAGGTCCCATGTGAGAGCTTGGAGGAACCAGCGCCAGTTTATCCAGCAGGTCAAACAGTTTTAAGAGACAAAAGCGGCAATTGCTTTACCTCAGAGGGGGATGCTGATGGGTGAACCAAGCCACGACCACCCACTACAGGCTGCCCAGGGAGGTGGTTGAGTCACCTTGCCTGGAGGTGTTTAAGGGACAGGTGGATGAGGCGCTGAGGGACATGGTTTAGTGTTTGATAGGAATAGTTGGACTCGATGATCCGGTGGGTCTCTTCCAACCTGGTGATTCTATGATTCTACTGCTAATACAGCAGCTGTGGCTGCGTAGTGGCTTTTGGCCAGATGTCATCAGTGATGGGTGAAACAACCCTGCACGGGACCGAACACGTGCAGCCCATGGGGTGCTCATCGTGGTAGATATCATAAAATTAATATTTTCCTCCTGCCTGTTTCTCTGGATCAAATACTGGGTGGGTCAACAAGCTCCCTAGATTCCTCCCAAGCAGGTGATGGAGCTGGTTCTTCACTTTGGCCAAGGCACTTCAGCGAACATGACTGTTTGCTCAGGCTTTAAATACCAGCAAGGGAGAGGAATTAAGGTAAAACACTCAGCTGGCCCAAGGAGGAATATGTATAAGCTGTCCATGGATACAATTTCTCTGGGAAAGGGACAAAGGTTTCTAGCCAGTGGGAAGGAGCAGAGCAGGATGGAGTTCAGCCTCGTGTCCTGGGAGCAGCCAGCACGGGGGGCAGGGTTTGGTGAGGCTACAAGAGAGACGATGCCTTGGGAGGACCAAGGGGCAAAGCTCCCCCCTGCAAATCCCAGACACCCAGCGCCCTCTCCAGCTGCTGCTGTTTGTGGTGCTCCAGGCTCATTATCCAAGGTCTGGCTGTATTTCTACTTGCCTCAAGATTAATTGGCAATTAAATGTTATATTCCTTCTTGCTTTGAGTAGGGAAATGAAATTATCCGTGGTGCTGCATGAAGCTGGATGTGTCCGCGAGGGATACACGCCAGAAATAATTGCGGCACATTCCAATTTTCCCTGTCATTTGAGCATATAAGTCTGGATCCAAGAGCGAGACAGGAGTTGCTGCTGAGCGAGTCATTAACTGCCCTTTATTTACTGCTAATTAACAACAGCTGTCAATGGAAAATGGGTACTTGGGGAAAAAAGATTCCTTGTTTTTATTAAATGTGGTGGACGAGGGGCATGGTTTAGTGTTTGATAGGAATGGTTGGACTCGATGATCCAGTGGGTCTCTTCCAACGTGGTGATTCTATGATTCTATGTAGGCAAAATGAGCACTACACATCTTCCCCTTGGGGAGAAACAGGCTCTCGGTGCCACAGGCTACAGAGGCTGCTCAGGTGTCCCCATGTTTGCCCTTCCTGGGTTGATGCAGATGCTGGGTCCCAGCAGTTTTGGGCTGTGCAGATCCCGTTTCACACCCAGACACCAATCCACCCTGTTCCACCTGCACAACGGGTCAGCACAGCGCGGCTCCCCTGAAAACTGGGCAGGGGGAGAAAATGCCATCATAGCTGTTGGGCAGACAGAACAGGAAAGGTGTGCTCCCTCACCCCAAGGGTGGGAGGGATTCAAGGCCAGGCTGGATGGGGCTTTGAGCCCCCTGATCCAGTGGGAGGTGTCCCTGCCCATGACAGGTGGTTGGAACTGGATGGGCTTTAAGGTCCCTTCCAAGCCATTCCATGAGAACAGCGCTCGGCCACTGCAGTCATGTGCTGGGGATCCTGCCTGGATTCATTTTCCCTTGGTCTCGAAGTCGAGGAGGGCTCAGTGCCGCTGCCAAGCGCTGTTACCCTGCCCAGTCCTCATGTGAAACAAAGGCAAAGCAAGCAAAGGCTCAGCAGATGCAACACGGCTGCCTCCTCAAGCCTGGTTGCTCCTTGTGGGGTTGGTTGTGGGAAGCTCTGAACATGACGTGTTTGAAGTGGTTTTGGATTGTGGAGAGGAAGGCAGGGGTCATGTTCAGTGACTCGTTTCAACAGGGTTGGCTTTCTCTCCCCCTCCCTGCGTTCATGAGAAGGAAGGAGAAGGCGCTGCGGAGCGTGGGGAGAGTCCTGGCTCTGCCGCAGCACTTCGGAAATGAGACTTTCTCTCTGTGGGATCCAAAATCATAGAATCATTGAGTCATTAAGGTTGGAAAAGCCCTCTAAGCTCTTCCAGTCCAATCGTCAGTCCCGCCCCACTGTGTCTACTAAACCATGGGTTTTTAACCCCTCCAGGGATGGGGACCCCACCACTGCCCTGGGCAGCCTCTGCCAGGGCTTCACCACTCTTTGTGTAAAGAAATTTTTCCCAATATCCAATCTAAACCTCCTGTGAGGCAACTTGAGGCCATAATATGAATAATCTCTCCGAAACCCTTAGAGAGCGTGTTCCTCCCTGTGGCTTGCAGTTCCCAGGCTGCATGTTCAGGGGGTGTCTGTGGGGGCTCTGGGACAGCGCTGGGGCTGGGTGAGTCGGGAGCAGCAGGGCTGACACCTGAAAACTGGCAGAGTTTGTGCTTCCCTCCGCATTTTTCAAGCTGTGGCTGTGCCGGTGCCCACTCGTGGCACGCGCGCTGCCCAGCCACCACTGCTCTGGGGCTGCCTTCATTCATAGAATCATAGAATCACCAGGTTGGAAGAGACCCACCCGATCATCGAGTCCAACCATTCCTATCAAACACTAAACCGTGCCCCTCAGTGCCTCGTACGCCCATGCCTTAATTCCCAGCACTCATTCCCAGCGGAGCACCCCACGCAGGACCCTGGGATCATACTTGTTGAATTCAGCACTGCTTCTCTGAGCATCCCAAAGGCCAGAGGTCAGCAGCTCAATCCTCTGGCTTTGCTAGCTCAGCTCCAAGCTCAACCTTTCCTTGTTTTTGCAAAACCTGTTCCAGGAAGTTTGTTTTTCCGGAGCATCAAAGTGAAGGCTTAGGTCTGTGTGGCAGAAGCTTAAATGAAATTTAAAGCGACTTCCACGCCAAGTTAAAAAAAAGAGCCAAAAAAGTGGGGGGGTTCAGTCTACTGTGGTGACTTATCCTGGATTTTAAAAGCCTTGCTTTAAACTATTTCTTTAGATGATGAAAATTTGGCATAGGCTTAAACTGAGTGAAGTGTGAGGATTGCACAAAAAAAATGTTAATAGAAAAATATAGCAGTAAAAGGATTAAATAAGAAGCGGGTCAATTCTGGAGGGACCCTTTACAAAGAGCTGAAAAATGAAGTGCTTATTACAGCTTCCCTTGCCCAAGACCAAATTCCAGGGAGGAATCCTGAGCTCAGCCAAGATTTTCAGACCTGAGCTTGACCCTGCACACATCCGCGCTGAGATGCTGTATCAGACCGAAGCGTGGCCCGATGTGGAAAAACAATGAGGGCTCAACAGCTCCCATTGACTTTATGGTATTAAAATGCTTTGGGACCCCCGACCCCGCTGCTGGCTCTCAGTAAGGGCAGCAGAGCGGCTGCAGCAACGCCTCCAGCCAAGGGTGGGGGCTCTTCTCCACCCTCTGCTAAGCCCATCACGGATTTTAGAATCATAGAATTGTTAAGGTTTGAAAAGACCTCTAAGCTCTTCCAGTCCAACCATCAACACAACCCTCCCATAACCACTAAACCGTGTGCCAAAGTGCCACATCAGCATGGTTTTTGAACCCCTCCAGGGATGGAGGCTCCTCCACTGCCCTGGGCAGCCTCTGCCAGAGCTTCACAACTCTGTCAGTAAAGAATTTTTTTCCTAACAGCCAATCTAGACCTCCCTCGGTCAAACTTGAGGCTTTTTCCTCTCTTCCTGTCACTCGTTACTTGGGAGAAGAGCCTGACCCCCGCCTTCCTACCACCTTCTTTCTGGGAGCTGCGGAGAGCAATGAAGTCTTCCCTCAGCCTCCTCTTCTCCAGAGTAAACATTTTATTTTGCAGTAGGCTCATACCTTTGCAGGTAACATGATGTACAAGAAGTCTCCTGCCAGGAGACTGCTGGGCTTATTTACGCCTGTGTATGGCTCTGGGTGCTGCAGGGGCAGGAGTCACAGTGCCAGCACCCAGAGTGCTGACCCGTTGGAATTCTCCCTCTGTGCTCGGCACCGGTGAGACCGCACCTCGAATCCTGTGTTCAGTTCTGGGCCCCTCACCACAAGAAGGATGTTGAGGCTCTGGAGCGAGTCCAGAGAAGAGCAACGAAGCTGGTGAAGGGGCTGGAGAACAGGCCTGATGAGGAGCGGCTGAGGGAGCTGGGGGTGTTTAGCCTGGAGAAGAGGAGGCTGAGGGGAGACCTCATTGCTCTCTACAACTACCTGAAGGGAGGTTGTGGAGAGGAGGGAGCTGGGCTCTTCTCCCAAGTGGCAGGGGACAGGACGGGAGGGAATGGCCTCAAGCTCCGTCAGGGGAGATTTAGGCTGGACATTAGGAAAAAGATTTAATGGAAAGGGTCGTTGGGCACTGGCAGAGTGCCCAATCACTGCCCAGGGAGGGGTTGATTCACCTTCCCTGGAGGTGTTTAAGGGATGGGTGGACGAGGTGCTGAGGGACACAGTTTAGTGTTTGATAGGAATGGTTGGACTCGATGATCTAGTGGGTCTTTTCCAACCTGGTGATTCTATGATTCTATGAAAGGGCTATGAAGGGAGCTAAACCATCACCTCTGGTCCTGGAAAGCTACCTTCCAGGGAGAGCCTCCAGAAGCCTGGCCTTTGCAGCTCTGTCAAGGGAAGGCAGGAGGCAACTTGGTTGCGATCCATAAATGGCTTTCTAGGAAGAGCGTTGTGATAATTAGGGCTGGGGAGCCCAGTGAGGCACCACGGCGGCGTGCTAAAAATACCGAGGCACTTAGTGGGGTCTGCCTCAGCCTAGCATCCCTCCAGGAGCATTGCCCCGGGACTGCAGAGCCAACCCCTCTGCAATGCCAGGGACGTTCCCATCCATCTATGCTGTATTTTTAGCTGAGTTCTTCTAAACACCGTGGAATCCCTACCGCTGTTACACTTGTTCCATGCAATGCAGGGAATTAATCCCCTGGAGCACACCATCCCCTGCCCGTGCCTGCTGGGAGTCCTCACTCTGTTCTCCATCTCTTCTACTCAATATTGCTTCTAAAACCAGCAATTCAAAACACGGTGGATTTACAAATCCCACGGGAAGCACAGGGCAGGCAGGATTGGTTGCCCAGCAGTCGCACCCTAGTGAAGAGTAAATGATGCTCGAATCCTGCCCGAGGAGAGCTGGGGCTGAGGTCAATGTGTGAATCCAGTGCTGGGCACCGGCATGTTTAAGGTGTTAACGTGCCCTTAGGCTTTTCTTGCTCATCAAACACTAGAAGTGTTTTCAATCCCTGTTTGAGCTGCCCCTATCCTGCAGCTTGCGCACACGGGAATGTATGTGGTTTGTGTGCTCAGGTGTCCCGATGCAGAAGGGCTCCGGGGTTCAGGGAATGCCGTGTGGAGCCACAGGGACGCTCCCAGGGAATACCATCCCTGAGACACCGATGGAGCATTGCACAAGCAGACACTTCCCTTCTCCCAACTGGCTTTGCTGCTCCCAGCTTTGCAGCAATTCCTTGTCTGCTCTGCTCAGCCACCAGGAAAAGAATCCCCGCGTTATTGCCCAGCATCCAGGGGGTTGGACCAAACTCCAGCCTGGGAGTGGGATGCAGCGCTGGGATCCGGCACGTGTTCCCAGCCTGTTGGCAGCTGTTATGTCCAACAGCACTGGCAGGCGGTAGCCTTTGTGTTAAATGGTTTCTTCAGGGCACAGAGTCGCTATTGCTGGGCAGAAATAGCAGCTGCTTGAGAGGAAATAACTCTACTGAAATAGAAAATTAATTTTAGAGCAGCATAGTGACCTCCTTGCTTGGGGGAAGGGGGTGAGGGCTGTGATTGAAATCCCAAATGGGGGGGAAAGTCTCTGTTGTGCATCTGCTGCGTCCTTTGCATTCACCGCTGCGGAGTGGCTTGTGTCCCCGTGGGAATCAGGGCAGCAGCCTTTCCCTCAGCAAAGCCTTTTGTTCACGAGGAGCAGTGGTCAGCGAGGGATCCTGCAGCTCAGTCCCGGTGTTTCCTCAGCAGAAAAGTGTCCTGAGAAAGAGGAAGAGCCCCTTTTCTTGCCCTGTTTCTGTGTCTGCTCGGCATGGTCCAGGGCTGAGGTTGCCTCAAGAGAGGCAGCATGGGCGAACCGGGGGGACCAACCCTGCGTGTCCACCCAGGGAGCATCACCTCTACTCTTTGTCAGCAAAGAGCTGTCAGTTATTGTAATCGCTTGTAATGGAAGGTGGAATTAGACAGAGCTGATGTAATTTAAATATCTTACACAGCTGGGGGAGATGCTGGCAGCTCAGTGAGGCGATTTGATATAAAGTAGAAAACGAGGAAATTAAAACTGAAAGCAAACCATCTCCGTTTGCTTCTAACCAGTGTATCTTGGTGATGGGTCTCTGCTGCCGTAACGAAGCCACGCTGCAGCTGGTTCGAGCCCCGTCTGGCTGTCCCCTCCTTGCCACGTGCCGTGCTATCGCCTGGGATGCACGGCACCCTGGTTCGCATGCGGTGGTGGGTGCGAAGTTGTCCTGGGGTGGTGAGATGTTCAGCACTATCACACCCCAAAAGGCATGGTCTCTTTTGGGGTGTTCACATCTCCCCCTGCTGTGAACCCCACCGCTGGACCAAACACCCCAATGTGGCGTTCCTGGCCCCAGCCGAGGGGACGACGACTGGTGATTTCCATATTGTTTGCACAGAAGCGTTTTTTGCCAGTGGTTTGCTCATGCTGCAAGTGGCCCGGGGTGGGGGGCGGCTGGGCTGTGCCCCCCAACCAGCTCTGCTGCTGCCCCAGCTGCTCCCAGTGCTGCCCCCGCACCGGGACTGGGCGCTGGTGCCGGATCAGCAGCTCCCAAAACAAAGCTCGTCCTTGAAGCAGCGCTGCTGTTGTTTGGAGGTTTCCCAGACACCTGCAGGAAGCAAACCAGATGATGCAGCCTCTCAAAATAATCAGGACACAATGTAAAGAGAAATGGATTATCGCCTTTCTGCCACATTCCTCTGGGATGGCAGGGAAGGGTCCGGGGACTGGGAAGAAACGTCATTGCTGGGGGGTTTGTTGCCTCTCCCAGGCTCCAGCAAGGACCCTTCTCCCCAGGAGCAAGCCCTGGGCTCAGCCCTGCTCCCCCATATAGTTTTGCTGCCTGGAAAGGTGCTGCAGAGCTCCAGACAGCAACAGAAGCAGTATTCTTGCTGGCAATTAGAAATAAGAAGGATGCTCAGTACGCAGATGAAGGTGTGCTGTGTCTCTGCTAAGAACTGTCTTTATCTCCGCCAACTACATGCCCATTTTCACATCCAGTGCCTGATAACCGTGCTGCCAATGACGCTGTCCTTGCCTTCTCGCCTCCCCTCCAGGCTTCGTCTGTGAGCGCGACCGCTTGACGTTCGGCTTCTGCCAGACCCTGCGGCTCCTGGGAAGGTGCCACCTCCCCACGGTCCGTCTCCAGTGCTGCCAAAGCTGCCGCCAGCACGGGCACCACCCGGCACCCGGCCAGGACCGTGGGGACGAGCGGGCCTCCCGGAGGTGACAGCACCGTCCCTGATGGGGAGAAGCACCAGGACCTGCGGCGGTGGCTCCCAGAGGGACCCGGGTCACAGCCAGGACTTGGGGCTCCGTCTCATCCCGTGGCATCGCCAGCCAGTGCCGGTGCCGCCGCGGCTCTTTCGAAACACGGGCAAGGCTTGATTTCTTTTATTTGTGCTACACTCTAACGGTGCTCAAACCATTGGTCTGAAAAATAAGGTCTGGCACGGGGGTGCGGGTCTCGCGGGAGACGCCGGGGCAGCCAGGACCCTCTGTCGGGTCACGCTGGCTCTGGGCAACCAGCGGGGAAACGTTCTCGGGGAGGGAAACCGAAAACAGCAAGGATTCCGGGGAGACCTCTCAGAAATGCTTATGGTGCTATCATTAGATGTTTTCAGCCTCTAGATGGTGTTGGCAGGCCAGCACAAAACTCGTCTTTCGTTATTGTTTTTATATGTATGAAGTGAGCATCCAGCATTCCACCAGCACAGCCGACCGGCTGGGTTAGGGTTTTTTTTTTTTTTCCTTAAGGGTCTTGAAGCTGACAACCCATTTCTGTAATTTTCATTAAATTGTTTACGCACTGAAGCGAAATAGCCATAATTTAAGAAGTGGAGACAGGGCAGAGCAATAAAATATCAGCTTCAGTTACCGCCACCAGTCCCAGGCTCGTGGTGTGTGTGAAGGCTCCAGACCTTCATCTCCCTCCTCCTGGCTTTCTCTGCCAAAGCCACTACCCCCATCACTCTGGGGACAGGGACCAGTGAAATGACACATTAGGACCCCAAAACCACATTGCATTCCCTTGGCACATGTTTGTGAAGGAGAGGGAGAGCTGCTGTGCCCGGTGGTGAGCGGGGCATCCCCTTCGCTGCCTCCCTGGGCTTACACACCTGCATTTCTGTACACAGTTACAGCGTAATGGTTGATCGAGGTGATTTTCTGTGTTCTTACTAGCTAAATACCCCTTTTCTGCTTATATAGATTCACCTCTGTTAAGGTTAGTTGATTCTTTTAACTATAATATTGATATTGTACGAGGAGCAGCCCTCAGCCGGCGCAGCCCTCACTGCCTGGTCTGGGGATGCCCTGTGTTAGTCCTTCCTTGTCCCAGGGAGGATTTGCTGTTAGTTTGGGCCCCAAGGAGGGTCAAGAGCATTTTTGGTAGGAATGAATTTCTGTACGACGCTTGAGGCTATAGAGGAACGCCTAGAAACTGGAAGGCGGTGAAGGCAACCCTGCTTGCATTGTGGGGGACGGAGAAAGGCTGGAGGACAGCATCGGCCATGCCGTGTGGTCACACAGTCCAGGGTGTGTTTCTTTTTCACCTCGGCTGTCGGGAACAATGTTCAATCCCATAACAGGGGAAATTTTCTATGTAAAACACAAGCCATGACTTCATCATTTGTGTTTTATTCTTTTCCAACGTGGTGTCAATTTTTATGTTCACAGAGCCTGTGTTCAGTCCTGTTTTCCTACTCAGCAGCACCATCCATCCCATGTTTTCATCACAGCCCCCGGTTTGGCTAAGGGATAGCATCTAAATGTGTTGGGGGTTCATGGCTATAGCTCACGAGTGTGTTAAATTAAACAGTTACTGAAGAAAAGGGAAAGGTTTCGTATTTTCTCTACCCCTTGTGGAATTTAAAGGGATTTTTCACTGAAAACACAGTTCAGTGGAGACCCTTTAGGTACTGATGGGGGATTGCGACTTGGGGATGTTGGTGGGTAAGCTCAACATGAGCCAGCAACGTGCGCTCACACCCAGAAAGCCAACCGTGTCCTGGGCTGTATCCAAAGCAGAGGGAGCAGCAGGGTAAGGATTCTGCCCCTCTGCTTTGCTCTGACCTCACCTGGAGCCCTGCGTCCAGCCCTGGAGTCCTCAGCACACGAATGACAGGGATCTCGTGGAGTGAGTCCCGAGGAGGCCACAAGGATCATTTGAGGGCTGGAGCACGTCCCGTACGAGGACAGGCTGAGAGAGTGGAGGTCGTTGAGCCTGGAGAAGAGAAGGCTCTGGGGAGACCTTAGAGCAACTTCCAGTAGCGAAAGGGGCTCCAGGAAAGCTGGGGAGGGGCTCTTGATCAGGGAGTGCAGGGACAGGATGAAGGGGAGCGGTTTTCAGCTGAAAGAGGGGAGATGCCTTTGCCCAGAGACCCCTGGCAAAGCCTTCCCTGCGAGCCTCCCGACGGGCGTGGGCTCTGAGCAGCGCAGACGGAAGCGGCCTCGATCATGTTGTTCATCGGCCATACAGGATGCGCGGTGACCAGGACGCACTGACTTTGTCATTCTAAGATACTTTTGGTTCATTACTCCAGAAAGACCCCATTGAAGCCCGGCAGCGCAAACCTCGCACGCTTCATTTGGCACAGAGCAAAGGGGAGGATTCCCCCTTATTGTGAAACGCAGCAGTGGGGGGGTCAAAGCCTCCCCGACCTTTGCCCTCTCACTTTTACTTGGCTTGACTGAAAAACATTTGGTCTCTCTTCCGAGCTGTCTGAGATGACAGGGAATTCTGGTTTTGCAGCCCAGTCACCTCCCAGCACCAGCTGGACAACAGCCCTGGGTTAACTGGAGCTGAGGGCTGAGTTTTAAGGCAGGAACGTACAATTATACAAATCTTCACGCAGGAACGTACAAATTATACAAAACTTCATTGCAATAGCAACTGAGACCCAAGCAAAGTCTTCAGAAGACTCATTTTGATGGAGTTTTTACCTTCGTGGACTTATTTTGACATCAGGGGAATTCTTTTTGACGTCAATGGAACGGTTTTGATTTCAACGAACTTTTTTTGATTTCAGTGGACCTATCTTCACTTCACTGGACTCGTTTTGTCTTCAGCAAACTTGTTCAGACTAAAGTGGGCTTACTTTGACTTTGGTGGATGCATTTTGACTTCATTAGACTAATCTTGACTTCAAAGGACCTGGTTTTAATAAATTCAGGGTACTCATTGAATGAGAATCCCCTTCCGAGAGAGCTGAACTCCATCTGCTGCCTGCAGGCCCAGTGCCGGGTAAACCATCCCATGATCGTAGACACAAAAAATGGTTTGGGTTGGATGAGACCTAAAAGATTACCCAGTTCCATACCCCTGCCATGGGCAGGGGCACCTCCCTCTGGATCAGGGGCTCCAAGCCCCATCCAACCTGGCCTTGAACCCCTCCAGGGATGGGGCAGCCACCCCTGCTCTGGGCAATCTGGGCCAGGGCCTCCCAGCCCTCAGCATGAAGAAAATCCTCCTTACGTCTCATCTAAACCTGCCCCTTTCCAATTTAAAGCCATTCTCTCTCATCCTATCACTACGTGCCTTTGTAAAATATGAATACAAATACATGGAAAATAGCCTATAAATTGGATTAATATAAATAATCTGCTTAGAAATAAGATGAACATCAAGTGACCGAATATAAATAAACTTCGAGTAATCTAAATGAAAAGAATCTGTATATAAATAATTAGAAATAATCTGAAAATAATTAACGAGAAATGATCTTGACTGTAAATAATCTGAATTAAACAGTGTGACGATAACTAACCTGGGGAGGCAGGAGGCGGCAGCGCAGCCCTGGCCCGAGGTGGCTGGGGCAGGGGAGCCCCCGTTGTCTCCCTTGGCACCAAACCCAGCGCAAGGTGCTCCTTGTTCTCGCTCTTTAATCACCACCGGGGCAGACGGAGGAGCTGGACACAACTCCATGAGCTGCACGGCACCCGCAGCGCTGTCCAAGGGCACCCGCAGCGCTGTCCAAGGGCGCCCACAGCGCCGGCCGAGGGTACCCGCAGCGCCGGCCGAGGGCGCCTGCAGCACTGTCCAAGGGCACCCGCAGCGCTGTCCGAGGGCACTCGCGGCGCTGTCCGAGGGCACCCGCAGCACCGTCCGAGGGCACCCGCAGCGCCGTCCGAGGGCACCCGCAGCGCCGTCCGAGGGCACCTGCAGCACTATCCGAGGGCACCCGCAGCGCCGGCCGAGGGCACCCGCAGCGCCGTCTGAGGGCACCCACAGCGCTGGCCGAAGGCACCTGCAGCACTATCCGAGGGCACCCGCAGCACTATCCGAGGGCACCCGCAGCGCCGGCCGAGGGCACCCGCAGTGCCGTCCAAGGGCACCCGCAGCGCTGGCCGAGGGCACTCGCAGCGCTGGCCGAGGGCACCCGCAGCACTATCTGAGGGCACCCGCAGCGCTGTCCGAGGGCAACTGCAGTGCTGTCCAAGGGCACCTGCAGCGCTGTCCGAGGGCACCTGCAGCGCCCTCCGAGGGCACCCGTGGCGCTGGCCGAGGGCACCCGCAGTGCTGTCCAAGGGCACCCGCAGCGCTGTCCGAGGGCACCCGCAGCACTGTCCGAGGGCACCCACAGCACTATCCGAGGGCACCCACAGCACTATCCGAGGGCACCCGCAGCGCTGTCCGAGGGCACCCGCAGCGCTGTCCGAGGGCACCCGCAGCACTGTCCGAGGGCACCCGCAGCGCTGTCCGAGGGCACCCGCAGCGCTATCCGAGGGCACCCGCAGCGCTGTCCAAGGGCACCCGCAGCGCTGTCCAAGGGCGCCCACAGCGCCGGCCGAGGGTACCCGCAGCGCCGGCCGAGGGCGCCTGCAGCACTGTCCAAGGGCACCCGCAGCGCTGTCCGAGGGCACTCGCGGCGCTGTCCGAGGGCACCCGCAGCGCCGTCCGAGGGCACCCGCAGCGCCGTCCGAGGGCACCCACAGCGCTGGCCGAGGGCACCTGCAGCACTATCCGAGGGCACCCGCAGCACTATCCGAGGGCACCCGCAGCGCCGGCCGAGGGCACCCGCAGTGCCGTCCAAGGGCACCCGCAGCGCTGGCCGAGGGCACCCGCAGCGCTGTCCGAGGGCACCCGCAGTGCTGTCCAAGGGCACCTGCAGCGCTGTCCGAGGGCACCTGCAGCGCCCTCCGAGGGCACCCGTGGCGCTGGCCGAGGGCACCCGCAGTGCTGTCCAAGGGCACCCGCAGCGCTGTCCGAGGGCACCCGCAGCACTGTCCGAGGGCACCCACAGCACTATCCGAGGGCACCCACAGCACTATCCGAGGGCACCCGCAGCGCTGTCCGAGGGCACCCGCAGCACTATCCGAGGGCACCCGCAGCGCTGTCCGAGGGCACCCGCAGCACTGTCCGAGGGCACCCGCAGCGCTGTCCGAGGGCACCCGCAGCGCTATCCGAGGGCACCCGCAGCGCTGTCCGAGGGCACCCGCAGCGCTGTTCGAGGGCACCCGCAGCGCTATCCGAGGGCACCCGCAGCGCTGTCCAAGGGCACCCGCAGCGCTGTCCGAGGGCACCCGCAGCGCTATCCGAGGGCACCCGCAGCGCTGTCCGAGGGCACCCGCAGCACTATCCGAGGGCACCCGCAGCACTATCCGAGGGCACCTGCGGCGCTGTCCGAGGGCACCCACAGCACTATCTGAGGGCACCCACGGCGCTGTCTGAGGGCACCCGCAGCACTATCCGAGGGCACCCGCGGCGCTGTCCGAGGGCACCCGCGGCGCTGTCCGAGGGCACCCGCGGCGCTGTCCGAGGGCACCCGCGGCGCTGTCCGAGGGCACCCACAGCACTATCTGAGGGCACCCACGGCGCTGTCTGAGGGCACCCGCAGCACTATCCGAGGGCACCCGCGGCGCTGTCCGAGGGCACCCGCGGCGCTGTCCGAGGGCACCCGCGGCGCTGTCCGAGGGCACCCGCGGCGCTGTCCGAGGGCACCCGCGGCACTATCCGAGGGCACCCGCGGCGCTGTCCGAGGGCACCCGCGGCGCTGTCCGAGGGCACCCGCGGCGCTGTCCGAGGGCACCCGCGGCGCTGTCCGAGGGCACCCGCGGCGCTATCCGAGGGCACCCGCGGCGCTGTCCGAGGGCACCCGCGGCGCTGTCCGAGGGCACCCGCGGCGCTATCCGAGGGCACCCGCGGCGCTGTCCGAGGGCACCCGCGGCGCTATCCGAGGGCACCCGCAGCGCTATCCGAGGGCGCCCGCAGCGCTATCCGAGGGCACCCGCAGCGCTGTCCGAGGGCACCCGCAGCGCTATCCGAGGGCGCCCGCGGCTCCCCAGCCTCGGCAGCTCCCACCAGCAATTCTTCGCCTTGATAGAATTAACACTTTTATTTCTCTGTTTTCCGTTTTTAAACAACTCCTAGCGCGGATGACACGGGATAATATATCCTCTTACAATACAGACTTTGTTTTAATTTACACGCAGCAGACATAAATTACTTTTAAAAAGATTTCCATTAAAAAATAACAATAATTAACACATCGCAGCCCCTTCTCCTGCCCAGTAGTCAGTACATTCACGCCGCTCTGGAAAAAAAAAAAACCACATTTTTTTTTTTTTGCCCTGTAACGCGGCCCTTTGCAAGGAGGGGGGGCTGGGAAGGAGTTACCGTGGGATGTTGGGGGGGAGCCCATGGAATGCCCCATTCCAGCAGCTCCGCGCTGACTGCGAGCCGAGCGCCCACTTCCGACTGCAGACAGAGAGATGGGGATAGAGGTATATATATTTCTTTTTATACTTCTCTTTATGTGTATAAATATATATATATATATATAAACACACATAAATATATTTAATTATATATAAAGAGCTGTACTTCCTTTATATATTCTATATATAATCCATATTTCTTTATATATACTCTCATATATATAAAGAAATAGATTTAAAACTGTATTTCCTTAATACATGTTAATATTTCTTTTATGTATTTCTTTATAGAGTCTATAAAGAAACATAAAATATATATAAAGAAACATTTCTTTATACACACAGAGGAAATATATAAACACATAAAAAGAAATACATTCTTTATATATAGTACATACTTTTATATATTTCTTTTGATGGAAATATATAAAATATATAAAGAAATATATATTCTTTATATATAGTAGTATGTATTTATATATTTCTTTATATCCATAAATATGTATTATATATAAAAAATAAAATATAGAAACATTTTTCTATATATTCTTTTATTTATTTTATGGGTAGAATATATAATTTTTAAATAGGTTTTTCTTTATATATAGAATATATAGTCTTTTAATATATTTTCTTTATATATATTAAATATATATAAAAGGAAATATAGATACCTCAAAAGAAACACCCACGCTCCCATCTCTCTCTCTCTCCATCTCCCTTCGGAGGCGCTGCCTGAGCCAGCTCCGCCGTCCCTGCTGCTCTGGTGCCACCAGGGTGAGAAAAGCTGAGGATGAAGCTGGAGCCCTTCCACCCACCCTCGGGGACCTCCTCACCCTGGAGCCCAATCACTTGGAGGGGAATTCCTGGGATTTTAGACAAAGAGGCTCTCAACCAGCTGGTTTTGGTGCAGAGCGCTGGGAATGCTCCTACTTTCCACTCCAAGGGAGGTTGGGGGGGCTCCCCAGGAGCTTTTGCCTTTGTGGCCACCACCCACCTTCTTCCCACCACATCTCGGGTCACTCCCAAAATCCCTAATTTTCCCCTGGCGATGACAAAATCCCATTTTGCCCTATGGATGGGGGATGATCGACGTGGTCTTGCTCCGCTCCCGGGACGCAGTGGGGAGGCGGGTGTTCTTCCCACAGTCCTGCTCTCTCCCTGTGGCATCTATTGCTTTCTCCCACTGGAAAACTTAAAATAATTAAAAAAAAAAAATCATAAAATAAGCCAAAATAAAATAAAACAGACCAAAATAAAATAAAATAAAAACACAACCCCAATAAATAAACCATCCCTCAAAAGAAATGGCACTTTGGGCATGGGGAGAGGGGATCGAAGGGCGGCTCGGCTAAATGCAGGAATGCAGGGATACCTGGCAAAACACAAAATACGCAGGAAAACTCTTTTTTTTTTTGTATTTTCCCCTTTTTTGGTGGCATTTAGAGAAAGGATAAGCCTCAATTTGTGAGCTCAGCACATCTGAAAGGGCCAACCCAGCCCTTATTGATCTAATTTTGACTTTCCAGAATTTTTCTAGAACCCGGAGCTTTTCTGGGCACCACCAAGGGTGACGATGACTGTGACACAGAAGGGATTAAGAGGCAAGTGATTAGCTAGCATTGCTAACTCATCCACATCATGGGCACTGCTTGTAAATCTTGCCAATTACACCTCCAGGGACGTCTTGTTCAGAAAAAAAACAAGGTATAAGAGCAAGGCATTAGCGGCAGGTGATGGATGGCGACACCAGTAGTGACACTGGCAGGAAGGCTCAGCCCATTTGCTTCCCTCCTCCCCGGCCGAGAAATAATAATAATTAAAAAAAGAAAAAGTCCTGTCTGGGGAAAATATTAAAAAAAAAATAATAAAAATATATATATATTTACAACAAGTTCCAGTAACCAGCATATAAACAAATATAGCTTCAAGTACTCCTTGATTATTATTATTATTGTTATTTTTTTAATACTGATGGCCTCAAAAAAAAAAAAAAGAAGAGGAAAGGTGGTTAGGTCAGGTTAAAAAATGAAAACCAGGTGATTTTTGGCAGATTTTAACGCTTTTCCATGCACTTGGCATTGGCGTGGATGAGGTGGTTAAAGCATGGAGGGCGTGGCTGGCTGGAGTGGAGCCAGCACCGGCTCAGGATGCTCCCATGGAATTGTTAAGCTTGATTTTCTCCTACCGAGAGCGATTCGGCACGAGGATTTGGCGGCCCGATGCTCCAAGCTGCAGGATGCTCTAAGGGGAAGGGCACAAGAGCCGGCCAGTGCCCTTCCATCCCCAGTCCAGCCCCTATGGAGATCTCAACCCCGTCAAACCATTAAGGCCACCATTAAAACCGTCCCCCATAGGCCTTCTTAATTAAGAATTCCTCCTCCTGGCATTAACAAGGAAGCCACCGGGAGTGCTGCCGGTGCTGCCGACTGGGAGGATGCTCCAGCACACAATGCGTCCCCGGAGTGGAGCATCTCAGACCATAAACTCGTTGCTCCCCAGGAGGACGAGGGGTTGGGTGGTGGTGCAATCGGGCTCGGGGTTTCTCTTGCGTACCCCTCCCAGCCCCCCATCCGGGGGCTCTTTGGTTTTCGGGGGGGAAGTTTTCACGCTCTTCAGTTTCTGTTTGCCTTTTTCCGGGTTGAATGTCCCGCGGGTGGTGAACTGAGGTCGGTCCTCGGGGTAACGGAGAGGTCCCACGAAGCCCTCAGGGCTTGCTCGGGTTTCTGAGGGCTCGCCACCCACCCCTGCTCGGTAGAAGGGCGATTTGGAGTACATCTGGAAGCGCTTCCGAGGCAGGTGGGGCAAACAGGAGGTGGATGACTGGGAGGAGGAGGAGGAGACGGAGGCATCGGCCAGGTCCACTGGGTCTGTTCGCGTCTTGGGGTGCCTTCGCAGCCGGCTTGGTCCCTCTGCTTTGGCGGGGTGCAGGGAAGTAAGTGCTATGTTTCTCTCTGGGGAGGAACGACCACCGGAGGATTAACACCGTGAAACCACCCAACACCTCAGCACCACTCACCAGGACAATGATGTGATTGTGACTGGCACTGGAGGAGCGCTCACCTCACATCGGACCCTGGGTGCCAGTACCCATCTCCCCAGCTGCAAGTTTTTTAACTCTTAAAAACCCCCTTTACACCCATAGAAATTGCTCTACATCAAGGACGGACAGGAAAAAATAAACGACCCCACCCCAAGCTATCAAAAAAACCGAGAAACTTGATCTAGTAGAAGAGGTAGAAGAGAGAAAGGGAATGGCCTCAAGCTCTGCCAGGGGAGGTTTAGGCTGAACATTAGGAAAAAATTTTTCACAGAAAGGGTCATTGGGCACTGGCAGAGGCTGCCCAGGGAGGGGGTTGAGTCACCTTCCCTGGAGGGGTTTAAGGGACGGGTGGACGAGGTGCTGAGGGGCACGGGTTAGTGATTGATGGGAACGGTTGGACTCAATGATCCGGTGGGTCTCTTCCAACCTGGCAATTCTATGATTCTATGTCCCTGCTCATTGCAGGACGGTTGGACTAGATGATCTTTGAAGGTCCCTTCAAACTCAACCATTCTATGATAAACTCAAGAACGCCTGGATCTACCTGATCGACTGGAAATGGCTCCTTCAGAGTCAAAATTCAAATTTTCAGAGCTGTCAGCAGTGCCTATGGAGGCTTCGGACTCAAGGGTTTCATCATCGGATGCTCGAGGCTCCAGCGTCAGCATCTCAAACGTCAGCTCCTCCCTGCCAAAAAGCAAACCAGTCCCATTTACCCAACACGACCAAAAAAGTGGGGAGGAGAAGAAAGGGAGGAGCATATGCCAAGAGAACATGGAGGAACGGAGTCCTCCAGCACACACGACAAGCAGCACGTCTACCCTATGATGTCAAATAACATCCCTATGTAACGTGTAGCACCTTCAATCACTGGCTAGGACTCACTTTTCCTTCTGCAGGCTCTCAATCTGCTCAGTCAGCACCTTCTCCTCCTGCTGCATGGCCGCTTGCTGCTGCTCTGTCACCTCCATCTCCATGGCCTCCTCGCTGCTCATGGTCTCCTCAGGGACATCCGTCACGGAGGGCAAGCGCACAGTGACAGGAGATGTCGGGCTGGGGTAGGTACCGCGTCGCACACGCCCTTTGCCCTGAGGAGAAACAACGGTGTCACCACGAGCAGCCAACGTGATTTTGCAAACATCTCGGGTGTGAACCACACTGCTCTCCCAAGGTATGAAGAAGTCGACCCCGGCCATCAGTCCTCAGTGAGCCGCCAGCACTCACAGCCAGGACCCTCCAAAATCTCATCCCAGGCTAGGAAAAGATACCAGAACCACTCAACACACTGAAGGGGGTGACGGAGGCACTGCAGATGGCACTGATGGACCAGCTACCAGCTTATGGACAGATCAGTTGCTGCTGCTCCTCCTGACAACAATCCCCAGGATGAATCTGCATCTCCTTGAAGCTGAAGAGCTCACTGCAACACAACTTTTCTCCCTGCAGGACTATTTAAACCCTGCAGCCAGGGCACCTGAGTCTCTCTGATTCCCAACGTGTCTGGAGTAGGTTTGCAGGGTAAATGAGCCTCATTTTTTCATTTAAAAGCAATATTTCCTCCATTTTACCCCTTCCAACTTTTAATGACAAACCTTAGGGACCTGTGCTGCTCCTGTGCCTCAGCGTTCTTCTAACAGCACCTTCTCACATGGGCTCCTGAGCTGAAGTGCAGCTACCTGAATCCTCTTAGCCAAACCCCCTGAGATCCCAGTGATCCCACCAGCTCATGGATTTAAGCCCCTGTGAAGTGGTGTGCCTGCAGAACAGTGCCAGGCAAGCAGAGCTCAAATTTTGCTCTTCTGCATCTCCTGATCCTTGCATATCATGAAGGAGGGGGCAAAGCATCATGGGCTGAACATATTAGGAAAGGAAACAGCCCCACAAACATCCCAAAAAATCTACAAGCGCTCTTTTATTGCCCCTCACAGTTTCACTGGGAATTCAACTTAAGCTGGGATGTAGTTGGGAAATAAAGGGGTTGCTGGAGGCGTCCCAACTCAAACCTGAGTGACCCAATTTTGAGTTCAGTATGGTGGTGGCTCTTTGTGGAGGGGACCTTTGGATGCCTCGTGGTCTCTGAGGCACCCAAGACTAGGTTTTTATCCACCTTCTCGAGATACATCCGCACTGCAAAGTAACTTGATGCTGAAACACAACCTGAGCAAGCAGAACTTGGGGTGGGAAGGGATGACTCAAGTAAAGCAAAGAAGAGGGAAGCACAGGATGGAAAAAGCAAAAAAAATAGAACAAAAATAAGTAGGAAGGGGAGAAGGTTTTTCAAGGAAGTGTGTGCAGGGACGGCCGAGCAGTGGCTGTCGCCAATTCCTGCTGCGCAGGGCGCCTGCAGGAGACACAGTGACCCTGAGAAGCAGCACTCGGAGACAGGACGGGCAACATCATGGACAATGGCCGGCGGGACGAGGCTGGAATGAGCGGCGGTGACAAACAACGGAGGGATGCGGTGGCTGGCGCAGGGCGCCCTGCAGTTAATACATACCGGGATTGAACTGCGGGTTATGCTCATAAATCTAACTGCAATTAGTACGGGTTTCTGGATTAGAGAGGAGATGAAAAGGAAAGCAGAAGGTTAGAGTGCACATGCCATCGCCCCTCCAAAAAACCCGGTTTTGGTAATTTTCATGGGTATCTCTTTTTAACTGGGATGAGCAGGGCAGCTCTGTACCACCAGCCCCACAACCTTGGGTAGTTCCTGCTTGGATTTCATCCCCCAAAAAGCAGAAGCAACATGTCCCTGAGGACCACAGCAGTCATCCAAGCAGTGGGGCTGCTTGGCTCCTTAGTCCAAGCTTGGGGCGATCACGTTGCACCGAGTCCGTCCCTGTCCTGCAGTCCAACAAGCCAAGCACAATGTGCATCTGCAGCCCGCCAGCCCCCTGGGAAGCATGGAAGCTCAATGAGATGAGTTTGAGGCTCCCCAAAAGGCTGTACAGGAGCAGGGAGAGCCTTTGGGGTCTCATTCTGGGTTCAGATAATGCGACTGAGCAGGAAAAAGGGATGGTCCAGGTCTCCCATGGGGCAACGTTGAGCCACTCAATGAAAGGTTTGACTCAACCCAGGACCAAACAAGCTCAAATGAAGGTGGAAACATTGGTCAGGAGCATCTAAGCTGAAGCAATCATGTTTCCATGGACCATTCCCACCTCCTCATGCTTTGGTATGACTCCCTGCAAAGGCATGGAGCCACCATGGGTCTGAGGGTCGCTGTCCCAGAGGAGATGGTGCAGGAAGGTAGCAAGGGGCTTGGGAGGCTGGAAGAAGCAGAAGATCAGGTAGGGTTGCTTCAGAGGCAAGGAGAGGAGTCAGGGGTAACCAAGATGGCTTTGGCATCTCACCATGGATCTGCGGATCAAGGAGAGGCGGCTCCTGGCTTTGTTCTCTGCAAACTCCAGGCTGTTGATGTCTTTGAGACGAGCCTTGTACTTGTTCATCTGCTCAATGACGATTAATTCTACACAACTAAATCAGGGGGAGACCAAAAGAAGACAAAACGTCAGGAGGAAATTCTTTGATCTCAGCTAGCCCTGTCTTGCCCAAAGATCTGCCTTGCTGGGAAGGCAAAGAGGAAGAAAGGTGCAGCTGGAAACACAAGGGTAGTGGAAATTCCCCCCAGAAAGAGTGACAATGGGCTACAGTTGGATGAAGGAACTCAGACTAGAGAAACTGAAGACCCCTAAGGATCCCACCAGACAAACTCCTGCCCTGCCTTGAAGAGGGGTTGAGGAAATACAAACCTGAGAAAGGGAAGTTGCTTCCAAGCCACAAATTCAGACACAACTGCACGCAGCAAGCTCATTTAGCTGAGCTGACTGTTTAATGCTGCCAGGAACGTGTTTGGGGGAAAAAATAATCCTCTCTCATAAAAAAATTAGAGCATACGCTGTATCTAAAGTCTAAAACAGAAGATACAAAGAAATCCGACAGAGGACAAGTGCTCCAACCAGCTGGGTGTTGAAACACATTCTGGTTGTCTACAATTTTAACAGAATCATAGAATTGTTTAGGTTGAAAAAAGTCTTCAAGATCATCAAGTTTAATCGTAAGCCTAACACTGCCAAATTCACCAGTAAACTCTGTCCTTAAAGCAACAGACTTACTGGAAGTAAAATCAACTTTTTCAGAAGCCCCGCCCTTCAATGAATGGTTTCCATTATTATCATTCTCTCCATTATCAATATTTACATCTATTTAGTATGAGTCAGACTGAATTTGGGCAAGCATTTTACTTTTTTGCTGTAAAATCTTGGCAATTATGTCAAATACCTTAAAGAAATCTCAGTTTGCTGTACTGATACTGCTGCAGACCAAACAAGCTCACCTCCTCAAACAAAAAAGACAGAATTAAATAAGAATGATGATCTGCTTGCCATAAACAGGATTAACTATAAAACCACATTAGCAAAAGCTCCACCTTTTCCTACTGTGATGTGCCAGGTGGAGGCTCTTGTGGATCCCTCATGGCTTAAAATCCCTGCTCAACAACCTCTTGGGCATTGAGAGAACATGAAATCATTTTCATGAAGATGCATTTAATCTGTGTTTATAATTTCAGTGCTAAAGGTCTTGATCCTTGAGGCATTTGACTGTACTAAGGGTTATCAAGATGCAAGTGGTGACGGAGCTGGGCTCTCATTCTTACGTGGTTGTTTTACTGATGTCCTGGACACTCTGCAGCGGGTCCGTCGTATCAGGGCAGCGGAGGATACAGGGAGCGAATACAATAGCCAAGGCGTTAGCTGACATTCGATTGGTCTCTTCTTGGAGGGCAATCCTGAAAATATAGAGATTATATTTTGAAGTGGAAGGCACCACCACTTCGCCTCTTCCACCGTGGTCACAGATGAAGAGAGGAGATGACATGTCTACAAGTGCTATCCTGCTCTGCCCTCATCTTCACGCTGCTCAATGAAGGAAACCAAACCTCAAGACATCTCAGGTGTTCCCAAGGCCAGCAAACAAGCAGCATTTTCTTCCCAAACAACCTGCCCTTGCAGTGGCAAGAAGCACCATGGTCCTACAAGGCACTATGAGCAACCAAAGCACTACTGAGGTTGCTCACCAATACAAGCATCATTTGGAGAATGATGGAATCACCTCGTGGGAGACACAGCAGACCTGAAAGCTCTTCCTTTTCCTTTGCCCATCTGCTTTCAGTCTTGGCTATTTTGGTACAAAAGGACATCTGTGCTTCCTCCCATTGCCTGTTGCCTCATCTCAACTCACCTCACCAGGTGGAAGATAAGACGCTCCAAGGTGCTGAGATGGGTGCGGGACAGCTGGTCAATGACCGAATACACTCCACGCACAGTCTCCTTCCTCTCCTGAAGGCCTGCAAAGAAAGCACCAGCATTTAGGAGCAGCTTCTACTTCTTCTTCATACTTAAAACAATACCTTCTTAGCACTTGCTCACTTTTACTACTTAAGAGATAGATCTTCTGGCTAACGTTTTGGGCTGAAATCTGCTGAACCACAATGCATGCCATCTACGGCAAGGCCAAACTGCCCATGGCTTTGCACAAAAGTCAAAAAATCAGACTCTGAAACTGAGTGAAAATGATTTGGCAAAACAAGCTGATTTGGGCCCAAGGAATAAATAAAGACTTTGGCACTAACAGTGGTCACTGTATAGTGGAGAAGGTTCCTTACCCATCGCTCGCAGAAACTCCTCATAGAGCTCAAAGGTCATCAGAGGGTTGGGTAGATCTCGGAGCCACTGCTTGAACACGCTGGCGATGACGTGGATGTTGTAGTCGTCCAAATTCACACTATCGATGTCTGCATTCCATAGTGGATTTAGGAGAAATCATGAAAAAAAGAGGCAACAATTAATATGAACCCATAAGTGAAGCCAGTACATGGACCAGCTATTTTAGGATAGAAAATGTTCACATTCCCCTCCCTCAAAACTTATTGCATCCCATGTCAAGAATTCCATCACCTGATTTCAGCTCCACATCTTAAAATCTGCATTTTCTGGGCATGTGACCTTAGGAGGGACCAGGCAGCGTTATCTGTCAACTAGAATGATGTTCTTCCCGCATCAGATCCAAAAAATCATGAGTCAGTGATTTGAGAACAGAATTTGGTTGGACACGTGAAAGTACCACTTGCGCTGTCACAGCCCGTGGTCGGGGGAGGCGGGACTGCTCTCTTGTTTTGCCCCAATGAAGCACTCTCTACCTTCCTTACAACCAATCTTACTGTTGTGGAGATTCATAGAACCATAGAATCACAGAATCTCCAGGTTGGAAAGACCCACCAGATCATCGAGTCCAACCATTCCTATCAATCACTAAGCCATGTCCCTCAGCACCTTGTCCACCCGTTCCTTAAACCCTTCCAGGGAAGGTGAATCAACCCCCTCCCTGGGCAGCCTCTGCCAGTGCCCAATGACCCCTTCCATGAAATTTTTTTTCCTAATGTTCAGCCTAAACCTCCCCTGGCAGAGCGTGAGGCCATTCCCTCTCGTCCTGTCCCCTGCCAACCCCACGTGGGGTTTTATTCCATCCTTTTACCTGTATCGAGTCCTTGCCGCAGCTCCTTGATCTTGTTGGTGGACCCTGATTTTCTGTAGATGCCCTCTGTGTACAGCCCATGCATTTCGATGTAGCTGATGAGCTTTTCCACTAGCACTGGCACTGCTCGCTCCTCACTGGTCAACCGGGAGAGCTCCACACCGAACTGCCGAGATGAGAGCTCAGGGTCATACTGAAGAGGAAAAGGGAAAAAAAGGGTTTTATAATTCTTTTATGGAAAGTCATGCTGGCACAGTGCTCGGATCCAATTTCTACTCAAACCTCTTCAGCTGATCCAGGTGACCTGCAAATCTAATGAAGACACGTGCAAACGAGGACAGGACAGCCGGTAACATACATCTTGCAGTCTTAGATTGGTCTTTAGACATGCATGTGAAGTCAAAAAAGTCTGAATTGTCTTTCTTTAGCTATCCCACTGTGGTCATATTCTAAGCCCAGCAGAGCCAACACAGCTGAGCGTGGTCCTCCACCTCCTGCTCCTCTTGCACCATCTCCAGGGATGATTTCACTGCTCAAAGAGGATGCACAAAAGTAAATCTGAATTTTGTGTACTCAGACCAACTGGCAGGACTGGAAGACTGGTTAACAATAACACCTATGTCCAAGACTAACCCACATTTAAGAATAACCCCACATTTCCATGTTCTTAAAAGCTACAATAGGAGGCAGCTTTCTATTATTCAGTATAGTTACAAGGCAGGGAACATCACTGCAACATCTGCTGCACGACTGCACAAAAAATATAATGATGCAGCACTTCACTGCTCCCAAAATACACGCAAATGCTGACACACTGGTTGGAGAGAACTCTAGGGATCTGCAGTCCAAGCTCCTGCTCAAAGGAGGATTATTGCCAGCATTACAGCAAGTTCTGTGCCTGCAAAAGTTGTTTATACAGGCCTGGGATTGTCATCTGAAAGGTATTTAATGAAAGAAAAGGAATGAGAGACATTTACCTTTTTGGAGCACTTAGTTGTGGTTTTAAGACAGCACTTCTTGTGACAAGCATATTTACATACTGCAAGAAAGAAAAATAGTATTTAATAACCCAAAAAGTCAGATCATTGAAGAAATATGAATTAATATGAAGCTAAGGAGCTCCTCTCAGGACTAGTAGGTCAAAAGCACATTGAATTTGCAGTTACCAGGGGCCACATCTATATTAGATCCATTAAAACCCTAGCAGATCAACTCAGAAAATAATCCATGAGTCACTCCAAGCTACCACACACAGGTACCCTCAAAAAGGTTGGAAATAACACCTAATTTGTACTCTTCTTGCACCAGACATAAGCTTGAAATACTCCGGGTTGATACTTTCAACCTAATCAAAGAAACACTGAGGAAAACAAAGCGATGTGTCAACCTCTCCCATCCATCGCCTTCTACTTTTCTGATCTCCTCAAAAATTCAAGTGCCTGGAAGTCAAATGGGCTAAGCCACGTGAATTTGCCATGGTCACAAACCCCACAGGCTGAAGCCATGGGGCACATTCCCCATATCTGACTGTCCCTACTGTACTTCTTACCATGACACTTATATATGGCTTGAACTTATGGGATGACCCTAAGACCCTTATGGGATAAGATGTGTAACACAAAGCTCCCATGTACAAAACTAACCATAACATGAGGACTGGAAGGGTGGCTGGGATGGACTTACTGGTTGACTTCAGAAACCTTGAGGGTCTGTCTCTTTGAATGTGAAGAAACTCAAATAATTTGAGAGTGAGATTGCAAGAAACAGCAGCAAATGCCTTCCAGAACCCCAAAACTTATCACAGTGATACAAGCACAATAAAAAAGGGACAAAGAGAGGGTGCTTACATTTACAAACAGAAGCCCTGTCCATTATCCAGATCAAGGAGGAACAATATTCACAGTAGGTGGGGATGCTGTACTGGGTTGCCTTAAAAATGTGACCATTGTGCTCTTCCACCTGAAATGAAAAAGACTGGGTGGTGAGAAAAAGCAGACGAATGAAGAGTTTGCTGCAAAATGGGGAGATGAACACAGTCAGCTGTCCAGTTTTAGGTTTTATTTGCTATTTTTGTTTTCTCTTTAGCCCAATAACCCCGCCGGCAAGCCAAACAGACATCCAGCCAGTACGGAAACTAAACTGTCATGCAAGCAGGTTAGAAACTGCATTTGACTGATGTTGGCAGGTCAACCTCTCCATGTTAAGGTTTTCTACGCACCCATAGCCCCTTTCTGCTCTGCATCTGCACCCTTCCTAGTACTACTGTATCCTTTAGGAGAAAAGGAGATGAAGTCTCCTACATCTGTGATATCATAGATGTGAAACACACACTAGAAGCCTATGCAGAAACCCAGAACAACACTTCCTTTCTCACTCTCAGTTCTTCTGTAACTACTGATAGTACTCATACCGTCTTGACTGATGTGGGATGTGTTTTCAGAGGACAACCTGCAGCAATCCTTGATCAAGCAAACCAAATCCACCTCATCCATCTTTCTAGCCTATCCTTTCACAGCTGCGTGTTCATTAGAGTGTGATGTCAGATCTCAGCACACGATATGTCATGAACAAGTCTCTTATCAGTCATCTTGGCCACAAGGACATTTTTTTTTTAATGGGTAGGCACAGAAAGCTCAACTCACCACATCCGCTTCCTTTTTTCTTCTCTTTTTTCGTTCCGTTTTTGGCACCTGGTAATAGAAAGACAATTTAAACGTATTCAGGGGCAATTTCCCCACGCAAAGCGCACAGAGGGCTCGTATCTTTGCCCACCACTTTCCAGCCCCGTCTTCCAGTGGACCAGCAGCCCCACAAAAGTCACTTTAGACAGCTCTCCTATGAGTCACCCCGTATTCAGAAATCCCCTGGGCAACTGTCCCCATGTTCATCTCACAGCTGGGATTAGCTGCTCTGCCTCCAAGTCCAGCATTAAGGACCTAAAGCTCTCCCATCTCATGCAGAACACACAAGGAAGAGATGTCACAGCACTGCACCCAGAGCTGATGCTCACTTTGCTCAGAAGAAAACCTGCCTGGAGAGGAACCTAGGGAGGACTTGGAGCAGAAGACCTAGAAGATAGGTTGTTTGTACAATGGACAGCATCTGCCAAGCCCAGTCTGAGACCTCAAGGTTGTCCTTGCAGACAATAAGGAGCAGAAAGTGAGGAGCTCAGGTTTGTAAGGGACACTTTGCAAGCTCCGATTGCTTTAAAAACTTGATCCCGAGGACAGCCACTGCCCCTTCTCCTACAACCCAGGTGATGGTGAAGTATGGGATCACCTGAGAAAAGATCAAGAGATGAGCAAAGCAGCTCTCTCACTTTCTCTCAAAGACAGAAAAAAGAAAAATCCAAAACTAAAAGACAGCACCAGGAGCTGCCTTTCCAGCCATCCACAGATGCTTCCAACTTTGGAGACAACATCTACACGCTGGCACCAGCCAAGGCCCAGCTCAGCCCAGATGTGAACCGGGGTTTGCTGAGCCCAGTGAAATACAACCAATGAATCATGCCTTGCATGCCATCTTACGCTGTCCATCTCAGTTTAATGCAGAGGAGATGACAACAAGGGTTTCCCATGTGTCTACAAAGAGCACGGCCCTGTGGAAAGACAGTTCCCAAATTTTCAAGAAGCTTAAGAAAAATGGCAACTACCTTCACCGTGGTGTAGTCCAGGGGTTTGTACTCTATCATATATTCATCCAGGAAGACTTTGAAGGTATTGACCCACACTTTAACTGGAGACTCACTCCAGTCCCTCTGCTCAAGCCTCATGGTCTTCTCCAGAATCTGCTCGAATAAGGCGTATAAGTCCTTATAGCGGATGCTTTTCCCATCATCCATCTTTTGAGGAAATAGAAACAAAAAGAAAAGGCATTTTTATACACCCCAGATTGCCTATTCTGCTCCAGAAAATTATTTCAGCCTGACTGGCTTCCAAACACTTGGGAAATGCCCAGGTATGATTAAAAGAAGGAGGGAAAAACAGGCTGTTTTGTGATCTTCGCCATGTTGGCTTCTCAGTGCACAGCGCAGGAGGACCTTAAACGCCAGCTCAAGTCTTAGAAGAAGCTTTATGCACAATTTGGGCAACAAAATAATTTTTTGTGGTCATCGTCTGTCACTAAAGCATAGCAATTATCGCTCAGATTCAGGAGCAGAAGAGCAGAGTTCTCCATTGCTCAGATGTCCACCACTTGCAAACATACCACAAAGGTCACCAGGAACTTTGGGTTGAAAATAGGAGTTACACATCCCTCATGTGACCAGGAGCAAGCTGTAACGAAGAGAGTAGTAATCTCTTCTCAAGAAAGAAGTGTTTAGTCCAAATTTACAGCTCACAGGACTGAATATAAAGGAAGAGTTTCCTTCCTTTGGGACAGGAATGGAAGGCTCAGCAATGTCTCCACCACCAGGACTCATCGCATCTCAATTCTCCTGGAGGTGCAAGTTCTCACCCACCATCCAGTCACTTACCGCCAATGCAGAGGAGTAAAAGCTGAAGATGTTTTGTCGGAATTCCTTCAGCGCTTTCTTGAACACGACATCCACCAGTGTGTCCTTCTTGCTGTCCTCATTATCCAGTTCATTCATCTGGGAACCCAAAGTGGTTTATGCACCCACGTGACTTTTCCAGCATGCCCATCTTTTCTCCCAAGCCTGCCCTGATGCATGCTGTGCACCCTTAGATGAATTACTAGTATTGCCACTGCATCCCCCAGGATAATTTTGGCTTTGTTGCCTCTGTCTGCTCTTCGAGCTCTCTGATGATTTATCTGGAGCAGTGAGGACAGGAGTTACCTTTTTCAGGAGAAACTCATCCATGCTCTTCAAGTCGCTAGTGCTGCTTATGATCTGCAGCGAGTCATTCTGCCACTGCACGGGTTCCAGAGCAACGTTGCTGATCTTAACACTGCGCTTGCGTTTCACTTTGGGAGAGGGCTCCTTGTTCTCCTTGAACTCCCGACGGTAGATACCAGACAGCTCGGGACTCCGTGGAGGAGTCAGGTGATGAGGACCCAACTCTATGGGTGATAATTAAAAAAGGGAAAAGAGATTGAATAGCAGATGGAGAACAGTTCCGCCACTAAAACAGAGAGATGAGCATTGGAATAAACCTGCAGGAGAAAAGCACTGTGCCGTACTTGTAAGAAGATTATATGTCATTTTTGCTGTGGTTATTTCCTCTGTCAAGAGAGGAAACATCTGTCCATGTCCAGACGGTTGTCAGGAGGATTAGTGACACAGAATTCCTTAAGACAAATTTTGGACCCTCCCTATGACCTCCTTGCCACTGTTTTGGGTTGACATTGTCCATGAATTCAAGAGATGTTAACCAGCATGGACATTTGATTTGAGCCTCTTTCCAACCCATTTTCCCACAGCAGCCTTAGCTGGACCACACCATCATACACGATGGTCCCATTTACAAATGCACAGATAAGCCAGCCTTTCTCAGCTCTATATCTTTACCCAAGCTCCCGTATTATACTTGGTTTAGCATATATTCATATTTGCACTAGCTCCCCTCTCTGCTCCTTGCAACACAGTACCTTACATGGTACCCTTCCACCCCAACACTTACCTTCACTAAGCTGCAAGCCAGAAATCACCTCCCTGCTGGGGGCTTCTTGTTCTGCGTACAGCTCTAGCAGCTCAGACTGGGTAGTAAGCTTCTCCCGAGCAGTCTTCTTCTCCCCCTGCTTACCCTTCACCCAGAACCTCATCTTGGCTCGCTGAGTCCTGAAAATAAGTTGTGGAAAGAGGAATCACCTCAGCTAGGAAAATGTCCTTCTATCCTAGACTACCCCAAATCTCCCAGACCTTCACAGCGTTTGAGGAGTTATATGGATACAACTTCTACCAGAGGAACCAGGCTATGTGTCCTCAGGAAAGGCAAAACCCTAAAATTTCACACATGCAATGGGGTGGTTCGGGACAAGGCATCTCCCCTACGTTGTCAAAACTTTACTGCAATATGAGAACGATGCCCCTTCTAATTGGGCATGTCCATGGTCAAGTAGAAAAGGTGAGACAAGTAAGTGGAGTGCTGCCCCTGGCTTGTAGAGCTCCAAAGGAACCACAGGGTGGGTCATCAAGGTGAGGGAAACAAGAAGGACATGAGAGGGACTTATCTCTGATCTCCAGCAGCGTTTCCTACCTCCCACCAGGTGCCAGGCTCTTCTGTGTGGTTACCAGCTTCCCAATCTCCCCGTGAGACATGGTTTTGTGTAGTTTCATTTGGCTTTCCCCAGAGGCAAATCGCTGCACCGTCTGTAAAATTTCCAAGCATGAAGAGTATAAAAAAGAAATAGCTCTTGGGATGCCAGCTGATTTTTTTTCCTAGCAAAAATTAGATATTTAATCTGTTATCCCTTTATTTCTAAGTGCCTACAGGTGAAAAACTACAGTCTTGTCAAGACAGCTACAACTACAGAAATATTCTAACAACTTCTAACAAAACAAAGGGATTTCCCTTGCTCCAGCTCTGCACTGAGGTCCAACTTTCTCTCTCCTTGAGGAAGCAAGGATGAAGATCAGTGCGCACCAAGCCACAGGTCCTCATCCCTCAGCCTGCACAACTAATCTACCACCTTGGTCTGGGCAGCCCGGCTCTTCATCCAAGAAAAGCCACAGTAGCTACGATGATTAGCAATGATGAAGTGATTTGGGGTGTTCCTGGCACCAAAGGAACCGTCAGCCACATGTATCTGTCCCAGCAGAAATTTCTCCTCAAACTCTGGTTGAGGACTTTACAGAAAAGACTAAGTATTTGTGCCAAGGACACATCAAAATGAACCCTTTAGAAATAAGAGATTTTGCAGCATTAATACAAAGGATCTCCGCTTTCACCACCATTTAAAACACCCTGCAATCATTTTTAAGGGTGAAATGAATTTACAATAGTTCAGCCTAATGAAATTCCAAGAAATAGCCCAGAAATAGTCCTACTGTATTTAAAAAAAACAGCAATTTTTGCCCTTTTTTTTCCAATTGCAGCAGTGATTTCAGAGTTGGACTCTGGGAAGAGAGAATCTCAACACAAGAAAAGCAAGAAATCAAGTTGTACAAAAGGATTTGGGAGATAATAGTCATATCTCCTGTAGCTTTCCCATCACCTAAACGACTCAGCTGAATGTATTGTGTTTTTAATAATTTTTTTCTTCTATTAAAAATATTTAAAATAAAATTATATAAAATATGGGCTGCAGGGGACTCGCATTTACTGTATACGTTGTTCTTCACTGTTTACTTTTCGGACTATCACTCTGGCAGCCAGGAGATGGCAGCAAACAAGCCAAAATTATCACTGGGAAAGAAAGAAACTGCCTAAAGTACCAAAGGGTTTCTTGTTCCTGTCGTGCTTACATTTAGGCGATGGATACCGGGTTAAAAAAAAAGAAAACTAACACCATAAAAGTGACTTCCATCCAGCCAAAACTTAGTACTTGCTTTTAAAAATGACCTAATGAAATACATTCCTCTCCATGATACAGTATTGCTCGAGTCCTTTCAACCTTTTGATCGCTTACAGTGCTTTGTTTTTGTGGGACACTTACTCCCTTATTTTCTATTTCCAAGTCATTTAAAGCACAGTGGTACGTGCTGATCGTGGCAGGTGGGCTGAGGGGATCACTGGGGAAAAGCAGAGGTTGCTCTCTAGGACACGACAGACACTTTCTTTTTAAAATATATATCAGACCTACTCCACAACCAAACGTGGCGTACAGGCTTCAGAGTACAGCAAAGCAAGCGAAACCCCTGGCTCGTGGAGAAGACAGAGTCAAAAACATCTGCTGCTATCACAGTAACCTCTCAGGCTTTTGAAAGTAAGGACAAAAAGGCTTTTTTTTGGCACGAGACCTTTCTGTTTGAGGGACTCCTCCAAGAAGCTGCGATGGGCAAGGTCCTTGTTTGGATGGGAAACCTTCTCAGATGCCAAGACAAACCTTTGTGGCAGCAAATCCCTGACCGAGGAACACCACAAAGCACCACACAGACAAACACCACCCAGTGGACCTGGGGTCGTGCCCTGAATAAAGAGGGGGGCAAACATTTTTCCTCTGAGAGAGCAACCTGTATGTTGACTCCAGCATTAAGAAGAGATCGTTACTGTGGCCAAGTGAGATGACTTCTTACAGCAGGCAACAGTGCTGCCCAGAGAGGTGGTTGAGTCACCTTCCCTGGAGGTGTTTAAGGCACAGGTGGACAAGGTGCTGAGGGACATGGTTTAGTGTTTGATAGGAATGGTTGGATTCGATGATCCGGTGGGTCTCTTCCAACCTGGTGATTCTATGATTCTATGCTGCACTAAAGAGCTTCCTGAAGTGCAATGCTCCCTCTTTTATTGCTGGCTCTTCAGACATGCTTGGGATCAGCTGGTGACAGATACTTGGATAGGTGTTTGTCAATTTGTGGCTTTAGTACGGAGGTTGGAGGTAAACTGCTGCTTCTTCATCCAAGGCCCTCTCCCTCTAAGAGCCTCTGCCAAAGGAGAACGTATTCTGAAGATAATTCTGGTGTGGTTTCTCTAACCGAGGCTTTGTATTTATCTGCTGCACGAAAGCTCTCCAGGCTTAGGTGCAACACGTAAGTGGTATTCGTATGGGTTGATCACAGCCAGGAGCTATTCCTCCCGCTTGTACCTGTCCCATTGCAAGGCAGGTTAACCCTTGGTTAATCACTAGCCAAAAATCTCAAGCACGGCCTTGTCACTAAGTCCTTTACCCCTAAAGGCTCTCTGGAGTCAACCGTATCTGCAGCACCCACCTCATATACAATTGCACCTTGGGTTTCAGCTCTGGCTGAAGATTCTCTTGGTCTTTGCTGCTCTAGGACACACCAGACTAAGGCCAGGAGCATGAGTTTCTCATAAAACTCTACTTACCATCTGGGGATACACAATCATTAAGAAACCAATGGACATAATGGGCAGGTTCACATCAGTGCAGCTGGTGACCCATCACATGCTCAGATTCTCAAGGTCATGTGCGATCTCTCTTTTGTCTATCTAGCAGCCCTTGGCTACTGAGCAGCACATTACAAGAGGTTTTTTTGGAAAGTCATAGCTGGGGGCTGAAGCCGCATGAATAAGCTATTCACTAGCACGGAAACCAGCCTGCACGTGGAGGCTGCCTAGTTTGTCTCCATGTGAACATCACAAGATACAACAAATATGCCTACATTGGCATCCACCTACTTGAGCTTGTACTCAAACTAACACACACCGGTATTGCTCTAACATAGGCTGCTTAATTTGAAACATCCAACCAGGCTCTGCTAAGAAATACCAATAAGCAGTCTCTAGATTTTGCTACTTGTGGCAATCCTGACCCAGAGAAGACACAAGTCAAAAAACTGGTTCCAAACCTGCAATACAGAATATACAGATGGAAACACCGTATACGTTGTCAGGACACAACAGATGCAGGGTACGGCTGAGGCAGCGTTTGCTAGAAAGCACAACTCAACCACAGGAGGGCTGAAAGGGGTGATCACCAGTTAGGACTAGTGATGGAGAAGAGGGATACAGGACAGAGGAGAAACAGTTGGCATCTACCACTACTTGCATGCGGTGAGAGCTGTTAAACCAGGTGATGAGAGTCCCAAGGAGCATTTCTAAAAAGAGAGATGAGCCAGGTCTCTCCCAAGGACGGAGCTCACCAAGTTCTTTTCACATCCCAGCAGGAAAGATTTCTACAGCTAAAAAACCCCTAATTCTCTGTAAGAGGGTATCCTTCAGGAACACAGCACGGCACTCCAGGCATGATGCCCCTCATCCAGGGCTTTCACCAGGCTATGTACAATACAACATTTTAATATATAAAATTCTCCCTTTCCTGATCTACAAGCAGGGAGATAAGCGAAGATGCAGCCAAGCAAGCTCAGTTCAATCAAGTTTCAAGTCTTTCTGGCTCAAACCCTTTGGCAATTTATCGAAAGCAGTCTTAACGATTCATGGAATTTGTGAATTTCCACCCCTTCCCGTGAGGAAATTATCCTGAGAAAAAATTACCCTTTATAATGAAAGCTGCTAACAGAAAAGTCATGGAAAGCCCTCCTTGGCCATCTGCCTTTCTTGGAAAAGCAGATTTTAGGATTACGGGAGATATTTGCTGGGCTCACAGCAATACTGTCGCACAAAATAAATGACTGACTTTGGTTTTCAGTCTTTTGTTTGTTTCTATACTCAGTTCAACATCCAGCCCCACAGCTGAGGCAGAGGAGCAAGGCAGCTCTATGCAATGCTCCACCTGAGCTCCCATGGCAGGAGACGATTCCTGGTGTTTATCCACATTTCTATGGGAACATCTCAACTACCTCAGGAAAATAATATGAGTGAGTTGGAAGCTGTTAGCCTCTTCTACTCCTGAAACCTCTCAGTTTGTGATTTTTGGAAAGAAGCTTATCCAGGCGGGAGCTTAAGCCTGAGGTGCAAGCACTCAGCCGCACAGGGTCATGTCGCATGAAGCTGCAGCCCATGGACCTGCCAAGGGACACCAGTTACTGTGCCTGAAAAAGCCACTAAGGTTCTGTTTTTTCTTTAACATCCACTATTTCACTCACTATACTCTTATTGTCCAATTTACATGGTTTTGCTTTCTCTGAGACACTGTCTGCTAGCATCAGTCTGATAACACAGGAATAAATAATCACCAGTCTAAGGATACATGGGCTGTGGCTATGGATACAAAATTGGAAGTAATAAGAAGAGTAAGATTTATATTGTTTTCTTTGTTGTCTATTGCTTTTTGGACAAGGTTTGCTTTGATCTTCTCTGTAGAGGTGTGAAGATCATCTTTAGAGCAAAAGGATTCTAGGAGAACTTTGCTGCTGAGAATTAAAAAAAGGTAGCTGTGCAACACAAGTTGCAATGCTACAAAAAACGCTATGGAAACCATAACTGATATCAATCCAAGACAGAAAACATCCCCATGGCCAAGACATACAAATGATTTCCCAATTTCACATCCATTTCTGCTGTGTTCGCTGAGTTTACCCATGAACAGCATCCTTGGAAATGGGAAAAGAAGCAGTGGAGGGGTGGATCAGTGCAGCTAAGGTTAGCAAAGAAAGGCTCCCGCAGCTCCACTTGCTCCCTCTTGAAAATTTCCCCCACCACGTTGGAAAAATTTACCATTTCGGAGTCACTGTAACAGGCCTGCCCCAGGCGGGCTGCAGGCACTGCCTCAGGATGAGGAGGTTGGTCAGAGGAGAGAAGAAACTCAAAATTGCCATCGTAATCATCTTCCTCCGTATCCCCCTCCCCATCAGCAAAAGTACCTCTAGTCAAGAAATCGGAGCGCGTCCGCGCCATGCGGGCTTTCTTTTTATGGGTCGGTCTGGGAACCTGCTTGACCAAATGATAAAAGAAACAAACAAAAAGGTTTTTAAAATAAAAATGATGTTCTACTGATGTTTGGCATCATAGTGTAGCTCACAGATGGCCTTAAGACATCTCTCAGTAATGTGGCACCCCAGGGAGGGGACACAATATTACATGTAATGCTAAAAAAGACAGGGAATAACAAAAACTGAGACAGCACGGTGAAAAAGGACAATTGCGGATCAAATGGACATTAAACCACGCCAAGAAAAGACTTCATTGGACAGTGTTTGCCATCAGGACTGTGAGATCCTTTTTACCCAGAGCTGCTATGAATTAATGCTACTGGGGGCTTTTTTCAAGGGAAGGTGTGAATCCTCCTTCCCTGTGTCTAGCAGCCCTTGCGCTATAGTTCATATCTCATAAGCTTTTGAGGGAAAACTGGCAGAATAAGCGGGTTTTTTTACACCTCCTGTGCAATTAAAAGAGAAAATAAGAAAGCCACAACCTACCTCCCCTCTGCCAGACCCCGGCATCTTAAAGGGCTTCTTAGCTTGTTCACCCTTGGAGAGGCACTGATGACTCGCTTCCCTGCTGAAACACAATGAAACAGAGATGTTTTATCTTCTCTTTAAAGTCCTCCCACTGCGCTGACCCATCTTGCAGGAGTGTACAAGTGCACAGCCCAAGCAATCAAGACCAAAATTGCAAGTTCAAGGCCGTGGGCTTTTGGAATCACTTTGAGTTCTTCAGGATTTGAGTTAAAATCGAAGGACAAGAAGATGTGAAGTTCTGCCTGCCAGCTCTACCCACCATAGTGGTTATGGATGGTACCTTTACACTTCTGTATTCTCAAAAGTGATTGTCCCGTGGCAGAATAAAAAGTGACAGACAGGAGTTTTTAATATTTTTATTTTCCTTTGGCTTGTTCAGTGCCTGAACCAGGAAAAGAATTGAGAAGATTATTGGGGGGAAAGACTATTTTCAAGTTTCCCCTTCAAACCAATTGTCTAGGACTTCATACTGATTATCACACAAACTGGTTCAGACTGAGAACGTTCTCGCTTTGCACCTAATGTAGCATTAAAAAATACACCTATTTAAAACTGCTTTTTGCTCGGCTCACTCTTTCTGCCATCACTTCCGAACAAAACTCTCATCATGCCCGTGTGCAAGGGACGCCACTCTCTATTGAGGGGGCAAGGGGCTATTTTTTCATTGATAGTTCCTTTTCCCCATCCCACGTGTCTGGACTTACTTATAAGAAACTGCGAAAATTAAAGGGGAATCTCCTGCCATAATGGCACATAAGCCACAAGACTACTACACTTGGAGGTAGCCTGAGCTATCAACAGCAAACATACACTGGTAGTTTTTGCCTTGGAAATGGTGCAGCAGGATTTTGGGAGGCTTTATGTCCTTTTTGAGCTAAATGGCTCTCAAAAATCAGGCACAGCAGCTTAAACGATGTAAAAGAGTGGAAGCAAATGTTGACCCAAGCTCTTGCTGCGGTCTCTAACCCCTGTGCTGGAGCAGCCCAGCATTTAGGTGATGTGACAGAGCTCAATGACTGTTAAGCCCATTATGCTATATGTAATTATATATGTAAGCAACACGCTGCCAGAAGTGCATTCATATCCCAAACTCCCTCTGGACAGCTGTTGTTTTTCAGTCTGCATTGTCCGAATGGCTTTGCTAGCTGTGCTAATTCTTCAGTAAAAAAAGAAAAATCCTGGAATTTTCTGCCTGAGCTACTCATTTCTACTTAGATCACCCAAAAATTCTAAGAATTTTTTCGTCATGTTCTACCTTGACAAATTAACTCCTATCACCATTCATCTAGGGCAAATGAAAACAGTGTTGACCTTCTTTCTATTAACTTCCTTCACCTGTTAATGTCTATGATTATCTTCCCTGGCTTACATACTGCCCATCACACACAAGACTGAGAAATCACATTTCCAGCTTTTCCCCCTTTTCCTCTGATCTCTGCCCACTTGTTGCTAGAAGATCAAGAAACCCATCTTAGTTTCACCAGGGGTTTTGTACAGTCTCCAGAAAGAACGTTCTGGACTGTTTGTCTAAAATAGTCTCTTGCAGAACAAAAAGCCTATGGAGAAAGCCTACAGAGAAAGGACATCATCTTTTTTACTCACTGGAGGCCGAAAGGATTGTCTTTTGGTGTGAAGAACATAGCACTTGCCCTCGTCTCTTCAGTGGCCTGGCTGGGCACTCGGGGTGGCCGGAGGCGCTCTGCTCTTGAGAAGTGGCTGCCTGGCAGGTCCTTGGGGTCCAGAGACAGTCTGGAATGGCACCGTGGTTCTAGCACTGGCCCCAGCTGATCTTCTCTTTGCTCCATAAACATGCTGATGGGTCTGTCTTTTGGGGCACTATGGGCTGGAGAACTGCCCCTGGTCCCAACAGTGAGACCTTTAATGTCCACTGATGAAGATGGAATCACACTCGTGGTGGGGCCGTGCTCCCCTCTGCTCTGGGGGTGCAGGATGAGGACTGACTGAGGCCGACAGTCTGGTTTTTTGGTTGGTTTGAGCGAGGGCTCCTTCATTCTGCTCTGCTCAGCTCTCTGCAAAGCCTCCACCCTCCCTTGCTGCTCAAAGGCTTTGCGTTGTCTCTCCAGAATTTCCTTCTGCTGACGGATCTGCTCCATCATCTCCCTTTCGTTTTGCAGCTGAAGTTGCTTTTGTCGTTCCTCCTTCTCCACATTGAGCTTTTCCAGTCTCTTGATGACAGAGTCTGGAGAATGGGTCTGTGTCACAGTTTTTGTCCCATGTTCCTCACTCTTGGCAGAGGACTTCTCTTCCTCTCCTCCCAAGGCTCTGCCCTGGTCTGGCTCACAGTCCTTCCTAACCTCAGAGAACGAAACTGTCCTCTCCTCTCTTTCCACTGTTTTGTTCCTGAAGTTATTCTCCATTGGCTTCACTTTCACATTGTCTTGTGGTGGGACGTAGAAAGTAGGTAAATTGCTGGAAAGGAAAGTTTCTCTCGGATGAGCCTTGTAGATAACATTCTGGGGTTCACAGACCACACGCTCCTTCACAGTGAGGTTATCGGGTAGCTCCAAGTCTGGAGGCATCCTTCTGACACCGGATAAATTGCTGTTCACATCTGCTGCACAGAAAGACTTCTGCAGAAGAGCCTGGGGGCTGCTAGGCAAAGAGTCATTGGAAAACGACTGTGCATCTTGCTCATCTAAAACTAAGGAAACTAGTTTATTACTTGGTATATCTTCACAGCTTAACATCTCAAAGCTTCCTTGAGAACTTTCACTCTCTGGGGTTCCCTGAGGGGAATGAAGTGCCTCAGACACAAGCTCAGTGGACCACCGTCTCTCTTCTGAAGGTGACAGCCCACCAGCAGTGGACCGGACCTTGAGCAGCTCCAAACTAAATTTTGCTTGTTCCAGTTCACGCATCCTCCGACTTTCTCTTTTCGCACGAACGACTTTTTTCTGGTTGAGATCCTCCAGTGACTTGGGTCTCTCTCTCACAACAACCTCCTCTTCGGTGTCCATCCCACTCTGGCTACTGGCTCTCTCGTGTTTTTTGTACAATAAATTTGCAGAAGTATCCAGTGGGTCCACATGATTCACCTGATTATTGTCCATCAGTGATTTATGTTTCTCTATAGCTCTCACTCGCTCTACAAATGAGCCATCTTCCCACTTAGATGGGTCCGAGCCCTTGATTTCCAAAACATCGTTTGCCTCCAGTCCATCCTCTTCTTTAACTGACAGGCTGTTCTCCAGCTGCATATCTTTTAATCTCTGCTCTTTCAAAGCTCTAAACCTGCAAATAAGCAGAAAAAACCAGTAAATATTATCCCCGGACCCACTCACATCCCTTCAAGGCACTGCAGTGGTGGCAGCTCATCACCACCATCCTCATCATCATCACTATCTCAAGCAACATTCCTTGCATATCTGGTGCAAGATGGTGTGAGCGTACATTTGGTTTTAAATCTTCTTCTCCTCTCATGCCATCTCTCCCAGCCAAGGATTTCCACAACACACCTGATAGCTGCTCTCATGCTGACAGTAGTGGGTCTAGTCTCCATCCTTGGTTTAGCTCGTTTGTAAGCTGATAGAGTCAGAAGAGCTTAACCCATTGCACTCCCTTGGCTTCTCCATCTTCATCATCCTGCCTGGGCTGCCTCTGGTACAGCTAGTAGGGAATTCAGCCCTGCATCAAGAGCACTTTGCAATTCCTAGATCTTCCATCCTACATCAAGGTGCTCCACAGATTCCAGGCAGTGCCTCTGAAGAGCAAACCAAGACCTGTCCCACAGCCAGCAAGCCAAGGCACGGCTGGGAAGCTTCTCGCCTTTTGCAGCAGCTGGCTCCAGTATCTCCTATCTTTGCGAGACTGCAGCAACCACACCGGTGAGCCGATCCGAGTTAAAAATAGGCTGCTTAAACTGGTACTGCTGCCAAGGGCAAGACAAAAAAAAAGCAACTCACGAGTATTTATGGCCTCTACTGCCTACGTGCTCAAACCTAAAATAGACTCTGCTTATTCTAAGAGTAGGACGTGCAGCTAAATAAACTCCTTTGTTAGAAAGCATGGGCAAGTGAAGGATCAGGGCAGGTTGGGATGGGGTCAGGGATCCTACGAAGATACAGCACCTTTTGTAAGTCACTATAGTCCTGGCGGTGCCAGAATTCACATCACTCCTCACCGGGCATCATCAGAAAACAGTTTCTTTTTTAATGAAAGCCAATGGTGTTTGTTACCTTTGTCGTGTTAAATATCCTCTGCAGGCTGCTTGCAAGCAGATGACTTTGCTCCTGCAGGCTGTGTACGACTGCTTCGCACGGTGTCCTCGCCAGGCTGCCTGGATGCTGGTGGCTGCGTCGTGCCGCCGCTTGGCGTAGTCCCGCCAGCAGCTCTGGATGAGATGGGCCGCAAACCGCATCTGCAGGAACCTCCGCCTCTCCACAAAGCCACGCCAGTGGGTCTGGAGAACGACAGCGGCTTTGCTCAGGACAAGAGGGTCTGGGGATGGTTCGCCTTGCTTTCGGCTCTGGTAACTACGCCAAAATCTCTGCAAACAGAGCAGGCAGTTCTTTGTAACGGGTGTTGCATGGGAATGGGAGAACACCTGCCGTCATGCAACCATTCCAGCTCTGTCTCCCTCATTCCCAACTTATTGCGGCACTAGGAGCCAAATTCTGATTGTAAGCTGCTTCTCTAGAAAGGATACCTGTTTTTACCCTACAGCTGTATCTGCAGGATTAGTGGATTGTAATTCACCACGAAATCAGGCCCCGTCACCTACCTGTATGACCACAGCAGCTTGACGTAAGCTCAGGAACTGCCTCCTGCAGAGCAGGCTGCGGAACCAGCGCTGCAGGAGTGTGATCCGGCGCAACACCTCCTGGTGGAGCAGATCCTGCAGAATCTGCCGCTCCCGCTCCTTCACGAAAACCTGGCCAAAAAAAAAACCAAAAAACCCCGAAACACTAGCATGGAAAGCTCCCACCACCACAAACCATTTAATGCTGCTGGTTTCTGTAAGCAGGATGCCCAGGAGAAAGTTCAGCTACTGGTTTTAGTTAAGTCACTTCTCACGGGTTTCTGCAGTTTCATCTACAGTCTGCGACCATCCATGCTCTGAATTGCAGAGCCTCTGCTTTCCCTTCAGGGGAGGCGAAATATCAGCCATCCTATCAAGCTATGTCTACACACAGATAGAGGTTTTTTGACGGTTGCCTGGCTACAGGCAGACTAGTGACACGGTTTAATATAAAACCCCAATATTCCCTACTATTTTTCATTAACAATATTCAAAGCTTCATTTAAGCCATTGGCTTTTGGCAAACAGAAGAAAAATAATTTCATTGTTTATAAATATATATACAGCATGTTAATTTATCATTACAGAAATGCAGGCAAATTTTATAACTGAATCTTGAATGTAAGTCTGAGCCGAGGATAAACATTTACCATAGTTCTTCCAACTTGGTAATTCTCTGGATCAAGTTTTATTTTCCTGAAGAATTCATGGATATTGTGCTTAGACGGGCTGATTCCTTGTGGCAGAAGGACATGGAAATGGTTGATAAAATCCTGAGAAGGAAAAAAAAGGACAAAGATTTGGTTAGGTGGCTCCTGCTGTGTCCCTTTCTTCCATAAATAACAGATTTGCTCCACTGACCACATGAAACAGGATCTATCGAGTGAGCAGAAGGACAGAGAGCATTTTACAGACTGGGGAACATGAAGTTTCCTCCACCATCTGTGGTTTGATGGGAAACACATCAAAGCAAGGATGCAGCAATATGCAAACATCTTCCAGCGTGGGAGGAGAGTTTCTGCATAACCCAAGGGGTCATCTCAAGCCAAAAATGCTCCAAATCCTCAGCAAGGCCCACTACGCAAGGGAGTTACCAGCATCTGCAAAGCATCCCTGAGAGATGCTACACCAACTACTGCTGTGAGGATTCAAAGAGGAGAGGAGGTGCAGGAGGAGAGATCCATGCTCTCAGCAAGAAAAAATGGAGCAATTTTCCTTCTCTGAACAGCTGCCACACAGGACACATCATCTGGCCCAAAGCAGCTGCCAGGAGGAAACAAATCTGCACCGACAAAACATGAAAGGACTGACATGTGCACAAAATCTGGCAAAAACACAGAAAAGAAGAAAACAGGAAAAGCTGGATAACTCCTGAGCAGTTTAGAGGATGCCAATCACCCTCCCGCTGGGACACAACCAGCACTGATATGGGATGGGGCAAACGCCATCCCCAGGTGACCTCAGAACACGCACAGGGAAGTGCATGCAAGCTGGATTCCTTTTTTTTTTTTGCCAAAAGGAAGTCCACGTTAAAAAAAAAAAGGCAGCTTTGGTTCAAAACCTATGACATTATCTGCAGGAGGGCTCGTAGCCTTCGCCTAGGTCTACATCAGCTTGTTAGAAATCACCAGCGCAACTGAGGACTGCTCCATATCAGACATCAGCCCATTGCCTCCACGCTACAAAACCAAGCTAGCAACATTCAGACAGCTATGTTAATGAGGCTAAAGAAGTCAAACGACTGAAAACATTTTCCCCAACCTGGAAAGAGTATTTACAGCCGTATCCCGACTGGCGAATGCGAACGGTCTCCAGCATGCCCGTGTACCGCAGCTGCCTGAGCACCAGGCTGTCGTTGAACCGCAAGGGCAGCTGCAAAGGGAAACACAGGCCAATAATAAGAGAATATTTCCTTTAACTGAAGCTTTTAAGCACACGGATGGGCAAACCGATTCAGTAGATGTAGCACATCTACATGATGTGCACATTGGCAATGATGTTAGGGAAGAGAGGGAACGTGGGTCCCCAGGAACCTTCACTAATCTCACTGGGGGTGAATCTTGTTTGCTTCGAAGAAGCCATCAGATGGAAACTTCCAAACAGCTAACTAGGTACATAAAGCTATAAAGATGGGGCATTGCAGCTCCCAGGCTGAATAAGATCGCTGCCAAGGGCATAGCTACAGGGCAAGACTGTGAGGAAATAAATAACCTCCTAGACCTAAAGCTTCATCTATAAATGTCCAGATAAAACTCCAAAGGATCATTCCACAAGAAAACATCACTACTGTAACCTTTATTTTAAACTGAGGGTCCTCAGCCCATGAGATAAATCAATGCTTAAAGACAAATTACTGAGTCACCTGGAATAATGTGGCTTATTCTAAAAATATCTGCTTTTACCTATAGAAACTTTGTTTTTAAGAAGCTTTAGCGCTCAGTAACAGCACAAGTGTACTCACGGGTCTGTAAATCTCTATTACAGGTGGCGGGAGCTTCAAAAGAGTCAAATTTGGTTTTTTAAGTATTTTATATGTACCTGCTTCAACAATTACAAGAAAAGCCTCAGCAGTTCATCAAGAGCAACACCCACATGGTAACACCCATGCTTCCCATTGCTCATACACAGATATCTTCTAAATCCAACTTGATTTGGGACTTTCTTTTCTTTTTAACCCTCTCGTAAAAATTCCCCAAGATGATTTTTAGCAGCATTGCTTTCACGAGATGGGATTTACCTTTTCTGCATTGGATCGAATGCATTTGACAAAATAAGGCTCTGCTTGGCCAAGGGTCTCCATGAGCTTATTGAGTGATGCCTGCAACAGAGAAAACATCTTCAGCTGGGAAATGGAGAAGAGACCATGACAAAGAATGAAAATTGCCCTCTGTCCAAAGCAACTCCAGGCAGCATTTATTCCTGATTTTCAAAGCTTTATTGCTGGCCTAGAAAGGAATTTCCTTACTGACAGTTTCACAAAGGGAAGATCTGGCAGCTTTCTCTAATCACTACTTTCTGTCATCTGCCTGTGCCCTCCTTCTTGCACAAACTCCCATTCTGCCAAGTAATTTAAATTAGAATTATTTTTAAAGCTTGTAAACCCATAGCGCTTCATAGGCTGGTTTTAGAGGAGAACACATTCAATACTGGCACATTCCTGGCCAGACTCCTCTACTGAAATGGGCAGTTGAGATGACTGAGAATCAAGGCTTTTTCAGGTTCCCATTTTATTTTTCCCTTTATTTCTGCATCATTATTAAGCATCTAGCCTATAAAAATGAATTTATATTGGCATCGTTGCTACACACAATTGCTCCAGTGGGGCTTCACACCAAGTTGTGCCTCCATCTCATAGATCTTTTGACTCTTTCATGACGAAGCACAAAGGCTTTGGATAAAACCATCCTGGACATCCGGGCAGGCTGAGTCCGGCTGCCACTGGCTGGGCTCCTCAAAAAAAAATTCGCTGTGCCCTATCAGAATTTTGAATAGCTCTAATTTCCAAGCACATTATTGGCATGGTATTAGTAACGTGCTCTAAGGTGGATTACTCCCGATTTTAACAGTGATTAAAACTCATTTGGTCCAAAAGACATTCTGTTGCATATTTATAATAAGCAGAGTTATAAATTTTTGATTCCATGTGCTAATAAAACAGCGTGATATTAGAAAGAAGTGTTTTTCCTGAAGATATGCTTGCAGGAAACCTCTTCTTCCCCTTCTGATCATTTTAAAGACATTTACAGGAAGCCTTTCATGTTTAGAAAAATTTATCTATGTACAGGACCCAGGGAAGATCCCACACACGTGCAACGCAGCTGCATTATGCATTTATTAACTGCATGCAAACGTCTCCCCTCGCTCTCGTACCAGGGACCAGTGGGAATGCCACGACACAGCAGACCTCCACTGACACAGTCCCGGTTTTCATAAAAGTAGGCTGAAATCACCCTTTTTTTTTTTTTTTTAAGAAAAAAGGCTTATTAGAAGATATTCCTCAGCACTGATGTTGCAGTCTCCCACTGTGCCTCGCACTGGGCTGATGGGAGGGCAGAGGGACACATGGGATGCAACTCTCCTCCCCAAAACCCGGCAAGCAAAGCACTCCTGGCACTCAAAATCATGGAGATTGGATTGTTCAGTGACAACCGGCCCTGTAGGAGGGGGTATTTCCATTTCATCAGCAGCCAGCAACATCCCATTTGCGGCAGATGGTGCAGCCACCCTCTGCCATCTGGCGCAAGCCCTTGTCATCAGGAATCTATAAAGGACACATGAGGTCCCTGGATTAACCACATACCCTGCTCCTTTATCCCTCTGCCTGCAAAACTTTCCAGCCACCCACTCCTCCACTGCCTGTATTTGGTGTTTCAGGATGTGATGAATCATTTCAGCATCACCCCACGCTACACAGGGCAGCATCCTTCTCTCTAGAATACAACCGCTACGCTGGATAAACGGGGAGGCCATGCATCTCCACACTGCACTTTAGGGACCAGCAGCCTAGTTATCAGCCACAAAAGCCATCACTGCTCTTTCAGCATCCCCTAATACAGCTATTTCACCTACAGATTACCCTAAGTACAGGCACGGTTAAAATCGAGAGGAGACAAGGCAGCTGCAAGCCTAGTGTTCAGGCACCAGCCACAAGGCTGCATCAGAAAAAAAAAAAAACAACAAAATGTTGTGATAGGAAACATTTGTATTTCCTGCCTGTGACCCAGTTCCCTGCGCCGCAATTTTATTAGCCTGCTCTTGATAAAAAAAGCGACCTCGCTGGCTTGCACCAGGCTGCTCTCTCAAGAAAATGCTTCTCTCTTACGAGCGTTAAATGAAATTAGGGCTGGGAGTGCCCAGCATTTGTCTAAGAGGAGAAGCAGGCAGCCATACCACAGCTGCCACCAAATTAAATGTTTTTATTCATTTAAATAAAAGATGGATGTGTTGTAGGCCCAGCTCCTATCTTGGCAAATCACCCGTGGGGAACCTCAGAAAGTGTAAGGCAAAGGTATTTGAATGTTCCACTTTGCTGCACAGGGGTAGGGGGGAAACCTTCACAGCGTTCAGTGGTCTTTTATGCTCTGTAAAAACTTATATAAAAAAAATCTCAATTGAGGCTTTTCAGGGTTTCATCTGAAGGATGAATAAGTTTCAGGAAGGCATTTCTCTCCAAGACATCCCCATTTCAAACACCCGCCCATCCTCATGGCACTGTATGAATTAAACTCTGCAGAAGTGTATTTACCAAGCGTGCCATTAGACTAGACTAAGCTTTAAATATATATAGAGAGATGTGCATTATCCAAAGTACCTAAACATAGATTTATATATGTGTATGGATGTATATATTTAATTAAGCTTACCCAGATCTATGCATGGAGACTAAAAATGACCTACATCTCAAAAAAAAAAAAAAAGCCAAACAAAATTACAAGTCAAAAGCCAGATTTGCTTAGAAACCAATTTTTTAACTAAAATGTTGCTTTCTAATATTACTGCCTGCTTGTGCACATGTCTTGCAGCAGTTTCCAAGCCCTGATGCGCATACTGGAGGATAATTTTGAGGCAGCTATTCCTAGGCTGGCACACAGTGTGGACAACACAACAAACACTGTATCCATCCCTCCTCTGAGTTTCTGCCCCTGCCCAGGATGTAATACGACAATATTTTGACCTTTCTGTCCCTATTCAAATTCACATTCTGACTAGCTTGAAAACAGACTGAATTTCAGATGCTGAATGCAAGTGAAGAGACTCTAGAAATGTTGGTTTGGGATTTGGTGGTTTCTGGATATGGTGAAGCAAGTGCCACAACGCAACAGTTTGGGAAGTGAGGTAGCAGAGGAGAAGGATGCACCAACATCTTTGCTCTGCAGCTCATCCTCACGTCTTGTTCCAAAGCGTCATCCCCTGCAATATCCACCATCAGTCTTCTTTCTCTCCATTTACACCATTTGGATTTGGATACCTGCAAGGTGTCACCCAGCTTACCCAAGCCAGTCCCTCACCTGAATTTATGTCCTAAACGGTGCTGAGGATGGGACAGGACAGTAATTGCAAGCACGCCCTGGAGACTCAAAGCAGATATTTGCTTTTAATTTACCTCTCTGTAGCAAAGGCAAAGGGTTACCTGGAACTGGGCACTGATGCTGGGTGGTTTTTTCTTCTTATGGAGATGGAGGAGCGATTTGGTAATGCGGTCATGCAGCGTCAGGTTCGTGAGGTGCTTGAGGGACTTCACATCCAGCATGTGCTGTGCAAGAGAGACTCCATTTGTTCTTTATAAATATAAGAATAACTAGATCTTATCACCATGCTATCTGCTATATCCCTCTCTATACCCTCTGCAGGGCTTCCTTAAGTGACTACTCTACTTAATATCATCAGGAAAACATCAAGGAATGGCTTGAAAAGTGGCACTGCAATATCTGTCCAGAACCAGATCGCCCAGATGACATTCCTCCAAGCGCCTCTGAGGACTTGCCAGGGACATATTTGACCATGGGGAAATTTGGCTCTTGTATCCACTAAGGATCACAGATGAACTATTCCCTATTAACGAAGCGTTCATCAATTAACTGTGCCTCTCTAGGTGCAATGTGCAAGCAGAGAAGAGTAAAAGCAAAGTTTGCTCCTCCTGGTCCTCCCTGCCCAACCACCAAAGTAGCACCAGTAAACACCACAACAAGCATTAATCTTCTAGATACAACAGATCTCTTGGCATCTCTTAAAAATACCCAGCCAAGATGGATGGAAACTGAATATTAGACAAGCGTGCTACCAGGTACCAGCCCTCTTGCAAAACTTACCTGCTCATTTCATAGATTTAATTACCAAATTTCACCAGCACATACGTACTCTTTCTCAAGAGGAAGGAAAAAGGAACCAGAGTAGGTCTAAGGATGGAGGATATAAGCGCCAATACAGTCTCATCTCAGAGCTGAAATCGGTTGGTTTTACAGAAATTAAAGAGCCCTGAAGAGAGCAGGTCTCATGTAGACACAAGCGGTCTTCCTTACAGCCATCAGCATCTAAAAATCGTACCTACAGTCTCAACCCAGGGACTGACGAAGTAAGAACATTCCTTGCTCACCTTTGGGAGACTGAGTTTGGCTTTGAAGTTCTTATTTCGCCTGGGAAGATAAAAAATAGCTCAGGTTAATCCATGTGTGCAAGTGCAGAATGGAGGAGTTTATGAAGTAAGCCCTTTAAAATCCCCTTTGAGAGCTGCTTCCTATAACCTGCCCTGAAACAGGGATGTTTCTGCACGCTGCAGACTACTTTTACACAACTATTTGCACAATTTGGAGAGAAAGGTGTCCAGGTAAGGGAACACTTACATCAGAAGTGAAGGGGGCACCAGTAATCTGGGTTGAACACGGGAGCAGCATCGCACACTGACAGACCACTCTCCTGCTTTCTCATACCCTACATTAATTCCAGCTACCCCAACAACGTTTTCTGAACCTTCTAATGAATCATGAACGTCATTTCATCACTTTACTTGTAAAGGAAACTTTGATATCATGTTAAAAAAATCTGACTGCGTTACATAGCTCTCGCATCTTGAGACTGGTTTGACCATTCATTCCTTCTTCTTCTTCTCTGCATCTGTCATTACAAATGACAGATGTCATTACAAATTAAAGAAATCAGAAGTTTCATCCAACCACAAAATGTCTCCAGGCCTACTTGAAACCCCAATATTTTTATATTCTGGCTATTTACATTCCTCTAAGTACCCTCGCTGCTCATTACACTCCACGAATAAAGTCAAAATCCCCTCCTTTTGCACTGACATGAGGATGCCATGAGCCCTCTCCAGCAGCTTGCTGTTCGTTGCGTTGACGAATATCCCATCTTTGTCTAGGAAGGTGCCAGGGCTGGCAAGCCTGCTGTGCCGCATCCCCATCCGGCCGTTCCAACCAACTGCGTAGGCATCACTGCAATACCAAACACCGCACAGCGTTAGGAAGACATAAAGCCCCCTAGTTCCACGACAAAATAAAAAATAAAATCATAAAATAATCCATCAGCAGAAAATGAGAGACACCACTTTATTCTTTTAACCATAAATCTGCAGCCATGGGATGAGTTCATGATGCCAGACACCACATGAAGTGATCGGCTAATTAAGCACCTCTTAAAAATCAAATATCCATAAAAAGATCAAAACTATCAGCAGGACAGTAACAACTCCCAGTTCTCCCAGTGCCAAGGTTTGGGTCTGCAGTGGTCTGAAGGATACAAGACTATCTGCCATCAGCTTTGCCATCATCAATAGTCACAACTCTAGATGATGCTGGTGCTGACTCTGTCTTTCCCAATTCACGCAAACATTTCATTAGGAAAGGGAAAAGCAAATATAATTTGCAATAAACCAATTGCCCCAAATGACGGATGCCAGCCCCAGCCGGACTGATGGGTTGGCCCAGAATCACTCACTGGGACCTGATCACAAATCACTCATCCAACTTTGTTCTTTCTTCTGTGAAGCAGAGACTCTTTGGTCTCCAGAAATGCTCACCTGGCTGCAAAGGGACTGAAGGGAAGGGAGAGAGGAATCAAAATCCTCCCTCAGAGGAAGGAAAATGGATACTTTTACAAAACTTTACAGCAGGGCAAATAGTTTCCATAGGTCAGGACCCTCCCTGTGGTGTCTGGGGTTACCTCTCCTCGGCTGCATCAATACTTTTGATTTCTCGGGTAGATTGTCTTTTTTGGTTTTGTATATTTATTTATATCTTGTATTATAAATTTTCTATCAGTCTTGAAGAAACTATCATATGAAATAAAAGTGATCTAAGGTAGGGTGTGGGGTGGGCAATCCCTCAGAGTTATCTCAGGAAGAAGAAAAAGGAATAGGAGGAGACTCAATGCAGCACCGGTCTTCTAATCGTGAAGATGCTGAAGGACACAGTGGTTTAAAATGGAGCCACCCGCACTGGTCACTCCTGAGGTCTAGAACAAGGCAGCCCTTTGCCTAAAAACCCTTGATTTGAAGGAAGGACAAATATCAAGTGCCATAAGGAAATTAAAAAATAAGGCATGTAAAATTTATAAGTGAGCCAGCTCAAAGCCTGTAGCAACGTGACGCTGTAGTGCAAGTTGCCTTGCAGCCTTGCTGCAGCATTTTTCAAACTCCTTCCTAGCCCCATTCAATCAGAATTTTCAGTATTTTGACAGATACTACTATTAAAAGAAAGGATGAATCACAGCAAAGTAAGCCCCTGGTTGAGCACTTGAGGACCTTTTTTTAAGCAGCCTTTTCCATTCAAGAGAGGCCAGTGAGAGACTTTAACACGCAGATGATCTCTCCTGTCCATCTTCTTTCTCTTCACAAATCAGGTCCCATCCATCAAAACCCTCCTATTTGCAAGCCAGGGGGGAGTTGGGGGTTCAGAATCACTGGATGACGGGTACCACTAAACCTCAATGGCTACTTTTGGGATCTACAACCTCAATGCTCTCAGGCTTAAGACAGACTGTGATCATATGGACTGTGAATGAGACTAGAGAACAGCAAATCCTAGAAATTCCCTTGTGATTTTGGAGAAGTTAAAACAAAAAAAGATAAAATGACATCTCTGTTTATTATGGATATTTTAGCATTGATATGTGCACATGGTAACCAACACAGCTGGTTTGGTACTCAGGAGGTCAATCACCTCACCAAGCCCAACTGTTCAGAGTCAGATCGATCAACATCTGCTTTCCTGCACGCTGCTTAGACATTATTGCACGTAAACCACTTTCATCAACAGACAAACTGGCAGGAAAACAGAGAGCCCAAGCGGCTTTGGTTAGCGACGGCATGGCTTTCATTACTCGACAGCCAGTGAAAGCGCTTTCACGCCTCCCGATGCTCTGCTGAAGCCTGGTTCCCTCTCCCCCAGCATGTGCAAACCACTGGGCTGCTTTCTTCTGAGACCAGAGGAGAGTGCTTGGCTCGCTAAACCCTCTGCAATGACCTCCTGCATGATGTCAGGCCTCAAATTTGCTTTTAGAAACAAGCCCTGGGCTATCCTGTGGGTTGGATGTACGATGCAGACTTATCTGTAACCACATGATCATGACACGGCTTTGAAAGCAAATTCCTGTTTAATTTAGCTCTGTAAATCACTCGCCGGTCTATCTGTTGGAAAGCTGTTAGAGTACATCTCTCTTCTACGCATGTCACCTTCACCCCTTCTCACTCAACAAGTGCAATTTAACGAAATAACATTCAACTAACATGATATGACTCTTCAGATCAAAATCATCCACAATGAAAGGTATCAAAATCACCTGCCTACTCCAAAAGCACAGGCTGGCTTTTGGAGATCTCCTGAGACCTGGTTTATGCTTTCAGAAGGAAGGGGCACAAATGACATGTGGGGACCCATCGCTGATGATGCTGAAGAGAAAGGAGGTTCACGGCAAAATGCTACTGAGGGACCACACCAGGAGGAACTTGCTGCCCTTGATCCTGGCTATTCAAGGAAACTTTCCTGCTTGGGTGAAGCCAAATAAATAGATCTGACCACAGACTGAACTCCATTGTTAACAGATTTATCCCCCTCATTGCCTGGACAGTTTGCCTGCCTTTACAGCATTATCCTTCTGATATAATTGAACCGTTTTGGGTTACAACAATAACAGCAGCTCAAGCTGCTGCACCAACGTGCCTCAAAAGCTGGAACTGTACAATCAAGAACAGCCCCATCCCACTTCACAGATGTTCTTTACACACCAACATCAGATTTGAAGGCTTGCTAAGAGGAACTGTAGAACTTCTCTTATCCACACGAGATCTCCACAGGGACAAAGTTTCACGTTACATCACACTAGGGAAACCTGCACAACCAGTGATGCTAGAAACAATGAATTTCACCTCTAGAGACACCAACCTTTTCTGCCTCAAACACTACCATGTACCTACTACTGTCATAACTCAACAGAGTAGAGCCATGGTAGCTATAGCTCTTGGAAAAAGAAAAGAAGGAGCGGGAAAGACTGATGTGAGGACAACCAGGTTTGCACAACCTTCCCACGATAGGGTGAGAATGCTTGCACTTGCTGGATTTCGGCTCAAATTCAAGAAGTGGCACAAACTTATGAATTCAATCCAAGATTTTTATGGAAATCACATCGCCTCTGACCACTGAAAATAAGCCATCTTGCAATGACATGAGAATACTCCATTATCCTTCAGCGGGATGCCACCACCACTCTCAAAGGGAAGAAATTCAGGGCAAGTAGGATATTGGAGTCTTTATGGCACTTAGAGAGCACGTGATTAACGAAGCTTAACAGTAAGACTTGTTACCCTAGAAAAGAAAAGGAACAACGTGTATCTAATTTCTGTTTGGCATTAAAGCCAGTAAAAAGATTAGTTAAATAATATGTTTGGAGGATATTTTATTTTGTTTGGAATGGAAGCCCACTGATATTGCAGACCATTACGAGGGATCTGATGGACATTTTTGAGGACACAATCTCAGACTCCTCTCAACCAGTTTTGGTTTTCCTGTGAAACTCCACGCAGCATGAAGTGAGGCAGCCATGAAGTTATATCTGGATAGCTGCAGCTTCAAGGAATCGTTTTAGGAGCTGAAGATGCTCGGATCACATCTATCCTCAGCACACACACACACATCTGCTCAGAGGGAAGCAGAGAGGCACTGTAACCCTTTAGAGGTCGTGGTATTTGGATAATCAAACTTTCTAAGGTCTGCAGAGGGATAGCACAGGGGTAGCTGGAGAAAAGGAAGAGCACTGGTGCTGAGACATCCTTTGGAAATCAAGACATTTTCTTTCACAAGCAACTTAATTCTGAAATAGATTTGGAAAACCTTTTGCAGAAGAGACATAGATCTGCACCTCCAAGTGTAGACCTGACTCTCAAACAAAAGGGTCTCATTACACAGTTGCTTGAATGGCCAGAACCTTCGAGAAAGTATTAAAAAATAAAACTGTACATAAAAACTGCAAAAATCAAACCTGCTTCTTTCCATTAAAAGCAAGTAAACACTTGACAAGGTATCTCAAGCCCCATAAATTCCCAGATTCTCCACAGTCAGCAGTGTCTAGAGCCACCACCACACTGCTTGTGGCCAGTTCTGCACCCAAACACACCACGGGCTTTTTCACTGCCGAAAAATCCTCAGTAAATTTTTATTTCAACACATTAGTCTTTTTTGCAAGCTTCTAAACACCTTGTATGGCACACAAATCAGAGTTGCTGCCTTTAGATGGAGGCAAGTATATTTCCCCGACTGCCATTAAGATGATACGATCACATAGCAGAGAAAGAATGAAGACAAAACGAAATGAATATCTACCTGGGAGAAACACTAATACAGTCATTTGTAAGAGCAGACAGTGCTCTCCCATGCCACATTTCCTTGCCCTGTCAACAAAAAAGCAAGAGACTTACCGCTGGGTCCTCTCGTTGATGGTATTGACTCCCTGGAGATCTGAGAGTGGTGTCCGCGGGCTCTTCCGAGTAATACCTGAAGTAGTACATAAAAAAATAAAAAAGTTTCTACCTGGCTCTTCACCAAAAGGCAGTTAGCACAGTCATAGCTTAGTGCTGAGTATAGCGAGGAGGAGCATGTACATGTCATGGCACGTGCTGGGCATACAAGGGTGCCAGGGACGCTGACATATCCATCATCTACGAAGTTCTACATCTCTGATGCAGTCATCACCCTTATGAGTAACGCTGTTTACTCAAGCCTAGTAACTCCCCTCCTACACATGCATGTTGTGTCAGGGACATGTTGTCCCTGCTGGTAATCAAAAAAGAGTGACGGAAGAGGTTGCTGTGATGGAGGGGACCAGCCACTTGTGTTCTACATGTGCAAAATATTCCTAAGCTCTCCCCTGCGCATGGGACAAGCCAGTTGCGTGCATGGGCAAAACACCCAGACATTAGTAGGGTGCTTGTAAAAATGACCACTTATTCCTTGCACATTTCTTCCCTTCCTACACATGTGTGGACAGGGCCAAGTCATATGTGCTGCACAAGGAGGCTTTATCGCCTATTGAACCTATATCCTTTGATAGGGGTAGATTTAGAGTAATTTATTATTAATAAATAGACAAGGAATTTATCACGCATGGTTACAGAAGCAGACGTTTAAAGCTGTCACCTTCCCTAAAGTGGAAATGTTTTATAACCAAGCATTTAGGAAGACAGAAGGCAATTTCCGTAGACAACAAAACCACTTTTCAAGTCACTAAACTACAGATATTTAAAGATCCAATAAGCCTGAATTTGACATGAAAGCAGTCGACCAATTTTTTAACTGTCTTGAAATTGCTGCTGTGAGACAGATTTCACTGCAGTGCTTGCCTGAACATGGGGAAAATTTATATTCATTCACCTTGAGATTTCTGCAGCAGAAACAAAATGCAAGAAAACTCTCTCTAAGAAGCCACAACTAAGTTTGTAACAGAAGAGGAAGATGCAACACCATATTTCCTCCTTCCAACATCTATCATTTTCCTGCTTAACACAGTCCAGATGCTGAGCTAAAAGGTATCATGGGGATCTTTTAATTCTGAAGATGAACGCAAAGCAAATCTGCTGAGATCTGAGCCTGTCCTGCTGACCTGCCATTCCTCAGAGCCTCACATTTCTAAGAAAAAGATTAATTCCCTTTAACAGGATACCTACAATCCTCCTCTATGTGTTGAGAAATAATAACAGCTTGCCTGGAAGCCCGAACATAGGGCAGGAGATGCCTGAAAATGTTGATGGTCCACATGGATAAGTCATTAAATCTGAAGGTGTAAGTGTATAAATATCCCAGAAATACAAGGAAAAAAATATACAGGAATGTGTTGCTGAATGTCATCTTTGATACTGCCTGTGCTCCATGGCAGGACCAAATCACTCCTGCTGAGAAGGTTTTGCAAACTTCAACCCCAGAGAATTTTTGAGAAGCCAGCCAGATAATCTATCTGAGTGCTTAGCTATGCCTAGAATCCCAAACTATCTTTTAAAATTTCTCTTGCTGCCACTTGGGCCACTGTTCATTACATTTCTTAGCCCAGGAGTGTTCTTTCACCTCTTTCAAGACTGGTATTTCTGTGCTAGAAGTTGTTTGTTCACAACACAGAAACCCAACTGGAAAGGTGGGAAAAATACGAATCATCATAAACCTGCTCAAAACACTGCACTGGTATTTTTGTAGGTAGTTTTCCAGTAAGAAAGCACCTAACATCTAGCTGCATCTACTCTTTATATAGTACATATGCCTGGACACTTCCCCATTAAGACATAGAAGGCTTGTCTAACCTAAAGCATTTAATTTAGCTGTGACCGCTTGGTAATCAGCTCCAGAATTAATGAAAAATAGGGTTTCACTGGTATTCCAAAGAGGTTTTTTTCACGTTCTTTTTGGCACAAAACTTCCTTCACTATTGGTACACAAGTTAGATTAAAGAGGATCACATTAGACAGAGAAAGGCAAAAAGGTTTTAGATTTAACCCAATGAGTTCATGGCTTTGAGAATGCTTTACAGTGAATACAGGCTATTTAAATTGTTTATATTAATACACTGCATGCAAGGAACAGTGGTATGAGTGGAAACCACTCATTCCTTTCACCCAGCTCAGATGCTCAGATGCAGGCTGATCTATTTTACATTTCAGTGATAAAGAGAATGCGCTCAAAAAATCACAATAAATTTTCTTCAGTTGTAGAGTTTCAGAAAGACAGACTGATTTGCCTAACAGGTCTTTGCCCTCTGTGAGAAGAGCCTTGGATAATCCCAGTTTACTCTTTACCTACGAACATCAACCAGCAGAGCTCTGGTCTTGAACTCAGAGATGTCTAAACCCAGTGCCTTGCTCTTGAGGAAGATCATAATTTAGCTGATAGACTCAAAAGACATCAGCAAAGTGGCTGAGATGGTAAGGGAAGGGCAACCAGTCAGCTACACAAGCTCAATACCAAGCAGCCTAAAGGGAATCTCAATAGATTCATCAAATCAATATTTTATCTCTTTATGCACAACTGGAACTAACTGCTCAATTCAAAGCACAGAGATGGGTCCCTCTCTCAAGGATGACGCGGTTGGAACCTCATGTGACTTCTCAGAAAAGTCAAGTTCCCGGGGCCAATCTCAGCCCAAGCATCCCTGCCTGTGGGGTGCACAAGCCCGCTAAATTCAGTACCAAAAAATTATACACACTCCAACTTCATTTTAGGCTGCCAAAGCCACGCCGCCTGGGGAAGCAGCTTGCAGGAGCACACCTTGTGGGAAAATGCAAATGATTTCTAAATGCAGAACACGAATTACTCGTTTGTCTGGTCAGACGCTCTTCTTCACCAATTCACAGACTATGGCAATGTTATTGTCAGATCCACGTGTAGGTTTTATCCTGTGGACTAGCCTACAGTAAGTGAGGTTTTAAAACGCTGAGCTCAACACTGAGCTCAGCTTCACCGCTTCACGTTAAATTAAAGCTCTAAGTGTCATGACTTGTATGAGTTTCCCTCTTCACACCTAAGTAACTGCAAATTAAACCCTCAAAACTTCCCATGCTGCTGAGTTAACTTACAAATTAAAATTAAATCGATTAACTAACTGCAATTAAAATTACACTGCTGAGTAGTTTCTTAGTAGAATCAGTAAGGTCATTTAGCACAACACCATGTATCAAAATCTGTTGCTGTGTTACTGCTTTGTATTTCCTCTAGCAATAGGAGCACTAGAGGAAAAAAATGTAGTCTTAAATTCAGAATTAAAAGTCTAAACAAGGAATTAAAACACCTCTTCTCCCTCAATGCCACATGCTGCAGGAACCATGAAAATCTGATATAAGGCTTCTAGCAGGAAAAGCATATTCACGAAGATTTAACATGCAACTACCATACTTACTGTGCTCAGCTCTGCAGAAAAAAACTACGTGGTTTGCGTTTACACGTAAGTTGTTTGATGTTTAAGTTAGCAACTTGGGCTGAGGATTCGCCCTTGGAGACTGCATCTAGCAGTGCTCTATGTCTGTGCTTTAATGTGCAACATAAGGGAAAAGGATAATGGCAGGAAAATTATATAGCTAAAGATACAAGCATCAAATATATGTTTTATTATATATATAATATAGTAGCACAGGCAGAAGTGTCCATGTTGTCATGCAGGATGAGTTTATTATGTGACAGAGGAGTGCGGAGGAAGAAATGGAGACCAAGTGCACCTTTACCCAACTCATTCTGTAAAATAACATTGCCAAGCACTTTACTTTTAAGTAAAAGCCGCTGGAGACAATAATTTCATAAGCTGCAGTTATTTTTAGAGTCAAATGAAATCCGAATAGAGACAAATTCCAGCTGTATCAGCCACATGCCTTATATCAGGACTATTCCTACCAGACCTATGGTGCTTTGAACTTACTATCACATATGATAACAACAATAAAACACACGGAAAATGCCTCTAGCATCAGCACCCCGACTTAACGTCAGCAAGCGAACAGGGAAACTGCCAACAAAATGATGCCATATCTAAGAGACATGGGTTTGCATCTATTTTACTCTTCAAACTCTGCCTAATAATTTCCTGTTAGGCTCAGAATTGCTATAAGGCAGCTGTTCAATCCTAGAAGCCTCCTTAGGCTTTTCTTTCTTTTTTTTTTACCCTTTCTAGGCTGAATGCACCTGGTTTCCATTTCTTGGCATGTGAGTGTAGTATCAGAGATCAGAGGGAAGGGCGGGTGATGGAGCCTTACTGTACTTCTCCTCCTTGCATCTCTGCAGGATCTCTAAGCTCCTCTGATGAACTGGGTGATGGAGAAAGCTAAAACTATCCACACTTTTCAAAACCGCACATGGCACTGCATCATCATGCCCTTGGGAAGCAAAATAAAAACAACAACAAAAAAAAAACGGAGAGAAGAGAAAGATTATATAAGCAGAAATCAGGAGAGGGTAAAGAACAAGCCCAGCGGACAAGAGAGCTTGAGGGTCGCGCATTTTTTGTGCTTGACACAATTTAACCCCAATTTCCTCCTGATACGGCATCGCGGCACAGGAGAGATGGGCTGGACTGCAACCCAACCCCACTTATTTATAGTCCCTGCTGACCAAAGCATAATCACTCTGCAATTATCTGAGGAAAAAATAGATTATTAGATCAATCTTTACTTTTTTTTAACTGCTTTTAAGAATCCTTTTTGTGTCTTTGCTAGCTGTCATCCTTAATCCCCTGCACAGATGTTCCCCGGTATGGCCACCTCGAATTCTCATCTTCCATCCCAGAGCTACGTTTTACTCAGATACCGGCAATTAAAAGGAAAAACAGTCTGGAGCGAGGTAGGACAGTTTTGAGGTCAGAAGTTGGAAGAAATCTCTGTTCCGTGGCCAGGAGGACCTCTGATGGCCCAGCTCCAACCACGGGGTGGAAGAGAGGTCACACAGGTGACACTGTGCAAGCAGGCAGCATCTCCATCGCTGTTTAAGTGGCCGAATCAAGGGGTACATCATGCTCTCATTGAGGTGTGATGAGGTCACCAAGGAGTTATATTGTGTCAGCAAGTACGGAAGCATTTCATACCAACACATTAAATCATCAGAAAGGACAATCTGAACTTTACAGAGGAACACTGTCAAGGACATACTCCTTGCATTAACATCACTTCATTCATCTCAGTGGGACATCAAAGCTCATTTGGTTTTTTGGTTGCTTTTCCCTTGTTTTGGCAAAGGCAGGGAGGGTTTTTTTTTTTTTAATTTTTGTGGGAGGTTTGGGGTTTTTTTGGTGCCTGACTTCAGGAATAAATCTGCAGAAGTCAACAGGATTGTTTTTGAGACTGCGTTATTGCGTAGGCGAGCCCCAACGGGCACTAACCCAAGGAGCAAACCTGGGCTGCTCGATGCAATCAGAGCTGCGCACAGCCCCGCCACCGCAAACCCTTTGTCAGAGTAAGGCTTTAGGCTCATGTCCAGCAAAACCAAGATAAAAAAGCTGATTTACATGAACAGTACCATTTTTTTCATTGAGTTTTCCTTCCTAGAATTAGGGTCTTTTGCATAATAAATTCACACTTAAAATAAAGAAGAAGAAGAATGTCAATCAGCCAAATTTCTTTGCTAAAAACCTTGATAATGTTCCTTTAATCAAAGTTCATTATTAAATCTAGTTCAAACACATAATCCTTTTGGATTATTTCAATCTTCCCAGGTAAACTCAATAATAACATATATACTAAAAAATCAAATAAATGAAAAAGTCCACCCTTCAGCTAATTGCAGCTCGCCAGATCCCAGAGTGTTTCATCCAAGGAGGGCTGGCAGCACCACAAGAGGTATCTCTCGGGTAGAAGAGAAAGGTACCCAACAAAATTCACGGTGACACCACTTTGCTGCTCTTCACCTCCAGTTTAATGAGGACAATCACACGGTCACTAAAAGCTGCAGTACGAGGATATCAGGAGAGTCTCCAAAGCCAGCAGGATAAAATGCTGCTTGTCCCTACAGAAGCATTCATAGCACTGGTTGGCACTCCTGACACAGAGAAGATAACCAGAACGACAATGCAAAAAGAAAACAGAGCAACATTTTGCAGAGCTGCTTATACCTAAGCTGGAGATTTTTCATTAAAATCCCCGCTGGGTATTGCAAGTGTGACTTGGTCAAGCGTTCAGACAGGTTAAAGCAAGGCAGATCCACTTGGGGTTAGGACATAAGAGTTCAAAGAGCCTTAAATTAAAAAGAAAAAGCATGCATAGTTCCAATATTTCCCTGCTCGTTAACTACACCTGCCTGATGGCAGCAGCAGCAGCAGAGAGCAGCTCAGAACCCAAGAATAGGGCAGCACACCTTCTGAAAAATCATACAAAAAAGCTTGTTTGGATGAATGTGTGTGTGTGTGAAGTGATGCTCAGCCAACCTAATTTTATCATAAGCTCCACATCTGTGGGTGGTGAGGTCTCCAAATCAGGCTAATTAAAGCCTGTATGATTATGGTAAAAGAAAAAATAAATTAACCTGAAAACGTTTGCTGTCTTCAGTTGTCTGCTTTTGTTTATCAAGACAGGGTAATTTTAGTACTTCTTTAATAATTCACAAATGCCTTCTGCCACAGACACAAAATAACAATTTAGGGCTTTTCTGTATTATTTTGGGGAGCACAAGGGTATCATCTGTATCCAGCAGTGGATGTGCCGTGCCACTCCAGCCCTCCCCACCATCCAGGTACCAGCCAAGTCCACCTCTTCTACAGCCATCGGCTTCGCGGTGCCTTGGCAAGATGGGTGGGATTTCGGTGGGCAACTGAACAGGAGGCAGGCGTGAGGTCTCACCAGGAGAAACACGATGGAAACCCTGCTACGGATTTCACTTTGCTAAGTGCTCCCATTTTCTGGGCAGAAGTCATGCTAGGCAGGGATGGGGACCTCTCCAAAGAGTTCAGATGCAGCTGAACATAAGTGGTCCCAGCTCTGCCATCACCTGTAAGGCAGGCTTTCCACTGGATAAGGTGCATCTCAATCTGGGAATTAGATCGAGGTAATCTCCCCCCACTGGTTTTGCCAATATAAAGGTAAATTTCTCCAGATATACACAGAAATTCAGGGTACAAATTACCTGAGGATTGTCAGGAAGCTTAAGGCAAATCTTATCCAGATTTCTGCAGGGGTTTTGTTTTAGTTTGGGGTTTTTTGACTCAAAACTCAAAGGTTTGACTCAAAACTCAAAGCCATGTGAGAGTGAGCTAAAGCATACCAGATAGGGAAAAGAGCAGTACCATGTGCTAGAAAAGGTTTAGAAACTGAGCCATTACCATGTATTGGTTAGTTCTGGTAAGGAAAGAAAAGGTGGTGCAAGAACTGAGTCTCAGAATTGTCTGAAAACCTCCAGAACTCTATTTTATATTTATAGGTAGGTAGGTAGATATAAGCAAGTTATTCCACAGACTCAATGCTGAAAAGCAGAGAGCTAGCTAGCGAGATGAGCATGGCAGGCACAATCGATTGCCAGACACACAAAAAGCAAAGCAGGGCTTGAAATTAGTTCTTACTTCCTGAGACTGAGTGTATTTTTATTATCTCTTTGACCAGCTCACTTTAGTTCAGCCTGGGTTTTATGCAAGATGAAAAGGCGATGCTAGGAAAATGTAAATATGGGTTCTGGAAGCAAAATCTTTTGAGTGACATTTCTCCCAATGCCAAACATCTTTGCCATCTACCGCTTGGCCTTACAAAACACCACTGTCTAAAAATGGTGCCTTGATTAGCCAGAGACCCAGGATCACAAGAAACAACTTTTCTATTACGCCTCATCCAAGCAGTTTGAGAGGCAGAGCCTCGAGAGCTGAAAGCTGATTTTTGCCTCTTGGTCTTCTTGGGATGCTATAAAATGACTCTGCTTGTGTGGTTTCTGTATCTACGATCCTTGTCCCAAGCTCCTTGGCTCTCCTTGACGCACATCTCGGACTGAAAAAAAAAATTCATGGGGTGGCTCCATGCTTAATTTTAACTCAGCTGACATTTTCCCTGCTGAGGTTCTAATTTCATCATGAATTTCAAGCCCTCTTGTGCCCAGAAATTAATAGCAATAGCTTGTACTTGTCTTTCTGAAATTGCTTTATGCAGAGAGATGGGTCTAAAAGCACAGCCAGGTATTGCCTGCCACAGCATGATGATGCACCATTACTTTCCTTTAATTTAATGCCTCCGCGTTCAGCATGAGGTGGTTCTGGATGACTGCAAAGCAATGAATTCTCCTAGACAAGAGACATGCTATCTTGCAGCTTAAAGGGTGAACAGCTTGAGAAATTACAGAGAATTATTCCTTTTTTATTTTTTTCCAGATGGAACTAACAGTTCAAGAATTCTTAGCAAAACTAATTTGCCTTATTTGCTGAAGAATTTTTATGTGTCTATTCAAATCAATTGGGATTTCCTGTGTATGCATCCTAAAAAAAGTAAAAGCTAAAAACAGCAGTAAAATGAAAATGTTAAATCCTACTGCAAACGTACCTTTAAAGGTCACATTCAGGTAGCAAACATCTATACACAATATGAATTGGATTTTAATAGATTAATAGCACCTAATAAGCCAGAAAGGCTACTTAAAATATTGTAGTAATATATTAGATCTGTGCTGCTGGTGAAGAACAGGCACTAGGAATAGGAGACTGGCACACGTACCAGTTTTCTTCTCCACATGTCGTTTTCCAGCCTCCCTAAAAGCAACCATCGCCCTGAAAAAGGCCCGTAGGACTGCCCAGCGGAAGACAGCCACGGGGTCAATGCCAATCATCCCACAGATAAAGGCATTTTTGCTGCTTCGCAGGAGAGCTACAATGTCCGGGCGCATGTGATCGGTGTTCTTCTCACGGAAATCCTACCAAAAGAGAAAAAAAGAGGTGGAGAAAAGAGGAAAATAAACAATATATACAAGATATGACAGGTGATATCTGCCAGGCTATCCCTGGGACAGTACAACTACTAAATCGTGCATCTACCTCTTTTTTTTCTGCCTCCATATTAGACACCCTTTATGCCCAGAAAATCAAAGTTTTATCCCAAAGCACTTCTCTCTGAAGCTGATGCTTAAGTTTGTGAGGTGCATTCATTGCCTCAGAAACAACTACAGATTTGCAGCTGTAAATCCCAAGGTTCTCATAGAGGCTCAACTACCCAATAAATTGGCATGAATATCAATAGGGTCAACTTTGAAATAATTACATGGGATTTTAGAAAGTGCCTGCAGCAGCGACACGCTGATACCTATGCTCATGTAACTTGTTTTAAAAAATAGCGAATGATGGAAAAAAAAGGAGGAGTTCCCTTTAACCAAGCCCTGAAAGGCCACGAAATACCTGATTTCAAGCCATTGCTGGGATTAACATCAACAACAGCTGTGTGAATCCATAATTCTTCCACAAAACACGGACACGTAGAGCTTGCAACACAGAGAACGAGATGACGCAATCCCTACCACATTCTTATTTCAGCCAATCTTTTCATCAAACATTTCTCCTCTAACCCTCACATGTCTTCTCCAGCCAAGTCCCCTTCCAACCATCCCTTTGGAGCTTTTGGGGCTCTCTTTCCCTATCACAGCAAGATGATTTAAATGAAAACAGATGCAGAGGAACAGCTGGGTGACAGACCTTCACTCCGTACTTCACTTTGCCCGCGTAGTGTTTGATGATGAAAGCTGGCTCCATGACCGCTGGAAATTCAATGTAGGAGTTCCCTTCATGTTGACGCTTAAATTTGTCCAGCAGCGTCTGGTTTGTGGCTTGAGGAAAACTGAACGGAAAGAATTAAAAAGATGATGGTTGTAAACCCAACAAAAAACCCCAAAATTTTACACTTCTTTCTTGACTACAAACTGGAAAATAGAGATATTCTGAGGCCCACTTCTGTGCCCGCAGATAATAAGCAAACACCTATTTCCTACGTTCTCTTGTGGTCATATATATCTGGTGTCTGAAGAACTATTAACTTATTTAGTAGTGGTCTGAAATCAGTTACAGACATACAAGTAGGTGTATTTTTATTGCAGCATACTGTACACCTATAGAAATCACTTAGGGTAGCTGTGTTTATCTGAAACCTCATGTTTCTGTTGCTGTTTTTGAGGTTTAAACTGCTCCTACATATAGGAAATACTGAGGTGTTTTACCTACAAATGTAACTTCAATTTCAGGAGTTACTTCAGTGATCTTGGTGTAAGAAAAAGAACAGAGCTTGAGCAGAGCTCTTCATACCAATCTTCCATCCTCAGATTTCATGTATATCTGCAACTTGAGGGTGTGTTTCACAGCTTTACCCAATTTAAGCTGTTTTAGCCTCATATAGTATCACTGGGACAGCATCATGCACTAAACTCATGCACTAGGATTCTCCCTTCACTCAGCTCAACTTAAAGCATCTTCACATTGTTAGACCACAAGAGACAGGGAAAGAAGTGAGGAGAAAAGCAGAAGACACCTTCACCATTCCCTTTAATGGAAGAAATTCTTGAAACAGAATTTTAATTTTTATTTGTTAAGGCTTTTTGCTCAGCTTGCAGGCTCTCCACTGCTTGCATTACCACCTTGAAAATAAAACTAAGATAAATCAGCCCAGCAAGTCATTAGCGTGTTTTTGGGAAGAATCATAAGAGGTAAAGACTTAAGAAGAAACACTTTTCAAATGAAAAAAGCCAATTATCATTAGCAAACCCAAGAGTTTCCCACTCACTTGCTTTCCTCATCCAGCAGATGGAGCAGGCCCGTCGGCTTCTTACTGATAAGGTTGATGCAGCTCGAGTTGTCTATATAGTCGATGTTGTGCCAGCTAATTCCTTCTGCTCTATATTCCTCCTAAAAAACACCCCATGATATTATAACGATATTGGGTGAAAGCAAAACAAAAAGGTGACATTCTAAGGGTTTTTTGGAAACTGATGCACCATTTACCAAAATAAACATCTCTTCTGCTAATATGCCACCAGTATTTTTTCTGACGCTAAAGAAAATGATAAAGAACCACTTGAACAACCCAGATCACAGGGAACCACACAGTATTTTACAATTCGGGATGCACCAGACTTTTGCTTACGTAGGGGAGCTATGTGGCAGACCATGCTTGCTGAGGATGCACAGCACGCTACGTGCTATTGCTTCTTGCTTTCCTTATTGTGGCTTGCTGTTAAAGCATTGTACGATTTATTTGTACAAACTAATATCCAGTATATTTATTTTTCACCAAAACAACTTCAATCATTTATAAAGGTTATCTCCTCTGAGACAGATTGGCAACTAGACTATACCAAGAAATCGTCTGCAGAAATTATTTTAGGGCATCTGGAAGAAGGGAGAAATTTTAAATCATAATTTTTATCATGTTTTTTTTTTTAAGACTTGTGACTCTCTTGAAACAGTGATATTGGAAGTGCATCTGACTCCATGTGCTCAAAAAAGTCCTGTTAATCCAAGCTGCATTTTCACTTCTCTATAGTAAGACATTTCGAGAGCGGAGTTGAAGGATAAAATGAAAAAAATCCTCAGAGTTGCATTAATATGATGTACCTTTATAATAATCAAATTCAATGTTATTGCTGCTTCTGCCTTTATTTTCAATATGAACAAATATTATGTTCTTCCAGCCCTCCACTGTATCCTCATCCAAAATTAACACAAACACCACATACATTATTCCTAGAACTGAAGATCCTTAAGTGCTTTGAGACATCTCACGACATTATTTTTTTCTAAAAAACTACAAAACTTTCCATTCACTATTTGAGACATCATACACCTTTATACCAACAACACGTACAATATCTACTCTATGCATGCGTGTGCAAGGGTAGGAGGAAACTTTAAGGGCCCTAAAGCCTTTCGGTTTCAAAACACAACACATTCCATTGGAATAATGTCCTGCAAATAACACCCTGCACTATGAATTCTAATTTTTTGTCCTCTTTTCTTAGGTTCCTGCAGAGCAACCAGGACGCAGCAGACATGCAGAATAACATTCACGACTCTCTGCCAAACTACAGGCACTTAAAAATCGTATACTTGACTAACACTCACTGCATTTTCGGTGCAGGCTGGGAAAAATACCCAGCAATGCAGCTAACTGTAGAAGGCAGCATATTTTTTAAGCAAGCATGAGCTGCTCCCGAGTGATTTAAAAGAGAGACAGTGATGTGTGCAGCAGTAATGGGAATCAGCATCATTTATCAGATGCCTGCTTCTGACAGCCGCTTAATCGGAAACAGGGTCCATTAGTCCCAGCTTCATCCACTCAGGAATGGTCCTGAGCACTCAGAGTGCAATAAACCTTGACGTGACGAGAAAAGAACAGCCTTATTTTAGCGGCGATGGGAGGATGGTGCATCTTACTTGGCTTACCTATTTACAGATGGTGTCGCCATAACAACTTTGGGTTTTCTGACAATGAATCATAGAATCACAGAATCACCAGGTTGGAAGAGACCCACCAGATCATCGAGTCCAACCATTCCTATCAAACACTAAATCATGTCCCTCAGCACCTCGTCCACCCGTCCCTTAAAAACCTCCAAGGAAGGTGACTCAACCCCCTCCCTGGGCAGCCTCTAACAGTGAAACTGTGTAATTCTTACGACCACAATAAAAATTTTCAACTACTCCAAAGACCGGTGCAAAATAACTAATGAGCAATGGCAGCTGAGGTTTGAAAAATACTCTGGTAAATGACCACGAAAGGCCAATGAGTTCAAGGTCTCTGCTTTAGGCTCATCTTCAGCTCTGCAACAGACAGTCATCACGTCCCTTCTGGCCTCGGTTTCTTCAGCTTCTTCATTCTGGCAAATCCTGCTCCCTCCTCTGCTCTTCTCTTTCCTCTGGCCTGGCTCAGAAACACTCGCTCCAAGGTTGTGCAGTTGTTCCCCACTCTTGTCCATTGCTCCCACCCTTCCACTGAATATAAAGAAGGATTAAAGTCCTCAGCCTTTTCCACAATAACTCAGATATACGCTCTCATTTCAAGACAGGCACCTACACAGCACCAGGAACTGTTCCAGAGCAATTGTTTCAAAGCTTAAATGGAAACAACCTCCTCTCATTTCTTTTTTTCCAACCATTTTTCCAGTTATTAGTTTGGTTGCCTTCATAACCCCAGCCCAGGAGAAAGAACTATGGCTTTGTGATGGATCCATGTAATTCCTTGCGTGTTTGCTGCTCTGGAAAATACTGTGAAAATTGTCCACACAAAGGCAGAAGCTCTAGAGTAAAATCATTGTTGTCCATATGCATACATTACACTCATTGAATTAAGCTTCAGTTATTAATCTTTATATGATTTTTATATGATTTCTACATTCATCTTCTAATAACCACCTTTCTGCAGATAGCCTTAAAATCTCCCTCCAGAATATATCTCCGCTGCTGAATAAAATAATGAAGTCTCTGCCATCCTTTGATGGATGCAGGGTCCTCGCAGAGCACTTGAATATTATGGAATCGCATCCGAACAACATGAGGTTTTCATTTAACAAACATACGGTCAAGAAGAAGACAATACAAAATACTAACAGCCCATTCAAACAAAAAAGCCTCAAGCTGCAGGTTAATTACAAATCAGCTTAAATTTATACCTTGAAATTTATACCCCATGTTATGTTTAGGGGTGAATTCAAATGTGCTACTCCTAGAAGACCTTCTTTGCATCATGAACCAACTGCTATCTGCAAAAGTTTCCAGTTCAGTAAATTCCACAGAATCCTACTCTTGGCGTCCTTACTCCCAATAAAAATGTACAGATTTACTCCTGCCATCCCCAGAGAGCAGAAACCTGGTCTGCTGGAACTTGGAGTGAAGCATGTTGACAGAAGAGGAAAGCACTGAGCTCTCAAACTCAGCAAAAGGAACCGAGCAAAGAAACAAAAAGACATTCTTTTTTTTTTTTTAAGAGTCTAGCAGCTCCATATTGTCATTTACTTATTGGATGAGATGCTAGCGATTGCTCTCCAGGGCACCTGTATATCTACTACAAGTAGATTAACACTTCCCAATTGTGCATTTATAGGCAATTCTTCCACCCTGACCATGATGACGCTGGCAGGACATCAGCACTGGCACCACACGTCACCAAAGGGATTCGTTCTGCTAGCGCAAGGCCAATCACTTTTCAAATACCATCATCCAAATCAGGGCCAGGCTGTGGGGCTGTAGATGTGTTTGCTGCAGCAGCCAGCTCAGCAAAATTGCATAACACGGATTTGGCTTCTCTGACTCAGCTGAAGCTCAGGCAACAAGGGGATTAGTGACTTCATCTCACCTCTCTTTAATGGAAAAAACCACACACACATAATATACATATATGTATATATATGTAATACATGGTGGCATTATATTTAGAAAGATGTGGCTAAGCAAGAAAGAGGCTCATAACAAAAGGCAGGATTAAGGCGTTTGCTTGTTTATAAGGAATGGGGTTTTTTATAGCTTAAAATGTTCGGACAGACCTGAATGCTATGACATGAAACACAATTTGTGATGTTCAACCATAAAAAGATCATCCTAAAGACTATAAGAAAGGACTATAAATGTGGGTTCAGACTTTGAATCATTCAGAATCCGAATCACAGAATCATAGAATAACCAGGTTGGAAGAGATCCACCGGACCATCGAGTCCAACCATTCCCATCAATCACTAACCCACGTCCCTCAGCACCTCGTCCACCCGTCCCTTAAACCCCTCCAGGGAAGGTGAATCAACCCCCTCCCTGGGCAGCCTCTGCCAGGGACCAATGACCCTTTTCATGAAAACCCTTTTCCTAATGCCCAGCCTAAACCTCCCCTGGTGGAGCTTGAGGCCATTCCCTCTCATCCTGTCCCCTGTCACTTGGAAGAAGAGGCCAGCTCCCTCCTCTCCACAATCTCCTTTCAGGTACAACATTATCTGAGGCACATTAGCATGTAAAACTTGGGGTACCAAATCAACACAATGCAGCAGGACGAGAGGGAATGGCCTCAGGTTGCGCCAGGAGAGGTTCAGATTAGATTTTAGGGTTATCAGCCACTGGAAGAGCCTGCCCAGGGAGGTGGTGGAGTCACCTTCCTTTGAGGTATTTAAAAGACGGGTAGATGAAGAGCTTAAAGATCTGGTTTAGTAGTGGACAGGTACGGTTGGACTCCATGATCTCAAAGGTCTTATCCAACCAAGTGATTCTATGATAGGATACCCAACACCTTTCGAGGGGTAAAACGTAGCACACAGCGCTGTTTCGGCTTTTATCAAGTCTAGAAAACTAGAAAATTAAAGCATATTAAGAAGGAAATGCAAAACACAATTATTTATTTTTTGCATGGAACCGTGTGCAAAGGAAACATGGGATTTTCTGTTTCCCAAAATCATGGCAATACCAGCTTCAGAAACGCTCAAGTAAATCACAGGAGCAGAGGAAAGCCCTGCCAGATTATTCACCTCCTCCCAGACGGAGCTGCATATGCCCCAAGAGTTTTTCTGCCTAAGCTCTTCCTTACCAAGGCATAGGAAAATCTTGTTTATACAATGAAAATTCCCAAAATAAAGTGGGAAATCAACTGAAAAATCCCTTTTTCCAGCGTAGTTCCACATGGGAATGCTTCCCATCATATTCTCATAGTAAAAACTCACATACTACAGTGCCACATGACTCAATGTGATCGTAAGGCAGACACTTTGGAATCTCTAAATGTATGCATTTTGCCTAAAAATCCATGACTGAACAGAAAGCTGTGAAATTCCTCTCTTCTTGACTCTAACGCCTTCTGCTTCAGCTTCAGCCCCAGAGTCTGCAAAGTGAGAAACCAGGATATAAGCTCCCTTTTACATCTCGTCCCTTTCACATCTCTCTCCATTCTAACCTTAATTTCCCAGCTTAAAGTAATGTTAAAAAAACATTACAGATCCCCTTAACATCCACAAAAATATAAACCTCTGTAAACAGAACCTTAGGGCCACGAACCCAAGCATATAAATTATTACTTGATTCTTACCCATTAACAAGGTATCATTAACTTTGCAAATGCTGACGGACAGATATGAATAATGACTCAAAAAGCTCAGTTCAAAAATCAGACCAGAACCTGTATGTTGCATATTGTATAGAAAAACTTCCAGCAAAAAACTACAATACTGAAAGTTTTAAAAATTATATTGAACAGGGCATTGTTGGATGATAAAACTAAAGGAGCTAAGCCTTGTAGAAAAGCTTCCTTCTGCGTATGTCCACATACACAGGTACCCTAAAATCTATCTTTGGGAGCTTAGGAATGCTTTTCCAAGGATGGAAATAGAAGCGAGGCATGGTGAAATCTCTCCGCCCAGGAGAGATCCACCCAGGTTCTTTCCTGAGAAGGAATAATTGTTAATTCAGCAAATGCAGGTTGGCATCGTGAACCAGGCCCCCCTATTCAGTAGAAATATCCCAGTGCAATTTCATAATTAAAATGAGCTCAATATGACAAATCCTCTACATGGGAAAATCTTATTATTAGAGAGTTACCAAATGAACAAGACCAGCGTCTGGCTGGTTTGGTGCTGGTGCTTATGTGCTGCAGATGACGTGGATGCCTTGAGTTCCTGACATCCCTCCAAAAGAAGATGCTGAAGCTGAGTATGTCTACACTTCCATTTATAAACACGGATTTTTGCTTGTTCTCAATTTACGTAGAAAAGGAATTTATGCAGCTATATATACACGTATATAAAATATAAAGTATATATATTTTTAATAATGCGCCCCCAGACATAGTGTATATAAACATGTATCTGCATGCTCTGCAAATACACAGTCTATAAAGAGGTTTATAAACTGCTTTATTTTAATGACACCGTCTGGCAATGCAGGGGTTCCGACAAAGCGCCTTCTCCCACATTTCTTCTGCTACCCAATTTTAAGTTGCAAACCACTTATGGAGCGTTGGCAGATGTCTTTGAAACAAAGGTACTCCTTGAGATGGTCTTCTCATAGAATCATAGAATAGGCTGGGTTGGAAGGGACCTTAAACATCACCAAGTTCCAACCCCTGCCATGGGCAGGGACACCTCCCACTGGATCGGGTCGCTCCAAGCCCCATCCAACCTACCCTTGAACGCCTCCCGGGATGGGGCAGCCACCACTGCTCTGAGCAACCTGGGCCAGCACCCTCACAGCAAAACAGTTCTTCCTAAGATCGCATCTTAATTATCGCATCCTGTAACAGATCGACGCTTTTTTTTAACTAACTCACTACCACTGTGATGAACAAATTGTTTTAACACTGATGACTTAGTCCAGCCTGTCATACTTCTCCACCTAGAACTAGTAAAAACTGCAGACCTCCATAAATAATTACAGAACTTTTGATGGCTGAGCATACATTTCATATCTCCATGAAATTCAGTTTTTCTGCACAAGGAGGCTGAGGTTTGCTGGCTGGGATCATGTTCACCAGGGATCATGCCAGAAAACAGACTTTGCTCAACACCTGAGCTCATGCCAGATGATCGCGCTCCAAACAGTATTTTTTTTTTCTAGTCTTGACCTCGGTTATTCGCCAGTTTTTTTTTTAAAAGAGTAAAAAAAAAGTCCTCAAAATTGAGGTTTGGCAGGTAAACAAAAGGTAGAAAATGGGGTAGCCAAGAACTTTTAACAGCAATGCCTGTGGAATAGAAAGCTAGGGAATGACTGCTCAATCTTTGCAAAGCATCATCTGAAAACAGGGGAAGGTGGAAGAATGCCTTGCCACTGGAAATAGCATTGTCTTCAGACAGAACGTTTAAAAAAAAAAGATTTGCAGTGCATATCGTATTAGATTTCACCAAGGAAAAAAAAAAGAAAAGAAAAAAAAAAGAAAAAAAAAGAAAGGTTAAAATAATCCCACGTGCAAATTCTACTACGATTTTAAGAAAAAATCTTGTTGATTGCTTACACTCATCATTTCTTCTAGAAGAAATGTCCAAGCATTTCAGCAACCTGGCTCTACCCTCCAGCAAGCTTTGGCTTCCAAGCAGCCCATCTCCAGATGCCAAGGAGGAACCCTACGCTTTGGATACCCATCACCCATAACCCTACTTGTTTTGCAGCCACGAAGACATCAAATAAACCCTTGTAAAACCACAAATACCTCAGATAAATTCACAAGTCAGGGCAATATACCTAATTTTTGCCATCTTGAAACATAATATTAACTACTGAACCTTCATCTGTGGGCTGGCAACTAACATTAAAAGCAGCTTAATCTCTGAGCCAGAGAAGTAGGATGAATATTCCTAAGTCCCAAGACCTGAATATGTACCACAAGTTCTTTTTCCATCAAATTCACTCCTCTACACACAGTATACAACTCTGGCGAGAGTTAAGAGTAAATGATTAAATGTTCAGCAAAAAAGACTAGCACTCATGCAGCTGTGCAGATTATTTACATTTATAGAAAACAAATCATGTAGAGATGACTACGTTTTCCACCAGCAGAGCTTGCAATGCTCCAGTCCTAGACAGACAACGTGCTCTGGCATTAAGAATTGGAACAAGCCCTTTGCAATAATCAGATGCCTTCACAACCGTTCCTCTCATCCTTACAGCAAATAGGGATTTTAATGACTTCATGCAGTTGACAGATTTATAGGAGGAAGCTAATTAGGTCACTGGTTATACATCGGTCCAAAGAGAATTAGATTGCTGCAATCAGGATCTCTGCATATACCCCGCGCTCAGGGAGAAGTGCTGACCTGCTAAGAAATCCCAGCCCAAGCATGGGAATTCCCTTATGGATGCCGACAACTTGGATTGCTCCTGCAAAGCCGATGGAGGCTGCCAAATCCTGAGTGCCTTGAAATCCCACCCCTCCGAGGTATCATCTCTCTCTCCAGCTTTCAAGAAGGGTCTTGCCTCATTAAGTCCCTTTTCAAAAGTCTACGAGAAGCCAACAGCTAAACTGGCTTTGCAATAGTCTTGTAGCTTGCACTTTTATGGTGGCTCATAGGAAAACAGACCTGTTTGTAGAAATACATACAGGTTTGGGTTTTGGTTTAACTGCTTCAAGCATCTGTTGAGTAGAGTGCATCAGCATACAGACTAGTTAAAAAACTGAAATAAAATAGGTTTTAGCAGCTCTTCTCCAGCTAAGAGAGAAGCATCAGACTTGAAAGCACACATCCCCCATATGATCCATTCAGGGCTATGTTACTTAGTTTTGACCATCCTTGTATTCAAGCAGACTTCTCTTTATGACTTTTCAGGTCTATTATAACGCCACAGAGAGAAAAAAATGAAACCATCAGGGTTTCTGGGAAGGGCTGGTTTAATTCTGATCTCAGCTGGACTCAGGCTGCAAAGTGCAGCTCATCAAATTCTAGCTCTATCACAACCAATGACAAAGAGGATTTCTCTTGACCTCACCCAAGAATAATTTCACCCAAAGGGAGGGCATGCAGACTGGTATTTTAAAAACAGGTATTTGGAAGGTCTATATTATATTTACTGTGTTATAGAGCCCAATTATATGTTATGCATCCATGAAACATGTACTTTAGCAGTTTTCTTGTCCCGCTTGTTGTTAGATAGCAAATGATGCTTGGAGAAGCCTCCTCTCATCCTAATTAACAGACCATGTCATCTTGTCATGTATGTTATCTGCTAAATTATGGCCTGTATTTTTGTTATCACCCTTACAGCACACTGTGTGTCGCTTTCCAGCCTCAGATAAATGTCAACAGACCTAAAGCAAAGCTTGAACGTCACCCTTTCCTCACCTGTCACGGCTACCAGAAGTTGTAAGTATCTTGAGTTTGACCTTGCAGAATATGTACAAAAGTGACACTTCCTCTCCCTCCCCACAAATTAACACCGGAAAGTAAAAAAACACCAGGGTGGTATTTTCAACAGATGCCAAAAAAAGTAAATTTTATGGGATATTAAATGACAAAGCAGAAAGTCCAGGCAAAAGCAAGAATTAAATTGCTCACGGATGAGCCCTCTGTGCATATAACAAAGATATGAAACGTCTTCATGATGCCTGAGGATATTTGTATCGCAAAACGTTTATTCAATACCATCAAATCTCTGGCTGGATTTTATTTTACAGGTAGCAATAAGTCATGTGGTAAATTTGAAGTTAAATTTGAATAATTCAGTGTTTATTCCTTAACATAAAAGAATTAAAGGGATAATTTAAGAACTTCATCAGTGCCACAAACTCATATCAACAAACATGGGCATCAGTGAGTAAGTATTTCCAGACCTACCTGCTCAAGTTTAAAGATGTGTTGGTTAAAGTAGTGCTGCAAGCGCTCATTGGCGAAGTTAATGCAGAACTGTTCAAAACTATTATTTTCGTAGTCTTCAAACCCAAAAATATCAAGTACTCCAATGGATAAAGTCTGCAGGAAAAGTAAGAATGCGGATTAAAATAAAATCACATAAAGGAAATGGATTATCCATACGCAGCCCATAATCAAAAGCACTCAAACGGAATTAAATATACTTAATAGCAGGACTTCTAATTTTTACTGGACTGTTGATAATATGCCATCTGGAAGACTTCATGTAACTTCAGATATCTGCACAGATGTCCTTCTTCTAAAAGAAAAGTCCTTTCAGAGTTGCCATTCTTTTTAAAAAAAAATTAATATACAAATTGCCATCTTTGAAGAAACCTGAACCCAGTTCCAAGCTATTCCATTGGATCTAAGACAGTATTTATCCTTTGAGGGGAAAAATGGAGGGTTAAGGTTTACACTGTGAAGGAAGCCGCAAAAACACGCCTACAAGGTGAACACAGGGTGCGCAACCAAAGACACGCCAACTGCAAGCTTTCTGAAGAAATACCTGCACAGCAGGGGATTGTATGGAAACAATGCATTGCAACGAAGGAAAATAAGTCTGGTAAGAAATAGTTTCAAATATAAAATATCCACCTCGCATATCAGACGGATGACATAATGCCTCCTACTGAGAAGCATAACCGGGACAGACTGATTTTTGGAAACGCTGAGTTGCTCTTACTTTACTGAAAGGATTGTAAAATAATGCGAGCTCCTGAGAAGGGGGGGCAAATCCATCCCCAGAGTCAGGTTCCTTCATAATAAAAACTTAAGACGACAGAGCTGACATCTCGAGATGCTCATCAAGACATGGTTGCACCAACATTTTCTGGGCTGGCAAAACAAGGCCAACACTGCTGTGAACTAAGAGCTTGCTTTGCAGCCTTCTGGCCTTCTCCTCTCCTCCCAAACCAAACTCACTCCCCCTGTACCAACCAGGCACGGGGCCTGGTCACATGGATGCTGGCCTGCAAGCAAGTGCAACCCATCATTCTCTGGCTCAGATTATCCTTTCTTCTCTTAAGAAGAGCAGAAACACGGACCTTTCTCTTTTGTGTAGGTTCTGGTTTCCATAAAATCAAGCCCTCTGCCCATCAGATGGATCAGGCAAACCCATGGGAAGAGCAACATGGGGATATGAAAGCAAATGAACTTCACAGACACAGGGAGCCAGGGTGAAAAACAAGCTTAATTAGGTATAATTCCTGCTGCAACTTCCAAACCCATCCTGTTAAACAAGTAATTAATAATTAGTTAGAAATAAAACTCAGACTGAGGAGTCTGAAGGACACGTGCACAGAGAGCTCCACCAGCAGTTCATTAACAAAAGACACCAGAGTCTAACCAAAACAATCTCACTTACACAGGGGCTCTGTTCATATGCTACAATTAAATAAATAGAAATATTAGGAGAGGTACAAGCTTCAGCACTAGTCAAATGAAACAAATGTCAAGCAGGGAGAAGAAACACCCCCTCCTCTGCACCTCAGAAGAACCTGAGAGCTGCTAGGCACCCTGGTTTAAATTTTATTGGTCTTATCTGCACTCTGGATCTCAAAGGACGACCTTCCTAAGACCAGCCTAGGTCAGCTGCCAGAAATACAAACCCGGCTATCCACAAGTCTCTCTAGGCTGCTGTTGGTTCGTTTTCAATGGATCATGTAACATGGGAAGAAAATGCTCCTTCTGTGCTCAGCTCCTGACCGGGGAGCCACCTACGGCACAGACGGAGCTGCTGTGGGGAGCGTGGCCACCAGGCTTTTGAGTTAAAGCTTTGTATGAGACGGACTTTGGCTACTGGAATAAGTGAAAATACAATTAAAAAAAACCATAAGACAAGACTCTAACCCATTTTCCCAAGAGGTTTTTGGCTACTTTATCCTTCGTTCAGGCTTTTCTTCCTATTCCAGGGCAAACACTTTGAACTGAAGAAGGTTTTCAAGGTCTCACAAACAAAATTTAATATGAAATAGCTGAGCAGAAAAAAATACCTCTTTTTCAGTGGTGGTTCATTTACTGTGTTGAAGCAGCTACAAAATACATTTTAATGCGTGCATGCAAATATACTTCTACAGCAAAACAGAAGAGTCGCCTGTAGAAAATGAATGGCTATTTCAGTTGTAAAAGAATCCTATCAAAAATATTTTATTTTGAAGTTGTCTTTTTATAATTCTTCAATATTAAACACGCTCAGACAGGTAAAATGCACAGAACTAAAAAAAAAGAAAAATAAACCCCTGTATTTATCAAAAATCACTGCAGGTATCAAACCTTGTTTACAAGACAAGGATGGTTAATTCTGCCATGGTTGCTGCATGGGGGAAAACCGCATTTTTCTCACATCACTGCCTATGTGGATAACTCCCAAACAACCTCAGAATACAAATGTTAAGACGCGGGCTTTGCTGCAGGGTTTTGTGCCAGAGAAATCAGGGCAGAGCTCTGTGGTGAATCAGATCGTTTGCCCTCTGTTGCAGAAGGCAGCATTGCAGAGCTCCCAAAGGAAGGAGGTCAACACATCTATGTTGGTAAAACTTTTGAAAATGAGAAATGGGGAATTTATGGCTATTCCTCTGCTTTCCAGCCAAAAAAATCTCACGATGTACATGCAAAAGGGTTATATCAGCTTTTCCATTATAAAGCAGGACAAATCTACCAGCAGAGTAATTTCATACAGCAAGGTGAAAAAGAAATTACTTCCATTGAGGTATGTGGGCTGGAGCACCTCCCATCCGAGGACAGGCTGAGAGAGTTGGGCTTGTTCAACCTGGAGAAGAGAAGGCTGCAGGGAGACTTTAGAGTGACCTTCCAGTACCTGAAAGGGGCTCCAGGAAAGGTGGGGAGGGACTGTTTACAAAGGCTTGGAGTGACAGGACAAGGGGCAATGGGTATAAACTGGAGAAGGGCAGATTTAGACTGGAAATAAGGAGGAACTTCTTCACTACGACAGTGGGGAGGCACTGGAACAGGTTGCCCAGGGACGTGGTGGCTGCCCTATCCCTGGAAGTGTTCAAGGCCAGGCTGGATGGGGTTTTGAGCCCCTGATCCAGCAGGAGGTGTCCCCACCCATGGCAGAGGGTGGAACTGGATGGGCTTTAAGATCCCTTCCAATCCAAGCTATTCTGTGATTCTATGTGTAAATGGAATTATTTTGTTAAATTGCCTGACAAGAGCATGTAATCGGGTTGTTTTTAAGATTAAGTCTGCAGTTCAACCTTCAAAGAAAATAATCAAAGGAATTTTACGTTTCAAGTCTCGCAGATCTTCAGTTTCAAATTCACATTCTGATCGAGGGCCACAAGGAAATCAGGCAAAGACGTTACATAATTTAGGCCTCAATTAGCCCACCGGAGTTTATGTGTTAATGTTGCTCTTCTATCAAAACTAACACTTAGAATTAACAAGTACGCGGCACAGACAAGGTGCAGTAGGCAACTGTATTATTTAGTTCATTGAATCTATAACAAAATTCCTGTAATTAAAAGCTTGTGTCTACAAGGATTTTCAAAAATTGGGCAAACCCAGGGTTAGTGAGCACTTTCCGTGCGAGATGATAAAATGTGATCTCACGCTTTCCTTGAAATGTCAAAACCATGACATTTAAACACCAAGCAGGAGTTTTAAGGGCTTTCGGCAAATGACAGTCTTGAATATAATGTGGTGTCCAATTCCCAAACCACCAATAAAAGGCAATTGTTGGAGCTGTTTTATGTCAGACACATTGGTGATGTCATTCCACCACAAGGGTATATTTTGGCAATCACAAATAGTTCTGCTCAAATTCCGTGAAAAAAAGCCTTTTTATGATTATCTTTTCATTTTTTACCTGTTTAAAAAGCTTTTTAAACATATTTTTTTACAATATTTCAAAGCCAATACTGTAAAAATAAACCAAACCAAACCCCATCACCACTAAATCTAAAAGAACTACTCCAATCTACATCACCAGAATAAACATGATGACCTATTATATAAAGTGAAAAGCAGTGATTTGCTACGGATTTGAAAGTTGGGGCCTAAAAATAATGAACAGTTGCTCATTAAACCCACTGCATGTTCAGCAATTCTTCTTCTGTTCTAGGTCAGACAGCCAAGAATTAACCAGCTGATTAAATTTTAATGGCTTTTCTTCATGGCCATGAAGCCCCTTCACCATCGTCACCACATACACAGCACCTCATCTGGAAAGAGCACTACGGTTATTTAGGAAGACATTAATATACAAGAATCAAACAGAAAAAGCTTAAAAAAAATGCTTGGACAAAATGCCCTTTGATCCACCACAATCTACACTTCATCATCATTTTAAGCAAGGAGATGGACTTCTAATAATTCTTAACCTAATTTATGGAAGGTGAATTAAATAAGAGACTCTTTAAGGCTTAGTGATCTAGTTCTAATGCAGAGGAAAAGTCTCCAACCTCTCATTAATAAAGGCCAAATTTCAGACAGTTTGTAGGGGATCATGAGAACATAAAGGAATCTAAAAGTAATAGAAAACCAAGAAAAACAGAACTGGAGTGAAACCAATATACAGGAGCACTGTTATGAGAATAAACCAAACCGTATCAAACAATTTATTCACAACTTGGTTCAGAAATAACATGCTATGAATCCTGTCAGCAAGTAAGATAAGCCAAATCCCACTGTGTTTTCCCAAAATAATTCACTGTACATTTAACTAAATTTGGATATCAAAGTTCTGATTTTCATCTTCCAAATACTTGCTGAAAAACAGTGGAAGAATGATGGCTGAGTGTTTATTTTTTTTACCCAGTTTAAGCTTTTGATCTTCTCCTTACTGCTGATGTCAAATAAACACACAGACTGGCATCTGAAAATTGTCTCCATCCCCATTGTCACAAATTCTCCTGGGGTTTGGACTTTGTAAGGATCTAGGTCTTCTTTCTACCTGTCATCAAATGGCCTACCCTATCAGCAATCAAATACGCTTGACTAGCTAGAAATAGCCTCCTTGCTATAATATCACCGACACCGATGAATGTCACACCCACCACCAGTTTGGCTGAACATGAGTTTCGGTCACCGTGGTTGCCCTAGGTGGCTGGGGCAATGCTGCTTTGCCCCAGCAAAAGGACTTTGCAAAATGCAGAGATGGCTGCACGTGTTTCCACCGCACACGGAGCAGAGAGCAAACCTGGACGCATCGTCTTCTGCAGCCTCTAGGCTTCATGTCAAAAACCTGAGCTACCACAAGTAGGTGAACGTAGCTCTGATCAAGCCAACTTCCGCAAAGGCTATACAAGCCGTCCTCGAGTGGTTTTTATAGCACAGCTCTGTGTGACCACTGAAATAAACATTTACGCTCATGAAGAGATACACTTTCACATTCACTTTTCTCACCAACTTCAAGTGTGGTCCTCCTCCCATATACACCCTGAATTTAGACCGCTTTGAGTCTTATTTTACCTCTGAACAACATGACTGTCATTTAAGAGAGCCCTCTGCCAAAAATCCACCATCTGACAACCTTCTGAACCTTCACAACCTGAGGGATCATTTCAAATTTTATCTTAAAAATCAGAAGAAAACCGGTGGTAAGAATGGGCTGGGATTACGCCAGGACATCTGCTGTGGGGTGAGTTACATTTTGCTCTCCCACTGCAAACTCAAGAGTCAGCAAGCTCTCACGGCAAGGTGGAAGACTGTATTTTTCCTTCATAAATCACAGATCCAGTACATTTAGGAGATTTTTTGAGGGAGTTGGTAGATGCCAACAAGCAGATGTCATCCAAGTGCCGAGATCTTACACTGTAGAGAGAACTTATTCCCAGAGCCTGGAGACATCCCTGTTCTCAATCCACCGTTCAGTTACTCATTGGTGTTGCCCAACCTCAAAACCACATATGAGAGGTTAAGAAAGACCTATAGCCTCATCTGGGGTTTTCTCCAAGCACAAGCTGGAAAGCATTTCAAAAGGATTGTGAAGTAGTAGGAAACCCCAAATTAATCAGGCATCAGCTCTATTTCTCCAGGAAAGAGAAGAGTGGTAATTGCTGCTTGTCTCAGCAGCAGCCACAGATCTCGGGATGCCTTTGGATGCCTGCTGGCAGCGACGTTATTTCTTGAAGGCAAAGGAGCGGCTATTCCCAGCCCTGTCCACACTTCTCCTCCCTCTCTGCTGGAAGGACTCAAGTCAGGGAGCAAAAAAAAGGGCCAAGGAGATGATGATGTAGAACATCCTCAACATCCTTCTTATAGCGAGAGGCCCAGAACTGAATACAGAATTCAAGGTGTAGTCTCACCAGTGCTGAGTACAGGGGAAGAATAACCTCCCTGGACCTTCTGGCCACACCGCTTCTGATACAAAGTCTTGGCCAGAGGAAGCAGAGGGTTAATATGCAGTGGTGATGCTAGAAAACAGCATGATTTTGGGCTTTTCTGGCTTTTACCTGCTGAGATTTGAGGTTGGCAACCAAAGTTTAATGGCCTGTAAACACCTCCTGTCGTACACTGTTATTACAGACACACTGACTCAGCAGGCAAAGGGCCTAGTCTGATTTTGCATTTAAATACTACAGAACAGATAACGTTTTTTAAAAAATCATTAGATCATTAAAAAGTAAAAGAAAATTAGTACTTGAGATGCATCTCCTTGTCAACATGAATCCACTTTTTCTGCTTCATCAAATACACAGTGTAGTTTTTTTTCCTGAGAGCCCATGCAAAACTTCTGATTGGTTTAGAAAAACAATCAGGAAAGAATACATCTTTGGTAAAATATTTAATAGAGGGAGAAGCAGTATGTGCAGTCAGAAGACATGCTGAATGTTACCACTATAACAACCTTTCTTGTCAGAAAAGCACATCACCAAAATTTATATGCATGTATTTATTTCCAGTCTATAATTACGTTCCATGAGCATTTCTGTGGAGTTGAATAAAGGACCAGCTATACTGCAAGCCTCTGCAGCTTCGGTCCTATGGCATAACTCAAACACAATGTTAGTGTTTAGCGAAACAATTGTCCTCTTGGCAGCTACAGCTTCAGCTTGGATGTACAATCTCCCAACAAAACCCACGCACTGCTGGCCTACGCCCAAAAGTTCCAAGCCAAGGGCAGCTGGCAAACTGCAAGCACGTGCATGCACAGACACATCCGTATGCTCGTGCTTTTTGGGGTCAGCATCCCCGCACTGCAACCTGCACAGACGAACATACGAGAGGCTTTGGATCGGATCTGCTGTGTCATGGCATCCAGTCCCTGTTGTCACAGAAAATGTCATGTTACTCCCTCCATCAGTTTTTTGGGAAAGCAGTTCCACACTGCACGAGCTGCACTCTTCCCATAATCTCACTTCACTGCTTGTTATAGATGTGATGTCTCTACCTACTGACAACACAGCTCGTTCACCTTTTCTAAATATTTTTATGGAGTATCTTCACCAAAACACCTTGCATTAGCCAGATTTCTCTTTTTTTTCCCTCCACTACATGTGGCCCTGGAGTTTTACACAGACAAAAATGATTTGGCATTATTCCTGGAAGGAGGTGGGGGAACAGGCTTTTGCCACTACAAGAAAATCTCTTCCCCAGCCACTTTGAGGATATATTATTTGAGGCACTTCATTCTTCCTGGCTCAGAAAACACCAGTAAAAATAACAATACACTCAGCCTAAAACATTAACCAAGGAAAAATTAACTTCATGTTAAGCAACATGTTAGGAACTTGGGTAATGTTTTATCCCATAGTCATCTATTTCTAAACCACAACAGCGCAGCCGAAAGAGCTGGCAAAATGTTACCTTGGTGCTTTCCTCCATATCCTTTGAGTTGAGGAGCGCGTGGTTAATTCTGAACACTATCCAGTCAAACAGCGCACTGTACAACGATTTAGCCATGGAGTTCCGCACAGTCACAGCCTGAAAGAGGAAAGAAAATATGTGATTAAAATGATTCCTGTTCTGTGCTAAAATGGCTTCTGCTTCTCAAGCTCCCACTTCCAAAATTCATATTTCTATTTTGATAAAGGGTTTGTCCACTATTTTAATTTATCATAGAATCACCAGGTTGGAGAAGACCCACCGGATCATCGAGTCCAACCATTCCCATCAAACACTAAACCATGTCCCTCAGCACCTTGTCAACCTGTTCCTTAAAAACCTCCAGGGAAGATGAATCAACTCCCTCCCTGGGCAGCCTCTGCCAGGGACCAATAACCCTTTCCGTGAAAAAATTTTTCCTAATGTTCAGCCTAAACCTCCCCTGGCGGAACTTGAGGCCATTCCCTCTCGTCCTGTCCCCTGTCACTTGGGAGAAGAGGCCAGCACCCTCCTCTCCACAATCTCCTTTTAGGTAGTTGTAGAGAGCAATGAAGTCTCCCCTCAGCCTCCTCTTCTCCAGGCTGAACACCCCCAGCTCTCTCAGTACAGAGGGAGAGTCCAGTGGGAGAATAACCACCCTGGACCTGCCGGTCACGCCGTTTCTGATCCAAGCCAAGATGCCATTGGGCTTCTTGGCCACCTGGGCCACTGCTGGCTCATGTTCGCCAAGTATGCCAATGGTCCTGACACCACTGGGAATTGATTTTAATCACAGCGCTATAAGATGTGTCCCCTGACTTTGGCTTGCTTTCCTTTGGTGCATCCAAGGGGATGATGCATGAGATCACACCGTAAATGATATCACTGGCAGCAAGAGGAAAATAAACAAGGAAAAAGAATTTAACTTCACCAAGATCCTTGAAGAGTTTATACGGGCAGAAGGAAAAAGGAGGGTGGCTTGTTAGACACTGCCTTAAAATCCTTCTCGCCAACACTCCCTTTAAGCTCCATCATCTCAGTGCCTTTATTTCACTGACCTCAAGCAAAAGAATAAAACCCACATGGCATGATTCCCTTTCTATTAGCTTGTTCCCACCTCTTTTTCCTTGAAATTTTTTTGTGATAGCATCTTTTAGTCTGATCACGTGTTGTTCTGCCAATGTTTTCCTCTCAACATGCAAGTAATCTGGTATCTGGTCTTCTCTCCCTCTCCAGTCAGCGCAGGAGAGGGCAGTAACACGGTCCGTGACTCCTGCCATGATCCCAGCCCCAGCAGACAGAGGATGCTCCCGAGCTCAGAGCGCACAGAAGCCTCCGTACGCTCCTAACCATCGCTTGCTGGCAACGAAAGCTGTCAGATAGGCCACGTTACAAGGATAATTACAAAATATTGCAAGAACTAACAAGGAATTACTTGCTTGCCCCAGAAAAGCATTGTTACAAATCAAAACCAAATGTACGATGAAAATACATAAACAACAGTACTGAAAGGATTTGTGGTAGCACAGACCAAAACGGCACTTTTAAAGACTCAATGTGAGCTGTTAAAATGCCCGAGTTATCCAACGAGTGTTAGAAAGTGGCTAACATTTAAAAATACAAACAGGCCTATTATCCAGTAACTGAGTTTTTGGGTAAGATTTTTTTGCTGGTTTTATTACAAGCAAAATGGATTGTTTGGGGGCTTTTTTGTTCTTGTTTTTATTTTGAACAGTTTCCCAAAATGTGGGGGGATATTTCAGTTACAAATAGAAAATTTCAAGACCAATTCTCGAACCTCACGCTCTATCTCAGTTTATTTAATTGGATAAAGCTGGAAGACAATCGGTGCCTGATGTCACACCAGAAAAATCGGTCTCTGGGGGAACAAGAAGGCCAAAACCCAGCAACATTTCTCACTGCCGTAATGCTTAGTCCTAGCGTAAACCAGCCCAATCAACTGATGCAACACAAAGATGTGCGATTAAAAATGAAGCCCGTTTCTATTTAAATCAATTAAGAACAGTATTGCTTCCTCTATGTAGTCATTTATTGGGTTTATATTGCATAACTTTTCTTTCCCTCTGTTTTAAGGGTTTACAGGGGATGCGCAGGACTTTGTCACTGATTTTTCCTCCGTTTGTTTTTTTTTTTCTACAATAGATGAGGATATCGCTAAGCCTGCACCACCCCAGCATTGCCCAGCTTCCTCCTGGGATGTGCAGCGTGGGCTACAAGCCAGAACTCCTCTTCCTGAGATGGGTTCACCTATATGGCAAGCTGGGAAACCCACAGAGAGCCGCTCTCCTTGCTACACGTAGGGTCCAAAGCTGTAATCGCTAGCCCAAATCTCAGATTCTTCACCGGCTATTTTTAGAATTGATGAGCTGGTAGGAAACTCATGGCAAAGCAACATATAGAGAATACAGGGAGGGTGAAGCACACGTACACATGGATCTCATTTGCGAATTTGTTGCCTCCTTATAAGCCAATTTCTTCTCTCCAGAAAATTGTCATCGCAACAGACTTGGGTGATGTAAACAGCACTTCACCCCGCATGCTCCCCTAGACCATGAAATTCAGCAGGGCACTCAATCCATTCATCCAGACATATTACACATGCTTAACCTTCAGCTAGTCACCTGCAGCTTTTGCATTTTCTGCCAGTCTTACAGGACATTCAGGTAGCCCTGCAACACCGTGGCACTCATCAAACCATCTGTATTTTGCTCACAAAGCAAAATAAAAATAGCTCCAGCAACACCAAAACAGATTTGTCAAGGATCAAAGCGAGCACAACATCTTGCACACACACAAAAAATATTGCTGATTTGAAAACAAGATAGATCAAAGGCACTTTACTCGGCGATTCAGGAAATGAGCTGAGGACAAGGTTTTAATCAACAGGTTTCCTGCTTATCAGGCTGGCAAGGATATCTATAATTTATTTATTATATGTTAGAAATGCCCCTTGCTGGGGCTGGCCAACTTGTGCAAAGATCCTGGTTGTTCTTAAGACTACTTTGCCAAATTAATTGGCCTGAAAGGTTTCATGATGGACATCGGACTCGGGGTACCCTAAAACGAGATAAACTTTTGGAAACATCTTCTGCCAAACAGAACACCGGGAAGACAGACCTAAGAATTAACATCTCTCTTTGAAGTGTTTTGCAGCTAGGGCTTGCAGTCGCAGCAGCGACAGCCTGTGTTTTACAGACAGCAAAAGATATCATCAAAGAAAACCAAGCTTGCTCAAATTAAAAGCTTCTGTAAAACACATTTGCACAAACTCAGAAGATTCTTAATTCTTAAAATTACAAATTCTATAAACACACGCGGATTGGAGAGCAGCTATCTATTTTGGGTCACTCCAGTAAAAAAATGCAGCATATTAGGGGTGCGTGTGCCCAGAGCTGGGTTTTTGGACCCCAGTTCCTAAGTACAGACTCAGTTAAAGAGAAGTGGACTTTAAAAGTAGAAGTGGAGCATTAAGCCTAAGCACCAAACTGAATTAAAGCCCTTAATGAGGATTAAAACCTTCTACAGTTTATTAACTGTGATAGCATGCAACCCTTATCCGATTTCTTGAGCATTATGCAAATGTATGAGACGTCCATAAAGACACGCTGAAAGATTCAGTAGGTCAATATAATGTTATTGCCCCTTCAACAATTTTCAATCAAAACATTGTTGCTAAATCCCCATTTTTCAGCAGGGGACAATGTAGACATGGAGGCGAGGCCAGTTCAGCCACTCCAGATCTTCTAAAAGCTGTGAATACTTGAAAATGGGATGTTTAAATGCCATTTCTCAGGCTCCACTTTGGAAAGTTTATTGGATCCAGGAGAGAAGGCTTGTTTGAAGACAATGATGACTTATTGCCATGTTGTTAGCCTAGAAGGAGGCTTGTTGCCTTGCTGGTCACAGTCCTTTATACTTCTAGCTTTTCAGCATTTCCCCTAGAGACCATATATGAGTTTATCTCATGACACGTATTATCAATGTTATTTCCTCCTATTGGATAAACTCATTGCCAGTGCCTGTGCTCCCTACAAACGCAAAACTCCCATCTATCCCAAAAAGTCTGGCTTTACAAGCAACTCTCCTTGTAAACTTCCTACGAAGAACTTGCAATAGTCTCCAAAAATTAATTTGTTAAAATAGGAATGATCTTGATACAGCCAGGGAAACCATCTCTGGATTTGTCCTCTCCTAGTGGCCCAACAGCTTTTCCAAAACACGTACATGAACACACTCGTGCGTGGGTGTTGCCTCCCCTCGCAGAAGACAACAAGCAATGTGCACTCTCCTTCCAGACCTGTATCAACAAAAATACTTACACAAAACAACTAGCATAATGCTTCTTTCCGAGTGTGAAGTTTGCAAGACTATATAAAAAACCCAAGATAGCAGTTATTTAAGTAAAGCCAAGCACCACAGAACACTTTACATTTTCTGCTTGTGTATAACAGAAACAGAGATTCCTCTTCTCTTCAGGAAATAACACATGAACACAGGAAGAAAAGGAAACATCCCGTTCTCCCCTGGGGCCTTTGATGGACTTCCTATAATTTCTATACAAGGATAAAAGGTGCTTCCAATGAAATATTGAGGAGGAAAAAAAAAAACAAACCACAAAACAGAAAAAGAGTACTAGGATTATTCCTCATCAGGAAATCCTTCCAAAAATCAAATCTATACACAGATTTGTAGTGGCTCTACAACGGCTCTGTTTCTCTTTTAATAAGTGGAATAAATTTTCAGTGTGCTACCTAATGAATCAACTGGCATTTCTGCTCACTGGGATTCAGCACTAAATCCATGCAACCTGCTAACAGTCTACCAAGAAGTAATTTAGTGAGCTATTATCTGAAGATCATATACAGGATTTGATTTTTGTCATCATTTGATGATTGTTTAAAATCCTTATCAGTCATTCCCATTTCCCCCATTTATTCTCTAAGGTAAAATCTGCCTTCAAAATTACATTTGTACTTACATATGTCTTATTGCAAGATGACTCAGAAGAAAAAACACATTTTAATATTTACTGAATTATGCCCATGGTATTTACCTAGTATTTTCTGATGATGCCTCTTGCCTTCAATCACTTCTGCGGGTTTAAGTGATATATATAATTATCAAACAGGGGAACAAAAACCAGGAGAAAAGCATATTTCTTTTCCTATTTAATTCAAAGCATCTAGTCAACAAAATTACACTGCATACATGAGTAAATTATTAAATAAAACAGTTCCTATTCTAAAAAAAAAATAAATCCACATTTATCTCTTTTTTAAAATATATATATATATATATATATATATATATATATATACACATGTCCGCAATGCTCAGTCACTGTGAAGAGCTATACCCCTGCCAGTGATAGGACTTATCTGAGAGTGGAACAAGCTAAACCAAGAGCAATTCAGGCTCTCCTAATACACCTGATTTGTATTTCATAAAGAGTCTAACAAACAGGAACAGAAGCCAATCCTCCGTTCTCAATAAGCCTCGGACACACAGTCAACTAAGAACAGCACATGCAGGCATCTAGGTGATACGACCTCTGCAGCAACGGTGAGTTACATCATTAAATAAAACAGACTCAAATATACTTTTATTTGAATAGGTGTCACCTAATAAGAGTACTAGTGTTGGGGGAGTAGCAAGCTCTGAAGTATTAAAATCCAGCTTTTATCTCTGATGCTGTTACTGCTCCAGGAGGGCTGGATAAAAGCCATAGGTAAGGTGGCCTCAGCTTGGGTTTGCACTTGTATGAACAGGAGAAGAGCTGCCAAGGAACGATTTGCTGGGTCTGTCACTCCCCTTCCGAGATGGACTAACATCTAAGCAAGGGAGAGACACGTAGCTGTGAAACAAAGCTAAATCAGGGAAGAAGCAGAAAGTGAGGAGGATGGCAGTAGTAGCCTCTCTACAGCTCACCACCGAGGCTGGGAGAGTGCTTCTGGATTGAAAAAAAGAGACGCAAACTCTAAGCTGCTGGAAGTAGACATCTAAATCGCTCTTTCTGTCCAAACGCTGGTTTTAGCATCTCAACTCTTTATCTCGCACCAGGTTCAGCCTATTCAGTGGGTCCCAAGTCACACGTGTGTGTGCATGGAGAGTTATGGTTTCCTGCTGTTCTGCCCGCTTTCTATTTATGACCGAATACATCGCGCGTCTGGTTTACATTCACAGCCATGTCCTGCGGCAGGAGATAGATTAAGCAGCTTTTGTGGTTTCCCTTTGGGTCACGGGACACAGGCTGAGACACGCAGGCTTAGGTGGGTTGTTTTTTTTAAACAGAGGCTTAACACCCAGAGGAAAGTACTCTTGCAGGATATCAGACTCTAGCTTAATCCCTATCTTGGCATCAAGGAGTATTATATCATACTGGGGCTGGATAAGTATGACATAATTTTCCATACTCGTATTTTATCAGAGCATCATATTAAAATCCTGTCATTCTCATGTTTGCTTTTCCTAAGAGAACTCAAACCATTAACGCATCATGCTGACTCCAAGCCTGCAAAAGGGCTTTTAAATCATTTTTATGTTTGATTAAGGAGGAGGAAAAATATCTTTAAAAGCATCATTGGAAGAAAATCAGCGAAAAATGCAAGAGATTCCCTGCAAAGGCTCATTTCTGTAACGTACCTGCAAACTGTATACTTAAAAATACCACAAACCTCTAAGCCTTGTGCTACCACAACTGCTGGCTCTTGCCTTCAGGGCTGGCTGCCACATCCATCCCAGCAGAAACCTTCCACCGTCACCCAGAGCTGGGGGGCAGCAGGGTGTCCTGCCAATGGATTTTATTCAAGGGACGCAAATGTCAATGATGTTTTCCAGAACTTACAGGTGGATTTTACAATGAGAAAAATAGAGTGTAATGTCATTACGATACAATACCGAATTGTTCTCCAATGCAACACTGAAACAAGAAGGCATCGCAGAATTTTGTCACTGAATCTGCTATAAAGTTCTCAGATTCAGAAAGGTTTTTTGGTACTGGTTTCCAACTTCACATATCAAATACTGGGTTTTTTTTTTTTTAATTCTTCTTGCGCTCTCCCTTCACCAATACCAGCTTCCTAGTCCCTTCGACAGCCACCTTCCTTGGACCAATTCAACATACCTTCAATAATCACCTTCCTCGGACAACAGTCCATCTCCAACCTGCCAGTCTATGTTACTTCAAAGCTGTTTTAAAGAGCTCTTCCACATCACGCCAACACCCTTTAGAATGCCAACCAATAACAAGAGAAGTCAGATCAGCAGGTTTATCCAGAAAGACAATCTTCTTGGGTCAATATAGCATCAGGTGGACAATTAAGTCCTTCAGAGCTACTAGCATAACTGCTACTCTAGAAACCAAGAAACCATTAATACATGTTTTTAAAGCATCTTTAGAAACATTTTTAATATTGCACTCCTTTCATCATGAGTTAACATGTTCTTCCCTACACTGCTCCCTGTCTCTTACGCGTTTCCCTTGAAACAGCTCATGCTGTTCTTGTGCTAACACGACTCCTGAGGAATAACACGGGAAGTGTCAGCATGCTCCTGCAACCTGCCCCCTCCTTACTCATCCTTCTGTCTTTAGATGGATGCAAATGAGGAAAATGAAGTGGAAAATCTGAAATGAGAACATCTGTATGTGTCAAGGACCCACCTTTTGTATCTCAGCTGGTGGCAGGCAGGACTTGGAAAAGGACAGATGGGAGACCCGTCATCACCATTTCACATTACAGTCTGCCTACTAGTTATTTTTAGAGACGTTTCACAAGTCCCCTCTATAATATTGTCACATCATAGCTGAATATCTGTAATAGGCTGTGGTCACGCTTTTCAGAAAAAGGCATCCGGGCTACAGTCAAAACCAAACTAAACCAACAAAAATCTTGTTAGCAATTTTCTCAAAATCTCAACTGTGGAGCCATGTGGTTACCAGCATCGTCTTCCTAAAAAGTTTTCGGGCAAAGCCTTCAGCCTTTTGATTTGGTTAGAAAATGTCATCTGTAACAAATCAAAAAAAAAAAAAAAAAAACCAAAAACCAAACCCACATCTCTCCTCCCAAAATAAAACCTTTCCAGAAAACAAGTCTGTGGTTCTTCTCTTCTCTGCAGTTCTCTTTCCTTCTCGGGTGGAAAAGACGGTATGACGTGCCTCTACTGAAAGATGCTCGCGTAGAGCAATCATGAGCCCACCATAAAAAGCTGCAGAAGAACAATCACCAAGCAGCCAAATTTGAAGGGTCCACCAGCAGCAAAGTTTTTAAACACTTTTTTCTACCAAAAAAAGTGTTTTCCTCCCCCTATTTCATCCAGAGCCTGTTCTATAATACCGAAAGCATGAACCAGGATCCCATTCAGTCCATGTTTTCACAGTGAAACCAGTGCATAAATAACTTAATAGGTTACTTAGTGGCACAAGAAGTAGACGTGTAACCTGACCTGAGGAGGAACCTGTAGGCTACGTTTAGGGAAATTTGCTCAGCAGTTTACAGGCACAATGTACCAGCATTGCTATCGTGAAGCCAAATGCACTGTCAAAAATAGCACTTCAGCTTGTACAGCCAAATTCTGCCTTTCTGTTGGCCCTTTCCAAGTAGAAGATACTACTATAGAAAATCTTGCCCTGCCAGCATTTCATCATCTTCACTACAGACTCTTTGTTCTTGGCAAGCTCCCTCAAAGAGTCTCGTTACACCCCAGTTGCTACAGCTGTTGACATAAAATCTGTGCAACAGACCCTGTCTAGCCATGGAGCTTCTACATCTCCTCCTACGTCAAGTGTGGACAAAAGCCTCAGGCTGAGAAGGAATCAATCTACGTTTATTCAGATTGAGATTAACTGAAAAGTCCCATATTCCAAGCAACTGTACCAAAAACTGCATCCTGCGTGGGAAGAACTGACTTGCTCTTCCAGGAATGGTTCATTTCCATGCCTATAAATTTCGTCTCATGAGTTGAGCCTAAATGTAAGTAACAAAAGGCACTCTGAAATAAAAGTGTCTTCTCAGCCATTAAGTGTAATTAAAAGAGTTGAGAATGGATTTAATGACAAAGTGCAGGTGGAGTGGAGAGGTTGATTACGGGCAGAACAGTCAATGGAAAGTCAGCGTTTCCCTTCTTAAACTCCTTCTTTTGGACATTGCTCAAAAATCTTGAAATCTGAGCATTCCTTGTTTCCCAAATAAATAGTTTGAACACAGCTAACATGCAAGAATTTCCTTGGTGGCTCAGAAGAGAAAAATAATTGTAACAACTTTGCATGTGACCACTGGGATCGCAGGATGTTCAGATGCACATTGTCAATTATGAGGTTCTGCAGGTTTGAGAGATCCTTGCAAACACAAGCTCTGTTCATTCAGACCTCAGCATCAAATCCCATGTACTGCTTCATGGAGGTGTTAGGGCATATAATCATGTCATCAAGTGAAAAAATCATCAAAATGGGTTAAATAAAAGACGCAGTGTTGATGGACTTGGTCTTCCTAGTAAAGGAAGGATGCTGCATCCCATGAAGAAATACATGCAGGACACCAGTTTGATAAAACCACTAGTCTCACCTAATCCATTTTCTGTCACCAAGCACAGCTGTTCCTTGCACGCTGAAGCAAAAAACAAGAAAACTAATCTTACGAAAAAGTTTCTGTTGAAGTTCTACACAGACAGGTCGCCCTCATGTCCTGAAGGAGAGACGATTGCTTGGCTCTTAAGAGTGGGTTTCACTTTTATTCTATTAATAATTTTCTGTTAATTTTGAATGCACTCATCAGCGTACCAGGTCTTCAAAGGACTCCTGCTAAGCTGCTGATGCTAATAACCTGTGGTGACAATGAGTCTCCTAAGCTAATGAGGTTTGGTATAAGTAAGTGCTTCCAGCAGTTTTACTACTTTCTATTCCATTAAGTGTCCCTGTCCTCATACTTCAGGACTGAGAATTTTCATTCCACTTTCTTCACACTATTAATTATTTTGTCTGCTTCCCACTTCTCCTCCTCTAAGATTTTCAGTCAGTTAAATGCTCTTGATTAGTTTTAACCACGATCTTTCCTTTTGTTAGTTTGGGGTTTTTTTTCAACATCTTAGGCAATGTTACACCATTTGGCCCTGGAACTCCATTCCTTTTCCCTTTATAATGGCTTGAAAAAGGCATTAGACAGTACCCCTACATCAGCTAATGAAACATCACTCAGCTCTTTGCCGTAATAAAATACTTTTTTCCTCTTATTAAGGTTTGCTCCATAGGGCTTCTCTATCTCGGTTCTCTGCCAACTAACTGTTACTATGCTGAAAATGAAACCTTCTCCCCAAGCTTAAGCCACAAACACAATGCAGCTTTCCATCTGAAATAACCATCTTATGATAGTTACTCATGAACGTGCCAAGTGCCTTGTATTGATCAGCAAAAAATTCGTCTCAGGCAAAGAAGGTCAGGGTGAAGTGACACTTCATGACACAAAAAAAAAAAAATATCTAGTGGTTTTGAGTCACCAGAAGGGAGAGATGTGCCTTTCCCATTGCTCCAGAGCAGAGGTTCCCTCCTCTTGCCCCCTCTGCAACCAGTGCAATGCTGATGATCATTAGACTCCTGCTGAACTTAAAGGGACACAAACCTAACTCTCCTTCCATTCCAAGGACTAGCGATAATGGACATCCAAGACAATGAAAGGATGGAGCAAGGCTGCACAGCCTTCGGCAAAGACAGATGGAAGACCTGGACTGTCTTCCCATTCTTTACTGTTAACACTAAAATCATGGGTTCAACGTTTACTACCCTTTGCTGCTCTCTGCGCGTAGCAGATTTTCAGGAGATCGAAACATTTTGTTGGCAAATCTGACCCGACCTGCATAAGTGCTTTTCTAAATAACCATTAACTGATTTCCCATGGACCTAGAGTCATGTGTATTTATGTGGAATAAAAAGCATTTCACAGATTCAATTGCCATTTAGATGCTTTGCACACCATCACAGAACAGTCGCATTGTCCTTCCATGGCCGTGTGACCACTGCTTCTAACGGGCATTTGCTAAATAGATTACTAGCACGTTAGCAGTTGGACTAAATGATCGTTGCATGTCCTTTCCAAATGAAAACACTCTATTCTATACAGCCATTTTAGCAAAGATACAATGGCACGTTATATCCTATGAAAACTTCCAAATGAAAATTTTCAAAATATTTTGGCATTATGTAGTGTGTTAGCAGATCCCCAGGACGAGAGACAGCCAGGACAGTGCAGAGGGACTGAAAAAAACTGTGATTTCACTCTAAGGTTTGCCATCGAAAGATAGAAACGGGCCATAAGGGCAGGAAATGACATGCCCTTCTTTTTTTGTTTTGGTTTGGTTTTTTGTGCTCCACGGCTTCTGCTTGCAGGGACCTCCTAAGACATACAACTCAGCCCCTTTCAATTCCTCTCCAGCTTTCCAAATTAAAGAAAGGGAAGAATCAGATTACATTTTGCCCAAGACGTCGTCTCACATAATTTCTTTCCCTTCTGTTGGGCATTTTCACATCAGACTACTTCCAAAAGTATAAATTAATTCATTAAGTAACCCTTAGGGATAAAACATCCTTCGGTCACAAATGGCTGAAAGATCTTTTAAAACAAAGTCTTTTTGCAAAGTCATTCACTTAAGAAATACCACTGAAACTAAAGTGAATGAAGGCATCACGGGAAAATTTTCTGGAAGGATATTAAGAAGGATTCACTAACAGATGTATTTACTTCGATAATGAGTTCTTCCTCACCTGATGAGCAGCACGATAAAAATGCAAAGACTGGTGAAAAACAGAGAAGAAGGTGACAGACACAGCCTGATAAGCAAAACAAATGGGATGGAAAGAAGGCGGGTATGGTTGAGGAGCTCAGACACAGGGCTAGTCTTTGATGTGACTGGAAGGGGAGTGGGAAATGGACTTCAGACAGGTAAATGACCACACTAGTCAAAGCATAAAATTATAACCAGGAGCCTTACAGTAAGCTGAGATGGAAGAAAACCCCAATTTTTGAACTATTTAGATAGAAGCAGGAGGACAGACACAGCCCAGAAGGGCATTTCCTTGCACAGATTAAGCTTAACATGATGCTTAGATTACATGCAGGACCAAGCTAAAGATTTTTAACAAACCCCAAGTTCTCCACCAAGATCTGATTGAAGTGCTCCGCTCCTGTCATCAGCTGCACCTTTCCTACCAAACATCAGTCAAACTGCTTCATATTTAGCACATCTGCTTTTTTCTTTTAAACGCCTGAATTGTGGCTTATGAAATTTTCCTACCTCAGCAGGAGGACTGCAAAAACATACATAATAATATGAGAAAAGAATGCCCAGGGTCTGGAATTGAGGGGCAGTTGGAATGGACAACAACAAGCCTCAGCATGCATTACTGTTCTGCTACCATTAAAATCCTACTTCTCCTTATTTCATCAATGTGCATGTTGTGTTTTACTTTATTAGAAAGAAGAATGTGGCTGCAGAGAGGTGCTCAACGTTCAAGACAGACCTGAATCAAAACACTCTAATCATTCCAAGCATCATCGATGACTATCTGCTGGCTGCCATAGCCAAATCTGCTCTTTTCCAGGGGTTTGCACCACTGTGGGTTATTTGCCAAATGAACTGGATTTGGCCAGCTCACTGTTATCAAGCACTGCCCTTATCCTGCACCAATCCACTCTGATTTCTCTGGAAATTCATTAACTGCTGCTAGCTTCACTGATTCACCATTTTGCTCCTAATAAAGACAGATGTTTTGGACGACGAACCTAGACCTTGAACACAACCACAGCCTTTCACGTCTGTGGAGCTTTTTTCTTAAGTTTATCTATGCCGTAAAGATTCTAAACCTTAGCGCTAGACTTAATTATGCAGTCATCTCAAACGCTGCATTAAAATACCATCCAGCTACTATAAAAGGAAAAATGAATGGTTCCAGGAGGCAGCTCTGCGGCAGGCAAGCCAGCGTGCCTCTGAAGATAAGCAGCAGCTGCCAGGCGTAACTATAATTATTTATGGATGTAACGTCCTTGCTCATTTAAATTTCGACAACGACTGGAGAGACAGACCAAGAGTGGACAGGCAGCTTCTCCCCGCAGGGCTGCAGGCACACGGGGTCTACAATCAAGTTCATGCTTGCTATCAGTGCCACAGCAAAGGCAGGTTGCAACTACAAAGCAGAGTTTTTCTCCGCCTTCAAAACTAGGTCTCTCCTTGGTTGTCTCTCTAAGTTTTGAAATACCAGTAGCTCAAACAACATGGGGCCATACCTGAACGTTGATACCAAGGTCAGACGCAACATCTTAACAACACAACATCTTAACAATGCACCTCAATTTACTAGATTATCAGAAAAAAATTATTGCACGTGACATTTTGCAGGGTTTTCCTGAAGAGTCACACGCTCACTCCATAATGCTCGTAATACCTTGAGGACAGGCGCCGACTGCAAGCCAAGAAACAATCGACTGCACCTTGAAACAGGAGCTCAGTTCACAACATCATCTTCTGGCTACAGCTCTGCTCCAGCAGGGGTTGCTATCACACACTTTGTACCTCCTGGGTGAAAGAGTAAAACTAAATCCACACATGCTGGGAAGAACTTACTCAACTGAAGTTGACAGTGCTGGCAACTGCGGGCACACACGAGGCAATGCTCTTGCTCTGTTGGAGCCCTACCTTCTTGCAATACTTCAGTATAACATTTTAACCCATTAATTTGACTTAGATCCACCAAGTTACCCAGCAGAACAGTTGTATACAGGCAAGACTCAAAATGTCTTGACTTCTTAGAAGAAACACCGAACTGACAATGCCAACATTTCTGCCTAATGTAAAAATAACACACTACCCATGGGGGCAAAGCCCAAAGCAACCCATGGGGTCAAAGCCATCAAGAAAAGTGGCAAGTAAAGAAGTACAATATGAATAAGTGTAGAGAAGAGTTACTAATTGCAGCTGTCATCTTCAGCACTGTAGGCTTCAGGCCACTGGGGTGTCCAGCTGCAAGTTGTCCCTACAAATCCTTCTCAAAGACATTTTGCAACATGCTTTACCCAAGCATCGATATCTGCCAGAATACAGTATCTAGTTTTACACAAATTACTGCAAAGATGAACAGAACAAATGCAGGAAGCATCAGATATACATTTCTAACTGTCACGAAGGACAATGTTTCAAATAAGGAGTTGCCAAGCACTCAAACCACAGTTTCAAAAAGCCCCAAACCACAGGACAGGACAGTGTTTCTCATCAGAGCACAATAACAAGGCAGCGAGCAAGCATGCAGACAGGGAGGAATGCAGCATCACTGCAAATCCAACAAAGGCATCCTCTCCATGTGCTTGTGGGGTTACAGCTCAGAAAAACCAAAGAGAAAAGGCTTGACTTTATATAATCAAGTCCAATCTCAGCTCTGATGCCCCCAAACCTCTGAAGGAATGGATTACTCCAGGCCACCTGTGTCTCCTCTGCCCATTCAGGACTAACGGAGGGCAACAATTGTCACAGCAGGACCCTGAGGTTACAGACCTCACAGCAGTCAGATTGTAATCACAGAATGATCACATTAGCATTAGCCATTTCATGGAAAGTATTTCTATGTTAAGTTGTCATCCATGTGTATTCCAACACCGTTTGATGAAAGGGATCAGCAAATATCAGCCCCTGGGCAGAACACAAAGTTAAACAAAGCCTGAACCCCTACAGGCAAGTCCAACTGCTCGTACTCAGTATATGTGTGTCAGTAGTATGGAGTAGATGCATGTAGGAACCCCATCAAAGCTCAGGAACCCACGCAGGACCTAAGATCTCAAGACCTTTTACATAAGAAGGTTTATTTCTGATTAAAGCTCCATACTTCTAACTCCATGCTAATAACCCAAAATTCATAAACAGACAGAAGACAACTGAGAAACTCAGGTCTATAGGTGCCTTAACTACAGAGCCAGTGACTCCATCAGGAGACACAATCTTTCCAAGAATAAACTCCCTCACTATTCTGAATGAGGCTGTAGGTAGAAACCAAACACTCCTTACTCCTACTTCACTTGCAGAGCCCAATAATGTCCTATTTCCACTCACAGTTCACACAACGGGCTTCAGAACCAAATAAAACTTCTTGGAATTCCTTTTTTTTGTGGTTTTTCTTTCTGGTCAAAACCTTGGAAGGCACTTGGGTAGATCCAAGCTGCTCTTCTTGATGGTGTAAAAAAGCCAAAATTCCATTTTTACAATCCTTTTTGAGAGCCACTACAGTACAGTCTTTTCCAGACAAATTCCACAGAAGCTTTCAGTGAAATCAACAAGCAATGCAAAAAAACATCAAGCATTTTTAACATTTGGAAAACAAAGCAGCTGCATCATTGCTTTATGAGGAAAGGCAGTCATTTTAGGAGTCGCAGTGGGACAGCAGTGTCTGAATTTCCTCAAAACCTCCATCACTTCATCCATTTTAGCCAACTACAATGCTCTTTTGTAAAACACACAAGAAGAACAACAAGCCCACTGGTTCCCAACAGTGTTACAGTCTAATTAGTCATGAGTGTGATTATCGAATATCGGTATTCTCAGTGAAGTCCTAAAAGGTCAAATGAATCCTGCTCTTCTTTCCCAATTCAGATGCATCAGAATTTAAGTCACCTCTCCTACAACCGCAGCCAGAGGAAGACCAGGAAAAGACCTCTTATAGTGGTGAGGTTCCAGTTAAAGCTCCTCAAAACCCACTCATAAATGTCAACAGGCGAGTCAGTGGTGAATTTGCTGCCAGAGACAAAATCTAGTAGTCAGGATGTTAATGTTGTAAGGACAGTGACAGGCGGTGCCTGTCTGCTCTTAACACAACTCACAGCTCCTTACAGAATGATTTTGTCACAGAGATTACATCAACCTTTCCTATCAGAGCCTCCTGCTCCCCTCTCTTCCTCCACAGTCCCTGCCAATCACCACACCCTGATATTTCAATTCTTTTACTAGATACTGGTGACAAACCTTTGTCAGTGAATACCCGAGATTCATGAGCAGAGAAATCACCAAAAGCATTTTGGAAAGCACTTGAGAAATTCACGCTCAGGCGTTCTAGGCAGTAGAGAAGGGCTCCTTAACTTCAGCAGGAGGAACACCTCAGGAAGGCTGTTTCAAACTGTTTCAATACAAAAACTTGTGGCCTAGGTTAAAACCTTATAAGAAATAGTTTAATCCAACCTGCCAAGTTTTGCAGCGACGTGGCTGAAGTTGCTGCACATTATTCTATCATCACAGCTGTTGGGAAGTAATCTCCAGCAGGAGGGTGGTTATAGTAACATTTTAAAGCTTGCTAGTAATTTCTTAATTCTGTGCCAAAGATGTAGGAAAAAATACAAATACCACATCCATTAAACCTCCATCGCAAAGATGCAGTACAAGCTTGTGTGCCATTCGTTATGAGACAGTCAAGACTTACACAAAGGCAACACTTAACTGATAGAGATTAAAGCTCAGAAACAGTTACTGAGCTTAAACACACAGTCGCAAAAGGGGAGAAAGGACTTTTTACTTTCTGGAAAAAAGGAATTCAAATCTCTACAGCTGACCTTACTGACAACACATCCTGTGCTTTCTTATTTGCGACACAACAGATCGCTCTTAGAGACGTTACTCAAGATGTTGCAAATTCTCATACAACCATATGACAACAAGGGGAAACCTAGGGACTGAACACGGTGTGATGCCATGCTTAACATTCTTAAACTAGGGGGATATAAGAACATCAGATGCAGAAAAAACCAAAACAAGTATTGCTACGGAATAGGGCTTACCCACTTTGGAGTAGAATACAAGAAGAAAACAGATGTATTTCTGTTTACTAGGTACTGAATAGAATTCAAAATCCCTGGAAACCACATATTTAGAAACCCCCACGTGTCTGCTGCCATTGTAAAACTGAAACAGACCATACTGGGGCAGTTGAACACTTGAAGCACTGCCATTCCCGTGGTTTGCAGCGACACAGACTACATTCAGGTTTGAGGCCAGTTGATGGAGTTGTGGCAGCTCCAAAGCATCACGGGAGGACCCAGGTTGCGAGAGGTATGAAGAAAACATAACGGGAATCTCCAACAGAGGATCCCTGGCTCTTTCCATACAAGAGCCATGACTTACACAGGCACTTATGACCCTACCTAAACTTTCCTGGAGGTATTAAGTCCCCACTCTGCCGTGGGATTGAATCAGTGCTACAGTTGAAGAAAAACTGCTTGTATCATGTTCACTCAGCAACGTGCAATTCTGCTTTGGAGAATACTTACACAACTGGAAGTCATTAAAAGACTATCATGGAATAATGTGGAAACCTGCTTTCCAAGAACAGCGTAGAAGAGAGAGTCGGTCATTTTCTAGATTCAGACATATTAGCTTCACCAACACGTACCTATATTTACATAAATATACAAAACCTGAAACTACCACAACTAAGTATACATTTCAGACTCATTTCAAAGCATTCAAAACCATTCTGAGAGTTTCCCTTTTAATAATAAACACTGTGTACAGACCTCTGCTAGTTTGTACGGCAAGATGAGCTTCTCTCCTACTGTCACTGTCTTTCTTGTAACCAGGGCCTCAAATAGCATCTCTTCTTTTACCTAAACCAAAAATATTGATGTTAATGATTATTCTACGAATACATTTAAAAAATTTAAGAAGTTTTACATCTAGAACATTGAACATTTCATATATTTATTTTTAGAAGTTTTAAATTTACACATTTATATTTTTTAAATTAAAACACTTTTGACAGCCCTTGTAGAGTTAATGTTTGATGGATAAGAACAAGCTAGACATGGGGAAGAGACAACCCAGCACATAAATCCAGCATCAGAAACCAGACACCACAGTATTTAAGGGAACCTGATTTTCTGCATTCAGTCATCACATTTCTAGCCATTTCCCACCAGTATCCCTCATTCCTGGTGCAGCTCCTCCCTTCCACACTTTTTATGAGCAAAATAAGCCAACTTTCTGGTGTTGTATCAAGATGACATCATACAAGTTACTCTATACACAAGCAAAACAATGTCACCAGTTTAAAAGACACACAAGTGAAGGGGGGTTGGGTGTTTTGTCAGGGAGTGGTGGGAATCAGGAGGAAGAAACCATTTCAAAAGAACCTGATATTTACTCTGTTATTTGCCCCTGATAGCTGCTCCTTGAAGCTGCCAGCTCCCAGTCAGGTGACAATCTCTAACCAGATGTAAGAGAAACCAGTATGCAGAAGAAAAAATCAGTTGTGCCAACAAAGACACTTCAGCAAACAGGAAAATGGTGTTGGCAAATTAAATGGTACCTGCCACAAATTGCTAGAAGAAAGCCTCCTTCCCAACCAGATTCGAGTCCCTCCTATTTTCATACCCTCTGGATAAATTCAGAAGCGTGCTCTCTCTACCACGTCAGTTCTAAATGCTTTGAGTCACTGCTCTTTGCTACATGTTAGTGTCACAAAAGAAACTGGTAGTCCCAGTGAAAATCTCTGACCCCAGAGTTAGCAGCTGTGGACAGACTCTACAGAAACTGCTTATCCCAACTGAAGGACTCCATCCAGATCTGTTGAGAATATCTCTACTGAAGAGTAGAACCACCACATCATGCAAGTCTCTGAAACCATCCAAGGCTGTATTTTAATCCCAGTTAAACCATTTACAACGACATTGATGATGGGAAACTTAGTGGTTTCTGTACTCTGACTTACTGGTTTAACCTAGTAATTAGCATGAAGAGCAATGCAAACTAGCCAGCTGAACCTAAGAAATCTCACAAACCGCTGCAATAACGATGCTGTCTTGTGTGGAAAACTACTTCTTTCTACCAAAAGTACTATCAGGGAGACTCCTGTGACAAACTCCAGCACATTCTTATCTAGGTGACTTTCCCTGCAACATCCACTAATAAGAACTCATTGCTGTGGTGTGGAAAGCAGAAAACATCAAGTCACTTGCGTATGAGCTTCACCCACCAGCAAGCCCTATGTCACTGGAAACCAAACGTCAGCTCCTCGAGTTTCATTTCCTTTGTCCTCAGCAATATCATAGAGCCATTGGTAATTAAGAACTCATTTGGCCTTTCAAAACTAAATGTAAAAGAAAACACCCTTCTGGTTCACCTGGAAATCCACAGCAAGTTTTCACATTTGTTTTCTATTCCTCTACATTCATCAACATGGTATTTTTTTCTTTCTTTTAATTTCAGCTCTGCAGGCAAAACACAGGCACTCTTCCCACAGCTTGTGAGTGCAGGAACATCGGCTGCTCTCCCTCTACCGCACAGCTTGGAACAGAAGTGTGTTTGACACCATCCGTTATCCCACTTCAGGGATGCTGCAAACCCGCAGCCAGCACACTGGCTTTTTTTAATTATCAAAGGCGACAAGGCACAGAGGGATCAGATGGTTACTAATCAAAACAGTCCAATGCAATATTCCTAACCAGTCCAAATGCTTCCCAGTCCCAGATTTATCAGCAAACACAAGGATTTTATATGGTTCAAATAACTACTCGCTCCATCTCTTGCCATCCCCATTCAATATTCACCCTGGCTTCCTTTTCCCTCTGCTCTCCTGATAGATGAGACCTGCAGATGTGCATCCTTCATCTCTAGATCTGCTGTGAGCTGACCCAAAGGGTCCGAACCATCTTCTCATACAAAAACATACTTGTCAAGGATGCGAACGTGCTCCCCATGTCTCTCCCTGCAATTAGCACCCACTGGAGTTTGACCTTGATTCCTTCATGATCTCTGAGAGCCAACATCACAGGTACAGCCAAATTATCTTAATTTTCATTTAAGGTCACAGCTTGAAGGCAGCTGACTTGTGATGCCAACGAGGAGACACGGGAACTTTCTAAAGATAAACTCCATACACACCAAAGACTAAGGATACCTGGTGCACGGAGATACGTGTAGCTGCCCCATCATGTACATCTTACGCTTACTCCTCATATAATCTTTATATACTAAAATAAAGACAAAACTACCCTAGCAGACTTGCAAAGAAGAATTTCTTTAGTTATTATGTGCCCTGAGAAATACATTTCTAAGTTACACTTCACGGATTTTTTGCTGCCTGGTGCTAAAGGGCACGTCCTGGTCTCCCTCTTAGAAAAAGCTTCAGAGCCCATAGGAGTTTATATCTTAATTACAGGGACAAAATACAGATTCAAGACTTCATTGCCGCATGTAAGTCAAACCAATGCTGAGAGCGTTTGATGACGAGAACTCTAAAACCCAGCAAAGGATGACCGGCCATGGCTATAAACATCAGGGGAGCGTGGCGGGAAGCAGACAGCTGGCGGGCTCCTACAAGGGCTGGGCTGGAGCCAAGGCAGGCAGCGATTGCTTCTCCAGTAATGCTAGGGTATTATGTTATAGCAGCTGAAGGAAAATTAACCATTTCCAAGTTGAGAGAAAGAAAACATCATATTTTGTCTCTCCTTCTATATTTGAGAAAGAGATTACAGCGCCGAGTCCTCATTCAGAAGCTGCCTGGTGTGGAGCAACAGAAAATACATTCAGATTGCTATCAGTTTTTCTTGAAAAAGATCTGAACCTTTTCTTCAGACTTCCTTTCAAACACCCATAAAAATATCTGTCTTCAGTTCTGGCTCAGACCTCCGCAATCGATGAAGATCAGATGTCCCTGCTCTTTGCAGGGGGGTTGGACTAGGAGATCTTGGTTGGACTAGGGACTGGATCTTTGGAGATCTCTTCCAAGCTAAGCCATTCTGTGATTCTATGATCTCCAAAACTCCATGCAGAAAATCAATCCAGAAGAAAAAGCTGGATGCAAGCACTGGCTGCCTCCTAATCCTCACCTCCCTTCTGCTCCCAAATTACTTTTCAAGACGTTTATCTCATCTGTGGGATCCCTCTGGAAAGCTGAAGACAATTTTTCAGTAGAAAAAGAACTTGAGCACATAAATCTCCCATAGACATAGACACTGGCTCCATGAGCTAACATCATCTATCCAAAAAGAGATAAGGGAAAACTAGCTTAGGACACCTGAGAAGTTCTCTTTACCTTCATTTGCATTGAAGCTGGTTACCTAAGCCTAAAAACTGAATATAAAACTGCTCCATAGAGTGGAAACCGAACTTGCATTCCTTACTCAATGCACCATCCAAGGAAATAACTTCAGTACCAGAAAATTTACACAAATGGAATGTTCATGCTCTTCTATTAAAAAAAAATAGTCTCTCTTAAGGTCAGCTGACGTTCAATTATTTCTAATAAACTGCATTTGTTAAAAAGCCACAAATGAGCCTTTACAGGCTTTTCCCCAGAAACGCGTTTTCCTCGGTTCTACACAATCCTCTCTGATTTCTATAGAGGATCCGTGATATTTCCAATGCCTGCACAGGACTCTACGACCGCTCGATCCATCAGGCAGTTTTGAAATGCAGCATGGTATTTCAGCAAAGTTTAAACAAAGGCTGTGAAAAACCTGCCAAAAGCCTCATGTAATCCAAACACTATGCTTATTCTGGGGAATAAAAAAAAAAGCTTGGGGGGTGGGGGAAGAGGGGGGGAGATGGTGCGTGGGGAATCAGGGTCTTACTGAAAATGAAACAATGATCTTCAGAGTCTGGCCAAAATCCTATATTGCAGTTTGCTTTTTCAACAAATGCTGCTCTGAATGTTTTAATAAACCAAAACCATATTGGACAGGGTTGTTGGTATCTAAGAAAAATCAAAGCCATAGAATCACAGAATGGTTTGGATTGGAAGGGACCTTAAAGATCATCCAGTTCCAACCTCCTGCCATGGGCAGGGACACCTCCCACTCGATCAGGGGCTCCAAGCCCCATCCCACCTGACCTTGAACCCCTCCAGGGATGGGGCAGCCACCACTGCTCTGGGCAGCCGCGGCCAGGGCCTCCCCATACTCACAGGAAAAACATTTCTTCCTAAGATCTCATCTCCATCTCCCCTCTTTCAGCTTAAAATCATTTCCCCTCATCCTATCCCTGCTCTCCCTGATCCAGAGCCCCTCTCCAGCTTTCCTGAAGCCCCTTTTAGCTGGAAGCTGCTATAAGGTCTCCCCACAGAGACCTATAAACCTGAAGCTATTATTTCTATTAAACCTAAAGCTGAAGATTAGGGGCAAAAAACCCTACCATCAGAAACCTCAATAAAGGTCTTGATAACTTCTCATTGGCAAACCTGAACAGCCCGTAACGGTAACATAAGGGAAGTCATCCTTCAGTGAAACTGGGAACAAATTCTGTTATAAAGGAGAAGCAGCTCATTAGGTGTGAATGTCACAGGATGGAAAGCGAAGGTTTACCTCCAGCAGGTCTGACACAATAGGTAGTATTTCAGGGTTACAAATATCAATGGAGTCATCCCGGTAAGTCTTCTTCTTGTAACGGATGTTACCCAGGTGCAGTATCGCTGACAAGAGAGAGAAAATCCTAAAGAAAAGAGAGAGAAATCTTTTTCACTCAGTCCTTTTTTTCATAAAGCTGCTGAAAAAGCAAACCACATCCCCAAACTTCCAAGTGCCAACTTTGTACTTCACCCGTTCCTCTAATTTTCAATATAAGGCAGTTCATGTCTCAAATTTCTGTATTTCCTCAAAAATGATGCTCAGATGAAGCATCCAATTTGCCTCATGTGACAAGTATTTTCACTTAGTCAAGTACCAAACTTGCTTTCTTGAATAATACTGAACCCATGGTTATAAAATGGCACCCTACAGTAATCTAGATAATCACCTTGAGTAATCTAAATATCTAGAAAATACCTACTGTGCAATTGCCTAACTTAAGGGGAGACTGGACTCAGCCACACTGGTGATCCTTCCTAGTCCCCTGGCACATGTACTTATCATAAACTTCTCAGATCTATTCCCAAGGACACAGTCTATTAAAAAAAAAAAAAAAATTAATGTTTTTGCAGTATATAAGCAAACTGCAACAGCAAAAAGATATTACCCATGTATCCACCCTTTTTTGTTTTCATTTGATCATTTTTAACTGATATCCTCACTCCATTAAAACCAAAATAATTCACATCTCTAGAAAATGAGCTCTGAAATTACTGAGTCACGGCTGACTTAAACAGACTTTATTGTCCATGTGCGTGGAACAGATGGAAGAAAAGCAGTCTTAATTTCATAATTGATTTGTTACAAGTGAGGGATTAAAGGAGGAGCTTAGGAAAAAGATTCTTAGCTGAGTGAAAACTTGTTGGAGCAGAGGGCAGAGCAGTATTTACAGCTAAAGGCTTTTAACTGCTGGCTCAGATATGTGTTTAAAAGCAAGAAAAATGGTGCTTAAAAGAGCAGTAGGAGATCCACCCAGCTGGAAAAAAAAACCCCTATTTGAATGTTGACATCTTAAATGTTAGTGACCCAAGGTGATGAATAATGTTTCAGGTGCCATTAATACAACGCAGTAATTCTCTGTTCCGTGTAAGTCTCCAGGATTTCAGACAGAAAGGAATCACATTCATTAAATTACTGTTTGAACATTTTGACTCAAAAAAGCACAGAGTTTCTCTTTGTGTTCCCGCTACTGATGCGCTTCTCAGCAATATGTGTAACGTCAAAATCATGCTCACTTTGAGGAGATTTTTTTCTATGCCTGTTATTAACCTTAGTAACACGTTTTTCAAATTCATTCAAACCTACCCAAGGCTTTCAGGCCAACAATCAACATGAGAGGAATTATTTCATTTTGTGGGTCTGGCTGAAGACAATCCTGACATGAAGGATGTAATTCCCCACAGTCAGTGGAAGGTGGTATTCAATCCAACTAACAAGTCCAGATTTTCAACCAGTACTTCCAGTGAATTTGTGGAAGAAGGCCAGCTGGAGATGAGTCTACAGAACCCACAATTGTATGCAAAAGATTAATCAGGAGCACTAATAATCAGGATTTCTGATTAAACCAGAATCTGGATTCATGACATGCAGAGCAAGGCATGACTATTCATGAACAGCTGGAAAACGAAGTACTTCAAGGTGCCAATTTCCTGCCGATGCTCTATTTACATAAAGAGAATCAAGTAATAACAAGCATATTTTGTCTATAACTTTAAATTTCGTTTACTCCTTTGTTCTATGAACGGTCAAGTCTCATTATTCATAGAACAGTTTGGGTCTGTAAATATCACCCAGTCCAACCTGCTGCCATGGGCAGGAACATCTTTCCCTGGATCAGGGTGCTCAAAGCCCCATCCAACCCGGCCTTAAAACATTTGCATCCACACGGGGCATCCACAGCTTCTAGGGGCAACCTCATTCCAGTGTCTCACCAGTTATTCCTTCTCACCAGCCTGACATGTTATGTAAAGCGCAACAGGTACTTTAGCTCAAGGTGAATTATCTCACTGACCATGGAGGTTATATTAACAAATACAATCCTCAGAACGATGGAAAGTAAACTCACTGTCTGCGAGTCTTGGGAAGAAACCCCACCATCTCCATGGCTAGCTGCAACCGCTCAAAGTCATGCTTCAAGTCCTCCCCTTCCACGGAAAAGCAGTCCTGTTGGGTTCAAACAGAGAGATTACGCACTGAAAGAAATTAAGATCAGAACAGGTCCAGATGGCCAAGCCAACACTTCACAAATATCATTTAGTGATCTCCATGTCTTTTTTTGGCAACTAGAACTTCTCCAATCTGGCACTGGGAAATGAGATATACAGGAGGTCCCACTGATGTTATCGGGAATAACTGTGGATAATTATTTCCAACATCCAGTCCAGGGACAGGGGTATTTCACAGCACCACAGCAGATACAGCAAGAAACACTCATGCAGTACAATAAAAGACCAAGATCAGTGGCAAGGCAGAATTTGTCTCCTTAAATATTAGAAAGAGGATGTGCAACTATAAATTTTATTTTTATATATACACTTTTTTAAAGTTGCTGGGTTGTAGAGGGTTTTTTTAATATATAACACTTATGTAGAGACTTCCTACAAGTTAACCCAGGTGTGTTAGTTAACAGTTATAGCTGTAGTTGCAGTGACAATTAATTAAGCAGCTGTATCCACATAGTTTCTTTTGGTCATCAGTCTGTAAATTGTATTTACTGCACAAGCAAGTGTGCACAAACTTTTGCACGAATAATTCTGAAAGTCTGCACAAAAAAGGTTTATGTGAATACTGCAGTGAGCATCATCAACCAGGTACCAAGCAGTCACAGGATGATGACTGTTACTTGAAAAGCCACTCGTACTCACTGACAGAACACAGAATAAATCATAAATACAGAATATATACAATTAAGTTATTTTATAGTAGCAGTTCTGTATCTTACAGCACCAATCCATATTTAAAACCTCACAAATGTATCAGTGATGTTCTTCATCCTACTCCATAGCATCATTAGGCCCCTCTGGATGAAATCCCTTCCCTCCAGCGTGTCGATCAGACCTCGCTGGATAGGGCTTTGAGCGCCCTGATCCAATGGAAAGAGTTTCTGCTCATGGCAGGAGGGTTGGACTAGGTGATCTTTAAGGTCCCTTCCAACTCAAACCATTCAATGATTCTGTATTTCTGTAGGGGAAAATTCTTACTGAAGATATTTATTTCAACATAGGAAACTACTTGAACAACTGCCCGACCGCCTTGACTACAAGCTAGAGAAGTTCAACTGGACGAGAATATGGAAATGTTTTTATCAGTGGTTCTCGGGGACAACAACTTAATATTGCCCAGACAATGTGGATTTAGAGATGTTGAACAGTAGAACCATTTAAAATCATGCACAGCATCAGTGAATGAAGGGTTCAACAAGACAATAACACGCTTGTGTGTTCTTAGGAAATGTGCATTAGAAAAGAGACGCTTTTAACTTTGTTAATAGACAACTGAAAATTACCCATTTTAAGAGATGTATACGGCGTTTGGATTTTTTACCCAGTGGAACGCCACAAAGACATCTACCTTCCCACCAGCAGGAACAGCAGACATAAGCAATGCAATTACTTATACCATAAACTAACAGGATAAGAAGTTGTCCCTCCTAAACGCAAACATCACCCAACTGACTTCCACGGCCTCTACAAGTGCACCACAGGGAACCTGGAGAAGTTTTCACACTCACTACGGTGGGATCTGGAGTCTGCAGGACAATAAAATACCCACAAGTTCTGCACATAAGTCTTTTCAAAACCTTTGTTCAAAGACACCAAGGGGCACTCCACATTCCAGGAGACAATTTAATTCTGTGGCATCGTTCATCCAAAATTAAGTCACGAGTCAACAGCAAAATACCACAGACAACTCAAAAGTAGCACAATCTATGCCAAAGGCAATTTAATTAACAATTTACATAACAATTGCCAAACTCATTAATCCGGATGGAAAGGCCTTTTGCAAATTGTCTGCTTACAAGCAGATGCTCTGTAGTGTTTCAGCTCTATACTGTTTCCTAATGGATGATAAATGAATGGTAATTATATAAAAAAAAAAAGAAGTTTCCTTGATATTAGGGCAGACAAGCGTTACAACGCCCATGCCCACAGACCAAACTCATCATTAATATTCTGTCATCAATTAGTTTCCCAGCAAAAGTGGGTCCCCTGCTCAGTATCATCACAGTGAAGCAATCCATGGATTTTCAAGGATGTTTAAAGGCAATTGAATAGTTTCTTTTTAAAGTGGTCATTTGAAGCAGGCTGGGTCCATGGTTATCGGGAGAGGTCCAGGCTATGGATTGTATCATCAACCAAAGCAAAGATGTGACGTACCATCAGCATCACAGAAAACGACCCTGAGCAAAATGAGAAACTGTATCAAAGGCTTTACTAAAGTCCAGGAAGACCACATCCACAGCCTTTCCCTCATCCAAGAGTTTAGTTACTCGGTCATAGAAGGTGATCAGATTACTCATAGCATTCTGCTTCGGAAACTGTCGGCCTCTGGCCCGGACGGGTGCACACTCTCCTGGGTGGAAAACTGGTTGAATGACCGAGCCCAGAGGGTGGTGGGAAATGGAGTTAAATCCAGCTGGAGGCCAGTGACAAGTGGGGTTCCCCAGGGCTCAGTGCTGGGTCCAGTCCTGTTTAATGTCTTTATCAATGACCTGGATGAAGGCATCGAGTGCTCCCTTAGCAAGTTTGCAGATGACACCAAGCTGGGTGGAAGTGTGGATCTGCTGGAGGGTCGGGAGGCTCCAAAGGGACCTGAACAGGCTGGAGCGCTGGGCTGAGACCAACGGCAGGAGGTTTAACAAGGCCAAATGCCGGGTCCTGCACTTGGGGCACAACAACCCTAAGCAGAGGTACAGACTAGGAGAAACCTGGCTGGAAAGCTGCCAGGAGGAGAAGGACCTGGGGGTGTTGGTTGACAGCGACTGAACATGAGCCAGCAGTGACCCAGGTGGCCAAGAAGGCCAATGGCATCTTGGCTTGTATCAGAAACGGCGTGACCAGCAGGTCCAGGGAGGTTATTCTCCCTCTGGACTCAGCACTGGTGAGACTGCACCTCAAATCCTGTGTTCAGTTCTGGGCCCCTCAGCACGAGAAGGATGTTGAGGCTCTGGAGCGAGTCCAGAGAAGAGCAACGAAGCTGGTGAAGGGGCTGGAGAACAGGCCTGATGAGGAGCGGCTGAGAGAGCTGGGGGTGTTTAGCCTGGAGAAGAGGAGGCTGAGGGGAGACCTCATTGCTCTCCACAAATACCTGAAGGGAGGTTGTGGAGAGGAGGGAGCTGGGCTCTTCTCCCAAGTGACAGGGGACAGGACGAGAGGGAATGGCCTCAAGCTCCGCCAGGGGAGATTTAGGCTTGAGATTAGGAAAAAATTCTTCACGGAGAGGGTGGTTAGGCATTGGAACGGTCTGCCAAGGGAGGTGGTTGAGTCACCGTCCCTGGAGGTGTTTAAGGTTAGGGTGGATGAGGTACTTAGGAGAATGATTTAGGGATTGGTGGGAATGGTTGGACTCAACGATCACTGGGTCTCTTCCAACCTGGTTATTCTGTGTGATTCTGTGTGTGAAAATAAAATACCAGACAAAATGCAAACTGTAATGGCATGTGGCTTTGCTGTGCAAAACAGGGATGTGGGTCAGTCCCAAGCTCTGGAGCTGGCAGGGTACTACTGGCCCCTGCAGAAGAAGGTGGCAGATCTAGGGTTTGTTTTAATTTTAATTCCTCCAGTAAATGGCCCTAACCCACTCCTTATGCAATTAAGGTGTTCGCAGCTTAGCACATTGTATTAAGGTTTATAGAAAAGCATCCACTCTTCACTCCTTGCTCTGGTAGGACCTCTACAGAGGATGATGGATTAAGAATGCCAATCTACTAAGGATGCTTAGACAATATTTGACATTTTTAAGCCGTGAAGGTTGGAGTCCCTTTCCCTCCTAAGGATTTTTCCGCCAAAATCTTGCTGTTAAGATGCTTGGTCGGCCAGAGTGAAACCCAACTCCTTCACAGATATTCTCTTACTCTTCCAGACGTATCAGCCAGAATTTGGCAACCATTAAGCGTGCTGCAAAATTAGCGGAAACAACGTGCAGCTGATTTGAAACAGGCTTCCCCATGCAAGATAAAACCAACACAGACCACCACAGGACACAGACACTCAAAGCACATCACCAGCTGAAGCCACTATCTCCAATTCACTTACACAGGAGAGGCAGAAATAGGGTGTGAAGTTTCACCATTCCCTTTTTTGGGTCAATCCATTTGGAAAGGATAATCATGTCAGCAGAAATATTTTAGCAGAAGGAATGAGCTTTGCATTCCAAATAATGTAAGGATTTGATTTTCTCACAGATGTTTTGGGGGAACAGCTTTGGTGTGTCTTCCCCCCCGGCCCCGGAAGCGAGAGAGCAGATACACTGCTACAATCATCATCAACCCATGCATCTCTTAGGGCTTTGAGAGACTGACTGGCTTTTTTATAAGAAAGGAATTTTGATTTTCACATTGCTGCCATATCACAATTTCCATAAATCATGTATTACATTGAGAAATAAAAAAAAAGTAGTTAGCTAAAACTAGTTGACCATATCCAACTGCTGAAGAAGCTTTCCAGATGGAAGGAACCAAAAAAGAGCAAAGGAATAAGTACTTGTATTGTCACAAGCTAATACACAAGCAACACCACTGCAAGGCAGAAGGGTAAATCAACAGGTTAAACCTAATTTGGCGTCATTTTTTGCTCATGCCTTGGTGCACCTAACAAATTCAAGTGAGCAGCAGCCCTGCACCAGCAACACAGAAGACGCAGGTACTTGTACTGACCGGCTCAGAATCATAGCAATAATCATCCCAGCTCTCTCTGAGGGGTTTCTTTGTCATCTGAAAGCAAGGCAGACCAGGTTAAGTAGTGTTCAGACCAAGAAAAACTCCCACTACCTGCTCTTTAACCAGAGCACCAACGTCAGCTTTACAAGTAAAATGCTGGCTGTTATTCTGTATAGTCATTCCTCACTTTTATTTTTTTAAGATAAGATTTATAATGCTTTTGCAGTCACGGTGCTCCGATTCCTGCACACAGTGTTTTCAACATAGCAGGACCCTCTCATGCATTAAGTTTTAATGCATTTTAAGACCTTTACTTTTTTCCCTCCACAGTTGGAGAGACCTTTGGTTTACCTAAAGCTGAAGAGCTGTTGATGGAAAACCACACTGAAGAGCAGTTTGTTTCTGCGCTTGGCTCAAGACGCACATAAGTGCTGCAAAAGTGTGATTCTCCGACCAACCTGAAAGCAGCATTTGAAAGCTTTTTAGGAAATTGTATTTTTTTCCTAATTGGACAGAGATGGAGTTGAGAGAAGTCAACGCATGGGTGAGCAAGCAGTGCCAAGGGGCAGACACATGGCACCAGAGCTCCTGATGAACTTAAAAATTAAGGATCCAATCCTGCAAATAACTGATTTCAAAATGGATAAATGCGAATAACCAGCACAGAAAACATTCAGCAAGTTGCAGGGCACAGAAGGGCAGGGACACCTGCCCTTGACATGAGGTATGAGGAAATCAACCAAACTCAAAGGATAACTTAAATTCACTTTTAAAAACAATTAAAATTGTTTCTTCTAACCTGCTCATTGCACATAAACAAAATAACAGCACATTTTGTTGAAATATCTGACTAGATTATTTCTCATCTGCAATGCAAAATGCACATTTGTTTTGCATAGCACAACGTGAACTGAGGAACCTGTGAGAAAGAAAATGACACTTAACTAAAGGAATGAGTCACTGCCTGACTTAAGGGGACCGGTTCAATATTTTATGGCTTTTCAATTTTAATATGTAATTTTCAGTGAGGCACTGAGGCTCATTTCTGAGCTTGTCCTTTTTCTTTTGAAAGAGGCAGGGATTTCTCTAAGACCATTTAAGAAGCTACTATGAATGCTCAGCAGTCATTTTATTACTTTCTCCTTTTATTTTTCCAAAGTTTCTTTTCACTATTTCTCTACTTCTTTTTCGTGTCCTTATTTTCCTTCCCCCCCTGCTTATAGGGCACAGGAAAGCTGTTGGTGCACTGTCAGAAAGCCTTAACATGAAACAATGCCTGAACACATCTAAAGGATGTGTTCTGTATCTGTGTTAAATCATCTCTCTAACACTAATTATTAAAAATTTTAAAATTATGATGCTTAAAAACCCTAAAAATTCAGATTGTCACTACTGTCCATAAACTGTGCACAGTCAAGCCCAGAGTCTGCTCCCCCTTCTCTGCTGGACATACCTCATCATCCTTTCTCTAGCTTACTTGTCCACAGCATCATAATTTAGATTAAAATAAATGTTTTAACCTAAATTATCACATTCCTATTAGATCTACACTTTACAAATCCTAGGATTTACTATTTCATTTTAAATATTAATGCCCTTGAACGTTAAGCTGCTACTAAAAAAAAGAAGGACTATAATTAAAGGCAATGTTTTCGACTAACATAGAACTATCGGATTGCCCAACAAAACCTGTGAATCTGACAAAACATTCGATCCAAATAATCTTGGCACTTTCCCGCTGTAAAACAGTAGCGCAGATGGTCGTGAAGCTCACACCATGTTCTCCAACCACCACCTGAGGCACAAAGGCAGCGAGTGAAAAGCCTTCAGCTCTTAAGATGTTACTCATTTGTGCCAATTTCCCAATCCTGTTCAGAGTGGGTGTTAATATTACAATAGATTTTGTCTTTTGTAGCCTACTTCAAAACTATCTTTAAAAAGTCCAGGTAATTGAGACATATTCTGGAGTTACATTATATTTCTAGAAGGACTGAAGGCTATTTGGGTTGCATTGTGTGTACAAATTGCGGGATAAACCACTCTATTGCTAATCATGTTTCAGCTCCAAGAAAATTGCAGTTAGTTAAAATCACCATATAACCTAACTACTCCATATATCACTACAACTAATCTAACCTTTCCACATATTCCTACTCCTTTTTTTTTTTTCCTTTTTTATTTTTTCTGTAAGCAAAAAGCTGTAAAGTCTCTTTTCAAAAGCATCAGTGGACAACTGCATCTTAAATACCTGAAGTAAGTAAGATTTCTTTAAAATGTGAGTTCAGGCAATCCCTGGTAGTACCTCACTCACTTTTAATTCACACATTTTCAATGGCTGCTGTGTTTATATTTATATTAAGTTTACTATATTGTCATATTCAAAGGATCATGCTAACAGCCAGCCATGAAACTACACGATTAGAGCCACCTCATGCAAGACGTTACACCCTGAAGAGCTACTCATACTACGCATTTTCCCCTTTTCTCCCCTCCTCAGCAGACAGACATTAATGAGTGAGTGACATTCACACAGGTAAAAGGTAAATATTACTGTTTCTTCCTTCAACAACTAAAACCACAATAGACTGAACATACCCAAGCTAGAGGACAAAAACTGAAAACACTATTTTTTTCATATTATCAGGTGTTCAGACAGCCAATGTAGATTTATTTCCAACGATGGGAGGCTGCCTATAAAGCATTATGACAACCCGTTTTTACTGCTCCACGTTTACTTTATTAGCATTGCATATCAGTGATAGAAAAGGCAAGACTGTGTATTGTATTCCTGCAGAGTATTCCCACCTGGTTGAGGTAATGATATTCCTCAGGCTGCTTCAGATGAAATGCTGATCTTTCTTCTTCACTCGCTCCTGCCAGGAGGTAATAAAATACATGGTAGTTCCTGGTGGCAAATGAAAAAAAAAAAAAAAAAAAAAGATGTTAGACTTCAAAATAAACAGCAGCATTAAGCAGAGAAGCACATGTAAATCTCACAACCTCATTTTCCACCTTCCAAATTCAGACCTGAACACTGTTTATAAACAGCCTACAGCCACTTTGCAGCGATGTAAAAGACTGAATTAAATAACAGAGAATGAGATCTCCCTTTTCCATCCAAGGACATCCACTGCCCTAGAATGCACTTAAAGAATTCCTAGCTAACATCACCAGGTTTTTCAAAATACAAAATGCATAATTTCTTCTTGAAGCACAGGATTAGGAGTGTGAAAATCCTGATCCCCTCCTGCCAGCTCACACAGGGATTAAGCTACCTGTGCCGGGCTATCAGCACATACAGAAGTCAAAACCAATCCTGTAAGCAAAACCAAGGCACCCACCGCTCGTTGTGCTCCTGATAGACCAGCCGGGATTTCTCCAGAAGGTACTTTTCAACATAAGCTCTGGAAGGAAAAAAATAAAAGCATTATTCATTGACCCAATATTCAACTTAAACGAACACAGCTTTCCCGGGACTTTTCAGTCTCAGTACATACAAAAAAGTTCCAGCCTTATTTCATTTAGTTACATAAATTTCTTCCTAGGCAGAACAAGCCCAATATTATGTTTGGCTTTTGAGGTTTTTTTGGTTTGATACAAAGCCAACACTAACTTGGATATGAAAAATATGATCTCAGATGCGTTAGCCTATGGGCAGGGAGCACAGCGGCAAATGTTGACAGCAACGAAGAATCTCTGATACCTATTTAATCCAAAGCCAGCAAAGTAAAATTGCTTGCAGACACAAGAAATCTATCTGGGTGCAAAAGTCTGCATGATCAGATTTAGCTGCAGAATCGGTCCCCAAATCCCAGTTCACTCTTCCAGAAGAGCCACTCCTCAACAAAACATTGTGTTATTAACTTGTGGCTATGGTCAAAAAAATAAGCAATTGCAAAAGCTCTCTATTGGAGTTTACATTTTATTCTCAGAGCCTTCGTAACAAACGTTTAATCTACATCTTAAATACTTTTTTCAAGCTTGTAGAGATCAAACAAGCTTCGACAGGTTTTTTCTTCCAAACAATACTGACCAGTAATGATAGGGATTTAGAAAATGGAGTTATAATTGGCAATTTTGCTGTGCTTTTACAGTTACAGATGCCCAGCGACGTGGCACTGACACTAGCAGCCACATACGAATCAAGAAACACAATGAACTTTGGGCACGGTAGGACGAGGAGGTGCCTCTACACTCACTTCTCCACCACAGTCTCCAGGTGGGAGGGTAGATTCTTTTATTACTTGCACTTCAGTAACTCTCCCCTGCTTTCCCTTAAATATAAAGTAAAACAAATCACTTGGACGTGCCACAGAGGTTTTGTGACAACTTTTACAGCAGCTCTTATGAGAGACATATCCAGACCCAAAAGGGATTCTCTTACTGGATAGGAGAAGTAAAGAAAGACAGACAGCAAAGCAGTATTTTTCCTCTTTATGATGTCACTTAAAAGATTTATTCTTGTCTATTCCCAATTTTTCCTTTCCAAGCCATGCCAGGCCATTGACTACAGGCTCGCTGAACAGATGAGGTAGTGAAAAAAGCACCAGGGTGGCCCAGCTCCCACTCACACCACTGGGCCGCAGCTCGGCACGCGGCTCTAAGGCAACCTGGATCCCTTCCACCACCCTTGACATTTCAGCTCTTCCCCTGGGATTTCCCTTATTATAGGTATACATCACCCCTCCTTCTTCTCTACCCTGCCTCCCCCCTCCCCAAAAATCACCTTAATAGAATAATTCAGGTCACCTGGCCCACAACACTATTGAAATCAGGGCCAACTTTTAAAATTTTTCTCTTTTTATTTTTTTTTGTTTTTAATTTTTGTTGTAGATACAACTAAGATGCTGGTTTGGTAAAATACTCCTTACATAGTGCAAATGTCATAATGAATACATTTCCAAGAAGACCATGCATCCCCCGCCTTGTCACAGGCCACTGAAAAAGAGAGCGAATTTAAAACATCCCAAATATTTAGATTTTATTTACTGCTATCGATTATGTCCTATCTAACTTCAAGAGTAAAGAAAAGGAGTTCTAGGAGTATGATTTGGGGCAAAATACTTATTTAAGCATGCTATAGAGCTTACACTTAGCACACAAGTTAACATCACTTGAAGTCTAAGGCTGCATTTCATATACAAACATCAACATGCAAAGCACCCAAGCACAGCATCTTTAAAAGCACCCGTGCACGGTATTTGAGATACAGCCCTATGCCACTGCTCAGACTCACTATTATAACAGTGCACTGTTGCTGTTAATTGTCTCCTATCTGGCTCTTCTGCAATTTTATGGAGCACGTCAGATGCTTTGATCACCTTATGAGGACTGAACAGGTTGCAAAGCCCTTCCTCCAGAACTCGCTTATCATCGACCAGGACAGAACATATTCACAAAGCCTTATAGGAACACACTTGACTGCAGCCACTGCTCACACTCCATCAATTTTAAAGACGTCTTCAAAGACTTCATTTCATGGGGTGGAGTTGGCTGCTACTAAATCTCTTGGCTGTTACATCTCTTAAGCTTAAATTCACTTCAGGTTTTGGGTCGTTATATTCACAGAATATATATTCACAAATTCCAACTGCTTTTTTCAACCTACAGAGTGAAACTCTGATTCAAGACTGCAAATTACAGTTACATTAACAAAGCAAATAATATGCAGAATACAGGATGTTCATTGACTCAGGTTAGGCTTAAAATCTATGCTAAGCTTTGAAATAAATATAAGTACTTGTGATGAAGACTATGGGAAAAACATTGTGGTCTCATATGCCAGGAACAGCGACATCTCATTTTCATTGGAGCAGCACTGCAAGCTTATAACAAAAGCACAGTCACTTCTCACTGTGCAACCGAAGTCCAAGAAAGTGCATTTTTTTTAAAGAAGAGGGACAACTCCTCTTATTTTATGACCTAGGGTATAAATACAATGTTACTTGCACCCATCTGGCAAATATAAAAGAGGTCACTTCCACAGAGCTGACACAGCATGACAAGATAACACATTGTTAAGGTATTTGTTGGATTCCTGTTACGCTGTATTTCAGTAGGTATTTAAAAAAAATAATGCTTATCCTTTTAAGAGAACTGTTCATCAGAATTAAAGAATAAAAAAAAAAATAAATCAGATTTGATGTAGGATGAAAAAACAGCAGGAAGGTACACAGAGTACCCAAGCTTACTTGGAGAATTAATGGGAGCTATTTGTGCAGATACTGTTCTGCTGGAAAACCAGGAAAAAAATTTAAAGGCAATTCTCTAAAATAACATCTCAGCAAGAGATCTCTTAGAGCTGCAGAAATTATACAGCCTGTGGAATGCCACTTCTACTCTTCGTTTGTCCAACTGAGTTAATTAACAGAGACAAAAAACAGAGTTAACACAGCCCTGCTCATTTAGAACTAGCTTGAGCCAGTTTGTGATGACTTGATACCATGTAAATCACCTAAAGCCAAAGGTAAACCCACCAGAAGGTTTCATCCATAGGCTTCCGAGTAGCCAGCATTTCTGCTGCAGCCCTCCCTGGGAGGAGGAAGGTTTGAGCCACAGGCACACATCCCACTAGTTGTGGGGAACAGAAGAGATGCTGAAATAAATTGTGGAGAACCACAGTGGATACAAGCATCTCCTTGCAATGGTCTGCAGGAAAAGAAAGAGGTCCTAACTAGTCAAGGGCTGGGTTAAAGAAAGCATTCAGGGTAGAGACAGAAGCACACAGGGAATTAAGACAGTGACCAAGCAAAGTCTGGTCCCACCACCCCTGGAACACCCATCCAGCACCTGGAGATTACCCACCCCTTGGCTCCTTCTTTCTGAGACTGAGCAAAGCCAGCTCCCTCAGCCTCCAGCTCCTACCCTATGCACCAGCCCCCTAACACACCCTAGCTAAAACAGTCCCCCTTTCCTGCTGGAACTGCTGCTTTAGGAGAAAAAGGTAGTTTTCAGCTTAATAATAAAGTTGACACCATGATTAAGGAGAGCTCACCTGGCTAGCAGCCAGTTCAGGCATATTCACACTTGAATGACTGCTCAGATACACCAGCATCTTCATAACAAGGGATTTAAATATGCTAAAAAAATGGGGGGCAGGGATTCCCCCTCTTCATTTTGGGAAGCATACTGGCCAAAAAAATTATCCTTTTTCATGTACCCCCTACAAGAGCCTATTTAGGCTCCCTGTGCAGGTACAGCATCTTCAGTCTCATTCCCACTTACCCCCGCACGGTGCCCGTCTCCTGATAATTCACTTGGATAAATTTGCCAAAGCGACTTGAGTTATTGTTGTGTGCTGTTTTTGCATTCCCAAACGCCTGTGAAGAGAGAGAGAGAGAGGCCATCATTACCCTCACAAAGCCACAGCCTTACTGTCTTTATGTGCACATCACCAACAGTTGGGGATTTTGCTATCAGTATAATTAATAAAAAGCATATGGGGAAAGTTAGTGCAACAGTCTACAAAATAATACGATGAGCTCCTAGGGACCGTATTCATTTTCAGTTTCATATTCATGAAGGGCAGATAAAACACCATTTGAAAATAAAGTGTTAGCTGTACAAGAGAGATTTAATATTTGTAGTTATTAGAGTCTATATTAAGGCTGTGCTTTGTTCATTTAAATAAATACAAAAGTACACTGCTTCAACAAGATTTTTAATTATATATGGAATTAGGGGGAGAAAAAATGCTTTGAAGGGTACTCAGATGTTAGGCAAAGTCATACAGAGCATCAGCACAACCCAGAGTATTCTCAACATTTCAGACACTGCCATTTCAATTTGCTTCTGTTATTTTTCCAAAATCAAAATGCTTAAGTCTTTATTATGCAAAGCTTTTATTAAAATCCTGCCTTACCAACACATCTAATATAAAGAGTCATTTATTGCATTTAAAAGAAATCCCTGAGTAGAAGAGCTATTGGAAACGTGTAAGGACTGCAGCCCAGCTTCACTGCAAACTATTATTTCCAATTGCACCTAAATCACTTCAATAACAATCCAGCCCATGGTGCTGGAATCTGTCAAGCTGCCAGGTACATTTAATGCTTCACTTATTAAACCAGTTTTGATAATCATTCACCTTTTCTTCAAAGCCAAACTTATTTAAGGTAATTATACGCAAGATAATTTCTAAGTGTTGTTTGTGTATGGACACTGAATTACAAAAACGTTTTGTGCTGAACCTTAATATCAGAGCTCAGCTCCAAGCTCCCAATAGATTTATTCTCTACTCAGCTGTTTATTAGAAAAGACTAAAAGGGCTCCACATCTATAACCTGAAGCTTTCCAAATGACCTTTTCCGACCAAACTTCCATAGAATTGGTTGGTTGGGAAAGCTCTTTGAGATCATCGAGTCCAAGCATAACTATCCATTACTAAACCACATCCCTGAGCACCTCATCTACCCATCTTTTAAACACCTCTGGGGATGGTGACTCACCCACATCCCAAGCAGCCCTTGCCAGTGCCTGAGAACCCTTTCAGTGAAGATATTTTTCCCAATATCTAATCTCTGAACATCTGCTGGCGCATCTTCGCAACTAAATGCAAAAAATAAAGGCCAAATCAAACGTGACATTGGCAAAAAACATTTGACACCCTCAGTACCTACGTGATGCACGCTCTCACATCTACTTTCACCCTCCTTGGCAGATTTATTTAGCAATCTGGTTAGATTTAATGATTTAAGAACCGAAGGAGGTTTCCTAACAGAGTAAGAACACAGTTCTCCCCCCAGTTTGAATACAGAGATCTGTTTAATCTCAAGCTGTTGCATATGAATTCACTTTAGTTGACTAAAACAACTTCTAGGATAGCCAAAACCTGCTGAACAAGCAGATCATACTTGGGAGACAGTTTCAGACACACAGCTCAGGAACACACCCCTACAGAGGCTTCATATCTTCTCAGGCTATGCACATGTATTTTCTGCTTGTTCCCCCCCGGCAAATCCTCCCTGTAGCCAGAATCCCTCCTCTACTCCACCCTCAGGAAGGCATCGAGGCTGCTCACCTCTCCAGGTGACCACTGAAGCCCCAAAACTTTCCTGGTGACAAATATCCAGGCACCCCCTCTCTAGAAATAGGCATTTTGGTATTAAAACACAGGATGCTTCATAAAATTTCCAAAGGATCTCATCCTTCATCATGTATTTCAGTGACTAGAGACAAAGCACGAAATTATAAGCAGAACACACTGATATTCAACACGAGCTAGCACATCACTTTATATTTACATATTCATTTTCAATAACACGTGATGAATATTTCCATGCAATAGGACCAGCCTCACATGTAGGCAGTAAAATAAAACTTTCTGTAGACCTAATTAACGCTGTTCACTTGAGAAGAAATGAGCCAGCTCAAACAGACGACATGGAAAGCAGCCCTTTTTTTAATCACCTCTTCATACAGTTTCAGCAAATAACAATATTAAAAGGATTTTCTTGTTTGGTACTCTGTGCTTATACCTTAAGTAACAGTTCATGGAGAGAAATGAAGTCTGTTTAGTAGGATTTCTTTGGAAAGAGCCTTACCCAGGAATAAGTCTTTTTTATTGTGTAACAAGGAACATTTCGAGTCAGGAGAAAATATTTCAAGTACAGAAGTAGGAAACTACAAGAGTCCTCTTATTTATGAGCTTTTTTCTGGATTAATATGCCAGACCACATTATATTTTACAACTCAAATGCCTACAGAAGTCATAACCCATAATACCCCTCTTTCATGCATTTTTCTTTACTGCTGATGAAAGTGAGAAAGCTCTTCGGATCATGTCTTGTTAAACCCTAGGACTGACTCTGTGGCAAAGGCACGGCTGGTCAAGGGCCAACAAGTAGCTGAGGAAATGCCTTATGTTTAACTTGAGACAGCTTAATGCATTTTTGTTTGGTTTACTCACCATGTTTCTTGAACAGAAATACTGGGCTATTAAGAAAAAAGTGTTGTTAATTCAATTATGCTTGCCTAATCCGTATGTACTCAAACAGGACACCGTGTCCTTCTGCAGCCAGGGCACAATCACAGAATCACTAGGTTGGAAAAGACCCCCAGGATCATCGTGTCCAACCATTCCTATCAACCATTAAACCATGCCCCTCAGCACCTCATCCACCCAGCTTTTAAATACCTTTTAAATATAACAGTCTAGCCCCTAAAAACTCAAATTGAGTTCAACTCCCCCAAAACTCAACTTCCCCAAAACAAATTATCTGCTGTTCATATTATTGCCCTTTACTAACTTATTGATTCAAAGCTGCTGGGCAGCTCAACGGACAAAACTCCGTAACAGCATTCCTAAAATTCTTAGGGAGACCAAAGCTTTTACTGGCCAGGGCTCAACATTTCAAAGGGAACAAAATTGAATACGTTCCTCTGTAGGAGCTGAGCATCCCTCTGGACCCTGCGCTGGTGATTCAGCAAAGAAACGAGCTCCATTCCTGCTGCCTCCTACCACCCTCCTGCACAAAGAGATGCTTATCATGGGGGGCAGGGAAAAAAATAATTAACAGTTTCATGGCTAAACATTTCATCTTGCTCCTCACCAGATTCTGAGGGTTTATAGGTTCCTCATTTTGGGCTGATTATCAATGCAATCTGGATTAATTACAGATTGCAGACAGAACAGGGATTATTTTAATATCTTTCCTGAAATAAGGTTATTTTCCAAACCCCTGCAACTCAGAAAACACAGCAACGACTTGTTCTCCTACGGCAACTACAACAAGATGTTGTTCTATAGCTAACCCTAACTGAAAGTCACTTCCATATAAAGTAACAGCTTTATTCCCCTACAGAACAACTGCTGCTGCAGCAGAAGCATCAGGTGATTTTGCTGGGTATTTAAGGTCCCCTGCCCTCTCCTTCTCCAATGAGCCTCGAGCACTCACCCTTACAGGGAAAAATAAACACAGCGTTCTATCTTTGATATATAGAAAAAGAACTGAATTAGTAGTTGTTTCCTGTTTACTTGGAAGGTAAATTTTAATTTTTTAGAAAGCCATACCATAAATATATCACAAGTGAAGCAAGCAACAACTAAAATCTCAGTTCCTCCTATGCCAGGGTGGAATCCCTATATCAGCAGCGACATTCCACTGTGGCACTGAAGGGACTGGGAGCAGGACTCAGTCATGCTCATTTCTGCAAGGGACAAGAAACGGGTTAATATCAGACAGGAGGCTGCTAGGAGACTCATATTCCCTGGTTCACTGTGAATTTTGGATCGTGAATCCAATGTATTCATGAAGTACAAATGACTCGTAGCCGTATAAGCAAGGTGGAAGCTCAAAGGGTCGGCCAGCACCACAGCAGCCAGGGAAATAAAATGCTGGGCTGAATGTATGCAACTAGAGAGAATATCTGTGAAGCAAAACCTTTAAAAACATCAGTGCTGGTGAAGGACAAAGGGACGCCAAGTCTGTACGATGCCCAAAAGGCCCAAGCCCTAAGGCATGGGGACTGCACTGAAGACAAACAGCACAGGAGAAGTCTATTTATCACCAAACAGAATCAACACAAGGCTAAGGCTGAGGTCAGATAGACACGACACAAGAGATGGAACAGTGTCAAATGGGCATCTGCACACTTTACCTACACCCTCTGGTAGAGACGCCTAGCATATGCCTCCACAGAGAGCAGCGGTTTTAAACGCCACCTGTGATTTGTTTCCAGATTTGAAGGTTTTTTTCCCCAACATTCTATACGTTATGCTTGAAAAAATAATAATTCACCTATATATCCTTATTCAAGAAGAAACGAAGACACGGGATAAAAAAAATAGCATAATGAAATGTTTTAATTTTAATGCCCCTTTCATGCAACGAAGACATTCACCAGTATTTGAAGTTGTTCTCTGTAGTTACAAATTCCTTTCTGCATCTTGAAACAGAAAGAGCTAGATCATAAAGATTTTTGCTTACTTTCTTTCACTCTGCAACCAACCTCCTAGCAATTTTCTTGTCCTGTTCTATTGGTTTTGACATAATTACATCCAATTATAAACAGAACATAAAATGTTTCAAGGCTCCATAAGTTACAACCCTGCTGAATCCTTTCTCATTAATGCTGCTGCTTTGGGAAATACTACTCCTAAATCTGCAGCTCAGTGCCTAAAAGAATTTTCAATCAGAATTGCACTGCTCAAGCAGAACTGCTCTGGAACAGCTCCCCAGCTTTCAGTTTCCACAAAGTAGCTGAAAAACCACTTGAACACAGCAGAGACCAAAACACCTAAACAAGCATCTGAGTCACAGAATGGGTTGAGTTGGAAGGGACCTCCAAGCCCATCCAGTCCCAACCCCCTACCATAGGCAGGGACACCTCCCACTGGATCAGGGGCTCCAAGCCCCATCCAACCTGGCCTTGAACCCCTCCAGGGATGGGGCAGCCACCCCTGCTCTGGGCAGCCTGGGCCAGGGCCTCCCTACACTCACAGGAAAACATTTCTTCCTGATATCCCATCTCCGTCTCCCCTCTTCAGCTGAAAACCATTCCCCACCATCCTATCCCTGCGCTCCCTAATGAAGAGCCCCTCCCCAGCTTTCCTGGAGCCCCTTTCAGTACTGGAAGCTGCTCTAAGGTCTCCCTGGCACCTTCTCTTCTCCAGGCTGAACAACTCCAGCTGTGCCAGTCTGCCCCCAAAGCCAAAAAATATGAGCTACCACTTGAATTCTTGCAAAGTAAAATATCATTTACATGAGTCCTTCAAGGCATTGTTCTACGTGGCCAAGCAATAATACTGAATATCTAGCTTACAGCAATCAAACGTGAGTTCAAGTGCTGACACCTCATTCTTTAATTCTCTTGGTTGTGGCTAGATGTTCCATGCTGCCTAATGAGACCACTGATGCTTCTATGGTCAAAAGCACAACCCACAAAGTATTTCTAGCATCTGCACTGCAACAGTTCTGCAGAGCTCTAAGAATGACCTGCAACTCTAAACTGTCAACCTTCAAGACCTTTTAAAGACTCTACTTTCCCATTATTCTTTTCTTCAATGAGCCGCTGGAGTGCATTGTGGAACCAAAACCCCGTTATGCATTTCAAATCTCAAAGTTGACAAAGCAGTTCAAGCACAAGGTCTATAATGACAAAATACCTTTATTTTTCCTCTGTTACAAACCAATAATTTTTTTTCTCCAATATTTTTGAAAAAAAATTCTCTTGGCTGTTGACATGAGCAGAAGACTTTGAATGGCAACTACGAATTTGAAAAGATCACATACACAAACAGATCTGAGATCTCCAAGCCCCTCACACACACTACTATTTCTATACAACTTATACCCATTCACAAGGCATTTTAAGGCATCACCTCTCAACACACACCCCCATTTAGTTGCTAACCCCCATGGCATCTCCTGGTTGGCAACACCTACAGCACACAGAAGGTTTTGGGGTCAATTTAATTGAATAAAAGAAGTGCCAGCATATGCAATGAACTATCAAGAACACCACTAAATACACTTACAGAGTGAGATGCCCTAGATAAGAGTACTATAAAAGTCATTACAACACACTCTTGTTTGAGAGATTTAAAGCTCTGCTATTCCAGATGATCTATCAGCTATGCAAGAAACAGGATTTAGCATCCACATTCCTGGCAAACGCTTCAACATTGGCAGAATGTGCCTCCTCTTCCCATACTTAAGCAATGGAACAGCCCATTTCAGCTTCTTTCTTTCAACAAATGCTCTGGAAAAAAAAGGAACTGCCATGCAACCACAAGGCAACAACAACAAAAACAACCAACCCTGAAACCAAACTAAAGCCTCCTACTTAAGTCCTCTTCCCTAACGGGGACAACTTTCCTACACAAGTGCCGTAACAGGAAAAAAAAACGTGGCTAAGCTGGCAGATGGTCATCAGCAAACAGCAGTACGGATGGATCCTGGCAGAAGAGGCTGCCAAATCCGTAAAGTCTGGCTCACATCCCTCATCCTCTGTTTATACGTTTATTTTTTTAATGCGTAGGGTAGACGGCCCTGGGAAGAGCAGCCAAACGCACATGTTTTCCAGCAAGCTCACTCACACTGGCCAACAAATGTTTTGGTGGAAAAAATATCTCCAGTCCGGGTTCAGCTTTAGTTTTACAGATATACCTGAAAATACTGGGCAGCTCAGTGTAGTGGCCTCTCTATGCTTACCCTTCCCAAGCTTTCTATTCTGTCACCAAAGAACAAACTTCACTACATCAGATGCAGGTAGCAAGCGTCTGGCAGGTCCTAAATGATTTTTTCATACCAATAGAGATATGAGAGCAACAAAACGACCACTTGAAAATAAGCTATGGCTTAAGGAGACTTTACACTCCACCAGCAGGAAACAGAAGTACTGTAAATGTACACTAAAGCAGAAACAACACTGCACATAACACTGACAGAAAAAAAATACTGTATATTTAAATGGACTATTGAAAAGGTTATATTATATAATACGGTATGAAGTCATACCACCGTTCACCTCCTTGCATAATCTGTTTTTAAAGAGCTAGATTAAGTACAGCAATGCATCACAAACAGCTAATGCTGCATTTAAAAACTCCCTGCAATTGCCAGAAACAACCCCACAGTCTGTCAGACTGCAGCTGATTTCCTTTACTTAAAAAAAGTCTTACTAGAAATAATACAGCAGCCTCCGTTCCTTGAGCCAAGGCAAAAGCAACATACACAGCACAAGGACTTGTCCTCTTTCTCAAGGCTGAGGCTTTTGAGTCTCCAGAGGTGTTGAGTGCTCGTGTATTACCTGCTGTGAAGCCACCAGGAAAGAAAATAGGACTTCTCCATTTCCCAAACCAGAAAACATCCATGTGATTCAGTGCTCTGCAGAAAACTGGGTAAATCACTGCCTCTGAAGCATCTCCCATAGCTTTTTCACAGAATCACAGAATAACCAGGTTGGAAGAGACCCAGTGATCGTTGAGTCCAACCATTCCCACCAATCCCTAAATCATGCTCCTAAGCACCTCATCCACCCTAACCTTAAACACCTCCAGGGACGGTGACTCAACCACCTCCCTTGGCAGACTGTTCCAATGCCTAACCACCCTCTCCGTGAAGAACTTTTTCCTAACCTCAAGCCTAAATCTCCCCTGGCGGAGCTTGAGGCCATTCCCTCTCGTCCTGTCACTTGGGAGAACAGGCCAGCTCCCTCCTCTCCACAACCTCCCTTCGAGTAGTTGTAGAGAGCAATGAGGTCTCCCCTCAGCCTCCTCTTCTCCAGGCTAAACACCCCCAGCTCTCTCAGCCGTTCCTCATCAGGCCTGTTCTCCAGCCCCTTCACCAGCTTCGTTGCTCTTCTCTGGACTCGCTCCAGAGCCTCAACATCCTTCTTGTGGTGAGGGGCCCAGAACTGAACACAGGACTCGAGGTGCGGTCTCACCAGTGCCGAGTCCAGAGGGAGAATAACCTCCCTGGACCTGCTGGTTACGCCGTTCCTGATACAAGCCAGGATGCCATTGGCCTTCTTGGCCACCTGGGTCACTGCTGGCTCATGTTCAGTCGGTTGTCAACCAACACCCTCAGGTCCTTCTCCTCCTGGCAGCTTTCCAGCCAGGTTTCTCCTAGTCTGTACCTCTGCTTAGGGTTGTTGTGCCCCAAGTGCAGGACCCGGCATTTGGCCTTGTTAAACCTCCTGCCATTGGACTCTGCCCAGCGCTCCAGCCTGTTCAGGTCCCTTTGGAGCCTCCCGACCCTCCAGCAGATCCACACTTCCACCCAGCTTGGTGTCATCTGCAAACTTGCTAAGGGAGGACTCAATGCCTTCATCCAGGTCGTTGATAAAGACATTAAACAGGACTGGACCCAGGCCAGTTTTAGTGCATCAAGCACTACAAACAGCTGTAGAAAAGTAGTCCTCACCAATAGCTTCACATACTTCCAAAAGTAACATGGCCTGGGTTCTTTTGATCAGAAGCATGTTGTCTTGGAAACACCGATGCTTCAAATGGTAGAACAAGCAACATCCCAAGCAGGCACTATTTTTAACACGTAATTTCCTGATGCAAAAATATCCGTGCAGGAGAGTAAGTTCCCTTAGGACAACATAGCAGTTCAAGACGTTTTGCCACACAGAAGCTCTTATCTCCGTTGTCACTTTTTGACAGCTCTAGTAGCACTCGGAAGCACTCGCTGAAGCTGCAACTCACTAATTTTAAGAGTTGGTGATGACAGGTTGGTATTGCCAACAGCTCGCCCAAGCCCTGGCTGTGGTTCTTGCTGCAACACTGCTGGCTTTGAGCGGTGGAGTTGTGGACCTTCAGCCCAAGGGCAGGACTGAAAACAAGCCGAAGTTTGGGGAGGTCATCTTGAAAAGAAGCATCTTAAACATGTCATCCCTCCAACAGTCTCCATCCCCTCCTCACCAACCATCAGTCTCTAAATTAGAAAGAGGGATTTGGCCTGGTGTATAACCCTTGGACCCAGCCTCTAGAGGGGGCTCTCAAATTCCCTTCAAAATCTTATTTTTTCCCCCTTTTTTAACATAATGATTCTACATGGGACCATAAATGTTTAGAATCAAAGTTTCCCACTGCTTACTTGGTGAGTCAAAAAGAAAAAAAAAAGGCAAAAACCCCGAAACATTCACTGTTTCAGGCTTCACACAAGTTTTCCTGCCATTTGTCACCAAAACCAATGCTGCAAACTGGAAGGCAGGAGAAAGTGTCCCTAGCATAATGCATCCCATCTGGAACCTCTTAGCAGAGGCACAGAACCCTCATGTATATTTTACACACATTTTTCTCCTGCTTTTCCCAAGAGAAATATGTGTAATGAAGAAAAACAAAAACACGTTAGCAGCAACAAAAACATACCACTGTAACACGAGACACAGCTTGGCTTCTGCCTGTGTTGTCCTTCCTCTTAGACCTCAGCTACTTTCTGCTAGAGACAAAAAAATAATATATGCCCTCCTTTCAGATCAGAGCTCTGCCATTAAATCAACACAATAAAACCCACATTTGTCTTCTGCCATGTAAAATATCACATGAGTAAAGACAAGGTTACAAATGAATATATACATCTCCAGCCCTTCCTTGCTCTTCTCTGGGATTATATAAATAATCCACAATTCTTCATGATGAAATTCCAAAATTTCAAGTGCTGTGAAGCTGCAGCATCAAATTTCAGTGTATTGTACACAGTTAAGATTACTCGCTTACGCCACAGCAGCTCTGCCAGGATGACATTTTCCAGTGCTTGCAACATTTCAGTAGCTCTAGGCAGCTTCAGACATCCAATTGATCCATAACAATGTCTTTTCCCCTTTCTGGCATGGTTCAAATGGCAAAATGGGAGTTTAAAAATGCTTGTTACTAAGTATGGAGGACGGACCACCACACCTGCAGGAGCTGGACTGATGCACAGCACTGAAAAAAACAATTATCGCTGACCAAAATATTTGATAAGTTCCAGGAAAAACAAAGGCTGGCACTGATTATTTTGAGGAAGCAATCAGGATGCAACTGCTTAATTGTGTATTTTCAGCCATGAGGTAAAGCAAAATAGGGCAATTTAAGAGGCACCACTTGTGACTTTTCCAAAGGTATTACATGTGGCTGGTTTGAGGACACAATGGAGATTTTTTCTATAAACCAAAAAGGGTTCCCAAGTTGGGGTTAAATGCAACACCGTACCATCCACTATCTGCAGAAAAAGAAGAGCTGTAACGTGAGCACGGAGCAGCTGATGTCCCATGGCACAAGATGGGCACGGTGTTTTAATTCAGTTTGTCACACAAGAGGACTCCACACAGAGAATGAGCTTTCACTTCAAAGCACACCCCATCAAAATCACCTATTTAGCTTTGCACAATATTCTTCAATAGAATCACAGAATCATAGAATCACCAGCTTGGAAGAGACCCATCGGATCATCAAGTCCAACCATTCCTATCAAACACTAAACCATGTCCCTCAGCGCCTCGTCCACCCGTCCCTTAAACCCCTCCAGGGAAGGTGAATCAACCCCCTCCCTGGGCAGCCTCTGCCAGGGACCAATGACCCTTTCCATGAAAATTTTTTTCCTAATGTCCAGCCTGAACCTCCCCTGGGGGAGCTTGAGGCCATTCCCTCTCGTCCTGTCCCCTGTCACTTGGGAGAAGAGCCCAGCTCCCTCCTCTCCACAACCTCTTTTCAGGTAGCTGTAGAGAGCAATGAGGTCTCCCCTCAGCCTCCTCTTCCCTACCAGGTGTTTCTGAGAACAGTCTCTGGGTTTCTTGTCTTAAAAAAATTCCAATAAAAAAAGAAAGCCCTGAATTAATAAAATTAGGGGAAGTGCGCTGCTTTTGTACTCCCAACTCCCCACAGAGCAGAAAACACCATGCAAAACCAACAGAGATATTTTTCCATCGTCCATCTTTTCCTAGTCTGGCTTTGCAAAACACCAAACGGTTGGATGGTGCATTGGCAGCATGTTCTGCTTTTCAAAAAGGGCAGGAGTCAAACGGAGCCCACCCTGGTGCACCAGGGTGGATGTGCTGCCCAACATGCCAAGGATGCAGAGCCCTTGCGGCTCCTCCTCCCTGCGTGAAGATGAACAGCAACTTTTCAAGATGTTGAATTGGAGTTGAGGGACTTTGTAAAAAGGCAGGTAGTGACAGGACTAGGGGCAGGGGCTATAAATTGGAGAGGGAAAGACTTAGACTGGACATAAGGAGGAAATTCGTCAAAATGAGGGTGGTGAGGCATTAGCCCAGGCTGCCCAGGAAAGTAGTGGTTGCCCCATCCCTGGAGGTGTTCAAGTCCAGGTTGAATGAGGCTTTGAGCAACCTGATCTAGTAGGACGTGTCCCTGCCCATGGCAGGTGGGTTGAGATTAGATGATGATTAAGGTCCCTTCCAACTTAATGAGCTGATCCCCTGAGCTTCACACAGCAGGGAAACAGGAGGAGGATGCTGTGTTGCTGAGGATACCCAAGAACTGCAGGGCAAATTACATCTCCAAAGGCATTTAACAGCGTTTAATTCTGCAGTCTCTTTAGTCTTTGTATATAACATTTTGGGGAACACCACCTCTGTAAATCTTTTTGCTTTTTAGAAGACAACAACAAACACTAGAGTAACATGTACAGGCAGTACTGCACTTAAATATAAGACATTCTGACAAAATGTGTGCGATAGAGGGACAGACGGTGAGCTGCTCAGAATGAACAGGCAGCCTATCTCTGTTCAGTACACTGGAAGCTATCCACAAACAATCAGCACTCCAACACTCTATATAGCCGACAGCAGGAGAAATGCAGAAGACACATTTGGATAAGTCACAGAGGCAGAGGCATTGCTCGCCGGAGCAAACAGTAATGGCACTCTGTTTTCTAATTAATTTCATGCAAATCAAGACTGCTTCATTAGAGTACACGCTCATTAAATTCTCTCTGCTGTTTTCCTGAAGCTGTGGTTTCCAGTAGACAGGTACTCTACATCGATATTTAACGTCTTTTCTTTTTAATTACCACCATGCAGCCTGATAAACCCTCTCCAATTGCTCCCCACTCTAAAGATATTCAGTCGACATGTTCCCTCTCCATTACTGTGTAATTAAACAAACTGCGTACAATTCCCTCCGTAAGAAACCTGCAAGCTCTACAACTAAAAAGATGCATGCAAGATGTTGCAGAAATTGCTGGAGCGCATCTATTTATCCCAAATGAGAAAGATGGTGATGCTGCTTTTGCTCACCCACTCAAAGCAGCTTTAGAAAATCCCAAACAAGAACACCATTAGTGGTAGCTAGAGAGGGCTTTGTTTGCACCTTTGAAGATAGGATATTAAATGTATTTCTTTATTTAATCAGCAAGTAAAAACTACGTTAAAACTTAATTACGTTGAAAACAAACTCCTGTGCAAACAGTATTACTTCTCCAAATACCTCTGCCTGTAGTTCAGCAGGAAGAGGGATAGAAAAGGAAGCTAAAACACTGACAGAAAGGAAAAATACAGAAAGAACTTCTTTCTCTTGCTAAGCCTCATCCTCTTGTTTATAAGCCCTGAAGAGAACAGCAGCACAATTGTCCTACCTCATGCTGGCTGCATTTCAGCAGGAAGGCTTTGCTCACCCAGCCTCCGGCATCTGAGACGCGAGACTATTACCCTGGTCATCCCTCCTTTTTTTCTGCTGTTTCTTCCTTGTCTCTCCTCTTGGGTGACATCCAAGTGGACGGAAGCTATGTGAAATTCATCATCTGTCTAGGCTATAGTCACTAAAATAATTGAAACAGAGGGGAAAATTGAAACGAGGCATGGAAAGAGATCCTATGCTATCAGGGACTGTACAAAAGAGGAGGGGGAAAAGGATGGACTTGGTGCCAAGGAGCTCCAGAAGCAAAGTTTGAAGACAAGCAATGCTGAGCATCAGCATCATCTTCACCTTAAGGGGTTCCCGTGTGTGCACTGCTGCTCCCAGGGACCTGGGTCACAAATACATTGAGGACCCTATTCCCAATGGGATCAAGATCCTGAGCCAGTCTAAAATCATATGGTGTAAATCTGGGATTATTACATTTGCAAATCTTCCAATGCCCCTTTAGAAAATCAGTGCATCAAAGATAACTCATGCGATAGGTAGAAAGAGGCAGGAGATCTCCACATTGAATTATCTGCATGCTTAAGTACCGACTTGCTGAACTGTTCACTTTTAGCATCCTCTTAAACACAGCAAGATGGACAAAATTTAACAAGCTAATTAGAAGGCGAGGAATAGGATGGGACCAAAAAATAAAATACCCCTGGACTTTCTCTTGAGAACACCGTCAGCAACTGCAATTGCCACATCCCAATCACACATCCTTGTCCAAAGAAATCTTGCTCCTAAGCAAAACACATTGTGGATCTAGCAGTCTGGGGTGAAATCAAATCGAACAAAGTTTGAATCAAGTCAAATAAATGGAAATGCAGCGATTTCTCTCAACATACAAAACTTCATAGTAAGCTCAAACCTATTGTACATTTTGAATTTCCAATTGAAAGCTAAAAACTTAATTAAGCTCTTGGGAAAAATTATTTCTTAAGAGCTTTCGACATGCTAACCATAAAGCAATTTAAACATTACAACCATTAAAAATGCAAACTTATGGCTCCTATAGACTTCAATATTTGCTTGCTCAGATCGTTTCTGCCTTAAGCTAGCAGGCAAGACTAGCTACTCAACCTGGTTACTCAACAAGCTTCTATCAGTTATTTTTTTTCTTGCTGAACAGACCTGATTAATATGGAAAGCCAGAAATAGTTCACTTTCTCATAACGACATCTTAACAGAATTTTGACAGCGGCACAGAACCAGTGAATGCAGGAACAGCCGATCTGATGAGCCACAAGAGTTTAGTGGCCTCAGCGGAAAAAATTACTAAATATCCCTTGAGTGCCTGACTGCTGGGGCTGATACTGCAAGACAAATACTCCATCCATGCCACCAAGCCCTCATTAATAGCTCATCGACTTCTTAAATGCTTGACAATCTATAAAGTGCAATATAAAAACTTTGTTGAAGTTGGCCTGCTAATCTTATGGAGATTAAGCAGACGCTGACCCACGTTACCTTTAAACTTGAAAATTAGCCTAAATGACAACCCTTTGTCACACCTAGAGGGGTAGATATAAAGAAAATAAATATTAAATAAGAGTATATCATCTATCTCATGCATGTACATATTATGTTTATTTTATATTTATATATCTTGCATCCATTGCAGGTTTATTTTCTATTAGTGTATCTCATACATGTTATATGTTTGTTTTATACGCATGCATCTTGTATTTGACAGCTGAGGCATCTGCAAGCTAACGCAATGCAGATACTGCTGTGTGCTTAATCCTTGAGCAAACACGGCCGCTCCCACTGAACCCAGGCTGTTCTCCTCCACGCTTCAGCGTTCTGCTGAGGGATGCACCCAAGTCATGTACAAGAGTAACTTATCAGTTCACCTCCCGTAAGGAAAAGTACAGTGCTCCGACCTCGACAACCTATAACAGCATCCGCCGCCGGATGATGTGTTTATTCATCCAAGGCATCGTCCACTCTGTCGATAACCCAGGCTGATAAGTTTAATTAATAAGCCACTTGAAAACCAGACAAACATCAATACATCGGGGTTTTTTTAAGGCATTACGTTTTCTCCCAGTTTTATTACAATTACTCGGTTTTCCTCCAGCAGATGAAAACCAGATGTTGCAGAGGGGGAAGGGTTGCACAAGCCAGAACAAAAAACCAAGGCAGCAACAGGCAGGTCACACCCATTCATTACCCATAGAATTCCCCCGCCATACGGCTATTTATATTGCATCTCTATTATAACAAATATTATAATTGTGATGTAATTCCAGAAACCACAGTTTTCTCCCTTGCAGTCCAAAGCAGAAAGCAGCACGCGAGTCGAAAGGCTTCAGCAACATTTCGTTGTGCTGTGTAAGCACTTTGGAAAGCTTCGCTCCTATCGCACAGTCTTAGTGCCAATATTAGGGTTTGTATCCCCTCCTGAAGCAGCTCAAACCCAGGATTAATCCAGGCTTAGTAGTTCTTGGATGTCCACTTGTTATACTGAGAATATTGAGGAAGAAAAGGAGTTTGAGTACACGCACACAGGCAATCTTGGAAGTATTGTTGGCAAAATTAAACGTGCGTCCTCGTGCAAGTCATTGCAGGGCTGGAGTTATCCCATTAAGCGGCTACGTGACGCAAAAATGGGGAGTAAGAGTAACTCAGGGGTGATTTAAGAACATACACATAGGTGACTGCAATGGCAGATCACCTACCTTGTGGAATTTTTAGGCATACTTCACAAGCAAGGAAATGTCTTTGAAGGTCTTTGCTCCCTCCCCGTTGTTTTTTCTTCCCCATTTAACACGCACTTCTGGCAACCGTGTATCCTGATTTGAAGCAAATGTGAAGCAGCGGCAATTAGGAGAGGATGAAGGAGCAGGTTATTCTTTGTGTGAGTTTGCAGAAAAAGAAAAGCACAGAGGGAGATGAGCCTTACGGTGCTCTTTTTGCTGGACTAAAATAATCACTGGCCAAACTAGGGTTGTATACGGGCAACCCATACCCCAGCAGCACTGCTCCAAGGACTACGCTGGAAATGTAATAGCAGACTCAATGATCTCAAAGGTCTTTTCCAACAAAACGATTCTATGATTCTATGAAGTTACAGATCATCATCCCAGTACTGACCAGCTGCTATGTTGGGCGATTCACTTAAATTCCTTTAAAACCAACTGAGGAGCTAGTGTTGACCTCCTTTCCAACTCAATTATACACCTATATGTAGGAGTAATAACTCCAGTTATTTCAGAGGGCCAGTCATACACAACAAGCACTATATAATACACCTTGCCTTTTCATTAACAGATGCAATAATTAATATATCGGACAACTTTCCACTGCTATCTACTCTCCAAAATATTTTGGCAGGGAACTGGGATTAGATCACCGTGAATCCCAGCTTAAACAGAGCTCAAATGTGAACTTCCTGACAAAGGTAAAAAAGCCTGGCTCAAATTTACAAACTGCTGGCAAGGTTACCCCAGTCCCAGAGGCTTCCAAATAGCAGGAACACTCTGGCCCAGAAATGTCAAGTTCAGCCTGATAATTCCAATACATTCCTCTGCGCATGGCCATTCCTGCAGCTGTAGCCTAGGCAATAGAGAAATAAACTCCAATACTTCACATTTCACATTTTTCAGAGCCTTAAATTTAACTGTACAAGTGTTTCTAAAGCTTGCACACTTTTCTTTTTGATGAAGTAATGGATATAAGCCTTGTCAAGAAGGTTGTTTTAAGGTGGCCACGCAAATCTTGCTCAGCTCTGTCAGATGCAGCCCACTCCATCTGCATCTTGTGAACAGAAGAAATATGGAATTTCCTACTCTTCATGGCCATCTTCTGGATCTCTTTAATTAAAGGAGAAATCAATTTCACAGTAACATTTGTAAGATAGAAAGAAAACCCCAATCAAACCCCCAACTTTCGCACAGGAGAGGCCCCAAGCTAAGCCTCACACCTACCAGCCTGGAGTTACAATATCCCAAATTCAGAAAAAACAGTGATTCTTCAAAAAAAGATTTCACGTTATTAAAATCTGCTTGGTCTCCCTATTTCTTCTGGGGTTTTTTTTGTTCGTTTTTTTTCTTTTTCTTCTTCTCCTCTCAAGGGGAGGGGGTTTGTTTTTCATCTTTTTTGTTTCTTTTCCAAGCACATTTGATGCTTTGCCAGATTCCAGAGAGATTGGATCTGTTCTGCTTTGGAAAACACTCGAGCATTAGGTATGTGGGAGACGGCTCCCATCCCAACCTGCCACGCCAAACCTTTGCTCCCCAAACCTGCCAGTTGTCCAAACATTCTCCAGCTTCCTTGATGATAAAGCAGATTGAAGTTTTAACAGTTTGCCCTTATCTAGGCCATAAGTATTTTTCTCCACATGCTTTCATTGTCCTTTGGCATCCCTCACGCTGCTCCTTGCTCAAGATTTTTCTCCCAATTACAAACCGTAAGTAAATTTGCCGATTTGGGGACAATCGGCAAATCTTTGATTCCTACTACAAAGCTGCTGTATGGCAATTCCATTTCACTGTTCTTATTCCCTCATATCAAACACGAGGAAAATATGGAACTGGAAAATGCCAGCAAAAAATAAGATTTTTTTAATTGTATTATGGCCAGAAATTGCTGAACTTCTCTTCCTCCATCCCCCTTTCTTTTTTTTTCTTGGTTTAATTTAAAAAGTCAGTCTCATCCCCAGTATTTTTTGCTACTCAAACCTCTTTTCTGACACCTTTTCTCTGAGAGTTTCTTCAAAACCTCACTTTCCTGAAAGTGGGAACGAGGGGAGAGGGCAGTTTTAAATCGAATTTCTTACTCCTCTGAAAGGTCTTTTTAAAAACTTACTTCCTTTTTTTCCCCCCCCTTGAAAAGCATATTTTCTCAGCTCATAGCATTAGTATTTCTTCAAGTATTTTCATACGAACTGCCTGGAAACTTCTACACAATACCATGTTTCCAGTCTGTCCGTAACAGCATTAACTGGTCCCCATTAAATTAACCATATCGATAAATGAAAAATAATAAATACATTCAGTAATGATTCAAATCAGAAATAATCACAGTAACTCAGATCCCTACCTCTCCTGCCGTGGATTACATGCTTTCCTGGTACCTTTTATAATGGAAATAACTGACACAATTTTCTTTTGTGACTATGATAATTTTTGTAACGGCCAACCACCCTTTGTCTTGTGCTGCGCTAAATTTTGAATTATTTTGATACTTACTATTGTACCATCTTTTCACAGAATCATGGAACGGTTTGTTGGAAGGGACCTCAAAGCCCACGCAGTTCCAATCCTTTGCCATGGACAAGAACACCTCCCACTGGATCAGGTTGCACAAAGCCTCATCCAACCTGGCCTTGAACACCTCCAGGGATGGGGCAGCCGTGACTATCTGGACCACACCTGATACCTTCTCTCATTCTCCCCTCTTTCAGCTGAAAACCTTTCCTCCTTGTCCCATCCCTGCACTCCCTGATCAGGAGCCCCCCTTGCCCCACCTCAGCTTTCCTGGAGTCCCTTTCACTACTGGAAGCTGCTCTACAGTCTCCCCGCAGCCTTCTCTTCTCCAGGCTGAACAACCCCTGCTCTTTCAGTCCGTCCTCAGATGGGAGTTGCTCCAGCCCTCGGATCATCTCTGTGCCCTCCTCTGGACTTGCTCCAGCAGATCCGTGTGCCAAGGACTTCAGAACTGGATGCAGGGCTCCAGGTGACATCTCCCTGGGGATTAACGGAGGGGGAAGAACCCCCTCCCCTCAACCTGCTAGCTACATCTCTTCTGATGCAGCCTCCTCTATTCCTCTATTCTGGCTTTAGTTATGGGCGCTGGTGTGGATAGGACTCTTGAAAATGGAAATATTCATCTTTTTTAAAATGGTCTGCTTTTACAATAAGGAAAATGAACTTACTCATTTTACATCCAGATGGCTTTGCTGTGGATGAGGAGCATCAGTGGAGGTAGACCACAGCTAAACAACATCGACACCGTTTAGTGCATCATCATTGGCATTAAGATCTACCAAATACTTCAGCTTTCCCATATCTATAAGGTGCATTTTTACGGAAACTCTTGCTGGGTAAGCGGCCTGTGATACTGCCATCCATGCGCAGGCCTCACGTAGTTAAGTTGATCCCCCAAAACCTCATGCAGATTCATCAGATGGAGATCAACAGCAAGTTAGGAGACCCCTGAGCCACACGTGTAGTAGTGTGACTAGCAGGGACACTTCACCATGCCCTGCCTAATGTCCAGCCACAGATGGGATGCAGGATGAGCTGAAGCCTTCATCTGGCTGAGCTCAGCCATCCTTGTGGGTAAAGAAGCAGCACCTGACTCTCCAAGGCTATTCTCTACAAAACAGAAGTGGCGTGTACCTACATTGCAAAGCTTCACGGGAGCAAGCAGTGATGTACATGGGCCCAACCATCCCGGTGGCAGAAACCTTCATTAATTTGTTGCTCACACTGACATCAAACAGACATTTTTCTTTTAATATGTTTTATATGTTCTAAAATAAACTATCTGCAAAATGTCTCTGTTTTAAACTCAATCACAACTCTTATGATTCAGCTTGTCCTTTCATCTTCTCCATTTCAGCCTTTGCCCGTAGAAGCCCAAATCCTCAATCACTTTTACAAAGCCAAAGGCTCAACTGTCTGGCCCGACATTTATCCCTCATCCATCTTAATTAAGCAAATAAAAGCCAGTTGCAATCAGCTGCTGCAGTTAAAGCAAATCCTTTCCGCAAACACGGGAAACAATGATTTTGTTTGCCTACCCCAAATTGCTGCTGTGAATTTGAGTGGGACTTGTGCAACATGCGTTTGAAGAAGAATTGTTCCACTGCTCTCTGCCAGCCCGCAACTTAACCTCTACGGAATATTTAAGCTTAGAGGCTGAACAGATCGATCATCACTGTGGAGCAGCTACCTGCCTAGGCGTTGCGATATCGCTTGTTCCACTGATTTCTGATGAATTTAGCATAGCTACTTGGCCCAAGCAGGAGGCACTTGGTTAAGCTTTGATATATCTTGGCAGATATTAGGACCGCAAAGAAAATGCATTCCTCTCCAAGCTGTAAAAGAGATGGTCAACACCGCTTATCCTGGCAGTTCTTTGGTTCAGACAGTTTCATTGACACGACCCTAAATGATGATCACTATTCACACTGATGCATGTGTTCTCCCTGCAGTCATCAACAAACATGTGGACTTCACTCTTCCTATAGGAAGCATATGGGAAATAAGGAGCAGATGTTGTATGGCTGCAGTGCTGCAATTCTCTTAGGAGGTCTCCAAAGGGAACCTCCCACTAAATCCTCTTCGGTTTCTATGCTCCAAAACCACAATGATTCAAACTAAATTCTGGTTGTAGGCAACCACTGCAAGACTGGACCTTCTACCTTCTGCTGGACCTACAAGACTGCAATGACCCTTTCAGTGAAGAATTTTTTTCTAAAAAAAAAAAAAAGGGGGTCATTAGGCAATGGAACAGGCTGCCCAGGGAGGTGGTTGACTCACCTTCCCTGGAGGGGTTTCAGGTGCAGGTGGATGAGATACTGAGGGGCACGGGTTAGAGATTGGTGGGAATGGTTGGACTGGATGAGCCAGTGGGTCTCTTCCAACCTGGTGATTCTATGGATGGGAGCTCGTTCACAGTAAGACCCTGGAGCTGCACACGTGAGCTCGGCACCGTCTGCTTCCCTGCACACAACAGTTCCCTGTTACACTGAAAAACTTGCTAACGCATATAAAAGGTGTATATGCACACATATAATGTCTCTAATTTCCATCTATGACAGCTAGATATTTCACTACTTTTACAAATATGATGCTTGCTTCATATTGCATGAGTTGAGGCTCACACAGGAACACAAATTAAAGAGGAGGCAGGAGCAAGTGCCAGCCACATACACAGAGCCCAGAAATAACCCTCCTTCTTTAGGTTCATGTACATCATCACTGGAGACAGCAAAAGGAAAAAAATCGTAAGCAATCATATTTTATCTGTCTCTCTGCTGTATAAAATAAGTGACAATAACAATTTCCATGCTAAAACCTGCAATTTCTGGTTCATAAATACAAAGGCAACACCTCTCACATTTGAAAACAGTGAGGATAAATTCAGAAAATTTTACTTGCTGCCTCAGGTAACAATTTGTCCAAGTTCCCAGAGCCACTAATACACTATTGCCTTGTCACTGAGTACACAAGAGAGGACATTGCTCCTCAGACAGTGAAATGACATGCTCACTAGAGGTGTTTAGCAGAGTGCCCTCATATTTTGAGACTGAAAAAGCCACAGGGACAGCAGAAATCATTCAAAAGCCAAAATCTGTCAGCTGCTACCCCCAGAGCTGGTGAAGTCTCTGTTCTACAAAGGTTGCTTCTCAGGCTCCTCTGGTTCCCCACCCAGGGTGACCATGCTGCAGCACAGCACCCCTCCAGCCTCTGAAACCTGATACAGTTTCCCCAGCCACAAAAAAAAAGTCAAAAGGTTCTTACTAAAAGGTCCTAAAGTCAAAATATGTGTTTTGACTGGGAGGAGGGAAGAGGGGAAAAGAAATAAAATCCCTACTAGAGTATTAATGTCTCATTCCACGACTAGAAGTCATGACTACATGTCCATGACTACAGTGCCAAATTAACTACGCATATTAGGAATGAATAGTCTGAACCTTGGGTATCGATATAAAGTTGTCATGGAACCCTTAATGGACAGTAGCAGCAAAATCTTAGATCAAAAATGTTGAAGTGCTACATTCTTGTTTATGCCGTTGGATAAACAAGAAGTGAAAAACATCTAGTGAAAAATGAAACAGCTTTCAGAAAAAAGATCCTTCCTTCATGTGCTCCTTGATATTCAGGTTGAAAAGAAAAATAGGTTAATACAAAATCAAGTAGTAGATACACTGCTACAATAGGACAGTGGAAGATTATAAAAATGGTATTTAGTCATTCAGTTGTTCTCTTTATCCTGTACAATGGTGAAGACCATCTGGGTTCACTATGGCTGCACGCAAGCATGAATAGATGGTCCCTGCTTAGGCAGACTCAGGATTATATCTTAAAGTTATATAGACACCTATATAAAGAAATACCTATCTAATATACATATCCAGATATGTGGGGATCCATAAAGTGGATATCTGGGGATCCAGACATCAATAAAATCTAGATATCTTTGTACAAAATGCCTAGATAGCTATAAAATTTAGATCTCCAGATACAGCTTAATGGAGGTAAAGGTGAAACCCTACGAGCTCAGTGAAAGAAGACTAAAGAAAAATGGAAGGATATGAATGAGGTGTTTAAGAGACGGGTGGACGAGGTGCTAAGGGACATGGTTTAGTGTTTGACAGGAATGGTTGGACTCGATGATCTGGTGGGTCTCTTCCAACCTGGTGATTCTATGATTCTATGAATGAGAATGAATGACAAAACAGAACAACTCCCCTAAAAAGAGGTGTCGAGGACGCAGGGAAAAGATGGGACACTTGCACGCGTAGGTTCAAAAAACAGCTGCCTTTAAGGCAAACACTCCACCCAGGAAAGTTTATTCATCATTTCCTTCCTGGAAACAAATACCTACCAGTTCTAAAGGGTGGAGAGAAAGGCAGCTCCACGTAAACCTGCTTTAATAACTCAACGGTTTTCCCGCAGCCATCTCTGGTCAGAAACAACCATTTCTACTGGATTTGATGGTAAAAAAATTTTTGCTGAAAACAGCAATTAATGAAAAATATATATATATATATTGAACTTAGCCACTGATGGAGCCGATGTGAATATCGCACGAAGCCTCTACAGTGAAAAGGCTGAAAAATTCAGCGTAAGAGAAATGGATGAACAAGGCACTATTTGACACACAGCCTGGAACTGTGAAATATCCCCAGCTAAAGAATAACAGCATTTTGAAAGTGCTGGTGAAAAGCATTTGGTGCATGAGCCTTGCTGTGTGAGTCCTTTGTGTCGCTGGAGGCCAGTGCAAATTCTTCCCCCATTAGGCAGCATCTGTCTGATCGCTGTGCTCTGCTCCCTCTCCAACCTCTCCCTGCACTGGGGAGGCAAAAAAATCCCGGCTGTTGCATTAAACAGCCACCCCAAACTCAGACCACACAGGAGATCAATCATAATTGTCTGCATTATAGGTTAAAAATGATCAAAAGTGAATAATGAGCAGAATAACAAGCCTTTGCTTCTCCCCTTCATATACATCCATTTTTCAGATATAGAACCCCTAGAGCCACAAGACACAACCTAATGACTTAAAATCACTGTACTGGTAAATGAACTTCATGAACTAAATCAGATCTATTTTTTTAAAAAGTCCATCTAATGAAATGTGATGACCTCCCGTTAATACTATTCCAAGTAGGAGCAGGGGAAAAAAAAAGTTAATAAACTCAAATGTTACCCCTCATTAACAATGTGAATTTATGAATATGCTCAGTCTTAAAGTGTCTTTTCTCACGGGCAAGTGACCACACTGTAATTTGCTATAGGGAAAGGCCACCCCATTATCCTGGCTATGTCCTGCAGGAGTTAACGGTGCAGGATCTGCTGGCAGAGCTGGGTCCTACCTGGGATTACTCCAGCTCTTGCACACGTCTGGCCAAATCACATGGGACAAGCAGTGGTAGATGCAAGCACATTTAGCTTTAGCATCTCCATATTGTTTGATGCCACTGGAACGCACTGAAAGTCCAGGACATGCTCGATTCTTCTAGTTAATTGATTTTTTTTTTTTTTTTTTTTACTGCACTCAATAGCTCTTTGTTTAATGCTGGAAACATCCAGTAGCATCTACTGAAATGTTGGCAGCGCAGTATCATTTTCACTCGCACCTAACAGCAGCCAGCCCTTCAGCTGCTGCTGCGAGAGCCGAATTCGGCTGGAAGGAGACTGCGTATTACCACAGCAAAGTCCTGTCAAACAAAACTCAGTATCTTTTAGTTGCTGCTTACATTTTCCTCCAACAGTGCAACAATCAGCATGAAAAAAAAATAAGAAAAATCACAGCTTTTCGACTTCTAGACCTGAAGATTGAAGCTATAACTTCCCCATCTGAGCTAAACACACATACTGCGTAATGCTCCAGAAATTAGAAAGCAAAGCCAGCTGCTGCTCCTCTGGTTTCTATGCAAACCACCACCTACTGGGAATGTAAACGGCGCTGCCGCCACTACAAAAGGCTCGCTGCAATTTTTTGAAAAGTAATTCAAGCAATCAGCTCCTATTTTTCCTTGGCACAGGTACTGTAGACGCACATCCGTGATGAAGGGCAGGACCCTCTGCCACCAGCAGCCGTCTCAACCTACCACACAAACATTTCCCTTTGCCTTTTTTTTTTTTTTTTTCTTTTTAAAACAATTGAGAAGTCCTCACCAGGGCATTTGGAGATGCATGCAAACAGCTGCTGAGAAAACATGCCTGGTTTTGGCAGTTGTCATCACAGTACTTCTTGTGATAAGCGAGATGCTGGGAAAGTTACGGATCACAAAAGGATCTGGGGCAGACTCCTTCAGATCTAGACTCGTCCGATACCCATCTAGGGACCTTTGGGCATTCCTCAGAGAGTGAGATATTTGCTACCTCTGCATTTCTGCTGAGAAATAAATAAAAAAAAAAAAAACCAAACAAAGTAACATGACCTAACAAATTAACATGCACGCAAACCTCCCCAGCCAACCTGAAGCGTGGGTTATGTCTCACGCTGCACCGAAGGGAGGAGGATGCTCCTGTGCTGCATCACACACCAGCACACAGCAAAGATCCTGGGAAGCAGTGCAATGACTTCCCACCCTTAAAGATTTAAGTCTATGAAAACAAGCTGAGCTTCCAAATATAAAATTCATCTAGATGTTTCTAATCTAATTAAAGAGAAAACAGGGTCTTAAACACTGTCTTAAGGTCACGTGATGAAGTTACCTATCTCTTACAGGGTAAGAGAACCCTGTGGCTAAACTACAGCTCTCCAGGTAGACCACACACTGAATTACCAAATGGTTTGGGTTGGAAGGGACCTTCAAAGATCACCCAAGCCATCCCCCCTGACAGGATCAAGGACATCTCCACTGAATCAGATTGTTCAACCTGTCCACCCTCAAGCTCCGCCAGAGGAGATTTAGGCTTGAGATTAGGAAAAAGTTCTTCACAGACAGGGTGGTTGGGCATTGGAAAGGTCTGCCCAGGGAGGTGGTTGAGTCACCGTCCCTGGAGGTGTTTAAGGTGAGGGTGGATGAGGTACTTAGGAGCATGATTTAGGGATTGGTGGGAATGGTTGGACTCGACGATCCAGTGGGTCTCTTCCAACCTGGTTATTCTGTGATTCTGTGATCCTGATCTGACTCCAGAACTTCCAGGGATTGGGCATCAACAACTTCCCTAGGCAGCCTCTTCCAGTCCCTCACATCCTTAACTCAAAGTCCTGTGACAATGGCACTTCTGGGTTTTTTAGAATAAACCCTTACTTTGGCTTTCGGAATTAGAAATGAGGTAGAAACACTTGGTCAGCGTAAATTGCCTAGAAGAAGGCTCCTTTTATTCCCCTGTCCTAAAAAAGTGGTATTGTTGGAGTAAAGTGTTTGCTTGATCAACACACATCCTCACTACTTTCCTAGATAATACAACAGGAACAATTTTCAGCCAAGAGAGGGAAGATTTAGATGAGATATCAGGAAGAAATGTTTTCCTGTGAGGGTGGGGAGGTCCTGGTTCAGGCTGCCTAGAGCAGTGGAGGCTGCCCCATCCCTGGAGGGGTTCAAGGCCAGGTTGGATGAGGCTGTGAGCCCCTGATCCAGTGGGAGGTGTCCCTGCCCATGGCAGGGAATTGGAACAAAATGGGCATTAAGGTCCATTCCAACCCGAACCATTCCATGATTCTACAGTCCTATGAAATTTTCATCTGAAGTACTGCATGAGCTCTATCAGAAGTAGAAATGAATCGGTGCACGTACAACTTTTCTGCTGGTCACTGCATAAAGTAATTGAATTTGAGAAGTTCAAAGTCTTGAAACTAAGCAGCCAGAAAGCAAATCTTTGGCATCTGGGCTCTACAGCATCCCTGCTGAACAAGCAATCTTCTACTGGGAAGACTGTGCTTTATAAGAAATTATGGAAAAATATCGAAAAAATATAAAGAAACTCACTTTTTTAAACCAATTGGAACCGTGTTATTAGAAAATCAGAGCATGGTATTTAAGTAATACCTTTTATCACAACTAGTATATAAATATTTAATATATTTTTAAATATGTGTAGATATGTTATATATTCTTTAATATATTTTCTATTTACTTCTATATTATCATTTATGACAAAACTAAAAAGGCACACTGCAACCATCCCAAGGGGCACCACTACAGAACAGGCTTGCCTATTAAATCCCATTTAAGGAAAACGAAAATCCATACGACTTATGTCAAATCCACTTTAAAAGGAGATGTTTGGTCTCAGCACATACCTCTAACAGCAGTAGCTGCTACCTACAACTAGCAGCTGACATTAACGCATTGAGACGGCAGTAGCAGTTTGCCTTGAAGCCGTCCCCAAAGGCGCAGTCTGGACAGGGCTTTACAGGAATCTCATGCAACAAAAAGTCACAAACAATAGCCCGAGGCTATTCAAAATACGTAAATTAGGAAAACAGCAAAGCTGCAGAAAAAATTAAAATAATCATCTTGATTTTGCACTGCTTCCGCTCCCGCTGTGTGAGCGCAAGGGTAAAAGCATTCCCAGGATTAGGTGGGTCCGTGCAAACTCTCTGCTACCAGAGATGCTTCGAAAGCAGGGAAGGAGAGAGAGACTAACGGGTTCAAGTTAACTCATGTTGGCTGTGCTCCATGCCCTAAACCCAAGGGTGCAGGTACATCACTGCTTCCTACAAGGCAAGCCTGAGTTGAACATAATTTTAAATGCGCAGAAGGAAAACCAAGGGATCCGAGAAGGTAATTGTGGGTGGGGAGAAGAACGAAGAAAAAGAGGAAAAATAATCAGATACACAAGTTTGGTACCTAAACATACCAACAAGTTAAAAAGGTATTTCAACCACAAACACAAGAAATCAAAAAGGTCAGACCTGCAAAGGGGTGTTAAGCCAACCTAAGACAACAGATCTGCTCTGTTGTTTCCTTTTTCAGGAAATTTTAGGGAAGGAAAAGCCGGAGTATGCACATCTTAATCTTTAAGCCTGGTGATTTGTGACTATCTTGGACTGCTGCTGGCAGAGCAGAAGAAATGCCGGATTAGCTTCACTTTCTCCAAGAGACCTGGAGGCAGCTTGAGAAGGGCAAGAGCAGCCATTCAGCCGCCAGAGCACCGAAAGGCAAAAGAAAGAACAGATATGATTTAGATATCGCTTTTTTTTTTTTTCTTAAAACCACTTGTAGATCCTGTGAAAGGAAAGCAAGAAGGCACTGTGCACCCCTCCTCGGTACCTAATCCCAACACATACAACGGTCCCCAGAAAGAAGTAAGCAGCCATCACCAAAGCAACATTACTAGCAAACCGTTCACGCTGCTCCCCTCCGAGAGCCAGCAAACAGAACTAAAATTCAGATCCCGATACAAGGGGGTAACAGTTGGGATCCTGACAATCAGGGATGTTCCAAGTGCACTGATTAGAAATTGCTTGCACCCTGTTCTCTCTGCTCAATAGCATAAAATAAGAGCAAGCAGAAACAGAAAAGCAAAGAAACGCGCACTTTGTGGGCATCTTCTATTTGTTGCCTCCAGATATAAGCTTGGTTGACTACAGGCAATGACTACAACTCTGTACTTAGAACAAAAAAAGATTTAATCTTTCAGGTAGGTGGAATAGTTGTTCATTTATTTAAGGGACTGCATCAATGGACTCCCAGTCTGTGATGCCGAGGTAGTTTTGCAATGGGACTGTTTTACCCATTCCTGAGAAAAAGTAGAATTTATGAAAAAACAATTCTGAAAAATCCCCTTTAACTTCTCTTTCATGGAGCTCCATCTCTTCCACCTCTGGAAATCTAAGCTAGATTGAGGCTTTCTACATCCAACACTACTCAAGAGAATTATGAGAGGGACCTTGGTCCAACAAGATATAATAAAAGAAAAGCATACAAAAACCCAAACACGCATGCAAATGTCCCAAAGGAATAAACAGGATTGAATGTGGAACGCAATCATTACCATACCTGTTTTACTATTTTAAGAGAAAATGCAACCATCAAGCCACCACCTCTCTGTACCACATCTTCGAAGAAGAATGATGGCACGGTTGAAACTGATGCTCACCTCACTCACATAACAACAACTAAAAACTCTAAACAAGCAAAACTGACAGGTCACAGGAAAACCATTTAAAGAGTTATGCAGCAAACTCAAGGCAAATTAATTAATGAATGCTTGTATTCCTCTTAAGAATTTCACATCTGTGAAGTTAATGGTGCAGTTAATCTGATCTCTTTTCCTCCCCAGGAAAATTCCTTATCAAGTGCCTAATCGCACTGGCAAATTCAAGTGCTTCTGATCAGAAAAAAATTCTGACCATGCAAGTTACCTTTCATCTATTCCCCAAGTTCCATGAAGTTGAGTGCACAGTAACTCCCCAAATACACCACTAGAGATACACTACGTGCAATGAATTTTCTTTGCAAAATCCTTTAAAGAAAGGCTGCCGTTAATTTGAAAAAGGATTAGTCATTTCCATTTCCAAACGGAAAAATCACTGAGATATACTAATATTAAGAAAGACTTGAGTGGAAACAAAACATTAATAATTGTTTTTTCCTTTTTTTTTGAAGCAGGTAGGATTCTTTAGACAGAAGCAGAATCTGCTCTAATTGCTAATACTGTTGTACCTTTATTATCAGCATTTACCAGACAACCCCAGATTAATGTCATAAAACCACAACTACTTGTGTTTGGGTTTTTTTTTTCCCATACCGTTAAAAAGTTTCCACACTACTATCATCTTCATCTTACCTCAAGCACTGGTCCCGCTCCAAGGATAATCTGTTCTACTCCGCTGGCAAACCCCTTCTGGCTGAGGGCAGTGAGGTGATGAATCAGAAAGTTGGTGCTCTGGGTCTTTCCCGACCCGCTCTCTCCTGAAATGACGATGCACTGGTTCTTCCTCCGCTGAAGCATGGCGTGGTAAGCCACATCTGCCACAGCGTAAATATGGGGCTCCAGCTTTCCCAGCTGATGGTTATCATACATCTTGACATACTTGGGGTTATAAATAGGCAGAAACTTGAACGGATTAATAACGATGAGGATGCTGCCTACGTAAGTGTAGATTTTTTCTTGCTTGAAGCGGTTTCTGAGATTCTCGAGGAGCGTTTTCTCATTCAAGTCCGGCAGGCTGCACAAGTCATCGTAGTCCTTCTGCTGTGGCTGGGGAAGGAAGCCACGCTCCACCATCCTGCGACGTTCCTCTGTCACCCGCAGCCAGGACTGGAGACTCCCATAGTGAATGGACCCGTCCAGGTTCTTCTCCCGCAGGAGGAAGCGATAATCCTCACCACTGATGCGGTTCTCCAGGGCCATGCGAGGCCACAGCATCATGCGCTGGACGGGGCAGTCTGTAGGGTTGAGGATCCATTCCTCCCCACCAAACTCCTTCACTTCGGCAAGGACGTAACATTTTGTTTTCTCAAGCTGAAGTTTATTAATGAGCGAATCGATCACCTCGGCGGCTGTGGAAGTTTTCCTGGCGGTGATGGGGCAGTAGATAGTCCCTTCTGCGATGCTCCCAGGGTATATGTGCAGCGTGTACTCGCTATCCTCAAAGCGTCGTCTTCCTCCAACATCATTCACACTCATATTGGATCCCTTCCCATCAGTACCTGTGCTGCATAGTCAGGACCGTTCTCTATCTTGTCAGGTCATCATGTTAGCAACACTAAAATAAAAGCAAAACAGAACCAGGTTAGGTGCTTTGTCTTGGCAGGGATCCTCCAAAAACAGTTGACGTGCATCATGAGATGCAATGGAGCAACTCAAATGATGATACCAGCTGTCTTAAAGAAAGCAAATGATGACTCCCAATCGACATCAGAAAACAGAGCAGGATTTGCATGCACCACAGCTGTAATAAATAAAGCTATTAAACACTGCCCACATTCTCAGGGTCCCCTCTACTCAGACATAACTACCCCAGCACCTCAAGCTTTTGCTAATTTTGCCCAATTCTGAAGCATCAAAGATTCTAGAAGACCCCCTGATTTTCAGTGTATTTCATTGAGAATAAAATCAGTATTTTGTGATCAACATACCAGATGGCCTGCTGAATCAATAGCGGCATTCTCCTCGTGTCAGAAGTTGCTACAAGCCTTACTGCTTAATATTATCAAATAACTAATTTAAGAGTAAGTGCCTCCATTTCCATGTCTGCATATTTCATTATTAGGGAAAGCATCATTCAGCTAATCGTGACTTTGGAAAAGGCTCCCCGAGTTTCCCAACACAGACTTAGAGACAAAAGTTAACTACAAAGAAATGCAGAGGACCTTTAGAGCCAGGATCTGTGCAATGAAGTGGCAGGTGATATTTAATACAGCTAAAAGGTTACGTGCTGCGCATCCTGTCATTATGTATAAAGTTGAGTTTTCCCTTGAGCACGGCCCTGCAGGAGCAAGATCTCATGACTATGACAGTTTCCCAACGGCATCAACAAAACACTCACGAACGGTCAAAAAACATGAGGTCAAAGCCCATGTCAGAATTAGGGAGCTCCTGCGTGTCAGATATTCAGTGTCAGGGAGAGTATTCAGAAAAAGTCTTTCACACGGCCACCCTGCCCTTGCACTCCTCCCCAAGCACTCCAATCAGACACCTCGTCGCCTACATACACGCAAGGCTGGGATTTCCACATCTGTTTAACTTCCTACAAGCATTTCTGAGGCCCTTAAATGAAAAGCATCACTTTATGTTGCATTGTTTCTCGCTCCAATATTTCAGTAAGCATATTATACCCAGCCACACACTATTAGAAGCAAAGAAATTAATGCCACAGTGAAATATTTGCAGGGATTCATGACGCAGTGCTTGGTAGAGGGACATATATTACAAATCGGGAAGCTTTCCAGCTGCTTTCCTATAGGTTTAGCACAGGCAGTGACGCAATAGGGATGATGTCAGTTCAGTGGTGGGCTGGGCTTTCTTTGTCCAGCTCTGCAACTCCAGCATCAGCTTTTCTTCAAGGAGGAAAAGCAACAAAACGCTTAAGCTAGACAATTCCTCACTGAGATTTAACTTCAAAGCTTACAAGGTGGCTTGCTATTTTTATTCAAGTAATCAGAGCATAGCAAAGACTGCTGACTCACGTGAGAACTGCAAACAGGATTTTAAGTTGGTTACCTTGAGCAAACTGACCTTCCCTCCTACCCCTCCCCTCCCATCAAATATGTGCAAGCTAAATAAATCCTCTATCAAGCATCAGGCCAGTCTACCCCACCTGCTCAAAAGCTTTTCTTTTTCTCTCTCCTCTATAGATGCCTATTCTGCGTGGACACAGCAGAATAACAAACATCTGTATCTTCTGCACCTAAACAATGAGAATCCAGCAGAATTGCAAGCAGGCATGGACCCCGTGGAGATGCTAAAATTCCCACTAATCCTAGGAATGCAGAAAAGCCAAGTCCTCCCCAAAATCACTCAAACGCCAGACTAACAAGCGTGTAATGACTACGAAATGCAGTGAGGTCAGAAAGCAGAGGTGTTAATGTGAGCCCTATAAAGAGGCGTGCCACAGGATTTAATTCTAGTAATGCTAAACATGTCTCAGAGTATTATGTTGGGGCAAAGAAACATTAATGAAGATAATTGCTTGTGGTGCTCCAACCACTGGAGCACGTGAGCCTGGCTCTGTTCACCGTTAAACATATCTTTTTCAAAGCATTTCGGAGAATACATGTAATTAGGTAAACAGCATATGACAAGGAGAGCGGCTTCTAATGATAGCTGTTCAAGTAGGCAGTCATGTTAGCTTTTATATGATTTTTTAAATTAACAATATTCTTGTGTTTGGGCACAAAAAATTAAATGGGAGCATGCAAAGAACAAAACAAGAGTATTTTGCAATGCACAAATACTCTATCCACTATTTTAAATAGAGGCATTTTGCACTGCTGTGTTTACACATTTAAATGAAAATATATAGAAATTCTGTTACACCTAAGTAGGCAGGGTATTTATACAAGTAAAGCAAACGTAGTGTCTTAGCAAAAGGGGGTGCTTGTTTCTGTACTTAAGGTGATGGCCGATTATAAAATGACCTGACTTTACTACCAAGCTCTTGCTCAGCTGTTTCACTCACGTACTGGCTCTGGTAAGGGCGGCAGCAGCGGTAACAGGATGGATGCTGATCCCGTAGGAGATGGAAACCTGAGGGATACATTAGACCATAAATATTGCCAAGTCCTGTGAGCACTCTGGCAAAATCTCATGGCTTACGCGTGCCTGTGAAAGGAAGGCTTTAAGAATATATGACATTTTAAGCTGATATACTTTCAGTCCAATATTTTCTTTTCCACTTTCTACATTTAAATGAAGATTCTTACTCAAATTGAGCCCCCACACTGATTTTGCTCTATTTTACTATAATAACGTAATTCTACTTGCAATGTAAAAAGCACGATCTTCAAACAAACTTGACATTAAAAACTAAACCTTGTGTCCCACATAGAAAATAGATTAATATTTCCTTGGAGCTCAGAGGCATCTATAGAAGTTCCAATAACTATCCGATTACGAGCAAGGCGACAGGAAAAGCACACAAAAATTATGAAGATCACTAAGGATTTGTGCCTACAGTTAACGTTTAAATAGCAGAGGTCTTTTGGCAGTCTTTTGCTAGCTGACCACAGTTTAATGCAGACAGAACCACAGAATGGTTTGGGATGGAAGGGACCTTAAAGCTCAATCAGTTCCAACCCCCTGTCATGGGCAGGGACACCTCCCCCTGGATCAGGGGCTCCAAGCCCCATCCAACCTGCCCTTGAACCCCTCCAGGGATGGGGCAGCCACCGCGGCTCTGGGCAACCTGGGCCAGGGCCTCCCCACCTTCACAGGAAAACATTTCTCCCTAAGATCTCATCTCCATCTCCCCTCTGTCAGCTGAAAACTGTTCCTCCTCATCCCATCCCTGCACTCCCTGATCCAGAGCCCCTCCCCAGCTTTCCTGGAGCTCCTTTCAGTACTGGAAGCTGCTCTAAGGTCTCCCTAGAGGCTTCTCCAGGCTGAACAAACCCAGCTCTCTCAGCTTATCCTCATATGGGAGGTGCTCCAGCTCCCATAAACACTGGCAGTAAAAGTACTTTCACAACTTGAACATATATATGAATGCATATAGTGAGTGGTTTTGCACTGGAGGCTGCATTTTTTAGCAAAAAAAAAAAACTGTAAAGGATATGAAGACCCTCCACAGTTACCTTCAGAACAGTGACTGAGTGGAGGCTTTCAGTCATGCCATTTCTTATTTTTCCCTTCAGAAACTCCAATCACAGTATTTTAATTTTTGAGGACAGCAGAAACACCACGCGGCAAAAAAACAAAGTAAACCATCCCCTGAAAGCATCAGTACCCATCATAAATAATCTGTAACAGCTAAAGCCTGAAATCACGGCCAGCGTGTGCCAAATATTGGATGATTTGGAAAAAACAGAGATTAGTGTCAGTGCTGATGCTACTGAAGGGGCAATTCTGGAAGCAAAGTTCACTTGGTTTTACTATAACATCCCATAACCCAGACAAGGGACTATAAAAATAGTGAAACCTTCTCCCTGTTCTCCATCCTCAGACAATTATAACAAGTTTGATTGCCCAAGACAGTCTGCATTTATCCATCCAGCAGTCCACCAAAATGCATACCGTGTGGGACAGAAATTCCTGACACAAACTTTAAAAATAAAAGAAAGAAACAGCCAGTTTACACGTGCTCCACTGCTTAATCTGAATATACCGGACCAAGAGGTCCCCAAAGTTCTCTCTTGCAGCAGCAAAGAGCCTCATGCTGTTAATCCCTGAAATAAAAACTCCGCAATAGAAAAAATGATGCCAGATTGACACACCCATGATAACTGATGCTCTACAAACTACCATGTCCCCGAAGGGCAGAAATGCCCGTGTAGATGCTCAACATCATCATTATTATTGCACAGTTTCACAGATCAGTTCATCTGATGATCTATATAATGCTAATCCTCTCCTGTTTATCGTCTTTCTCTTCTGCGCTCCCCATAATTTTCTCCTTCCACTGTTTGCTGATGGGAAAGAAACATCACTATTGTTGCTTAATCGTCTGTGTCGGTCTGTCTCAAAGAACCCTGCGGTGCATACGCTTGAGGTGATGCTACTGGAAGCAAGGCTTATGGACCTGGGTATTGGTGCAGGGAAGACAGGAGGGTGCGAAGGGGACTTCTTTGCAGTAAAACTGTACGCAACATTTCTTTAAAATGAACTTGGCCCAAAAGAATGAAACCTCTAATGCAGGAACAGTGGGATTTGTAAGCGTTTAAGCGATCACAGAGCAGTTTGGGTTGGAAGGGACCTTTAAAAGCCCCTTTCAGCAACTCCATCAGCTTCTTGTCTAGTCTCCTCTCTACAAGAGAAAGACACGTGTTTCAGATTGTCACCTGGAAGCTTCTTGCTCTGCACTAGAAGTCTTTTTCTTCTCTTTCAGAGATGGGCTCTGTCTAATCATATTTTAATCTGACATTTCTTGCTATTTAAGAACCCATGGATACACAAAGCACCTCAGTAGACGATAGACCCTTCCTGAGCCTGGAATTACTTCATGTTTTGAACTTTTGAAATTCCCCCGAGGTCTAGCAGCCACTCAACGGTTCCTCTCCTTCTAGCAGCCAGAAGGAGAGCGAGAATGCTGCTACCTCACACTCTCAATGATGCATCTCATGAGGAAATCTGTCAGCTTCTACCAGACCTTTTAGCTGAGACAAAACGAAAGTGGGAAGAAAAAACAAAAGAAACCCTAAAAAAATTACAGGAAAAAACATTGCAAAATTAATTACTCCCAGAAGACATTGCAAACGGTTCTGGTGAACAAGGAACTGAATTAGGATGTGACTAATAACATGATCACTTACTCTTCCCCTTAAGGTCAAAGCACCTTCTGTGCAGGGAATGGATCGGCGCCCAAGGAATTAATCAGGGGTACATAGCGAATGAAGGTCTTGCCTGCAAGATTCCTGCCTCACCACCTGGAGCTGCTACCATTGGTAGAGATCAGGACGAAGGAAAACGAAAAAAAAAAAGGGACTATGAGTAAGCTTGGTAAGGTCTTGAGACTGGGAAAACTGATTGCCATCCTCATTCCCATTACAGCTTCTCTGCGTGATACTGGGAGACCAAAAAGACAGTGCAAACAAAACCTGGCCCCAGATCGTTCCTCTCTCTTGCACTCCCAATTTGAATCATTGCATCTTGATTTGTGGAAGTGCTACCACTCTCCTGTAACATGCACCCAGCACATAACCATCACAGTGGTATTAAAGTATTAAAATAATCAGCTTTTCGCATGGTACTCACTGAACAGTAAGTTAATTCTCTGTGTCCTGGAGCTTCATGGATAAAATGATGTTGGAGTATGCAAAGATGCAAGAAATTCTGGGTACTCGAGTAAAAACACAGCATCATTAAAAGCTTCATTCTGACAAATGAGGACCAGTAACAAAGCCCATATGGGGAACCATATCTGCCAGTTTCCCCCAGGCTTTTTTTGCCAGAAACAAACAAAAAATAATAACACTTAAAAAGAAATTTTTAAAAAATATATATCAAATTAAATTGATGTATCTTCTCCCAGGCTGCAAGGGTGGCACTCATTTAACTTAAACCTGCTGTTAGCATATTCCCTGCACAGCTAAGGAGAACTGTAAGCTGAGTGGCAAAGACTAACAAAACGTCAGGAATGAAGGAAAAGCTTTGTGCATCCCAAGTGTTTGGAGACTTTCAGGGGACAAATCATCATTATGAGCTGTTTTCCTTCCCCTAATGACTAATTAAGTAGTCAGTGGTCAGAGGTTTGGCAATCCCAGTACAAATACCAAGATAAATTTGTCATTTATAGAAGTGACAAAATTACATTTACAGCACCTTCAGATGTTTAACCGGATTAACTCTAGGCTTGAGCATTGCTGTCTGACAGAGCATTCCTCATCAATACAGCAATTGCATCCATGTGAACAGCCAAAATGTCTGATTTTCCAGCTTTGCTGGTTGGATTTGCTCTTACAGGTAGACAGATCAGTTCAGCCTCTGAAAACCCGATTGGAAAGACAGAGGTTGGAACTGGATGTTCTTTAAGGTCCCTTCCAACCCAAACCATTCTATAATTCTATGGTATCCCCAAAACATACATCACTGTCAAATACCACTTTATAATACAAGCACAGAGAAGAGCCAGCCAGCAGGGAGACGGCTGTATAAACCCTAAATGGACACAAGATCTTCCCATTATCTCATGCAGCACATGCCTAGCTATTTATATTTTTGCCTGCGGCCAAAAATTTCATGTATAGAGCCTGAAAAAGAAGTGTTTAAAATAAAAGTCATTTTGAACCTGTGAAATATGAAGGATATGAAGTGTTAGAGCAGGGAGACACTGCCAAGGACTACAAGAGTTCGTGCTGAGGAACATCTTGCCACTCCCAAAATAGATGGAGAAAATACCTTTTCCAGAGCCCAGGAACCACACCAGTGTCAAGGACAAGACATTTCTATCCCAGAAGAGCTCAAGAGCTTCAGAGGATAACAACATCATTACTGATGTCCTCTCTCCTCATTTTAGGGAGGATTATGTATGGCATCCGATAGCAAGAAAAGGATGCTTTTAAAGCAGAAAACTCTTTTTAGCAAATACTCACCTTCAAAATACATTTTTCCAATGTTCCCAATACAATTTTGTTACATTTCACTAAAATTGTTACCTCCCTGTTCCTGGCGACCCATCAACACAAAAAGTTGAGCTTTCTCTTCCGCCAGTAAGACATTCCCAACTTTCCTACTGATCGGATACATACTCCTCAAGATTCAAACTAGCGATTAAAAAGCCACTTTTTCTGGTCTGAAGCCCAATATCATTTTTAAGACGTTAGTTAAAAACCTGGAGTTTACACAGCTAATTCTTCAGGTTTTCTGCTCTGACAGCCTTGTATTCTTTCCATGACGCCAACTCAGCTTTTTTCAAGCATCAGAACACGAATGAAGTTATTTTGGAAGTCCATATCCTTGCGGTACCATGCGCACCTACCCCTGCAGTTGCCAGCCACGGCTCCTTCTGCTGCAACTCCTATTTCCAACACAGAAACCACCCAGGCTTCCACAGAAACCCACCCTTGTTCTTTAAAATCCTCCTCAAATGAAGGCGACCCTCAACTAACTGCAAAATGCACATCATTTTGCCCTCTAGTTTGCCACTTCTGCTTGCAGCTCCTTCCCATTTTCCATCAGCAGATGAAATCATTTCCCCGAAGAGATTAATCTTCTCTGCAATGCCTGAAAGGCAGCGCTCCGGGGCAGCCTCGGCAGAAAAAAACCATTGCTGCTCATGACCAGATTTAGGTTCATATGAACGAACGGATGATGCTTTGGGTCATCCGTCTCCTCTTGAAGTCCAGCAGCCGCAACAGCTTACTGCACCACTTAACCTACATATTTCAGAGATTTGACCTTTACAGCTTGACCGTAGAGGTAGCTTCCAGATCTTTAAACTGAGCACTTAAGAATCGTGCAAAATTAGTGTTTCTTTTCAATGCCTGAAAGTATCCTTCTGCTCCCTGGTCCATGCAAGTGCCAGGTACCCCATCCCGTTATCTACACACTATAAGCGATGCAGAGCTGGCAGCAACCTATACATTCTCCTTACGGCCCTGGGAGCACAGAGAATAGATCCTGAAGCACTCGGAAACGTGCCAACAGAGATCAAAGGGCAGAGAATATTAAAACTCTACTGTTGGATCTGCTCACTTACCTTACAAAGAGGGGGGAAAAAACCCAACCCCAAACAAAACAACCCCCAAACAGGATGAGTCGCGTTCTAAACACAATTCACAACAACTAGCTTATGAAAAAAATAAATAAATCTTTCCTCTAAAGGCCATATTTATAAGAGAGATTCATCCCACAGACTATGATCATTTACAAGCAAGGGCACAAATCGAATGCTGCACAGAAGCTCACCACAAAGCAATATATTCAATCTCAAAATTAAGCCGTCAGGTACTTGCCACAACACAAATCTCGTGAATAAGTGTTCCAAATACATCAGGACATGAAACAAAAAACAGAAGTCTTCTTACAATCCAAGAAGTCCTGAAAAATCTCTTGAATTATAGATGACTGCTTCGCTAAAAAGACCTATTGTCAGCTACCTGACAACACAGGCTGTGCGGTCCTTTGAAAATGTTAATACTGGAAAAAAAAAAAAAAACAAAATAAAGGTGGAGCTACCCAAGTGTTGAATAATGCTTGTCATCCAATTCTTCCAAGGCTGATATTTCACTAATTGACATTGGTATCCTAAAACTGAAGGGCCGGCTTGTTTGAAATACCACCAGTAGTATATATTATATTTTTATATATCAATTTTGTATATTGTATATTAATACATAAGATCGTAGGATCATAGAATAGTTTGGGTTGAAAGGGACCTTAAAAGATCATCTAGTTCCAACCTCCAATTCCAACCCCCAATATTCCATATTCCACCACTGTTAGCACAGGTAGCACTTTTAGCAGGAACCTCCACATTGCAGCTTATCTTTTTGCCCACTCAGCCCTAACAAAGGCAAAGCTTCCAACGCAAATTGTATTCGTTCCCAAATTTTTACATTTTTTTAAGGATCCTGGAGCTGGAGCTCTCACAACGACACAGAGCTACGAGCAACAGCTACTTTAATTGCTCATGATATACCTAAAATAACCAGTGGGTTCTATATGAAGGACTAAGAACTAAATGCTGTCCTGGCACCACTCTCAACACTTTTAATAGGGAAGGGCAAGAACTGGACAGACTACGGAGACAAGTTTATTTTGGGGAATTGGAGCTCCTTTCGATAAATCTTATGAGGAGCGGCTGAGAGAGCTGGGGGTGTTTAGCCTGGAGAAGAGGAGGCTGAGGGGAGACCTCATTGCTCTCTCCAACTACCTGAAGGGAGGTTGTGGAGAGGAGGGAGCTGGGCTCTTCTCCCAAGGGACAGGGGACAGGACGAGAGGGAATGGCCTCAAGCTCCACCAGGGGAGATTTAGGCTTGAGATTAGGAAAAAGTTCTTCACGGAGAGGGTGGTTAGGCATTGGAACGGTCTGCCCAGGGAGGTGGTTGAGTCACCGTCCCTGGAGGTGTTTAAGGTGAGGGTGGATGAGGTACTTAGGGGCATGATTTAGGGATTGGTGGGAATGGTTGGACTCGACGATCCAGTGGGTCTCTTCCAACCTAGTTATTCTGTGATTCTGTGAAATGGAGGTGCAGTATGGCACCACGGAGAAAGCTTCCACCTCCACTGCCCATCTAGGAGCAGAAATACAGGAGGAAAGCAAGCTGTGTTTTGAAAAATGGATGCCAGACGCTAATTAATATAGTAACTCAGTTGCCGTCCTCTGCGAGATGAGGTTACCAAACCCCACTTCTTATTTGCTCAGTTAAAACAGAAGCATTGGGATATCACAGAAAAAACCCAATATTTAAGCAAAAATTAGCAGCAAAAGGAAAAGTTCCAACCTATCCATGGTGTTTGTTTTCACAGGTGAGGAGCTAAGGACAGCCGGGGGAGATCAGCGCTAGCATCCAAACACAGCGTGACAAACACTTGACTGTGCAAGGACCAGACCTTCTAAGGGGTCTGCAGGAACTGTAAGCCCTGGTCAAGCTAAACTCAGCTTCTCCTTAAGGTTATCAAGTTATTCCTTTCCTTGACGGAGCAGATACGCCGACCAAAGTCTGCAGAAATTCAGGGACGTTCAGCGACTGGTATCAGGGAACTGAGAACCACCCAGCACAATGCAGGGCAAGCAGCACCTGAAGACAAGGATTAAGGTGACACTGGAAGACAAAGACATACATGGACTTTGCATTTCATTTGAATCTTCCCAGCTTTGTTCAAAGGCTAGAACAACACAGCGGGTCGGGTCACAACTTCACTCCTGCAGCTAACAGTCTCCACCTTAACTGCCAACCTAAAGCCCAGCACACAATGGAGTCGCAGGGGGATGTAGCTGTTGAGCAAACACAATGCAAAAACACTCTTGAAAAATACCTTTTTTTTAAAAAAAAAAAAGAAGTCAAAATCGTTTTAAAGAGTCCCACACAGTCAAAATTAAGCCAGTTAAGGTAACAGCCTGAACCTCCTTATCCTCTCTGAAAAAAAAAATTCTCATCTCGAGGTTGGAGACCTGGTTTCTTTGGAGGTAAGCAGCAAAAATAAAAATATTCAATTCAAACTAGCCCAATGTATTTGGTTTTTCTCTTCCGTTCAGGGGGTCTTGAATTTTTGCATCCTCCCTTGTCTTTAGAAGGGAGCCTTTGCATCCAGAATTACAGGTGGGGTCTAGGCTTCCTACTTTTTTTTCCATTGTCAAGCATGAATTCTGAACTGAGCACTGCTACAAAAAAAGAAATACTAACTTGGTCCATCCTCAAAAAAGAAAACAAATGGGAAACAAACAGTCCTGGAGCACCCAGCTTGGGCAGCCTGCACTGAGAGGCCAGGCGTCTGCAGATACTTTAAGAAAGGAGATGAGAGATGGCAGCAGAAGACTATTACACATCCTGAGTAGAAACAGCACAGAGGGAAAGACAAGAGGGTTTAAGCCAGGTCTGCAAAATCACTCCACTGACATCTGTCTGTGCATTTACCGCGGGTCAGCTCACAAAGCAGCTCGGGTGACAGCGTCTGCCCTAATTGCAGTCAGCGGCTAATCACACTTATCCTGAAACTGTTCGCTGCTTGAGGGAAGTCAAACGCAATATGAGAAAAATCCCTTCCACTTCGTATATTAATTTTCTTTGCTATAAACCTAAAGCCTCCTCTAGGACATTTTCGGCTTGAACATATCAAAGGTGATTATTCTAATTGTTCAATGACTATGAGCTTCAGCTGCAGGGTTATTCCTAGAGAAAGTCATCAGCCCCTCTCGCCTTTTACTTTCTGCTACATGTCAATCTGTCTCTCCCAATTTTTGTTTTCCATATTCAAGGGAAAGCTGAGGTGCCTCTTCCCCATGAAATGCACAGCGATCTCTCTACCTCTGTATGGAGAGCCATCAATTCCCCCTGACACGGCAGCTGAAATACCGACATCCCTCAAAAGTCTGCCATCCATACACATGGATTTAAGCGTCTTCCTTTGTAAAGAATATTAGAAGTATGTTGTAGATACTTTGCCAGTATAACGATGCCACCAGTAATAGAAAAAGATAATTCAGATTCAGACAACTGTATATTTTAACAAATCTGCAGTGAAGAACTCATGATAAATGCAATCCATAAGTTTCTTGGAGCTTTTCTTAACTATTATTATGACTTCTAAATTAGAAAGCAACCAAATAGCTTCTGTAAGCTTGAAACAATGTCTAGCCCTTGTTTTCCATCTCCACATGTCCTAGGAGAAGGGCTTGTTCCAGCAAGGTCCTCATAACAGTCACTCATCTCTGCAGAGGAACTGCCATTTGATCCAATCTCTATAACCAAATTATTCCCACAAGAAGACCGCCGTTTCCTAAATGTTGCCCCAACTTTTAATATTACATCAGATATACCGAACATCAGCACAGAGCAGTGAGAAATGGGAGCTTGCAGGAGGCTTTACTAAGACCATGGGTCCACCCAAACCCAAGCAAGGACCAGAGTGCATCTCTCCATCCCAGCACACCTCCTCCACCTTGCACCCTGCCAAGCACGCAGAGCAGGACCTGTATTTAAGATAAAATACAATGCCAGCCCAGCATCCCTGCCCTTGGAAGGGGACAGGACGCAGCCAAGGTCGGCGGTGTGTTATCTGAACTAAGTGAAATGCAATGCTAACTGCAGTCCAATGGGCTCAGATAACACAGGTGGTTTCATTTCTACCTTCCATTTACAGCAAGGACACCCACAAAGGGAACTACAGGCACTACACGATATCCAGATCTAAATGGTTTTCCACAAGCACATCATCACCTATGAAAGATAAAGCATTTTCCCTGACACTAGAATCTGATTTAAGAGAAAAACAGTCATAAAAGAGAAACCATGACTTTTTGCTGCTTTAAAATATGATGTAAGATGACAAACCTCATCCCAAACCCACCAGACATCGATACGAAACCACCTTCCAAGATCCCACCTAAAGTTACACCATCCGCTTTTCTCAAGTTATTAAATTTTTTTATTCCCATTTCGAAACACCGCAAATATTTCTGCTGAAATATTTTCAGTCTTGTGCGTGCATCTTGTCTCTCATACTCTACAGGATTTGTTTCAAAATTGTTATCTATACAACTAAACCAGCATATCTATAAGTTTCACGTGAAGCGTTTTATTTAAAGCTGCAGTTCAGCAAGGGGGACCATAAGCCATTTTAACCAAACGCTTTCAGGTTGCTACATATAATTCAGCTGGCACAAGGACAGCACAACTTTCCACATCAGAAAAAGAGGTCGGGTAAATCCAATAACGAGTATTTAAAAAGACAAGCCAACAAAATTAGTTCACTTTTCTCACTGGAGGCAAATCAAGGTCGTTAGGAAACGGAGCAGGGGGGATGAAGGGAGGATCCAGCAATAAAATAAAATTACTACAAACAAACAGAAGATCTAACCTACTGAGTTTTGCACTGCCTTGCACTCCGTTTCTCCAGCAGAAATAGAAACATCAGGACAGCGGCACCGGCCGCAGCAGGCGGCTGCCTTAGGCCATAACGTAGAAGCAGCCTTCGTCTCTGCCACCGCCCCACAGCGAAGCGGGGCCACCCCCGAGCAGATGCCACCTCTCAGATCTCATCAGGAACACAAAGACACTGTGCTGGACCGAGACACTAAGAGCTCCCAAGATTAGCTGCCAGCAGGAACACGGTCAGAAGAAGGTGCAGCGTGTTACTCCTGCAAATGTCAAAACGCGCTAAGGGAAAATTAGAAATGCACTAAAAAGGAAATTATTATGAGACACATCGATCTCACGCAGAAAGCATTTTAAGGCTCATCTTAGTTGACTGGATGAATGCCAAGTTATTGCTAATCAATGTGCATCATTCGGAGAGGACCAAAATAGATCTTTAACATCACTGACATTTATACTGCCTGCAGTGGGGAGGAGGATGAGAGATGAGATGATACAAAAGGTTCTTCTTTCTGTTCGTAACATTCCCATCCTCCTGCTGTGTCTGCCTCCCCCCAAATGCTGTCCCTGATCTACCAAGCACACCTATACTGTGTGTATAGGAATCGCACACCGTGATTTGCATCAGAAACCAAAAGATTTGGCTGACTTTTCAGGTCAGAAAATTTGTTTTCTATCTTATCCTGTCTTTGCATCCTCAGCCTAAAACTCAGTTTCTTCAGAGAAACGTATTTTAACCAGTCTAGGATTATTATCATTATATATAAATTGCTGCAGTCAAGAAGGAATCTAAAGTTTCCCAGACACTTAGGGGCATCAATGTTTTTTTAAGTTCATCATATTTGGGGTCTGACAGACACATGGGAACCCATTTTCTATCCTAGGTTGTCCTCACTGACTTTACACTTGTGCCTATGGATTTTCTACTTTTCCTTGAGCCTTCCTAATCAAGTTTGTGGTGAAACTCCTTGATTTATAACAGCATCCTTAACTTTTACAGAAAGGTGAGGTTTGAAAGACAATGTTTTAATGACTAAGGGCTTTTTGCAGTTGCCTTTTTAAAACAAGTTTCTCTCAAACAGAGAATTGGGGATTTATTGTTTTTGTAATGAAGAGTGAAACACAAGATGAAGTTATTTATCCTTATACTCCATCACCTGCTCTTCTGGGATTCCTCCCCACTGAAAGCCACTCCAGGCAGACAGGTTTTCACGTAGAAGGTACCTCCTGCCTCTCCACCTTCCAAACCACTACTGCTAAAAAGATTCCCCAGTTTTGTCACCTAACTGGTTCACATCCATCCTTGGATTTCCCCCTTGTCATCTTTACCCCTGTATCGTTTAGATCCCAACTGCACTCCTGAAATCAACTGGAGCTGAGTTTCAGCTCTAAAATCTAAAATACAGCAGTGAATTTGATGGAATAAAGTTGCTTCAAGTGATTTTATATCAAACCCTTTTTAATTGCTCAATTTATTTTCTAACACCAATTATTAGCAGCCACACTTTCATAACCTTTCAAGATTACTTCTCTACTAAGACAACAAGTCCACTTTCTTTATTAACGGGCATTAAGTTCTACAAGAGTGGAAAAAATACATCTGCTATGGCAACACTAAGTGTTCTTTCTGCACAATTTTGTTAAGTTAAAATTTAACTGAGCAAATACCAACTTCTCTAAACTATAAAAATACTCATATTGGCATTCTGGTGTAAATTCTATCAGACTCCATTCATCATCATCAAAAAAACTCATTAAAAACCCAATCCCTAAGCAAGTGTATGTGAGGAAGATTCCAAGACTACATTACCAAGTCATCCAAGTGAATACTTTTTCCTCTAAACTTCAGTCACATCTTTAGTCTAAAGACAAACCTGTTCACCTCTAACACAAACCACTTCAAACATACTACTACATTTGTTTAAAGAAAGTAAGTTTCAACATATTTAGTCGCACCCAGATGCTGTTAAATTTCTTGGCTTTAGTACCGTGCTCACATGGTTTAGGTACATCGGTGAAGCCTCACAGCAGCTCTCAACTGCAGATGCATTTATTATTCAGGTACACATCATGATTTGTTAGATAGGAAAAAAATCCCACCTTTCCCAAAAGAGACTGGGCTTTCTCCAAGCACATAATTCAGTTTTATAATTTTCATTTACAGTTACCCATGACAACTGAAGCAGGAAAGATCCTGCTTTGTCCTGATCCTTTAAACACACTTGAAGCTACAGCACGAACTCCTACCTTCTCCAAGAATTACTGGTACAGAAATAATGGTTTAGAAGTCGTTCTTCAAGAAAATGCCTCGTTGGCAGGCTAGGGGGGGAAGGGATAAAAAAAAAATAAATCTAATAAACACTTCCAAAACTATTACACAATCTCCTTGTCCTCTCATCCAATGTCTCATCCTTCCTGGCTCCTCCAAAAGACAACAGGAGATGGTACCTTTCAGAAAACAAAAGTTACCTCAGAGCTTCTCTGCAAATGCATATGCCTACCCCTGTTATCTGAAAAAAAAGAGTATATATTAGCATAGTATGGTAAGAAAAAAAATATACACAGTTATCCCTCCAAAAGGCCTTAGAGAACATATGGTATGGAAATCAAACTGCCTTAAATCTATTAACTTGGCTATGTGATGAGATCAACAGAAGGGAGCGTGAAAAAAATGTTGTAAAATATATTCAGTGTAGGATCACACAACTAAAGCACATTCATCATCTGGACAGCATAATGACACTAGGAAATGAGCTAAGTAAATCTAAGATTGAAGTTTCATTTTCTGAAGTGCATCTGTTTGGCTCGCATCATCCTGAACTTCATCATTTAGCCAAGCTGGTTTTCATCTCAGATGCAAAAGATGCATGAACACAAATCAAAAAGGCTTCTTCAACAAGCAGTCATGGAAAACATGCTTTTTTTTTTAACAAATAACTAATCTGGATCCCAGCAAGTCTTTGCCACAATCTTCCATGCAAGTATGCAATGGATGACATCCCATTTCAGGTTGACTTTTACAAGTTTGCCACATTTGGGGTTTTTGGGGTGAAAGTGTGTCAATCGTCACTAGGGAAAGTTAAAACAGATGGGTTTTCACTGAAGCATAGAAGCAGCACTGGATCAAGCCAACTAAATCAAGAGAGGCAGCGTACTCCTGCAAAGGAGGCAACATTCTCCACTACACTCCTTCCCTGGGATCATCTCGTGGGTCTCTTCCAACCTGGTTATTCTATAATTCTATGATCTGGCCATTGCTTTCTGTAACTGGAAATGAGGAAAGCCAAAACCGAGGTTGGGCTTAACAGGGAGACAGTCAACTAGTCAACTGAAAATTTCTAGGGATGGCGAAGATCTTGTACCTTTCATGTGCGAACAGTACACTCAACTGGCCAAACTTCTGGCTGAACATACCCACAGCGGGTCCCTGACCTTCAGTTTTAAGGTGGACAACACAGGGAGATGATTAATAGACCAAGAGCAACCATAAGATGTTAGGAAGTCTTAGTCATGGGTTCTTGTGCAGGAGCACAAATGAGAAGAAAACCAAGCAAGACGTGGACACACAGAAGCATTCAAAATATACAGATATTTTATGATCTGCTCAAGTTGAATTTTTAATGACCTCCACCAAAACTACCCAAGTTGACTCCTTTGTATATCATGCAACTTGACTCCGACATGCTGATCTGGTTACTAATTTTGTCAATCTACAGTGTCTGCTACCTCACATTCCCATCTCTTTTGGCACCGGCTTATCTTCCCAAGGTTTTGCAGGTCCCTTTGCTCTGAACGACAACCACAGCAAAGCAAAGTGCCATCACAGAATCACCAGGTTGTAAAAGACCTCTTGGATCATCGAGTCCAACCATTCCTATCAACCACTAAACCATGTCCCCAAGCACCTCGCCTACCTGTCTTTTAAATACCTCCAGGGATGGTGACTCAATCACCTTCCTGGGCAGCCAGTCCCAGTGCCTGATGACCTTTCTGTGAAAATTTTTTTCTGATATCTAGTCTGAACCTCCCCTGGCAGAGCTTGAGGCCACTCCCCCTTGTCCTATCCCCTTGGAGGGGAGAAGAGCCCAGCTCCCTCCCCTCTACTACCTCCTTTCAGGTAGTTGTAGAGAGCAATGAAGTCTCCATACCGTATACCCACACAAAGAACAATTAAATCAGATGAATATGAAAGCTACGAAACGGTGGCATTAGGAGAAACAAAGCCAAGACAGATCTATGATGATGTGAGAGTATTTCACTTGATCTCCTGTAATATGATGAAGAACTTCAAAGTGCTTTTAAGATGCATCTTGAGCATGGCCATTTCCTGGGCTGGCACTGCTGTGCTTGCCAAGAGTTAAGAAGGGGGCACCCTCCAAGGGCTCTCCTTGTTTTACTTTGCAAATGATTCCTCTGTAACATAAAGCTACAAGAACTTTCCACAAGAAGAGGAAGAAGCCTCCTCTGTTTGACACACCTGCCATCTCTACCCTAGTGCTACCTCTATTACCAGCTGCAGGATCACCTCTGGTAGAAATATCTCTCTTCTCACATTCCACCAAAAAAAGCTAAAAAAATTAACGTCACAATTGCCAGCACTCTGGAAAGTCATAGCCACTTTAGAAGTACCTCACTTAATATGACTTTCATCTTCCCTTGTGCCTACAATTTCCAAGCCTGAAGAGAATCATAGAATCTCCAGGTTGGAAGACACCCACCAGAGCATTGAGTCCAACCATTCCCATCAATCACTAACCCACGTGCCTCAGCACCTCATCCACCCCTCCCTTAAAACCCTCCAGGGAAGGTGATTCAACCCCCTCCCTGGGCAGCCTCTGCCAGGGACCAATGACTCTTTCCACAAAAAATCTTTTCCTAATGTTCAGCCTAAATCTCCCCTGGCAGAGCATGAGGCCATTCCCTCTCGTCCTGTCCCCTGTCACTTGGGAGAAGAGCCCAGCTCCCTCCTCTCCACAACCTCCTTTCAGGTAGTTGTAGAGAGCAATGAGGTCTCCCCTCAGCCTCCTCTTCTCCAGGCTAAACACCCCCAGCTCTCTCAGTCGCTCCTCATCAGGCCTGTTCTCCAGCCCCTTCACCAGCTTTGTTGCTCTTCTCTGGACTCGCTCCAGAGCCTCAACATCCTTCGTGTGGTGAGGGGCCCACAACTGAACACAGGATTCGAGGAGCGGCCTCACCAGTCAATAAATAACAGCCATCAGCCCCACCACATGAGCCATCATCGATACCAATACCAATACCAAGCTCTGAGGCTTCGTGCAGCTTGCCTACCTCATTATGATCCACAGCAGAAGATGCTCGACCTCCAGGATTCCATTCCCTCCACTTGGGACAAGACAAGTAGCTTGATTTGCAACAGCAACAATGTGCTTCTGGCCCCCATGGCCACCCTCCCTCCTCCTCCTCCTCAACAGGTCGCTGGACCGCGTAGGCGCTGAGGGAACAGGCTGCACACACATTCCAGCCATGGAGCTGGAAGCCCTGGGCTGACGCAGGAGCTGCCCACGGACACCAGATTCTTTACGCATTTTCTGCATGCATACTGTAGGCAGCACCAGAAATACCATCCACGTGGAAAAACGGGAAGATATTTTATTTCTGTGATAATGAAGAAGCCATCTAGCTAAATCTAGCTTCGCTCAGGGACAGGAGTGCCCGCTCCCTGCCACAGGGGAATTCAGGAATGCTGATAAGTTTGCTTTCTGTGCATAAATAACCTACATTTAAGCTCAACCACTTTATCTCATTGGAGGACAAAGCCCTTGGTGGCAATGCCCCGATATTTGTCTACTCACTTATCAAGCAGAAGCCTTATTACAAAGGCTAAATCAAGCAGAGATTAGATTTCACGTATGAATGAATAGACAATAGCATCAGATATTCTTCAAACAGTAAATACGACTAATACAAGCGCTGCTGCTGCAGGTTTTCACCTCGACAATGCCTTAAACAAAGTAAAAAGAACACCCTGGTACCTCCAAACTAATCTTCCCAAATGTTTCATCATATTTCATTCCATAGACATCACCTTGCTTTTCTGTTGGCCAACAGCGAGTACAAACAGTCTGCAGGAAGCCACTGACTTCCTGAAAAGAGGGTTAACCGAGAATCATAGGAAGCAGAGAAAAATAAAGCTTGGTATAACATCTTGACAAGGCCAAGCATACCATAGGCAGGGGAAAAAAAACACCTTTTTGCAACACTAAGCAAGATCAGAAATCTCAATTGATGCAAAATTACAGAAGACTACTAAAACCATTAACATAGACCGAATGAAGAATTACCTTCTTCAGCCATTTGCCTACAGAAAGCTACTTTCCATGCTTGGGTACAGTTTTCACAGGTTACTACCTACAGAATCATAGAATCGCCAGGTTGGAAGAGACCCACTGGATCATCGAGTCCAACCATTCCTATCAATCCCTTAGCACCTCGTCCACTCATCCCTTAAACCCCTCCAGGGAAGGTGATTCAACCCCCTCCCTGGGCAGCCTCTGCCAGGGACCAATGACCCTTTCCACGAAAAATCTTTTCCAAATGTTCAGCCTAAACCTCCCCTGGTGGAGCTTGAGGCCATTCCCTCTCGTCCTGTCACTTGGGAGAAGAACCCAGCTCCCTCCTCTCCACAACCTCCTTTCAGGTAGTTGTAGAGAGCAATGAGGTCTCCCCTCAGCCTCCTCTTCTCCAGGCTAAACACCCCCAGCTCTCTCAGCTGCTCCTCATCAGGCCTGTTCTCCAGCCCCTTCCCCAGCTTTGTTGCTCTTCTCTGGACTCGCTCCAGAGCCTCAACATCCTTCTTGTGGAGAGGGGCCCAGAACTGAACACAGGATTCGAGGAGCGGTCTCACTAGACATCTAAAATCTTAACTAGAAATACAGGCAACTTAGTTGTGAGATTCATCGAGCATCTCACAAATCGAAGAGTAAAGTCAAAAATTGAATAGCAAAAAAAAAAAACTGGGCAATGCAGTGAAATTTCACTTGCTCACTTATCAACGGTTGTGCTGAGAGATCAGACGCACACAGAATGTGACACTCTCAGGGAAACAATCTAAAACAAAAATGTGAAGCTTTGATGACTCTAAAAAAAAAGTAGGAAACTTGGTTTTCAAAATGACCTATATTGTCACAAAATGCTGTGAGAAGGGAATGCACAGACCTATGGATCAAGAGCAGCTGAAAAATCAAGACAATTTGCATTAATAGGCTGGTAAGTATCGTAGCAGCCCTCCCAAAACTGCAGGGATTGCATGATCAAGATGCAGAATAAGAGGTGATATGAAAACCCTAACAGCTCTGTGCTGCCGACTCTGTCACACACATGAAACCAGAAAGCAGGCAAAGATTAAAAATTGTTTGCAATGAGCAGGCAAAAGAGGTCCCGGAGTGACACAGTATTTAAAACGTCACTGTCTAAATGAAAATTGAGGGAGCCGAATCCAACACAGACAGACAGACAAATAAAGGGAAAATTCCCTTTTCAGGCACTTCTCTCAGCTGGCAGAGCAGCTTTCTTCCCATCGGGGAAAGGCAATCCTACCCTGCCCAAACCTGCCAGGAGGCTGCAGCAAAAGTCATTAGCTTTATACAACCACATAGCTCTCTTCTTGCATCCTAATGCATCCCTACTGAATTAACTTTGCATTTTTTACCTGTTCCTCTAAGGTTCTTCCTCATGTATAACTTAAGATCACTATCAAGAGGCTGCCTCCACTGCCAGCTCAGATGCCCATCTCTGTTTCCAACCCATGCAGAAAATAAACAAAGCCACCACTTTCACAGTTTCCCAAGACTCTCCCTTCACACATTTGAAAGAAGCTGCCTCTAAATATGCATACATCCTTTTCATATGCTCTCAATCTTTTCTTTCCCTTACCTGACACCTACAAAACAGGAATATCCCACAGCCAAGGCTGCAACTCTGCCACGACCCACCACTAACCCATCAGTTTTTGTCACCCTCTTTGGTAGACCCTACAGATCCATCTCAAGCAAAGTCATTTGCAACTTCTACAAGAGACCTGGGGTCGTAAGTAGGGCACACAAGCAATACAATAGATCAGTAGAATAAGCGTAAAAATCACAGAATGGTTTGGGTTGGAAGAGATCTTACAGATCATCCAGTTCCAACCCCTCTACCAACACCTTCCACTGGATCAGGTTGCTCAAAGCCCCATCCAACCAAGCCTTGAACATCTCCAGGGATGGGGCAGCCACCATTGCTCTGGGCAACCTGGACCAGGACCTCCCCACCTTCACAGCAAAACATTTCTCCCTAAGACCTCATCTCCATCTCTCCTTTCAGCTGAAAACTGTTCCTCCTCATTCTATCCTTGCACTCCCTGTTCAAAAGCCCCTCCACAGCTTTCCTGGAGTCCCTTTCAGTACTGGAAGCCGCTCTAAGGTCTCCCTGGAGTCTTCACAAATACTATGTAATACTGTAAACTATTTATGGAATCATATTAGAAACCTGCAAAACATTGACAATACATTTCAGTTCAAAAAAAAAATATCCCCCAAAACAAAAGCAGAGCTCACAAGGAGGTTCTTGCATTAAGTCAACGCTGACATCTCCTGTAGATTGATGTCCTCTCCTACGCTGGCAGCATCATCCTAAACTCTCGGTGGAACTGCTCAAACTCTTTGCTCTGAATAAGTCAGCTTTTTAAAAAACTTACTCTTTCAAAGGCTTAAAGCTAAGTTGATTTAACCAAAAATGAGGGAGAAGCATTCATATTGTTAGTTTATCAGGAGAATGAAGGAGAGGAGAGCAGGAGTGTCTGCTGGCATCACAACCCTGAGCAAAGCACACCTCTACCTATGTCCTCAGGAAACACAGAACTAAAAATTCGCTTCCTAGCCTAACAATTTCCTAATTGGCACACAATAACCCTATGTATCCCCTCTACAGAAGAAACAAAAACATGAAAAAACTGTTCTGCTGTTTGTATCATTGATCTCCAAGGGGTTTTTCCAACCCATCCCAAGCTGGGCAAGAACCTCTGGACAAGCATGTGTCTCGCTCAAAGCAGCAAGAAGAAACCTTTCTCACCCTCAGGATTAATTAATTGAGTTTATCATTAATTCCCTTGAAATCTGGGCACATCTCACTATCTTCTGCACCATGAGAGATCCCAAGACCAGAAAAGCAGCCTTCATTCAAGGAAGGTCCTGGTTCAGCTCTGGTTTGAAAGCACAGGCTGCTCTTTTGATGCCCTGCCAGAAGTGGCCTCCAGCAAGGAAGCGTGAGATGAGTCACACCACCGGCAGAAGGAACTTGCCAATCTGGATTGAAAAGCACAGATGAAACTTGGGATTTTTCTTCCTGCTCTGCCATCTCTGTTCCTGCACAGCGGTTGTTGGTAATCGCAAGCTGCAAGCAAAGGAGAAGCAAAAAGACATGGTAGAAACAGGGAGAGCTTGCCAACCAAGGCTTTCTTTCCAAAAGGAGAAAAACTGAGAAGAGAAGGTGCTCGGGGTCCAAAAGGATCATACGGTAAGATCACTGTAAAAGCTTCTTTTTCACCGACGTGCCTGAATTCCAGCTGGCATCAGGGTTTGCTGCTTCACACACCTGCAGAGCTACAAGACAAGAGCCCATATATTTCCTGCATCATCTCTTTAAACATCATGTGTTCTAATCTAAGTTAGTTCATACATAAATCCAGGAAAAAAAAACCCTTTTAACACCCTAAAACAGCCTCAAGAAAAAAAAAGTTTAAAACCAGTTTGCTCTCCAGCTTGAGGTAAAACACTTCCAAAATTGTTCTATTTCAGATTTATATAAGATGCAGGAGGCAAAGCAGGAAAACACAACATCTTTATTATTTAAGACTCACAATTATCAAACAAGTTCTTTTTCACAGAAAATCCATTTCAATCAATGGTCAGAGGCAAGGCATCTCTTTGCTTCACCAACTCCCACAACCTATTGCTATTTAAAAACATTAAGAAGGAAAAGCAGCAGTAATATCTCCTCTGTCTTTTCAGTTCTAGTTGGCAATTCTAGGAATAGAACTACTAATTCAACATGTTCTCTACTTAAATCAAATGTAAAGTGCAAAACATCTGCTACAGCTGCCGACCTTGCTCCGCACCAGAGCATTTGAAATCTCACTCCATGCCTCTTATTGTGTTTCAGGGTTTTTTTTATCTATCCAGCCCAACCACTAATTTAAAGGAAGCTGTGCTGGATGCTCTAATTGACCTGTTCTCTTCCTTCCCCAGTTTGTCTCTATAATTAGCCCTTCCCAGTTCAGCCTAGCAAAGGGAATCAGAAACAAGACCTTTCCAAGCCGCACCCTGCAGACCACAGCAACTGCCTCGCATTGTTTTTGCCCCAAAATCAACACTTGCTGCAGCGTTAACTGCTTCAGGAGAAAAATAAAATTAAAAAAGGAAGGAAAAAAATGTGTATTCACCACTGTGAGGCACGTTACAATGAACGATGCAGCTAACCCAAATGCAAGCGTCACCTGCAGCCCTGGCCAATTTGGTTACTTCACAACATGAGAAAAATGCTTGTTTTCATCAAAATAATATCCAGCTGCACAGCTGCCCATGGTGAATTCACCTACTCTGCCCTGGCGCTGCTGCCCATCTCAGCACATGCAAAAAAAAGCAGATGGTAACTCAGATCTGTACTGAGGCACCAAGGACCCACACCTTGTTCCTTGAGAAATGAGAAGGCATGAAGAGAATGAGGAAAGGAAATGCATTAAAAAATAGTCTTATCAGCAAGCAAATGCTGCCAAAGAAAGTTTACTTTCCTACTTGCCTCTACAACAAGCGACAATTCCTACCAGGTGACCAGAGTTTGTGGTTCTTTTTAGGAACTTGGGGAAAAAAGTGAACAAAACAAAAAAAAACAAAACACCAAACCCTCAAAACCAGCAATAAAAAAAATCTACCAAAACCCCTGAAAAGCAGCTTGGATCTGATTTGCAGGGCTGCTGAGCACAGGAAGGTGCAGAATGAAGGATTAGTCCTCACCAACATCAGCAAAAACGTACAGGATGATCTCAATGCCTGTAGGTCCAACGTGGCCCGATCCACATCCTCCGTGCCACCAGGACATCTTCTGTCTTGGTCTTCATAGAAGGATGCGAGCACGGATTAACTCGGGAATCCAAAACTAAACCAGAGTAGGGTGTTTATTATTTGTTCTGAGCATTTTTTTCCTTCCATTTCACTTCTTTCATCTTAAATTCCAAGAGCACTCATCTCAAGAGGCTGTTACTGAAGAAGCTGTCCACAAGGAGAAGCACCCCAAGGTCTACAAAGCACAATACAGGTGTGCAGCCAGTCACTAATTTCTGCTCAACTTTCACACTTCACAGCTTTACAATTATTTTGCACTCCACAAAGCTCTTCTGTTGCACGGCATTTAGAAACCAAACCGGTTGCCTTTTCTGATGGCTAAATTCGCATTACTAGCTGAGACTGAAGTTCTCTTGAAATCCATCAGCAGCCATTCACTAAATATCATAAAAGCACAGAATGGTTTGAGTTTGAAGGGACCTTAAGGATCATCCAGTTCCAACCCCTTTCATAGGCAGGGACACCTCCCACTGGATCAGAGTCTCCAAGCCCCATCCAACCTGGCCCTGAACCCCTCCAGGGATGGAGCAACCACTCCTGCTCTGGGCAACCTGGGCCAGGACCTCCCCACCTTCACAGGAAAACATTTCTTCCCAAGATCTCATCCCAATCTCCCCTCTTTCAACTTAAAACCATTCCCCTTGTCCTCTCCCTGCACTCCCTGATCAGGAGCCCCTCCCCAGCTTTCCTGGAGCCCCTTTCAGTCCTGGAAGCTGCTCTAAGGTCTCCCCAGAGCTTATCCTGGGAGCTCCAGCTCCCCAAAGCACACAAATGCACAGACTTACATAACGATCAGGAATTTCAATATTTATACATTTAGAAAACCGAGCAGCAGCCGCCAGGAGCCTCGCTAATAACGGCAGCACCTGAACCTGTAACGATCCTTCACCTAAGGAAAATTGTTCACGTTTTTTGAATACTTATCCCCTCCACCCCTTAAAGAGCATACCTGAAAGAAAAGTACATAGACTAATGCTCCTAAAAAACCTACACAACGCAAAAGAAAGTTGATCCAGTCCTATGGGAAAGAAACACTTTTCTTGGTGCAGAGGACAGTCCATGCTCAAGGAAAAAAAACATAAATAGAAAAAATACATCTAAAACATTTTAAAAGCCAACTCTGCAAGTTTTAATTTCAAATTTGTGTGTGCGCAAGAAGAAATAAGTCTCTCAAGGATTTTTACTAAAAATAAACACAGTGCGAGAGACAAGATTGCAATCCCCTTCCTAGACAGCCTGAGTCACAAATACCACCACTGAGCTACTTTTACATTGTGTTTTTAAGCATGTTTTGCAAGCAGTTGAACACTGTTCATCTTTAGAACAGGAGATCTCACAGCAGGGCCATTCACTAGACGCCAGCAACTGCAAAAAAATACCTCATCAGCCTTTACTCCTCAAGTTTCACATCTTCCAAGACAAAACAGAAAGGAAGGCAGCATTCAGGACAGCTGCACCGCAGAGAAGAAAACCAGAGGAGGAAACCCCAGCGCTGTTAAACACCCAGCCAGCAAGCACTGTGGGCTGGAGTCCCACCTTCCTCAACAAGAACAAAATACAAGAAAATACACAGGCAGGGGTTTTTTTTACCTTTGGTTTCAGATCTTATTTCTTTCCAGTAAAGAACTTAGGGTCGGAGGATGGATTCTCAACACCACAGACATGGGCTTTGGTGCTCACTTTTTTCTCAATTTCATTTTCCTTCCTCCATCCACTGTAGGTGCTTTATTTTTCTTTATATTTATTATTATTTTTCCCTCTTATTTATCGTATCGCTCACTGCAGCCAAATAGCAACGGCTGTTCAGTATTTAAATCAGATAAATGGAGGAAGAGCAACAGGAACAGAACACACAGTAGAGCTGAACTTTGAAACAACCCATTTGAAGGGAGATGTAGCTCCCTCTTAGAATTAAAAACGGATTTTAGCCTGAAACAATGCACCTACATCCATTTCTCTTCCAAAGAGTTGTAGCAAACATAGTGGGGCAAGTGACTGGCTGCTGCTGCTCAATCTTCTTCCTTGGCAATCAGAGGTACCTTAGGGGTACCGTTTCAGCCTGACAAGAAGAAAGATTACTGTTTATAATTATTAATGCTAATGAATTCCTTAAGCAAATCACTGCACATGGCTGTGAAACGAGAGATGTATTCGGAGACGTGCAACCACATTTTGAAATGTGTCCCATACTTCGACAAGTCGGGATGAACACAGCAATCTCTAGAAGTGAAAAAGGTTACGCAGTGAGCAGAAAAAGGATTTTTGTGTGTATGAAATCACACCTTCAGACACCTTGGTTCCTTACTTCATTCTGTTCATAGTTCAGAAACACTCTTAAGATTCTTCCTTATCTGCTGCAGGCACCTCAAAACTGACCTCTGCTCTGCTTTGTCCTCCTACCTCCTCCCTCACCTTCAGGCATGGTGAAGTGCCTCCAGATAAGATTATCCAAGGTGATGGCCGCAGTGAACGTGCCTGCTCTTCTGACATTAAACGCAAGTGCCTGCCTGCACAGAGTGTTTGTGCAGCGGTCTGGCTGTGATGGATGAACGCGTAGCGCGTGCCTTTGCTGCTCACCAAGACGTCCTGTCTGGCTTTGGTGGCCTCAACGCCAGCCAAGCCACCTGCCCACGTTGCTGATGCAAAGAAGCTGAAGAAACAGCAGCTCTGCTTTTGAACAATGTCTGTCCGAGCCCCTCTTCAAGCAGGAGTTGTTCAGCCACCATCACTAGCAGCAACAAATCCCATAACTTTATCCCCCACTTAATGCACCATTAGTGAATTACAGAGCAGGGACGGCTCTTCTGGACTTATATTTCTCAAAGAAATCCCCAGAGCGGTTATTTACCAGCATAGCTTCCCACTTCCAAAAAGGCTTCTTCTGAAATCTTAGTTAGTTGGTTGGTTGACATAACTTTAATCAAGGGCTACGTTTCTAATGATCTATTGCATGCCATTATTTATTTAATTTTTGCCTAATGGGACTACATTCCTTAACAATTAAATCATTTACTGTTTCCTCCCAAGGGAGCTTGTCCTATGCACCCAACAACCACAAACCAACATAACAGTTTTTAGACAAGTACTGCAAAACTAAAAACATCAACATTTTGGATAATTTTATTTCGGTCCACATATTTACATGAAGTATGAAAAGTCAGCAGAGTTACAGACGTGTTCTAAAGTAAATATTTTCAATTAACTTGTTTTAAGTTCATCCCTCAAAACTAACCCTGTAGAAGCTGAACACAATAAGAGAATTCTTGGTGGTCTTATCGAAAACATTCACCATCTGGGTTGGTTTTAAAGCTCGGGTTTTCCAAAGGTACATCCATATGGATTAGACACTCCATTTACATCAATGCTCAGCCACGATATATCCTGTCCATTACCATATATCTTGCTAAAGGTCATGCTTTACAAATAACAGAAGACAGTCATAAGAATTCTGATTAAGAACCAGCACAGGGGCTGTCAGATTATCAGTGTTTGGTGAACAAAATCAGAGAGCGAACAAGTAGCCAGAGAAGGAGAACCTCTACCACTGACTCCAGGTCTTTTTGTGGTATACCACAAGAGATTCAAGGTAGAGAGATCAACAAATAAGATTCAGATTTGCTACTGAAACCCATGTATTTTTGCCATTGTTACATCAATAGAGATGGTTAACTATCAAAAAGTTCCATTTGGGGCCCCTCGGTACAGGAAAGACATTGAGGGGCTGGAGCACACCTAGAGAAGGGGAACGGAGCTGGGGAAGGGTCCAGATAACAAGCCTTACGAGGAGCAGCTGAAGGAACTGAGGCTGTTCAGTCTGGAGAAGAGGAGCCTAAGGAGAGATTTCATCGCTCTCTACAACTACTGGAAAGGAGGTTGTAGCAGAGCAGGTGCTGGTCTTATCTCTCAAGGAACAAGTGACAGGACAAGAGGAAATGGTCTCAAGTTGCATCACGGGACGTTTAGGCTGGATATCAGGAAAAATTCCTTTACAAAAAGAGTGGTGAAGCATCGTAACTGGCTGCCCAGGGCACTGGTGGAATCACCATCCCTGGAGACATTCAAGAAGTGTGTGGCTGCGGCACTCCAGGACATGGTTTAGCAGGCACAGTGGTGTTGGGCCGACAGCTGGATTTGATGATCTTAGAGGTATTTTCCAACTCAATGATTCTATGATGCAAACCAAACTGCTTTCTCTGAGAGAACCAGAACACCTAGTTTGAACCACAGAAGATGCCAGGGCTGAAAGGGTCTGATCCAACCCTCCCCTCAATGCAGATGACTTCAGACCAACCCACCTCTACAGCCAGCCTATTCCGAGTGACCTTCAACACCCATGGGGATTTCATAAACCTTCTCTGAGACCTGAAGGAAACCTTTTAAAAGCACACCAGAACTCAATGGAGAGATGAAGACTGACCATGGCAGAGCCATGCCTGCTGCTTGCTTTAAGTCAGGCACGTAGCTGCAAAAGAAGCAGCTTTGTAACTTTTATAACTCAGCAGCTGTGCAAGACAGGAGCTTGGATGCAATGAGAGGTTGGATAAGATGCAGCTGGCTGAGCTTCCGTACATGTTTATCTCACATCAACAGGAAGAGGATGCAAATAAGTGGAACTTATAAACGTTCCAGGTAGACAATGAAGAGTCATAGAATCATGGAATCATAGAATCACCAGGTTGGAAGAGACCCACCGGATTATCGAGTCCAACCATTCCCATCAATCACTAAACCATGTCCCTTAGCACCTTGTCCATCTGTCCCTTAAAACCCTCAGGGAAGGTGATTCAACCCCCTCCCTGGGCAGCCTCTGCCAGGGACCAATGACCCTTTCCATGAAAAATTTTTTCCTGATGTCCAGCCTAAATCTCCCCTGGTGGAGCTTGAGGCCATTCCCTCTCGTCCTGTCACTTGGGAGAAGAGCCCAGCTCCCTCCTCTCTACAACCTCCTTTCAGGTAGTTGGAGAGAGCAATAAGGTCTCCCCTCAGCCTCCTCTTCTCCAGGCTAAACACCCCCAGCTCTCTCAGTCGCTCCTCATCAGGCCTGTTCTCCAGCCCCTTCACCAGCTTCGCTGCTCTTCTCTGGACTCGCTCCAGAGCCTCAACGTCCTTCTTGTGGTGAGGGGCCCAGAACTGAACACGGGATTCGAGGAGCAGCCTCACCAGTGCCGAGTCCAGAGGGAGAAGAACCTCCCTGGACCTGCTGGTCACACAGGTCGTAGCTTGAAGGGTCCAGGTGCACAGCAGCTTGTATCTGGGGCATCCCTCAGCACACCATGGGCTTTCCACTGTTAAGACTCTTCTGCCTTGATGGGCTTAGCAGAAGACACAGCTCCATTTCATCGCAAGCCTCTTAAAAAAAAAAAAAAAACTAAAAAGGGCTGACAAGAAGCATCATCAGAGCCCAAAACAGCGACCAGCAGCTTTGTTTCACAGTCAGCACCAAGCCATATCCTGGCATGATACGGACAGCCAAATAGGTACGAGGGACATAAGCAAGGAAGAGATGCCTCATCCTTCCCCAAAGGGATGCCCATCTACGCTGAAAGAGAAACTACAATGCAAGATTTTAATGGCAGAAATTAATCAGAGAAGTAATGATAACCCTTAAATCAACGGGTATTTTTTTTTCGGTTTTTTTTCCATTTCACCTAGAAAAAATCGCTTGTGATCATTTCACCTTCAATGAGTTTCACCAAAACAGTGCGATGCTCACTGCTCACTAGCTCCGGGCTGATTGTCAGCAAACCAGCCCAGGCGAGGACTATCCCCATTCCCCTCCCCAGATTAACTTCAGTCAGGTCAGGTTCTCTTTCAAAAGAAGCCTGCTACTCGATCAGCTTAATGAAAACATGGAAATGCATTGTAACGTGGCGGGTGAACACGCGTGCGAGTGGAAGGATGTGCTTCATGACCAAGGACTGACATGGATCACGTATAAGCTTATCCTCCGTGGACGCCTTCCACCCAATACAGCCCAAACCACTCTCCTTCCCTCGTCTTCTTGCATCCTGCAAACCACAGGTGGAAGACCACAAACACAAGACATTTAAAAGGCACAAGGAACTCAGTCCAACCTCACAGCTAACCTTGCTCAAAGCAGAATTTGGTACGGAGTGACCTCTCAAGATTGCTTCTGACCTAAGTGATGCTATGGTCCTCCATCAGAGGAGAGTGATGGAAATAAAAAAAAAAAACCAAACAAACCCTAGAACAGAATACAACTGAGTAGCATTAAAATCATGAGGATTCTATTAAAATAAAAAGCATCTGTGGCAAAGACACACAGTTGTCAATTCACCTATAAAACTTTTCCATAGGTACCTGTTATAGGATTCTTCTCCACAGGAAAAAAAAAAAAACACATTAGCACAATGACTAGTAGAGCCATAACTGTTTAGAACATTCTAGAAATGCACACAAAAATGAGTTTGATTCAAATAATCACTGTTCTATATGCGGTCATACAGTTTGTCATAGAATCATAGAATGGTTGGGTTGGAAGGGTCCTCAAAGCCCATCTAGTTCCACCCCTGCCACAGGCAGGGACACCTCCCACTGCATCAGGTTGCTCAAAGCCTCATCCAACCTGGCCTTGAACCCCTCCAGGGATGGGGCAGCCAACACCTCTCTGGGCAAAAGAAAAGCTGAAGCTTTAATTCCCAGGATAAAGAAGATGTCGTTGCTGTCCCAGAACTGAGGTGTACATCACACCACGGCGTTCAACCTGCCAAATGCACTAGGAAGATTTAATATTAGGGAGTCACACAGGGAAAACAAGGACTATTCCATTTGCCCTTTTTCCTGTTATCATCAATTACCTGGCAAGGGTTTCACGTGTTTGGTTTATACGTTCTCAATCCTGAACACCTGTGCCTTCATACATACACCCAAAGCCTATGGAAAAATTTGGCCTGTGTAAAAAAAGAAAATAAAGGACGATAAAAATAATCTCACTTCTGATGATCTGTAGACCCACCATCCACATCTCATCCTCACAGTTCAGTAAGAAACCTTACTTGGTGACAATACCAGCCATCTAACCTGAAAACACAGCATAAAACTTCTGCAGTAAGAAGTCCAAACAATTAACACACTTCTTCCCAGAGCAAGGAACTGCCCGGACACAACCAAAATCTCCGATGACACTGCTTTTGTCCAAAGGAATGCTAGAGAAACTCTTGTATTTGCAAACTTAAGCTGTGAACCTTTAAATATTTCTGGTCATGTTTACTTCTTGGAGAAGAGAGAAAACCCATTGACTCAAGAGGAAGTGAAGCAAACACAGGCACGCGGGCCCCAAGCCTGAGAAAATGAGATGTTCTTTTTAACCTCAACACAAAAAGAAATGCCTTCTAAAACCGAAACTTGCCCCTCCAGCCAGGGAGCCAGTCCCTAGGACAGGCTGGGAGCTTCATAAGCTACAGCATGAACATGCCTTCAACCTCAGGGCAACACGACAGCAAAACAGCCCAGCCAAAACCAATGGGGCTCCTTCCCACCGGCCGCAGCTCTTCCCAAGCACTCGATGCCTTCATACTTCTCAAATATTTCATGTACAAGTGGGACTGCAACCCCCTTTTCTTTATAAACCAACAGGGACGCAAGAATAGTTCGACCAGCTAAGACACTTGAAGGGGCTCAACAACTTTGGTTTCTCCCTAGTAAGTGTAATTTTAAAGGAATTCCATTCAGAAACTGCCTGCTTTGGAGCAAGAACTAGAATTTGGCAGAAAATGGCCATGCTGCTTGCACCCTAAATGGCTTTAGAAACTCTCAGATCACAGCTGCTCACAGTTTTGCTAGCCTGGAGGTACTTCAGGTATCAGGACCACATGCCAGGCGTGATCCCCAGGATGCTCCGGTGAACCCTGGCCCCTCTCACCAGCTGCCTGGCGGTGCCAAGCAGCAAAACCAGCAGAGAGACCAGCACCATCCCTGTGCTCCCAGCACTCCCCCTGTTGACTTGCAGGCAGTGCAGAGGAGCAATCCATCCCTCCAACCAGAGCTCGATGTAGTCCTTGTAGAAATCAAGCAGTGTACATGAGCAATCAGGATTTCTAGCACAGCCCTACCTCGAATCGAGCCAAATTCCCAAGCACCCGTCCTCATGTGGGTCACATTCTCAGAGCTTTTCCTGCAAATGTGATCAACGCTCACTAAAATCACCACGAACATCGGAGATAAAAAATATTTAGGCATAAAAAGATGCTTAGATTTTCCTGGGAAAGGATCCCAGAGTTTGCTAGTCCAAGTTTTAGGTGGCATACACAAGTGCCAGTGTTTGTAAAAGCTATCATAGAATCACCAGGTTGGAAAAGACCCTACCAGAATATCAAGTCCAACCATTCCTATATAGAATCATAGAATCCTCAGGTCTTGTTGGCCATTCGGTACCGCTGAATCTTAAAAATCAGCTTTCTCACCCAAAAAACCCCTAAAAAGGGTAGAAATGTGAACCTTATGAACCGTAACTGGAGTTGTGGATGCACAGAAGAAACTACTCCAAGGTGCACTCTGCAAAGCTGAGCCAACGTTTCAATACATTTTTTAAAAATAAAGAGAATCCCGGTATTCAAATAACCCTTTTCTCAAGTATTTAGGAGGCATTGCTGATGGACTGCAGGCCTTTTAATAAATGATGATACATCCCCAAAGCTACCCCGGTTTACGTATTGATTGTATTAAATAAATATTTATAAAGTTGCATCATCATCCATAGCCCAGGAAACAAAAGTTTCTTCGTCATGTGCCAAGGCTATTGTTTTACCTTCCCTACTGTCAGCAGCTGGAGTGACAGCTTCCAAAATGGTCTTGGGGATGAAAAATCACGGCCAGGAGCGAGACTAAGGGCTCGGAGAGACTTCATAAGGGAAAACGCAAAGGAGTTCTGGAGTCCTCAACCCAGGAAGGACATGGATCTGTTAGAGCGAGTCCAGAGGAGGCCACAAAGATGCTATAAGTGCAGGCTGAGAGCTGGGCTTGTTCAGCCTGGAGAAGAGAAGGCTGCGTGGAGAGCATACAGCAGCAGTACTGAAAGGGGCTACAGAAAAGCTGGGGAGGGGCTCTTGATCAGGGAGTGCAGGGATAGAACGAAGGGAAATGGTTTCCAGCTGAAAGAGGGGAGATTGAGATGAGATATCAGGAAAAAATGTTTTCTTGTGAGGGGAGAGAGGCACCAGCCTCTGGTGTGGCCCAGATAGTCACGACTGCCCCATCCCTGGAGGGGTTCAAGGCCAGGTTGGATGGGGCTTGGAGCCCCGTGATCCAGTGGGAGGTGTCCCTGCCCATGGCAGGGGTGGGACTGGATGTGCTTCAAGGTCTCTTCCAACCCAAACCATTCCATGACTCCATGATTCTACGAAAATCCTCTCAATTTAATTTAGAAACATTTAAAAGATTCAGAAAAGCCCCTCAGAGGAATCCATTTACTCAAAGATGAAGAGGAAACCACAATTATCACATGACTGCAAGCCAAGGGGCAGAAGAGAAGATGCTCTTCAACAACGCAGCCTCTCCGAGCCCAGCTGGAGTTGGCTGATGCAGACGGGGAGGCTCAGCTCAGTAAGGTCGCGCTTAAGCCTTTACAGCATCACCACCACATCCACAGTAAGATCACCCTGAAGCATTTACAGCATCGCCACCACGTCCACAGTTAAGATCACCCTGAAACATTTACAGCATCACCACCACATCCACAATTAAGATGATCCTGAACGATTTACAGCATCGCCACCACATCCACAGTTAAGATCATCCTGAAACATCTACAGCATCACCACCACGTCTACAGTTGAGATCATCCTGAACGATTTACAGCATCGCCACCACGTCCACAGTTAAGATCATCCTGAAACATCTACAGCATTGCTGCCACGTCCACAGTAAGATCACCCTGAACCATTTACAGCATCGCCACCACGTCCACGGGGAGATCACCCTGAAACACCTACTGCATCGCCACCACGTCCACAGTTAAGATCATCCTGAACCATTTACAGCATCACCACCACATCCACAGTTAAGATCATCCTGAACGATTTACAGCATCGCCACCACGTCCACAGTTAAGATCATCCTGAAACATCTACAGCATTGCTGCCACGTCCACGGTAAGATCATCCTGAAATATCCACAGCATCGCCACCACATCCACAGTAAGATCACCCTGAACCATTTACAGCATCACCACCACATCCACAGTTAAGATCATCCTGAACGATTTACAGCATCGCCACCACGTCCACAGTTAAGATCATCCTGAAACATCTACAGCATTGCCGCCACGTCCACGGTAAGATCATCCTGAAATATCCACAGCATCACCACCACATCCACAGTAAGATCACCCTGAACCATTTACAGCATCACCACCACATCCACAATTAAGATCACCCTGAACCATTTACAGCATCGCCACCACGTCCACAGTTAAGATCACCCTGAAGCACTTACAGCATCACCACCTCTTCCACAGTTAAGATCATCCTGAACCATTTACAGCATCGCCACCACGTCCACGCACGTCTACTCCGGAGAGGGGAGATTCTCCTGTCATTTCCTAGCGCTCTCCAGGGTCAAGAGGCAGGGAAATAGTAGCCAAAGCCCATTCCCTCTCCCGCTAACCCATCTCCAAGCGATTTCTCCTCGCTGCAGCCAGTGGGCAGGTCCCGCGCTGCGGCGAGGGATGCGAGAGCCACGATTTCTGCTGAGCTCACGCTCCCGACTTTTATTAATCTCGGCTGGATTCCAGGATATGGAACCGTAAACGGAGGAGGAGGAGGAAGGCGACGGGCGAGCAAGCAGGGCGGCAAGACGCCGAGCTCTGAGCGCACGGCAGGTCCCGGCGCGGGGCTCTTTCCAGGGGTTGGGAGGGGGGGGGGGGCGGGTAAAATAAAGGCCAATTCGGCTGCATTTAGGAAAATTCCAGAAAGGAACATCGACCGGCTCAACCTTAGGAGCATCCGCGCTCCCGTAAAGAAACGAACGTGCCGGGGAAGCGAGCTGCGGAGCTTCAAAACTGGGTGAAACACCCCCGGGATGCCCGGCGGGGACGGGTGGGAGCGGCCATCGCCGTGGCGTCGGGGCTGCAGCGCGAAGGACGGAGGCGAAAGCTCCCCCACCCACCTCCCTAAACCCCGGGGCTGCGCTTTTCCCCTCCCCACAACCCCCTGAGCTCCTTCCCGACACCGCGCACACGGGAACGGGATGGGGGGGGGGGGGGGGGGGGGCTCACCCGATCCAACAAAAGCTCCCGCCGAGGCGACGCTGCCCCGGCGCTCACCTGGCTGTCGGGGCGCGGTGCATCCCCCGCTGCTGCTGCCGAGGGGGTCCCGCCGGGCGCTGCCACGGGGGGCACCGGGGAGCGGAGAGGCGGAGAGAGGGGGGAACGAGCGCTGCCGCCGCCCGGGCGCTGCCCGACTGGCCGCGCGCTCCCGCCGCCGCCGCCCGGGGAGGAGGAGAGGGCGGGCGCGCGCCCGGACACGCCCCCCCGGGCGCGCTCGTGGCCACGCCCCTTCTGTCCATGCCCCGCCCACCGCCGCGCCCCCGTTCGCTCAGACCACGCCCCCGCGTTCTCGCCTCTCCCACGTGCTCAAGCCCCTCCCTCTCCCCGACCAAGCCCCGCCCACCTCCCCGCCCCTCGGCTCGAGCCCGGCTGCCCGTCCGTCTCCCAGCAGCCAGTGGCGCGTCACGACGCGGTGCTGCCAGCTTTACGGCAGCGCGCAGCAACGGGCCCGGGGCGGTGCGGCGAGCGGGCGATGAGGCGGGAGGTGAGCGCGGGGCCCACGGGGCCCGGGACGGGACGCGGGGGGAAACGTGGCCGGTGTGAGGAGCCAGCGCTACCCGGGAGGCTCCGGGGAGCGCGGTTGGACTCAATGATCCGGTGGGTCTTTTCCAACCTAGTGATTCTGTGATGTTATGATTCTATGGTTCCCGGTTGGGCCTGGGCGGGCCCTGCTCCGCCCCGGCTCTGACCTGGCCCGGCGAGCCCCTCTCGTCCCCTCCTCGTAATCCCGTTTCCTTAACGTGGACCAAGCGAGGGGTTCCCCGTCGTTCCCGCTGGAAGAGCTTTGGTGCCACCCCTCAGCCTCAAACCGCTGGATTTCTTCCCGTTAAACTTTGGCCAAGCTCATCCTTGGGAGCAGAACGCGCCGCATGGAGTAGCAGTTAGTGTCGTTCCTCCAGGTGCTGGAGGCTGCGTGTGCTGGGCAGCGGCGGGGTTAAGGAATTTGTTGGGGATGGAAAAGTTTGGGTCTGTTCATGCAGTTGTTAAAGGCACTCAGAACCTGCAAAGGCTCTGTTTTCTTGTTCTACTGGAATTATAATCTACAGTCTACAGAAAGACTGCTGTTTTAACAAAAGAGTAGACAAGAACGCTGCTTTCCTGACTTAGTTTAATTCTGCCTGAGTTTCTCCTCTGGCACTGTTGGGAGACAGACAAGCACAGAGCCTCTGGTGCCAGTAGCCCAGCCCAGCTCACACTGATAAACAGAAATTGATGTTCCTTGTCTGATCTTGCTACTATTAACAACAACCACTATTAAGAGTGCTGACATAGACTCCAAAAACTATTTCCAGTAAAAGAGTGGTTAAGTCTGGTGGTTAAAACCAGGGGCCTTTTACTCTTGATCATTCCAAAGACCTCAGCCAAGCTGCTGAAAATTTGTCTGTTGCTCCTGCTCTTCACTGGTAAAGTCTGAATATTTTGTCTTTCAGTTGATGTTTTGAATTTGCCTCCATATTCTCTGAATTTGGTGCAGGGGTTTAGTGGTGTGGCACCTTAAAATATTCACTCTGGATGTTCTTAGCGCCTTTAATTTATTACAATAGCTTTTAGGAATCTGATTCATCATTAATTGATGCTCTGTCTGCTCCATCACTGCCCATTTACACTCCATTACTGTGGAGTTTCATTCCCTGGCTTGCAGGTGCTGCCTACAGCATGCAAAACATTACATGCAGGAGGTATTTGTCCCTAATCTTGTGACAATAATAGGCTGAGAGGGGTTGTCAAGTATTACAAAACTCAGACTTTGCATTGCATCCTGGACAGGAAGGAGTCCCTTCAATTTATGGCTCAAACTTGCGCTAACACCAGCAGGTCACTAGTGACATTGTTGTAACTTGGAGACAAGAGAAACTTGACCTCTTGCCTTCCTGGTGCGAGGCAGCCCTGCTTTCAAATCTGCAGACAGAGTGGGCGGTTTTCCCGGGGTTGGCTTGATGATGTTTTTGTTGTGGCCCTCCTTGGTCTCACCCTGGCGCTCAAAATGGGGCAAGTGAACAGCCCTCCTGGAAGCTGAGGGTCATACCTACCAATATTCAAATAAAATGAACAAGCAAGACTCTTGTTGGCAGCTTGCAACCAAGGTTCCAGGCCTGCATCGGTATTTATTCCTTTTTTAATGAAAACCTGTGAAGAGAGTGTGCCTGAGCCTTCAGGAAGCAAATCCTGGCTGCGCCTGAGCCAAGCTTCTTGTGATCTGTGACTGGATGTGAACACTCAGACCTACACCCTGGCTTCTCTGCATTAGCAGGGAGGATCTCATGAACAGAACCACCTCTCTGACAGCTTTTCACAGCTCCTCTATGTTTTTTCATCCTCGCTGCTCACCTTAAATGGCTCTGCCAGCCGCTTGAGCCTACGAAAGGTTTTCCTCTAAACTGTGCGCTCTGTGTGGTGAGTCATCCTGCAGAACCCACAAGCAGTTTCACAAATACCAGACAGCAATGAAATTGGAAGTTGTAGCTAGTGGCAATTAAGCATTTGTGATAACTATTCTCCCTTCCTGACTGTAGGAAGCTACCAAATGCCTTTTTTAATTCTTTTCCCTTAACCAAAAAAACCAAATGATGTTTCTGCAGAGGGGAAAATTAACAGAATACAGGATGTACGCTTCCTTCTCTGGCCCATAATCCCATCCGGCCTTGAGTGGAAAGCTATTTGCTGTGTGCCATACATCTCTAGGAGAAGATTAAGCAGAAAAAAAGACATGCAGTAAAGGAAAATTTGGCAAATTTTATGTGCACATGCAGAAAGTATCGCAGCAGTAACCTTGTTAAACCCACAAACTGGCCACTTAAGGGCTGACTGGGTGTACAACTCTTCAAGCAAGACCACATCCAGGCATATTGCAGACCTGTAGGGACTCAGTTTGGATTTTTTTCGTTCTGTTGTTATACTGCAGGCTGTTGCAAAGGACCTGCTCCACAAACTTGGAAATAATTTGAGCTCATTAATGTAGGAAGTGTGTCCAAATACCATTGTGTTTGGCTCAGTGTAAATAACAATGACTGCTCCCTTCCTTTGCAGTGACTCTGGCTGCCTGGCACGTCTCAGCTCTATCAGCAATACAAAAATAGTTATTAGCATTTTCAAGCCTCGTACACTCTCTACCTTGGCTCTTCCTTCCGACATATGACACGCACAGCATGCTTCATCCATTCTGTGTCACACGTGATGTCATGTGACCTTGCCAAGATTTTTTAGTGATAAATCTTTTAATTTATGCATACCTAGCCAGGAAGGATTTTTTTTCATGATTCACGTCACCATAAAAAGCACAAACTTACTTCTTCCTAGCATGTAAACAACACAACTTTTTTTTTTTTTCCCCCATCATAATGGATAATTAGTGCCTTATTTATAGTGAACGATATTAAGTGATCTTACCATTACTAGTTTTCACACGGTGCTTTAAGAAATCCTGAGATGTTTTCATGCTCCATTTGGCACAGATGAGCAAAGGGTGAGGCCCGAGCAGCTCTGCATCACTGCTGTCCTCAGCTGTTGCATTTCTAGCCCTGTCCTGGCAAGGAGAGGAGTGCTGGGGGCTGATGGTGCCTCGCAGCATCTGAGGAGCCTGGGCTGGGGGATGCAAGAGCAAAAGGAAAACCAGGGCAGATATAGGGGGTTTAAGTCAACAGTTTCTCTTTGGAAGATCTCCCAAGTCCTTGTCTGGTACCAGCGAGCATTTTGTGTCTTCAGTTGAGTAGCACCTTTGAATCATAGAATCACCAGCTTGGAAGAGACCCACCAGATCATCAAGTCCAACCATTCCCATCAAACACTAAACCATGTTCCTCAGCACCTCGTCCACCCATCCCTTAAACCCCTCCAGGGAAGGGGACTCAACCCCCTCCCTGGGCAGCCTCTGCCAGTGCCCAGTGACCCTTTCTGTGAAAAATTTTTTCTTAATGTCCAGCCTGAACCTCCCCCGGCAGAGCTTGAGGCCATTCCCTCTCGTCCTGTCCCCTGTCACTTGGGAGAAGAGCCCAGCTCCCTCCTCTCCACAACCTCCTTTCAGGTAGTTGGAGAGAGCAATGAGGTCTCCCCTCAGCCTCCTCTTCTTCAGGCTAAACAACCTTCCAGCATGCTCTGCAACCTCTGTCTTTAATCACCTCAGGACACAAAGGCAGCAAATGCAACAGCTTCTGAAAGGAATTATATGACTGGTAGAAAGACTAGAAGTAGCAGATACTCTGATAACCTGACAGACGGAAAGGAGTCCAGAGAAACCTTGCCTGGAAGACTTGTTGAGGTCTCTTGAGTACTTCCTCAAACACGTGGGCGTGGAGAACCAGGTGCTACAGTCTACTTGAATTTCCAGACGCCTTCTTAAGGATAAGCAGCCTGCCTCTACTGTGAAAGCAGGCACAGATTAAGAGGGAAGAACGTAGCCTGGACCAAAACCAGAGTAAAAGATTGGAAAAGGGGGGGTTGGCATGACTAGTCACTTCTGCTGACAAGTGGACATCACCAGAGGAAACCTGCAGGGATCCTCACTCCTCAATGAACCCATGAGAGCGTTCTCCTTTTGTGAGAAAAATTTTGGCAAGTTAAAACCTGAATTAAAAAATGATAGGTATTTGCAGTCCATCTGGCTTCCATGGTACCTGAGTTATTGAAATCCAGCAAGGTAGAGAGTTGTCCTAGAGATTCCCACGGTAGGGAGCTGCTTTGTTTGTGATCTTGTTTAGCTTTCTTTCTCCTTACTCACTGCTGCCTTACCTCCTGTGCTGGCGGGCCAGCAGGTTTTCCTGGAACAGGTCATGCGTCTGGCACTGAGCTGTGGCACTATCTGCTAGGTGAAAGGAACCATATGGTTGTCAGACAGCCCCCAAAAGACTGTTATTTAAGGAATACCAGCGGCGCAAAGAACTAGAGCGATTGTCACAGTGCAGGTGAAACACTGAACTATCAAAACAACGACCAACTTCTCCTAGATTGCATATGGTTTCTGTGCGAAGTGCAGAACTGAAGGCGTGCCTGCAGTTCCCAAGCAGGAACTGCTTTGAAATCAGTTTGCTTTGAGGTTAAGATCATAACAATGAAGTGTTTATCTAATCAGAGCCATGCGCTACTCTTGGGGCAGCACAAAAGCCCAGCTCAACCCATCAACTCCTCCCTGCAAGGGAGGAGTTATCCTCTGCCTGCTCATCTAGTAGGTGGTTCAAACTCCAGTCCTTCAAATATTCACCTGGGAAACTTCGGCTTTTGCTCACTGCTTGCTGAGAAGGAACTCAAGGTGATTGTTGATCTGTATCTTGTCCCAGGTGTGATCCAATTCCTTAATTCATCTTCCTCTTTTATGTTCCAGCTCTTGAAGTTTCCTAGAGTGCTGTGGCTCCGACTTGAGCAGGATGGACCCGGTGGTTCTCAGTTATATGGACAGTTTGCTGAGGCAGTCGGACGTTGCCTTGCTGGAGCCCCCGAACTGGCTTAACGATCATGTCATTGGGTTTGCCTTCGAGTACTTCACCAACCAGCAGTTCCAAGAATTTAGTGATCAGGTTTGTTTTATCAGCCCCGAAGTGGCTCAGTTCATCAAGTGTGCCCTTAGTCAGGAAGAAATAGCCATGTTCCTTCAACCATTGGACCTTCTCCACAAAAAGCTGGTGTTCTTGCCTATCAATGATAACTCCAACCAGGTTGCTGGAGGCACCCACTGGAGCTTACTGGTTTATTTCAGGGACAAAAAGTGCTTTGCCCATTACGATTCCCACAGTAAATGCAACTTTGTCCATGCCAAGCAAGCAGCAGGGAAGCTGGAGGCCTTCTTGGGCAAAAGAGGGGGCAAAGCAACCTTCGTGGAGGAGAAGGCACCTGCCCAGCAGAACAGCTATGACTGTGGGATGTACGTGATCTGCAACGCAGAGGCTCTGTGTCAGGGATACTTCAGGGGCAGGCCAGAGCCTTTGCTGCAGCTCCTCACCCCCTCCTACATCACAGAGAAGAGATCAGAGTGGAAAGCTCTCATCACAAAACTGGCACAGAAGTGATTGAGATGCAGCTCCAGCTCCCCAAAAAACTGCCTTCCCTGTCCATGAGGCAGCACGCCCAGTGCCTGAGGGAGATGCCCATGCACAGGATTGTCCCAAAGAAGAATGTAACCCCTCCAGTACGGCGACACCCCCCAAACACCATGTTCCCTCCTGGAAAAGCTTTAGTCCCCTCGAGAAATGACTGGCCTTTGAACTTCTAAAGTAACTTTGCTTTGAAAGAAATCTCCATCCTCCCTCAGTGGTGAATTTTTACACTAACTGCTGTGGCAAAATGAGTTGCTAAAGAGATTTCTTCACTTTGCCCAGGAGGCAACGCACCGTCGTTATGTGGCTTTAATTGGCTACAGGCATTGCTGTTTCCAGCCGATTTTAGCAAATGCCCCTAGAAACCAAGCCCCAAAACGCTTTATTGTGATTGTTTCTAATTTGTGCCTCCCACTAGTGGGATTTGAGAAACCTAGGATTTAGGAGCAAGGATTTTTGCTCCTTAGGAACCCAAAGCTGAGATGTTGATGTCAAAAGATGAGACTCAGAAGGGAATGCTACAATTAATTAAAGAATAGGGTAGAAAGAAAATCAATTTTCTTCAGATAGGCACTCCTAGGCCGAGTGGCGATAGGATTTGGGGTTTTTTAGCCTCCCCTGGTCGTTCTTATTACAAATTAAAACCTGACTCTGAACTGCTGGAACGCTAATAGGAAGCTGAGAAAGCCAGTCCCAGGAAAGGAAACTTAACTGAGATGAAAAGTGACACTCACCCTTTGAAGGTTTTTTTCATTATGATTTTAGGTCGTCTCCTTTCGGGGAGGGTTCATCAGCGCTCCCCAACCCTCATTAGCATTTGCCACATGCAGAGCCTACAAGGCAGCGGCTGCTTCCTCTAGCACAGAACCAGTTCTGTTACTGGAGATGAAATGCACTGGGGAGAACAAAAGGACAGAGTTGGAGGTGTAAGAGCCAGAGATAGCTGTGGTCTCCTTCAAGTCCACAAAGTCCTTAATCGAAACTCTTTTCCTCCTGTGCTGGATGATGGTTGTCATCTCAGACCAGATCCTTTTGTTAAAGACAGGCTTAGCAGTGGGAAAAATAAAAATTGAAATGAGATGTCATTGCAGGATAAGAAGTAATCTCTAACCTGATGAGAAGCAAAGAGGAGGTTGTTCAGGTGGTGTCTAGTAGAGCAACCACACCCCAGCGCGCCAGCAGCACCAGGGAAATCCAGGTTGGATAGAACCCTCCGAAATGGGGGAAGGATTATTTTGAACCCAGAGGTCTTCACCCATCTTATTGCCAGCCTAGCCCCCCAGGGTGTGTAACAGCCCTGCACCAAGGGCGAGGAACTGTGTGAAGGTCTTAAACTTCCCTCGAAGTTTGAGAGGAAGAGGCAAGGAGAGGGAGGCAAGGAGCCACAGCCTGGGCTCTCAAAACATGCATGCAAACACAGACAGCCAAGGGGCAAAACTAGGGTCAGGGTCATTCCCATCCTTCCTAGGCTGCCCAGACAGCAGAGCAGCTGGTAAGCCAAGACCTCCCTCCCTGGAAAAGCCCTTCCGCTGCTCAGATAGAGCCAAAATGCCATCGAGCCGCTCGCCGAAGGAGCTTCACGTGGGGCTTTGCCAGGGCAACATCACTGCCACCGCGGGAGACTGCCTGGCTCCTGGGTCGGGAATAAACCTCAAACCAAACTGTGCACGTGTCGGCATTGCCCTGTCTTTTGTGTAGGGACCTGCTGGCAATCGGTGGCTCCCGCTGCTCCTTGTGCTGCGATGCCGCAACCACGAGGGCCGTGACTCGTGAGCAGAGCTCTCCGCTCTCACAGCGGCTTTGCAGCCACTCTGCACTCTGCAGTGGGTGAGACTGAGCAGAGCCAGCGAGCCTCGGGACAGCTCTGCCAGCGCTCTCTGCTATAGCAAATGAGCCAGAGAGGCTGATTTAATCTACTAATCATACTTTTAGGAGTTGATTTGGGCCAGGGAGGAGTGTAGGCAGAGGGGAGATGGGAAGGCAGGGTGGTGGGTCTGACCGGGGAAGTATCAGGGTGCTCGAGGGCAGGGGTCCTGCTCATCCTGAGGGCGCTTAGTGCTACCCCATCCCCACAGGATGGAGTAGGGCTCCTAGAGCCAGCAAGGTGAGCACCCAGGAACATTTCCTGCACCCATGGCATTTCTTTACAGAAGAAAAGCAAATAAGCTCAAGCAGGGCGTCGCTGGGAGAGCAAACATGCACCAACCAGGCAGGCAAACACCAGCTGGAGAACAAACCCGGAGCCTTGCAAACAGCAATCCTCACCTCCCGCCCCAAACCACAGCGGGGGTTCACCCTGGGCTCCTCCAGACCTGCACCCACAGATCACCCCACCCCTGGCTTCAACCACAGAGCCCTGAGAGAAGCCCAGGCAGCCGTCACCACCGCTGCACACTTGGCACAGGGACAAGGTGCTCACACGCTTGCTTTGCATTGGGTGCTCTGGAGCACCCAAGGAAGACGACACAAAACCAGGAAAAAACCCAGTCTCAAGCCTCATTTTGGGGGGCCCTAAGCCCCACTTTGTGGTTGAACCTGTTGAGCACCAACTTGGTTTCATTAAAAACAACCCCAAACCCATTTCAGTGGCTGCACCAGCAAAACAAGCTGGGCGAGTCCACGGCAGAGCTGGGGCGGCAGCGGGACGGCACCTTCATCTGCCAGGTCACCCATAAAAACCTAGCGCTCCAGCGGCCCCGGAATGCTGGAACTTTGAATAAGCACCTTGGATAGCTTGGCCAGAAACAAAGCCAAACCGCAAACCCCCTCCCCTAGCACCACAGGGTGCTAAAACCACACACACACACCCAAAAAGTGGGGATGACACCCCCCCAGCCCCCTGCTCAGCCACCTCCGCCTCTGCCTTGACTCTCAAGTTGGGTGGCAGAAGCTCTGGCAGGAGGAGGAAGGCTCCCCCCATCCACCTCAGCAGGATGGGGTGCAGCTCAGCGCTGTCCCCAGGCACCCGCTGTCCCCAGGGTGGCTTTGCTACTTCCCACTGTCTCTGCTGCCATCTAGTGCTGACACCCCGTCCCCCGAGCATCCCGAGGACACCGCCAGCAAAGCGGGGACAGCCCAAATCCTGCAGTACCCCATCCTGGGGCTCGCAGCCCAGCAAGGAGACTAGCAGCAGACAAGGACGTGCTAGAAAATTCTGGATTTATTTTCAATTAAAAGCTGTTCCGAGCCGGGAGCGAGCGGTGAGCTCTGCCCCAGGGTGCGGGGATTTGGCCCAATCAGCACTTGTAGTTCCCAAAAAATTGGAAAGAACACCAAAATAAATCCCACGGGCTTGCCCTGCTGCCCCCGCGCACTCCCAGGGGAGGCTGCCAGACAAACCCTGCAGACAAATCCTGTGATACTCAGCTCCGCGCGGCGACAAGGTTAACACAAACCAGAGCACAGACACACTGCAATCCGGGATGCTCCCCAGGGCCACAGGCTCTGTCCGGGACGTCTTAGTGGGGCTAACAAAGCCCTGGTCCAGCATCATTCCAGGGGCAGCCCCAGTGAGGACGCCTGGTCTGGGGGACCCTAAAGTGCTTTGCAGGGACACACACACGTGCGCGCACACACACACACATCCTCCCAAGATGCTCTGGTGCTCCAAGAGAGAAGAGCTGGGGGCCCGTATGGAGCCCAGCAGAGCCTGGGGAGCTCAGGATTGTACCCCTGCCTTTAGGTGCTGAATAGATGACAGGGCTGGTGGCCCCTTTCTCCCAACTCCCTGTCCCCACAAACCTCAGGGACTGGGGCCATTTCTCTGGCTGCAGTCCAAGGGTACCAAGATGCAGATGAACAGGCAAGTTCGGCCCAGAGCCACAGCAGCTCATCCACATTTTCTGGGGTTCCCAGTGAGCCTAATGTCATCTTTGAACATGAAAAAAACAAGTCTGGAATAAAACACAGCGCCCACTTTAGCAGCAAGTCCTAAGGGGAGATCCAACCACTCGGCAGCCCTGAGCCATCGTCCGGTGCTACGGAACAGCAGCGTCCCGGGGAGAAAACGGGATTCCAGTGGGATGGGGAGTTGGCACCAGTGGCCATGAGCCAGCCAGGCAGTCCCGCAGGAGCGGGTGCCAGTAGGAAGAGAGAAGCTACTTGGTCCCATTTTCCCAGCCAAGGGAAACAGCCACAGCCAGGAGGACATAGCACTGGGATCCGTACGCAGGGTGTCACCGTCGCAGCATTTGTCCTCGGCCACACTGGGGTAACGGTCACCTGCAAGCAGAGAGCGGGGTAAGATGGGGCAAGTGGTCTTGGAGCAGGGAGACCCACAACATCTCAACCCAAGGGAACACAATCCTGTCCATCCCTTGCTGGTGCCCATGGTCGCATCAGCCCCAGGGCACAGCCGAGCTCCGCTGAGATGCTTTGCTGTTTCCTGCAGCAGCCCCAAACCTGCAAGGAAACCTTTTCCCAAGGGCTGAAAATCTCAAGGATAGCAGATTATTCCCCTAACACTCCAACTAGAATTGATGGGATCATCTGCCACATGGAGATGGGAGGCTGGGGTCTTCCATCAGCCAACCCAACAGCAGGCACAGGATGAGAAGCAAAGCATCCCTGGGACATGTCATGGAGTGGAGCTGTTGCTCTTTGCATCACATCCCTTGGCTCCTCCACTCGCAGCCAGACCCACCTGCCCCAAGTGTCCCCAAGGGTCCCTCACCTCCTGTGCCCACGGGAGAGGTAGTCCCGGTTCAGAGAGCACAGCTGCTGCTCCAGACGGAAGATGCGAAACGCCAGGTATGATGACGACACAACCAGGAGGCAGATGCTGGGAGAAGAAGAATAAGCGTAAGTACTCAGCAGCTAGTGGCTGAGACTGATGTTCCCAGCGTACTCCCCATCCTCCCCAAGCCACAGCCACCTGCAACACACTTACAGCACAATGAAGATCTTCAGGAGCTGGTAGTCAGAAGGTCTCAACTCCGCCACGCAGTTCTGCTCCACCTCCAGCTCCTCCTCGGTGTTTATTGCACTTTCTGAAATGCAAGCCAAAAGTCAGCAGCACGGCAACTCTGGGCAGATGCTCATCCTCCTCCTGCAACTGGGAACCTTCAAGCATCAAACATTCCTCCCCTGTGGGCTAACGCTGCCTGCAGTGCTACAGGCACTTGCTCAGGGCTCAGATGCCGCAGGCAGAACATCCCACCCCATCCCAACAACCCCATCCCCAGCTCCCAGCCTCACCCCTATCCATCTGCAAGGCAGAAATCCCCTCTACGAGAGTGCACAACAGATAATACAGCCCTCACCCGAAACCAGGGGCTCCTCGGAGGTGAAGCTCTCCTTAGCACTCAGGCTGCTGACAGAGGTTCGATGGATGCACTGGTAGTCGGTGTCTGGCAGTGACAGTGACAGTGACGTGGGTGACACCTTCCTCCACTTGCCCTCGGGGACAATAACCTCCTGTGGGAACAGCCCTGGGTAAGCCGTGCCGCCAGCAGTGCCGAAAACACAGTGGGGCCAGATGCAGACTCGAACCTTAAAGCATGTCCATCAAGCACCAGCATATCCAAAACATCATCTTAAGGTGAAGCTGGTCCTCCACAACAGCCCTGTGGGGGACACAGGTTCCTACTGCCTACGCACCCCACACCCGCCTTGAACACCGACCGCTGACTCCTTCACCCGTGGTATGAAGCTCATTGTGGTCACCTGTCCCCCTCTGGGAGTCCCTCGCCCACCCCATGGCTCAGCGTCCCGGTCCCAGTGAGCCCTGGAAAGGCACCAAATTGAGTAGGGTGGCAGCCAGCATGGAGTGGGGTTTGCCCACCGCACAGTCCTGAGAGATGGAGCTGCCGAAGGGCTACGGCCCTCAGAAGCACCGGGAGATGCTTCCAAATTGGATCATGCCCGATTCACACCTTGGGAAGTGCCTTCAATGCCAGGGATGCCACCAGCACACAGAGGACAGCCCGCTTGTCACCTCCTGGGCCAGCACGCAGGACACTGCCCGCAGGGGGCACTCTGCGCCCTGCTCAGTGTCCCCACATAGAATCATAGAATCACCAGGTTGGAAAAGACCCACCGGATCATCGAGTCCAACCATTCCTATCAATCACTAACCCATGTCCCTCAGCACCTTGTCCACCCGTCCCTTAAACCCCTCCAGGGAAGGTGACTCAAACCCATCCCTGGGCAGCCTCTGCCAGTGCCCAATGACCCTTTCTGTGAAAAATTTTTTCCTAATGTCCAGCCTAAACCTGTCTTGGTAGACGTTGAGGCCTTTCCCTCTCGTCCTGTCCCCTGTCACTTGAGAGAAGAGCCCAGCTCCCTCCTCTCCACAACCTCCTTTCAGGTAGTTATAGAGAGCAATGAGGTCCCCTCTCAGCCTCCTCTTCTCCAGGCTAAACACCCCCAGCTCTCTCAGCCGCTCCTCATAAGGCCTGTTCTCCAGCCCCCTCACCAGCTTTGTTGCTCTTCTCTGGACTCGCTCCGGAGCCTCAACATTTGTGACCAAGTGGAGACAAGGTCGAGCCATCCACCCAGCATGGAGAGGGCACATCCTGCCCTGCAGGCCGAGCCAAACCCCACTGCGCTCCAAAGGCTGCAGGATGCAGACCCTCATGTTCCTTCTGTCACACCATGGCCCATCAAGCTTTTCGCCATCCAGCCTCTCTGCTGGATGTGGACCATCCACTCATCTCACGGGTTTTTTGGATAACTCAACCACGTTTCCATCCCGTTATCATTGTTCATGGCTGTGAACAGCACCAGCTGGTGGGAGCAAAGCAGCAACATTTTCCACATCGCTCCAAAGTTTTGCCATCTATAAACGGACCCCCAAGACCAACCAGCCAAGTTATCAACTTGTACTCAGCCGCAGGCCGTCCAAATCGTCCTCTTGACCCATCTGGTTCTGCCAAGTCAGGGTATGAGGATCCAGGAGATGATCTAAGAAGGCGACGGCTGCATCTCTGCATGACCGTTCTCAGCAGTGAGGGGAGAGACCCGGCTCTGCACCCCACAAGTGGCTGCCAGCTGAACCTCAGCATGCCAGGAAGGCGTTAAACCCACCGAGGGGGCCAGGCGGCCGCTCTCCTGCCCACAGGGCGAGTTCGTGGGGGTCCTTCCCTCTCCCAGAGCTGCCCTGACCCTCACCAGCGACACGGCATCAGGCTCCTCCGTCAGCTCCTTCAAACTCAAGCTCTTCTTGCTGGAAACCTGGAGGGGAGAAAGATATGGTTGTTATGGTGCCACTTCTCCCTCCTTTCACTTGAGCCACAAAATCAAATTTTGACATTTCGGGTGAGTCTATGAAGAGCAGCTGCTTAAAACTCACAAGCGCAGGGAATTAGGGGATGAAGGGCAGAGGACAGGGCACCACGTCGTTGCTTCCCATCACCCAAAACCCTACAGGACCATGTCTGAGCCGAGTGCTTCTGCACCAGTCTTGGCTTCTGGCAGAGGGGATAAACCATCCCGGGGAGGGGGAGAAGAAGGGAATATCAGAGAAAAACCCAGGGCGTTTTAAATAAATTCCCTAGTTCAGCAACAGGGCTGAGTTACCCAAACCACCGCCCTGGCACAGCCAGCAGCCACCCATCTGGGTGGGGAAGGGCTCCAGCACTGCTTCCCACATGCTTCAAAGGCAGGGAGAAGAAGAGGTTCCAGCAAACCCCAGCTCCAGCTCGAGGGCTAAGGGATTTCTTCCTTCCTCAGCCTATTTAATTCAATTTTTTTTGACTTTTTACCATTTTTCCTCCCATTAGAACTTTAGATCTGGGAAAAAGCAGTGATGTATGGAGTGGAAGAACTCGTATTACTATCGGATTATAAATAATTCATATACACACCCTGGGAGAGAACAGAAACTCCAGGCTCTGTCTCTGTCACCTGTGACCCAGAAAAGGCTACTGATGGCTCAACGGGGCCAGGACACCTACGCAACATCCGGAGACAGGCTCTGCCCCACCAGGATGCTCAGGAGCGTGTCAAGGAACAGCCACTGTCATTTTTAACTGCAAAACTGGGACAATGGGACAGCCCCCTGCATCAGGCAGAGGGGATGCAGCAGTGTCAAGAGGCGCTGCCGTTCTCAGCAGGCTCCTGCCCATCTTCCCACCCCTTGACGCAGAGCAAGGACGCGGAGAAGAGATGGCAGAGCACCAGGGAGGGCTTTGGGAGTGCTCCTAAGCCCTCATGGCAACGGCAAAGAGCTTTGCTCCACGAGACGCAGCCCAAAGGCAGCTTGTGGCCATCGAAACACAGTCAGACACGGGGCAGGCGGTACCTGCAGGTGCGTGCAGACTCTCCTCAGAACATCATAGACGCTGTCGCGGGAGATGAGGGACACGAATATGTACTGCAAGAGAAAGAGAAATTGCCAGGACATATTTCCCCCATCCCGAGAACAGTTCCCCACAGGCAGGGGACAGGCAGAGACGTCCTGCCCTTGAATTTCCCCTCATCCGGGAGCTGCGTCACCCCCCACAGGCACCTCCCCGCAGAGCTCCCTGCTGCTATTTTTGCAGCCTGCTGAAACCTGGACCAGATTTTTTTTGTAGCCAGTTTTGCTCAGCTGCTGTTCCCACAGGACGTCCCGCACTCAGCCCAGAGGAACGCGGCAGCAAATGGGACCAGGAACACCCCCAGGGATTGGCACAAGGGCACACGGGGCAGCGCTCACCTTGCCTGGTGCAGAGCAGCTTTCAACCAGATCCCTCCAAATGCCAAAATCCTGCCTTGTCCCGCCCCCAGCTAAAATCCTGCAGGGGTAACTGCTTCCCTGGGAGGGGACAGGCAGCACACACGGCCACGAGCAGCACCCAGGCCGGGGAGGCCTCAGAAACATCAAGCAAGACTACGTCAGCTGCCTGTGGCCAACAACACTCAGCGTGACTTAAAAGCTGGAAAGTCAGCCCCTTAACCAAGTTTTCTGCCAGCTGGGGTTGAATGCTGGCCCAAACCCTTCCCCTGCTCGTTTAAGGAGTTTAAAGGTTTTATTTGAGCCTGGCAGGGATTTGTCAGGCTCGGACAAGTTTCACTCGTGCTTCGCTTTGCCCAGAAACAAAGTGAAATTCAGAAACTAAAGCAAAGTTGTGGAGTTTGCCCTGGCCAGCTGCCAGCAGAGCCACGCTCGCTTCCCCAACCAGCTGCGCTATCGGCCAGGGATGGGAATCGCTTTGTTCCCCGCTCTCAGATCGCAGCCAGTTCAGCCCAGGGCCTCCTCCAGCTGTGGTGAGGCCAGGTACCGACGCTGGAAGTGCCGGCGTTACCTTTCTGCTGGAGTTGGTGGTGATGGCCAAGCCATTGGGCAGCAGCCGAGCTGTCTTGTGCTTTTTTATCAGCTGCACAGAGACCACTGGGATCACGACCTGGCGAGCAAAAAGACATGGTGGGGATGAGCAGGGACAGGCACAGCATGAGCTCAGGGAGTTTCTTTCTCAAGACAGAGATTTAACATGCATCATAATTACGCCCCAAGCAGAGCAGTGGTGCATAATCCAGCATTTTCCAGAGACAGCTTGGTTTTTATTTCAGGTCAAGGCATCCCTCCCATGGTAATCTTGGCTCAGAGGCAGTTTCTACTCAATCAAAAGAGCAAGGACACAGGGAAAGCATCATCCAGTGAACCTCCCTAAGACCTATCAGGAGAGTCCCCCTGCAAGCCAGGGGAGGGTTAAAAATAAAGCAGGATAATTTCATTGAAACCCTGCACATCAGGTATTTGTTTAAAGCAGCTGACATAAATAATTCAGTTCTTCATCCCAGTTTTAAAGGAAGTCATCTCTTCCCCAAGATCCCTGTCAGCCACAAAACCAACGGGGAAACATCAGACTGCAAATCAAGCAGAAAAGCCAGGAGATTCAAATCTACCCCCACCCCCCAAAACCTTTGATCTTCCTTCAGATGCCGTTGCAGCTTGTAGCAGGTTTTGCATCAGGGAATTTTAAACCAAACCAATATTTGGTTTCCCCAGACAGATGCCGCAGGTGATCAGAGGGGGAGGCACAGCCGCACTCCCCTTTGCATCCAAGGCTTCTGCTAGCGATTTTTCTGGGATTTGGGTGCGGGAGGGGATAAGCCAGTCTGGTGACCAGGGTGAGCTGGCCCCCACATTACCTTAATGTCCTTCCCAAAAAGGTTTGCGTAGAAGCAGAGCCAGTTAGGGGAGATGTAAAGCCTTCCCTGGATAAGGATGTCTCTCTGGAGGGCACAGGAGCAAACTACAAGGCAGAGAGAGAGGGGCATTGCAGATGGCAGGCCAGACCCTGTCACCCTCGTGTCCATCCCTCGCCGTCCCACCCACCTTTCAGCACACTCTCCTCCGTCGGGATGTCCTTGAACAGCTTGTGGTACTGGGAGTTGTACTTGCTAGCAGCCTGAAAATGAAACAGAGCAAAGTTATCTGGTGACCTTGCCGATCAGGAGACCCCAAAAAAAAAATTCACCATCCTGCAAACAAATTCCCTCTCCCCGCACCCGGGACCAGCGCAGTGGGGTCCCACCCAGCTGGGGACGGCAGAGCCGAGGGGCCAGAGCATGCTCAGATGATCCAGCACCCAGCAAACGCTGTGCCATCCTCCCAAATAAACATTTCCCCTAACATCTAAGGAGGCTGCCGAGCTTCTGCAAGGAGCTGGTTTTCCCCGGGCTCATCCGCAGGCAATTTATTTTGCCCAGTGGTTTCTCTCCTCCTCCCCAAGCTCTTCCCTTATTCGGGGCACAGTGACAACACTTGCTTTGCGCCCATCACGCCGCGCCATCCAGCTATTTATATTCCCGATGTCTCTTCAAAGCCTGCCGGCAACCGCAATGGGAGGCTTGACAGGTTCGTCCTTAAATAATTCTGAATATAAGTTAAAGGCTCCGAATCTGTTCAGCGCTTGCATTAATTCCACTGCACCAGTCCTTTAAGGCAGCAGCAGCAGATTTGTGCCCCTGTGCTGGAGGAGGCAGCACCCCAGACCTCAGAGCGCTCTCCAGGAACACGGCTGCCATACAAAATCCAAGGAACAAGATGCTTTTCAGGATGCGAAGAGATTCAGCCCCGCTTGAAGGGCCCTGGGGCAGCCGGGCTGGTTTACTGGCAGCAGCGCAGACAGGGCCCTCCTAGCCACGGTGACAAGGTCACCTCTGCTCCGTGCACCTTGTCACCGGATGAGCCGAGCCGTAAGAGGATCAAGGCTCTGCATCACCTGGAGGCAGCTTAGACACCCTGCAGAGAGTTGTGGGATGGGGGCGGGTGCCAGTGGGAGCGTTTCGGGGTGACATAGTGGATACGGGGGCACAACAGGGAGCACGTTATCGCCTTCAAGCCACCCCTGGGCTGTCCTAACCCACAGGTCAAGAAACACACCCTGGCCCAGCACAAGCTCATTGCCATCTAGTAACCCTCCCAGATGCCTCTGAATAATCGGCAAAATGTTTATTTCCTTCATTTTTTTCCCAGGGAAAGGCAAATATCTCCTCCTGCTGCTCCTTTTTCTCCCAAAGCAACTCTTGTTTGTAGATGGATTGAAAAGCTGTACTTCGGGCATAATTCAAACCAAAAAAGATTCAAATCGAGAGGAACTGAGCTGCTTGAAGTCAAGACTTCCACTTTCTCCTTTGCTCTGGATGGAAAAACGTTAGAGCACTTGCAGGGCAGATGTCAGGCCACACAAAACTGCCATCAGCTCCCCAAAAAAACCAGGCAGGAGCCCCTGCCCTGCACCAGGAGCTGCCATGGCTTCATCTCTGTTTCCCACAGCCCCCGTTCGAGATGCCATGTAGGCTCCTCAGTGGCAAACAGCTGGGGTCAGGATACAACAAGCTAGCCCATTCGCTCCTGAAACCGAAGACTTACCACTTCCCGGTGGCATTTCTTGATGTCTTCATCCTTCAGCGCTTCATTCAGGTGGAGGCTGCATGGAAAAATAATAATAATCAGGTAAATGAAGAGCCCCAGCTTTCTAGCCTGCTCCTGAAAACATGCGTGCTGCAAGGAGAAATGCAGCAAGACGCAGGGGACTGATGATAAACCATGAGAAGCCATATTTTGGGTGTATCGGTGATTTATCATAGTATCAGGTGTAGCTGAGGTTAAATAACAGCTGCAGGAGAAGGACAATCTCACGTTGGGCTGCTGGAGGCACCAGCGCTGGGGTGCCTGTACCCAAACTGCATCCCAGCGCTGTGGGAAGGAGCCCCGAGGGGACTCGGCAGCAGCTGGCTAGTCAGGAGCTAGCAAGGAACAGCTTTGACCAGGTCAAGGTTTCCCTGAGGAAAGCACAAACGGGAATTCGAGAACATAGAATCAGATGGGCAGGGAACACCCCACACTGAGGCAGGAGGATGGATCCATCCACACCCACCATGTGAGCAGGTGAAGGGAGAAACCACAGAGACAGTGAAATCCTCCCAATAATCTCAGCAGTGGGAAAGCCATTCCCTTTCCCCAAACCCCATTCCCCGCTCCTGCTTTTATAGCCCTGGTATTTGAGGGTGAAAACAGAGAGGGGACCCCCCCTGTGCTCAGCCCTAGCTGGCAGGTGGCCTTTGGGTTCAGAGGCAGCAGGAAAGGAGGAAGAGCAAAAAAAACTCGACCGCAGACCCTGGGGACCCTGAGTGACGCTGCCCCTCACCTGCCATCAAGGGAATCCAAACTCTTCTCCTTGTGAGATGCCTCCAGTTTCTCACGGCTGTGCATGGGCTCAGGGCTCTTCAGGTCAGCCGCTTTTTCATGCATCGGTTTGGCGCTGCAAGAAGGGAGAGAGGGGAGACGCGTCTCGGAGCTGTAAATCCATTCCCTTCACTCCCCCTCCATTCGTATCTCTGCTGCTCAAGGACAGCAAAAATATCTCTGCGATTTCTCAGGTCACGCGGTGTAAAAAAAAAAAAGGGGGAGCATTTTTCTTGCCAGGAACTTCCCGGTGCTCACAACCCAGCGGCAGCTCCCTCAGATAACACCTTCTAAAGCAGAGCCTCTCCCCAGGCCACCGTGCCCCAGCTGGAGATGAGAAAAATCACGGGTCTATGAAACTCCCAGGGGTGATGGAGATCTTGGGCGGTAAGAGCCAGGGTGTGTTCCTCCAGGTGAGCAAAACGCCACTGTCCCAGGGCAGAGCTCGTGCCAAAGGCTCCACCTCCCTGCTATAATTGCTCCTTCTCGTTAAAGCCTGTTATTGACTATCATGATTTTATCAGAGGTGCTTATCGACCTCAACAGGTAAAGTAAACACGCTCCCAGCCCCGCGCAGGGAAGGTTATCGCCCAGCAGGACTGAAAGGTGACAATTCCGCCCTGCGCAAACCGCAAGAGGAGATTGCCATGCGGCGGCACTGCTGCAACCGAGGGTCAAAGCGGAGGGTGATCTCAAGGGAGCAACGTTGGAACCTTGATCCATGATTACAGGGCACATGCCGATGCTCACTGGCAGCTCGCAGCCGCGCAGGGATGCAATGAAACAGGCTCCTGCACGCAGCAGAGCCAGCAAGCAGGCACCGGACCTACAGAGAGGAAATTATTCAAGGAAAAGAAAGCTCAGCTCAGCAGGCAAGAGGTGATGCCAGAGCAGGTGGGGACACGCAGGACAGCAGCGGGCAGGAAGAGCGCAGAGCTGGAGCGCAGCCCAATGCCTGCAGGGATGATGCCGTGGCAGAGTCCAGGCAGAGAAACCACCCCAAACTGCTTCCTAAATAAAGAGAGAGGCTCTTCTGCTGCCCTGCGCTTCCCTACATACACCCAGCTCCTGCTCAAGGGGGCTCATCCAAAGGGAAATCTGCCTAAATGATCCCGCACAGATACAAGGAGCCAGGACAGAGGTGCTGTGCCCCTAAGCTTATCACCCAAACAGTCTGAGAGTTGAAGCTGTGTGACTCCCTGTGTTCCCCGCAGCCTTGAGGACCCGACCAAAATGCTCTCCTAAAGCAATGGAGCCAGGCTGGATCCCGGCTGGAGGCACAGAGGATGCTCCCTCAAGATGCAGCCCATACGCGGGGCCACAGAGAAACCAAACGCAAGTCACAGGGCCAAGTGGATAGGGTCAGGCTGGGAACCAGCTCCTGGATCCCCACAGCCAGCGTCTGTGAAGCAAATGAACTGCCCACATAACCCTAAAATCCAAGCATCACAGGGACAGGACAGACACACTGAGGTTTTGGGGTATTTTTAGGAAAAGCTCAGGTCAAAGGATGTGTCTGGAACAGAAGGCAGACTCTGCTGATAAGACGCACTAAAATAACATCCCTTGGCATGGCACCAGAAGGTTTTTTCCCTGCCTGATTCCTCAGCCATCCTGTGCCTTTGGGACAGGCAGCACCGTACCACTAAACATCCTCTGGCAGGTGGTGCCCTGAAGCCAAAACTCATACTGTGGAGACACCAGAGCCTTTCACCCCCTCGCCTCCACGCTGGAAAAGGGGCTCTGCCCCACTCCAGCGACAGAGGCTCCAGAGCTCAGTCCCCTCCAGCTTACTCCACATCATCCCTTAAATCCTCAAGTGGTTGCGCCGCTTAATCCGTGTGAGCAGATTTAGCCCTAACCAGGGCTGACACCAAGGGGCACCGTGCAGGGCCAGGGAGAGGCACCCCCTGCTCAAGGCGAAGGCAGTGAGAAACCTCCCCAAGCTCACCAAATGCAGAGAAACCCCTAAAATGAGAAAAGCCAGAGACTGGAGAGCCCTTGGAAGCACCGCACCGTTCTGTCCTGGGTTTTCCTCCCTCTTAGAGTCATCACCAGGGAAAAGTCCAGGGTCAGACAGTGCCCAGACACAGCACTGGTACCGGGTGGTTCCAGGTAGGGCCTAAGGGTGCGAGGAGCATCTTCAGCCCCAGCAGAAGGCATCACTAGGGGTGCCTTGTCTCCCCCTCTCCAGACCTCACTCTATCCCAGCTCCCAGACACAGCAGGGATGGAGATCTGGGGTTGAAGAGTAGAAAACAAGACAGGTTTGGGCTCCAGATGCAACTGATGGGGAGGATTCCAGGACAAGAGCTGCTTTCAGTGGCAGCACAGACAAGAAAACACTTTCTAATGGCTCACACCACCACCCTCCTCCGAGACTTTTTAGCAGGGAACTGGAAAACTGCCATCCCAAGTATCCCAAACTACAAGTGAAGCAAGAACAGTTGTGGCACGGCGCCCCTGAAACAAGGTAGAGCGGGTGAGCACAGGAGTCTCCAGAAGAAAAAACACTGCCAGCAGCCCAAGAGCCCCTGCCCCAGGGCTGACCCCCACACCAGCGCACACCCCCAGCTCGCCTCGCGGGTGTGGGGCATTGCCTGGTGCTTCTCCCTCCCCGTGGATCGGCATCTCCCTTCCCTTACACAGCGCTGGAATCTGGCCTGGAAACGGTCCGGTGCGAGCCGCTCTGGCAGTGTTTGATTTTCACTGGATCCCTTCCTTGCTGCTGACGCGAGCGAGCGAGAAGCGTGCGGTGGAGGCAGGAGCGAGCAAGCCAGGAATTTTGCCTCCTGAGAAAACCCCTGAGGATCAGGGCTGGAGGGAGGCACTTGTGGCCAAGCTGCCTCGGGCGGGATGCGGCGGGATGCCCTTGTTCCCAGTTTTCAAGGTCATTTCAGTCCCGTGTGCCGGCTGCTGGAGCGGAGCCACCGCCGAGGATGCTGGAGGGGAACGGCCAAGGCCGAAGCGCTGTCAGGAGAGAGCAGAGGGTCACAGGAGGAGGGAGGGACAGAGCCACCTCTGCTCCCGCAGGGACACGGCCCTCTGGCCACCCCAGATACCCACGCCAGCTCCCCACCCCTCTGGTCTTGGTGACCCCCAGATGTCCCCCAGCTCCCCCCTCACCTCTCAGGGACCCCTAGCCCTTGGTGAACCCAATTTCCCACCATCACCCCCCACCCTTCTATGTCCCCCCAGCCCATGGTGACCCCAAGGTCCCCCCAGCTCCTCCCCAACCTCTGTGGGCCCCCCCAACCCTTGGTGAACCCAGGTCCCCACCTTCCCCCTTCTATGTCCCCCCAGCCCATGGTGACCCCGAGGTCCCTCCCAGCTCCTCCCCAACCCCTCAGGGCCCCCCCAGTCCTTGGTGAACCCAGGTCCCCATCATCACTCCTCACCCTTCTAAATCCCCCCAGCCCATGGTGACCCCGAGGTCCCTCCAGCTCCTCCCCAACCCCTCTGGACTCCCAGCTCTTGGTGAACCCAGGTCCAGGTCCCCACCATCCCACCCCTCTGGGTCCCTCCCTTCAGCTCCTCCCCAACCCCCCAGGTCCCTTGGTGCCCCCTTGTTTCCCCCCAGTCCCTCTGCCCCTCCTCGGAGCTATTCCAGCCCTCACTGCCCCCCCACACCCCCATGTCCCACAGGTGTGTCCCCACCGCGCCAGGAGCCGCGCTGCCGAGCGCCCAGGCCGCCCCGCACGGGTCAATCCCGGCTCCGGGCGCTCCCGGTCCTCGCTCAGAGCGGCCCAGGCCGGCGGGTCCCGGGAGCCCCGAGCACCTTCGCCCCCCCCACCTCCAGCCCGGCGCCGTCATGCCCCGCGCTCCCCGCCGCCTCGCGGCGCCCCGGCGCGTGCCCATTGGCCGCCGCCGCCCGGTCACGCCCCCACCACGCGCCTTCCCATTGGCCGTCGCCTCCGGACTCCGCTCCAATTGCGCGCTCCCATTGGCTGCCGCTTCCAGGCACCGCCCCCCACGCGCCTTCCCATTGGCCATCGCCTCCGGACTCCGCTCCCAATTGCGCGCTCCCATTGGCTGCCGCTTTCAGGCACCGCCCCCATGCTTTCCCATTGGCTGCCGCCTCCAGGACCCGACCCCGCTGCCATTAAGTGACGCCTCCAGGCTCCGCTCCCAATTACGCGTTACCATTGGCTTCCATCGCCCGGCCACGCCCCAAGGTGCCTTCCTATTGGCTGCCGCTTCCAGGCTCCGCCCCCCCGTTCATCTAAGCCGACCCCGCCGAACAGTGCTCTTGGCTATCACCCGCTCCCGGCCTCTCGTTCCCATTGTCCAGTCCCAATTCTACGCCCCCTCCACATTGGCCGCCCCGCCCAAGACCCCGCCCGTCACGCTCCCATGACCTACACTAAGCCCCGGGCCCTGAGGCCCATTGGCCAGCTGCGCCCATAGACCCCGCCCACTGTCCCGCCACCTCACTACGGCCTGCAATAAGCCCCCGCCCCCACCCATTGACAGGCCCTCTCGAGCCCCGCCCCCCAGCCCCCATTGGCCAGTTCCTCCCCAGGCCCCGCCCCTCCCGTTCCCATTGGCCCCCGCCCCTCACAAATGGCGCGGCCGGCGGGTGCTTCAGCTTCTCTTTATTGATGGAGTCGTGCTCTGCCAGCCCGGGGAGTGACGGGCAGGGGGAACGTGGTGGGGAAGGATAAGAACACCGGGGATGGCTGCCGGGAGCAGGGGGGGCCCTTCTCCTACCCCCAGCCCCAAAACGAAGCTCAGCGAGGCCTGATCAGGGCTCAGAGCAGCTTCTGCTCCAGCAGAGGGAGAGCAGCGCAGCCCCTCGCCTCTGCCCGTCCCTGGCACCCCCCAGCACGACAGATCAGGGCAGGGCTTCACTACCAGGAGAGGTTTAAAAAAGAAAAACTATATACTTCAAGTATAATTTTAGTGAGTGGGGGTCTCTTCCCCCTGCTGCTGCGGCTCTGGGTGCTGTTTAGCAACCTACATCCACTCTAGAGACAAGGAGAACGTCGCAAGCGATGGCTGGGCTAGAGGAGGGGGCAGAGGGGGGGCAGGCGGAGGGCACGGGCGCTCAGGGGACGGGCACCACGCGCATGGTGTTGGTGTAGCCAGAGCCCGGGCGCCAGCCTGTCAGCACGATGACCAGGTCCCCGCTCTTGAAGAACCCACGCGCTTTGCCTAGGAGAGAAGAGAAGGAGGCATAAGAGTTGGATCCCGTTGCCATGGGCTTGTCCCTGCTGGTTCTTTGCCGCTGCCCGCACCAGAGCAGTGTGGGAGGGAGCCAGGCCCCCAGCAGCTGTGGGTCTGGGGGCCTTATCAAGACCCCATCGTCCCAGACACTGCAACAGTGAGGGCTGAAGCACCAGCCCTATGGGAACAGGCTGAGAGACTTGGGGTTGTTCAGCCCGGAGAAGAAAAAGCTCCAAGGAGACCTAGTAGTGACCTTCCATTACCTGAAGGGGCTACACAAAAGCCGGAGAGGGACTATTTACAAAGGCTTGTAGTGACAGGACAAGGAGCAATGGGTATAAACTGGAGAGGGGCACATTTGAACTAGACCTAAGGAGGAATTTCTTCTCTCTGAGAATGGTGACGCACTGGGAATGGTGGCTGCCCCATGCCTGGAGGTGTTCAAGGCCAGGACAGATGGAGCTTTGAGCCCCCCGATCCAGTGGGAGGTGTCCCCACCCAACACAGGGGGCTAGAACTGGATAGGCTTTAAAGTTCATTCCAACTCAAACTGTTCTAGGCACAGCACAGGACATAGAGGAAAGAGTCACCGCAGCACCAGACTTCTCTCATCATTTGGGTGCGCCAAGCATCAACATTCAAGCCTTTACCACAATAACATCAACCTTGATCTGCTGGATCCTACTTCAAGGTCGCTGTGACAAATCCCCTGTCCGCTTCCTCATCAGCAGTTGCACAACCATAACCACATCCCTCCCCCATTTCCCAATCGGATGCCTTTGCCACAGAGGAAGCCCCTTCCCCTTCCTCCATCACCAGTCCCACTCAGCAGCCCCAAAAGCACCATCTGAGGTGTTGAGGACCTTGCCTCCCCCGCGCTGGTTGTCGGGGTGAGGCTGGAGCAGTGTAACTCACCGACGTTCATTCCCAGGTTGACGCGGAGGTCCACATCCTCCGCCCAGGAGTCATGGGCAGGCTCTTTGCAGAGAACGGGGAAGATGCCCCGGTAGAGGTGGGCTTGGCGTGCGGTCTGGTCATTGCGGGTCACAGCGATGATGGGAGCCCGCGGGCGGTACCGGGACACCAGATGCGCTGACCTAGAAGGAACGGAGACAGGTGGTGAAGCACCACGCTGCAGGCACAGCTGCCCAGAGCGAGCTCGAGGAAGCACAAGCAACAGTGAGGTTCGCCTGTTACCCTGGAGGGACGCAGAGGACGACCACGGGAGCTGCTGGCACGAGCTAAGCTCAGCAACAAGCTCACCGCTCTGCTGAATTCCCTGTCCCTTAGCAAAGATCACCCCGAGTTGATGAAGTGCCACCTGCATGTTTTGGTCCCGAAAACAAGCCTTGATTTGTCCGTGTTGCTATGTTAAGGTGGCGAGGTGCCATCTATTCCGGCCTTTGCAAGCAGTTCTTGGCATCTCAATGGAGGCCCCTGCGAGCTCCCTCTGGTTTGAAGAGCTCCTAGTTTATGGAAGAGCCAAGGAAGGAGCCGTTTGCCTCCCAGTCACATTCACCTGCCGATGCCAGTGACCAGGCCGGTTCCTCCACACAGACCTTTGATTTAGGAAGCAAACACAACCGAAGGCAAAATTTATACTGGGAAGCTGGGCACAGTGCTTAAAATACCTTAAAAAAAAAGCAAGCAGCACACTCTGCGGGACTACAGCTTCCCTTTCCCTGGGCATAATTGCTTACACAGGGCATTTTCAAATTAATAGAGATTAGAACTGCAAGGTTATGGTGTTTACAGGTCCATCCACCTGACAAGCATGCCAATAACTCCACAAGCTTTCTGCAGCCTCGTTTAGTGGAGCAAAGCTCAGCAATATTCCAAGATTACTGCTTAAAGCAGGCAGTAGCCATCCGCTTGAAAGCCCCCAACCACACATCAGCTCTCAGACAATCCTTCCCACGCTATCCAAGAAGCCTCCCAGTAGCTCCAGGTACTCCAAGTCTGTAACAGAATCCACAGCTAAAAATATTCAAATATCGGAGTTCAAATCTCTTTAAAAAGGTCAAGCGTAAGACTGGAACCTTTTACAAAGAAACATTAGAAGCTCAAAGGTATCCAGAAACGCAGAGCTATCACTCATCTCTGCAGAAAGTGGCTGTTTCCGATCATTTTAAGGTGTATATCTGGGTGAAGGATTCATTGATGGTCCAGTTCTTCAGGAAGACTGTGCCCAGTGCAGATAATCACATCTCTGCCACTGCACTACATCTTTGGTCCAAATTCATTGCAAGAAATTCAGAGTCTCTTCCAGAAAGCTGTCTGAGACTTACAGTCAGATGTGCTTTGAGTGTGGGCAGCCTCATTCCTCTACATGGAAAAGCTGATGAGCAAGGCTTCAGCTTCAGTTCCCTTTCCACGAGAGTTCAGTCTCTACTCAGCAGCTGTCACCATTGTCAGACACAAGTCCCAAGCTCTATGTATTCCAGCAGGTCTGCATTGCTGTCTCTCGATGGAAAGCGCAGGCAGGATTTGGCTGCTGGGTGCCACCTAGATGCCTGCCTGTTCAGCAAGATTACTCGCAGGAAGCCTGCAAGAGAAACCTTCCAACACTTTCTGGTTTCCCTGCAGCATTGGTTTCTCTAACAATCCTAGACTAAGCAGTCCCTCTTTGCCATTTGGTCTTAGGCAAGCAGGGCTGAAGCCCGAAAGACTCAGCAAGGGAACAATAATTTGGATGCTACTACCAAAGGCCAAGGTCTCCATTTGATAAAATAGATTCTCCATCTGCTGAACTTCTGCCTTACTGTTGGAGGGAGGATTTCTTGCCAAGAAGTTTGAGTTGAAGCTGCCACACTTATTTCCCCTTGACTTTTCCAGCCAGCTCTGCTGGCAGAGATGCCGCTGGCAGCAGCAAGGGGAGGCAGGGCTCAGTGCTGATGCCACGCTGGCAGAGGCGGGCTGAGGAACGCCGAGGTTACGTACATGCAGATGTTTGATGTCTGCCCATCTCCTGAGGAACCAGCACTGCAGGCAGGTAGCCCGGGCTCTCAGTCGCCGCCAAAACCCAGGCGTCACCATTACAGCTCTAGTCTTTCAGAACCATCTTTTTGGAGTCTCCTTCCCCAACCCTGTTATAGGAAGTGGGTTTGACCTGAGGGAACCTGTCACCTCCTACCTTCCAGACTTGGTGAGGACAATAATGGCCCCGCTGCAGCACTTGAAGGACGCTTCCACAGCGCCAACAGCAGCAGCCTCCGTGGGATCACAGTTCAGGGGAGTCAGACGACGCAGTTCCTCAAACAATTGCCTGTGAAAGATGGCGGCTTCGGCCTCCCGGGCAATCTATAACAGCAACATGCGTGCGGGAAGACAACACTCACATCAGTCGCTCAGGGCAGCACAGGGCAAGGCGAGGTGCGCTCTCAGCCAGGTGTCACAAACACCAGGTCTCAGCTTTTGACATTACCAATTAGCAAGCCCAGGTTCAGTTCAGCACGCTGGGGCGATGGCCGCTATGCTCAGCCACCCAAACAGCACCAGGTTCATCCCAAGGTTTCTTTTCCGAATTGGTGGTACCTGCTGCGCCACCTCGCCCGGCCGAGCCCACACTCAGGAGACATTCATGCCGACTGCCAGGCACTCTCGCTCTGCTCCTGCCTCCCTGGAGTCCTTTTCTGCCACCGAGAGGTCAGCTCAGGCCACAGCGGTTACGCAAGGCTGACACCCTAGCAGGGAGCTGCGTGCTAACTATTTGCAGTGTTAGAATGGAGCGTGTTTTTACTCATGGCACCAAGCCCCCTCTCTGAGCCCTACCTGCCGGACTCTGTCAGAACTATCAGGGCTGGAGCTAAGCACTTAAAAGAGGCCTCCACTGCACCCATTGCCATGGCATCGGCAGGGTCCCTGTTGTTAACATTGAGGCGGAAAATTTCTTCGAACAGCTGACGATGAAACATTGCAGCCTCAGCCTCACGAGCGATCTGCAGGCCCGAGTCAGAGGGAAAGAGGAAAGAATAGGAGGAAAGATACACCAGAGGAACATGAGATCACGTTAATGCACTGAATTGTCACAGTAATGCATGCAAAAGGATATTAAAGGTCAGGCTGTAAAACCGTTTGGCTCTCAGTTTGTGAATTTGCTGAAGACAAATCAATAACACGCTGGACTGGCTGGCACACCACGTCACTTAACCAGCAGGCCCCAGCCACCGGGCTGGCACTCCCAAGTTGGCATTCCTGCTGTATTTTGGAGTCCTTTCAGAGCAGGGAAAGGCAGATCGCTTTTCAAGGACCACAGCGAGCCAGTGCAGAGTCAGACTGCACTGTGTTGCGACTGCTTATTACTTCCTTGAGAGACTCTCATGCCCTCTCTACCAGCCTGCTGCTGGTCATGCCTTCGATTTCTCAAGAGGAAACCTCTGTAGCTCCACATCCTCCCTTCATGCTCTCCCCACACCACAGCACCACTGCAACAATCTCCATGAGGCCAAAATGCAAGCTTTCAGCATCACCCCTGAAGTTGGAAGACTGCCTCTCAGCTTCACTAGATTTAGTTTAACACGAGAGCCAATGACAGATTTAATTCAACTTGAGAGCCAATGCAGTTTCACCTCCAAGTGCTGTACAACTTTCCTTTTGGTAAAAAAGAAATAATTAGGAACAAGTCTTCCTTATAGGGTTGTCACAACATGTATGTTGGGGTGCCAGACTTGGACAGATAGAGAGGCAAAAGTCAGGACTTTCTGTTCAGGCTAAGCATTTCCAACAAGTCCAATAACCTGTTCATCCCAGTACACTGGGAATCACTCACATTAAAAAAGACAATTCTACCCTCGGACGGCTGCATTAGCCCCTGACAACCCGATAAAGAAGGCTTGTGAAGAAAGGCATGCAAAGGTTGATAATCTTCTCAAGGACAACTTCATCCAGTTACTCCAGAAAGTGAGCAGTTACACAAAGCATGATGAGTTGATGTTTAAGCAGAGACTGAAGTGCCCTCCCTTATAGTGAAAGTTTTGTAGTTAGATCCTTTCCAAATAGTAATTCTGCTACTCTAGTTTTAATGAATTATTTTATGTGATGCTAGGAATTATCCCTCTTCCACAGATATTGGTTTAAGCCAAAGTAGTTAAGTATCTTATGTCTAAAAATAACAGATGATGGGCCGGAACAGCACTCCAGTGCCAACTCCAGCCCTAATGCAGTCAGCTCTGTTACTGCTGGCTTTATTTTACTGCTTGCTGTTAGATAAACTGGAAGCATTTGCCTCAAAACACTTACTCCAAACACAAGAGCTGATAGCCAGGCAGTTTATCTTCAGCTCCTGGTCCAAAGGCAGGCAGCGCTACCTTTAGAGGCAAAGTTTAAAGGCAGGCCTGCGTTCCCCAGCTGCAAGAGAATACATGTATACACACACCTGCTTTGAGAGTGGAAGGGCACAGCAGTTTTCAACTCCATGTCACAGCTAACTCTACTCACAGGGAAATGGGTAGAATGTTCCCAGCTGATATGCAGGTGGAGATTACAGGGATGGGAGAAAGGAAAACAGCACAGCTATTTAAGCTTTTTTCCCCCCCGTCTGACAGAATGGCCAGGCCAGCATTTGATGACAACTCTGATTACCGGACTGGAACTGGAAGGAAGCCCTCTCCCGCAAGCAGGAAACAGCCTGCCCAATGTTTTGGACCTTGCCACTAAACTCAAGGAACATGGCATTTTTGTTACAGAGACGCCAGCTACTGAAGGGCAAGCTTGTTCCCACAGGACCAGCCGGAAAGGGATCACCCAGTGGAACCACAGCTGCATCCCAGCACCACTGTACTTGGAATAACTCTGTAGCAGGACTGGGGAAAGAAATATATAAACCCAAACTGATATTATTTCAGACCAGGGAATGCAAAACTTGCTCCTTATGTTCTCTTCTCACTATGATCACTTGGTAACTTCAGGTGGAAATAAATATTCACCTGCTGTGGTTTTCAGATCATAGTTATTCAGGGCACTATTGCTGGGCAGGGCTTTCCTCAACTAACACCAAGAAAATTGGCTCATGAATAATCCTGCCTGTAGATAGAGGACATGCTCCTACAGCCAGAGAGCTGGCACCTTGCTGCCTGTACCATGTTACATCAAATAAATTAAATTGGTATTTGCTCTTCTGCACAGAGGTTTAAAACCTCCAGTATTTCCGCTGAGGCTCAGCAGGGCAAGCGCCACCATGCCCAGGTCTGGAAGAAGATGGAAGCACATGCAACAGATCCTGAGCTCAGGCTCCAGATGCATTAACTCTTAGTCTCAAGCATTTGCAATGTCAGAATGGAAACCCAGGTGTAAGCTTTGCTGCAGCAAGTTTCCAACTCCTGGTAGAAAGTCAACCCTTGTGATTTAGAGAGGGAAAACAGAGGAAGAATCTTTCAGGTGCAATGTTCTGCCTAGTAATCAAGTCGCATTTCGCATTTGCCACATGCAAAAAACACCACTCCATGTTGACCACATAAAGGCAAGAGAGATTTACACAAGGCACTGCAAACAAACACTAGCTGAGCTGATTGATCAATGTAACCTGAATTGCAAATAAAACTGGTGAGAGTTATTACTGCTGTGAATTCACAGCACTGGTAACTGGGGAGAAGCAACACTTGCAGATACTTGACATCAGGCTTTTTATCAGATGAAATGCGAGCTGGGTGAACTCGAAGCAGAGCAGAGATTTCTGGCAGTTCAGGCATGTAAAAATATGGCTCTGTCAGTACTCATGCAACAAACACCCCCAACACCAAGCACACCAGGTGCTGAATGCAATGCAATAACACTGTAGATCAGACCCACAAGCCTCCCTCTACCTCCCCCCCCATGCAGCAGTCAGTCAAAACATTTCATTATCTAGAGATAAACTGCTAAGGCAGCTCCGTGACCTTGGAGAAGTTTAAGGCATACAATATGCCAAAACAAATAAGAGTATTTGGAGAAGCTCACACCAAGGTGACAGCAAAAACACCTTTATCTTGGCCTAAACAAAAATTAGCGTGAGAAATGTGAAGTTTCAGATTTCTGAGCACTGCAGAGCTGTTCTCAGCTCTACCATGGAGCACACAAAGCGAGATTTCAGGTCCTCAAGACACACCAGGTAAATAAACACCCACAGTGGGAGCACGAACAGAGAAATCCCTACTTTGGACTGCTACGTACTGTACCTGGCACCAGACTCATTTAGAGCTGCATGTGCCCAGCTCAGCTGGAAGATGCAGGGTGACAGAGCACGGCCACTGTCACCTCTGGGACTGGCTCCCCACCGGAGCAAAGACAGTACTCACAGCATGCTGCATGCGCACAGCCTCGAGTGGGTAATCTCCCTTGGCCGTCTCTCCAGAGAGCATGATGCAGTCTGCTCCATCCAGGACAGCATTAGCAACATCGCTGCCCTCAGCGCGAGTCGGGCGAGGCTTCTTGATCATGCTTTCCAGCATCTGCAAAAGAACAAGGCCAAAGAAATCAAGACACTGCAGAGGAAGCCAGGCGCTTTTTCACCAGTGAGCTTCAATATACTTTATGCGCAGGGCAGAAGAAGCCAGGATGCAGCCTAAGGACTCACTCTGGGAGAAGAGTTCTCCTCTCTTAGGTGCAGGTGTGTTGCTACAAAATGCAAAGGCCAAGCAATAAGTGATTTGTTCCCAGAATTTGTTTCGTCAGCTCTAGCTCACACTGCATGAGGTTTTGAGGACTAAAGCCTTCAGCCGCCACACAGCAGCCCCATAACCTTACTGTGGAAGATCCCAAACCCATCTTTAAGGAAGCGCCTATTCGGCTATGAGCAACACCTGCGCATTCTTGGCATCTCATTCTCTAGCAAACACCATCAAGCCCTGACAGCTACTGACATCCACCCTCTGCCTGACTCTAGCAACTAGAAGCTAGTGTTCCATTTCCAATACCTGAGTGGCACAGATGATTGGTTTCCCAGCCCTGTTGCAGCGCCCAATCATCATCTTCTGAGCAAGGAAGACTTTCTCAGCAGGGATCTCAATTCCCAGGTCACCACGGGCCACCATAATGCCATCGCTGGCCTCCATGATCTCATCAAACCTAATAGCAAGAGAAGTTTGTTAACCTGTTTGTTTTACAGGCACCTCTAAAAACAAAACGTTGCTCTGGAGCACGATACGCAGCTACACGGCCAGCACACAGCCTTTCCACATGCCATTCTGGTATCCAATAAAGCCAGTGTAGCAGGAAGAATAACAAGATCAAGTCACAACGTATAAAGAGCTAGACAAAACCTTCTAAAGCTAAAGAAAACAGACCAAGAGAGATGAGAAATTTCACTCTGAAGGTTTGTCACAGACTTGGTGATTCCCGTTCATTAGCTCACTAATTTGCATTCAGAACAGCAAGTTTAGTAAACTGGAACTCACACTCACTACAAAGATTTTTCAGGGATGCTAGGTAACTGTGACCCTGTCCCCAGGAGCTCAGGGCAGGTGTTCTTCGGTTGATACAGGGCAATAAATCTGAAGTGTCACATGCACACAGCTCACCTGCGCACACCCTCGTGGTTCTCAATCTTGCTGATGATCTTGATGTTCTTTCCCTTTTCCCCTAGCACCTTCCTGACAGCATGGACATCTGCAGCTTTGCGGATGAAGGAAGCAAACACCATATCCACATTTTGCTCCACGCCAAATTTGAGGTCCTGAATGTCCTTCTCAGAGACCGCAGGCAGGTCAACAGCAGCGCCAGGCAGGTTCACTCCCTTCTTGCTTCCAAGCATGCCGCCATTCTCAATCTCCGTCATGACATAGTCCTTGCCTGAAACAGATGTGTTCCCACAGGCAAGTGTTTACCAGCAGGCTCCCTGCTGCCAGCTCCCACACCACCTCCCTGCCCGATAACGGCAGCGCCAACAGCAACTGCACGTGATAAACGCACATCACCGCTCTCTTCAGCGACTCATTTAATACTCAAGCTTGCAACTTACCCATGGGAACCCAAGAGACCAGTTTAAAAACAACTGTACTCTGTTCCTGGAGAAGATGCCATTTGTTCTGTGCAGGAGTTGGGGATTGCCTCCCTCAAATCTACCAGGGAGCATTTCTGCATGAGAGCCCTGAAATACCAATCTGAGCACGCCTAAAGTCTCACCTCAATCTCCCCACAAGCTCTGGATTAGAGGCAACACCTTGAGGCTGGAGCAGTTTAGGCAGCACTATAAAGGAACCTTGCCTCTACATTATCAGTTAAACCTAGTTCTGTCTCTAACCACAAACCACAAGGTTTATGCTGTAAAACTAGTTAAATCCTGCATTAAAAGCATGAGCTAGCATGAATTAGCTAAAAAGGCTCTGACCATGAGCACTGCTAGGTTGTACCACACGTTCACCTTCGAAGAAGAGTTTTACATGACCATCTAGCAAAACCCAGTTATAGTTAGGTTTCAGAAATTTGCTACAGTTGAAGTAGAGAAAGTTTTGCTGAGCCTCACAACATTAAGAACCATGTACATCTTTAATAAACAACTGCAAGCTAGAAAACAGTGCAGGGAAAGCACTAAGTAAAAAACAGGCATAACTGGAATCATTGTTACTCACCTTTTTCCTTAACCAGCAAGGAAATCAGACCATCGTCCACATAGATTTTGCTGCCAACTTCTATAACCTTGATGAGATTCTTGTAGTCCACCCACAGCACATTCTCATCGCAGTTTTCCATGAAGGCATCATCCAGGGTCACTTTGAGCGGTGCGCCTTTCTTGAGCTCCACTTCTGCTGTGCCACTCTGCGTGTCAAGACATGCGTTTTAGCAAAACCAGTGAAAACCAGCAGACAAGCACCTCCGTGCCTGCAGCAGCTCGTCCCAATCTTTGGTAGTCAGCTTGTTACCTTGAGACATTTTCTGTTTGGAAATGAGGCCACAGACACAACACAATATGCAGTCTCGCATGCTGGAAAAAGTGGAAGGGGGGTAAAAAAAAAAGGGCAACTTACTCCCTTAATGAGTCCAGTTCGGATTTCAGGTCCCTTGGTATCCAGTGCAATAGCCACAGGTCTGTAGGTGATAGGATCAGAGGCAAAGCTCTCCGTGGCTTCTCGTACGTTCTTGATTGTGCCCTCATGGTACTAGCAAGGAAAAAGATGGAAATGTTCAAGTTAATTCTGCTCCACTGCTTACAGAAAAGATCACTACGCACTCCAAACACTGCCCAAGCTGAAAACTCTGCTCTCACATTATGCTCAGTTTCAGTTCTAGCTCTGTAATTTAATTCAGACTGAGCTTCCAGAAAAGCAGAGCATGAGGCTACAAAGGCCTTCCCCACACAAAGCAGAGTCCAGCAGTTATGTGGCTGTGCTTTTGCTGTCCCCCTGTTCTAACCCAAGAAGAATAACTCAAGTAGACAGCCCAGGCATTTGGCTGAAGTGGTTTTCCATCAGGACATACTCTTGCCATCTGAAGACAGCCCAGTGACCAACAGGCCTTTAGGAAGACTGTTTCCCAAAGTTTTGCTGAACACCTGCATATTCAACATGGTAGAACATGGACAGCACTGGCAGGACAATTATGTGCATGGAAAGACTCCTGAATGTCAGGAACTGTCACGGTTAAGTGACTATCACACTTCTCCACTGACTTTCCTTCTCCTGACTCCAGCTCAAGACTTCCAGCTTGATGCCTCTTATCAGTCCCACAAAGCAAGCTGATGGATAAGCACTTTTACAACTCTTTGGCTTTAATTTCCTCTGAAGGTAAATGGATAATGGCCTTTTAGCAAATTCTTTAAATATTTACATTTTATTTTGGAAGCCAAAGCAACCACACCATGCACCCAGCTTCTAAACTTTCACTTGTGCAAGAGCATTTCACTAACACTGCCAGTTCCAGGACAGTTCCACCCATCCCAACTACCTCAAATGAGCTTCAGATGACCAGCAGATCAGTTTACTTTACTTGCTTAAACAAATTTTAAGAGATAACCTTGATTGGAGCTTGTGTAATGCATGACAGACTTTTGTAGATAAGAAATACTCTTTCCCCTCTCTGTGCCACAGACAAATGGCATTTGACCTGACTCATCTGGAAAAACCCAGTTCCCCCACGCCACTTGTCTGCCTTGACAACGCAAGCACTGCACACTGACTTCACTATCGGGGACAATAATTCAGCACCAGGAAGGCAAGGCGAGAAAAAGCTGTGCTGAAGTTCACGTGCACGCCCTCAGCCAGAGATACACCCCAACTGCTAGCTCCTGGGAGCAGGAAAGTGTAGGTTACTGACAGAGCGGCCAAGCGGAAACTGAGGCGGCCCCAGCCCTTCCACGCAGCACAGAAAATACACCTGAGCAGTGCAATTATGTTTATCTGGTCCCAGTCACCTGTGACTTTTCCTTTTTAGTTTGATAGCAATATAACTAACTGCCTCCTAGGGAGTCTGACGTCCTGAAGAGTTACATATGCAGAACAGGAATGCAGATAGAGCTGGTGGAAGCAATTTTTTTTCCTACGTAAGAGGGTAGCAGCTAGGTGTTAAAGCACCTCTGTTCAAGTCAAAGCCCTGTTAAATGCCTTGGGGTGAACACAAGAACCGTGGCATTCATGACAGATGGAAACTCTTTGGGGGCTTCACTGGAAGTTAGTGTTTTGAAGGAATCAGGAGGGGACTCAGCAGTCAAACTCAACAGGAGGTGAGAGCAAGGCCAGATTCTGCTGCAATCTGACCTCACCCGTACAAAATGTGCAATGAGAGCTCTCCCAAAGCAGAAAGTCACAGTCCCTGTCCTCAGCCTCAGCTAACAAGCACACAAACCACAACAACAGCTCTGCTGGGCAGTGACAGTGTGAGAATTCCCAGTTTCAGCCTGACTCCGTGACCACTCAGCTGCAGTATTCGACTACTGAGAGGCAGTTATTCCACAGTGCTCTTTCTTCAGGCAGGTTCTGCTAACCGCAGCCTATACACCAACACTACTCCAGGACGTTTAGTCAAGGTCCGACGGCTCTCCACAGCTAAGTATCAGACCTTTCAGCTTTGACAGTGCCCTGTGGCCTTTAAAGGCCATGGGGGTGAGAGAGCAAGCTTTTACGCACAGCGAGGCTCATGGTTCAGTAAGTAAAGCCACCTACAGCTGCTACTGGCTACTGTCTGACATTTTGTAAGCTGGAGGGCAGCCAGGGTAAAAAAACTCAGGAGGAAAGGCATAAGGTGGCATTCTAGGCAACCTGGAACGGGATCCTCAGCTCCTCCAGTATCACCGAGGACCTCATCTATTTATATCAATGAAGGCTTGTTTGCCACAAACAGTGTTGATTTCTTTTGACTTTATTCTTAGTAGCTCACTGCACCACCTCCCAAGCACAGCAGTGCCAGGCTCCTGACTGCCAGGAGCACAACCAGAGCAGAGGGTTGGCTCAGCAAATCCAGGAGGTCAATTCTTTTAGTCATTCACAGTCATTACTTCAAATCACAGCTTTCCTTTGAGACAAGGTTACTCATTGATCATTTGCTTGCAAAATGCCCAGTGATAAAACAGGAAGCGAGATGAGCACCTGGTAGTTGGTACTCCTGCCGAGGTGCACAGCAGAACAGGAACAGACGCCCTCTGCTCCCACTGTGAACTGAGAAGTGGCAGTTTCGTACAGTGAACAGCAAGATGTGAGGGTTTCACAGTAAGCGGTTGACACACAAGTGTCAAATATCAGTTACCTGACCTCCTGGTATAGAGAACGGTGCGGAACCAACTGCAACTGCTTTTGAAATGGGTCAGAAAGCACACTTCAATGTTATCAGCAATTACATAGGCTCAGCATGTACAGCCAGCGCATTTTCCCCAGAAGCAGAGCCGAGTTTCAGCTTCCCACAGTAAGGCTGGTCTGGACTAGGCTGGGTTTCCCTCCTCCACCAGAGAAAGGGCCAGCAGACACACGCACACAGTCCACCAGGGCTGCATCGGCCCAGCCCCACCCTCACCTCGTGGGTGCCGTGAGAGAAGTTCAGGCGGGCAACATTCATTCCAGATTTAATCATTTCCTTCAGCTTCTCCACCGAGCGGGAGGCTGGGCCTAGGAGGAGAAAACAGTTTGATATTAACTTCGTAAAAATAATTAAGATAACGCACAGATGCCAGGCTCCTTCATGTGGAAGAGAAAAGGTATAATACATCCAGGCTTGCTCAGCACTGAAGAGCTCATCTCTACATCAGCAGGGTTTGTTTTAACTTGCCCAGAGGAGCACAGCAGAATCTAAGCTGCTCTGATTCAAGCAATACCACAGGCTAGGCAGCCATGGGAAAGTCATGCTCTTTCAAAACACGAGTTCAGCCCTGGCAAGGTATGAAAGCTGAAGCCTTCCCACAATTTCCCTAACAAGTTTCACCAAAACAGCGTTCACAGCTGCAAGTCTCTCCTATCTAGGAATACGTACCGATGGTGCAGATGATGCCGGTGTTTCTGGCAATGGTTGGCTCCGAATCGATGTCCAAACGGCACATGTGTTCCAGGAAGGTGTCTGCCATGGCAGCATGCAGCTGCTGGGTCTGGATGAAAGCGGTCCCTGCATCGTGGTGTTTCGACATTGTTGCTGGAATCCTGTGTCTAGGAGGGAAGAAAGTGGCATCAGGTTTAGGAATCAAGCAAATTTGCCCATCGAGCGGAGACACCAACACACCCACGTTATGGATATGGAGGTAACAAGAAAGCTGCTACTGGGTCAAATTTATGTGCCTAGTTGAGTCTTAGACACAGGTAAGACACTTCTAATTTCCATGTCATTCCCCACATATGCCACCCAAAGCTCACCTGCCTTCTATGCAGATGTTCCCTTCATAGCTTCTCTTCATTGCCAGTCTTCCCCTGGAGCTACACAACGCAACAAAATTCAAGCACTTGAGTGCGCAGGCAGAGATTCTGCCTCCTCCCTCCCAGCTTTCTAGTCATTTCTTCGACAGGCCTGACTGCATTTCCCATCACAGCAGGGGAGTGGGGCTGCTTAGCACTAGTGCGACTGCAGAAACACGCTTAAGTGGGCAAATCATCTTCCAAGAAGCACAAAGTCAGTCTAAGCTTCATAGAATCACCAGGTTGGAAGAGACCCACCAGATCATTGAGTCCAACCATTCCTATCAAACACTAAACAATGCCCCTCAGCACCTTCAAACCCATCCTTTAAGCTTGCACAAGGTAACTAGACTTGAGCTGATGAAACACAACACCCTGGCAAAGCACCTGTGAAATACCCACGGTTTCTTTAATGTCCTTAAGGTTCATCTTCAGATCAAAGATGCTGCAGGTCTGCCCCATACCCTGCATTCCCTCTCACTTGGGGCAGCAGAAAACCACCACAAGGTTTAGACTGTTATTTTTCCAGCATT